>JAJQWJ010000002.1:8694363-9944363 GCA_023637945.1 Phaethornis superciliosus | reverse complement strand
AACTTAGGTCTCTGGTGGACTCTTGATGCGGGTTAGCTTCCTGAATGCCTAGAATGAATATCTAACAAACCACATGGTACACGATCTGAATAGCCATGTTCTAAGCGTAAATGACTAGCCTGAACACGTATGATGAACCACTTGAAATATGATATTGTCTCAAAATAATGTAAAATGTATCACTAAACAATTATTATGTTGGAAGCACACCAAAACGATTTACATCTAAATGCAAGTGGAAAGAATGAAAAATGAATTAATAGTATATAATTGAGCCTGTGAATTTGTTCTGTCAAACGTGTATGTGACAGTGTCATGAACAAGGGATTAAAGGATGTGTGGTCCAGAGCACTTTCTCTAGAGACATGTGGCTGGAATTATGGGACAGCTGTAATGATGTATTCTAGAGAATACTGACTGTGAGATCTCATTCCACTACTTCATAAAAGTCAAGTGGATGATCATAGTGTTAGGGTGGGCAAGTGGTGCAATAAATTCTTAGCCTTAAGCTTTTGCACTACAATAATTCACTTCTTTCATCTGAATTGGGCTTTAGACCCTGCTCTGGAATAAGCAAAGTTTTTAATTGATGATTATCTCACACCTCTCAACTCTCAGTGGGCTGCAGAGACATTAGTAACCAAAAAAAACATATAATGGACTTCATAGGTTTCGAAACATCTTGTTGCCATTTTTTATAAATGTAACCTGAACAAGATTTTCTATTTCTAGTTAAATGAATCCCTGACATTTTATCATAAGAAGACTACAAATTCATTGAAGCAAAGAATTCTAATCTCTAATCTCTGCATTATAATAGACAATTCATAAAACTTAATGTTTCATCAATATATATGTATCTGGATACCTGTATTAGTTATTTTAATCTTTTCACTAAATTTGTTGGTATGCATTAGTTCCATGATCAATAAATTCTTTAGCTGCCATGATAAACTTATTAGGAAGAGTGTATCTGGAGTTTTCTACTTTTTTCTGATATCAGCAAATTGATATCCCAAGAAGTGTAAATATCTTAAAAGAAACATCCTAGGGGGCATTTTCTTTCTTAGAAACTCTTTGGTGCCAGAATTGCTGAATTGTGACAACACTTCTATTACACCAATAGATTCTTGATGATCTTCAGAACTGAAACTTCCAACAAATGTAGTTAATATGAGATAAAATCAGAATATAACATCGTTGGATTTGTACATTTTGCCTTTTCTGTGAAAATTCTGTGTTCCTAGATGCTAGCTAAAAAACATGGAAGGGAGAAAACATCCATTGTCTCTCTCCAAGAGCTCTGGGTAGGAGTAAGGCCTGAAAGGATGGCAGTTTTTAGCAACCTCATCTTTTTTGGAAATCAGCATGAAAATGCTGTCTCTGCCTGAGCCCTTTGGCTACCCCATTGACAGAACCCTCAACAAACTGATCATTTTGTGATATGACAAAACCTTTCTTCTTCTCCACAGGGAGAACCACATTTTTTTCTTTAAAGATAGATACTGGGTAGGAGAGTCCATAAATGAGACCTTTGCTTTCCATCTTCTTTGAAGGATCTTTGTGATAGTTATACAGATGTGGCTTGTTTTTCTCTCATGTTTTCACAGTCTTTGTGTAATAAATACATCATGAAACAAGCACTACATAGTGTTTATTTACTGACCTACAGCAGTTTATTTAATGAAAAAGTTTTTTGTGCAATCCAGTTTATATCAGAAATGTTGTGGGGTTTTAATATTTTAATATATTCCTGTCCTTATCCTGAAATCGAAGGTCTGCCATTAGAACTTTGTACAGAACAGCCAAATTTACCTCTTCACTTTAGTAATTTAGTATTACCTCCAAGTTTTCAAAGTCATAATACAAGCACCTAGAGCACTGAATGTACTCTGTCTTGTGAGAGTTTTCACAACTGGAAATTTCTTTTATTTGCCCTTCCCAATTCAAGCTTGTCCTTCCAGGAAAAATTATCATATGCCCACTCCCTTTCCCCTTCCTCCCTTTTTACATCTTGCTTTCCATCATTAGTTCTTCTAGGGTGGAAGGAAAAGCATGGTTGCTTGCATATTGGACGCTCAGTCTCCACGTAAGAAAGGGACAAGGATGCAATATGGAATTTTCTTTTTGATTCTGTGTGTATGCACATAGCTGAGAACATTTCTACATGTATACCTGGAATTTCCCAGAGGCATGAAAGCAGAATCAAATTTTCTTCACAAAGTAACCCAGAGTGACGAGTTAAAAGCCACTTGTAAAACCATGTGTGTCTTACAAGAATATATTCTTGAGTGGTTATTTTTGTAAAAACAATCATTCAGGTAGACCTCAGAAGCACTGTATTGATTCTTTTCTTCTGTCATTTTTATTTTTGTCTTTAACCTGGTATGGATTTGAAGTATTTTGCTTAAAACAGAAATATGTATTGTTATTACAGATAGATTGTTATCTGACTGGAAAATAAATACTAAAGCCCCATCCCTTACATGGGATATGTCAGCCTATTGCAGGTGCTTGTTAATAGATCAAGGAGCTATGTACTACCATAAATAAATAGTACTACCATGCTATAAATAGTTCCATTGATGGAGTACACCAGTGGAGTAGATGATGCTTGCATTTTGTCACATTTGTTGCAGTGGAGCTCTTATATGTGTCCCTCTCTGTGAAGGCTTGTTGCATGTCCTTGCATAAAAACAAAAACCAAAAAAAACAAAACCAAAACAAACAAAACCAAACAAAAACCAGTCAAATAATGGGTTAAATTCACAGAAGTGGACCTTAAGGTTACTGGTCTTCATTACGGATCATAACAGGAAGTGTCCCCTGGGAACAGGTAGACATTTCAAATAGCAACACAGCTCACATATTCTAAGTGGGACTATGATGTTCAGCTTCTTAAAAGATCTCAGAAATCACTTCATTATCTCATTATCACTTCAGTTAGCTGAAATTTATATTTGCCTTTTAGAAAAATGTTCAAGCACATGAAGATTCTAGCTTCCCTCTTGCTGTTATTTGAAGCAGATTATTTTCTGTGACTCTATTTATTTACAGTTCTTCATTGTTAGGTATTCCTGGCAATAAACATTCAAGAGAGAATGAACCAGATTTCAAACTGATTTCTGCATTCTATCAGACATTCTTGACCTTGCTGGATGTATGCACATCAGTGTTCCAGCCCAGTGGCAGGAAATAGGGTGTTTCATGCAAGTGCCTGGGGTTATATGTCTGGATTTGCCTCTCAGTGAACAAAGTCTCCGTCGGGAAGACATAGAAATTTCAGATGCTAATTAGGGCCCCCATATCCTCAGATGCAATCTGATCAGCTGGAGGTGACAACAGTCAGCTTCTCACTATGAAAGAATTTCTTTTAGATTAATTCATATATTTGGGGAAATGAAGGAAGAAGGGAGAATTGAGATCGTACAGGATGATACATGAGCATTCTTTACAGCTTTTGTGAAACTTTATTTCAAATTTCATATCATCAGTCTTAGACAAGAACCAATTTTTAGAAGAATTTAGAATTTGAAATTTCCTGGAAGAAGTTGCAAACTGTTCTTCTCCTTTGGCTATATTAGAACTACAAGTCTCAAACAGCAAACAAATTTTCAAGAGTCAAGAAAACAGGAAACTACACACTATATGAGGCAAAATATTTTAAGGAATTGAAGTGTCCACTTGCAAAAGGTGTTGAGAACAAAATGAAAGAAGTTCTGCTTCGTCTTCACTGTCTTCAGATTCTGTCCCCAGACTCCAGAAACTCATCCACATGGATGTGTTTTGATAGCATTTCCTCCCACTTTAAGAGTGATGAAGGGGAAAGCATTTTTGCTGCCTTAGGAATTCCCTCTCTTTATTTCTTGTTCATTACTAAGGACAGAATATTTGTGCAGCATTCAAAACCAGCATCTGTCTCTCTTTATACCAGGTACAAGTCTCTAATAAGAAGAGGCAGCTCTGTTGGGCAGAGTGGGGGGCCTCATGTTGTGATCTGCAGGAGGAAAACAGGAGAATCACAGAATCACAGACTCCCACAGAACTCTTTGGGTTGGAAGACATCTTAAAAATCATCTAACTACAACCACCATGCACGGGCAGGGACATCTTCCACTAGGCTAGGTTTCCCAAAGCCCCAACTAACTTGGCCTTGAACAGTTCCAGGGAGAGGACATCCACAACTTCCCCAGGCTCTGAGAGTCTCAGTAAAGAATTTCTCCATACTATCTAATCTAAATATACCCTGATGCAGATTAAAATTATTACATTTTAACCTATCACTACATGCACTTGCAAAAAGTCTTTCCCCAGCCTTCCTGCAGGTCCCATTCAGGTAGTGAAAAGATGCTATATGGACTCCCCAGATACTTCTCCAGGCTGAACAACCCTAGGTCTCTCAGTCTGTCTCCATAGGAGAGGTGTTCCAGCCTTCTGATCATTTTCATGGCTCTCCCCTGGGCTTGCTCCAGCAGCTCTATGTCCTTGCTATATTGGAGGCTCCAGAAGTGGAAACAAGTGGCCTCTCACAAGAATAGAACAGAGGAGGAGAAATACCTTCCTTGACCTGCTGGCCACACTTCTTTTGATGCAGCCCAGGATATGGCTGGCTGGCTGGGTTACACACTCAAAGTTTGTGCTGAGCTTCTCATCAACCAGCAACCCCAAGTTCTTTGCACTTGGCCTTGTTGAATTTTTGGTTGCCACAAGCCCATCTCTGGAGACAAATCAAGAATGTAAGATCCTTCCACTAAAATGCATAAGATATTTACTAAGGTCAGATGCTGTTTTCTTCAGGAATCACAAGTGGGCTTTTCTAGAAATATCAAAACAAACTTTTCTGTGAGTTCACACAGATGTGCCTAGTTAATTTCAAAATAATTTTATAGATGGCAGAAACCTATTCTGTAATTTTGACTTTCACACTTCTTGGTGTGCTTTGAAACTCAGCATCTGTGACCCCAAAGAATCTCTAAATGCTCTGCAGTCATGGATGGACATGTGTATTTTCCTTTGAATAAATGCACTGATACAGTCTGCAAAATAAATGCCTATTGTTTGATCAGCTCTCAGGAAATTTTGCTTATTTTGATACATGATCATAGATTTTTCTGATGGGCTTCATGGAGATACAGTTTAAAAATGCAATAAATTATATTGGCAATCAAAGTACATTGATCTCTTTAGGACCCAGGTGCTGATTCCTTAATTGAATACTTCTGATTCATTTTTAATGGCTACGCTTGGTATATTTAAAATTACAAAGTCCCAGGTCTATCCTAACATTCAAGTGCCACTTTTAAGACAAAATACCACTAAACATAGCAGAGGTATTTACCTAGAAAAAAATGTATTTGCCGTTAAGATTTTCTGCAGGGAATTTGGAAACAACATGAAAATTTTTCATGTGAATCTAGATTTTATTTCTCCTTTATAATTTTAGTTTGTTTTGTTAAATGTTTTACTATTGCCCTTTGACTTTTCTTCTTTCCTACTGTAATAGCCCAAATAAGGAAAATATTTTGAAAGTAGAAAAAAAATACTTGAATGAATAAACCAGAGGAACAGTAAATAGAGTAACAAACAACATTTACTACCCCTTTAATCTTCATTTGTTGTTTGATAGACTTATCTGGCTACTGCCATACAATTAACAGCATTTTGAATTTGTATTCCTTCTTTGATCTTTTTTGATAAATGCTTTTTTATTGTTATTATTATTGTGAGGGAGGCAAAGACATAACTCATAGAATCATAAGATAATTTGTGTCCAAAGGAACCGTTAAAGACCACTTAGTCCATGCCCTCTCCCCCTCCCCCGCAGCCAGGTACCCATGGGACATCTTTCACTAAATCAAATCACTCAAAAACCCATCTAAAATGACTTTGAACACTGTCAATGATGAGTGATCCACAGCTTCTCTGGGCAACCTGATTCAGTGTCTCATCACTTTAATTGTAAAAAAATTTCTTCCTTATATTCAATCTAAATCTACCCTCTTAGTTTAAGACCCTTGCCCCTTGTCCTGTCACAACAGTTCCTGGTAAAAAGTCTCTTTCCTTTCTTATAAGCCCCTTTGTGTATTGGAAGACTGCTACATGATCTTCCCAAAACCCCCTCTTCAGCCTTTCTTCATAAGAGAGAGGTTCAGTCCTCTGACCATTTTCATGGCTCTCCTCTTGACCAACTCTAACGGGTCCATGTCTTTCTTGTACCAAGGACCCCAGTGCTGAACACAGTGCTCCAGGTGGGCTCTCACAAGAGCAGAGCAAGAGAGAACCATCTCCCTTGACCTCTTCACAATGCTTCATTTGACACAGCCCAGTATACAGTTGGCTTTTTGGGCTGTGAGTGCACATTGCTGGCTTATGTCCCATTTAATATCCACCAGTAGCCCCAAGGCCTTCTCCACAGGGCTGATTTCAATTAGTTAATCCTCCAGCCTGTACTGATATTGGAGGTTGTCCCAGCCCAGGTGCATGACCTTGCACTTGGTCTTCCTGACCTTCATGAGATTCACATGGTCCCCCTCCTCAAACCCATCAAAATGCAAGACATTCCTCCCCTCAAGTGAATCAACTGCATCTCTCAGCTTGATGTCATTTACAAACTTAATGAGAGTGTATTTCTTCCCACTACCTATGTAATTAATGAAGATATGAAATAGTGTTTGTTCCAGCATAGGCCTTTGAAACACACTGCTTCTTACTGATTACTACTTGGACATTGAAACTGCTGACTGTAACTCTTTGGAGGGGTCATCCAACCAATATCTTATTCTTCTAATAGTCAATCTATCAAATCCTTACCTCTCTAATTTAAAGGCAGTATTGATGAGGACTCTTTCAAATGCATAACAGAGGTCCAGGTAGATGGCATCAGTAGCTCTTCACTTGTCCACTGATGAAATCACTCCATCATATCAGGCCTGTGGCTCCATGTTCCAATATAAATTTCTGTTTTTACAGTGGTGCTCATGATCAATGGCTTTTACAATAACTTTTGAGTCATTACACTAAGACCGTTTTAGAGAATGTATTATTTTATGTTTCACTGAAAGAAAAGAGGCCAAAACACACAACCAAGTCCTGCTAGTGTCAATTTCTCTTAATCTGATGAATAAATAATTTCCATGTCATTATTTCTTTTTCATGTCTCAGTCTGACAGGTTGAGACCTTTGTACCTAGTGTGAAAAATGAAATTTTGCCTTTTTCATTCATTCATTTATTCCAACACTGATCTTTCACAATCATCATCTGCAGACAATCACTCTTTCACATGTGTGCACACTCCCCTGTTCATTTCACACATCCTCTGAGCCACAATGTAAGCTTATCATGTTTTGAATCTTTTCCCTTGGTTTGACAATTTTAAAAGCTGAAGTCCTATCTCACATCTCAGGTCCAGTCTCCTTTTGCTTTCTTCATCATACACTTGTATAATTTGCCACTGACTCTGGAGAGGGGCTGATTAAAGTGACAAGACTACAGTGCATAGAAATGCTGCAGATTGTACTGATGTAGTATTTGATAATGAGCTGCATGGTCATTTTGCAGTAGTTCAGACTGATGTAAATACTTCTGGAAGGAACTATATCTTATACAGTAAGAGAATTATGGGAGACAGCTGTATTTGGGCCCAGTGCCCAGCACTGTTGTTCTCAGAGTAAACATTTTACTTTTCTCTGCTTCCAGTCCACAACCAAAATAGGAGAGCCTTGTCTAAAATTAACTCAAGAGGCTCTTTCATCTTAAGAACATTTAGATTTGGTATTTCAAGTAAATGCTTTAAGAGTAATTTTGTTTTACAGCAGCAGCCTCTTGGAATGTCTGGGCTGTATGCCCTTGGCCAGATCCACATGAGGTCTTCATAAGTGGGAAACGATCTTTATCTCCATTTATCCTTCTTCTCTCTTTTTTTCTTTTTTTTTTTTTTTTTTTTTTTTTTTTTTTCTCTCTCTAACTTTAACATATATTGGCTGGAGAACTGCATTTCAGACTATGTGACATATCTTTTTGAGGGTTTGTGTGTCTATAAATAGGTAGGATTTTAATATGTATTCCCACATCATGCCTTGTTGTGGGGAGAGAATTGGGTGGATTTAAAGTAGAAAAATGAAAATTCAGCATCAGTTCATTTCAGGTTTAATGTATACTTTCCAAAACCTCTTTCCAAATGACAAGTTCTGTCAAGTTCTGTTTCCATAGAAAACCAGAGTTTCTTGCCATTAGGACTTCAGTAAGACAGCATCTATAAACTCAGCTGTACTTGCTTTCCAAAATTCATTTCTTTGGGAAAGAAAAAACTGTAATACTTATTTAAAATTCTTGATGGCCTTACTCTTGCACCAGTGAAGGCAACAGTAAGCACTGCCTTAGTTCCTGTGGAAGGAGGGTCAGGTTCCTAGATAGCTACATAAATACTTACTGGTCTGGGAGGAGCCTAGTAACACCCTCCAAAATAAAGGTTGCAATATATCCTCCATTTATAACTTCCTGTTCTCACATGTTAATAACTTCCTCATGAACTAGTCTTTCTGGCAATTCTCCATGTTTGGTTTCTGCCTGGAGGTGCTGTGTGTATTTAGAACTAACTCATACCACACTTTTGACTAGGCAAGCAGCCAAAATGCTTGAGATTTGTTGCTTGGTCTAGAGGTAACTGTCCTTGAGGACTACCACCTTCTCAATGGGGAAAAAAAATAGAATTGCCAAAACTAAGTGATTCCAAGATCACTGCTGAGCCAGTGTTGGACTTTTTGCAAGTGATTTAATGATATCACATATCATTATTATTGCTGGTTTATGACTGAAGAAAGCAGTCCAATTAGAATCTCAGGTAAGTCTCTTAGGGATAAAGAAGTGAATAGATAATTCATTCTTAGTTTCCTCATTCTTTCATGTGGGTGGAGGAAGGAGAGTAGAAGAAGACAGCGATAGGTTCTGGAATATCTTCTCTCCTTTACCTACATAAAATAATGTACATTTCCTTTTGTATTTGGGGGAGTTAGCCAAAGAGAAGCTCTTCCTTGAAGTATTGAACAGTGTGTTTAAAACAGCAAATATTAGCCAACCAAAATCTTTTGAGTACTTTGGAAAACTAGGAGGCTTTCTGTCCAATTATGAAAGGTTCTGGGCTTCTTCAAGAAGAAATAAATTAAGTCAAATGTACTTGTCTCTCCTTGTTCATTACAGACATTAATCTGAAAGCTCTGAGTACACAGCTTTAAAAATGTAGGCTGATTATGTTAACTCCCCCTTCCCTATTTTGATTTTTCCCCACAATAACAATCCTTTCTTCAAAAAATTCCTGTTCTGTGCTTTTTTTTTTGACATTTCAGAAGCACACCATCACATCTCTGTGTACAGTGACAATTCTGAACTGGAATGCATGGTTTTTCCTTGCTTCTGTTGAGGAACCAAGACAGGCTGTTGGATCAGATGTTCTGAACCTATAAAGCTTGCTCTTTTCCCTTTTCCATAGAGCCTGATGTCTCCTATATGTGCAGTGTCCTGAATATTACTTGGCACAGACACTGTGGTAGGGGAGTCTGAAAGTACTGCAACTATTTTGCTGTGGTTTCCTTCAAATCTCTAACTCATCAAGTAAATGAGAAGGAAAAATGGCAAAATATGACAGTCTTATTCAGGGAAAATCATATTTGCAGTAAGTAGCCAAGAGAGATAACTCTGGGCTACAGGGAATCCCTCTGCTTAGTGGAGGGTGGACAGCTGCACCAAAATGGCAGGAAATGACTCAACCCTAATACAAAGGCCATGAGATCCTGTGAGATCCCGTTATCTGACTGCTACGTTGAAGCAAATAGATCCTGCCATTTAGCATGGTTTATTAGCTTGGAGTCACTATTGTGTCATCCCAAGGATACAACTTTGTGTTTCTCCAGAGAGTAAGAAGATGCCAACCCTTAGCATATTCCACTGGCGCACTCTGAATGGGTCCATTGAGAGAGTCACTAAATTTAGCTTCTTAGATCAGCACCAGAGAGGATTTTAATCCATAACTGAAAGACCCCACTTTATCTCACAAAATTGTTCTGGTATAGTCCTAATGGGATTGTGAGAGAGAAGGTCTGATATGTTAAGTCTGACCTTCTTCTAGAAGAGGTAGAGTTGTGTGTGGAACTTAAAGAAGCTGACTTGAGACAGCCACCCAACTAGAGTACAAGGGTAGCCTGTGGTAATCAGCTCAACAGCCAGATGGAGATCATTACTGAGTGGTGTCTCAGTGGTCCATATTGGGACCAACAATGTTTAGTGTCTTCATCCAAGACATATACAGGGTTTCAGCACTCTGGCCTATAACAAATGAAGAGAACTTTACAACAGCTCTACCTGATTGAATAATCTCTCTAATAAATATGTGCCACAAGGTCCTCTCAACTAATGCTTGTCTGATTTAAAAAATTTGTCTCGATAACTCTACATGTGAGTCTCAAACACTTCCTCTGCTACCTAAGCCCTCTAAACTTGTGTTCACCCCATGGGGCTTTTTTTTGAGAACAGCCATCCACACAGTTGAAAATTAGCTTCAATGTAAGGCCAACTACACACTTAAAAGTACCTGCTTCTATCTTCTGATGGTAAAAAAATCAAGATTAGATTAGATGCCTCCATCTGATATCACAGATATCCTTATTGGGTAAAATTAATATACTGAGTCAAATTAAGGAACTTTGTGGGGAGTGGAGAAACAGGTCAGCCATAGCAACTCAGGTAGTGTAAAGTTGTGGAGTTTTGAGGTTTTGTTTTTTGTTTTTTAACAGTTTATCGGTGGAATTGTTGAAGGAAATGTTTATAACAGTTAATACTTTGAAATGGGTTGGGGTTTTTGGCCTTGTTTCTGGCCATAAGATCTTGTAAAATCTTTTTGTCTTGGACAAACTGGTAATTATTGAAGTTTCATTCCCCAAGCAGGTATGAACAGCCCGTAATCAAATCATGTCCCAACATTTTCTTTGATTAAACAAATTGAGTTCCTGAGTTTTTCTGTAAAGTGTGTTTTTAAGCCCTCTCCTGTTTAGCAACCTGAAGCCAGAACAGTGTCTAGGATTGTATGATTTTTTTTGTTTTTCTTTTTTTTATTATTATTTTTTTTTCTAATATCCTTTTTCTTTTGCATCACGAATCCCACTGACATCCAGCTCTTGGACCTGTTCCCACCAAACGCTGATATCAAGCTGTGTGTTTGTAGTGTTTGTCTTATGCCTGGGTGGAAGAGTGTTAACATGAGCTCAGAGTTTGGCTGTCTGCCTGGGCTGACATGAACTTTCCCCTGCAATCACCACATCAGGTCTTCCACTTGCAGTGTCAAGGTTGGAGGCAGCCATAGTCTGATTGGAGAAAGATGAAGAAGAGGCAACTGCAGCCATGTGTTTGTCATGCCAGTTAGTGATCAAGGAGTTTGTCACACCAGTAAAACAGAGAGGAGTGATGAGGGAGCTGCCTGCAGTCCCATACAGAGAAACCTGAACTACACAGTGCTGCATGAATACTGTTATAGATTCTCAATTTCTCTAATTTAAGGTTGGAAAATATTGTAACACCCAGACTATCACAGGCTGTTATTTATTATTTATTATCTATTTATTTTTGTAACTATCCCAGGAATTCATAAGTGGCAAAAATCATCCAGGAAAAGTAGTCAAACCCATCTCTTACTGGTGTCTAAGTTAGGAGCATAGTCTCTGCAGGTTTCCTCCACAGTCAATGAAAAAGACTGAACTTCCTCCAAAGGGTGGCTCTCCAAAGGGAAAACCCAAATTGATCTCAGGAAAAACCTAGCTTAACTCCAAATTTGGCCATCTCAGATAACTGCCACAGAAAATGCAAAGTCTGTTTGGACCTTCGTCTTGATTTGGAGACATGATTTTTTCCCTTGCAATTCTTATTATTCACTGTTATTCATGTTGTCATATTGTTTCCTTTCTGAAATATCCCGTCTTTGATTTTCATCCATGAACTTCAGATTCACCTTTCTCTTGCAGATGAGGGAATCCTTGATAATCAACTTTTTATTCCTGCAAAAGTATCAGATTTAACACATGCTGTAGAGAAGCAGATTGAAGGACACTGCAGCTTTCTTTTACTAACAGAGAATCTGCCAAGTACAGTCTCATGTAGTTGATGGGTAACTCTTCACAACTGCTGCCACATACCATCTTGAAATCATTGGGTACTATAACAGTTTACCACTGCCATTCACTACAAAACTTCTCAGCATTACCTGGGGATCTCAAGAGGGACTCTTCTGTGACCAGAAACTGATAAAAATAAAGAGTACATGGTCAAGACTTCCTTTTCCACCCTTTCTGTGAAGGCCTTGCTTTCATGTTACATGCATGAGTTCTCAAAACCAACATACTTTTCTTGGCCTCCCTTCTTGGTCCCTCACTTCCTATCCTGTTTCCCCTAGATGAAGTTAATTTTGGGGACCATCTGATGGTTTCCTAAAATTTTTATCCCTATTAATAAGAATACTAGCAGTTCACAGCAGTCATTGCAGAGGCAGGCTGTCAAGCTCAGTAAAGATGTCCTGCCTGCCCTGATCAGCAGATTAAATCAAGTTTATGAGGTTTGCTCAGGGTCTCACAGAAAATATGATGTAACAAAGAATTAGATTGTTGCTTCATAAATTCTACAGTAATTCTTAAGCTTTTCATCTCTCCTATCTCAATATGCCATTAACCTGTCTCTGTAGTTATAGCTGTCACTAACTCAACTGGTTGATTCTCAAGAGCCATCCTATGATGCCTGAAATGCCTGCTGCTCTATTTGTGAGCCCCTGTAGCCAGTAGAAATCAACAGCAGTGTTTCACCAACTCTGATCTCCAGCAGCTCAGAGAACTGTGCAGTAAAGAAGCCCAAGAAGATATTTTTTGTTTCCTAACAAGCTGCTGCCTGAGTGCACAGTCGTTAACATCACTCTGGCACTCACCAGCTGCTACTTTGAACAGCCCCTGAATGAAAGGGTCAGCTGCATACGATCAAGTCAGCTGAGTCAGTGATCCTTAATCTACTCTCCCATTGAAATGTAACTCTGATGCACATCCTCACAGCAAGCAGAGAGACCACCCTGAACAGGTGCTGGGCAGCTCAGCCAGATAAACTCCTTTTGGAATAAGCACAGAGTTGAGCATCTGATTTCAGATACTTGAAATGTATCAGAACAACAACAAAAAAAACTTTTCAAGGGACTCAGTGTGTGTGTGTGTGTGTGCAGTATATGTCTGTGCTCTATAGGCTAGAAATAGTCCAAAGAAATTAGAAAAAATATGGAAAAGTAACTTTTCAAAATATGTCCTGGGGGACTGAGTTCGGGTTCATCCTTCAGTACCCACTTCTGGCATTTCAGCCTTTCCAGTGCAACAAGAACTAAAAGCTGAAAACTGCAAGGGAAGAACAGGATGTGCTAACAATTCTCTCACCCACATGTAGTCTTTCACTCTAACATCTACTTTGTACCTTCAAAAGTCTATAATGTGAATATCTGAAAATAAGCTGGGCTTACCTTCTGGGTCAAAAGGTACTGTATGTGCTACAAGATACAGAGAGCTAGCCATGTGTATTACGTGGAATCACACTGCAATGCACAATTTGTATCACTGCTACCAGGATACCCTTTTCCAAGAAAGGAAATAGGCTGGACCTAGTAATAGAGAATATTTCTACAGGTCAATCTTCTGAACTCTCTGCCAGTTACTTTTTTTTTTTTTTTTTACAAACAGCTGTTGGCTTAACAGAACATAACCTTCAAAAAACTAACAGAGGTAGACATTTAAAGTTATGTTTTTAAACTGCACATCCAAACTGGCAGTACCTTGTCACTGTGCCTCAGAGCCATTTCTGGGAAGTATCTGTGTAGTTGTGAATGTCCTAGTTGGAAATGGATGATGGCTGGAGGAATCTATGGGTGAGTGTAGAAGCTATGGATTATTTATGCCGCATTTACCAAGAGAGTGGTAAATCAGAAGAAAAGTGTTTTCCACGTAGACAGACTAGTTTTGAAATTGCTTGTGTCTCTTCAGCCAGAAAAACCCCAATATGTATGTCTGACTGTGTTCTATCAACTGAGACCTACAATAAATCCAAAGGTGTTTTCAGGCATCCTACCACAGAGATGTACAAAATCTCATAGTACTTTCAGGGATGGGCTTTCTTCAAAAGGACACAAGAACTATTTAAACATCTGAAAGTGCATGGATTCTGTGATAACACTGTGACAGAAAGGTGTTACTAAATACCTTATACCACTTTTCAGATAACACAAACAAGATGGAACAGGATGGACCAAGAAGCAAGAGGTTTTTACCCTTTACTAGTTAATACAGGGTTTCTGATCTATCCCTGTAATACAGGTCACCAAGAATATGCATCCAGACTGAAAAACTATTTTGAAATGCATTTGGTATAAAATTTACCCTGATATATGCTCCAGAGATGAGTCAGTCTTGTGTACAGCAACTTGGACGTAGGTAAGAATGCAAGTTTCTCAGAAGGCAGATGGAGATGAAGAGGGAAGCACAATAAAATTTTGAAAACAAGAGAAAGTTGGAAAAGAAAGGCCAAGAAAAAATATTGTAAGAAGGAAGTGGTAGGGAGTTGAAAAGGACTGTAGGAAGGGAGAAAAGCATCTCGAGCAAACTCGGTATGGAGAGGGTGGAGGAGTGGAAGAATAAAAATAAGTGAGGCACACTGACTCTGGCCCAATTACCTTGTCCTTTCTTTAGCTTTTGGGAAGGCACAGCCAGGGCTTTGTGGTATAGTGAATTTACCTTCCTTTATTCCCTTGTAGGCTCCCTAAAATCTATTGCTCTGTTCAGTTTGCAACTGTGATGTGAAGTAAAAGCAATGTGAATGGTAGGAAGTGTTTACAAGATTAGGATTCTACAATAGCAAGAGCTTGGGCTAGCTTCTCAGCTGGTATAAACTGAGAGAGTTCCATTGAATTCCCATACTCCTTAGCTTTGAATTAAGTACCGAGCATGTTAGTGACAGAATAATGACAGGAGAATCTCCTTTTTAACTCCTAGAGGCCCTACCTGCATCCTTGGGCTCAAACTTTTGTTTCTTTAGAAATTTAAACTGTGTTTGTTCCATTCTTACATCCACTGGAATTTGCAACATATCTGCTTTGTAGTCTGGACAAAGCTTGAAGATTTCCTCAAACACAGTGTGAATCAAACCACACAGGAATGTTTGTAAAGAACATCTTGGACCCTTTGAAAACATATTCAGTTCTCAGAAGCACTAATGCATTCCACATTTGGTCATTAAACACTAATTGGTAACATGCTGTGGATGGGTCCGCTCTCTGACCAGTCAGTATTTCCTAGGTCACAGCACTGCAAGACCTTAGTGCCCTCACGTGACCTGCCCTTTTGAACTTTTAATCCTTCAACTCAGAGAGCACTAGTAGCTCAGGCCACTTTGGAAACCACAGGCATACTTTTCCCTGGCTGTTTCAAAGTTTGCTTAGTTTCCCTTCCATTCCCTGCTCCCATCCCCCTTCTCACTGATGATGCAGGATGTCTTATGGGGGCTTAATTGAAGGCTTCAAAGTGTCCAATACTGTATTATTAAACTATTGTCCTTGGTAAATGTCACGGGACTCATGTTTCATTATATTTATAACCTTTTTTCCATTAGTCTGCCATTTCCCTCAGAAATTATGACCTTGGCTCTATCAGTTTAACCAAGCTGGTTTTATATATAGCAAACGTGTTCGTGTGCAAAAAAAAGAGACAAGAGGGGAAGCCATCAAATAGCTTTCTATTGAAACAGTGCTTGTGTTCACCCCTCCTAGAATCTGGTAGGCAATTTAATGGCTGTGATAAGGAAAGAAATCATGAAACAAATTATGCCAAACATTAAAGACTCCAGTGGTATCTCTGACTCTAGTGGACATAGGATGATAGATCCTGGTTGCTGTCAGATCTATCCATTAAAACAAATTTCACCTGATACGTATCAGATGTATCTCCCTGCTTGTTTCCTCACTCTCATTTACTTTTAATTTCCTCACTCCTATTTTGGAAAATTTAAACCATTTGTCTTAACTATATAATGATCTTGTGGTATAACTGTCAGGCTAGACTACATATAAACTGCAACAGCTCAGAAGTTGACATCATCTGGATCTGTACAGAAATTTGGGAGAGAAATAATCTGAGCACTCTGAGTGCAGGGTTCCAAGCTGGGGTGGGTCACAGTGTGCCTTTCAAACAGCAGTCCCTGGATTGGTTTTATGGAGTCTCCCAGAAGTAACTAAAAAGCAGCAAGGATGTTATCAGTAGATGTATATCTGAAATACTGAGGTCTGCCCCTCACCTGCAGAATGTCAGGGGCTCTGGGCTGAGCAGTGGCTGATGCTTTCATTCAAGGAGAAATCCAGAATTTTGCTAAATGAATGAGTAAATTAACCAGTGCCAGGAAATGTTCTCAGGCATAGGAATGTGACTATTTGTATGCTTACAGTGCTACACCAGTACCAGGCACATTAATTTACAGCAGAATAGCTGTTCTGTACCTATGATCTCAAGGAGCAGGTTGATTTAAATAATGATTTAAGAAAAGAACATACTCAACTGACATTGGTCTTACTTGCCTCCCAGTAGGAGAGGGTGAGGTCAAATTCATTAGTCTGCCTTTGATAAGGAAAATGCTATAAAAGTGATGTGTTGTGGGTTTCTGGTTTTTTGCTTGTTTGGTTTGGTTTGTTTTTTTAAATGAACATTTTTAAAAAAGGCAGCTTGGAGTTGTTTCTACGTTGCAGGATTTGAAATGGTTCAATTTTTCTTTCCTTTATCCAACCTTTCAAACAAAGTGGTTCTCAATGTGGATATTGAAGGAGTTCTGCAACCTTCTGCCTCCCTGGCCCAGGCATTTGGGGGCAGGACAAAAAAAAATGCAGAAAACGTTTAGGACAGAGAACTTTTTTCAGAACACTATGCCTATTAAGAAATTCCACTTTTGAAAGGAAAAAATAAAAAAAATGACATTTTTGAAAGAAAACACCTGCTATTTAATTACAAACTGTGCAGCATCATTTGTTAATCGATATCACTTAAAGTGATCTTTTGCTTCTTACTATCTCTCCTGCACAGCACTCATATATATTGTATGTATGTGTTACTTTTTTCTGCAGATCAGGAAGGGAAGAATCTATCTTGTCCTTCAAGAATTCTGCCTTCTTGCCATTGCCCCTCCCACATATCACTGACAGTATGTAAAGCCATTAGAGCCACGTTCTTGGCAACAGCCCCACTTTTCAATGCTTCATACCCAATTCCCACGTAAGGGCTGACAGACTTTGGTGACCTTTTGCATCAACACTTGTCTGCTAAAATTAGTTATTTTTTTTTTCCTGGCATATAACCAGACAGATTATACTCCTCAGCCTGTCATCCATGTAGGGCAGATAGTCCCAGAAATTGATGATGCAGAGGAGGAAACTTTTTCATGAACAGTAAAAGGAGCTCAAGGGGGAAAAAAAGCAACAACAAATTATGTTCTAGCAGTTTGTATGCATCTATCTATAGTGTGTGTAGACACGCACATATGATATTAAGTGGTGGTGTCAGCCACAAAAGGTTGGGAGGTTAGATACAGGTCAGGTAAGTATCTAGCTATTCAGATGTGTCTTGAAATTGAATTTAAGAATAATAAAAGCCATTGGTAAAAATCCAATGGAATAGAATATTGCAGGGCTACTACACATCTTTATCTGTCTGGAGACAATGCTTGGACCATCTGAATTTCCTCATGATATTTCCATGACTTCTCTTAGAGTGTCAGGAAGGGAATGGGAGTGGGAGTGGGAATGGGAATGGGAAGGGTAGGGAAGGGACGGAAAGGAAAGGAAAGGAAAGGAAAGGAAAGGAAAGGAAAGGAAAGGAAAGGAAAGGAAAGGAAAGGAAAGGAAAGGAAAGGAAAGGAAAAGGAGAAGATTAACAAATGGTTTTGGCAGTTTGGGCCTGACTAGTGTGTCAGTGCTTCAGCATCTGCCCTACTCCCAGCTCCAGAACAGCCATTTTCAGTAGTGGCTGTTCCATATCACTCTTCTTTTAGGTCACCAATTCTGAGAGATAATTTAAAATGTGTGTTAACTATATCCCTCCAAGTTGGACTATGATATTGAATGATAACATAAAATTCTCTTCAAGGCCACTTGGCATATCTTAAAGGAAACAAGCAGACTATATTTCTGATGGCTATTGACCAGTAGATGAGATGGGCTTACAATACCATCATGTTTTAACAGTCCAGGTCATGCATGCTTCTGAGAAACAGTGTCTAAATATGTGTAAAGAAGGAAAGGAGTGACCATGTAGTCCTTCCAGCAGGGCCATGGGTCTGACTACACCATGATGTACAATCAGCACAATATCAATATCCTCTCCAACAGGCAATGCATATACATCAGAGCTGAACACTTCTTGTGGGACTACTTCGCTCAGACAAACAGCCCACATACTTTCCTATGTGATGCTGTGTAAAGCAGAGCATAGACCATCGAAGCCTGAAGTTTTCATTCTCTTCATGTGGTTACATTTGCGGTTGTGACACTGCAGGTGATGTAAGGGGAGAGGAAAATGCTGCTTCTTTGGCAAGATGCAAACATAAAGTTATTATCCATCCGTGATTTTAATCTCCTTTCACAAATCACAGAATCATAGAATCGGTTGGGTTGGAAGGGACCTCTGAGATCATCAAGTTCATACTCATATGTAATTTGATTCAAGCCACTGATGTTGTCCTCACTTCTCCACCCCTACTGTCAGGTTTCTAAACCCTTCTCAGAAGAGGAGTAGGTGTATCACTGCCTCATATTTCACCAGGACAAGAAACATTTCATGTTCCTTATGCTCACTTGCTGCAGCATGTTTATACCTCCAGACACAGTTGCAGAACCTCAAAATCCAACTCACAGCTTACACCTCTCCTTAAAATACAGGGGTAAAAACTGAAACACTGAACTGGGAAGAGGAAAGTTTTTTGATCTTATCCTGACAAATGAAAGGGAAAAGTATATCAGCAGTAGGCTAACTTGATGTTCTCACACCAGAAAATATGCTGACGTGGTTTTCAACTGAAGAAATTTCTTTTTTGGCAAAAAATATTTTTTCCTCTTGCAGTACATTTTTGTTGGAAATGCTGGACTTCTTTAAACTTACAAGCAATCAGATCACTGACTCCAAAGTATTTCAGTCAGATAAAAGACTGAAACAATTCTTTTGGGTTAGCTGAATGATGTTTGTCATTTTTTTTCTCCTCCTTGTGGTCCTCAGGCATATCATTTGTCCCATGATGGACTTTCTTTCATAGATGGTCACAAAGACTACCTCCATTACATCCTTTCCACTTTTTAACAAGATGATCATGTTTTTTTAGAGTGCAGGCTATTGCCAGGAGTGTTAACTTACATGGGGAAGTATTCCAGGTTCCAGAAGAAACAATAACATTCTCAGTCAGAATATTTTTACTTCTTTGCTGAAAATATGAGGTCTCCTGAGAAAACACTGGTATGTTTTATTTTCTTTGAAACTGCCTTGCATGCTCCTGTTGCTACCTCTTCCCTTTCTGCATGTGGGAGATTGACTGTCCTCTATATCTCTGTATGCTATCATTTTTATTTTTTTTTCACTGAAATTTCCAGAGAGTTATAGCACAGGGGCAACACTGATATTTCATTCTCTTACCATCTCAGCAGTCTTGTGGCTGTGAGAGGTATTTTCCCTTTTGCTTTCCCCTGAGGTTTTCTTACATGTATCACCAGAAGATTTGAATTTTATACAAATACACTTTCATTACTTGTCCATGATCTGTGAAATCAACTGGATCTTCTCTCTTGGATTCAATAGGCTTTTGGGAACACCTTCCATAAAGCTAGTCTTCATAATGAGTAGAATAAATCATGAGCAAAGGTCTCTTCTTTCTCTACTAAATCAGCAAATTTTACATTCAGTTGCGTATTGTCCTTTAGTTGCACCAAAATTTAGATGCAAACAACTCATAACTTGCTATCTCTGCCTATACCCACTCCCTGTCCTCACCCAGAAACGTTGCTGTTTTCTGGGGTTCTTCCTTGACAGCTCTGTCTCCAGATTTGGGCCATCCTCAGTCCTAAAACAACGATGGTCCTTTGCAGGAAAACATGCACACAGATAGGCATTGATCTCAGAGGTACCTCCAGAAAACCAAGTATCATAAGTGCACTATGTTTCATCTTCTTGATTTAGCTTTTTTTATATTGTAATGAATGTTGACTTCTTTTCAATTATGGGCTTCACACAGCTTCTTCCATGCTTCTTTCAACATTACTCCTTGAGTTAGTACTATCTTTTTAAGAAGTCTTAATGTTACATGCATAATTATTAGTTTTAATAGTGGCATTATTCTCACTTTTTTATTTTTCATCTGTAAAGCATAGACCGACTGCACTTTGTTGCCTGTTATGGATCTAAGACAAAGAAACATGGGAACTACAACTGGTTTAGAATCCATAATAATGAGTTTCCATCTTGTCATCCACCTCCAGAGAGCCTTGGCAGTGCTGGGTTCAAACAATCTTATGGTAACAAAACAAAGTTACAATAACAGTCAGAAGTTTTGAATTTCCTGAACTGGACATTTTTCTTCTGTGTGAATGTGTAAGGTGAGGGCAAGAGAGGTGTTTTGGTTGTGATTCACTTTAGTCCTTGCCTGAGAATGAAAGAAATATAACCAAAAATGCATGAATTCTCAGTGCCTGAAGTTTGTTGCAAGGATTTATTTTTTCCATGGTTTGGCTGCCTATCCAAAGAGTGGAGGTGCTTTGTATTCAGCTCCTCAAGTGGGTTGGTTGCTAGACAGGGACTTGCAAGACCATAGTTCATGGGTGGCTTCATCATAGGTATCCTGTGAGTCTTTGCACAGGATGCTGAGGGCTGGGTCTCTGTCATATTTAAATTTCTGTCCCTCACTGAATTAAGCAGTAACTGAGCATTAAACACCTTTGCCTTGGTTTTCCTGCCTAGAAAATTAGTATAATTTTCCTCACTACTTCTTAAAATAATACAAATGATAATGATCAGATTTTTAAACTGCCAGAGAAATTGCATTCTTACGTCATCCTCTATCAGTAAAAGTACTGACCATTTTCACTGCATATGCCCAGGATGACCAGAAAAACAGAGAATTACATGGAGAAAACAAGGCATAGAAAATTTATGTGTGGAGTGGCAGTGCCATTAAAGCATTTTCCACTGAGGTATTCCTTAGATGCATTTTGGTTACAAGATTACCCTGTAAATCTTTCCTCTAAATCTTTGTATTTTCAACATAGAAGAAGATATTATTGTAAGAAGCAGCTAATTTCTTTTTAATGAATCTTACCTCATTTTCATAAACAAAAAAATATATATTGCAGTATTTTTTTTAATAAGGTTGTTTCATTTGTTCTGGGTTTTGAGTGTGATTTTAAATTTTATATACTACATTTTAAGCTTACCTTGACCTTTATTGGTTTTAGAAGTATCTTTTCAATAGTGATTTCAGTGATGTATTTTCTGTGGAGAAAAAGTCCTTTTTTTCAGGCAAGCGATAGTTTTCCGGGTATAAAATTTATGTTAAAAGAGTTACTTGAGTTAGGTGGGTATTTTTCTGCTATTTCCTTCAATATTATTCATAAAATACCATCCCAAGTGGTCTTGTATACACAGACAAGTAAGCCTATCAGTAGCCTGAATTCTGGTGTATCCAGACAAGCAGCTATGACATCTCAAACGAGAACCTGTGTAGTAGCCAGTACTGCAGAAAGCAAGAGCACCTTCCCACACAGCTGATGGTCTTAAACTGCAGAGCTAAACAAACTTGGATATGTTTAAAAAGGAGCACAAATCGAGATTAAAATGAAGTCTGCATAGCAAACATCTCCGAAATACCGTATAAAAACAAGAGAGAACAAAGCTCTGTTAAGGCTAAGAGCAGCTATATCACCTTTGAACAAGCAAACACGGTTACAATCACAGATCTGAAGCTGGACTTTCATGTAACAATGAAATAACATAACTTCCCATACTTTGACTTCTCCCACTGAAGATGGGAAATGATGCAGTCTTTCCCTTGATGAAGCATTTTAAGATGGATGTAGAGTAGTCTCTAAGAGCCTCCTATTTTCAGGAAAAAGGGATGAGAATCTCTGCCAGAGCTCCCATCTGTGGTCATCAGCGGAGAAAGTTGTCCTTCTAGGCAAACGATCTGGCTGAGAAATGTTAATCCCCTCAGTTTTCTCTTTGTGCAGTAGAATTTGAGCTAAGCATGGGGAGCTACAGTGATTACAAAATGCATTCCTTGGAAATGTTTTTTGATCTCTGGCCTTCAAATTGCATCAACCTTCTTCCTTTCCAAGAAGAAGTTCTTCGGTTCCTAGAAACAGCCAGCACTCAGTGGGGCTGCTTCTGAGCTTGTGCTCTAATGGAAGCATGAGCAGGAGGAACTAGTGAAAGGTCAGAAGTTTTCTGGGTTTTTGTGTTATATGTGGGACATCTGTATCGGTAATTTTTTATTTCCTTCTCTGTGCCTCATTTTTGTCTAGTCAGCTTGAGGAACAGATGTGGGCATTCATCCAATAATGTGTAACATGATAAATATGCATTCTGTGTTTTAATGCCTGGCATGGTATCCCCTCGAAATAGACTTGAACAGTGACAAGTATACTTGGCATTTAGAGGAATCAGCTGGGCTATCTCAGGATCATGAGGTCTGAACAGGAGAACTGAAGCCCAGGAGAGGTATTTTTCCAGCAGAGCTGGCTTGTTCCAGCCTTACTTTTGCTGACATGTCTGAAATCCTTTATGAGGAATCCCCTTGTCCGTTCCTCAGAGCTATTAAACAAAACCAGGGAATACTGTGGAGGGAGACCTCACAGATTAAACATTTTTATCCAGTTTTCTTGGAAGCAGGATATGCCTGGGTGCCAAATGCAGATTTATTCCTTGGAGTCATGAAGAACAATAAAACAAAGAGAAAAGTTTTCTTTTAGCTGAATTCACAGCAAGTTATATACATTTGGAGTTCAGATCACTTAGAAATTATCTTGCCAGATGCTGGCTGTGATAATGATGTTGAACTAAGGGAAATAATCTGGCTATGCACCTAAGAGGTGAACCGTGCTGCATCACAGACTTATTTTTAATAAAGAGAAGTAGTGTATCTCAAGCTTTTATATATCCGTCCAACCGCTCACATGAAGTTTTTGGACACACTTCCCACGCCCACAAGTAGCTGGCTGTGGACAAGACTGACGTAACATAGGATGTAGCACCTGGCTATGCTACTATTTGTAGAATGCATTTCATACTTATCTGGAAAAAATACTGCAAATGACTCATTATTTCTATTTTTCCTTAAAGAAATCAGACTTAATAAAAGTTCACAGGAAGGAATCTTTATGGTACCCTTATCCCATGCTGACATCCAGACTGCCTTGTACCTTTATATGTAATGTCAGTGACTAATAACTTAGGAAATCTGGCACTTTAATCTGTCACTTTTTGCTTCCTAAGCTGCATTAATTTAGGCTTCAGGATATGTACAGAAGCAGCATGGGTACCTAGCTGCTACTTAAGTGCAGCTGAAATCCAAATAGGAAGAGGTGTGCCAGCACGGCATTTTACTGGTCACAATGTAGTTGGCTTAAACCCACCTTTGTCTACAGCAACATCCTGCTGCAGGACTACAGCCATCTGTAGAAATGTACAGCTAAAATGGAAGGCATCCTCAGAGATTAGACCCATTACCTAAGCAGGGCTTTTAAAACTTGTTTTAGACCTAAATTTACTTACCCTAATGTCCCACACAGCACACAGATCTTCCTCTTAGTTTGCACCCTTAGACATACTGGTAAGCATTCTTTAATATATAAAAAACTTTTACATGAGGTGAATGTCAGCTATATTTGACAGAAAAAGATGGCCTGATTTCCAAAGGTGCTGGTCATCACATATGGAAGTTCATCACTGCTGAAAATCAAGACTTGTTTACTGACATTGTGGCATATGGGCTGGGGGAGGATTTTCAAAGGTTAAAGATAATTTATCAAAAGCAGTTAACAGCCATTAGTATCTCTAAAATTCCCCTTATTCTTCTTCCTAGATAAATACATCTATTAATCATTAACCCCTAAATGTCCATAGAGTGAGTATGTTGCAGACCTCGCACACTTTCTGCGAGCAACTGCAAGGTCAAACTGTCTAAAGAATCCCTGCTGATGAGTCTCTGTAGACCTGCTTGCTTTTCCTCTAGAAATGTATTTGCATACTGCTTCTACTATATGCTAGTGATCACTCATAGAGGCAGGATAGGAAGACCTCTGGCCTGATCCAGAATGGCCATTCATACATTCCTGTTCTTAGCACTGTGTACTAATGTTATCTGAATGACACAATTAATCAGTTACAGAGGATATGGAGATTTAATTACACTAAAAAGAGGAAGATGATGTCATTGATTATTTTAAGATGGAAACATCTGAAAAAAATATAAGTAGTGTGAATTTCTTCTCCATAAGCAACTTGCATAGGAAGTGAAGAGCTAGACTACAAGTTACTACTAATGTAGAATGAATTAATTTTCCAGATGTTGCACCAGCATTGAACTCAAAGAATGTTATGTCAGCTGGAGTAATACAGAGTTTACTTACTGAAATAACTTAAGCTTATGAGTATTGTAGCCTGATTACAAAAAAAGAAAATAACTTAGTTACCTGGGTTACATACTTTTCAACCAAGAAAAGAAAAACAGTTGATTAACTGTTTAATTAACTTAGTATTAAATTAATATTTAACAATAATTTAATATTTTAGTTAACTTGCTGATATGACCATATGACCATTACCATTACCATCTGTAATTAAAAAAGATATAGGCATGAAAATGACAGCTAGTCACATCTAATTCTTTATCCAAAGTTAATATTTAACTATTTAAGAGTTGTTATATTTATTTATCTCTATATGTCAACTGTAACCTAGCAGTGTATGGTACAGTTACATATCTATGCAACGGAAAGTAAGGGTTTTAATTTTGAGAAACCATCTTACTTTTGTGCAGACGAACTCAGGAATACAAACTGTTTAAGATTGTTACAAATAAATAACAACAAGATTGAACTTCTCCTAAAGATCTTAGTCACTTGTCCCTGGACCAAATATCCTGACAGCTGGGAGAAATTACCATGTTAAGATGAAAATTCACTGGATACAACTAATCAAAATTAATATTCCTGATATGCTCAGACAAGACTTTTGACAAATGTCATGACAACTCTCAGTTTCTTAAGGACTTACAGCATGTGAGGAAGTTTTTCAGGTTACAGTTCTGCTCTGTGGGGACACATCTGATCCCTGTCATAACACCTTTCTTGTTTTCTTTGAGCACATCCTCTGTTCAGCCTTGAGTGCACTGAAGAAGTGATGGGGAGGTAAATAGTTTACCTCTATATTACATATTTTTGTAGATGTTAAATGAACACCACAGTTGTTTCTGTAAGCTGTCATTTTAAAGACTATTTTGTAGATCAGACAAAAGAGAACTAGGAAAGCAAATTTAAGTTAACTAGTCTTGGATATTCTCAAGTAAAAGAAAAGGGTATAACACATCCTTGCAACAGAAGTTCCTGTCTGTTTCTTAAACAAACCATAAGAGTACACAAATCCCAGGATATTTTATCTGCTTTAACAGGTAGACCTTTAGCCTGTCTGTTTGAATTTTTTGATGGAAAGTGATTACTCTGACTTACAGTTGGTTGCTTTTCTATCACCTTAAAATATTGATTTAATGTCCATCAGTAAGTACTATCTAAACATCTTAACAGGTTACCATTATTCAGCTGAGTTTTATTTATGTGTATATAGATTTAGAAAAGTTGTCAGTTAATGAGTGTTCACCCTAAATAAAATGCAATAACAGACACAGATACAGAGCATTTTTTTTTAATTGGAGACAGATGTATGTATGCCAAATGTATATGAAACAAATACTGCAAAATGTTAACAATATGTTTGAACCAAATGAAATGGTATAAGAATCTGGACTTGGTTATCCATGAGGAACCTTCTTTTTCTTTGGAGACACTTTTCAGCAACCTTGTAAACAGAGACTGAACATCACATGGTTTGCATTATAATTTCTCCTACCAACTTTCTCTTTCAAAATGAAGTACTCACTCAAAAGATTTTATGTGTTTGATTTAATGTGGTAGAGAAATAAAATTAAATATTGAAACTTTTACGCTCATGATTGGGCCAAATTTATCAAATGGAGCTTTAGGAATTCTTGCTATTCCTCAAATCTCCCATGGAAGACCAAGGGGAAAGAAATCAACCCACTATAGTCATTAAGACTTTCAAAAGAGATTGAGAAAAAAACAACGAATGGTCTTGTGCTTAAGACACTTGATTTAGGTCTTGGCTCAGTTTCTTCTTTGTTTGAATGATCTTATGGTTCAGTTCAATTTAGTCTCTCTTATGCCTCAATTTCACATTAGCAAAATAGTCAGTGATTAAATCCTTCCTTTCTCTCTAAGTTACAAATCTTTCCAAGCAGGAATCAACCCAGAATGTGTGCACACAAAGGCATCTCATGGCACTTCCCTGGTAATATTCCTCTAGGAGCATGGAGAGTGTGAACAACAGGTATGTTTCTCTCTAATTCTGTGGTCAAATTCTCTAACATGGAGACTAAAGAATGAATGCAGAACAATATGGGTGCCAAAATCCCAGACAGAGCCACAATTCTGTCTTCTCCAGGGGTCTAAAGCCGATAGCAGCCTGTTGAAGAAAAGGCATATAGAAAATAATGAGAGATGGAAGCAAGCCTCTGGTATTTAATCCTTTCTCTAATAAATCTAAGTCTGTAAAGCAGCAGGCCATGCTTTATGTTTTGCTCCGTCTGATGTCTGTACCTCCTGCCTGAATATGTTAGGAATTTTGAATATGTTGTACAGATGTATTTGCTGTCCCAGATTCTGCTACAAAAACTCAGCACTGGAGTTTGGTATCGCAGTGTTTGGATTTGCCACAATTTCCCCGTGCGAAAGGAAAAGTACTTTTTCAGCACGGGAGAACTTTCAAGTTGAGAAATGTATGGTGCGATTGTAAAAGACCCATACTTGAATCATTGTAACCACCACTGGAGAAGACTTTTGAAAAGCTTTTCCATCTGCTGGAAAGGAGCTAACAGGGCTGAGTGTATGCAAGAATTATTGTCTCTGACCTGCTGTCTCCCAAGTGCATTGGAAGGGATGGATTTTTAATGATCAGGTTGAGATGGTTAGGATGTAAACATGCGCATAGCAAGAGGTGCATTGGCTGATCTTTCAGAGGTTGTTTGAAGGTCTCACTTTTCCTCCAAAAATAATCTAAACCAGCATTTTCAGGACAAAATTTTAAGGGGAAACAAAATTCTAATATACTTTCCAAGTGGTGCAGAGATTATTCTCTTTAAAGATATCTAATTTCTGTAGCAAGGGAGGAGATTATTTTACACCATATGGTAGCTGTCCTGTGATGTCATAGTGATTAATGACAGGATCAGTTGGATGCTCCAGTGGCATAACAAATGACCTGGGTTTCCTGCAATGGCAACAGTGACATGCTTGTACTAGGACCCTGGAATTAACTGAGCTCTGGTCTCAGCTCCCCCTGAGTTTAAGTACTATAAAAAAATAATGCAAAGACTACTACCAGCTTCAAGAGGATGTGGGTCATGCAGTCTGTGAGTTCTGGCTGATTCCTGAGACTACAGATATCTATTTCCCATCTGTAACACTGATATTGTAATTATCAAAGCTTAATGTAAAATTAACTGATTGAAAGTCTGTTGAAATTCTGTAGAAATATATTAAAAATTAAAAATATTAAATGGAAATAACATGTTTGAAGGAAATTATATGTGTATTTTTAACACTGTGTCATAGACTGAAGAAGCCCTAAAACTCTCTGCTCAATGTTCTCTTTCACATGTATAGAGTTCAATTGGTCTCATGATTATTTGTCAGATAAAACCAGGAAATTTTAATTAAATTCTTTGTGCTCTATCTTCATGTCAGAGAATTTTTGGGTAATAATGGTTCCCTCCCTGAAATAATTCTGGGAGCAGATAAAGTGTTCCTACTGTATGAAGCAAAGCACTACAGGCAAGGAAAGATCCTTTTCTCCCAATACAAGGGAGATGTCACTCTATCTGTTGATTACTGTCACTCTATCTGTTATTTCAGTTCATGTGTAAAGACATAGGATTTGACATTAGCTTATGAAAAAAAAGCAATTGAAAAAGTTTTCCTTTTCTTGATACAGCCTTTACCTACGTTGTTTTTTCAGTCTTTCCTCTTCATTTTAGTCAAAATTAGAGTTTTTGGCGTATGGTGTATTTGAGATCAGACTTTGCATTTATCAAGACACTGAGTCTCATTGTACCCAGGATCTTCAAATAATTCATCTTTTTGGCTTGCATCTCTCTGTCTCTAGAGATAACAGTTTAATATTAATACATCATTTACTTTCAATATGTCTCTTCCATTGCTGGTTACTGGACAGCTGAGTTGGCAAACAGAAACAAGAAGATCCTGTTCATGACATTGAATTTTACCAGATAATTGTTGTTTGTTTTAGGTTTATTTCATTTAGCAAAAAATGAATGCTCCTAGGTTATGAAGAGAGTGCTTGAAAGACGACATGTTTGGATTCTCAGTCTAATATATTATTATTTTCAAAAGTAAATCACACTTCTGACTGTCTGTTAAATCTTCCAATGTATGAGTACACTACATGATCAATATTCTCACTGCAATGGCATCATGGACATAAGAAAAAATGTATTCCTACAGTCATTATTCTTAGGGTTAGATGATCCAAAGAGTAGCGACATGAACACTGTGCACTGCATGAACTAACCAACACATGGATTTGTTTTCTTTCTTATTCTCTCACTGTTTTTGTGACAGGTTTGGAAGTGAGATGAACACACAAGTTTCATATAATTTACAGAAGTGGAGAAGGAACATTCATGCAGATCACATTCCAGTGATGACACTCTGAAGACTGTCTGGAAGATACCACGTGGCAGATGCAATGATGGGAAAAGGTGGAGTTAAACAGAGCCTATTGTCTGGCTTTATTTTGTTCCTTGCTGCTGATCCCTGCTTGCTCACAGCAATGGGGTTTTTTACATCATTTGGAAGTGACAGTTGAAGGCTAAACTTATGGGTAGTAGAGTTTATAAAGAAAATCACAGCTCTGATTTTTAAATGACAGCTCCATTGGTACTTTTGTAATGAGTAAAATTGCACACGTCCTATCAGTATTCTGTTTTGGGGGGTTTTTTTGGTTGGTTGGTTTGTTTGTTTTGTTTGTTTGTTCGTTTTCCTGAACTTTTAATGTGACTATGCAAAGATGTTCTCAGGTACATTTGCTTCATTAGGCTAATGAACAACTTTGTTACTGAACTCTAAATTGGTACCTCAGCTTCTGCAGAGGATGGGTAGAAATCAAAGTGTAGAGTCTGACTATAAGTTGGTAAGCACTTTGACTGTCTATTTCTGTATATTCACCTTTGAGCGCAAGCAGCATTACTTGTTATGAGTCTGATGCTCAGTCTACAAATTCCACGGTTTTTAAGGGGTCTAAGATTGAACTCTCCAGACTGGTAGTCATATGGATTTAAAATCATAAAGAAGTTGGTGGTAGGAAACAGGAAAAACTAGCATGACCAATGTCTTGCCACAACAAACTCTGTTTTGTCTTATAAATCATGAACAGCATATATAAAAGAACTCCAGAAATAGAGGAACTTTTTCTCATTGTACAGACTCATGCCAAAGGATACAATTTTAGTCTTATGCACAAAATCTTTATGGCATTGACTGAATGCTTTTATACATCAAGGTAATCTGATCTCTGTTTTACCAGGCTCAATCAAGATCCCTCCAAGCTCTGTAAATATAGTGTACTTTGCTCCATTTATGTATTATCAACATGCTAGAAGAAGTAGAAACTGAATCTGAATGAATTCTTTGAATGTGTGATTGTTAGAGAACAGAAAGTATTGATGTACTGTTAAAACCCAGGAAATATTGGTCTACGAATGGCAAGAGAATTGTTTTTTTAAAAAAGGCGTTATGATATTCCAGTAGAAATGGGTTTTAAAAAGAATGATTTATATAGCCAGAAAGAGCAGAAGGTTATGGGTAAATCCTTTGTCCTTTTTTGGATCACTCACTATGCCAGGTTTGCATAGCTATGACAGCCTTCAAAAGCTTCACTCCTCTATAGACGTCCCCTAACATAAAGGAATGTAATGAAGGAGATGAACCATTTGTGATAAGCCTCAATACACTATCAATGCCCATTACAACATTCTCTGCCATTCATAATGGAAACCTGACCTGATGCCTCAGTCCCCTCCTAGTACAAGCTCTTGCTTTGTCTTGGTGGCTGGGGAGGAGGTCCAGGCTTTCTCAGTGCTCTTGCACAAAGGCAAGCTCATGTTCGTGCAGTCTGATAAAGTAAGACTTGCACTGGGCTAAATGTGCTATGCTTTGCTCTATCAAGCAGCTATCCTGAGCAGAACTCTTCACAAACACAGGGGAGATTATCTGACCCTGAACTACAACCAGGAATGTGGCTGGAAATACACAGGTCACAGAGGTTTGTGTGCTTAACCCGGCTTTCAGGTTCTTTCTTTCCTTTGCAACAGTGATTAGTGTGGCATGAATTTTCCTTTTTTAGTGTCAGGGCACGAAGGCAATGGGAAATAAACCTGTCACAGGCATGGACAAGAGAGGTCACAAACTGTGTGCCTTGCCCTTAGTTCCAGGTAGCCATAGTTAGAGCCATATTCCTGGTGAACAACACAAACTTTCAGCCATTTATTAAAGTGCTAAGTTGAGGGAATTGTGTGTGTGTGTGTGAAGGCAGTGAGAATTTCCCACAGAAAACTTGGATGAAGGTTTTTTTTCTGCTGTTCACTTCCTGTTTGGATTGAAAGAACCATTTATTGCTATCCTGCCTGGGTGTTCATGAAATTTTTTTGATTCTGGACCAGCAGTATTCCCCTTCTTCTTTGCCATGTAGCTTTTTCTTGCCAGAATTTTGAACTCTGATGAAATAATGTTGTTAACTCTGAGCACTCAGACATCTTTAATCAGAAACCCTAAAATTGTTAGACAGGCTTAGGATTCAGAAATTACATTACTAAAAACTAAATCAATAAATACTGAATTACTAATAGTTGGATTTAAAATTACTTTAAATTGCAAACAATCGGGTCTTAAAGAGCATTTCCAACTAAGACAGTTCTATGATTCTATGGAACAGTGGCTTATAATACTAAATATTGATCTATTTTGCCTACTGTTTTGTAAGACTAAAAGACATTTGATTAACATTTTAAAGATTTAACCTGTAACTGTTCAGACTAAGATGTTAGAACTCTAACTTTTCAGCTTCTGTATCTTTAGTAAAGAATTATGTTGGAACTTTTTTTTTTCAGTTATATAATTTAAAACCTGATTCACTTTGTTCAGTGCAGTTATGCTGGAAAATCTTTCTTCTAAGGAATAACATGGAAACTAATACTTCCTTAAGAGTGGGAAATGAGAAGACTGTGAGTTGGATAGTAATATTGTTCAAACAATCTGAAGAAAACATGTAAGTTTTTAACAATTAGAGGTTTAGAAATAATTGCTCTATGAGAAGACTTTTGTCCTTTAACCTCTTAGGGATTTCTTTCATCAGTTTGGGCAAGATAAAGAACCATTCTTGTAATGGTGCCAGAATCTAGTGTAGCAATTCTAAATGCACCAAATTAAATGTTTTATATCAGGCAGATAAGGGCACTGCATCCAAGTAATTTACAGGTTAAGCAAAATTTAGATGTATTTGCTCACTCCCAGTTGGTTGCAACCTCTGTTATCAAGGAGAACAGAGACCAAATGTAACCAGCATCAAGCTTGAAGAAACTCAGTATCTGAGCCAGATTTTTACTCTAAGGCTCAGGACCGTTTTTTTAGACATATTTAAAACAACCAAATCATTCTCATCAAAGACATGAGAACCCTTTGTTGACTTATAGAATACTCTTCAAGAATACTTTAGTGAGGCAAGCTCCCACAAACGTTTCCAATGATCATAACTGATAAAATGGCCAGCACGTCATGGAGGTTTTCTTCCCTACACCTCTGTCTCTGTTGTGAAAAACATTTCATAGAAAGAAACTGTGTCCATAGTTTCCCATACAAAGAGAATCTGACTCTTACCTTAAGCAATCTGCTTTTGTGGTAATCAGGGCAGCCTCAGAAAGGTAGACTGAGAAAAAGCCACCAAAAATAAAGTCAAATGAATTGATTAATGAACGCAGAGTCATGGTCAGTTTTCTGGTCTACTAAACACTTTCTGACCTTCTGGTCTTGTTAGATCTGATTGTTCAAAAGTCCATCAAGGCATGCATGGAAAGTACTCAGTATAAAAAAAAAAATCCCTGCTTCTTTTGTAAAGGTGTATCCTTGTTGCCATGAACTCAGCGATGAACTCTAGAGCACATGTGTGCTTGTGATTGTGTATGCAGGTTACTTAGGAAGAAGCAAAACGCAGCAAATGCCGTTGACCCGCTCTCCAGTGTGAGGAACTTATTTTTATATGGTCACATGTTCATACTGAAAGTGATTAACTTGTCTGCAGGGATCCAAAGCTTGTTAGTCCATGTTTGATGGGGACCAGGGAGCCATTCTTAATTTATAACAAAGGGCTGTGTGAGCTGAGTGTGTTGTGTCTGCATGTGTATGTGTGTCACCCATATGTATGTCAGTTACTGCCCTCTGCTGCACCAAGTCAGGGCTTCCCAGCAGATACATGACCAGCTAAGCCAGCAACTCCCTTCTTAGATCAACTTCAACACACTCCTCCTTTTGAAGCTGGGGAAATTCTCTCCTGTCAGTGAGATATTCAGAGGCTGTCACTGGGCTAGAGAGCAGCCTGATGAAAAGGACTTGGCAGTGCTGGTGGGTGAGTTCAACAGTGTACACTTGCAGACCAGAAAACTAACCAGGTCCTTGGCTGCATCCAGAGAAGTGTGGCCAGCAGGCTGAGGGAGGTGATTTTACCCACCTGTAGTACTGCATCCAGCTCGGGAGCCCCTATTAAAAGAAAGACATGGATGTGTTGGAGTGTGTCCAGAGAAAGGCCATGAGGATGATCAGAGGGCTGGAGCACCTCTCCTATGAAGACAGACTGAGAGAGTTGGGGTTATTCAGCCTGGAGAGGAGAAGGCTTTGAGTAGAACTTATAGTAGCCTTTGAGTATCCAAAGGGCTTACAAGAAAGATGGTGAGGGACTTTTTAGGCTGTCAGGTACTGATAGAACTAGGGGAAATGGATACAGACTAGAGGTGGGTAGATGTATATAGGAAGTTAGGAAGAAGTTCTGCACCATGAGGGTGGTGAGACACTGGAACAGGTTGCCCAGAGCGGTGGTAGAAGCCCCATCCCTGAAAATTTTTAAGGCCAGTCTTGACAGGGCTCTGAGCAACCTGATCTAGTGGGAGGTGTCCCTGCCCATGGCAGAAGGATTGGAACTAGGTGACCTTAAAGGTCCCTTCCAACTCTGAAAATTCTGTGATTCTATGGTTCTAGGCCCACCGCTCTTTGCTCTAAGCTTACTATGGGACTTCTATCAGACAATAACTTCTTTCAGTGGTCTGGAGCAGTGTATCTGCTCTGGAGTCTGTTGAGCATGCAGATCTCCTCAGCCTAAACCCAAACATACCTCTACTTCAGCCATCTTCACTATCACCTTAGCATCAGGAAGACTTTGAATCTGAATCCATGTATGATTCCTGGAAAGTGTAATGGTAAGTGCTGTAGCAACATCTTTAAAAAGACAGCATACGCTTATGTGGTCCCTCTCTTTCTACCCCCAAGCCAAAACAGAATTTCTTTCAGCCACCTCTGGGGACATTTTACCAGCTGCTGTGCTCAGCTTTTGCCAGACCATGGACTTGGTCTTATGTCAATCAGTTCCAGGTGCAGCAGGGAACATTAATACATGAATAGCACCTCCTTTGAGGCAGAAGGAGAAGGGATGTCCTGCATCACTGGAGGTCACTTAAAGGGCAATGCCCATCATCTTTGAAGAGCTGACTGAAAGACAATATTTGTTTATCTCTGGAGGGTAGTGGGGAGACTGAGTGTGAGAAAGCTTCAAGAACTTGTTAAGAACAAAATGTGCATGTTCAGCAGTATTTGAGGACAGAAAGTGTAGATTAAACTGTTCAGAGAACTGTGGGGAATTTGGATAAATGAAAAGATTCTTCAACCTAACCTTTGTTCTATTCAAATTCAGAGTCTTCACCTACTGATAAAATGGTAGTGAAGGAAACTTTTAGCATAGGCTGAGAAGATCTGTGCACTCTCAGACTCCAGACTAGCAGAAGACCTTGTGGTCTGATCCCTTCTGCTCATTCATGCATCTAGAAGAGATTATAGCCCTTGCAGATCTGCCAGCCAGTGTGCTCCTCTGAATGCACCCTAACCTAACAAAACTGCAAATGAGCTCAACTAGATGAAGCCATTTAAAGCACATTTTGCTGGCCTGGCTCATTCTGATTCAGATATTTTAGATAAGCAAATTTGTTCTGAGCAGCAAGATGGAACTGTCAAAAGAAATATATTAAGGGTGCTGGATTAAAGAGTGTCAGATCACAAAGTGCAATCATAAAAGGACATGTATTCAAGACCCAAAGACTGTTATTCAAAAAAGCTCCTAATCTTTTCTTTCCTTAAGTTTGCATGTGTATTTTTGTAAGTGTGCACAAAGAATAAGAATATGTATACAAGCCTCATGCCTGGACAAATGAAAGATTATTGGAAATTAAACTGCTCACAAGTACTTGTCAAACCTTCCAAACTGGAATAGGTTTCCTGTTAGGAAATTGTTAGCTGAGACTTTCCAAATAAAATTTCTCACACTTATCTTGCATACGCTTTTATTCCCTCCACCTGCTCTCCCTTCAATATATTTATAATTGCTGCATCTGGAATTGTGAATTGATTTGAGATGTCTTAATGTGGTCTGGTGATATGAATAAGAAACAACAGTAAAATAGTATGTTTTCTTGTGCATTTTCCAATATGTGGTTAAAACAGATTGGGACAGTGAAATACAAAAAAACCCCATGAAAGTATCAATCAATTGAATTACTCATTACAGAGGCCATATAAAACTCCACTCAAAAGCCCTGGTTAACCAGGACCTTGCAAGTGACTGATCATTAGTTTTAAAGGACTGAACATTTTTGGCTAATAATATTTCTGCCATTTCAAATCCACCAATTACCTCCTCTATCATTCACATCTCCCCTTAATTATTTTTCCAATATTACCAGTGTTTTTACTGTATACATGAGAGTAACAAGTCCTGGCTACAGCCTCTAAAGGCACAATTAGGACCTACCCTGACAATCTAAGAAACCATCTCTTTGATGGTTGGAAGTCTGGTCTGGAATGACCACTGTATAAATATGACCTTTAACTGTGTGACTAGACAGGGTGGATTTTGGTTTCACAGAGACTTCTCTGACCAGCACTTCAAAATCCATTGCACCTTTTCCTTACACATCTGACCTCTGAGGAAACTCATATATAGCTTGTGGGTTTTTTTATGCTGTTTGCTTGAGACAAAAAAGTTAGACTTGCTCAGTGACCAAGGAGAAGATGTTCTTGCATATAAGCAGAACATGGCTGCTTCGTGCCAGTATGAGTTTATAGCATATATAAAATATGAAGGAAACTTGTCAACTCAGATTAACTTTGAAGATACCTCTTCTTCATCCTGTGTTGGAAAGGAAGGAAAAGGGTCTGGAAAAAAGACATTTTTTAATGAATACATGACCTTGGCTGTGTGCAATCCTCATTAAACTTCTATTGTTCACTGGCTAATAAAATGAGAAAACAGACCAAGAAAAGTTGCTTCATTACAGATCAAGTTACTAAGTGCAGTTCAAGGGGAGGGAGGCCCTTAGAGATACTCACTTCAAACATGGATGTGCAAAAAATAGACTCTAAAAATAACAAACTGCAATTATATAAACAATTTCAACACCCAGCTCATACACACTATTAAAAGATTGTGTTCTCAATGGCATCAGCTCAAATAAATCACTCCTACTGAGGCTGGAGCAGTAGTTTAGAACCTGAATCTCTCCTTTAATTAAAGAGAAGCTAGAGTGAGTGTAATTTTTTCAAACTGTGGACTTTCTGCTAACATAGGTGGTTTTTAAGTTTCTAGAAGAAGTAAATTGTGAGGATCAACACTATCTCTGTGGAGAATTGTCCAACAGACTGGAGATCTAATAATCTAATATGGAGTTAATAAAGACTGTATAGAAGATAGGAGGAAAGATACTGGGGTTGCTGTGCGATTATTTTTCAAGTCTGTGTGTGGGTCTGTGAAATACCTTGTATAAATAAGGTCTTACTTATTTTTAGGGCAGTTATGGACTGCATTAAGTACATTGACACTTTGTAATTATGGAGGTATTTAAGCGGCAGAGATAAGGGAACTTTTTTTCTTCTAGTGAGATGTACAAACACTTTGATTAATTTTCTCTTTAGCTGCATTTAGCATCTTACCTGTGTCTTTAGGAACTTCTTTCCCTTTGTGTCACTGAGTCACAAACACTGGTGTATGATTATTTCATCGGAAAAAATTGTATAATTTCTTCTGGACAATCAAATGCTGGTTTTCCCTTTCAGGCATAGAAAAAGATTTTGATAAACAATTAGGGCAAATTTAGTTATAGCAACATGTGCTATTGTATTTTTTGCATATTTATTTGTCTATATTTCTACATATCAACTTTTTCTTGTGCTTTGATAACGTGCAAATACATCAGAAGCATCCTTCACTGGCCTATGTTTATCAAGTAACTTCTCACATTACTGATTAAGTATCTTTGACTCTACTGTATTTCTCCTGTATAAAATATCCCCTCTCAGTGAAAATAAACCTCTCAGAATTCTGCCCTGCATGCATATTTGTTATTTTGTGGTCTTCAACAAGAACAAACTTCATTCAACGTTGCATTGTACATCACACCATATTTGACTCTGGAAATCAAAATAAAATTTGTATAAAATGTTAGTATAAATATCATGCTGAATCTGTAGCATTACAAAATGACATCAAAATAGATTTAAGTGACTACACACAGTGAATCAGAAATAGCCAAATGTTTGAAGCCATTCTAACAATGTGGTGGGACACCAGCTTCTATTGTCTAAGAAGGAACCATGTCACCTATTGACTGAAGTGGTGGGTTGCATTTGTGTGTTGCTTGTCTTGTAAAATTAGAGAGTGCATTAATCTGCCAGCTGATGTGACTTTGGTGTTGTTTTGCATGCCACTGAAATGCAGCCACCTCTGGGGAGATGTGTGGCAGCTGTGAACAGCTTAGGGCATTGCAACAGTGTGGGAACCAAGTACAGAACTGTGATTTAGTGGCAACCTGGATTTTTCAACAGCTACTGCTCAATAGATCTCTGAAATGGTAACTTTACTGACAGTTGTGGCAGCTGCTGTACTCTTATACTCCCATAAGGAAAAAAATTAGAAATACCTAATTTGTTCTTAATGTTTTGTTAGTGTTGCTGCTTCAATAAAATAGCTGGCTATTTTTTTCTGTTTTTTACAGAAATAAATATGTAATAAAAATAAAATATTTAGGAATATAAGCTATTCTTAGCTACTAAGGAGACACAGTTCAAAGATATTTATTCTGTTTGCTACTTGCCAGCATGTTCATGCAGTCAGTGTGCTGCTTTTTGCTGCATGTTTAATCTCTCACTGTTTCCACAAAGCCAGGTTCTGCATGTTTCTCACAATAAATCCTTTCTTACCTATTTTCAGGTCACTGTGGTTAATGTCAACATTCACAAACTGCTCAATTTGCTAATCAACCTGAGCAGCGGGAATTAAATGCTTAAAACAAAAAATATCATGATCTGACACCTTGCAGTAATAATTGTTTCAATAAGCACAGTGTTCCATGTTGTCTACCTTAATAACAGTTCATGTAATCACAGAATCATAGAATGGTTTGGGTTGGAAGGGCCCTTGATGATGAAGATCATCTTAAAGTTCCAACAGTCTTGCATGGGCAGACTTGCACTTCCCATTAGACCAGGTTGCTCAAGTCCCCATCCAACCTCTCCTTGAACACTTCCAGGGATGGGGCAATCACAGCTTCACCAGGAAACGAGTGCCAGTGTCTTAACACCCTCACACTAAAGAATTTCTTCTTAATATCTAATGTAAATCTACCCTCTTTCAGCTTAAAGCTATTATCCCTTGTCCTGTTGCCACATGCCCTTCTAAAAACTTCCTCCTCAGCTTTTCTGAAGGCCCTTTTTGGTTGCCAGAAGGTCTCCTCACAGCCTTCTTTCATCCAGGCTGAACAACCCCAATTCTCTCAACCTCTCATAGGAGAAGTGCTCCAGCCCTGATCATCTTCATGGCCCTCCTCTGGACTTGTTCCAACAGCTCATGACCTTCCTGTGTTGGAGCTCCAGAAGTGAACACAGTACTCCAGGTGGGGTGTCAGGAAAGCAGAGGTGAGGGCCACGTTTTTTTGATGCAGCTCAGGACACAGTTGGCTCTCTGGGCTGCAAGCACACATTGCTGGTTTGTGTTGAGCTTCTCATCAACTAACAGCCCCGAGTCCTTCTCCTCAGGGCTGATTTGACTCCACACTGTCCAACCTGTATTTGTATTTGGAAGTTGCCCCAACCATGTGCAGTACCTTGTTGAACTTTGTGAGGTTGGCATGGGCCCGCCTCTCAAGCTTGTCAAGGTCCCTTTGGATGGCATCTCTTCATGTGTTTTCTGTGCATTTGTTGATTTTGAACATAATAACACCATAGAAATCACAAACAATTAAAACAAAGTTAAAAAAAAAAAGTTTTCTTATATTGTCTTTAATCATTTACAGGATTCAGTATTAGGCTAAAATAAGATAAGGCTAAATTGAAGCCCTTCACTTTCCATTGCTTCTAGCAGCTTATCAGAGCAGTTCAACCTAAACTACAGACAATTCGATTTTGTCAGTTCTTCCTCCTGTAAAGGAAGAAATCACAGCTGGACAATTTAGAAGCTGGAATGATGCTGCAAGTAATCATTGCCTGATGCAAATGAAATAATAGTTATTACGTAAATGAGCTACATAAAATTTGTATATAGAAGGCATTTCAAAAGCACTATTGTTTTCATATAATCTCAAAACATATGATTCATAAGCACCAGAAAAACAGAAATAATAAGACTGTGAAGGAAACTAGATAGCTGTACATTGTAGGGTTCTGGTCAGTTTTACAGCCCTATTACTCCGATGAATTCCTAGCATAGTCATAGGGGTTTTTTTGTTGTGGAGAAAAAAAAAAAAAAAAAAAAAAAAAAAAAAAAAAAAAAAAAAAAAAAAAAGAGTGGAGAGCTTTTGTATATGCCAGTTCAGTTTGGCTGCAAAATGCATAGAAAAAGAATTCTACAGTCTGTGACAATGTCATAAGCACTATCCCAGGATTTCTGCCCTTCTATTGAGAAAACTTTCTGCAGAAATAAAGCTTACTGAGGGAACCAAACCTAGTTTACAGCTTCATAGTTTCCTTTAGCTACTGTGGAATCTGTAGTAAAAAACTATGAGTTTAGGCAAAAAAATAAAATGTTAAAATTAAAAGTTCAAAGAAAATTGCTTATCTAATATATTTCATTTCACCTTTCTCCTCAGTACATTTGGCGAAAGTACGTTTGGCTATTTTACTTCCCAGTAGTAGTTAAATCAAAGGGTACGAGAAAAGAACCACAAATGTCTACTCAGCATTTTTTTTTTTTTTTAATGGCAAAAGTAACTTTGCCAATTGTGTCTGCGTCTTTTAAAACAAAGGCAAGCAAATAATAAATTTTAATTTCCTACAAAGTTGCTTTTGTACAGAGCTTTCAAAATATTCAGGTAGTTCTAGGAAAGATTCCCATGGCTTGTTTCCTGACTGGGAAACTGATAAGTAGGATTCTTCATGGATAGCTGAAATTTTCCAGACATTATTTCTGGGGCAAGTAAATTGTTACTGGAGTAGCAAAAGGGAGATTAGAGATTTGTCAGAGAAAGAATCTAAGCAGGTTGCCTACACATGTTTTTCAATTATTCCACTGCCCTTGAATATGACATGTATACATTGGAAGACGTTCTGGGAGTTTACCAGTAATTTCTAGGAATTTTGCAATGGATGTAAACCATCATTCTTCAGGACACTGAGAATCTCAAAGTTGGAAAGGGAATTTTCCCTGAAGACAGGATGCTTAGAATATGGTAGAACTCCGGGCTCTGTGCCCCTGTGTGGAGCCATGTAGAGATACTGATTCCAGCCCTAGCAGGAGTGCAGCATCTTAGAGTAGTGCTCCAACTTGACAGTCTCACCAGGACTAATCTTTTCTGTCCCTGAAAGGACTTGTGTAAAGATGATTCTACCCTGTTGTCATCCCTTCAAGGAGTGTTTGCTCCAAAATTCCTTACACCTTATCCTGACCTATCTAGGACTAGTCCCTTCTGAAGACAGAATATTCGATTACATAGCACACTAGTTTGGATTCTTAAGATCATTCGCAGTGTTGTGTATGAGGTGCAGGAACCATTTCTTAGTCTCTGACATAAACACAATTTATCTGTCATCACAGAGAGTTGCTGTCAGTGCTGGGAGTCTGTATTCCACTGATCTATATTAGATTGGCACATTTTTGTCTAACCAATTGCTATCCCTGCTCATTCACTAGCTCTCCAGCATTTCCCTTTTGCTAAGTTCAGAGGCTGGAGGATATTTTTCTGTTTGACTTGTCTCATGTCCAGGGTGTATTTCAGCTATATATTCCCAGCCCATACATCTGACAACTCCAGGTCATTCTCTGTTACTTTACTTCCCCATCCTCCCTGGTGCTCACAGCACCTCCTAATTTAGTAGTGTCTTCATATTTAACAAACATGGTGTGCGCTCCTTCTTCAAGATCATTAATAAAAATGTTGAAAAATGCTGGGCCAAATTCCCATCCCTACAACACTTCCCCACAAAATGTTGCTTAAACAGTATCACAGTGAATGTTCCCCCACATTATATGTCCCAGTGCTGATGAAGAGATGTAGTGTAAAATCACAGACGAGAGCAGACTAGATTACTACCATATCTTAGGCTTAGTTATGTTGTGTTTCAGGTCTTGTACCTTTGAAGCTTGAAATGCAGGTGTAAAATATCTTAGTAGACAGGGGTCTACTACTATTGAGTTTGGCCAAGCTTCAAAAGTACAGATTGAGCCAACTATTTGACTCTGGGAGAATGCCTATGTTTTATTAGCACTGGTGCTTCTTTTCAAGAGAAGTCAGTAGTCATTTGGGAGATCTGATGAGAAATGTTTCATCAATGGTGCACTGGTGTTTCCAAGGAGGAAAAATAAAATAATTCTGTACACCACAGAATCATAGAATGTCAGGGCTTGGAAAGGACCTCTGAACATCGAGTCCAATTCCCTTGCCAGAGCAGGACCAAAACTAGGGAAGGTCACTCAGAAATGCTCAGAATTACCAAAAGGTGATTTGTTCATAAGTATATAACAAGTTATTCTAACTTGTAGCTCTAGTCATAAAAGTTGTGAGGGATGAGGAGACTGTCAGGGTAGTGACATCCCTTTGCTCCCTACACACTTCACTAATATATAAAGCTAAATAGCTCTTCCAAACAACTGACGTTACCTGTGATTTCTCAGTAAGATCAACCTCTTGTCAGATAAGTATTTTCTGAATGCAGCCTAACAGAGAAACTTAATGACCTCTATTTACTTCAAGTGGAAATCCATCAAAGGGACAATTAGTTAATTTTAAACATAAGTTGGCTCCCTAGTGAGAATCAAGCTTATAAATAAAACATTTGATTTGTTCACTGAACTAGACTGTCATGCAAGTGAAATTGCTGACTCCAAAGCAGACACTCTGAAATCTTTACATGAATTACTTCAAATTGGCAAACTTTTCTTGCCTTAAGTGCCCCAGAGAAGATTCAGGGGAAGAAACCGTGAGAAGCATCTTCCTGTGCAGCCAGGTTGCAGCCAGGCTCAGCCCTGCTGTATCCACACTGTCCACTGTAACAAAGCAGCCTAAACTCTCACCAGTGATTATCTTAGCAGAAGGTAAGTGGTACAGACCCAGCTCCTCAGCTTTCCAGCTTGCACGCAAGTAGCTTGGCACCACGCATGGAAGGAAGAGCAGCTCCCAATCAGACTGTGTAGGTTTGCAAAGTGTTTGTAAGAAAGCTGCAGATTGCATCTTGGTTTTCTCTCTCTTGAGTATTCCCATCACCATGGTACATGAGCCCTTTTAGTCTTCTCTGCAATTATTTTTTAAGTATAAAACAGATTCCTGAAGGAATGGAAGTAGTGGTTTCTGGTACCGCCATAGCGCCTCAGTTTTCTAGGTAAGTGAGGTGCTTGGTAGGTTTTAAGAAGAGAAAAGCAAGGAAGAAAGGTCCTTATCTCAGGAGGGTGCCTGGTGACACATACCAGGGTCTTTCATTTTCTTTCCACACCAGCATCCCTGAGAAACAGTATGTGCACTCAGCATGTATTGCTAGTTCTCATCACCACAGTATTTCCACAATACTGAATTTATTTAAGGTGTGAATAGATGAGAATAGCCTAAAGGTATTTAAAAGATGACAAATAGGGCAACAGAGAAAAGGGGAGACATTCCTGGCCAGTTTCCAGCCCCACAAGCTACGGGGACTGTGAAAATGTTTGATGAGACTCCAGTGCATTTTCAAGCAGGGAACAGAATGGAGCCTTCCCAAGTCAGATGGAACATTCAGGAGGGAAACTTTATAACTGTCTTCACTCTGTTTGAATACAGCTCTCCAGTTTGTCATGCAAAAAGTTATCAGACCAGAGGCTAATTGCTTCTAAAGGCAGCCAAGTAACTGCCAGAAGCAATAAAAACAGGTAAAAAAAGAAAAGATCTTTTACATAGAATTTAATGACCTTCTTTTGCACATTGTTTTACTTTGCCAGATTAATATATAGACACTTGTATAAATTCAAGTCTGTTTGTGTGCTTATGCATGTGTGTGACTCTGTGTGTGTACTGAGACTGTGCTGGCATACCCAGGTTGCCCTCTTCTCCAGTGCTGACCAGCTTTGGTCAATGTCATGATTAAATCAACTAGTCTCATCTAAATTAATCTAAAAACACAAGTTTCAACTATTTCTGCAACTTGGAAACAAGAAACCCTTATCCTGAGGTAGATTATCTATGGTCAGTGCACTTTTAGGATTTTCATCACTTTTTGAAACAGGTGGCATTAAAGTCCAAATTGTGACACTGCTGTGTTTCTTCATGTCTGCTAAAAGACAGGAAGGTCTGCTCATGATGAAGATTTCAGCCAGGAACTAAATGTAACCCTGATGGGATTTTTATGGGGACATATCTATCACATCTATGCATTTAGGCATGATGTTGTAAACTTGTGACTCAATCTATTTCAAATTACTGAAGTATCATATCATTTTCAGCTGTGAGCAATGAAATCTTCCCAATCACATGAGAGGAGATAACATTTGGAAAACTCAATATGAAATATTTGCCCCAGAGAGATCAAGTATAATGTTTTACTTTCACTGTGTAGCTTAGTTGTCTTTTGCCTCATTAAATATCCTTTATTAAGTATTTAAATTTTTTAATCCACAAAAGTGCATCCTGGGGAGAATGAAGTCTGAAGAATATCTGTCCTATCAGTGCTGGGATAGTTCTAGTATGGACAGGTAAGCTTTTTCTTTCCTTGATCTCTGTACAGTCTGAGTTGACAAACATCACAAATTAATTCCTCAGAGGTTACAGTTGTTGTTGAAAAAAAACAATAAATAGCTCAGTCTTTATCTGACTCACACCAACATATACCAAACCTTCAATTAACTCCATTTACAAACCATTTACAGACACAGTTGAGCACAAGAAACATTGTCACTGATGGTTTTTTTCTCTTCCACTTAATCTCAAAGTTAAGGAAAGAACAAATCTGCTACAACAGAAGAGGCTAAGAATAGACCATAAAGTATGTTTGGTAAAAAAGGACTCATGCTCCTAGCATTTTGCGGACAACCACAGCTGTGGGTCAGCACACATTCCCATAAAATGGTTATCAGATGCAAGTATGCAGTTTCCCAGCAGTACCCTGTGGTTCAGAGTTAGCAGCTAGCAATTCTTACCACACAACTGAAGTAATTTCCCTGGGTCTGCTCCAGTTTTTTAAAACAAAATGGAACCCGCCACAAATTCTGGAAAGCTAAGATAAGTCATGAAGTCAATGCTCTATTTAGGAAAACTAAAAAGAAGGAAAAATACATTAAGGCATGCACATATGGCATATAGTGACGTTCTGTGTTTTAGTGTATCTTCATTGTGACAAAAGGAAAACTTGATTTCGAGGGGGAGGGGGTGTTGGTTTTTTGGTTGGTTTTTTTGTTGGTTTTTTTTTTGTTGTTTTTTTTTTTTTTTTTGGGTTGTTTTTTTGTTTTGTTTTGTTTTGTTTTTTCAGGCAGACCACACACCACCTCCTCCTCAGCTTATAGATTTCATCTCTTCTTTCCACTCCACAGGAACAAATAACTGAGATATTCATAACAATGCCACGGGCTGAGGTCAATGAAAGGATCCTTGATGAGATGTTCACAGTGTTTAAAATCATCCCTAGTTTCAGTGGAAAGATAACTCGTCTCCTGTTTCCCTTTACTGGCTGATTTGATCATGCCTTTGAAGGACAGCACTTCAAGAGAGCTCCATGAAGATGACTACCAGCTGCATCATATGGCTGTCTTGGACTCTTCCCTGAAGGTTGAATCTGAAGTGAAATCAAATACAAATTCTTTCAAACTCATTTTGTACTTTAGGTAGGAAATCAACTATCTCAACCAATTCATTCAACTTATAATGATGGGAAAAAAATATAATGGTGTTAAAGATTCTGGTTGCAGTATGAATGAAGATACTCACTGCTTTCTTGCCAAGAGGTCACAATGCTTTTGGGCATTCATTGACACAGTCATCACCAGTACAAGTTCATCCAGAGAGTGCTGCAAGTTTTTCTATGTTACCTTCCAAAGGATCAGCTTACTCTGTTCTTAGGATGGGCTTGAACAAGAAGGATAGTGTCAACATTGTGAGTTAACTGTGAGTTATAGAGGCAAGAAAACTGGGAAAAGAAAGAAAGCTTGTTGCATCTTGACACCAGAGATGGTTAATTTCTCCAGCTAGTCTTCTCTGACTATATTTCTGGTCAACAAAAACCACTCAATAGCATTTCTGAAAGCCAGTACAGGTTACCTAAATTAGACATCTGCCCAGAATAAATTTCTAGAAGAATCTCTTCTTTTTACCAATGACTACAGAGGGAAAAAAAGTCACCTCTCCCTGGTGATGTCAGTAACTCCTGAGTAGTGGTGTTACTTCAGCAAAGTCCTATGAAAAGGCTAGAGAATAAGATCACTCACAGCTCCTTCTCTTCTTCTGTGTAAATCCTGTGCTTCACACTTTGGTGAACACATATTCCACTTACACTGCACTGTGAGGTCATTGATGTTTACTGTGCTGAAGCGTTTGTATTCATTTGCCACATTTACCCTCCAGGCCATTGCAGAATAAAGATGTTCTCAGATTTCACAATTTTATTTCTTGATTAATGTATTTCTATTAAATATCATGGAATAGATCAAGATATAAAGAAATCACACCCTGAATTTGAAGATCATACAGGAAAGTTTTGAAACCTTATAAGAAACAAAATTATGTTTATATTCTGAGAAAGTATTTACAAATGCTACAATATTTAAAAATGAGAGAAATTACTCTTTGAGAATGAGAAATGAGTGTTTAGGAAGTACGAATATCACGTTCTAATCCCAGCCTCTGCTTTGTGACCACAGGCACCCTTGTGTAGTTGTTTCATTTCATAAAGAAATTCAGTAATAAATCACTATTATTATCTAGATCTTAGGTAACATTTTATCCCTCAATCTAAAGCTACATTGCTAAGAAAGTAGCATTTCTACTGCAGGGACAGTGCAGAGAGAAGCAAAAGGACTTGTTCATCCTTCCCAGCAGATCAGGTTGGAACAGGACACCCTTCATCTGCATTTCAGGTTACTCATACCTGTATACCCTCATTTTGCAAATTGTTCTCTTATCCACAGAGGGCTCTGAAAAAAATGAATTAAAGTTTGAGAAGCCTACTTCCTGAGCTGAAACTTGTACAAAAAGTGCATGGTAAATATTTCATGAATTGTCTCTGTAAGACACCAAAGATTGTTGTATCATTACTCAAAATACAAGTAAGAATTTGCTTGACAGGAAAAGGAAAATGTTGTTTCATGACTATTCTGTATAGCTCGTCAGGAAATGGATTTTCCAACTAAGGTAAAAATAGAAACAAAACAGTCTTACAAAATTCTTTTACAGAACAATATGCAAAAAATATATTCCTATCAGGTCAATGAAAACCTATATTCTGATAAATTAAAAACATAATCTTATAGGCAGATCTTTATTATTTCCTTTTAAAATAAGAAAATCTACTTTTCTGGCATGCTTTTCTACTGATTTAAAAGAAATAAAATTAAAACCAGCAAGATTTCCAGAATAATTATTCTTTTATTATAGACAAAAAAAAAATCTCAAAAAATGAGTTTCTGAACTCTTTTCTTCTTCACTCTTTCCATTATAGATGGCTCTTGCTGTATTTCTACCACTTGGGTCTTCTTCCCACAATTTTGCAATCACGTTATTGATTGGAAAGATTTACCTTTGGTAGAATGTAATGTAGAATGGTAGATTCTACAGAAAGATTTACCTTTTGTAGAATGGTAGAATGTAGAACATAAAAGAACTGCTATTCATGGCAAGAGTTGTGGTCAATGTCTCAGTGTCAAAATGGAGACCAGTGTTGAGTGGCATTCCTCAAGGGTTGGTACTGGTACTGGGAATGGTGCTGTTTAACATCTTCATCGGTGACATGGACAGTGGGGTTGAATGCACCACCAGCAAATTTGCTGACAACACCAAATTGTGCAGTGAGGTCAACATGTTGGAGGGAAGGGATGCCATGCAGAGGGACTTTGATAGGCTTGAGAGGTGGGCTCATTCAAACTACATGAAGTTTGACAAGACCAAGTGTAAGGTTCTGCACCTGGGTTGGGGCAATCCCAAGCACAAATAAAGGATAGGAGGAGAGTGGATGTAGAGAGGAGGACTGAGGGGAAGGACGTAGAGGTGATGGTTGATGGCAATGTGCACTTGCAGCACAGCAAGCCAATGCTGTCCTATGTTGCATCAAAAGAAATGTGGCCAGCAGGTCAAGGGGTTTGATTCTGCTCCTCTACTCTGCTCTTGTGAGACTCCACCTGGAGTACTGTGTCCAGTTCTGGAGCCCCAACACAAGGAGGACATAGATGTGTTGGATTGAATCCAGAATAAGGCCACAAAGATGTTCAAGGGGCTGGAGCACCTCTCCTATGAAGAAGACAAGATGACACAGTTGGGGTTTTTCAACCTGAAGAAGAGAAGGCTCCAGGGAGACCTTATAGCATCCTTCCAGTACCTGATGGGAGCCCCCAGAAAAGCTTGGAAGGGACTTTTTACAAGGGTGTGTAGTGATAGGACAAGGGGAGGTTGCAGATGAGCCCTCCACAGAAGTGTTCAAGGCCAGGCTGGATGGGGCTTTGAGCAGCCTGGACACCTGGGAGGTGTCTTTGCCCAGGCAGGGAGGGATGGAACTAGATGATCTTTAGAGCCTCTTCCAACCTAAACCATCCTACAGGGCGGATGCCTGACGTACCTGCATTCAGTTCTATCATTTCCACTGAAGTCAATGGCTAAAAGCTGTCCAAATGATCTCAAGTGTGTTACTCATTTCCAACAGGATATTTTGCCCCATTGTAGTCCGATAGTTTATAAAATTCAACAGAGATATCTGGACAAACCACAACCTGTTTAAAAGACTATGGTCCATCAGACTCCACTTCTGTATAACTGTAAATGTCTACTTCTCCAGCTGTCTTATAAGTAAGCATGAGGGCAGCCCCTCCACTGAGCAGTGGACTTGGTGTTATACAATGCAGTGGCTTGCCATGAAATGTTTTCCCTCCACTTCCCTTTCCAAGCAACTTTGCAGGCAGCAGAAGACACAAGACATTAATTCCTGTGGAATTTTAATACGTCTGACACATGTCCCTGTCCAAGAGCTTTCAGAGTCCTGGACAGAAATGAAGCAGATTTACAGCTCTTAGGCTTGCAGTGAGAATTGTTAGGCTGCTTCAAAGCCCTCTGGACAATTTTACTTAAATATCATTTTCCTAGTATTTTTTAAAATCCTGCAAAACAGTATTATAGTAAAAGAAATGCCAACTGAAGTATCTAGTGATGAAACTTCTAGTTTCTAGCACAGGACAATTAACTTAGGTACAAAGATTACCTACTACTATCATAAATGTAGATGATTACTCTGTAGTAAGTGCTTTTAACCACGCTATATACTTCAGATCTGCCCTTTTACAAGAGTTCCTATGTTATTGTTTCTGTCTCTTTCGTATTTTTACACTAAGTACCCTTATCGTTTCTTATCAATGCATTGTAATGATTTACTTAGTTCTAGTTAATCAGGTACTTATGTTTATATTTGTATTTCAGACTTTTTTACTAATTTAGTTGCTGTTTAACAGTAATAGTTATAAGTAGATCCAAGTACATTAATATGGTTTACTTCACCCCAATACCAATTGTTAGGGTAGCAATGAGTCAAAACTTATCAGAAGTAAGATAAATGGAAGCTTTGTGGAGCAGAGTATTCAGTGGGGTGGCATTCTTCTGCCACCAGCAATGAATTTCCTTCCAGATCTGCTGATGCAAAGCTTCTACAATTGGAACCTCCAGGGGTTTTAGATGAAAATTACATCAAAAATTGTAACAGATAAACCCCACGTGCCTAATCCTTCAGTTGGTATTTCTGTATACGTACATCATCTGGTTACTGAGTTTGTACATAGTAGATATTTCCTTTTCAGTGTGGTTTGCCAAACCACAGAAGGAAGAATGCAAAATGCAACTAAGCCTTGAGATAGCCCGTATTTTGCCATGGTGTGACTTCTAACATTTGAATATTTGAATTTGACAACCCTGCCATGGCTTTCCATTCACATTTCCCAATTTTAGGTTCTAGGAGAAGGTATTAAAACACTGAACCAGAAGAGAGCTGTCAACATGTAACATAGGTCACAAGGCATATGTTCTCCTTTTCCACAAACCAGAAGATCTGTAGTACTGAGCTACTCAGACTGAGCTTTTTTCCCATGGGGCTCTGAGTGTCTGTAGCACTTTACCATTTTTATATACAATGGCTGCAAAAAAGCTCATGGGTAAAAGTCATGTGATAAAAGAAAACTCAATAAAAAGCAGTCCTTCAAGGCATAGAAGAGCTAATATAGCCCAGCTTTCAATAGATCTTTCTGATAGCTATTAAAATATATTTTCCTTCTCCCCAATGGAGACGCCAGAACAAAGTCCCTTTTTTATGCAATTGCTTACTTTTCTGAAGGTGTTTGGTACTAGCATTGCTAGGGATTTCTAATTCATCATCAGATTCATCATCAGACAAGGACCTCAAACGTTATTAAGAAAGGTCAGATGGATAGATAGACACACACGTTTACAGCATATGATCAAACAAGCCTCATTTCCTTAAAAGCCTGAGGTAAAAATAACATTTTGTAACTTCCACTGCCAGAGTTTTGAGCATTTCTCATTACAGGATCAGAAATGAACCTTGGCACTGCTGACTAGATTCATTTATTGTAGACACTGGAATTACTGTTTACTTTCCAACAAAATGTTTCCTCCTTCTTCTGGGCCTCACATGAGAAGTGGGCAAATTGCTTCAGAGCAGAAATCTAAATCACACTAAGGCTACCAGAATACCTCAGCCTCCTAAGGAATATAAAAAGAGTTGTAGGTGAGGAATAATTGATTTGATATGCTTAATCTATTCCTTGTGCTTGGATATGCATGAGCATGTTGCAGTTTCCACCCATTAGCCCACTGACTGAGGAAAGTTCACCTACCACCAGTCCAGAGCGAAGAAGTTTGTCCAGGCATGACAACAGCACAGAAACCTTCTGCAGGATGGTCTACAAAGAACTGACCGGTGAAGAAGGTGGATACAGTAAAATAAGTGTCTCTTTCTCATAGTTAAGGATCTGAGAGTTCACAGTGCAATACACAGCTAGAAACATTGCTGCTTAAATAAACAAAAGGACAATCTGTTTCACATATACAGTACATTCAAGATCAGAACTTGTGTAACCATATAAAAATAAAAGCCAATCGTGTTTTATTGAAACAAGAGCATAGCACAAAAGGAAATTACACACAGTAATTACTTGACTCTTACTTCTTACTCCATGAAACTTTCTTTTTCACTCTTAAGATCCACCATCCCCATTACAATTGTTCTCCTTCCCTGTGGCAGAGAGTCTCCAAGATGAAATGAAGGACTCTGTAGCTGCCTTGGGAAGGTGGGATTTGCACAAGAGCAGGATCACGTCTTTCTGGCCTGAGCTCTTCCTCCACTATAATCCTACCTCTTAGTTCTGTAAAATAGCTCTCTGTCCCCCTGCTTTTGGCTACACAACATCACGTTAGCCAGGGAAGGTGGCAGACACTCGAATTGCTCATGGAAAGCCTATTTCACAGCTGAATGCAGCGGTTTCAATGACATCATAAACAATGTGCTAAATGCTTCCAGCTGAATTCAACCTGGAAGTTGTAGCCTATGCCTTGCACTGGGGAAACATGAAGTTAACACAGGCAAAGTGGCTGCTCACTGCAGAGAGCAGAAAGAAAAATTATACATCATCCCAGGTAAATGTGTTTGCCAGAAAAGTAGTGTGAAGACACATCTGAAAAGGTGTGGTGCTACAATTCATCTGAACAATAGTTCGATTGTAATAGCACCTGTTCAGATAAAGTCTAAAAAATACAAATTGTTAACTTTAAAGATGGCCCAAATTAGTGCATACGGTGATGAAGCTGAGGTCACCCAAGAATACATGTAAGACCACAGGCAAGGAGATGTCTGATGTCTCCTTGAAAAAAGCGATGAGCTTTTCTTCATGTATGACTGACCTAAAAATGAACTCAAATCTTGCAGAAAGCTGTTAGTACCTCATTGATGAACTCCCGTTTGATAACCCTGTAAGAAACCAGCTGATGAAGCAAATGCAAGAGACATGATTATTTCTAGCACTATATATCCTAAAAAAACAATCTTTATGCTTGTTTCAATTTGTTCTTCTAATTAAAAAAATAATCATTTATCAGAAAAAAAAAAAAAAAAAAAGTGGGTTATGGTGACAAACTCTATTGAAAAATGGCAGGGGGGGGTTTATTCACAAAGTTGTCTCATGTTGGCTACTGGAAAAGATGACAGAAAATCTCTCTTTGTAGGAATTAGGTTGGGGATTTCTGAAAATTAAAGCAGGAAAAAGGCAAAGGCAAAGGAAAAGGGAAAAGGAAAAGGGAAAAAAAAAAGTTCTCCAAGCACATGAAGACTGGATTCAAAAAAGATCATGCCAACACTTCAGAAAACTAAGCTGATGAAACTTTCCTCTTCAAATATCTTCAAATGCCAATTGTGAATATTAAACAGCTGTCAGAGGCAAGGTTCTTCTCAATGAAAAAATCCAGCACGTTTTGAAGCAAGAGAATTTAATCCATTTTGATAAGTAAGGTAGAAATTTTCTAAAATCATTTTCTAAAATTATATTAAATTATAGCACTATTTACTCATCAAGCAATTATTTTAAATGTGATAATACTATCTCATACTACCATTAGTTCTTTAAGGAATTTTTGTGGTGAGCTACCTGATGAAGTAAATTATCCGCAGATGTATGAGTGGTTACATTCAAGAAATTCTATCTTTAGAGAACTGCAGATTACTTGAGCTGTAGAATATTTGTGTCAGTAATATGTAATATAAGTTCCATTCACCACTTTTTGGAAGCTAAAATCTAATTTGTTCTCTAGCAAAAACCTGGAAAACAGGTCACTTTGCAGTTGTTTATGGTTAAGATTCAAATTCCAGGTAAGATAGCACCCGAAGGTCCACTGCTGAGATTAGGAAGGATAATAACTGTTCTGACACATTTCTCTTCTTCATTATATCCTGGTAACTCCTCTCTACCTAGGATTAAATCTCTGAACGGAGATCTGTGTCTGTATCTATCTTTCACATGCTTTCTTTTCACCGCCTGTTTCAGATCCAAAGCCAATTCCATCATCTCTCTGGCTGCTCTTTTCACTGGTATTCTGTTCTTTTACGACATAAATAGACCCTTTCGAACAATTGATGTCCTGGATTACAGCCTTGTGTCGGTTTCACATAAAAATGACTCTTTTGTTGATATACATATGTACATTAATATAATGTAATTTAAAACTATTCAGTTTAGCTGTTCTTTTGCCTTTCTCTGGAGTCTCTCTGGAAGGTTGCAGTTAACACTATTATAAAAGCATTTTAGTTGTAGTTTAGTATCTCTTCACTCTTGCTGCTTTTGTGGTCCCTTGTTCATCTTGTGATACAATTTGTATTTCTGAATCACCTCCCTGTAGGACAGCAATTCTGGAAAATTAAGGCATTACAAATTGCTGCTAAAAGTTACATGAACAGCCGACCACTGAATAGAGATGTTGTGAATTGGACTGATGAGCATAACAGGTCATCCATTAACAACTAAGCACATTGTCTTTGAGGCATCTTCTTTGGATAATAAGGTAATCTGTCATACTAAAATTTCTTGTGGGGGCACTTAGTATTTTCCAGATACAGCCAACAGAAGGACTCTTCTGCTTCTGACCACCTATTTTTTTATGGCCTATCTGCTGTAATTATTGAAGGAAAATTGTTCATTAGACACTGCTACCAAGTATTTTCTATATAATAGTGGAACGTTCAGAGGAAAGAAAAAGAGCTACTAAATGAAAATAACAACCAGGTCTTATATTTCTTGAGCAAGAAGCAAATTTATTTAATGTACAGTAGGACACAAAATAATGATCTGAGTTCTAGAGGAGCTTTTGTTCAAAGGTTTAAATGGTTGGTGAGGTGTCTGAAGTTTGAAGGAATGAAATGTCTCAGAGGCACTACTTTCAACAGTGTGTTTTTATTTTACTGAGCAAGAAAAAAAAGAATAAGGCAAACATTTCCCAGAGTCATTGCTTTTGGTATGATCTGCTTGACACAATCAATTGAAAATTCTTAGGAAACAGTCCTATATGTTCTCATGCATTAAAATCAGTGAAGACTTAACACACAGCTTCTCAGTGTAATTACTCAGGGTTTTGATTACCCATTGTCACTTGCATTGATCAGGTATTTCATTCCGTATAAATTGCTGGGGAATGTCTTTTCTTTTCCAGTCTCTAATAAACCCATATTCAGACAAAATTCCTACATGAACTAAGCAAACTTTTTTGAGCTTAAAAACCAGTCAGAATCAAAATAGCCCATAGTTAGAGGTGAGCTACAAGAAATCTCATAATCCCCTTCTGAGAACATAGTATGAGAATATACGAACAGCTGAATCAGCTTAGATCAACTCAGTGGCTGAGATGGATAGTAGTGTCTTTGTGTTTAATAAAAACTACTCAGTTTCTTTTTCTTCCCATGATTTTTCCAATCACTTTTGGAAACCATGAAATCTTTCAGCATCCACAATGTCCAAGGTCAAGGAGTTCGTCATGTCTGGATGGAGAAAAACCACCTTTCGGTCTATGAACCTACTCTCTTGTGGGTTTGATGTAATAGTTCTTTTACTAAAACAGACACTGAAATATATTTGCCAATTCACCTTCTCCATGTCATTCATGCTTTCACAGCATCCCCTCCACTCATTGTCTTTTTCACAGGCTGAAAAGTCCTATTCTATTTTTTGTTCATCATATGGAAGTTATTTCATGCGTCTGAATAGCCTTGTCCTTTTTGAAAACTTTCATAGTTCTACTACACCATTTTTGAAAGTTTGGGGGGAGGGGGGGAGAGAGGGAAGGAAAGCATCCAGAGTTAAGCACCATAACCTATTAATTTCCTGATAACTCTAAATATTCAGTCTGTGTTTCTGAGGACTGCTAAGTCAGGGACTGACAGTTTCACCAGACTACTTTTTATTAACACAAGGCTGTGTGTCTCTTGGTGGTGGCAGTCAGTTCAAACCCTATTGCCCTGTTTACATACGTTACTTCATCTTTGCTGTGTTTTTTTTTAAAGTCACAGAAAAACTATGGAAAAGTAAACTTTATCTGAGGTATTGCAAATGAATCACTCAGTGACCACAATCTGACATGTCACATGTCCTTCCTTTCTGCTGGTCAAGCTCATGCCCTGTCCAGAACATATCTCTGGGACTCTCTTGACAATTTGCCTGAGACCTGTGCCCATTGGCAGTGGGAATGAAGGACTCAATTTCACTCTGCATTTCACCAAACTGGGGGAAAGAGGTGACAAGCTGTTCCCCTCACCACTGCCCCCCATCAGGCAACAGCTTTTATGAGGATGGAAAAACAAAACAAAACACAAAACAAACCCTCTGGATCTTATTATTGCTTAACATTTTATGTTCAATAGTTTAAAAAGAGGCAGGTGACTAACCAGGACTCTTTGAAGTTCAGTTGGGGCTGTTTGGAAGAGGATGTGTCACCTGCACTTATAAGGTACCGAGGTGAAGTGGCAGTTTAGAAGGTGGCTTCATAATAAGTCATTTTTTTATAACTTCAGTAGTTTAGTCTCTATCAAATACCTATCACCTGTTGCCCCTTATCAAGCACACTTCTGTTGTTTTTGATTCACTTTGTTAATTCATTCTAACTACACAAAATGAAACAGCATTGGTGGGCCTCGTCTCATAAAAGCAGATGTCTAAGGCCCTTGGGGCACAGGAAACAAGAAAACGTATGTTTAAAGAAAAAAAAGAGAAAAAAAAAACAAAAACAAAAAAACCCAAAAAAAACCCCAAAAAACATATGACCCAGCACAGGAAACTAATCTAATGAAGGAATGTCCTCAGCTTTCACAGGAAATTATTTTCATTTTATGCCATTTTCTGCCTCCATAAAAAGTAACAGAGTTGACCTCCTGTGCTCCTACCTAACCTTTCAGCATCAAGGACTGGAGAGGAAAAGTGTTGCCTCGACCAACAAGATGCTAATCCATTAAAGAGTGCAACAGAGAACAGATTCTTTTCATCATGGGCAGCTTAACTGTCACAACACAACCAATATTTTCTGAAACAGGGCTTAGTAGTGAATAGGGGATATTTGCTGTTTCATAGCCAAACTAAGGTATTTAAAAGGTGCTTCATTTTTAGAAAAAGCACTGGGCACTTGCTTTCTGGCAGATACCAAGATCTATGACTAGTCCTTAAATCCCGAGAGTTTATACTAAAAGTGCAAGCAAGACTGTAACAAATTACAGGCAGTTGTTAGTAGGGAAGGTGGTTTAACCTGACAGTTCTTGTCATGCACATGCACTGATTCTGTTTGGTTTTGAGTTAGGGCAATAGCTGAAATAAAGTTTTTATCACCTCCTGTAGTCCACACCTTAGTTTGCTTTAGGCTTGTGAAGGAGCTCAATACCTTTTTGCGTGACTGACCATGTATTCATATCTTTGATTGATGGTATGCTATCTAAGGCAGAAATTGTATTGGGTAAGGTCTGACTCAAAGAAAGATAATCCCATGATGTCCTTAGGTGTTGTACTGGAAATGCAGGAACAGCTGACAATTCAAACCCCCATGTTTGTTTTCTCATCCTAGAAAAACTCAAGAAGGTAAAAAAAATTGCAATAAAACTACTAGATGTCAAAATGATTTTTCTTAAAGTAACAACTTCTGGAGACAATTTTACAAAATGCTTTGGGTCAGGAGGTGAGTGCCCATTCCCACCACCCTTCATTAGTTAGACATGTTCAAGTTACAGAAAACAATCCTCAAAAATGAGTTACAAAGGAAGCTTACAGGGAATCTGTGATCAGCCTTTAAGAAATAACTTTACCTGTGCCATATTCAATTTCTTTCTGCAACTTCCTGAAACTCTCAAATTAACACCAGTGCAGTGAATCTTTGTAAATTAATGAGTTTAATGAGTGAACAAGAATCAATCAGTCTCCCTTGTTTCAAAGCCACTAATAGGAACTTAAACCAAGTATAGACCTGAGTCAGAGTCTCTTGTTAATAACACGATTTTTTCTTTGAAGAGAATAATTAAATCACCAGCACATTCCTTCTTCTCTGTACAACTTCCTGTACAATTTGAATTTAGATCAAAACATACTCATTCTCCCCTAAGGGTCCTTTGCTATGTTGCTTTGGAAAATTATTTCATGAACGACTTTTGTCCTTGAAGGCATACAAAGCAGGCAAGAAGGTTAGACGTGCTGATTGCCTGAACCTTAAAAGGACTTGATAAGACAGACACACCCTAATATTTTACAACTGTGTTAGATAGCACATAGAGCCATGTAAAAAGATTGTCATAAAGTAGAAGCTGTACATATCTAAATGCTGACACAAGTATAACAGGTTAAAATTGGAGGGGTATATCAACAAAACAAGCATGACTGAAAAACAGAATATCAGGAATAAGTTTAGTAATATAATATGTGACATAAAGTACATATGAAACTGATGATGGGTTAGAGATATAGAGGAATAAAATTGCACCACAAAAATTGTGAAAGAGCAAAAATCTAGGAGAATAGAAAGCTACATAAGACTTTCTCTGAGACTGTGGACCCTGGGTCATAAAGGAAAAAAATGCATTGTAACTGGTTAATATTACCATTCTCCAGATCAGGTAAAGGATATAGAATGCAGAACGTAGAGAAAGATCAGAGGAAACGCAAGACTCATAAAGTGGTGATAATGGGTCACCTTTGTAACCTGCATATAAACCGGTCAAATGCCACAACGGGAAAAGGTTAACAGAAGCAATTTCTTGGTACCTTAAATGATTGCTTCTTGGAATAGCTATTAACCTACTGTATTACCATCTGCTGGTGTGTTTTTAGTTCAAACAGGTAGTGTATAATTACTAACAGCTGCATAACCCATATAGTTATGATGAAGTTCATGCAGTATAGTGAGGTCAGAGCACCAAGGGAGTGAATAAAGTGCAGAACCACATGTAAGGTGACCTGGTTTCTATTCCCCATCCTGCCAAAGATTTGCTGAGTGATCTTGAATCCAGGTTCCTTGGCTTCTTCGGGCTTTCAACTTGCCATCTGTAAAGCAGGAGTATTGTCCAGTTATCGAAGACTCTGGGAAGTTGAACTCACTGGTATGTAGAGAGCTTTGAGATCCTCTAATGGAAATTGTGTGTAGAAGTGTAAAACATCGTTATGCATGTTGAACAGCTATTGTTTATGATCTGTGAGTGCCTCAAAAGGATGTCATCTTTCAGCAGATGGTCTAAATCAGCAACATTGTCTCCAGTTAGACTAAAAATACCGTGACTGAGACCAAATACATAAAGTCCACTCAGTCATTGACATCATGGCAGATTAATCTTCTTTAACAAGGGAAAAGCATACTCTTATTTCAAGTGGTGAAGAAAGAGTCTGAGAAGACTCAGCAAAGTCACAGGAGCTTCAAGGAAATATTTTCATGCTTGCTGTGGTGCACAGATTGAGAGAGCTGGATGTCCTAGCTCCCTGTGGGAAGGAATCTGCAAATGATGAGCATTTAGTTCCTTGTAATGCATGACTCTATCAGCTGGTCAACAGGTTTTCTTCTCCCTCACAGAAAAGGGATTCCTTTGTTCAACATTATGGCATTGCTTTGGTTGTCAAGCTATGAAGTTAAGCCCACAGCCATATTTGTCTTTATGCTAAACACAAACTCCCCCCAAAAGTTTACTCTCACACTCTCCCTCCCCTTTCAACAAGCTAACTCCCTATACAGTTTGTGTAATATTTCCAAAAACATGAGCTGTATCTCCATATCTCAGCTTGTTATTTTCATCATCATTTGTTGATCGTTTATCCTCCAACTTTAAACTGTATTTGTTTCCTTTTAGGCATGTAGCTGTTGCTTTAGCACTTGAAATACCCGTGTGTGAGTGCAAAGTTTCAACTTCCCACAAAACAGATTGCACATATATTTTTCATATGTGTATGCTATTTGACTGCTTCATCTTGTGAAACGAATGCCACCTACAGCTATGCATTTCACACAACCTTTACTTTTGAAATGTGTGCACTCAAATTCCATTTAATAAATACAGTTCTCATATAGCCTGAGCCAAATTACCAAAAGAGAGCCCTGATTCATCTGTGACCACAGAAAATTAATTCTCTTGCTGTATTTGGTTTAGAACACACAGAACCTATTTTGGGGAGAAGAAACATTGTCTGTCTCTGGTCTACTGCCCTGGGAAAGGGGAAATTTTGTAGGCTGGTATGCATTTCTCTGAAGAGTGTCTTTTATTTTTAATTATGTTTAAAAATGGAAGGAAGTACAAACAAAGCTTTCAAATATGGGTATGTAGAAACAGGATTCTAAATCTATTTTGGGTCTGGTTCTAGAAAGAATAAATGGGTGCATAGCTTTGTGGAGACTCATGCCGTATACTCAGTTCCTGCACATTCTAAGCTCAACAAGGATCAGACCTTTAATTTTGAAATAGACAAGTTGTCATGTTGTAAAAGACTTCTTCAGCTCGGTGTCTTTGCACCTAGTGTTTCATTTTTTTATAAGGTGCTAAAATAACTGTTACAGATGGAAAATGTTAGCATGTAAATAAGCAAGACAAAGATTAATTAAAGGGCAAAGAACACGTGCAACAGCATATATGTTTCTACATAAGCCGCTACACCTAGATATGCAGGTAAAATTACAAATGCATTTAAAAACTGGACCCTTAATAATGTAAATATTTATTCGTAAATTCAGTTCCCTCTTTGCTGCAGTGCAATACCAGAGCTCACTTGCTTAATTCAGGAAAATTCTTGTCCAAGAGCTGATACAAACTAAATTGACAATGAATGGGTCATACATAGAGAAAACAATTGATTGGATGCAAAGATAACATACATCCACTTCTTTGTGAAGAGATGACCCAAGTCTGTGCACAGGAACTGTGACTGCACCAGAGCAGCCCTGCTTAGCTCCACTAATGTGTTGCTAACTCAGCTGTGAGTCCATACCCAACAGGTGTGAGGTACAGAAATCTCTTCCCAAGCTCCTCACAGGTTAACACTTCCTTGGGTCATGGTGCAGAGCTATTTTGGGACATGATTTCAAGCCCAGAACTCAGGACAGCTTCCAGGCTGATTAGCTTGGGCACCGTGCCCTGCTAGTGGTACTGATTCCCTTGACAGGCTCACTGCTGTACTTGGGCATGTGCTCTTCTCACCCCTGCAGGATGCCAGAGCTGAGAACCAGGAGGCTGTATCACTCTTCTCCTTCGTCCTGCAGAGCTCTCAGCAACAGAGAAAAATCTTGTGTCACAGCTCTCTTAGATGTGCAAGTGGGTTGTGTAGAAGTTGGAGAAAGTTGCAGCTTCTAAAGAGGGTCTGTGTAATATGCTGCACTTTGAGAAAGAATAAGCAAATTCATAAGAGAACATACAGTTCCTATAAAACTGTTTTACAGTCACTTTTCAGAGTATGACTGCTCTTTAAAATATTTAAAAATCTTTTTAATATTTTATTGGATATCCTCTTTTACAAGTAAGTGACTAACAACCCCACAATGTAATGCTTGTCATTTTTCTGTCAGTATCTCTATCTTCTAGTGTTTCAAACTGTGTTTCAGCAATAATATCAACTCTGAATGTATTCAGTTCTGTTTGCTTCTTCTGGAAATGGCGTGAAGAAGCAGAATGAGGATTCCAAGAGAGGTTGTGCTAGTCAAACAAGCAGCAACCCTCACATTAGGGGAAAATGAAAAAAAAAAAAAAAGAAAGAAAAAAAAAAAGGCTTTTTGGGGTAGAACAAAAACCATTGGAAAGGAAACACTATGAAATTTTACATGCAAACTGCCTCACTTCCCTTTGTAGTTACTTTGTATTTTTAATTATTCACTGGAGAAAAGTGTGAAATTTAAAAATGGCATGCCTCACATGTATCTTAATTTTCAGCCAAGGGGGGTTGCACTTTTTTCTCAGTGTCCCAAGGCTGTAACGAAGTAACGCCTAAAAAAAGGAAACAATTCCTTTGTTCTATAGTATGAGATAGTCAGTGAGAAAGAAACCTGTGAATATGAAGAAAGTGAAGTCATAAAAAGTTATTACTGTTTGTTTCTGCTGAAAGCCACAGTCTCACTACCTCCTTGAATGTTTTGCTCTTTCTGTGGGGTGGGAAAGATGAAAATAGATTTTACTTTAGAATGAAAACTCCAAGGATTTATATAAATTGCAACATCTAAGAAGAGGGGATGAACCTTGTTAAAATGTGCTAATGAGATTACAAGTAATTATAACCTGTAGTTCAAATCCCTGTCCTGAGTTAGGAACAGTTACTCTGGAAATGGTTGCTCTCTCATAAGAAGCCTTATTTCTCATTTTTCATGAGAAATTCCTCTCCTGTTGGAGAGGTGTTCGGCTCATTCAAAATGCTAAGACAGTGTGACAAAAGTGACTCCTCATCTCAGATAGCAAGCTGATTTCAAGCCGCACTATAGTCGGAAATAAATATTCTTAATCAAGCCAGTGTCAAGAGGAAGTGACTGAGGTCCTGGAGCAGGTCCAAAGGAGGGCAACCAGGCTGGTGAAGGGATCCAGCACAAGTCCTGTGAGGAGAGGTTGAGGGAGCTGGAGGTGTTCAGCCTGGAGAAGAGGAGGCTCAGGGGAGACCTCATCGCTCTCTACAACTCCCTGAAAGGAGGCTGGAGCCAGGGGGGTTGGTCTTTTTTCCCAGGCAGCTGTTAGTAGGACAAGAGGGAATGGTCTCAAGTTGTGCCAGGGGAGGTTTAGGTTGGATATTAGAACGAATTTCTTCACGGAGAGGGTGATCAGACATTGGAATGGGCTGCCCAGGGAAGTAGTGGATTCTCCATCCCTGGAGATATTTAAAAAGAGACTGGATGTGGTCTAGGAACCACAGCGGTAGTCGATCAAGGGTTGGACTTGATGATCTCTGAGGTCCCTTCCAACCCAGCTGATTCTATGATTCTATAATTCTATGATTCTTGTGAATGTTTTGCAAGTTCATTAAAGGAAAAAGATATTTGCATCCATGATGCCTTTCAACATACACCTTTTAAGAAGGATTTGAGATTGTAAATGGTGATTGACTGTGATTAGAATTTCTCATCTTTACAGCACTAATAATTTTTTCCCAAAACAATTAGGTCCTGTAGTATAACCTCATGAAGAAGCACAGAGAACAAATATTATTTTTCTCTTGAAGGTGAAAGAAAAAGCAGAGATTCTTGTAAATGCTTGTCTTAGCACTCTCAATTTACTCCATTTTCACACTTGGTAATGGATGTTATTCTGTTAACATTAAATGGATGTGGGAGGAGAAGATATGAAGCAGTCACACTGTAAATGCTCTGTATGCACTCTCCTTCAAGTATTCCCACAAGATCAACACAACACTGACTACCAAACTCTGTGTTTTTGGAAAGTACAAATTCAGATGAGATTAGCCTGAAGCCAAACTTTGCATCTGGGAACCTCTGTAATTTGGGGAAGACCGAATCAGTATCTGAACACTGCGGCTCAGATCTCTTCCTAAAATATAACAGTTGACTTCCATTTGCCCCCAGCATGTCCTCCTCTCAGATAAATGTCTCCTTAGCTTGCTGTGGCCAACAGTTTCAGAACTAGACTGCACCACAGGGCTGTGAGATGACAAAAAGTAGAAGCAGCAGGAGACTTTTTCTAATGTATTATTCTACAGTATATTTTTTATTAGAGTTTGAAGATATTTTAAGTGAATGACTCAGTATTATTACACCATTGTATCTTATCTTTTCAATTAAACCACAATAATAACCACAAGTATCAGTGATGTTTACTAGCACTGGCAAAATATTATCATGTTAAAATTAACAGCTTTGCATTTATGATATATCATCAGGAGCTGTTACTAGTCACTGCCTGCCATAGTGATTAAATCAGCAGATATTCTGCAACGATTTACACCTTTCTAAATGATGGCGGTGGTTTTGGTTTCTTTCACCCTGAAACATTACATGCTTTGTAAAAGCCACTGGATTTTTCTCATAAAGTGGGTAGGAAGCCCCAGAATAACATGGTTACCATAAACTAAAGATCTTTATATTACTAGGAGCCCAGACAGTGGCAGAGTTAATGTGCCTTAGAGAGCTGGGAAGTGTCTTGTATTATATTTGTGGTAGAGGTGTTTTTGTGACTGGTGCCTTGAACAAGTTAATGGAGCCAGGGTTCTGCAGATCCTCCTCAGTATTACGCTTGTTTAGTTGCCTGTGACACTTGGACACTGGGTTCAGAGACTCCAAAAGCTGATTTCGGCCCTGCACTGTGGCTGACAGTGTAATTTATTACTCTATCAAGAGTAATATGCTTTTGCTCTTGCTAAAATCAACTGATATATAGTAAAAGTATTCACAAAGACTATACAGCATGGAGTTTCAACCTCAATTCATTTACAATAGCAATCTTTATGTATATAGCAACTGCAGCTCCATTCACATTTATGGAGGTGTGACTTCAGTGGAAGTGGAATCTGTCCATGCTATGCAATGTGCAGCTACTGGATACTGTGAAATCTGAGAAGGTAAAGCAGTATGGGAGCTCCATGAGGCTGCAGTTGTGATCTAGATGATCTGTCTCCACTAAGAAGCCCTAAAAGCAGGAAGGGTTTCTGCTTGAACTCGCAGACTTGAAATTGCAGTCTTGCAACTCTCAACAAAACAATTACCTCTTCCAAAAGCGGATGCCACTCACAGTACGAATGGTCTATTACATTCAAACAGGTTTACTAGACAGAAAGATTTGTATATCATTCAGAAACAAATCTTCTTAATAAAAGATATAATTACTATCTTTTTGTTAAAAAGAAAAAAAAAAAAACCACAAAAAAAAGCAGAAATAAAAGGACACAGCTCAAAGATTTAGTCGCCCAAATAGGACTTATGCCAGGAACAATGTCTTATCTAATTACTTTGCTCTTAGTATAGCTCACATCTGAAAGAATGGAGTGACCCACATTACTGACCCTAGATGGTATCTTTGTCTGTGATACCTCTGACTGAAATAATTTGTGACTGGGTTTAATTGTTTCACTGAAAAAGAAGCCCTTAAAAACTCAAAAGGCAAAAATTCCAATTTTTTTTTTTTTTTTTTTTTTTTTATCTTGCAAGTCTACCCAAAAGTTAATTATTTCTCATAGCACACTCTTAACATTTTCAAGATTTTTGGGAACTAGAGATATATTATTAACCCTGATCTTACAAAGAGGAAACAAGAGCACAGATGGATAAAAAGCTTCATATTTTCAATGAAACTTAGGCATCTGTAACCTAGTGATCTCTAAAAGTCTTACTCAAGTTCAAAAAGCTTTTGTAACAGAATAGCAACCCAAAATAAATTAGTCCCATACTCAATAGAACATATTTCGTCTTAATTGCTATAGTGGTAAAATTTCATGGCATTTAGAAAAATAAATTGAAAAATATTAATATGTAGTTATGTTATTACAAAGTTCTCAAGTTAGGGATGGAAAACACACATTAGTTTTTCAGTTCTCAGTGTTGAATAAAATAAGTGTCTTTGGAAGATGTAATTTTTGGCCATATCGGAAAAAGCTGGCATGCAATCCTGATGATTTAGTGGCTGCATAGTAGATTTGCTTTACCAGGGATCCTAATTTATGCCTGAACTCTGTGGGATGAGGAGTAGCCTTTAACAGTGCAGTGGAAGAGAGCAGGAGATGGTGTGGGGAATCAGAAACTATTGGTATATTCTGCTGGACACAAAATAGTCTGAGCAGCTAGTCATAGAAATTCACATGGTCAGCAATGTGTCAGAAAACTAGTTTTTTAATCTTAATTTAGTGTGCAGAAATTATTATAGTTTGGGTTTTTTTTTCCCCTTGTACTTAGTTCCTAATTCCTCTGAATCATACACTTAATGAAATCCTGCTTTATAGTTCAGGTAACGTAGCTCTGAGCTCAGTGGGGTTGCTTCACTTTGTGCTCCAGGCATATCTACAATATCTGGCTTGATTAATCTGTTGCCTTTGTATGGTTTATTTAAAATGTCAAATGAATTGTTAACGTGGGAAAACATTTTCGGCCAGTTTCATCTTCCAGCTACACCTGTGCTGCCTAAGCAAAATCCAAGGCATCGTACAGCTGTGAAGAGAGAATAGAGTATGTAGTTCATTCAAAACAAAGAAAATACCCAAATCTTTAGTTAAATTCTTCAAGATTTTAAAGAACTGAGTGCCTATAGTTAAGCATCTCATCTGTATTAAAGGAAGTGCGCTAATATTAGAAGAAATCTCATAAACCTGTTGACTCAAATTTAGAGGGTGGGGATTTTTGCAGTGGTCTCATGCCCATACATGCCAGGTTTTTTCCTTTCACTTTTTCAAAAATAGACACTGCTTCATCTATTCTTTTATACATGCCTGCATTTGCATCTATCTTTTTCTGAAAAATTTGTATAATTATCATGCTTTCCTCCTAAATTACTGATGAAACAGCATAAAGTATGATATTCTGCCTGCCTAACAAAAGATCAGTAGAATATTCACACAATGTAGGAATTATGGCCTTCTTTCTAGTTAGTAATTGGCATTTCAACACCAGTAGAAAGAAATTACAACTTTTCACCTCAAATTTCTTCCATCTTTCCATGACACTAGATTAAATGACCTAGTTGTGATTAGACAGACTAAATCTGACTTATTCTGGCTTTATGCTTTTTTTGTTGTTTTTTTTTTTTTTATTTTGTCATGGGTACATGATAGTGGCTGTATAACCACAGCTGAGGAAGCAAGCTGAATGTTAGGTGTCTGAGCACATCACAATGTTTGCAATATTTATGAGTTCCATGTCTTCTGGGAGGTATTTGCAAATGAAGACGACAGAGAAATCTGTCATACTTTGAGGTAGCCTGAAGAAACTAAAGAGGCAATGGAAATGATCCAATCACAGAGACACTAAGTTCCAGTGAGTTTAGGAATAACTCTCATAAACCTCCATGGTCCTATGTCTGGACAATATCTAAGTATTAAAGTGAGAAATACTCTACAGAAAACCAATGGACATCTAATCTTAATGATCTTAATGTCTAAGGTAGAAGACCTCTCACCCCAACAAGCCTGCATAGGGCCTGGATGACTAGATTAGACTGAACGCCTAACTTTGGTAGCCACATGAAAAAACTGTCACCTAATTGGATAAAGCACCATCCATTGATCCTGCAGAAGAGAAGTACGCAAGCCCAGCCTCCTAAATCTCTGGAGAATCTGTCTGAACAGGCCTTGCTGAGAATAAAGAAAGGTCTTGAAAGCCAGTGTTTAATAAAATCAAAAGGCAAACAAATAAGACTGCATACTTTCAAGACTATCACTAAAAATCAAAGCTGAACTTGGTGATGTGACTCAGCTACATACTACAAAGATATTATTTTAGCAGAATCAACAGTATTTTTTCAGAGATGTATATATATATGCATATATACATATATATATATGTATGAATATTTCCTTTGAGATTATGCTGGCAAATTCCATCTATGGGTACCTCTTTTAGAAGCATACTAGGAATACTCCAGATATCGTTTGTTCCAGATATAAGCCAATTGTTTGTTTCAAAGGAAGGCATTCCTGCTGACCTAGAAAGTCATGAATTCGAGCTTTACATGGTAAAAATGTACATGATGCACACCTAGAATAGCTGATCGGCACTGGTAGGGATTTACATACATGAGAGCTGAAAAAGTGATGCCTTTACGTTACGAGACAAATGCGCTGATGGGTGTACTGCTGCACCATGATCTGATGTAGACCCTTCTGTTGTGTCTGCTGCTTTAGCAATGGAAACAGACCTCACATCAGTACAGCCTGATAACTACTCACACAGCTCAGTCCTAGATTCAAAATCACACCTGAAACTTTCACCATCTGTGTGCAGCGCAAGTCACATTGGAATAATATACACAAAATTCCTAGAGGAGAATACTGAAAGAGACATTCTGAAGGACAGCTCTTTGCTAGCCCTTCCATGGAGACCTTTCCTTCTACATTGAAGTCTATTTCATATGAGTGTTCTTTAGGCCAGTGAAGAGCCCAATCCAGCTGTTTTGCAGATGTCTTATGATGATCTCGTTGCAGATGTCTGGACAGAACATAGACACTGACAACACTAGAACCTTTGCTGTGAACTACCCTTTTATATTTCTAAGAGTTCTGCTCATTTGTAGGGCTAGATGCAATTTGTTTGTCAGATTTGCTACAGATAAGACACATACTCCACTCTCTTGTGGAAACTTAATTTATTTTTCAATTTTCCTTTTAACTGCACATTGTAGCAGAAAAGCTAAAGCTCATCGTTGGAAGTTAGAAAGAGATAATTTATTTTTTAATACTGATTTTAACATTTTATTAGGCAGGCACTCCACTGCCAAACCACTCCTCATACCATACAGTTAACATGGTGGCTCACTGCTTTTCTGTTTGGTGGCTGGAGTTTAGTTTTCTCTTCATGCTTGCTTTCAGAAAATACTAACCTAAATCTTGCTTTGTCATACATACACACAAACATAGAGTTTTTGCATGGGCTCCAGGATCTTTATCTGCCAGGCAGATAAAGATATGAAACAAAATTGTCATCTGCCAATAAGGAAGAGTTTAATGAATTTTGTGGCCTAAATGGAAATTAAACTATCTTTCCATCTGGATCCTTGAAGATCCACTTCTGTGTTAAGGCTTGACTTTTGGTGAGCTAGGTGTCTATGCAGACACAGCCCAGGCCTCTTAAGTTTGCTGCATAGAGAGGAGAGCTCCACCACAAGAGGAACAAGAACATACTCAAGGTTCAGGGAATAGCTTTACAGAAAAGCCTGTGCAGAAAATTAAATAATTCAGATACCAGTTTAGCAACTCTGGAGACTGAATTATTCCCCTGAAAACAAAAACAGCCTGAGCAACAGTGTCAAGAGAACTTCTGGACTCTGCTCTCCACATGGGTTCCAAGCCTGGTGAAGGGTCAAAGGGAGGAGTTGTGATTCGTTTGCCTGCTCTGTCCTTGGGATGGCATCCAAGGCCAACAGCAAGAATACCAGTGGTGGTGGAGGTTTATGTGATGTGGTGTACCCTCTCTGTAGCTCCAAAACTCTCTGTGCTTTCCTTCTCTTGTATTCTTGGAAATTCCAAGTTTTTTTTTAAAGATCTTGCAAGAGGGTAACCAGAAATATTCTATAAACCAACAGCATTCTTCCAAAAGCGCATTTTATTGCCTGGTAGCTACCCGCATTTCTTCAGTCTCTAACGGCAGCTGACTTTTTGAGGTTGTGTTTCTCAGTGTGCCTAAAGGTGCTCAGTCGTGTGGTTTCCTGACCATTACGTTCCCTAGGGACCGATGAGCAGAATCAGCTCAATCCAGAATTCAGTGCTGACAGGAACACAAATGCCTCAGTTTGGCACTGCATGTAAGTAAATGCTTAAATCACACAGAATCTAGTGCACTTTCAGCACAGGGTTCTTGTCAGCTGCCTTTAGCTGCTTTAGTCATCCCAGCCACCTTCAGTTAGTAAAGCACAGGCTTGACTGCAAAGACTGCAAAGACCCCAAAATGTGGCCTTTTAAAGATCCTCAGAGTGCAGAAAGTAGGAATAGTAGGAAATACAGAAAATACTGCAGTGATTGATAGGAGACGTGGAAATTATTAGCTTATCATTGGACAGGAATAGACAGCTTGAAGACTAGGTACAGAATCACCAAAAGCAGACCGGGAGCAGCTAAATTTTTATAAACATCTCCTCCAGACCATTTTTCTAGGTTTCTGAGGTGAATTACTCCTGTCTCACTCACTTCACCAGCAAATGCAGTTAAGTATGGAGTCTGACTTTTTGTTCCTATTTCAATTACACTGTACTGTAATTTATTGGCACAAACTCCCTAATGATTTTTCTCTTGGAGAATATTAAGAAGTCGCTGGCTTAGAAATATAACTGACTGCACTGATCAGTTCCAACACCCACCATACTGCCAAGGAAAGGCATTTGTTGTACTAGTTCAAGAGAACTGTCCTTTGAGAATGGCATTTTAAAGTGTTCATATAAATTACAGTTGTGCCATAAATATGACAGGTTTAAAGTATGGCAACTGAGAAATTATAGATATGAAAAATTACAGGGATATGATCTCTTTGCACTGGCACATAAAGATTAAATCTCCTGGGTTAAGTACCCAGAACACAGGAGTTGTGTCAAGATAATAGAACATTGCTCAGAGAAATGTTTCTCATGGTTATTTCTCAGAGTTTTGATGTTTGAAGGAAATGCCTTTCATGCAGTACAGGTGCATAGCTCTTGTGGTGGCCCCCGAGTGAGCACTCTTCTGGGGAAACGTTGAAGGAAGGCAAAGGAGGGAAGTGACCACTGAAAATTCAGCCCAAGCATCAGTTTGTATCTTAGCCCCTCAAGTTCTATGAATGCTGCATAGATTTCTGGTTAAAGCAACACAAATAACTACCAGTAAAAGGGTAGTATTCCTGGAGAATTAGGCAGAGTTTAGATCAAGCATATGTCACAAATAAAAACCTTTGTAACAGTTTCAGAACATTCTTCTGAGCATTCAACCTTCTGAGAGATGTAGGTACTCTAGAAAACATATCCTGTAGAAAAGTTAGTAGGTTAATGGAGCTGTGATAATAAATACCTTTTTCCCTGATTTTTTTTTCCTGTAGTAGAAATTATTAACTCTACATTTTATACCTACCTCTTGTAAGCTTTCTCATTTAGAGTGTGACGGATAAAGCTAAAAATGTAGCCTTGAAACTGTAGCTTTTGGTATGATACTTCACCTATCCTTATTGAACACTGTAGCTGAGCTCCTAAGCATCAGGAGTCTGAAGAGAACCTAGCAGACATTGGGTGCAAGCACAACATATATTCTGTGACACAATAGATTTATGTCACTCTTAGTTTGCAAGTGAAGAGTACTGAGCCAGCAGAGAGGTGACTGTGCCCTATGTGCAGCAGTCTTTCTGTGCAACTTTCTGTAGAAGAGCTATGCATATGTTTCTGGCACTCTACATCTTTTAATTGTGGTAGAAAAGCTGGAGAGTTTTCAGAAGAGAGCTCAAAATCTTTTGAACATGATGAAAATTTTGTCCATGGAGACACTTAAAAGGTCTCAATCTATTTATCTGATCACAGGAAGAATTGGAGAGATTACAAGTACGAACCTTTCCCAGGGAGAAGAGTTCTAAAAAGCTGCTTTGATCTGGGAAAGGCATCACGTAATACATGAAATAATGGGCAAATATTTAACATAGAGGATTGTTAATCAGTATAACAAACCGCTGACTGCATGGGCAGATTGTCTTTCTGTAATACATCTTTAAGATGAAGTAGAAGCAGAAATTGTGGTTTTCATATAAGAGTAAGTGATATTTAAAGTACTGTAGCATACCAGAGTTCTAGGTAAATAATCTAATGATACCTCTTGGCTTTAAACTCTGTTAGTTCACTTATCTTAGTGGTATAATTCATATATTTATTTCCTTCAAATAAAATAGGTTGCTGTTAACATGACACATTCTTAAAAAATATAAAATTCCCCATCAAATCCCAAATAATTACACAATGCATAATGGTAGGAAATCTTCAATTCACAAGCCAAATACTGCTACTATAAATAGTTATTTTCACTACAGTTGAAAAAAAAAGAACAACTGCTTTTAAGAAAACTTTGTATTCTTCACAGCATACTGGGATGTGGACATGTGCTTTGTTTCAACAGATAGTATCTTTATTTTCTTATAGGAGAACACAACATCTGTGGCATGAATTTTTTAAGGACACTTTGGATGGACCACAGTATAAAACTAAATCTCTTTTCTGCATCATTAAGATTCCTAATAGATAACTATTTAGCTATATGTATGGTAAAGACAACTCTTTAAATTGCAAAATGCCAAAAAAATAACTATGAATGTCCAGTTTTCACTAGGGGAAAGGAAAGAGGCAAATTATATGATGGCATTACTCAGGAATTATTTAAGTATTTTATAGAGGAAATAAACCATTAGTCACTTTTTTATTCAAGAACCTCTCAGCAAACTGCAATGATTTGACCAAAGTCATCACATACTTTATTGGAAGCGCTTGGAGAAGACTGTGGTGTCCTGAATGTCTGCTTGGTGCTCTATCCTTCAAGCAACTTTACAAAACTTTCCTTTCTTGTATGTATAGAATACCTGCACATTTCTTTAAATCATTTGTGCTTAAATTGTATTAAGGTTTGTAAGACTTTCTGTAAGATTTATTTTCTTAATGTATTTGTTCTATGCATGCTCGTGGTGAAGAGAGGAAGGAAACTGGCCAAAATTCAGGTATTTTACTGTATATTTGGAAGCTGGTTTTGCAGACCTGGGGCAAAATTCTGGCCCAACTGAAATTAATGGCAAAACTTCAGTGGGGCAGAATTTCACCCCTGGGAACTAAGCAAAAGTATCTCCACCCTTACAAGCTGAGAACAGAAACTTTCTTACAATGAGACATTATTTGCTACTACCTATTCGTCAGTAGTTTTAAGGAGAGTTTTGTACTCAGTCCAGCGGCTATTTAAAGGAAATAAGAATAAAAATCATGGCAAATTCCATTTCACTGGCTTGAATAGAGAGAGCAATTAATTCACATACACAGAAAAAAATATTAAAAAAACTTTACACCTATGTTGCACAGATTTTTTTGTACTGATTTAGAGTGATAATATTTCTAGTAACATTCAAACTTTTTCTGATTATACACACATATTTATCTAGGTTTAATTTGGAGAAGTTTGATACAAGGTTAAAATAATAAATAATATGAAGAAATAGGGCCCTCTCACAAAATTATGAACATCTAGAATCTGATCTCCTAAATAAAAAAAAATTTAAAAACCCCAAGTCTTCAAAACTCAATAAAAAAACCAGAGTTGCGGGAAAAAGAAAGCTCCTTTTTATTTCAAACAAATGTCAATTCAAAGCTAAATGGAAAGAAACACCATAATTGCTTGTAAGACTTATATGTCTGGGCCTCATTTGTATGGAATTTTCCAAAATCTTTCATTTCTAAGTACCTAAATTCATTTCGGGCCTTGTGACTGGATGCTACAAGGCATTGATGGAACTTTGGCCAGAGACATTATAACAAGAAAAGATGTTTGCCCAGATGTTCCCTATTCCTTCATTTTAAAATTGAGACCAAAAGGATGAGCAAGCTAGGGTGAAATCCTTCTTTTGCTTTTTGAAAAGGATAATAGAGTTTTTAAATATCTGAGGATTTCAGGATAGGTCAAGTTAGGCAATTGCTGAAGTGTGTTGCTGAAATAGAATGGACACTGGAATTAAGGCTCAACAGGCTGGCATGCAACATAATTGATCACTGACCAGGTCCAAAGAGTTGTCATCATAGGTTTTATAGGAAGCATTGGTTTGCTTTATTATTGCTTAACTGGGCAAGTTCAAAGGAAAAGGCTAATGAGCTGTCTGTTTTATTAAACCACATTATTTCTTTCCATTTTCACCTTATTTTTTTTTTCTTCCACTGTCTCTATTTTTCTTTTAATTTTTTTTTTTTTTCTTAATTTGCTCTCTGGTCAGATTTCAAGACACCTTCCTGCTTCAGACAAGGCATTTTCTCAGATGCAGCTATCCTAGCAACCTCAGTCAGTAATTGATTCACATATATCACCTTCTAAGATGGCAGTGCTAAGATTACTGTGAGGAAATAGATACAAACAAGGAAGGCCATAAATTACAACAGCACATGTAGTGGGCAAGAGGATAGCAGCATAGCTGTGGGCCAGCAGCCTCTTTGCTTGTACTCTGATGGTATTTTGAAAAGAGATATAAGCAATCATCATGTTCTGAGCACAATTCAAGCATATTGAAAAATCATGCTTTGAAATGCATGAGAAACCTGCTGAAAGAGTAGAAGAGAGCAGATGAGATTTTTGGATCAGTTTCCTTCAGTCAGTATTGGGATTTTGTGTAGATGCTGTTAAAATGTGGTTTTGCCACTGTCCTAAATTTCATGGGAAAATGAGAGGAGTGTGAATCTAGACAAAGTGGTCACAGACACTCCAAAAATGGTTTTCTGTCCATCTCTGTGAAGTAGTCTACAGTATTAGGAGAGCGTTAAACTTCAGGCAAGTGAGGTCAAACTACTGAGAGAGCTCAGATTAAATTTACAAACATCTAGAGCAGAGGCCAGACATTCTAAAGAGCTCAGCTCAAACTCAGTTGTGACATTTATTCCTTAGTCTAACTTTGCCTTAATTTATGCGTATTGTTTTAAAAGTCTCCTTATTTCTTGCTTATTTTCATCTCTGTTTGCTCATGTTTGTGTCCTTCCCTTTCTTTGCTCTTTTTCACAAGTCTTTCCATCTGTGCTCCTCTCTTCACTCTTCCTCCTAATACTTTTTCTTTTCTCTCTGTATCTCATTCCTATTGATTCTGTTATTAGTGGTTTTATTTCCAATGCATTCTACTATTAATAATATATGTGAAGGCAATTCAGTGCCACTTTGTTCTGCTCCCAATGTCCCTGCATTTTTTTCCTAATATACAAATATACACATGATGGTCAAAGCCTGGAGATGGGATATGAAAGCGAGGTTACATTTCATGATATCTGGAGCTGGTAGTTGCGAAAGTATCATTCAAATGCCTAAAAGAGGCATCGAAGTTCTGTTTGCACTACCTGAAGAGAGATAAGTGGGTAGCACCAGACAGTCAGTGGGAAACATCTGAAGAAGAGCTGTCTGAAAACAACAGTCTCTCCCTTGAACAACGACATTATGTTCAGACAAGCAGAGAAATGCCTTTACAAAACTGGAATTCAGACTGCCAAACTGCTTCCTGCCTTCTTCATATATTTGGGCAGGGACAAGTAGGTTGCTGTTCTGGTGCCAAGGCAGGTGGTCCAACTTTTGCACCTAATCCTTTCTTAGAACTCCCTTCGGAATGGCCTGAGGACTTGGAAGATGTTAAGGAGGCTTCAAAGCATGTCTTTTTTTGCTTACTGAAGTTGTACATCACTTTAGATGTGCATCCTAGGATATGAGTTGTCTTAAGCCAAAAGGAAGAGGAGTTAAACTAGTTGGGTAACAGTTGAAGATTTAACTCAGCCTTTAACATTAGTGGGAACTTTCTGTCTTGCTTATATGGCAGGACCTGACTTGTTATTACTGTTTCTTATTCACTGAGAGTCTTCAGTGATCATCGCGGTGATCTTGTCCATAGTTCAAGTCCAACTTCAGAGCCAGTTCCTGGCAAGCATCATTTCCTCCTCTCATGTAGATATGAGAGTGGAAAGGGAGTATTCAGCACCCAGGGGATCAGGGATCAGTGCGCCTCACACACTCTTGTTTTGTTAAAATAAAGACGAGAAAAAACTTTGGCTGAATATAGTTATGAAGATACATGTCACCCATAATTACCCAATTTAGCTATACAAAAGAACACCACACTTAAATAGGGAAAAGGGGTTGCATTTTTGGGAACTGTTTTGAAATAGACCAAATTTGAGTCAACGTCCATCTGATATCACTTAGTTGTTGTGGTAGCATTGTTTGAAGTGGTTTCTTTCAGCACTGGCTTGGGCTCATAAAGCAGTGAGCAATGGTTCATGCTGCCACCCACATTTAACTCAGAGGTAAGAAATGCACAGCTGGAAATAGTCATTGCTCTAGAAAGAGCAATAAGAGCAAAGTGAAAGAAGAAATTGCTGACTCATGTCTTTGGCTAGCTTGGTTTTCAGGAATTTTATGGTTTATGAAGAGATGAAATCTAGAACTGCTTAATTACATAGGGGGACATGTCAGGATCCTGTCAAGAAACTGTCTGTCAGGAGATACTAGCTCTTTCTGCCTACAACAGGCACAATTTTAAGTTCCCTTCATTGAAGAGTTTTGTGGTTTTTTACTGTAACTTATGAAAAATACAGCATAAGTATTTATGTTAATTGCCAGAGGATTGCAAGGTGAGATAAAGAAAAAACAGTGGTGGTAGATCTGCAGATCTTCAAGAAAATAAACAAATAAATAGGACTAATATGCTGAAGTGTAAGAAGTGAAGTTTTGCCTGAAGTCTAATAAGAGAACATCAGAGAAACAAGTGGAACAGTGCAGAAATTAGTCAAACTTAAGTGGACCATAAATTTGCAAGGCACATAGAAAAGCGCCAAAGTCTATAATAAAAATCCAGTGGATGAATGAAAAATTCTCTTTATCTTTCTTTCTCCTGTAATATATGAAAACATGGTGTCAAGGTATGATAATAAATATCTAGTAGTTAATTTTTTATTTTTGCTTTTGTTTGTGCTCTCCTGCATTTTTTAAATAATGTTTTCTGTATCTTTTTAATTATTTGCATTATAATAAAAGCATGCTGAGTGTTAAAGAAGATCAGGCTGTCACTTAAGTGTTGCCCAATGCTAGTAAGTGTCAAAAATGTAAAAACAAACAAAGAAAACAACAACTAGACAAATAAAAAGAAGAGATGAAAGAGCATTCTCCCTGGCTTACAAATACAGTACTGAATTCTCCCTAGTTTATACATGGAGCACTAAGGTCCTTTAGTCCTTTACACTTCAAGCATCACAATCAAGGTTGCAGAAATGACAGGATGCCTTGAAAGCAAAACAAGGATATTCAAATTATGGAGAAGCAGAAAATAACACTTTTGTTTCATATAACAGATTAAAGCCTCAACTGAGTTTTCATAGCTACACAGGAAGGTAAACAAAGCTTTTAAGAATTTTTTTTAGGAAACAAATGAAAAGGAAGCCCCAGGAAGATTTGGTACTAGATACTAGCATGTGATGTTCCTGAAAACAACTGGAAACTTGAACTAGATTAGTTAATGTTAAAAATGAGGGTCTGAAACTCTGAATCACTCCACTTATGTTTGCAGTCATCCTAGGCCTGGTGAAAACAGTCCACAGAATTGATGGGACTTTTTAGCTTTAATGGTGTGCACTTTTTCACCAGGTAACCATTCCATAAAAAATAAAGTTTTTCATCTGCTCTGAGTCCTTATTTACCAGGGTGCAGTGCAGGCTGGCAGACAATTTTTCCCTTGGTACTATTTTGCTGACAACAATTTTGTGCAACATAGACAGATAAATTTAATGTATTTGGACTTCAAAAGAACACTGGAACTGTACCACAACATAAAACAAAACTACTTTCACTGCTAACATATCCCAGTCACTACCAGTAACATATACTGTCATTTTTTAATTGAGTTAACTTTAAATGTATTTCCTCTAAATAAATTATGGTAAGCTGAAGACCTGCAATCACTTTTTCTAGTCTCAAATAGCCTTTGTTTTTCCACACCATTCACTCCAAAACTGACAACAGGGAAGGTCAGGTAGGTCATGCTTAGCTAGTCCCAAATGCCACAGCAAATTATCCAAGACAGAGAATATAATTATCTTTTCACAAGTGGCAATTAGTAAGAATGCCCCCCATTAATTCTGTTTAACATTCAACATTTGTAATGTGGCAGAAGCCAAGGCACTACAACAGCAAAGACCATAGTTACCTTAATAAGGTTAAAACACAAATGTGTCAGCAGAAGTGTTAAAAAAATCTGAATTTTGAAGAAAATAATTACTATAAATAATTCAAAATATTTTTGTAAAACACTATATTGTGAAAACATGAATTTGGTTAGGGCATTTCTTCTGCATCTCAGCATATCTTATAGATATAGTGGACAACAAATAAGTAGCAAATTTCTTAGTATTATTATGGGGTAATATGTTGAGAGTATTATAATCTCTTTTCCATAGATAAGAAATCTTCTATAAAGGAAATAAATTACTCTGCTTATTACTAAACTCATTTACACTGGACAGGGAAAAATGAAGGTAAAGAGAAGTTAAGTCAGCAGTTAGAAAAGAGATAGTTAATTTGGGATACCTCTGTTTCTAAGTGCCCAATGTAAGTACTTGGAATTATTTTATAAAGTTTTCAGTTGTGGTCTGGCTTCAGCCCAGATTTTTTCTGTTCAAGGTCTGTGCTTTAACCACAAGATCATTCCTCAATCCCTTTACAGTGAATAAAACTAAATAATATAGATATTGAAAGGCTTTATTTTGGTATCTATGCACTAACACTGAAAGTATCCTGGATCATCAACAAACAATTCATACACTATGAATGCTTCTTTCCTATCCTGCCATATCCACAGGATAATTCTTTTGCCAAGTTAACTTTCCTATGTGTAATGGTGTCCAGTTCCAGCACTGAGTGAAATGGCCTTGGACTTGATCATCTGGAGCTGTGCTATGAACCAACAGCCTGAATAAGTCTCTCTGATTTCTTCCAAGTGAAGTCTTTCATTCTCTTATTTGTCTCAAAATTACAGAATCCTTTTCTGATGGACTCTCAGTTGAAAAGCTCTTTCCTTGTATTGTTGAGAGGAGAAAATACTCTCAGTTTGGCACCAGGCTAACACAGAATTCCAGTAATTCCCACAGCAATTCAGCCATAAACCATTTGCGATAGTCACAGAAGTGTTCCATGGGAGAGACTGAAATGAATTTCCCCCACTGCTTACAAAGAGCTGAACAACACATTGCATCCTCTCTTCCTCAGAGAGCTCAGCCAACTTCTGAGAGTCAGCCCAGCATCACTCACAGCAGACTCTGACTGTATTTTATATCCAGGAAAATCAGCTTTCTGTAGGAGCATTTTCCTTTCTGTAGGGACATTTCTTTCCCTTTCTGTAGGGACATTTTCCTTCTTACATTCTTTCCTTTCTAACAAGAACTGGAAATACTGCAGACAATTGGCTGAAGTGAACAAAAAACTATTAACAAAACATGCACAGAAGAGTCAAGGTTACAGGATGCGTGATAAAAAGGGAAATACTTACTTGTCAAATGGTACTTACCCTTGAAGTAACAGTACAAGGTGATGACTCAGTAATTAATGGATTATTCATTGAAGTTTCTCCCAAGAAGCCTCTATCACATGAACTTCTGTTAGATATATTGAAGGACTCTGCCAAGCTCTGCTTACAATCCAGTTTCAAACCTTTTAAATATTACCTAAACAAATTCAACCAATATCACTGGTACTCAATACTTCACAGAAAATAACAGAGAATACCTTTTTATTGTTAATGGTGATCAGTGACCAGTAGCCTGTCACAGACTCTATTTCCATCTTCTACTATACAGAACAGCATACTAACTCATCATAACATAGCTCACCACTATGGCTCAGCCAAGACCTTTTAGAATCAGAATTAGGTTGGAGAAGACAATTAAGATCATTGAGTCCAATCGTAATCCTAACATTGCCAAGTCCACCACTAGCTTTTATCTCTTGTATACAAAATGTCATTCATATATATCAGCAACCATTGACATATACATTTCAGATTACTGGTTTTTTTTTTTAACATTTACAGAAATCATGTTCATCCTCAAGACCGAAAAGAAGACAGAAAATGGAATGGCTACTTACAGACAGAACAACTAATTTAACATCCTCAAAGCTTATGAGTCTCTGTCTTTCCATTTGCTATTTGACTACAATGGCATTTAAGACTCTATAGCACATTCAAGGTCTCTATTTGAGACTTGAGAAGCTCATGATATAGCTGGCAAGAAAAAATGCAAAAGGAAATAAGAAAAACCTGATGGGCTTTTACATGCATGATCCTGAGACCGGATATTTGTCTCAGGCCACATGGAGAAGGAGCATCAATGTCAGGACCTGACAGGAACCTGGAGTTCTCAGGTAGATTGATCTAACCCTTCCACTTGCAGTAGACACCTCCAGGCTCAAAGGAAAGGGCTTTTCAAAGCTTGCCACTACAAACCCACCACAAGCCTGAAGAGAAACAGCAGTGCCTGACCCCTAACCCTTATTTTAGATGTATGTAACATTAAATATTAACCAGCCAAAGAACTAAAACCTTGAAGGGGACCAGACTGAGGCATGGATTAAGAGTAGTATGCAGTGTGTTAGGGACAGGCCTGTAAACACCAAAGATTCTCTTTTCTGATTTCTTCCTTGACATGTGACTACCATTTAAAACCCTTTAAATAGACATAATATACTTCAGCTTTCCTTGCCTTGAACTTATACATAAGGCAAAGAAAACTATTGAGCAAAAAAAAAAGAAAATAATGGATTTAAGCAGAACAATTTTCACTGTGAATATCACAGCATCATTTTAAAGCACAAAGGTGAAAGGACTTTTTTACAACTGCCGGAAATCCTGGTAACACATTCTCTTTGTTTCCAACCTACTGAGGCCAGAAAAAACCCTGCCTGACTTCTTTATGTACAAATATATAACATCCTTGTTCCTGGCTCATGGGAGGTACCTCCTAATGCCTCCTGTCAACTCATTTGTGAAATGTAACCGTAGTCAAAAACTGCTTAAATTGCCAGTTTTGTAATGCACACATTGTTCAAGATCATCTAACAGCATTAGCCTCTGGGAAAAGGATGCCTCCAGGGTTATAATTAAAAGAAAGCATAGACAGTGAAATCAAGTGCTTCCTATTTGTATTTTATTTAATAAAGAAGGAATAACAATGAAAGTATTTTCCCCAGCCTTGCCTTTTCAGCAAGGGGCAAGGGGAAGCAATGAGCTCTTCAAAGTTCTACACAGCCGTAAAATACTCCCAAATCGATTGCCATCCCCAAACCCCTTCTCTGAAGACTTAATGGTATTTTCACGTGGGATCCAAAGCAGGCACTCTTCAAGGAAAGTTATTGCATCTGGTGAAAAAAAATAAAGTTGACATTTTTTGACAAGACCCTTAAGAATGTGTATCCCAAAAGGGTTGTAACATAGAAGAGGCTGAGCAGGTGGTAATAATCAGCATTACATACATTTGAGCATTTTCTATAATATGGATTACTGTGGAATTCCTTCCTCCCCCTCCTCTCCTTGGGGAGATATGCACAAATTGCAAGCATTTTCAAGGCCCTTTGATAAGCATTTCCATCACCAGTTTCACAGCTGTAGCTAAATTGTTTAAAATATATACAACACAGCCCCACCCTTCCTTGGAGATAAGGAATACAGAAGGAGAAGACTCTCCTTTTTTTCTCAGCTCCCACTAAGCCTGTTTTCTAAATGCTACCTAAAAATGTTATACCATTGTGCTTAAGAACAAGAAGTGGTGCTTAAGAAGCAACAAGTCACTGTTTGTCTGTTTTGAAGTGAAGGGTGGAGGCAAAGCCTCATCTCGGAGCAAGGAAAGCCAAGGGTAACTTAGCAAAGTTAGTGTGTTCTTATAAAAGCCCAAGACTAAATCTGAATCTTTTATCCCAATTTTTCTCCTTCTTAAAAAGAGGTAAATAGACAGAAGGTTTAATCACAACCAGAGTCCATTTCGAGGCTGAGGGAAGAATACCACAGGGAAGCAAAATGTGACAATCTTTCTCCCATTTGTGCAGCCTTATACGAGGTCTGGAGCCCTGGATTCCATTGTGCTCTTGGGAGCTCATCTCCCTGTGCCGAGAAATTCTATCTGCCACAAAAGCCTTACAGTATAAGATTATGTAATAAAATAATGCAATATGCCGTATTAGTTGCTGACATTAATAAATGCTTTTATATGTAGAATTTGGTGATATGTTTTCATTGTATAGTAAATGGACAAAGAAATGCAGTTTCCAGAAGTTGTTCAATTAGGAAATGTTGAGTGGCTTCTGCCACAAAATTAAATTACTTAATTAATTAATTTAAAAGGGGAAATACAGGATAGAGGAAGACTATTCAAAATAAGGAATCATTTTAATTCAGAAATTTTCAAAAATATATCTAATATATCTAATATAGTGGTTTCCTTGGTTTTGAAGTTGTTAAAAGTTTGAAGTTAAGAAAAATTTAGCAATTCTTTTTTTGTTGTTGTTGGGTTTTTTTTTGGTCCTGAAAGAGTAAGATTTTGCTACAGAGAGATGGCACTGGCTAAAACACTTGTGTCAAATAATCTTCCCTGTGCTTCTCTGTATGTTTTAGAGGTTTAGGACTTTTTTACTTAAAATACATTAAAATTATTTTATGAATTCCAAATTATTTTATAAACTTCTGTAGCATAAGTCTTTAATACTTGAGTGGTGACACTTATAGAAAAATCTATCTCAGCTACTATATACCTCACTGTGAGGTTTTTTCCCCAGAAGATCTTTAATTATCTTTTCAGGTAGCTACTGGGTATTGGATTTTTAAATTTACAATCATGATAATATATTGCTTCTTAGCTGAAAATCATAGACCATAATTTTTCTTTCATCACAAATATGCTTACCCTCCAAAGAGCAAGGTGGTCAGCTCTCTCTTTGTTTCAGTCATAATCATACTACTTTCTGTTTTATTATTTCCTTTTTCTTAGAAAACTGCAACACCCATTTATTTCACTTAGCTTATAGAAAGGCTCCAACAGAGGGAAGCCGTAAGATTTCTGCATGTTGTCCCATGGTCTGTCCTGTCTTGGTAACATTTATGTTTCAGCACACTGACAGTTTTATTTCTAAAACATACAAGTAATTTCTCCTGAAGCTTTTTTCCTGAAATTTTCCCCCTGAAAGTAAATAATAATTTCAGTAGTTCATTTCTATCTTCTGTACTGTAACTGTGTCTAGCAGCGTGGTTAAGACCAGTTTATTGAGGCAATATATTCTTACATAAAGCCAAGTTAATATGCATTTTTGCTTTAAAATATCATTTTGCTAATGATATTTAAATTGCTTCATGGAGACATTGGGGGTGGAAAGATTAGGAAGTATATCTGTGGTAGGAAGAAGGAGTCCTGAGATTCTTTTAAACACTTTCAGTGAACTTAGCAAGAACTGACCATGAGTCAGAGTAAAATCTGAACAACAGTTGTTGCAAAGTATGCCTTTAATATAAAAAAATATCCTGCCATGGATCTACATCTCTCAGTCCTCCTTTTCTTTAAATGAGCTATATCTCAAGCGAGCTTACACAGAGGTCACTGTGCGTAAGCTACCAATTATTACACTCTGGGATACCTTCTCCCATGTCATGACTTTCAAGGATGCTCAGAATACAAAGTGGGGCTCACTCAGCACTACAGGTCCTATCTTAGAGTTTGGCTCAGTTGAAGAACTCATGACTTGTCTCAGCTTGGACAAACCCTTATAAGCTTGAAGCTCCTCACTCCAGCCTAAAAATGGAAGTTGGTCTCTCCAAGTTCATAAATATGGAGTTTGATTCTTATTTCAGCTGCCTGGATATTTACACAGTAATAGAGGAATACACAATAAATTATGACCTTCTCATTTGACAAGGGATGTAATCTTTCTATTGATAAAGTAAAATATTAAAGCCAACAAGTTTCATCTGATACCTGTAGTCGTTTAAATTCACATGGGGGAGAGCAGACTGTAAAATGAGAGCCGGCACATGAGAAAGCTGAGTTGCTATTTGCATGCAGCCAAGAAAAACAAACTAAATAAAACATGGATGCAAAAGCAGTATTTGCACACTAAGGGGAAAATAAAAGACTGGTTTTGCAGATGTGTCTGCTGGGGAAGAAAAAACTTAAAACTAACAACTAAGACTGTTGTATCACTGCGAAACTTGCTGATTCTGACCTCAACATAACGAGCACACTAGTCTGATTTGTGGATCAGTGCCCTGTTCTGTGAATGTTTTGCAAGTTCCCATTAGAGAACTAGTATTGCTATCCCTACACAAGCTGATCATTGTAACAAGATGTAGAGAAGGAGCTCCAGTAACACTAGTAGCTGTATACAGCAGTCTTAAGGAGTTCCTAGCTTTCAGGTTCAGTAATGCCTCTGGCTAATGGAGCCATAATTAGTTAAGCCAATTACTTAAAGAGGTCTTCAGACTCTCTTCCTGCTACTTCCTTTTTACTTGCTTCACAGGCTGCCTTCTGTTAAGCATCTTGTTGCTGCCTGTTTTCAGCTGAATCCTCTGCATGGCCACAGCAGGACGCAGGTCTCTGATTTCCATTCACACACAGAGTTCCTGTTTCTGGCAGGGGGGGTGTGAGATTCTGGACCTCAAAGGGAGACTAGAGGGCAGGTTTACAACTGGAGAAAGGGCAGCAGAAAATGTGGTCTAAATTACCATGTCATTCTAAAACGCTGGCTTTGGTTGCCAACAGTTCATCAATATAGCAGTGTCTGGCAGTAAGAAAGGTTCATCACTGCTTGGATGAACACAACCATGATGCAGACTGCTTAGCTGACATCTGCAATTATTTCTGACTGCCACTGCATACATTGCCCAACATCGCCTGACTCCAGCATTTCATTAACATCTGGTCAACAAAACTACTGATTTTGTATCTTTACTACTCTGCAGGCTTGGAATGATATTTGTTCTTCTCCTACAAGAAACTTCACAGAGTCTGTCTAAAGTCAGTGCAGGTAAGGAATAAGAGAAATGTCAGACTAGCTACTCCACTACCAACTGCATCTGCTGCATTTGAACCACTGTACTATAAAATTGCAAAATTAGGGCTCTACAATTTCTTGAATTGAGATTAGGCCAAAATATTGCAACTGATGTTCAAAAATATGATTCTCACAGCCCAAAACAGGTAAATAAATCCTGCGTGGATTTCATATCTGTATGAAGAATTATATGTTACAATGTATGAGGCATTTGATGTCATATTTACAACTATCACACCTTTAAAGATATTTGGCTTATGCTCTTTCTTTCTAAAGTTCAAACTTGGGCCCTTTACGTCAAGACAATGCTTTCTAATGAACATGGGGTAGCAAGTATAACAGCTGTTAGTTTTCTTTCCCAGACTCTTGCCATAATCTGGTGTTTGCATTTGACTTCTCATTTTACACTTAAGGAAATTAGGTTCATTAATATTTTTTTTTTTTTTTTTAATGATGGAAATTATTCTTCACAGTTCTCAATAGACTATTCTGTACAAATATGGAAGGAAATTCAGGAAGAAGTAATTCCTTCATGAAAAGTAAGCCAGCTAACCATATAATGGCTGCAGCTTCCCCATCTTTTACCCTGCAGGATACATCACTTGACCAAAGATGAAAAGTTATGCTGATACACAGTTCATGCACAGGAATCAGTTTATACTCTCAGTTTGCCACTGGCAGAGATTCTTCTTTTCTTTCTAGCAAAATAGCTGTCATCCCCAGAAATGCTCACTTGTAATTGTAAAAAGTGTAGTCTAAAAGCTATTTGTAAACCTGTGGTGATTCATAAGTTCTAGAGACTTTCAGACCATTGCCTTGAGCCAGATGGGAGGCCCAGATTCTTTTAATGTTAAGTGTGATTGAAAAAGAGCCCCTACCCTGTTACTGGAGCTGCTAAAACCAATTGCACAAGATGCAATACTAGGCATGTTTAAAACATTTCAGGAAGAGATTAGTTAAATGGTAGGCTGGGCCTTTTCCTCCAGCTGGGCTCACAAGCAGCAATAGCAAATCCAGACTTTTCACTGAGGTTGGTAATTAGGTCTGCCTCACTCTCAGGAGATTAATTCTCAATAGAACAGATTATTACAGTCCAGCTCCTGTATCCATGGGCGAACTCAGTTAGCAGGCTGATTTCAATTAGAGAAGTTAAGTGCTATCGACTCCCAAGTACAAGAGATAGGCATAGGAGGTAGGAGCCAGATAAGAAACCAGATTGTTAGAGTTATAAATACCAGAAAGAACCTTAATCCGTTATCTCCTAAAAGAATAGGTGAAGATATGCTTCTTTATTTCATTGCGATCTGCTGAACTCTTTATATATGATGACTTGCAAGGAAAAAAATTGTCTGGTTTTGTTCTATTTTTCTTTCATACCAGATAAGAAAACACAAACATTTTGTATAAGCAATTAAAGTCTTGTCTGCCTTAAAAGTCTCTGTGGCGATGAGGAGTAATCAAATTATAACCTCATAAGACACAGAGGGCTGAGGTCATGGTTTAACTGTACAGGAGCTCAGGCAGTATTCATGTTTTTCCATGGGTCTGTTTTTCTCCTTTTGGCAACATATTCCCATGCTTTTAGTACAAAACACTGCCACAGAGCTGTGACATAAAATAGTCCCCTATTTGAAGTATTTGGGCAAAGAGTCTGTGATCTTCTCATTGAGCATATCAGTAAGCCAAAATATGAATTCATTTGCTGTCCTTGACAGACTCACCTCAAGCAGGAATACTTTTTGGGGAAACCATGCATGTTCCTTTGGTCACTGCCTTCTTAACATGTCCTTACCAATGGATTAAAATGAACCCAATAATGCTGAGTAAAGAACCTGTGGTATGAGTGATCACTTAATATTCAGAGGGCTTACTGGAGGTGTGCTTTCTACTGTGTCTCAATCCTGTTGAAAAATAATAGAGGTTTGTTTTGCTTTCACAATGGTAGTCGAAATGTTGATGTTGCTACCCCTTTACAGATCCCAAGAACACTCACAGATTCCCGTGAGGTGATGTATTCCATAGCATTTCTTACAACACCTATTCAGAAGGTAAGAAAAATGTTCTCAGAGGGGCTCACACAGTCTATATATCAGAGACAGTACAGACAGATGCAGAGGAGGGGTTGAGGGTATTTAGTACACATTGTTTCAGTTCGTTGCACTGGCAGAAAAGGCAAATGTTTTCTCTTTGGTGACAGCAGGGGCTGCCAGCCAGGTGGAGAGAGATGTGCAGGTGGGGAGATCACACAGGTTTCAAGAGTAAATTCACATCTGTGCTCAAGGCCTCTCTTTCATCACAGCATTTATCTCTTCTTTTGAGAACTCTGGCTGCAGGAGGGCTTCTTTTCTTTATTCTTTTTTTATTTTCTTTTTTTTTTTTCTTTCTTTGTAGCTCAACAGTGATTCTCAAATAATAATAGTTACCATTTACCTCTTTTAAGTCCCACACAAGCAACAATTACCTCAGTCTCATAACAATCCTGTAGATAAAGGAAAAGATACAGAGAGATTCAGTTCCTTCAAGTCATAAAGACACACAGATAACAGCAGAGCCTGGACTACAGCTTGGAAAACACAGTTAACTTCCACATAGTGTACTGCAACATATCAGTGGTCAGAAAGCTAAGCAGTGGGTGGGTTTACAGGATTTCTCATGGAGGAAGAGCATACACAGATTATAAACTGTGATGAGAAATCCTCCTGGTGCTCAGATGCAAAGAGGTGTAGGACACAGCTCTCCCACTTGAAGCCCAAGAGCTGAGGCAGATGCTGGTGTTCACAGGAAGGTTCATACTTTGAAATCCTAGTGCTGAGCTTGCCTCTCAGATGTACATTGCTATAGCTGGCTTCAGGGGCTGTAGAGGACTGGCATATTTGGAGGTGGCTTTTCCAAAGTTAGTGGCTGCAACCTGCCTAGATCATACTTTTGTTACCAAAGTTACAGTTTTATCCCACTGTTTGTCAGTGTCACCATTTATTTTCATTCCAAAGCCCACTGTTCACTTATTTCACTGCAGTGATATCAGGCATGAATCAAGTGAAGCCAGTCCAGCCCACACAATTTGAGGTATGTGGTGAATAATGACTCTGAAATTGTCTAGAACTTTATACAGAAAGATCCAGTCTGATTTCAGTATAAAGTGCCAAAAATTCAGATTATTTTATATTTTTCAAATCACTTTATCTACCACTAGTAAGGCTTCAAAATTCCCAAATCTTCTCTTCAACATGTGTGTGAATTTCTTGCTGCTACTGTAGATTTTCATGTGTTCAACTTCTATACACAACAGACGTTAAGCTACTGCAGAGGTAGTGAGTTTTCAAGTGTTAGTGGAAGTTAAATGTAAAAGTAATTTTGATTGGAATTTTTTATAGTGATAAAAGAATAGCCTTTTATTTAGGTTAAAAAAAAAAAAAAAAAAAAAAAAAAAAAAAAAAAAAAAAAAAGGTTTCCCTTTTCCAGGAAGAAACCAGGAAAAAGCTGTGTCAGATAGCTGGTATAAAGCAAGCTGTTTAAGTTCAACAAGTGAGTTAATAGTCCCTTGTATATATGTGTACATCCTGAAAGCCCTGCTAAAGTTCCTCTCGTAAACAGAAGCAGCTGTCAATTCCATGTTAAAATATTACCATGTAATAATATTGTTATTTCCATATATATAAAAACATAGCTATATATGTGTGTGCATGTGGAAATAACAATATTCTGGAAAATTTCCCACCCTACTCTTTTTCTGGGTGTATAGGAATATACATTTTAGAAAAGGTAGAGCAGATTTGTATCCTACCATTTCCCTGGCACTACATAAATATCATGTGATCAGGGATACAGCAAAGCTGTCAAAGGTTTATAAACTGTGTATCCAGGTTTTTTATCTCCCATATTCTTTGAAATTTTCTTGTGATGAAGACAAAAATTTCCCTAGACAATCTATTAGACAGCTGAACTTTCCTTACTGTTAAAAGTCTCTTCTTATTGAAAAACCTAAATAACACTCAATGTTAAATGGTTTTTCACTTCCTTGAGATTTCCTTGGAAAATTCTTGATTTCCTTAGAAATCTCCTTGGCCAATTACCTGAGTACCCCAGAAAGAACTTCCTAAGGCCTGGGTAGGAGGCACCCAACTCACACGTCTGCCCATCCAGTTCATCCCGTGTCGTAATCAGAATCTGGAAAAAAAGGGCTTAAGCCTTCTCAGCTCTATCTGCCAATCATTTCCCGTTGCTATTAAGTATCATATCAACATTTTGCCCTTCTCTTTCAATAAATTATATTTGGATCTAACTTGCGTCTTTGCTATTATTTTTTTTCTGATTATTCTTCCATCACATTTGTATTTAGTCTTGAGAATTTTGATGCCACTTCTCTCTTTTTGGTTCTGGGGCTCAAGTTCTTTGAAGAACACATGACTTAACCAATTCTGAATCTCTCTAGATTCAACACAAGAATGACATTAATGTAATTTTCTTCCTCACATTATACATAGAGCACAGTAGTGCACTGATTTTTGTGTCAGAAACCTAAGTCTGATTCAAATCTTACCAATGTAGGTAATATCATCACAAAGTCATATATACTTTGCTTTATGCAAGTTTCTTTAAAATGTCTCAGTCTTAGGAGGCGACAAAGATGGTATAGTTACTGTTAAGGATTTGTAGGATTTACAAGAGCTACAGCAGATAATGAAAATTGTCAGGTATATCTGCTGAACACTTTCCAATTTGTAAATCATTATCTGATCTATATTCAGTCCAATCATTCTTAGCAATCAGTATAACTGCAGTCACGCAGTGTGCTACTCAAATCTACTCTAAACAACAATTCCTGTCCCAAAGAGATTCCCATCAGGATTGTATCTTCTCAGGAGATTCCAAAATTCAGTAATTTTTTTGTGAATTAAAGATGAAATCTGAAACACAGCTGCAAGCAGTGCCCAGGAATCTAATTCAGGAAAGCTTTTTTTCTTTTATGCTATTCATCTAATAAACCCCAAATATTCAATGTAGTAAAATATCTATCTTTTTATTGCACTAGATGTTTTAATGTAAGAATAAGATTGAAAGCATTTAAAATACATTAAGTATGTTCTGTGCATGAATCAGAAAGAAACACAGTCAACTTATTAAAAAGTCAATTCTCCTTAATAATTTTTCTACTTTGAGTTATCAAATCTGATACTTTCTAATTAAATGCCATGATTTTTATTAAAGTGTATTTTGCTGTAAATGCTAGTGAAACAATTCCATCTGTCCCTTTACATTGTTAAATGACTGATGAAAAGTAAATGAGATAAACTGTCTGGACTGATTCATAAAAAATAATCAGTCAGATGCAATCAGCCCATTACAAGTGACTCTTAAAGTACTTCTCTTCTGGGACTCTCTGTTCCTCCTGCTCTGTGGGCAATTGTGCACTCATGTTCTTCAACAACAGCTGAGGACCTCACTCTTTGAGTTCACATTTCCTCTCACACTAATCCTTCCCTGATGCTGACTGAAGATGGTGAGTGTGTATGAATGTTCACTTTAAAGATAATAGAAAATTTATTTGGATAGTTGATCAGAAGTGCCTTCCTTTGTCACAGTTTTTTGCTATTCAGAGGTCTGTAATTTTTTTTGTTTGTTTGTTTAAGTACTACTCACTGACACCATGCGAACACGTTGACCTTCTAACGTTGTAATAAGCTTCTGTCAACTCTCTAAGCTTGTTGCTTTTTCACACCTTTCTCTCCTGTTACTCAGAAGAGCTTGAGACTGGAGGCTGTATGCATCCTATAATGCACTGGTGAAGGTCATTATTTCCCCAAAGGTGCCCATTAAAAAAGGACATCTAGGAGGTTTCAAACCCAACCAAAAACCTTAGGGCTCATGATTTTTATATCAAAGACTGATGATATTGGCAGACTCTTGTAGATATGTGACCTGAGCATCTGAAGTCCTTTCCGTTTCCCTAAAATGATGCTATTTTTGTTCAGTTGAGTGAGCCATAGCTCACTTGACTTCTTGACTTCCAGAAAAAAAAAAAAAAAAAAAGAAAAAAAGAAAAAGAAAAAAGGAAAAAATTAGATTATAGGAGTTCAAAAGCCTCTCCTTCCCTTCCTGCATAACACAGGATCTTTTTTGAGTAGTTGGTTGTATTGAGTTTATGTGTCCAAGTGTAAGTAGTACCAGGGCTGCCAGGGCCTGTGTGAGGAGAGGCTGTGGCTGCCCCGTGATGGACACAGCTGGTCCCATCCAGTCCCATCCAGTTCCAGCCATTCCCAGCTGGTCCCAGCTGGCTCAAATGGCCCCACCACAGGACACAGTTGAGCCTCTCAGCCAAGCTGGGGGTGCTGAGAGAAGGAAGGGGGCAAAGAGGTTTCCGAAAGGGCCAAAGGCAGCAAAGGCAGAGGAGGAGGAAAAACCCAACCCAGCCCTGCATCCCTGGGGGAGATAAGCCAGGAGGGAAGGGGTGAGGGTAGGAATGGAAATTAAGTGTGGAGAGAAGATGTGGCTTTAATTATTTTTGTTTGTTTCTTTCTTTCTTACTACCTAAACTTATTTTAAATTGTAATAAATTAATTTTACTCTAGTCTTGTTTGAATGTGATGGTAACTGGTAAGTGAATCTCCTTGCCTTATCACAACCTATGAGTTTTTACATCCTGTTTTCTCCCCTGTCCTGATGAAGAGGGGCACTATGAGAGCAACTGGTCAATGTCAACCTGCCACCTTGATGTATCATAATATTATTTATTTGTACACAGGAGCATCTCTATTTTGTGTCTTATTAGTGATGTGCCAAAGACTTAAATTGCAATGTCCAAAGTTACTGTCTGAAAGCCTACTTCTCTGTAGTCAATGAAGAAGAGGAGGTTCTTCCCAATGATTCAGTGATTCAGTGCAAACTACCTCAGACGCTTTGAATTTACTTCCAGAGAAAAAACAGAAGTTATGTCTCTCTGAATTACACGCAGAGGGAAGCGTTTGTTCCTGCATTTAGGCAGTAAAGAAAGTGTTTAATACCATATACTGTAAAAAATGCCCCCTAGGCTACAGCTGTGTTAGTAAATTACCAGTTCCAAGCACCTTCTTTGGCACAGATGTCAAGCAACATGAAAGATTATTTGGCTGTAGTCTTGTCTTGAAACTACCTTATTGTTTAAAATAGTGAGGAGTGTATTCTTTTTACTTAATGTGAATGGCCTTTGGCCTGAAAGTTCCCTTAACAATAAACAACATTGTTTGGAGAGTCTGGGTTGACTTGGGCCAAGGTGGTGCCAAGGGCCATTCTGACAATACAACAACATAAGCAATCAAGCAGCAGGGACCAGGAACATCCCCTGGTACTGTTTAATTTAATAGTACAAGTTTAACTTTAAAATCAACTTTTAATCCCTGCACCAAATTTGAATAAATGTGTTGAGTCAAAGAGGTTTCACAGGAGATCACAAGGGTGTGAAACACACATGACCCACAACACACAGTGCCCTGCAGGATGACATCTCCTATTCTGGGTGTTTTCTGTCCATTTCTTGCAGTGGGTGGAGTCCCCCTGCTAGCAACATCTTCATTAAGTGATCAGTGTATTGACATGATATGTCATTTTCTTCACAACCTGCTCCTGACTTGCCCCTCACACCTTCAAACAGCCATTGACATAAAAGCAGTATGTATAATGTTGGACAAATATTGCTATTCCAAAACCTTCTTCTACTGTTTTCAAGCACCTACAAGCTGTCCCAAGAAACTAATCAACTTCCACCACAAAGGCTTGAAAATGCTATTTGACCTCTGTAATTGAGAACTTGCAGTGCAGGAAGAAGCATGAAGATTATTTACTGATTTAGGAACTGGGTGGAGTAGACCACAAAGGAATAAACTGAAAACATGTGGTGAAAATTATTTGCAAAGGAGGAGGGAAGGAGGGGGAAAATTGCCTATAGAGCTCCATAGATAGATCTGGAGGTGTGTGTATATATATATACACATATATATATATATATATACTGCAGAGTACCAGTGAAACAAAGCACAGATGATCAGGCCAAACCAAGCATTCACATTAAAAGTTGCACTTGGCTTCATTTCAAAACAGGCAGCAGTAACAGCAGGGAGAGAAAGCTTGCCAAAATTGCATCAGACACACATTAGGGAAGAAGGAAATGAGTTTACTTGAGCCAGCTGTGACATCAAAGGGGTTGGTCTTGAAATGGATTGTGGGAAAAGGGTTCCCTCTTCGGTGAAGTTTGCAAAGTTCAGCCAACCCTTTATAAAGAGACCCAACTCAAAAAAACCAACATTTCTCAGCATTCAAAGTGTGAAACTGGAGACTGCAGTAAGAGCGGAATAAGCCTCGAGGAATATGGTGTAGAAAAGGTATAAAAGTTTTTTCTGGAATAAGCGGAATGAATCCTAGTTAGAATACTTCTCTCTTTTACAAAAAAAAGTGCCTTAGGAACAAGTATTGCTCTGTGCTAGAGTGATTGCAACAGGTATCATTTAGAGCAGTCTTCCTAAAATTAATTAGGAAGGAGAAACTATGAGAAACTATTCACTGCTTCAGTAATTTTCCTGAACTGTAGCCAGCTTAATGGAAACTGTAGATAAAACTTAGAAAAAAATAAGACAGCTCCTGGCATCCTTGAGATCAGTGAAAAAAGTCCTATGGAAATCAAGGAGACAAGTACATCTATCACTCCACCAACTGCTCAGTTAAGTCACCTTTTTCACAAGTTTGCCTTAAGACTTGTTGCATATTTTCACAGCTGTGATTACTACCCAAGGGTGTCCTGCTAAGGGAGGTCCCTGATGTGGTCCAGCCTCACTGATAACAAGATGCTTCAAATAGTGCTCTTGCTATGCTACTTCTCTTTGGGACACTCCATCTTCACGTGGAAACCAGGTTGTATCCAAATACTGTTTTAGCATGAGGCTTGTTTAATCTTTAATGCCCCTGAAGAGAATCTTCAGAAGACTTGGTCAATACCTATAACAGTGTTCTCTTTAGACTCAAATGTTATTTTAAGTTGTCAGGTTTTTTACCATCTATTTTCCTAAGACTGTGTTAACCTAGAATCTGCCTAGATGCACTGTAGTATTTATGTATCAGTGTATTACACTAAGTCCATGCACAATACAAAATTTAGTGGATGCATCAAGAGAACTCAGAAGAAAGCAGTAATTTAGGCTTCTTCAGTATTAATTTTCATTCTGCTAAACTATCAAGTGCCAGCACTTAGTTTCCATCACTTGAGATGGAAAAATTTTGACCTGGACCAGCAAGCATTTCCCCAAGTGGCTTTGTGTGCAGCTGAGGTTTAGCACTGACAGAGAACTCTTTGCAGTATGAAATCTTGTGTTGCCTTCCCAGTGGCAGGAAAGATTTGTAGGTACATATACTATAGCATATAGCAGTCTTAAATTCCACTATGCGATATTTTCAAAGATCTTTTCAGAGATAAGCAGGAAACTGAACTATACCAAGATGTTTTACAAACTGATACTTCCAAAATTACTAGTGCTTCAGAGAATCTCCGCTATAGTTCGAGCTTTGTGAAGGACTTTAATGCAACAACCCCAGGTTTGTCTTAGGTTTCTTTGAGAAAAGGAAGACACCAACATGGTATTTCAACTTCTAAACATCTTTCTTTCCTGGTAGTCGATGTAGAGGCTGAATAAGGTATGCCTTGAGTCCCATAATTCATAACCAGCATTTTTAATTGTGTGGTACTCTCGAGAATTAGCAGGTTATGTATTCCCCTTCCTGGGAACAGTATAACAATTCCACTGTATTTTTATATTAGAAATGTGTATCCTCTCCTTTCAAGTTTCTCCACAGTGGTTATAGCCACACTACTATCTTACAAAAGTTACTTGTATTTCATCATGACCTATGATCTCGAGTATCTCTAACCACGTTTTAAGGGCAAAAAACAAAAATCCATGGAAGTCCATTTTACAGCAGCTAGATCTCGGGCTGCATCAGCTTGCCCCTTTTACCTGAGATCCTTATACCTGCTGGGATCAAATGCTGTTTGTTAACCTTTCAGTCTAGCATGCTGCCTCACAAAGGTCCAAATTATGAGGATTAATCAACACTTATAAAATGCTTTCATATCTTCAGTGAGCAACAGTTTTAACACTATGCACAAATATTTATTGCTACTCATGTAAATGTCTTCTGTCAGTGCTTTATCAGTTAGGTGCAAAATTGTTTCTAGTGCCAACCCAAGGACAGTAGCCAGTACTGGTAATTGGAAGTATTGAAAGGATTACAATAAATATAAAGAGAGAGAATAAAGCAGTATAAATCAAACAACCAGTGTGAGGTGCTTAGAACAAGTAATTTATTTTCACTCAAGGGGTACACCCTTATGTAATGGCACTGATGGTTTCTTTACGCTTCACTACTTGTGAACATTTTGATCATCCATCAGTCATAAAGATAAAATGGCCTACCTCCATGATTAGTAAGAAAAATATAAAATAACTCCTAAACCTTTTTTGTATTTTTGTATTTAGTCTTTAGGTCATGTAAGAACTTAAAAAAACCCCAAATAAATGAAACTGTATGCATGGAAAACAGAGACATTTTAAACCTGGATGAAGATTTCCTCATTTCTTATCTGACTCCACAGGTCTAAATAATTGTAATGCATATCTTGCACAGTTTTTTCCATAAAACTGTAATGTATCCCTGTGAGAAACATAAGCTCTTGTACCTTTTGGAGTGTCACAACAGACAAACAGCAAATGATCATTGGTACTATGAAACATTGGTTTCATTTTCATCTTCTTATTCAGTAGCATACATGTGTTTCTCAGATGTTAGGAATTAATTTCTCCATCCCTGTTTCCTAACAAGTCTTCCTTTCCATGATTCCCTTAGGCCAGAGCCTCTGGCAACACCATAGGGTTGCAGAGACAGACACAACAGCTGTTTCTTTGGCCATGACCTCACCTTCTTAAGAGAAGTTGGACAAATACTAATGAAATTCTATGCCTTTCAGGTTTTGTCTAGTGTTGATTTGTACAAAGACTTTTGCTCTTGGTTCCACATGCTTCTTGGGAAGCAGGACACTAAATTTCCCAAATTGGCTATTAACAAGAAAAATAGCATTCAAATGTGTACATAGGGTGAATCTTATCTTCTAACAGTAAGACAACCAGAAAGCTTAATGATGTGCTTTCTTAAGAAACAGAGAATTTTTAAAAATGCCCTACCACTAAAGTTTGAAGCATATATCTTGAGTCCTTTACAAATTTTAAGTATTATTTCTTCTCTCTTTGTTTAAAATTAGGTGGAGTAAATCTGCCCTTGTCATTAGTTGCATAATTAAGTTATTTTTTCCACTCCATTTAGCAGGTGCGGAATCCTAGTGTATTCCTGAGGTAATTTAAGTACAGTGATGTCTATAAAATATTATAGATCAGTGGGCTCATCTAATCATCAGTTTTTGAGTTAGAACTTCAATCTCTTGCCGTGCAAGTTCTGTCTCAGGAAAAATAAACAAGCTAAATTTCTGTTCCATACGTTACTATGTGTGACCCAGAGCTGATCTGGTGACATAGCATAAAGTTTCAAATATAAAAACACAAATATTGAATTAAAGCCTCCGTACAAGTAATGTCAAAGTCACCGTTCTCTTTTTTTAAGTCAGCAGCCTCATGACTGTTTTGCATTCGTGCCAAGATCTCTATGCCATTAACAACACTGCTGCTGCCTCCTATGTACTCAGTCAATGCCAGCCTGGTGAGATGAGAGATGAACAACTCACCAGATTTACAAGTGGATTTACAACTACTTGTCTAGGCCTGGTATTAAGCCATTGAGATTCAAATCCAGAGTATGTGGCAAGACTCTTCTTCAGTGTACAAAATCAGTGGCAGTCCAAAAAATCAGCAAATTTAAACTCCATCTCAGTTCTCATAAATCAAAATTAATTCCTTGAAACTGGAAATATATGTTCATTTTAATTTGATAATTATATTATGTTGAAGATGAAGATGTACAGCCTAGTATTCTGATAAAGCTGCTGCTTCAATATAACTTGACTTTGCTGACATATGGATCCTAAAATGGAGTATTATATCCTGCCTGGACATCCTAAAGTTATTGACATTATCTAACTTAAGGCATATGATCCAAGAATATAAACTAAATTAGTGTCCCAGGTCCATGCACTATTACTGCAAAACTGAGACTTTCAGAGGGAAGTGTAGGAAGGTTGCCTCTTCTTTGCTAAAGAAGAGCCAAAGGAAGCTAATTAAAAGGTTCTGAGTCTATGCATGGTTTTTTAATTACTAGAATAATGCCTCTGTTGATAAGGGATTGTGCCAGATTTTGCTAAAATCTTTATATGGAATAACAGACTGTGGTTCAGACCCTTATCTCAGATGTTTGTCTACCCAAGTGAGTACCAAAGCAACTGGAAAACAGCTTGTTCTGAAACATGGTTTCCACTGTCTCTGCAATCAAAGCTGTCTTCATGTGTATCAGATACTTAGCAATTAAGCAGATGTTTCCAACAAAAGGCTAATAATACAAGTAGTGATCATTATAATAAGTTTTACTGTTTGCGCCTCAGAAATAAATGCTGAAAGTTGTAACTCAGTGTTCAAAGTCTAGTCAAGTTCCCTATAATTCTTCAGGCACAGAAAATAGGCTTTTATATTGTAAAAAGTATTTGCTCTTCTAGAAATTAAATCCAAGAACAGTAATTTCCCTGGAGTCTTCTTCCTTGGTCCTGATTAACACAGTCCACAGGAAAAAAAAATCCTAAAAATTAGTGGGTTAATAGTGCTGAGGAAGTAAAATTAATTTATTTGTGTGCTACTTTTAAATATTTTTAATAATTTTTAACTCTGTAAGTACAAAAATGAATCTAGGACCAACGGCCATTTTGCCCTATGCTCACTAGAGCCCAGTCACAGAGGGAGCTCTGTCACAATGAGCCTGGATGTGTACAGAGAGAAGTTTGCAGTCCTCAATAGTAGTTTATTTGTCAAAAAGCCTGCTAGCATTTCCTGACTAAACTGCTTCTTAAAAGATAGTTAAGGCTAGAGAATGAGCTCATTGTTGTTGTGCTTACTTACACCATGATCTCTGAAATTATTTTAAGGTCTCTTGCCCAGAGTTAATAGTTATTCCATCTCATGCCTAATGAAAATAACTTGGTAAAGTAATGTTATACATGTGTTGATTAAAATTTGGTTTCTGCTGTTACGTCTTTGTTTCTGACTAAAAGGTAGTTCAGCCAAAGAACACGTACAAGATCTACCCACAAATATCTTTTCTTTTTGTTCATACAATAAATAAAAGCTCTCTTTTAAGAAAAATGAGAGTGGTGATTCTTTTTCCCTCTTTCCTAGCTTCTCAGGGCCAAAATAATAGAAAAATGTATTCATATCAGATGTGAAAACCTTATTAGAAACATCTGTGCTAATCAATGTTTATAAAAATGTAAATAAATTATACAGGAAGGGAATATTAAAAAAGACAGTTCTTCATTTTCTCACTCCTCAAACCATTACATAAATAAGACCTGATCCTCCAAATCTGGAGTCATGTGAGTGATCTCTTTGAAGCTGATGTATTCAATGAATTAACATGAATAAATAAATTGATACTTATATGACTCAAAACTTGGATGATTGAAACACTGATATAAATATTTTTCTCTCTTCTGCATCAGATTGAATAAATCATCAAAAAGGTTGGTTTTTTTCAACTTTCTTGAAGACTATGTAATCAATTTTATAAGCGTTCAGACCTTCACTATTCCTGTCCTTGACTACAACTCCATCCCTAATGCTGCTTCTACTTCAGGATCTACTAGCAGCTCACAGAGATCATTTAGCTCACTGGAATACAGGAACAGACTGGCCTGACTTTCTCCATTTGACCCCAGCCATCCCACATATTAAATGAAATGCAAAAGCCAGCACAATGAAATTAGGTCCATGCTTTTATCTATTCCTTATCCGATTGCCCATTTTGCCAGTGTAACTAATCTCTCCTGGCTGAAATATAGCTGTGGTTCAAGGCAACTATATAGTTACAGTCTTCAGGAGACCTAAGAAATCTCTCTCCTAAAGAGATGTTTTGGCTCTCTCTACCAACTGTAGGTTCGTTGTTCTGCATTATCCTTTACTAACCAAGAAAAATTTTATTTCAAAATATATAGCATGGGAGAAAATGCTCCTGCCTTTTGGTTCTTTTTTGGACTATTTTACTCACCTTGACTAAGGGAGAGAAAACTTTATCATATATTCTGTACAGATCTCACAGAATGACATGATGTAACCTGACAATTCAGAAAGCTTGGACAAGATGGACTGACAAAACAGTTCCAGAGATGTAGCTACCATGAATCTACAGATGCAAGTCATGCTATTAGACTAGCACTGTGGCCAGATTTGGGACATCACTTCCACTAGTTGCCTTGTACCCAGTTGATTTCTGGGCTGGGTGGCCACAGGACATTGATAAACATATATATGGACCAGCTGGTGAGGAAAGGCATCAAAATGGTGTTTTCAACATCTTCCTGGGAACAGGAAAAGTACTAATTCTCTGTAAATGACAACGGTCAGCCACTAACACTCTTAAAATTGATCCCATGATAGATTCCCCAAACATTTGGAAGCATTTCACGTCTCTAGCAATTTTGGGGGGCATAAGCCCAACCTGTGTTAAAATTGGGTGGATTTATTTTAAATTCACCCTCCTTCAGATTATCCTACTTGACCTCTTGATTTTTATTGCAAAAATATTCAGCCATGTAGTCCTATGTCAATGGTTCCAGTTACTCACTCAAGAAAGGAGATTTCATATTTAAACACGCCAGTTCTCTTTCCCTCCATCAGTAGGCTGCACCTGGTATTTCAGAAGCATTTGAAAAGCTATGACTACACACACTGTTGGTAATGTAATAACCAATCAATAACTTAATTTACCATTATTTTAAACAGCATAGCATATTCCCTACAGGGTTCACATTCATTCTACTATTCAGCATCTGCACCGTTATAGAAAATCAAGAAAAGTACATTCTAATTTTTATTCAAGGAAAAGGATAAGAATCTAACGTGCTGAAATTAATTACCCTGTAGCAGCATGTTCTCTGGTAAGACTGAATCTCTGATAGTGAGTTTTGTGGAAAAGTCCATTTTTATCCCACAACCATGAGCAGGTATTTGTGTGGGATTGGAGATAAAAATATTGGAGGTCTCCCCTATGCCAGGGCAGATAGTTGCCAGCTCTGCTGTAATTTCACTGGATGCTTATGCAGGTTTGCATGGCTAATCCTTTTGTGTTTTGTTTGTTGTTGGTGGTTTTTTTTTGTTTTGTGGTTTTTTTGTTTTTGTTTTTGTTTCGGTTTTTTTTTTTCCCAGCTGGCATTTAATATTTCCTTTTTCCAAATCAGGCTGTTGGATACTCCCGATTTAGACATCCAAATTAGTTATGACTTCTGAAAATCTGTCCACCAACCCTCATAACCTTTGCTTTCTGCTGCAGGTATTACTGGTGACCATTTCTGAGAGAAAACATGAATTTGAACCTCCTTGCCTCTTGGCTTTTGACTCTTTTTTTGTGACCAGCTCTAACATTTGAGCTCAACAAACCAACCATCAAAAAGAGGTTTTACCTGTTTTTCAGATCTTACATCACCATTGCAGTTTCCATCTCCACTTGTGTAGTACAGAAGCAAACAACTGAAGGGTGCTTAACTCAGAAGAGCACTTAGCCTTAAGGTTGATGGCACTTTACAATCACAGTTTGTTCACATTTTAGATACTTTATTCTATACACAACTTTTGCAGTGAAGCACTTAGTCCATATTGTGTTCATAAATAAGGTATGGACACTAGAAGCTTGACAGTCAATTTTATTTACTGGAATGTAACGATCAGCTCTTATTTACAAAGCTGGATTAAGGATTGTTGAACCCTCTCAGAATATAAAAGAAACTATGATCGGTTTCAGTCGCACTCTGGAGCTTCCAGCCAAGAAATTTTCAAGCTGCATGATTTTCCTGCACTATTTGTCAAACATGTTTCCATGCCTCCAGGAAACAAATAATCTTGATGCAGTGGAAACATAAATGCTACTCCATATACAAAAAGTAGAAAGTCTGCCTTAGCCAGCTTCATTCAAGCTGTAAACTTTTTCAATAGGTTGAATCTGTGGTATACAGAAAACATAGGAGTTACACTGTTTAGAGGTCCAAAACTCACTGTTCTTAATCCCTCTGCTGCCAGTGTGGAAGGACTCAGTCTTGTTCGCTCCATGGACTGAGGCCAGGGGCTTGCTTCTTTCTTAAAAAAAAAAAAAAAATAATATCTGTATATATAAAAATGTGGCTTGTGCTTAGAAGCTTTAAAACCTCCAATAACCTAATAAAAAAGAAGTCCCTTATAACAAGTCTAGCACTTTGTCAAGTGAGCTAGCAAGTGGAAGGAAAAGCTCTTCATCCCACACAAAGGCAGATTTGGTTTCCCCAGAGAGCCCTCGAGGTAGCAGCTGACTCCAGGGCTTTTGCTTGGACACCTAGAGGAATGAACAGGACAAGGGCTGCTCTTGGCTCCTGGGTCTGAAGGAAAAAAACCATCATCAGCTGCACAATCAAGGCTCCTCTAGATCCTCTGTTAAAAGTCTGACATAAATCAAGTGTGTTACCGTGGCAGGGAGCCCAACACTTCTGGGAAGTGTGCTCACACAGCTGTTGTGCCAGGGAACTCAGCAACACTTCAGAAATGGGTGGTGAGCGGGCTATAATTAGGACATTGAAATACTCGTGGTTGTTTGCTCAGAAATCCTTTGGAAACCTCGGACAATAAAAAAGAGAGTCGCAGTGTACTCTCTGTTCAGGGGCAAAGTACTCTCACAAATCTCCTTCAAGTGTGAGGTAACAATTACTTTCTCATCTGGCCCTTTGTTTTAGTTGCCTTGACACATTTTGCCCTTTCCACCATGCCCCCTCTCTTCACTATTTACACAGATTTTGGATAATGCTCCCACAAGACAGAGATACTCAGAAGTAAACCTCATACTCTCCCTAGTGCCCTGTCTGTCCAAACAGAGCTTGCTTCCCTGCAGCAGGACATCAAAGTCTTCTGACCTGTCTCCTGTATGTGCTTTGGGTTATTGTTTTCTTACAGTGTCTTTCTTTTGTTGTTTTCTTCCTTTTCCTGTTATTTTATGTCTGTAGTTTCTATTAATCAAATCTCAGAGGAAAGACTTGATGAGCACAAATTGACAGCATTAGTTTTTAGTCAGGTGAATAATTTTTCTTCCAGTAATACTCTCTTCCCAATCAATGAAATACTTGTAAAGGAAGGAGCACTCGTCACTAGTGAAGTATTTTCAGCCATAGCTGTTAGTAATCTACTGGAATATTTTTTCCATTATCTTTGAATAGATTTTTATTAAACAGCTCTGCAGATTTTCAAGGAAAGCATTCTGGCAAACAGGACTTCCAAAGCCAAGCAGCAAGATCCTCCTAGCCACACCATGCATGTCAGGATGCAGAGAAGCCAGGCTAATAATATGTCTATGAGAGTGCCTGAAGCAGTACTGTCTACCTGGTGTGTGAAACGTGGGATGGTCCCTCTCAGTCCTAGTCCCCTCAGCAATGCTATGTCTTTGCAGGGACCATGGGAAAAGCAAGCTTGGCTCTCCTGGGTGCTGCTCTACTTTCAAGCCAGGTCCCAGCCATCGACCCTAAAACAGCAGAATTCAGCTTTGCCTTCATTGAGAAGCTTTGTGCAAACTCTGGGGAAAAGTTAGCAGCAGTGAGCCAGGATGTGGATTTACATAGCATTACATGAAGTTTGGTGTGGGTGTTCTCAGCACAAAGCACAAGACAGTGACAGACTCACAACCCACCACTAGCTCCCCTAGAGGGAAGAGCTCCTGGGAGAGATATTCAAATATTAAAGGAAGGTTCTTGCTTTAAATCATTTTCTGTGGGATCCTGGCTCTTTCCTTTGAATACAGTGGAATCCTAGAGGCAAAGATGCAGTAAAAATTTTTAGGAAAGTTCTTATAGAACAGGATCATCTACTTGTAATATCTACCATTAATTTCATCAGTATTACTTTTAATAAGTTCCTTACTGGATTCTAACCATATTTTACACAGTTTCAATGGTTCAATAAGATATAGGTAGACATTATAAATATATTTAAGCTAGCAATAGCCAGCATGTCTGGTTGTGTGTACTAGCAAGCAATTTTAGTATGTGACCTTTATCTGCTGCTCCCAAGGATATGGTGAGTTTGTATCCATTTCAAAGATCAGATAATTATTAGATGGTTCTCTAGGAGTGATTCTGCAATAAAGCCTTTGATTTTACAGTCTAGAGGCATGACTGAGGAGATTATAAAGTAGTAATTCACACCCTTGATACCTGAGATTGATCTTGAAATGAGCAGCTGTTTCCTCCCAAAATTAGACTCTTTGCATATATATCATACTGTTAGTTACCCTCAACAGTGCTATCTTCATGTATGCTGTAAAGAAATTGTCATCTATGTTCCCGCTAGAACTATAGTGAAAAAATAAATATTTATAAACAATGCATTTATCCAGTCCATCTTTCATAGCATCTAATAAAAAATCTCAATGTACAATTCATAAAATCACAGAGTTAGAAAAGTGTGGTGAAATCTTCTAATCCATCACTTTGACTATGTGAGATTGTTTCTGAAATTGTGTTTGGTAGCACTCTGATATTGTCTAGAATTACAGAATGAAATGATCGACTGCCTGTGCTGAACTGAGATCATTTTGTAAGTGTGTCTGTATGTGTCAAAAGCATGATGATTTCTAATGTTTAGCCCACTTGTTTTCACACTGAAGGCAATTTATTTGTATCACAAGAACATGATAAGGCAGCAATTTTGCAAAAGATTTTGTTGCTCAAGTTTCTTATTTTATGCTTCAATGCAAATGTTTTGCATGCTTCTTGACTTTTGTCCTGGAGTCAAGGACTTAAAATGTGAGTTCACTGGATGCATCTGCCAGATAAGAACAGCATCTGTCTACATTAAAGGCCTGTACTACCAACTGCTAAGGGGGGCTCATCACTGGTTTCTATGCTCTTACAGTAGGATAACAATGCCCATCAAACTTCCAGAATTTAAGTCGCCATGGAATGGATGAAGTTTCTTCTTACACAGTATTACAGTAGGTAAGTCCCAAGTCATCCTTGTTCAAGCTATTAGTGTGTTAAAAGCATTTATTAAATACTAATTTGAATAAATTCTTTTCTACTTCTGAGCCTCTCAATTTATTTTATTTTTATGTACAAGATTTGTACCTATCTCACAGTGGCAAGAGCACTGGGGGCAATGATTAGATTCAGTTTTTGTAACTGTAGAAATGATTCATAGTTCTACTGGGATGAAAAGCATCTTTCAAATGTTAATCAACTACTAAATAATGTTCCAGCGTCAGACTGGATTTAAAATTGCTTATAAAGTACTAATTATATATGACAAATCTAGACCTGGTTTTAGTACTCTTGGACACTGGACAAGACAGAATTCTTGGTTTTAATGGTAGCCCTGGAGGAATAAAAGCCCAGTGAAAGAAAACAACACAGTGGTGTCAGTGTATTTCCAAGGGCTGGTCAGAAATAAGTAATCTGAAACATTACTTCAAGTTGTTATAAAGAATAAGAGCAAATCAAAAAAGCTAAGGCAGCAGATTCCATTAATACTAACTAGTCAGAAGAAAGAAAAATACAGACCACAGGGACTGCTTAAAATGTGAATCAGTTTTTTGTGTAACTACAAGAGAGGATCCAGGTTTTGTCCACTCTGAAAGACTCTCTCTGAGGCAAAGTTAAGAAAAGTTGATTGTCAACTATGACAGGGAAGCGTTATGAGGTTATTTTCAAAACTGACAGCAAGGATAATAGAGTGATAGCAGTTTTCAGTTGTCACCTTAGATTTCTGAACAGTTTTCTTCTGAACAGTTTAGCCTCCATTTAGCATTTTGCTTGGCCAACAAACCCTGATCAGTTTCTCCAGTGTTAAAATACATAAGGGTGAAGCAAACATATCAAAATACATTTGATATGTTGACATATTTAAGGATACATGTACCAAACCTGGGTGGGCTTTGTGATCTGGGGTTGGAACCCCAAGTGCTGCAGGTCTCTGATGTTGATTTGTCATTACAAAAGCATCTTCTGTAAAAGATTGTTCTGCCCATTGACTACAGGCTTGGGGAGCAAAGACATGAGAGGTGAAACCATCACAGAGCTTGCCTCCTTGCTGGCTCACAGATGGGAAGATACACAAGGAAGCCATGGAGGAGTAGAAAATATCTGCCTGCCTCCACTTGAGTGGAAATCGGATTTGCCTACTTAGATTAACAAATAGTCAGGATTCAGCCACCAGTTCTACTGACTTGCAATGAAACACCTTAGGTATAGCCTTAGTTAATGTTTCTGCACCCAAGCAGATGACTAGCATTGATAGTCTCCATAGGAGTTCCCATTTCACTCTAATCAAAGTCAGTGTGTGGAAGGAAAGAGAAGAGGAAATAACTGTGGAAGATGCTCACATACGTTATCTTTTTGGTGTTTAGCCCATCAGTGTTTGCATTCTGCTCAACCGCCATTTATGTGCTATGAAAGGTCAGATCCTTCTATGAAACCATGATGTTGGGAGTAAAATTATTTCCTCAGTGGGTTCTGGCCTACAGTTAGTGGCATATTGATGAGAAATAAATCTTTTAGGATCCACACTCTGGAGATACAGTTGTATCTCCTAAGCTCCAGTATTACTGAACAGGGCAGATCCTGGCACTTAGCTTGACCAAGGACAAGTTCAGAGGCATGCTTTGAAGTTAACAAATGCATCCCCTGATTGCAAATCTTTATTGCTTTATAAGTGAGCCAATATACTGTAATGCAAAATGGCATTAGCACTAATGAAATAAGATAATTACACTAATGGCATGACCAGTGATGCTAAGTTCACATTGTACAAGTTGTAATGAGGCTTCTGGATCAATAAGCAGCTTTGGCTGGTCACATCAGGCACAAAGAGTACAATATTTGTGAAAAAAAGCCTTTAGGAAATGCAGATGGTTAACTCCAAAGATTCTGGAGCAATTCTTAAAAGTCCAGCTTCTCCTCTAGTTACACTTATCAGTCATATTAAATGTTTGATTAAACAAAGTGATGCAGTTCTACATCAGAAATCCCTGGGAGCTAAACAGTGCCAGTTTTCTCATATTTCTTGAAATTATTAATGGAAATGATTTTTATTATCTTTCAAAGAGTTAAGTGCTTTTTAAAATTTTTTTAAATTTTTTTAGCTCTGATGAAAAAATTCCCTAATTTGGCGTAAAGTCTTCTTGACAGGAACTTTCCCAAATGGTGATATAAATTTCAATGTTTTACTATCTTCCTTCTACAAAAGACAAAAAACTACAACCCTATGTAAAACTAATTTTTAAAAAAATGTATTTCTCTGACACATCAAGTTAAGTAATCAAAGCATTTCTCTGTGCCTCTCTCAACCGTTGCTGCTGTTGGACAGGAATGTAAGGACAAAGGCATTTATATCTTTTATCTGTCTGTTTCCCTTGGTGGATGTATTTTTTTTTTCTTCCAGAAAACAAAACTATGGACACTCCACAAAACTGCTCTGCTTCTTCGGGAGTCAGACAAGAAACAAATAAATATCAAAAGAAACTGGTTGCAAGGCATATTTGCATCTCTGCCTGATCCTATAGCAGAATACCACAGCGTATATGCTATGCCCAGCGCTACATTGCACCCTGGCAGCAATGTAAAGGAGATTTAAAGCCAACAAACTTGTCTTCCTGGGATTTTCCCAGGTTTTCTTTGTGAAGGGGTGAACACCTAAAGAGTCAGAATTAGAGGGAGAAAATTAATACAGTCGAAGGCAAAATTATCTCAACACAGGAACTGTCCCTACAAATCAAGATGATCCAACACCAATCAAAGAAGTCTCCAGGCTGCTTTAACTGAAATCCTGAATGGTCTTGGGATACTGCTATTGATGGAAGCAATGTGCATCCCCTTGGAGTTACTTATGGGACTTAGGGGCATTCACAGGACTTACTAAGACTCCATTCCTATCACCAAACAACAGAAACAACAAAAAAGAGTACAGGGCATGACATGAAATATCCCAGGAAGAACAGATTTTTGCTGAAGTTGTTCACAATATAGTTCCCATGATGCATAAAAATTTACAGCCTTCTGCCTGAGGAAGATGTTAATAAAAGTGATGCTCCCAACATTGTGTCGAGGCTTCATGGAATGCCTGAGAGGCAGAAGCAAAATATAATTGACAAGTTTATTTAATAATAAACAATACTAGAATACGTTCAAGTAATGTTTTGGTTGATTTTCAAGCCTTTTATGCTATTATTGAGCTAGGTTGGAAAATGATTTCTTAATTGCTATCCCACTAGGACAATCTCGGAAATGAGATCTGTGTCTCATAAGCCTGCCCCTCAGAGTTATGTCTTAAATAAGTTCCATGTCAACTAGAAGATTTAGATGTATAGCTGATACTGGGTAAGAGTGTACAAAATTAAAAAGGTGAAAAATAGGATTTTCTAGTTTTCTGAAGAAATTCTTTCATGATGAGATGTGCTTTCATCTAGTTTCAAAGTATTTTAATGACAGACATCCAGAATATTTTAATTGTATAATATTTTCAATCTAGAGTTTTATTCAAATTCGATGTTATTAATATTCATTTACTATAACATCACTGCATGAAATTTCTATTTAATGTAAATTATTCAAAGTGGAAACAAAATTTCTTCTCATGTCTGTTTTGTTTATGTTCTGTTTATGGAGTTTCCTACAACTTAATAAAAAGGAAGTAGTTTGATCTAGAAGGACAAATATTACAATGTAAGAAGCAATTCCCCAGTGATTCTGAAGTAAAACTGAAATAATATAATCTGTCATTATGGTAAGATGCTGTAATTAAGTATCATACAATAGAAAAAAAAAAGGTTCCAAGCTGAGACTAAAGATGTCAAAAAAAACCTTTAGGACTTTTCCTAAGTGTAAACAAGTTTTTTGGTTTAAAGTTTAATTTACAAGTTCTCCCAGAGGACTTTCCACTGAGATTGATACGTTTTTACAAGAGTGTCTATTTAAAAAAAAAAACTGTTCTTCAATTCAAAAGATTTCATCCCCACTCCTCTTAGGAGTCACAAACAAAGCATGGCAATGCCTGTGGCATAAGATGTACAGTATCTTAGGCATCTGAATCCTGTCCTTCCATTTTTCGGACTAAGAAAATCACATAGAGTTATGAGAGAGATGCAAAAGCATGCTAAATGTCACTCCTAAAATAATTCTTGGGAATCATCAGGATACTTTACTCCAAAACTAGACCTTCATGGTTTCCTCAAAGCCTGCAGTCTTTGCTGCTACCACCCAGCTGAAAGCTTGAGCTTGGCATTTGGTGTATACCTTGTGCCACAGCCCCTACCTGGAAACTTATCTTAACGCTAGCAAACATACAAAAAACAAAAACAAAACAAACAAAAAAACCAAAACAAAACAAAACAAAAAAAAAATCCCCTAGCATTTAAAATTGACAGTAACAGGATAGCAAAACAAACTTCCCTCAGAAAGAATAGTAAGCTGCAAACACCTTTTTTGCTCTTCACAAAAGACATGAGCATGTTTACCTGCCACATAGAGTTAAAGCAAGATATAGTGTAATGCATGTAAGAACTGATTATCAGCCAGTGAGATCCTCCCCTTGGACAGACTATTAGAAGTTTTGGACTCTTCTCCCTGAGCTCTGCACAACAAGGCTGGCTGACATTGCAGATGAAGGCATTGTACATGCAGATGTATCTGAAGGTATGTCAGCCAAAGTGTTACATGGGAGGCTAAAGAAAGTGATTGATTTGTCCTTTGTGATAGATTAATATCAACCAGAAGATCAAAACAATTGCGCTTGTTTACAACAAAGAGAGAACCCAGAAGAAAATACTTAGCTTCTTAGTAAGCATTTTTGCTTAGCTACTAGCAAATTATATATCCAATTGTGTGTGTGATGTTTCTCCTAGGAACTTCTCTTGAAGTTTGTAGCTTAAAGACTTTACAAATAAGAGACTGTTTCTTTGCATTCCATAGCTCCTGGGTGACTTTCCTCCTCTGAAATTCTAGTTGAATTTTCAAACAGCTAATGAGTTTGCCATCTAGAATACAGTTTAATCATCCAGAATTTTCATCCAAATTATCATTAAAAAGACATCCAACACTTTAGCTATATTGTCTGTACAAAGTAATAAAAATAATTTTGTTTGAAATGGACAACTTTAAAAATTGTTCTGTTTTTTTAAATGGACAACTTTAAAAATTATTTTTATGGTCCCAGTCATTTTAATTGCCCTTGTTAAAAGCTCTTGCATAGACAGCCTGATGCCAATAGAAATTCTATAATATAAAATCCAAATCTATAAATCTGAGCTCCTGTAATGCCTTTTTTTCTCAAACTGGAATTGAAAGAATTTTAAACAAACATGCCATTTCATTTATAGCCTGTTTCTACGGTAGAAGCCTAATTCAGGAAATAGGAATGTGAAGCTCTATAATTCTAGGTAAAGTAATTTCTTATTTGAGAAAAAATCTGCTCAATTCTCAAGCGAGGAAAGCCGAGTAAGCTTTGATTGAAGGGCACTAAGCTAATCACATTCTACAGTTATTGAGGACAGTTAAAACATCGTTTATAAAGTAATGATTGTTTAAATTATCTTATTGAATCCATTTGCCAATCCCTAATCATTTTTTTATTGCTGATCAGAGGAAATAGCTTTGCTATTGGCATCAGCTTGTCTATGCAATAGATTTTAGCAAGAAGCAGTCAAAAATCTATATCAATCTAATAACCTTGCTTTGCTTGTCTTCTATGTTTTTGCAGTGCATTGTTTTGGTTTTGTTTTTAAAAAAGGCTTTTTGGGTTCAGCATTTACAAAATAAATGTTCAGATCTTGTAAAATAATTTTAATGTGTGTGATTTTGTTGTTGTTGAGTATTGTAAAAGGAACATGTTGATGCTTATGACAACTTGGATCATGAAGTTGAGATCTTGGATCATGAGTTTCAGCCTTTTGTGAAATACATACAGGTCAACCCAATCTGACTGGTTACTGTGCTGGTAAATCAGTTAGTTTCTATTCCCATGGCAACAAAAGGAGTTATCTTGGGCAGCATTTGTCAGTGTAGATAAACTGGAGAGAGATTCATGTAAAATAGACAGCTTAACTTCCTTTTATTTTCTTTTCTGCATTTCCAGCATTGATAGACAAGGCTATTTCTCCTTTAGTTCTTCTAGTTTCAATTCAAGTTTTTCTACAGACTTTTTTACCACCAGCAGCAGATAAACTTTACCTCTCTCCTGAATTTTGCTGTAGTGCCACATGCTGTGGATGTTGTATTTCTCATGAACTCTGACTCCCTCCCACTTCAAGCCTGGAAATTCCTCCACCTAAAGAAGAGCAAGTATCCACAGAGATCTTGTTCTCAAATCTTCCAGCTGTGCAGGAACTTTTAATTTTAACTGACAAAGACTATGGGCAATAACTAAATCATGGCTATAGGTAATTAGTGGTAGTGTAAAAGCCAGAAATGCAGATTCCCACTTCCTGGTTCCTATGTCTACTAGCAAGATATATAAAAAATATATATATGAGTGAGAAGTACAGATACATGATAAGCAAGAGTGAGCTCTGTTGCACTGGGCAACATGTTGTTTGAAAAATTTAGTGATTCACAAGGGTTTGAATTCCAAAAATTGGTTATCAGATCTAATTATTTCAGTGAGAGAGTATTATTTCAGAGACATAATTCTCATGTCTGGTAACAAAGAGCAGTGGAAACAAAAAGCATTGAAGAAATCCTGATTAGCTACATATATGTTGAAGTCTGGTTTTTTTCCATTGACTGCAGACATGTATTTTCATGTAGTGAAAGCTATCTAATTTTGCCAAAATATGGAAAACAATGCTATAAGTAATCGATATAATGATTTATTAAATCTCTTCCTTCTTTTGATTTCACAACCTTTTCTGAAAAGCAAGTATCATCAACCAACTCACAGCAAAACATAACCTTAAATACATTTGTAAATAGGTAAGAAACATGACTCACTGCTTCAGGAAACAAGGTAGAAAATGCAGAAAGAGCCAAAGACCAAGTAAAAGATGTCAAAGTTATCTTGAGTGATAGAACTGAAAATGACAAAGAATGCCAGCAATCAAGAGGAAACTGCAAACTAAAACCTGTCAGCATGATGGAGACATTGGATGCTGGGGTTTTCAAAGCCACTTTAGAGAGTTAAAAGTATGGCAACATGAGATTATTCTGACTTTTGGCAAGGGTTACAGAGCTGCACTTTGAAAAGCAGCAGGGACTCATGAGAGTATATTACTTTACCATTCAGTCTCAACAGGCAGTTTGTGAGAGCTTGCAAACTTTCCTGTGAGCGATCATCACGTTTTAGTGAATGGTACTTAGTGGAATAGCTGGAGGCTAATTTTTAAATCCCTCTGCATCATGGTGAATTGGATTGCTTGTAACTGGCAATAAGATAATATACAGAGTAGAGTCAGGACTGGCATATGTGGAATTAGTGAGACTTAAAGTGACTTTATGTGCATTGCATCATTCTAGTTTTCTTCAGTATTAGTGGTGTCATTAGTTCATTTTTACCTTGCTTTGATCTGTCTGGACTTAGGCTGACCCTGTGTGGTAACATTAACTAAGCACAATATAGGATATTTTTTCATAATCTAGGAAGCCATACACGCATTATACATAGTATCCTGTATGAATGGCAAAGAACAAAGAAATAGTCACTTTCCTTTTAAAGATGAATAAATAAGAACAAAGGAAATGGTGCATAGCCCTCAAGTCTTCTCTTCTTCCTTTTAACTACACATGAAACCTGTTTTTGTTTTAGATATGCAGAAATAATAAGTGGCTCCTGTGAGAGGTAATATTTCTGGAAATCCAAAGAAACAATCGGTAGCTGCTGAGTAATTTATGTGTCTTTGCTTCAAAACAGCCCAACTGTTATTTCTTCTAATGTCTAACAAGCACTCTTGTAATTAGAAGCTTTGAAGCAGGCAACCTGGTCTTTTGGTGGTATTTGCAGGGTTCCACCTCATGTGTTACTCTGCTGCCCAAACTTGTCATCCCAGACGTATTTTTATTGCTGTTTTTATGTCTCCACCATGTAACATTATTTTGATCTATTTTACAGGCCATAAAAACTGTAAAAAAGGTTTTGCATGTGCAAATTCCTTTGAAATTGAGGAAGCTGAGCTCACAGGACTGTGAATATTGGGCCAGACCCTCAGTCCCAAGCATGAGCATTGATCTGTAGCCCTGGAAGGCTGTGTTGCCTCTGATGATGCATTTTTTAATTCTTTGATGCTAGCAAAGTGATACAACTTTTTTCTTTTTTCCCCAGAGTAAAGGTGCAGAATAAAGCATACCACAAATTTAAAGTTAGGACCAAAATTAAATTAATCACAGGTTTTGATTTAAAACAGAAAATTCACAACCCCCATAAAGCTAGTCTTGTTTCACAAAAGCTGTGAGATTTTTAAAAATAGACTAACAAAATAAAGCAAAATAATACCCTGTCCAAGCTGTTGATCCAGTCTTGGTGCATAAAAAGGAAAGACAGGGGGTTTTTTATACTTTGATCCAACAGCTTTAGTGTGAAAAAAATTGAGAGGAAAGACCTAATTTGTTGGTTTAGAAGAGTAATGCCACTCGTTAATTAGAGCACTGAAGAGAAAAAACATAAAGTGACTTGAGTTGGCTTTTATCACACAGGCCTGATGATAAAATACCCACTTCTAGTAGAAGCCCCACCATCCCAGTTTCATTGAATACACAGTAACTCAATCATGACTAGGAATAATTTATTTGTAACAAGGAAGGCTTCTGTTTCTCCATAATGACTTGATTATATCTTGTCAGAGGAACCTTAAACCCATCAAATGTCAAATGAATTATATCAAACATATTCTTTTCATAGCAGCTGCATATGAGTAACTGATGAAACAGAGCTCTCTATTTTCATTTTGTACTGTGGATGATAAAATGTAGCTCATAAAATGGAGGTTGTGACACAAATTCATGCAGGTCCCTCATTTCCTACCTTTAAAAGGTCTGTTACATAAATATGATCTACTCATTTGCTTGAAATATTAAGTCATAATTTGCTGGGGGAATTGTACAACCAGAACATTCCTCTATAAAATATTTGGGTTGATTTTTTTTTTTTAAAAAAAAGTTTCAAATTAACCCCTGTTCACGATGCATGACCTGATAATGCACTTATCCAGAATTTAGATTGGAGATAACATTTCACACTATCTATCGTTAAAAGCACTTCCTGGAAAAAGGGCTGTGGCAGAGGCTCTGCTGTAGAGCCAGAGGGTGGGAGGAAGCCACAGGAGTATCGGGGTATCTGTCACAATGAAAACAGATGTGTGGGTGGCCCATGGGGATTCACTTCACCTCACAACCCAAGCCAGGGCTGAAGTTTCCTGCCTTTACTGGTGTATGTCACTGGTTTGCCTGTGGCTACACCTCTTGCTGCTTCACCTCACTGAAGGCATCAGTGTGAAGGGGCTGGGGAAAGGAAGATGAGTTTCTTGTGAGCATAAGGGGAAGAAGAATCATGAAGAATCATTAAATCATCAGTGAACAAGAAGATCATTATCATCCTGGCTTGTATCAGAAGTAGCATGGCCAGGAGGATTAGTGAAGGGATTGTGCCCCTGTACTCAGCACTGGTGAGGCCGCACCTTAAACATTGAATTAAATTTTGTATCTTTCATTATAAGAAGGATACTGAGGTGTTGGAGTGAGTCCAGACAAGGACAACAAAGCTGATAAAGCTTTCTCATATAAGAAAATGTCTAAGGGAGTTGGGGTTTAGCCTGGAGAAGAGGAAAATGGGAGGAGACCTTACTGCTTTCTACAACTCCCTGAGAGGAGGCTGTAGTGAGGTGAGGGTTTGTCTCTTTTCCCAAGTAACAAGTGATAAGATGAGAGGAAATAGCCTCAAGTTGCCTTAGGGGAGGTTCACACAGCACATTACTACTCATTTTCTTTGCTTTTAGCTTGACCAATGTCAGGCCTGAAGAGCCAGCAGAGCTGACAGAGACTCAGAGCTCAGGAGGTGGTGGGACTGAGCAGGGCAAGGCAAAAGAGAACAAGGACTCCTACTTTGTAGGAACTGGCTATGTGACAAATTATGCTTTTGACACATCACTCCTGAGAGTTTAAGAATGGGCTTTTCTACAGACAGATGGGCAGCAGGAGGTAGCATCAAAGATTTTTATGGTTTTCCTAACAGATGACTGCAATGAAACTGAATAAATCCAGGTAAGAATTCACTCAGTATCTGTAAAACTGAAGTTGGTGAGACTGTCTCCAATGGTGATCCAAGCAACACTTTTAGAAGCAGAAGACAGACCCTGGATACATGGATCATGGTGAGAGACACATTCAAAATCATGACATGCATGTTGCAGAGACAAAAAGAAAGCAAGCAGGTTTTACTTGCAGGAAATCCACACCCTTGGACAGGGAAATGAAATAATGTCTGAGTACCAGTTTTTTCTCCCAAAGTCCTTCTTATTTACAAAGCGTTTCCTTGTTTTTCACAAAATTCCTATACTTATGGCTAGATAAACACCACGCCTGAAGAGACGTTGGGGGAGGTATTTCTTTCCCCTTGGTTTCTGGGTGTGAGACTCAAGCTAACAGTATTTCTTTGTTTTATGAAGTGTAGGTGTTCTAAATTCAGCTTCTCTTGTTTTGAATAATACATTTCCTGAAAAGAAAATATGTCTGGGTGTGCAGTTCATTAACAGAAACCATCCCATCTTGTTCATGTGAACAAACTGTAATCAGTATAAATATTGGTTCGTGTAAGTTTAATGAGGCTATTGTCACACATAGTGGGTTATAGCAGCTAAAATGTTTCAGCACATAGTATGGTGTTCGGTTTTAGGAAGCAATCCAAGATAACATGGAAGTTGTTACCCAGCTCTTTCCCTACTACTCCCTGTGCATGGGATCCCATGCACAGGGATCATGTTTGTAAAGAAAGAACCAAATTTCTGCCAGCCATACTAACAGCACTGAAGAAAAAGTCAATCATGAAGAAAATATATATATATGTGTGTATATATATGTATATGTATTTAGTGACTACTATTCCTGGTTGAATTACCAGGCCTGAAACCTAGTGCCTAGAACTCCTAAGTGGTCATAAGAGTAATGAGATGAAAGAATTTCATTCAAACATGTTTGTTGACAACACAACTATATTACCAGTGAGGTCTTTCTATCAGTGAATGGAAATGTTCTGGAACTCCCCAGAAGCTTAATATTTTAAGAAAAATTTATAGAATAATGTCGCATTTGAAAACTTCTAAGAGTAACAATATCATTCGTGTTGTTATATTGACATCCCTTTTTTTTTACTGCTCAACTTTTCAATGTGCAGATAAATGTGTTACAAAAACTGTATTTTTTACTATATTTTATACTAAATTTTACATTTTTTTCCCATAGCTGTGAATGCATCTTACATTTTTTATTACACTGGTGTTTATTAAGACATGTGAAAAGTCAAAATAAGTGTGTAGCTTCAGTGAGAGCTGTTCTGTTTCCTACACCCTGAAAGTAAGTGAGCCTTCCAGTTCTAGAATAAGCTCTTCAGGAAACCTAGACGCCACTGCACTTTAACTGTCTAGATCTAACTGAACTGTGGTTATAGTCAAATATTTAACAGCATTTCACACTTCTCCTGTCATCTGGATTACATAACAATGTGCTGATTTTATAAACAGCAACTACCCATTTTTGTGGTTAAGTTTTACTGGATGCACAAGAGAAACATCTGACTAAATAAAGCTGGAGACAGGAAAATTGAATGCAGAGGAAGGGCAGGCATTCCTAGGCACATGCAAAACTGAATGGTGCCAGGATTTGCAGACTGCAGTGCCACCCCACAAGTCCCCCACATATATTCCCAGCCAAGAGAACATAAGAACCCACTTTCTTGTGGTGCTTAAAGTGCTTTTGCTTGGCATGTGCTCTTACAAACCCTGAAAATGCTACTTATTCTATTAAGTGCAGAGGGGGAAGGGTATTTAATTATTCAATTGCAAGAGGATAGTTAAAAAGCATTAAAAATCAAAAGAATCCACATATATAAACACAAATGTTGACAGTGTAATAAAACTAGTGAGACAGACCCTCAACAGAGTAAATCAGATGGCTGTGCTGGCTTCAGCAAAGCTGTATCAGCCAAGACTAATTTGAGTTCTGCTCTGGTAAACACTTTCCAAACAGACACCTGTATCTGAGCTTTCCCCAAGTTCTGATTAAACAATTTTTATTAAGCCATTGTTTTACATGTGGGGTGTGTTACAATGCAACTGTTGTTACTGCTTCAGCAAAATACAGTAGCATGGAAACTGTACTTTCAGGGAGACCTTTTCCTGCTACATTTCATACTGTAACAAAGGATTTCTGTTCCTATGTCATTGTGCTATGGAGGTAGCAGGAGATGACTCTGCTGGATGTAGGTCAGCTGAGAAGGTGCTGGAGAACTTTCATAAACCCAGCTCCCACTAAATGATTCTACTACCTTTTCTCTCCATAATGCTTGCTATAAGAATGGAACCTATGCATACTCAGTTCTCCAGAGCAGGGCCACAAAAATAATCAGAATGCTGGAGCACCCCTCCCATGAAGGCAGGCTGAGAGAACTGAGGTTGTTCAGCCTGGAGAAGACTGCAGGAGACTGTATAGCAGCCTTCCAGTACTGAAAGAGAGCTTATAAGAAAGATGGATACAAACTCCTTAGCAGGGACCTTAGTGACAGGACAAGAGGTGTTGGTTTTAAACTAAAAGATGGTAGATTCAGATTAGATATAAGGAATAAATCTTTTATGGCGAGGATGGTAGAACCCTGTAACAGGTTGCCCAGAAGCCAGTTCCTCATTCTTTACCATGTAGCCTAACATGTGGCATGTCATACACCACAACAGGGGAGTCGGGAGGTCTGCATACTCTTGAAGTAGGAAAGAAAAAGTACATCATTGTGGAATTTGTCAGACTAAATGGAGATTTCTACAATGTTGGTATTCCCAGTATTCACAGCAGGGGTTAGATTCAATCTTTTGAGATCCCTTCCTACCCCTAACATTCTGTGAATCACAAATAAGAACATCATCTTGATTCCCTTTCTAATCAGTAGATAACCTGCCACTGAAGTATACGAAGCTATCTCATCCTAAATAGGTGATGTTAAGAGATCAAGTGAATGACAATCAGCTGCCATTGGCTCATATTGATTACATCTTAATGAGCTTTAACAGGATCCAAACAAAGAGCAGAGAACTAGCTCAGATGCAAACACGTGTTCTAAACACCTAAAGTAAACTGAGATTAATCCCAGTTCAAATATGTTAGAGGAGACATTAAATCCACGTAACAGAGGGAAAGATCCCTTTTTTCCTATAATATTAAATTTCAGGAAAAGTGTGGGATTGAGGTGAAGTTTCTGTGATGCAGAAGTGCAGTAATGGGTAGTATAATTGATATTACCTACATCCTTGGCTCCCATTTCTCATTATTCCACTTTCATATCAGGATACTCCACCTTAAGTGTCCATTCCCTTCCCTCATTCACTGCAGTGCTTGGTTCTAAATTACACTGTAAAATTTTAAGTCACCAGTTTAGTTGGCAGTGTTCACAAAAATAATTTTAACCAGTTTTATTGCTAGGTTGCTTTTTTCCCAGAAGCACAGTGGTGGCTCAAAGATGTTGTCTCCAAACAGGTTTAACAAAGGGGACTTCAGACCACTCTGGTCTTAAATTTGGACCCTCCTCCTTCTGTTTAAGAAAGACATCACACAAGTCACCTCACACGCCAATAACTTTAAAAAAACCCTTACGGACAGTAGCCCAGTGAGAGAATATGTGTTGCATGGATCTTTGCCACTTACTGGATGCCATTTATCTGTAGGGTTGGATTTAAGATATTGCATTCAGAACAAAAATTCTTAAACTTGGTGCAGAGCTCACATCTGAGGCTTTTCCTTTCCTTTTTGTTTGTGACTCATTGTCAGACAACATGGAAATGTTTGGTAATCTCAGGAAAGCTGGGAGGAATTGTGCTGCTAGGAGAACTGTCAACACAGTGGGGGGGAATTTTTCATCTGAAATAACAACTTTTTTCCTTTTTTAACAATATGCCACTGAGTTTATGGAAGACACTCAGGTTTATGATAAATATATGCAAGAGACTTCCACTTGTCAATAGATTTCTTTTTGTTCCAGCTGTCTGCATCTTCTTATCTGTAAAACTGTTTCTTTTGTTGCCAAAATTTCTGGATGTGAGATAAGGTTCCACCTTGTTATAGTAATTTAAAAACACCTGTCATCATATATTTTCATATGGCAGTTACAGTGGAACTAATCCCCACATAATCTTCTTAATACGAGATACTATGGGCTTACTCTAGAGACAGAGGTTTTGCATTTCACGTCTCACCACATTTAGAACTTAATTTTACTTGTGATGTTATGTTATGTATAAATGTGTCTTTCCTTGGCATGTTTGTTTTATCAATTTTAGAGAAGAAAAATAAGCACTATAGTCTCTTTACTTCTTTTAAATAATAATAATAATTGACACAAAGTGATTATTACTGCTTTTCGCTTTGACCCATTTGAATCCCAGCCTTTGTAAGCAGCATGCTGCTCCCCACTTTTCCTCCATGGTGAGCTGAATAGTTGTGTGTTCACATTTGCATTGGCTCAAGGTTGAAGAAAAACACTTAAACATATGCTTGATTTTAAGCATGTGTCCATATCCTGTTGATGACCATTCACCTTCAGTGTTACATGCAAGCAAGTTAACAACAGCACAACCTTAATTTAGAAAACAATCTTCAATATGTCATTTGTTTTTCTGTGCTATTAATATACCATTATCACATTAGCAATTAAACTTGTTTATTCAAAATACTTTTGTCATCCTTCCTGACTGAAAGTCATCAGCTATTTGAACTCTCATAGGCATCCTTTTATTTTATCATACAAAATATTGGGCTCATCTTTATTTCTGGTTTGGGATGATTTTAAACACTACTTTTATAACTTTTAAAATATATGAAACTATTTGATTATCCACACTTTTTCTTTATTTTATTTGCTATCTGTTCATGGTCTGAATGAAGAGGTGCTTTACAGACGTGCATGTTTTGCAGTATGTAAATAAATTAAACCCAACTCTTTGGTTTAAAAAGCAGTAAAGTGATGAGATCAAGTAATCTTCGGTTAGGAAATGCCTACATTAAGAATTAATATACTACAGTTAAAGCTTGTGAGCACACATTATCAAATAGCCTTTAATTACAGAATGACACATTTTTTTCCATGGGCTGTCTTAACTATGCAAAAGCAATGTTATTCATTAAACTAACATCTTGCATTTTCTCCCTTCAACCTTGCCAATCAGTATCTGCTTTCTTGTTTTGTTTAGCACACCATTTCTCACTTGTTCTCCAAATAGAGCTTCTCTGTTTTTCATCTGTTTTCTTCTCACACATTTGAACTTGTATGTTTGTGATACCTTTTAGAGGTAGTACCACAAGCTGTGCATTGAGATGCTTTGATCACCTAGACTAAATACCAAATGAAACAATTCTGCAAAGTTTGCTTCACTAACCAGCTGTTTGGAGAAGAAGCTGTTACTCTCCATCTACAAGTAGAAAAAGTGACAATAGTCATCATGACTTTTTAGCCTCTTGATGTCCAGACAGTTTTTTTATACACAATCTCTCCAAATCTTGGAAAACCAATGTTAATTTCAGATCTCTTCCAGGAGTATTGGTTTTGGTTAAACCCAGAAGCACATCTGTGTTCCACACATATATCTTGTTCATGCTTCAACTCCACACCGAGATGACCCAGAAGAGAACATCAGCTTTCTGCATCCTCTTCTTTAGTTTCTCACCTGGCTTCCATGAAAGGAAAAGCCCAAGTTGTAGGCCAGAAGATAGCTGTGATATATTCAAAACAGACTCCTCATCTGGATAGTAGGGGAGGCTGGACCACAGCATTAGACTATTCATAATTCAACCATCTTTCATGTCTTTAATGCTTTCATTACTCTTACTTAACAACCACTTAATGATTCCTATTGGGACTTTGAATAAAACCCAGGACTACTGTGTTAATTTATCCCATGGTCCTTTGGGTCATTTACCTAACCGAAAGCAGCACTACAAGTTTCTTGATGTCAAGAAACACTGGTGACACATTGAAATACTTCATGGTCAAAAAGAACAGTAAGAAACATAAGGAAGAATAGCTGAAATCCTGGCAAGAAAAAAATCACAAAACATGTTCATTGAGTAAATTCAGTCACTATCTGAGTTATACTGGTACATCCAGAGACAGTTCTTAAGCCAGTATGATGCTATCTTTTCTCTTTTGGTCTGGCTTTCATCCTATCTGAAGTTGAAGGAAGATGTGCTCCTATCATCACACCAGAGTTTGAGTACCAGACCAGAGGAGGGAGGACCACTGCTCTCAGCTAATACACACTGAAGAGTGGGTTTGGAGCAGAATCATAGAATGTTAGGTTGGAAGGGACCTCAAGGATCATTTTGTACAACCCTTCTAATAATATTGTTTATATGATCCAGCTATTGCTTCATTGATCACCCCACTTTGGCTTGGGGGTCAGCAACAGATGCCTCCTGTACAGTCAGCCTTGGACACAACCCCTCTGATTTGGACTCAGAGGCATTCAATGAGGCTACCAAAATTACCATAGTTGACTCCTATACATTCAAGGTTTTCCTTAACATAGAGTGTGACTCCTTTACATCTTCTCACCTGCCTGGCTTTACAGAATAGCCTATAGCATTCTATCTTGATTGTCCAGCCATGTGACTCATCCCACCATGTTTCATTTATTCCTAGGATATAAGTGTTTGACTGGGCATGGCGCTCCAGTTCCTTCTGTTTATTTCCCATACTGCTTGCATTTGTATACATACACTTCAGGAGGCTGACCTTTTGCTTCTCATTTAAGAAAACAGCTGAAGAAAAAGACTTACACTACTCTGGTTGGTCTGGTTTAAACCCATTTGCAGTGGTGATGGTGGGGTGATCAAGAAGTTGCAGGGAGAGCATGAGCTCAGTGAGGAGAGATGCTTTGGAAGAGCACTTGCCCAGAACAAAATTCAGAGCATCTGTTAACTAAGATTTTTCATTTATTTATAGTTTAGATACTTATGATGGGATTTTCAACGCGACAGCATCAAGAGATCTATCACTATCAAAGCTCACAAACTGACAAATTTGAAACGCTTACTTCAAAACACTGTTTCCATAAAACATGTTTCAATAGAGACAAAACTGAATATTTTTCCCCTAATCTTTTTCATTAAAATAACTGAACCACTTTTTCCTGGAACTTGTAAGTAAATCCCTCTCAGACATGTTCACAAAAAGAATCTCCTGAAACAGAGAATTATCTAGAAACTTAGATAAAATTGTTTACCCTCAGTGAAGCTAAGGCAACAAAATCAGAGAGTTATAGTATGAAATGTCAACAAACTTGGCAATATATTTTCAAACAGCTAGTTCTCTACAGCCCATAAAATGCATATAATACACACAGGTAAACCCATACACACACAGAAACATTTGTACATTAACTTATGTGTCTAGGTTTAAATTGATAATTTTCTTCCATGTTTTCTGACTTTCAAGGTGCAGAAATAATTTTCAGCACTGTATAAAATGCTGCAGAGAGACACCTCATGTTGACATTTATGTGGCTCTGATTCATTTTACAGCAATGCTGTGAAGGCATAGAATACCTGCTGGTAAAATTGCTTGAAACCCAGCATTCCCCTGGAAGGACAACTCAGAGCCGTGAATGACATTTCAGCAAATGTCCACAAAAATGGCCCCAGCTTCTGCAAATGTACAAGCACCTACCATTGAACTCCTGAGGCAGAAGCTGCAATAGTTTAAGTTTGTATTTTCAGTGGAAATTATGACTTCTGCAAAACTTTGGACCACTTCTCTAAAAGAAGCACCACTTACAACCCTTCCCAGTTTCAGATGTTGAAAACTATGACATCTGGGATCAGCCCTACTACCTTTAATGTAAAGCTCACCAAGCACCACATATGAGCTTAACTGAACATTTGTGAGTGTGGACAGAGAGCAGATGTTATACATAGGGCTTTAAATTCCTCATGCTGTTTTCCCCTAGCATCAGGCCCTTGAGCACACCTCTGTAGAGCTAGAAGTGATAGCCTGTCCTTCCTTTCCCTTGGGATTTGCTTGTAAGCTGAGAAGTCTTCTCCCCAGTCACTAGTGAGAGGACAAGAAGTAATGGGTTCAAGTTGCACCAGAGGACATTCAGATTAGATATAAGGAAGAAATTTTCACCAAAAGAATCATGAAGCATTGGAACAGGTTGCCCATTGATGTGGTGGAGTCACCATCCCTGGAGATATTAAAAAAATGAGATGTGTCACTTTGGGAGATGATTTAGTGGTTAAGGTGGTATAGGACTGATGGTTGGACTCAATTATCTTGAAGGTCTTTTCCAGCCATGATGATTCTATGATTTTACTGTTGGCCCTCACCTGTGCTACGTTGCAGGTTCATGACAGCTATGTCTCTGTTTGGTGTTGTTCCTTCTCTCTGGCTTTCCTCACAACAGCTTTTACCAGCAAAGGCTGACTCAGACAGATGAGCCCCTTAACTTAAGAAAGGGGATGGGTTCAGGATATTGAGACTTAGCACATGCATGCATTCTGGTAATTTAAGTAAACTCAAGAGTTTTACACTGCTACCTTTAGTGATGATTTTCTGAGGCTACATTTGTGCACGCTGCTCTTTTGATATATGCCTTTCTAGCATGTGTCCCTGCTCATGGAAGCCTTGGCTTTGCTTCAAGATTCTTATTCTTTATGATACTGCTGAAGGAACTTGCAGAGGTCTCCACTGGTCTTCCAAGACTTCATCACTGTTTCTTTTTCCCCTCGTTCCCATTAACATTTTTGTCTGCTCAACCAGTCAGACTTCAGCTCTCAGCAGTATTAAGACTACTAAATTTGTAGGACAGCAATGTCTTAGGGCTTTTCACAGTTTCATTTTCCTTCGCCATAGCACACATTAAAGGGAGGTATTTAACCTGGCTGTAAAGCCTAAGGCATTGGTGATTTAGAGAAGAACAACATTGATGCAGATGAGCCTCTTTGGAGATATTTGATGACATTATGTAAATGTAATCAATGGACTCAATAAAGCACAGCAATAATAAAATACTGTTCATATTATATATAAATAAACACAGAGAGACACATGTATGTGCTTCCCACATAATTACTGTTACTATGCCTATTTATACTACTGATATTCCAGCTATCTGTATGCCATCTCCATAGTGCCTGTTTATACAGCCTTATTGGATACATAACATCTAACTGATTTGTGTCTGGAGTTATGCCAGAAAAGCATGAATCTTCTAAGTGGAAGGAAAGAGAGACTGAAATCAGAGCAACTCAAACTTGTCAAATAATGAAATTCAAAATTTTTATTTGTTTCTTTTTTAAAACGGAAATGTTTTTTGGAAATGGAAAGCCATTTTTTGTGACTTTCCATCTACCTTTTAACTTCAGTAGAGAAAGCTGAGTTTGTAATCTTCAAGAAGAGAGGAAAAAAAGAATAAAATATTGTTGGAGTTATTTTTGCCAGACTATATCAGTAATTCTCTAATCTAAAGCTTCTGCAATTATGGGTTGGATTATCAGGTAGTACAATATCTGGACATAAGAAGGAGAAACAAAAAATGATAGAAGCTATGATAGACCAGTGCTTGTCCAAGCTCAAGATAAGTGCTATCTGGATAGACTTCTGTGGGAGTATACAGATGTCAAAATGTTTGTAAGTGAATCCTGATCTCACTGAACTAAGTCTCTCAACAGGACTTCGGGAAAAAACTCTGATCCCTCATGTTTTGCACTGTGAACTACTTAGGCCTCAATGTTATGCAGCATGTCACTTCATGTTACTGCTTAGATTTTCATTTGAGGTGATTAAGAAGTTGGGGCTCAATGATCATAACTAGATTACACAATCTGTGCTATATTCTGAAAATGAATGGTATTTCCTAAAGCATATGGTATGATATGATTTCAGTCATGAAGATGATAGCCAGACAGCAATGGAAGAAAGTCAGTCTAGCGACTAAAGCAGAAACATGAGAACAAAACTGGCTAGAAAAGAAAAATTAATTTAGAGAAATGCTGATATTTCAACAATAGCTTCCATACTGTTTCAGGATATGCTTTTTGTAACATAATGCAGAGAGAACCAAGAGAACCATCATTAAATATGTCCAAGTAATGACAGCTTTAATTTGGACACCACTTCTGATGTGACAAAAGAACTCAGAGATCTCTCCCTGTGAATGGATGAATTCAGAAGCACTGGATGTTTAGTCAGGCTGTGTTGTTACTCTCACTCTGGCTTAATTGAAATATATTACTCAAATGGAACAGGTCCTAGAAGAGAGAGTGATGCCCTATCCCACCAGTTTGGACGCTCAGGTGGAAAGTGGGAACTTGAAATTCACTTGTCTGTTCTGAAAAGCTATAATGGTTGTCCAGGATGACTTATGTTTCTGTTTGAACAAAGGCTGTATCCTGGTGCAATTTTTAGTGCAACAATGTGGCATGTACCCAGGTCTTTGTCTTTGGGACACCTGAGTTCAAATACAATTCTTCTTTTTATGTAGGCATTTTATATTGATTATGGAAAGAAATAGTAGTTGACAAATTAGGCTGTGTTTTAGCTGAGCCGAGTAGTACTCTGGAGACAATTATCTCTTTCTGATAGCCATTTAGTGAAGCAGTGTTAACTAGGCTCATAACTTAGTCATCTCATTTAGGTGTTTAATGTTCTCAGCTATGAGTATCACCTCTCCTCTTTAAATGTGTAATACCCTCTCTCCCTGATGTGGAGCTATAAACAATCAATGTAAAAATTATCACAAACAAGATGATAGATGAAACTGGTTCTGTATTGGTACCAGAGCAGAGAAGTATCTTTTAGTGTGGGGAACAGAGCCAAAATTAAGACTTGCATTATTTTTACATAGGACTTGAGGAAAAAAGGAAGAAGAAGAGAGGAATTTGTACCCAAAAAATTCACAGATTTCTAACAAAATACAAGAGGGTGAACTGAACAAGAGAAAAGCTGAACTGGAAGGAGGAAAGGAGATGAAGAGTGGGCTTGGGTCAGTATCCTTATTCTGATGAAAGACAAGAAGCAACCTCTGTTACTGTGTTTCAGTATCACATAACTTCAATTGCCACTAGGAATGTAAACAAAGGGAAGTGTTAACTAAATTCCCTTCTATTTCTTCCAACCTCTTCAAAAAGCATTTCAGGCAAGGCTAGGCTTTTTTGTCTTACCAAGCAAATTTCTCGTTCATAACAAAAGTTGGAATTAAAGGATGTACTTATGTTATTCACTAATTCATTCCTCCTTTTCTTTTTTGAATTAATTATGCTGCTGAGTTCAAATACAATTCTTCTTATAATTCTTCAACTTAGAACTTGACAAAGGTAGAAGGCAAAAAAGTGCTGTAGAAGTTCAGTCCAGTTATTATACTTTCTATAGAAGAAGAAATATTAAAAAAAAAAAAAAAAAAAAAAAAGGAGGGAGAGAAAAGAAAGCCATAGAAGTCTTTGAAATAGCTGGGGTCAAAGGAACTCTGCTTTCTTCTAATTGTCCCAATAAATTTTAAAGATGTTATTACTCTGTAGTGATTAAGAAATGGTAAAAAGAGATGCAAAGCTATAACATCAAGACCATCAAGCTTAATAGTCCTTAACTGATTGTCACTCCACCCCAACAAAAATAGGCATGCTGTTCTTTCCTTTCCAGTACCTCCTCCCTTACCCTTCCCCCCTCACTCAAAGGGTTCTAAAAGTACCTCCAGCCAAACCAATGGGAATTTATACTTCCTGCAATAAAATCCAAAGAACAGAACAGCTGGCAGCAGAATTTAAGATTGCTAAAACAAACATTGTGACATTGATGTGGGGAGGGATTTGGTTATTATTACAATACGGCGTGACTGGTTCTGCAGGGAAAAGATGCAAGCAGAGCTTTTTTTTACCAGCATGCAAACAAAAGGCTTTACTTTTACACCAGTAAAATAACAAAAGCAATACTATTTGCTCTAAAAATACCTAGGGAAAAAAAATAAAAAAAATTAAAATTCATCTACTCTGACAAGTACTAAATTTGCAAATTACCAATCCTAAACATATCACATGCAATTTCTCTGGTGTATAGAGTCCTGTTGTGTAGGATAACTTACAGTGATCCTATGGAAAACCCTCAACTTGAGGGCTTCATCAGACAACTCATCACTACACAAATTGGCATAGTGATGGAATAATAATAACTAATCAAAGGTTGGATTGATGACAAAGGGTGGTATATTTATAAAAATAGCAAGAGAATTAATACTCCAATGTCACACAGTGTATTATTTTCTAGTTATTATTTCACAGCAGAACATCTTACAATGTAGATCACAACATGAGTATCCTTGTTTCTATATGGTTCAGAGGACAACCTTTAATTATTGTTTAATTCCCCCTTAAAATCTGAAATTCCAAAGAGAGATTTATGAGGCATAGATTCCTAACTGCTACCTCTTCAGTGAGGTTGGGCACCTAAATTAGTGGCCTTTATATTAGATAGTTTATTAGATAACTACAGTCACATTTTCCAAATAACTCTTCATTGAAAGCACTGGCTCACTACTCTTGACTTTATCCCAAATCTGATGTCTTTGATCGATTTTATCAAAATACAATATTGTTTTTATGTGCAGAATCCCATTATATTGAGCAATGTAGCCTTAAACACTGTGTAGGATTAAACAAATAATCTAAGTACTTGTTGTTTGCATTTGCTGTTCTTTTATCCTGTGTGAAAAGCAACATTATCTGGTATAATTTGCACTAGTTCAATTTATTTTTCTGGGTGGAATTAAAAGGTTTAGATGATACTGCAAGATTGCACATCCTGAAAAGTGTAATAGTAAGGACAAAGAAAATTACCAGTGATCCAAAACGGTATGAAAAAAAAATAAAAAAATAGAGTTTAGTTTCCTTGTTCTGTGCTTGAGAAAATGGGTTCAGGGTTGGGTTAATCAAAGATTTAATCAAAAGTGTCAGCATCTCAACTGAAGAGAGATAAAAAGCATATGAAATACAGGTTGCCAATTCTTGAAATAAATAAATTTAATAAATAAAGTAATAAAATACATTCTTTTTTTTTTTTTTTTTTTTTTCCTAAGGTGAAATCCTTCATTCATGCCTGCCCCACAGCTAAGTAGCTCTGGCATCAAGGGAAAGAAAATGTTCTGCTTTGGCTTTCATCTAGAACAATCTGCCTGTTTACCAGCATTTCCAGTCAGCAATACTGCACCCAGTTCATTGCACATTTCATAGTGCTCTTCCTGGTAGATAAAGTAGAGGACAAAGGTAGACTAATCTCTCAACTGCACAAGAAAGGAGAGGTGGAACATAGGTTAGTAGCCTAGGAAAAAAATAACACTTCTGCTTCCTAGCTAGGTGGTGAATCAGCAGTTCCCACAACTCCAGATGCTGCTTCTGACACCCAGATGGTTCCTTGGTGGTTTTTGCCTTTTCCGAACAGGTGTGAAAAATCTGTTTGATGATGAATTGCACTGGGTTTCCTGGCTGAGTTTTCAGTTAAAGAAGAGAAACTCACTAGTACCTTTTCACTTGAGAAGTCGTGTCAGGGACACTCACATAACCCAACCATTAACCACATTATCTTCCAGGTTCATTGTTTAAAGTAGCTTTCTAAGTTTCAAAACAAACAAGCAGAGCTGAAGCAAGGTCCTTAAAAGAACAGTTCACAGGCCTATTTTAATTTATATGTAACCGGATACAATACAGTCCTGAAAGTGTCCATATTGCAAATGAGACTTCCCATCACAGACTTTTCTACTTGTGTCTTTGGAACTGTAGTTTAGGTTACAGTTTAGCTTAAACATGAGCTTTAAGTTTGGCATTAATTTCACTGGAGCCAAATGCATTAGGAAGCTGCCTACAGGCTTGGCTGGCTTTCTGAAGCAGAACACAGGAAAGACATACTGAAATGTACAGTTTTACAGTCATCATACAAGTTGGGCACATCTTCCTTTTAGTCTAAACTAGTTCTGTGATACACATGAACAGCTACAGCACCTCACTCCAAAGGTCAGTCTAGCCCCATTATGGATCCCATTGGAAGATCTAGGGAAAGCACTCAGGGACACTTTCCCAGAATACTATCCAGCTGCCAATAATCTGTAAGTCAGTGCTGTTCTAAACCAGACTTAGAAATTTTGTACTTAATAGCTCTCAATAGGTTTTTGATTCATTAACTGGTCCAGTTCCTTCCTGAACCCAGATCCCCCACATCCTGCAGGGAGCAGTCCTACAGCTTAACCACACACTGTGTGAAGAGTTGTCTCTGTGCTTGCTTCCTGATTCTTTCACATGAAGTCCTCTTGTCCTACAAGGGCCAGTAAACAATCACTGCTTTTTCACTTTCCCTGTATTGCTTATGACTTTTCAGACTTTTGTCACTACTGTCTTTCCTCTGGGCTGAAGAATCATAATCGCTCAGTAGTTTCCCAGAATGAGTTACCCATACATTTTATCATCCATTCTCCAACCTGGTGCACTTGTGTGATTGACAGGGTGATCTCACAAGATATTTTTAAACTGTATGGCCAGACCACCTCTGTCAGAAAGAGTTTCAGCAGTCCAGATAAGAACTGCCTACAGAACTCGCTCGAACTTTGATTCTTTTGTGGGAATCATAAAGTTGATGACATTCTAAATAAGCATCTCCCTACAGATCTTCATGCTCTGTCTTCTGCTGAGACAAGAAGCAGAAATACACAGATCTGTCAAACTAAGAGAATAAGGGGGAGATGGGACATTTCTGACATACTCTATGCTTAAATAATCATAAGAATCGTTAATTATTGAAGAATCTACCATTAAAATGACACAGTCACCACTATGTCTACCTCTATAACTTGCACTGCCTTCAGCTTCCTTTCAGTCTGTATTCTTGCATTGTTTTCTACCTTAGCCTTTGTTCACAAGTTTTTTTGGACATGTAGAGCTCTTGGTTGCAATAGTCAAGTGCAAGTTCTACTCTTTCCAGTATGATAATATAGTAAGGTAAGATTAACTATGCCTGCCAGTTTGACTGTCATTTCCCTTTCACTGAGATTTTCATATTTTACACTGTCACCTGCCCACATCCCCAGCCCAGCCAAGCAATTCCCTGGTTACATATAGTTTGGAAAGGAATGATATAGAAGGTCAAAATGTTGCCTAAACTGTAGCAAGAAGTTGCTTATGATTTTTCCAAAGGTATACTCCTTTGACATATTGACAGTTCTGATCAATTCCATCTTATGGTTGGTAACAACTCATGTCTTTCCATTTGCAGCTTGGGATCTTAAACCTGTGCAACTTTAACTACCATAGTAGGAAGATACACTTAAGCCTTGAAGGTTGATGTATAGCAGAGACACCGTGCTGTGCACAACGGTAAACCATTAGAGGCTGATGTTTTGGTGGCAGAGAAGCAACATCAAGTGTAGGTCACCACATTTCAGTGTTGTTTCACACAAGCCTGTGTATAAAATTATTCTGTCCTTTCTGGATGTTGAGCAATAACGAAAAAATGAAAGATTCTATGAATTTATGCTTTTAGGCTTTTATGTACATGTGACTATTAGTGCCTTTGGTGTAGACATTTAGAGGGGAGAAGTGATTATTAAGTAGTTTCTAAATGTGTTTTAAAGGGTGTATTAACACACTTTTTAAAAGACTATTTTTTTCACTGGTAGCCATGAGGAATCCTTTAATATTTTCCTGTTCTAGGATGTCCCAGGAACCTGGTACAATTTTCAGCTGGTTTTAGTTGAATAAACATATATACTTAAGCATACTGTTCTTGGTCATGACCATGCTGTGGTAGGGAAAAAATGGGTCCTCCAGATCCCAAAGAGGTCTAAATTAGAAGACCAAAGACAGACAGATGTAGGCAAGCAAACATACAGACTTCACCACATGAACAAAATTACTTCTCCCTTATGATTCTATTAGGCTAAAATACTTTGAAGAAATCAGTACGTGCTTTTCCTGACATGGAGTTTTTGAAGCTATGTTATTGGCTGTACTGGCCACCATCAGAATATCTGCAGTTCTTTTTTGTCACCTGGTGTTGCCATGGAGTAGTTGGAGGATAAATCCATGGAGCCAGCTTTGGAAATGCACTGTGGCAGAACACAGCCACATTGTTAAGGTGAATGTGAGGAACAGGGCTGAACTATGTCCTCTACTGCAGGCTTGGAGTGGATTATCTGCCACACTGAAACACTGAAGTTTCTTGAAGTATGCTTAAGAAAGGTCAAGAAAAAAGCTATTGAAATTATGAATAAAATATTTCAGCAGACCTCACTGGATTTATCCAGTAAACTTAGCCAAACTGTGTCTCTAAAAATATAATCGTTTGCATTAAAATTTAGTAACACTCAATTGTGTGTTCTGGTCCACAGTTCTGTAAGCAGAAGACAAAGAGAGGCAAGAAATATCACCTAAACAGAACTGCTCATTGGAGAAAGATTAGCCACTGAATTTTCTAAGCAGTGCACCTGGATTGTGTCTTACAGATACTGCCCATAAGGAAATGAAACTGCATCAGCCAAAAACCCCCTTGGCAGCTCTCAGAGAACAATAAGATCATTACTTTTTTACTGTGGTTAGCATATACTTGGGAAGGGGATTTCTGCCATGTACATTTATTTTTTGAGAGAAAGGTACAGGACGAAAATCCTATGCCATTTTTAGACAGCTACAGACAATCCTGGGGAAACAGAAGAGGGAAAAAGCAAAAACACTGGCTAAAGGGATTCAGAAGAGCCCTACTAAGTAAAATAGAAATGAGGAACACAGAAACAGTTCCCCATATTTGAGATACAGAGTTTCAGCAAGGTTAACTCACTAGGCTTCTGTAGTGTTTTTCTTACACTGTGTACCATCTGAATTTAGTCTATAAGTTCTTAAAATCAAAAGCGCTCTCTAATTAGGTACTCTTCCTTCTGGGCTAGAACCACTGAACACTATTCTAAGTGATAAACTGTACGAGTGTAAAGGTGCTGATTCTTGGATAAGATGATCTGCAGCCATTTTATCTGGGTTAAGTGCATAAATTTGTTAGTAAAAAAGTTAATGTTTTATCTTTTAGATTATCTTACCTTTTTCACATACCGGAGCTCATTAGGAGAGGTTACATACTTCCAGTGAAGGCCTGTAGGTTTACCTTGGAGAAGAAATCAATGGCTCCATTTTTTTTCCCTGAACAATATTTATCTTCAGCAGTTTTAAACTGAAGCCCATGGAAAACAATTAACATTGATGGCAATAGACTTGGGGCTGGAGCCAACAGGGACACATGATGTCTGCTTCTGCTCCTATGCTTAGGTGGAAAACTTGTAGATATTCTGCATATGTGGGCAGCACAAAGCATGGCAGGAGGAGAGGCTGCCTTCAGGTTAGTTGTGGATATAAATACCTAAGTTTCATCCATTATAATTCAGTATTAGACCCATCCTTGGTTGCCAATGTGATCCACTAGCCAACAGTTGTTAAATTTTCATTGTATTTAGGATGATGAATGTCCTAACAGGGATCATCTGACTTTGCCAACCACAGGGCCCAAATCTTAGCTTCATGAATCTTTTTTTGGAGGCCAAATTAGAGACGTGGTCCAGAGCTAACTGTGCAGCTTATCTCATGAACAGGAGTACTTGTGTTCTTCTTCTGTGTTCACACAACTGTCATGATGCCTGGGCTCATGTGTCCACCAAGGGTTGGCATTGAAGCAAGCTGCAATTATGGCAGCATATTCACTGCCAAAACAGATGTTCCTGTATCTTCCATGGGGATTTGATCCACAGGCCACAGCCAACTTGTAGATCTCCACCTGGCTTTTCTGATTTGGAGTTTTCAGAAAGATTCAGTTTTAAAAAAAAAAGAATTGCTACATAATGAATTAAAAGATCTGACCTACAGTTACTTACAGAACGATACTAACTTTGTGGCTCAATTGAAATTTAAGAATATAATATGGAAAGATGAATCTGTTTCTGACAAAAAAATCAGAAAATTGTGTGAAGACTTTTAATGAACAATGATATATAAAATAGTCCCTTCTGCCCTGTTCATTGTTTGAACACAAGGAAATAACGAAGGAGGGCTTTTGGTGCAAAGCTGTGACATGACCAGAAAGTAAAAATAAAGTAGTGGGAAATAAGCCTTTTTCCCTTAAAAGCCTGCCATTTCTAACCTGCTGGGAAGAGGAAATGCTTTAAATTCTTCGCTGGTTGAAGTGTTGCAGCAGAAGGGGTAGATCCTGACCAAAGGGACATGGAGGGTCCTGCATCTGACATTTATGAGTGGGAGGCAGCACTACCAGATGTTCATAAAAGTTCAGCTTCCAAGATGAGTTCCATGAAGCCAAATCTCTCATTTCATTTGGTTTTCTGTTTCCCCTGTTTACTGAGCTGCAGCAGGATCTACCAAGAGGATAATCCCATGCTGCAGGGATGGGTTGAGGTTCAGCAGCTAAGACGGCTTTTCCATTTCTGACTGCAGTTAATCCTTAAGCTTTTATATGTCAAAGTACAGGAGACTGCAAGGTGTGGATGGATGCATCTCAGCAGATGATCTATGTACAAACTTATGTCACCCCAGTGCAGCTTATAGTTTGGCCTCACTTGAAGAATATCAGCTCAGGTGCCACATCAAGTCAGTACAATATTTTTCTTGTCTTTTCCCTGTTATTCAGAGTGGGGCATCGGATGGGACTAGAGTTCACCCACACTACTGTCCTGAGTATATCCTCAGTATTATTAGCTGCATTTGCTCCTTGTCTGGGCATCAGGTTAGAGACACCACTGCTCCTCAGACTTTATGTAAAGACCAAAGACACTTTTATTTCTGGGTCCTGATCCAGAGACCTGGCTCGTAAATGTCAAGCGCTGCAGAACATGACTTCTAGGCTCCTAAACTTCTTTTCAAATCTGACTTTGGCTACTCTGAAATCTAAGCAGTAGTCTTTAGCAGCAAGACAAATGGCCTAAGTATCTTTTGCTACCTGAGATCTATTAAAGCTTTGAAGTGGCTTTGCATCACGAGGACGCAAGGTACTGGTTTTACTTAGCCATCTCCACCCCCTTACAAGCTAGAGAAACCACACACATATATCTCACCATTTCCCCCTCTTTTCTGCCTGACATGGAGGGAGCTGAACAACACATGCAGTCTTGACATGATGTGCTGCACCCAGTCTACCATCATCCCCAGATCCTTTATAGCCCTTTGCAAATAAGCATGTGTGCATATGCACATACACGTATGCACGACATAGGGTGATTGAAAACGTCTTCCTTTTTGCATTGCTGGTCCCTAGGCCATAGGATTTATACTCTCTTGTGCTTCTTTAAACAGACATTGTTCTCTCTCTTTTTTTCTAACAGCTGTGGGCTGCATCCTGCCAGCTGTTTGGTAGATAGCTGGATCAGCTGTTAGGGCTGCATGTGAGCTGGAGCTGGGCCTCTTGGCTTTGTAACAAATGTCCTCACGTATCTTGGTTAGAGCTACTCCTAACTAAGCCTTGCATTGGTTCTCAAGATGAAGGAATGAGTTTTGAAGTGAATTAATCTTATCCATGGGAAAACAAGGAAAGGAAAAAAGTCACTAGCATGATAGATTAGTCTGAAAGTGAGTTTGGGTTGTGCATATGTGTCACCACAAAAGTATTTCTTACATCTGTGCAACAAATGTTATGTATTTCAGGTAGAAGTCTGGTTTGTAAAAGCCCAGAAAACAAGGCTGGTGGAGATTTAGTGCTGAATTCTCAAATCCAGTTAAATGAGAATTGTAACAATATACTCAATTTCTTTAAATCACCTTCGTTTATTCCATTCAGTCTTTGAAAGCCAGGGTACAGGCCATTCAGAAAGAATGGGGAAGAAGACTAGTTGAGGCAAAAGGTAAAACTGAAGCCTTCCCAATTTTAACCTCCTAGAGAGTATAAAATCCAGAGCAGAGACAGATGTAATTACTGAGCGTACAGGTGAAGCGGGCCAGTTACATGTTTTCCATGATAATATGGGACTGCACTGCTGTGGAATTCACCAGGTATAAAGAAGCACTCTGTCATTGCACAGGTAACCAGGAAAACAAGAATCAAATGCAAGACAGGATGGTGACTGTCTTCTGATGACAGATTAAATCCAACATTCTTAATAACTTCATTACTTTGCCAATACATTCACATAATGTGCTTATCCTAGAGCTGCAATCTGACCCCCAAGGCCTCCCCAGGTGTCTAAAGCATCGGCTGTCAACTCTTCAGCTGTCCAAACATGTAGCTACACCTCTGACAACTTCTTTGATGCAGTTTAAAAACTGTCAGTGCAGAACTCTTCATACTCAAAAATGGCAATGCAAGAACTTAAAAACTCATGCTCTGTGCAATATGAACATCAGTAGCCAAGGACAGACTTCCTCAAGTTCAGACTAAATTATTGCTGCCTGTGTCATCATATTATTTATGTCTATTACTAGGAGGAGGTGAAAGGAGTCACCGCCTTCCATCTAAGAGTTGGAAATTGCCTTTATATGGTAGCCTTCCCATATACATGGGAGAACAGCTCCTGGATGGACATGCCAGTGTCAGTTGATCTCCAGTCTGTGGGTTTTGTGACAGAGCTCCCATCTGTGCCCTGCCAGGACCTTCTTCAGAAGAGAATGGGATTGGGGATGAGTAAGCCTGGGAGAGAGTAGGTTGGAGATTCCTCCTCCATTTTTTATAAAATCATAGAATGATTTGGGTTGGAAGGGACCTTCAAAGGTCATCTAGTCCAACACCCCTGAAATGAGCTCCATCCAACCTGACCTTGAATGGTTCCAGAGATGAGAAATCTACAGCGTCTCTGGGCAACCTGCTACAGGGTTTCACCACCCTCACCATAAAAAATTTCTTCCTTATATCTAGTCCAAATCTACCATCTTTTAGTTCAATCCCCTTTGTCCCATCACTACAGACCCTGCTAAAAAGTTTGTATCCATCTTTCTTATAAGCCCCCTTTAAGTAGTGGAAGGTGTCTCTGGGGCCTTCTCTTCTCCAGAATGAACAACTCCAACTCTCTCAGCCCGTCCCCAAAGGAGAGGTACTCCAGCCCTCTAATCATTTTTGTAGCCCTCCTCTGGACATGTTCTAACAGATCCACGATTTTCCCTTTTCTCTCTTCCAAAAGATAGATGTATGCACTACCACTGTGCCTGTGCCAACACAACCCACCACTGAGTAGAGCTGAAAGCAGCAGCAGCACAGACTCCTTTGTGTGCATGTGGGCATCGGGGTGTCACTGCCTGCTGGAGTCCATCTGTGCTGGTGTTACCCACAGCAACAGGACTGGTCAGTCAGAGACATGCCAGCCTGTTCTTTTCCCTGTCTTCACTGTGCAATGCAGTGGTGACATGAGGCCCTTCTCTGCCAGGGGCAGCTTTCTGCATGGACAATGCAGGGTGGAGCACGTCTCACCACTGGACAGAGATGAGAGGGGTGGTTAGCAAAAGCTGAAGGAGGAGAGAAAAAAAAAACAACTGTGCTCTCCATTTCTGGTTGGGTTGCTGTGTTGGTGGTTGCTGATTTATGCCTGTCTGCCTTCAAGCTCCTCTAGCCAGGGACTATTTTACCAACTCTGCTTGTGCAGTGCTTAGGACCACAGCCATGCTATGCTATCGTAAAATGGTATAAATAAAATGTGTAACTTTAATATGATACATGTCAAAGAAGACTGTGCTCCTGCAGAAATAACCAGAGAGTGCCTGTCCAGAAAGATCTTTGTGAACTTGGTATTATCTGAGGAAGAAGGGACCTATAGGAAACGGACTTAGTGAAAAGCAGGATGGTAGCAGAGCTCATGCATGTGGCCAGAAGGAAAACGGAGAGGCTCTAGGAGCTGAATAAAGTCCATTGTTTTCCTTGCACCATATTTTTTTATTTCCTATTTTTTCTTAGTGGCAGCCACACAAAAGTGTGAGTCCCTTTTCAACCTCAGTCATGTCACAGACAAAGAAACTGTATGCAGATGAGGGGAAGGGTGATGCCCCATAGGCAAGACTTGTGTCACTTCCCAGTAAGACAAGTTTTAAATCTATAGTTTATATATCTATGCTATGTGTGGGTGAACAAATGAAAAACAGATATTTCAGGTGCTTTCCTTTATGTAACCATGAGATCTACCCAAGCGTCTGCTGGAAGAGAGCCAGTCAAGTGAAAGAATGTAATGAGGAAACATTCAGAAGATGATGCTTTTAATCCTGCCAAACTTTTAATTGTTCTGATTTTCTCAGCCCTGAACCCTCCCAGCCAGCACTTATCCACTTATCGTCTGCTCACAAAATGAGCTTTCCCCCACTTCTTCAAAAGACAAACCTCTCTTCCCCTACCAGAGGCTTACTTTGATCTCTGGGCTCTGCAGCCCAGACAAAAGTGCATTCAGAGATGTCCACACCTGTTCAGGCCTTAAAATTCCACATCTGTTTATTTCATACTACATCAGCTGTATTTCTCCATCTCTTGCTGCCTCTTTCTCTCAGAGTTCCCGGCATTCAGAGCACAGCTGAACCAGGGATATGGTGACTTTCTGATTTTAATGCCTGGCCACCGCTCCTGTTTCTCCCCCTACTTTTTAGCAAGCTGCAAAGGGACAGTTCTAGCATGTGTTCTCCCCCTCCCCTCCCCATAGCATCACTCAGGGTCTAGAAATTTGGGTGCTAGATTGGTGTGTGTCAGGAACAACAGGGACCAGGAGCATCTTATAGATACAGCTGAACTGTCTGAATAAATGGAGACCCCAGAAAAGTGTGGGTGAAAATGTACATCCTGACTGTGAACAGGGAGGCATTAGGGTACTTAAGTGTCAGCTCGTTCTACAAGATACATGACAGCTTTCACTGAATGAAACAGAAGTGCTTAAGGACAGTTAAGGATACAAGGGTGAGTGGACTTACCCTTCAGATATTTCTTCCAAGTCTCCATAAGTGCTCACTCTCCTGTGGTTTTCAGAGATTTTTCTGCAAGACTAGTCAACAGCCTGATAGCATTTCATTATCAGATATTTTCTTAGTATCTCCCGTTACCTTCAAAAAACATAAAAAGAAGGATTTCATAGATCTTTCTTCTTATTGTTTGCATACACCCTTCAGTCACATATTTTCATTTTATGCCCATTAGAGGTTGACAATGGACAGCTGTAAGGGATAATCTACATAACTTCCTATATAAATCAAGGGAGTTTGATAATTGCATAATTAATCTGTCATATCGCTGAAATCACATTCTTTTTGCCACTGATTATTTTTCCTCAAAATGTTCTGTTTTCTAGTTTTCACCCAGAGTAAGGTGGCCATTGCCCAGGGAAATTTTCCAAATTCAAAAAGAACCAAACCAGAATGTTTCAAGAAATTGGCACATTTATAGTGTTTGTTACTTCTCTGTAAAGACTGTAGCTTCCCATCCAAGTTTTTGCTTGCCCTCATATTTGCATTCCCATTGGCACACAGACTCCTGATTTGAAGATCAGTCGTGAGTTTGTTTCTTTGCCAGGTCTGAGACAATTTTCCACTATATTCTCCAAGATGTTAAGTGGTCATCTCAACAGCTGGTCCTCTGAGTGCACTTTCATTTAGATGTGTGTTTTTCCAACTGTTTTGAATGAAAAAACAACACTTTCTTCAGGAAGTCTTAGGACAATTTTATACAGTGTTGCCCCAGTGGCATGTCATTGAAAAGCAAATAGAGATCAAGCTGAACATGGAAATCTCTCACATTTCCCCCATTTTGTTTTCAGCTATAGGAGTGGTGTTTGTTTCATTTTTATGTTTTTGCCATAATTTCATTAATTGTCTTATTAAGGCATAAGTACTCTCTCTGGTCAGTGACCTACTAACCAAATATATTTAGTTAAATCAGATTTTTGAATACTTATATTTTTGTATGCTTTGCTCTTGTGGAAAGAGCTATTCTTAAATAGACCACAGGGTTGTCTTTATATATTTCTCTTATTTTTTACAGTGCTTACAGAAGTTCCCCATTTTAATATTTGTGTTATAAGGAAGGGAGATAACGTTTCGAAAATCAAATCTGTGTAACTCAGATGTGCTAAAAGAGATAATATGGCTCTTACAGTAGGTCAGCTCTGTGAAGACACAGTTATAAAAATAAATCTTTCTTAACTAGCTCCAGTGCAATTTAGTGATGTGAAATCTTAAGACTGAAAAAAGCACTTTCATCCCTGTGAGGAAAACATTAGAATATGTTTGAGTCAAAGGATTTCACAGGCAGTGACTCACTAAATCTTGGGAATTATAAAAATACACTTATGAGAGTCTCACAATTAAAACACTTTGACTGAAAACACCAAAGTTCTTCCTGGAGCTGGGCATGTGCTCCTGTCTCTACCACAACAGGTCTTCAGTCTCTATTCAGAACACTTTTCTTTCCCAGTGAAGTTAACAACACAGCCTGGTCACTACCCAGAAGGAATCCAGTCCTTCTCACAGATGAAAGAGCAAAGAAAAGTGGGGTCCTCTTGACTGACTCTGACAGAGAGAGGTGTTGTGTGATGGATTCCCACAGGTTAGTTCGGGTAGGCTGGATGTATCACTTGGCTGTGCAGGAACTGGCAGAATAAATGGAGAATAAATGTCCATCCCTGGACAGGGCAGATGGGTAGCAGGGAGGAGCTGCAAGCTCTGAAAGAGAAAGTCTGAGCTGTAGTATGCCTTTTGCTAAAGGAGCTTAACTCCCAGATGAGAGTGACAATGAGCAGATAGAGATAAGTAGCCTGTCCTCTGGAGCAACGTGGGTTTTGTTTTTATCCTTCTTGCAAACGTACACAAAGGGGAAAGGTGGTGTAGATCAGCTGGTGGAGGTGCAGAATTTCTTGTGGGACATCCCATTGCAGTAACAGGAGAGACAGTCCAGTGCATGACCAAGAAGAATTTGCCTCCCTGACTGCTGCTAATCCTTTGTAATGCAAGAAAACCCTTCCTTGTTTATATTTATCTTAACTAAATGCTTATCAGTGGGAGAGCAACTCCTGAGGCATCAGCCAGTTGTCAAGGGTTCCATGATGCACCCTGGCTGGGGATGCAAATGCAGACTACAAGGAAGTCAAAAAGCCAAGCCAGAGTAGTCAGGGATCAAAGAGTTTGGGACTCTTCTGGGAGCATGCAACTCTACAGATCTCATTGACTGCACACAGAAAGCAGCCTGAAACCAGGGAAAGGCCTCAGCAGGAGGGGGATAAAGATTTGCCTTTCTCTTCTCTATAAACTTTTGTTACACTTCAGGGACATTTGATCTCACTACAAGGGATGGAAGGGAGGGAAGTACTGGGCTGACTCTTTGTTCATCTTAGCGCTATCTCAGTTCTTCATCTGAGATGAAGCAACAAGTTTAATTCCAAGACAAATCGTGTGAACTCCATGTGTGTTCCTAGCCCCAGAATCAAGACTATTCTCAGATGTGAATAAATTAAAAAGCACCATGGAAAAAGGGAGTGAAGTTACACTGCTGCTAGCAAAGTTATAATCTGATACTCTTAATAATTTTATTAGCCTCATATTGTAATTCTTCCCCAAAAGTGCTGTCTTTGTTGCAGACAAAGTACAGACAGAATTGTCTTTTTATCTCATAAGTTTCCCCTGATGTGATGGGAGTGGCAGTGATGTCAGTGTAATGCCCTGAAGAATAATAATGAAGGTTTAAAAAAAATACTGTAACACGAAGAAATGCAGTGCTGTGGCCACAGCTGGTCTGCAGTTCCTTACCCACTGTAGAAACTCTGACAGGGAAATGGAGGGGAAGGGTTTTTTGCTATATTTTTGAGAGCCTGTAATCAAGATCATGAAAACAAAAGATTCCTAAACTTAAAAATGGATGTAGATAAAGCTGAAAATTTCCTGTTTCTGTTCTTATGTGTTCCTGCATTAACCTTTCAACATAGATCAAGATGACCAGATACTGAACCCATCACAAACCGGTTACATTTACATAAGCAAGTCTGAATGCCCTCTTCACAGTCTTTTGCAGCTTGAGAAAAATTTAATGGGGTGTACTATGGCTTTTCTCATGCTCCATGACCACTGTGCCAGATGCTCACTGTGGCTGTCAACCAAGAAACACCGAGCAGCATCTCATGTTTGGTATAAGATTCACACTGCAAACAAGTGTTGTGGCCATCTAATCTTGAGTTGCTATTTCACACCTAAGAAAAGATACCTGAATACATGATGTGTGTGCATATGCTACAAATACATCTGGAAAATAGTTTTTTCCATCAACAACCCTGGCTCACTTCAGAGTAGAGGTACTGGAGGAAGGCAGTCTGCACATTTACAACTGTTTGCAGAAGCCAGGAGGAAGCAATGGTGTCAAAAGCTCCTGGTTGTACAAGCTACAGAAAATCCCAAGAATCTTCTCGTCCTCTGGTGAGAACACAAGGCTTCTGAAAACACAGCAAAAGGGTCTTGGTATGATTCAAGACAGCAGCTGATGTTCCATTAAATATGTAAATGGTTGTAGTCCTGCCTAAAATAATAAAATAACCCAAGTCAAGCCTTATCCCAGTTCTTTTAGGGATATACTAAACCTTTAAAAGAGAAATGAGGTGCTTGTTTTAACTAAACCAGGGCTTCTTTTTGGAACTGTGAATTCTGACATGTCCTTTGCTTCAAAAAGATAAAGCAGGAATATCCACATGATCAAATTTCAAACATCCAAGTAAGATCCTCTGAGAAGTGTGCAGATTCTTATTGACCACAGCAGCAGCTTCAGCTCCAGAGTTACACTTAAAAAGTTTAAATCCCATTAGGTGTAAATGGCCTGGAATGGAAGAAAATTTGCAACCAACAAGGAGCCTAAATGAAATGGTCCCGAGTTACCGAGAAACTTATGCAGTGTGAATCTAACTCCAAATCAATGTTGGGATCTTCATGAGAGTCAACTGAGCTAATACCTGTAGTTACCTAAGTCACAAGTATGGGACTTGGCTACTCAAGGAAAACTTGTATTGTCAATAGCACTTGCAGATGAGGCGAAAGTGTCCTTAATATCAAAAGGTACCAGAGAAGACAACGTAAGAAGCCTTCTTTCTTCCACTGCTATTGGAAGGAAATTATTTTGTCAGGATATGGTGGTATCACTACCCCTAATCCCTTCCCACACAGCAGGGGCTGTAACTTGCTGGCATGTAACTGCAGTCACTGGAAGACCCATGGCTGAAGCAACAGCTGGAGCCTTTAGAACCTGTTACTCCATTTGCTTCATCTACTAAAATAGAGCTTTCTGGAGCAGTATGAATTAATTCCCAAGAGTTGTGAATCCTGCAGAATTCATTTATTCATGTGCCTGTAAAAGGCATTAAAATTTAAGAGTCTGAAATAAAAATGAGTGTAATTGCACCTGTTTTTAGATTCTTTCCCATTCTGATTTACCATTGCATTTTTACTGGCATTTAAATGACTCGATGTTTAATTGAAAGCTCTGAATTGCTGATTGCTGTTACAATGCAAGTTCTCAGTGGGGAAAAATATATCCTTTGTAAATTCTTTGGAAATGAAGTGTCATCTTTGCTATGCACAGTCTCTCAGATAAGGATGTGGAAAGACAGAATTAAAGCTGTGATAGTACTTATAATATCTGCCTTAATGAAGATTCATAGGACTGGTTTTAGTGAGCAAGCTTTGAGAACCCCCTGAGAGCTCTGGCATTCATGGTGACACACAGCATACATTTCACTGGGACTTTTCCCATGCTGGGTTAATTAGCAGTTACAAACCCTTAGAAATTTATTAATTTGTTTAATCATAACTTCAGAAAATTAACATGGTAAATTTCTGAAAAAAAAATTAAAAATAGACAATTAAACATAAATCAAACATAAGAAAAACTTGTAAAATCTATAAAACTTATGAATCCAGCTGAAGGCCTGTTGGTCACACCGACAGAGTGGTGCACTACATATGTAGCACAACGTTATAGGGCACTGCTGTGCAAAGCACTACACCCAGGGGCAATAAGGTAGCTATTCCCTAGCAAAAACAGAAAAAAGGAGGCCAACTGAGGGAGTTCATGCTGCCAGTGAAACATCCATGACCAGGTAGCTAAATGGTGAGTTACACAGTGATCTCAGTTTCAGAGGCTTTGAGAAAATGACCAAAGCCTTCCCAGTAGTGTACTGGTCTCTGGATTAGTCTCTCTTCTCCCTAGTATCAAGTCCAGTGAGAACTTTACAGTATTTGGAATCAAATGAAAAGGACTGGTGAAGCATAAGACTTGAAGGCTACTCCTAAAATAGGAAATATCTGGTACAGGCAATTGGGATGTGTTTGTGGTCAGGATTTCTTGTGAATTCCTGCTATTGATATCATCATCACCATGTCATTTGGTTGGAAGGGACCTTAAAGATCACCTAGTTACAATCCCCCTGCATGGGCAGGGACACCTCCCACTAGACCAAGTTGCTCAAAGCCCCATCCAATCTAGCCTGGAACACTTCCAGGCATGGGGCATCCACAGCCTCCCTGGGAAACATGTGCCAGTGTCTTACCAACCCCACAGTAAGGAATTTCTGCCTAATGTTGGAATGGAGCTGTTTGGCTTGGTTTTTAAATCATTCCTGATCAAAAACTTTGACCAAGACTTGCAAACTAATAGTTACCTGGACTGGGTTTCAAGGTGATTCTGATTCATCTGGGTTTTTGACCATTCCTTCATCCCTACTAAATTTGTGGTGTGGTTTGGTTTGGTTTGGTTTAAAAAAAGACAAAACTAAATGCATTTCAGTTATTATGCATTTTCTTTTTAAATTTAGAAATAACGGGTTCACATGAACAAAAACCTGATTGAGAGGGCACAGGAGGTGATATTTCCTGATAATATCTCTGGGAAATGAAACTGCTGATACTTTGGCATAGCTCTAGCTTCCAGCCACTGTTATATTTTAATGATATGATCAATAACCATATAGATAGAAGGGATATTTCCTACCACACAAAATACAATAGCTTGAAACATGAGAAGTGGTTTCTGCATCCTTTTAACTGGTGGTTAACCTCATCGAATTACTGCACCTGCCAAGGCGGTGAGAACTAAATACAGCTGGTGCCACTGTCTGGCCAGCTGAACCCAGCCCCATGTTAATTTGGACAGATGTAAGCAACCACATGGTTGACTCTGGCATGACGTGATGAGACTGTGCTTCATCACAAGCCAGAGTGATTGTTCTGAGGTACAGAAACCAGGGCAAGACAGGACTAGCTGTCTCTCCCTTCTCACTGAATCCAGCCCTGACAAATCCATAAAATCAGGGAGTCATACAGGCTGGAAGGGATCATGTCCAGGAAGTTTCATAAGGACCACGGGGCTACTTTCACCCCAAAGCCTCTCAGAGCAGTTGAGTTGTCAAGGAGAAAAAAGGAAAGAAGAAAGACCCCAGTCAGAGGTGCTGTACAAACAGGTTAGAACAACAGTCCTGTACCTCAAGGGGCAGAGAATGAAGTAGGTCAATAATTAAATGTGAGAACAAAGATCCTGTGGTCTTGGCAGCTAGTTGGCAAGGCGACCCTTGAGAAGGAATGTAATACAGAAATTAAGTTGTTGTGCAGACATACTTTATGGAAAGGTCTATCTGCTTGTGTTGTTCTTGTGTTTGGTTTTGCTTTTTTTCAGCAAAAGAATAAAGGACATTCTTGAAAGCTAAGCAAGAGGGTGAAGACCAAGAGAACTCCAGGCTGCATCCCTTTGTTTCCCCTCTATGTCCAACCCCCAAATGACCTGTACTGATTCCTCCAATAAGCACCACATAAAAGATCAAACCAGTGAATCATTTCCTTCTTATATGGTGTTTCTCCTGAAGTTCTTGCACAGTCCCAAGAATATATTTCTTGTCCTACACTGAGTACAAGATGGCCAGGAGAGGGATGCTGGGCAAGTAGACCTTTGATTTTTCCCCAGATGCAGTTCAGCTCTCATTGACTTCTTCATCACATTTACATTTTTGAAGCCTGGAACAAAAACCTCCTACTGAACATAAGGAATGCAGTCAGTCTGTCCATCTTCACCCAGTGCTGCATAATATCCTATATTATTTTGCTGGGCTTTTTTCAGTTTTCAGTGGCATGAATGTAAGGTTACCAGATCTCTAAAGTATCTTCATCTCTATAGCAGATGGGGGAATGAAACTGGCAAATAACTTTCACTGCAACCTGCACTCACAAAATATGCAGGCATATAAATAGACATGTAATGCCTTCTACCAAATTATTTTCTAATAATTATGCACTTACCCTATCTACATTATATATCCTCCTAGGTCTATGCATACTATGGAGAGATATTAGGAATATATTATATAGATACAATAGAAGGCATCACTAAGAAAATTTTGATTAAGGCAAACAGAACTAGTCATGTGTTTACAGTTCACACGCAGGGTTTTTTGTTCCTGAACTGGATCCACTAAGCAGTCATCCATGCATAACTTTCTTCCTCTGGCTATGTATACAGCAGGGATCACACATAGTATGGACATGAATCCTTATTGCATGTCCCCTCTCTTCTCACACAGAATCCTTTGACCACATTGTTTACAGTTAAAAGATTACTCAACACTATTTTAGTACCTAAGTTTTTATGAATACGGAGCTTGTATTTGCTTTGTCAGAACAGGAAAATTCCCAGGATTATATCTCAGATTGGATCACTGCAATGTAGTTAAAATGTGAAATCTAATAACAAGGATGTTATTTCACAGATTGCCACACTCAGGTCAGGAGAAGGTCTGAATGATGTAAAAGACACATATGTTGGGACCAGACAACCTCTTGAGGTCTGTTCCAACCTGAATTATCCTATGATTTATGATTCTATAATTTTAAGGTACAAACAGATAAAATGGGTGCCAGCAGCATGAAAAGCAAAGACTTAAACTTTTCCTTGCATATCTTTCTCCTCATGTGGCTTCCATTACTTTCTTCAATATTTTTTCTACTCCCCTGCAGAGTAGTCTTGCATGTTTTAGCCAGGGTTTCTCAGGTAGAAGTAGAGATCTATGAGAAATCAAAATTTCACAACAGACTTGGTAATATTCAGTTGGTTTTATCTGCTCTGAAGCTATGCCAGGGTGAATTAAAGATTTTCTGCCTTCAGCAGTCAGAAATGAAGATGGCAGCCAAATCTCTTGTTTGTTTCTGCTCCCCATAGCCACCTTTTTTATAACATTAGTATCACCACTGCAGGACACAGCTCAGGTTGTTCTTCACTATGGGTGGTTCTGTGCTCCCATCCCTGGTCTGACACCTTAGCAGTCACATGTATGTTTTATCTCAGGCTACAAATCTCAGCCACATAAGGTGGTTAGACCACAGAAGCAGAGGAAGTTTCTTAGTGTATAGTCATGGGATAGTCACATTCCAGAGGATTTCCAGAAAGACAATGGAAAAGTTGTCCTGTAAGTATAAACTTACAGTCCTTTTCATTTAAGGTGTTAACCAGCAACGTGAGAAACCAACTAAAGAAGATTGGTTAAACTTTTCAGGTTGACCTCAGGATATTAGACGAAAAAGTCCAGTGCTTTAATATCACAGAAATGTCAAAGCTGCCACTCAGTTTCTGCCTACCCTGAAGACACCTAAGGATTTTTTTGCAGCAAAGTGCCCCCAGAAGCTACATTTCATATTCTAGTGATGTGCAAAGTGACCTGGTGATCTTCAAAACCTCATCTACATTCATTGTTTGTATACCACTGTCTGTCACTACACCTCAGAGGCATGAGGTGGTAAGCAGCCTGACAACAGGGCTGGAATCACCTCTGTCCTTCCATGATACAGTTATTACAGCCTATCTCTGCATCAGGGGAACATGGCTTTTCATTCTAGCAGATCAAAGCAAGAACCTGATATCATGACTCAGCTCTAGAAGAGTTCTTGAGTCACCAGGCTCAATTTCTCTTCTTCCAGGCTCATATTCTCTTCTCCAGGCTGTACAGCTTGTTTTAATGTAAGAAAGTATTTAAGAAGCCACAGGGAGTAAGACAAAGATGTCTTAACAGTTGTGGTCCTTAACTGACTTAGTGCAGTAGAAGTTTTTAGAGTTGCTATTCTTATTGTTACTATTTTCTTACTGTAATACACACACAGCAAAAAAAGTTCCATAATAAACAACTTCATTTCCAGCTGGAACTTCTGTTGTGGCTTATTTCTTCCAAAATTACTAGACTCATCTCAGATTTAAGCCAGCTATGGAAAGTGTCTAATATTGCTAAGATTGGTAGTAAACTATCACTACTAATAGTTTGTCCTAATTTATATACAGGACTGGCCAGGAATTTTTGTGGAAATAACTGTGCTACAGAAAATCCAGTTCTGGAAAAAAGATTTTGATATCTTTTACTTTTGGTCAACGAAGTAGAAAATTCTAATTTTTTTAATGGAACTGAAATATTTAATGCTGGGTAATTTTGAGATTAACAGGCTTTTGTGTAAGATTGTGGCAACATTTAATAGTTGTCTGACTTTTCTGTACAGATCTAGTGCTGTTAGCAGCTGGCATATCAAGCAAAATAGAGAAAGAAACATAACATCAAAATAATGTTAACTGCTTTTACTGGACCGCACTTTTCCAGATGCCACAGAGCTAAATGACAATTGCTAAATATTAGAGAGGGAGAAAAATCAAAGTTGTCTAATTTTTTAAGTTGTCAACACACCATTTGCTTTACAGCAGTCTTGGCACAGTAATTATCTAAACATGGGTAAAAAACCAACAACCCTACCCTAATCAGAGCTCAGATTATATCAAGTTCATGGCACTAGAAAAAATATCTTATTCAGGATTTTGTTCAGAACACAGAGAACTTCTGTCAGAACAGATGGGCAGGGATAGTAAAAGCTATATGAGGAGATTATAAAACAACAATGCTACTGACTTCTAATGGACTTGAAATTCCTGTCTTCTGCAGACACCACCTTTCCTCCATAATGCAAAATTTATCAGTATACAGGCAATTTGGTACAACATAGGCAATCCCACAATGTCCCACAGTCCCACATTCCTTAAAATAGCAAAACCTTTGAATGAAACTTACCAAGTGTGGCTACCCTGTGTAACTGGCTTTTAGTCATCCCAAAGTATCACTTGGAGCTGAATCTGCAATTAGAAGTGTCTACACATAATGTGATTACAGTCTGTGTAGAAAGGGTAGAGGAATGGGGAAAAAATGAGGGGAAAAAAAAAGATCACATTCAGACCTCCTACTGAAGATGCCAAACTAAGGCCTGAGACTGATTAGTGAGCAGAAGTCTGGCAGCTCTGGATAGCAGACAGCCACATTAACTCATCTAGTGTAGATGTAGCAATGGCATAGTTACACTCTGAAGTAGAAAGTCTATATGCAGCCTATACAGCCTAAAGCTCAGCTATGAATCAAACTTCTACTGTTTTCAAAAGGAATCTTGAAAGCATTGAAAGTGCTGAGCCTGAATGAGTCAAACAAAATCTCAAAGGAAACCCCTGGCAGAATGTAATTTGGATGATTTCTGTCCTCAACTCGGTGCCTTCCTCCATGCTCACCTTTCATCTTTAAAGATGGTTTTTTGTAATTTTAATGATGAAAATATATTGACATCAGAAAGATGTGTCACATACCCTGAAGATTTACAACCTAAGGACCAGATCCTACAGATGGATCGTCATTAGATATGCACCCAAAGTGGCCTGTATGGAATTTTATTGTCAGGACATCAAACCATTAAAAAAAAATTCAGAGCAAAACTTGTAGACAAAAATAAATTTGTAACAGATTTGTCATAGACTCTACTCCAGGCAGGTTACAGTGTCCTTCCAGTCTAAAACTGTCCACACTGTACTCAGTCCATTTTTTTGTTACACATCATTTGTATGTGTTATCACACATCCTTTGGATGTACAGTCTTCAAGTGTTCAGCGATTTACAACAGAGCCCTATGAAGCATCCCAGATACCACCCTCAGTTACACACAAGTTTCCACTGTAAATTTCCTGGTTATAAAGCTTAATAATATCATCTTATCAGCTGTAACCACACCTTTTTAAGGCAGCTATTCCAAGCGCTTCCTCATTGTATAGACTTTCTCCATACCCTATATAATATTTAAACTGTTTAATATTGTTACCATGTGGAGCAGGGCTCATTTCACCTATCATATAGTTATCTAAAAGTAGCATTTTATTCAACTCACTTCTTTGTTCAGCTCAAGAAATTCACCTCCCATGAGAGATGATGTGATTCACCCTGTGGAGATACTGGTGTACCTCCAGTATCTGAATTGTGACTGCAGAAAGAGCCTGGGCAGCAGCTTTTGACTAGACATCAAACGTTTTGATCAAGATGGACCCCATCCTTTAAGTAGAAACAGTAAACCTGTGGTAGCTACAATACTGCCCTGGTAGCTTGTCTCCCAGTCCTGCCCAAAGGAGCAGATATTATTTCCCAAACAGCTCATGACTGGCCCTCATTTCCTAATAGCTTGTTCTGGCAGGAACACTTGTACCCTGCCATAGATAAAAGGCTGGAGCTGACGGAGAAGAAAAAACTGGAAAAGACAGACTGCTCACATAGCATTTGTGAGGCAGCAAAGTTAATTGCCATGTAATTACCACCCAAGTAAATTGTTTAATGTGGTAAAATGTGACCAGGGTTGTTACTTCTGCTGCAAGCAGTGGCTCATGATGCCATCTGCAACCCATCAGCAGATCACAAAGTGAATTTGCTGCAGATGTAAAGCAAACCCTCGACATCTCCAAGCATGTTGTTAAAAACCCCCATCAAGCAAATACTAACATTTCTGTTGTTTCAGATGTCAGTGTGGCTATTTACATAGGGCTCGATGGTGCCGCACTTGTTGATGAGGGAAGAATATGGTTAGTTAAGAGAAGAGCAGGTTGGCAATGGCTTCTGAGGTTAGAAACAAAAATAAAAGGGGGATAAAAGATACATCAGTGCTCGACCATAATTGGAAATCCAGCTACGCCGTGTGGAGAGGGGAGCGATGAGGGGGAAAGGAATGTGGTCTGTCATGAAAGCAGCTTTCTGGCAATTTACTGTGGGATCGACAGCGGTTCCTATAAACAGCAGGCAACTGCTGGATCAGCTACTGATTCCTCCTGGGTGCAGGGCTTTCAGTGCTCAAAACCAGCGGGTGAGTGTGCCAGGTCAGAGTCATAACCACACCAGGCGCCGATGCTCAAATCTGTCAAGCTGAGCTAATGCACTGAAAATGGAGTGAAATCCAAGAGCATGGAGATGGGGTGCAAACTGCTCAAGGGCCTGAAGCATCTTTTGCAGAAAGCTGTAGGGGGAGACAGGGCTCCCTGGGAATCATGAGGTTTGGGAGAAGTTTGCTGCTGTCAGCCTTGAAGGGACTGCCATTATGCATGGGGTGAACCTTTATGTCTTACCTTAACATTGTTATTTAATTCCCTGCAATCTCCAGTTCAAAAGGTCACTGTAAAAAAAAAAAAAAAAAAAAAAAAAAAAAAAAACCAACAGTGATGTTTTCAGTATGTGCTTTAAAATACTGACCTATTTACTGTTGCTTCAAGTCTTATCCCCACATCAAATATCACTTGACCCATGCAAGTGTTTGGATTTGTTTCTCATGTTTTTAAATTTTTCTATATTTCTTCAACATTTTTCTATATATATGAGATTTCAGAAGCAACTCAGGGATCCAGCAGCCATCAAGTCTCTTTTGATTTGATCTCTTTGGCGTCTGAGATGCTTTGAAAATATCTCCCATGGTTCACAGTAACCCAGACACTCAGCAAATCTCATTCAAAGCAGAAAACTGAGCTCTATAAAAAGCTGTTCTTCCTGCTGAAGGTTATGAAGGATTATCAGCACACATTACTTCATGAGATAGAAATGCTTCCCAGATCCACTGATTGTCACACTTTGAGCCATCTTTCATGTTAGTGGCTGTAGCCTGGTTTTGCTCCTGTGGTTACTTTGCACAGAGTTGTAGGGATCATGCATGAAAAAGAAAACAACCTGAGAAGCAGTTTTGGCGCTTTTTTTAGTAACAGTACTGCCCTAATACTTTTATGTATCTGAGCTACTGGGAGAATCTGAATTTGTGCAAAATTTAGAAATTTCTGAAGTACATTTGTTTGACTCTTATGCACCTAAAACAAGCAGGTACAAGTCTATACACCATTACCTGACACACACATTCTTGACAAGTAAAACATGTACATTTACTTACAGAAAATCACCCAAAGAAGCTTTATAGTCTTATTAAAAATGAGATTAATTTTTAATTAAATGGAGCTAAAGTCTTCCTTCAGCATAATGCACACACTGGGATGAGCAGAAAAGAAGTTGTTTTGTTTTGGGGGAAGGAAAGCATCTTCTGGATCTTCAAGCTGTTTTCTCACTTTCATGGAACAGATGGTTGGGAGAAGGAAGTGCTGTGCCTAAAGCTGCACCATTTTGCAATGTGGGATAACTAGAATTAGGAAGAGAGAAGAAGAGACAGATTGATCCACAGCTTTCCCCAACCACTGGGGAATTTAATAATTTGAACTGGAGCACAAATCTTGCAATGGTGTAAACTGCTATAGTTCAAACGACTGCAGTAGCTGCAGAGTTATTATCACAGGTTTGAAGGATACCAGCAGATATCCTGTAGATATCCCTAAAATGTGGGGTGATGCTGCACACTTGCAACTCTGACTCTTCATCCTGTTTTGTACCTTTACTTTTCATGCACAGCATAGAGTGGCAATAGTTGACAAACACTGTCATTTACCTTCCTGCATTTTTTTCCTGATATTTCTAGTTGCAAAACTATTTTCATTGGAAAGTGACTTGTAGTGTACAAAAATGCACAGTGAATTTTGCTGGTGTTTTCATTGGGTTAAAAAAACCAACAAAACAAAAAACAGCAATGTCATACTAATGTTTACTATCAGGACAGAAAAATCATAATACTAAAATGTAGTCATTAGTTGATGGTGCCTTCCAGTACAGAGGATTTCAGGAACTAGCTCTTCAGCAGTTTATGCACCAGGTAAGAGGTGACACCAGGGATGCTTGAATCATAACAGATCAACAGCAAAAGCCCAAACACTGGCTTACACTTGTCAATGGTTTTATCAGTAGCAAGAAATGGTATTTAGTAATTTGTTTTCTATTACCAATTAATCAAGGTCGGTTTTCCTTTTTTTTTTTTTTTTTTTTTTGATTCTCTTCTAGTAAGTTGAAAAACATCTTGCAGCAATCAAGAACGCAAAATACATTCATGGGCTTTGCACAGCTGCTCCTGTCCTTTGGCAGTTTAATACAGCACCAAATAAAGTGACCACAGTGTAAGCTGTGATTTAAGTCACTTGAGATCCAGCATACAAGAGATTGCAGTGGCTGCAGAGGAATATCACAGACTGGTAACAGTAAAGGCCTGAGATGTGAAAGAAGATGGGTCATGCTCATCTGAGCAAAGCCTTTCCTGGATTTCTTCCACCAGTTTTTGGAAGCCAGCTTGAAAATAATTTGTATTTACTATCTCTATGGTGTAATCAGGTTCTTAATGAGCATCATTTGGAAGCTGTTTTAATAGAATTATTATTTTCAGTGGAAAAATGTGTCATACAGATAATATTTTTTCAGTTTAAAGTCCCATCAGAGAAGACACACCTGGTGAGGAGGTGGGCAGATGATCGTTTCACAGAAGAAAATTTCAGTCAACTTCAATGTCAAAACAAATAATGTTTAGGTATTTCTAAATCAAATTATTTTGCAGCATTTTATTCCATCAGTGATAGAGGTTTTATAGTGAGTGAAGACCAAAATGAAACAGATTTTCCACAAGTCCATGTATGTTGTACATTCTGTTTTCTGACTAGGTCTAAATACAGATGAAATACACAAATTGGAGTGTGAATTCTTTCTTGCAATGATTATTTTGAGGCAAAGGAGAGGACCACAAAAATAAATAAAGACATATAGGTTTATGGCATCCCCATTTCTTTTTTTAAGAAACCAGGAAAAATAAAACCTGCAGAGTTGAAGGCCACTTTTGTATTCTAGTTTCTCCCAGATATTTTTTTCAGCACATCTAAAGTTCACAAATCAAGGCAAGGGCATGTTCTCATGTTCTCAGTAGGCAAAGCATATAGTTTTACCACAAGGGGAAAAGGGCAGCAAAGTTGATCTGCAAATCTCTTACTTGAGCCTTAGTAATTTCAGACAGGTGCCCTTTGCTGAGCAATACTTTTTTCTTGAAAGAATGTATCTTGGCACAAAGGGACTAAAAAAAAAAGTAATTGTAGACATGTGGCCTTTAAAAAGCCAATGGCTTACAAATTAATTTTACTGGAGGCTGTAGCAATTACAAGACTTGATCCTGCAGTCCAGATATTCACCTGAAGCTCACCGCAGGGTTCATTTCTCTGTGCAGGTTTCTATTGCAATTTGTTGAGGAAATGTTGTCGATGTTGAAATGTCCTAAAACCAAAATCTGCCAGTCTTGTCACTGCTAGAGAGAATCGAGCTCCAGGTCTATGTGTTAATATCCAAAGCCTTTAAGAAGTGGACGTGTCTTACACAGCAGCTCTCACATCCCTCTCTGCAGCTGCCATTTCTGTCTTTTGACAATTGTCTCCACTGAGAGCAAGGATGCTGCCAGCTAGGAATAAGCACTCATGCTCTCCAAGGAGCTCAAAAGGCCTTTAATTAAACTTTTTTTATATGTACAGACTGAGAGAAAGGATGCTGCCCAAAAGACAGAAACTATCTGGGGGAAAGAAATAATTTTTACAGAGATATTATATTCCAGAGGAGGTTCTATCAGCAAAGACCAGGACAAAGGTCCTATATCTGAAAGGATGGGAGGCTGAAAGTAGTTTGAGAACAAATCCGTAACCTAGAAAAAGATTGTTCAGATCTGCCATTTTCCAGTAGTCACAAGAGCACTGAACTCTGTATCCTGAGTGCCTTAATCCACAGGACATGAGCACAGTACCTATTACCTGCTTTTTTCACATAAAACACCAAGGGACTGAATATTATTTTCTTATAAAATAGAGCTAATCAAAATTATTAAAAATAAAATAAAATAATTTAAATAATTAAAAATTATAAGATAAGATAAAATAAGATAAGACAAGACAAGACAAGACAAGAGACAGGACATTTTTCTGGAAAAAAAAAAAAGAAATCCAGTGAGAAATAATGCAAGGTAATCCCAGTGTCATCGTCAAATTTAGGGCCTAGCTATTGCCATCAATATTAAAAATTGCCTCCCCAGTTGAAGACCACCTCTTCTGTAATCTTACATTTGGATCCAAGGCCCATGGACAGCCTATATCCCATACCAGGAATTGCTCTTCTGTCTTCATCAGAGCATGGGACTGCAGAAAGCATCAAGGTTCTGGCGGAACACTCACCAGGACCATAGCACATTTTGAGACAACTGTATGATCCTCACCCACCTGTGACCCTCCAAAGCTTGTCTGGGCTTGATGAGATTCAGCATCTGGTGTCATTTCCTGGGAATCTCACCCACATTGTTTCTAAAACTGCCTACATGAAACACTTCTAACCCAAAGCTAATAGCACATGTTTTGAGAGGTATTAACTTGTCGTGATTCCTTTCATTAAACCCCCCCTTGTAGTATTTTCCCAATTGTGTCACTCTTAGCTCTCTGTGCTTCTTAAATATTTGGGGTTTTGTTACTTCCATGCTGCTTTGGCTTCTTAAACCATCTCTTTTTGAAGTGTCTTTTTGTCTAGTAAATAAACCCAAAATTTAAATAATAATGAAACAATAATTCACTAAAGAAGACAGTTGTGGCATGTTGACTCAAATGTGAGTTTTATTTTCCATAATAAAATATGTCAATATTTATTCTTATTTAAAGCATGGTTTTCTCATATAATAGAGTCAACATTAAGGGAACTATCCATCTTAGAAATATATAAGATACCATTATTCATTGTCTGGAGATTGCAAAACTGAGAAATATTGTAACTGCTGATGTATGAGAGTAGCTCTTGACTCAGCTTCAATAGGGACACATGAGATTCTTGCATTAATCATTCTTTTACTGCTACTCAGTTTCAGCCATTAGCTTTTAATGCCCAGAAGGCTTATAGCACAGAGAATCTGACTGCTGCCAACGTAAAATCACCAGTAAGAGGCTGGGTTTTCTAAAAGATCTGTAGCTATTTGCAGGGGGTTTTAACAGCAGAATCCAGAAGGTAAATAGCTCTTAAAGATTTTGAAACTTTTGAAACACGTTATAAATTCCCAGTATGAATACTGACATCATTGTTACATTATTCTGTAAAAAGATGCTTACACTCAAAGCCTGATGGCTTTTCAATAGCAATGAAACTAGCAGTGGCCTTGAATCTCAACCCTACATCTATGTATCTTGAAAGAATAAGAGATTAAAAATACAGCTCTCGGTGTTAATCTCAGCTCTGTTCTAAACTTCAGGTTAATTTTGCCCCAATGATTAAAGCCTTAAGTTTACAGTTTGGCTATTCAGGGAAGGAAAAGGACATTTGATGTCATTGCTTTGTACTTCACCAGGACAGACCCATAATATTAAACAACTCTGTCTCTGGATGCTTATATGGCCATTTCTCAAAAGAAATAAAATCATGGAATTCAAGAACTGTGCTTTTCTTCATATATTTAATCACATCAGATTGTTTGTGCATAAGTATCAATGAGTTAGTACTAATCTAAATACCTAGGTAACTATTATCACCTGTATCAGGTTTTTTGTTTGCTACCTGGCTGCCATACAGCTAATAATAGCTGTGCCCTGATCCAAGGTAAAATACAGTTCTAAGCAGTAGTAGGCAATATTTAAGTGGTATAAACCAAGAATGTGTTGATAACAGCTTTATGTTTGAACTATTTTGCAGGAAAGGACAGCGGGTGATATTGGTTCCTATGCATGGGATTGCCCCTTATTCTCCATATGTGGTACAAAACAGCTTCCATGGACCACATGCATAAGCCTGAATTTCAGTGGCTATTAGGTCTGAAACATAACAGAAATAAAAACCTCCAGATGTCTTGAAATAAATCTAGATTCTCCTGCTCCTGGCTACTGTTTCAAACCGATCAGCTTGCTGGCGGGACCAAAAGCGTATGGTGAATTTGATTTTAAGGTGAATGTTCTCCTTTTCTGACCTAGTTAATTTGTCTGGAGACCTTTCTGCCAATGGCTATTTAGGGTAGGATTACATTTCAATCTGGTTTTAAGTGGAGACTTCAAATGGCTCTCCCAGAGAATATGAAGCAAGAAACCTTTCAGAGTCAGAGAGCTGACAGGAGGCAGCTTAACTTGTATTACATGAAATTTCTCTCTGTTGTTTTGCCAATGTCCATTGTGGTTTTAGAGACATCAGCAAATTCATTAGTTGCAATTATATGTGATCACTCTGGATTTCTAAAGTTGTTTCCAGGCAGGACCAGTGTGATCCTGCGGAAGTGGGTATGAATCCCCTAAATGAAGGGGCAACACCAGCTTCCATCAGATTTTCCTTTACATCACTTTCCTTTAACAGGGACTTTACTGTCAGTCACAGCATGCCATAACTCTCAGCTTCATCATTCAATGGAGAAAACTTCCCTTGTTGACTCCCAGCTTCCCTAGGAGGATGTAACCATTAGGACTAATTGCTCACCTTCCTAGGAATCTGGACTCCATGCCCATCTATACTGATGCTTCCAAAACAATACAAAGGAGTTCAATTTTTAAAAAAAGATTAATGTGTATTAATCCCATGGTGGCTCTCCCAGCTGAAAGAAATGTCTCTGCTACATTTCTGAAAATGCAGCTGGTAGGTTTGCTTCACTTTCCTTTATTGTGGCAGAAAGATTCTCAGCCCTGTTCACACCTACACTGGTGAACTGAAGAAGATACATGCAGAAGACATTTGCAACCAGATACACATGTTGGAGTGTCTCATGTTTCAGACTAACAGCCAGATGTGGCACATCTGCAGTACCTGAGGGAATTCTGACCACAATACAAGGTTTGCATTCTCCTTTTAAGACCCTGGACTGGATGCACACAGCTCCTAGAGAGCAGATTTACTAAGGCTTTATAAGGAAAATCTTCTCACAGCTCCATTTGGCACAGTGTATGCCATGTGTCACATGCAAGAAGGGAAACTGGTGGCTGCTAGGCACTGCTGCTCAGAGCCAGACAAGGGTACTTCATGCCCAGCAATGTAACAACTCTCCTTCTCCCATCACCTGAGTACAACATCATGGAGCAACACAACAGAGCAACTCCCACCAGCTAAAGCAATACTGCTACTGAAAGCAGCATCACCCTCACACTTGTGTGTCCTTACTCTATTAATCAGGATGAGAGGACGAGATTAGGGGGTTTGCAGATTTCCTCCCACACCCCAGATGTGGAATGTGGGCAGCATATGCCAGACACATGGAGCTGAAGTCCATTGTAGACCTGTGCTATGCAAGTCTCACTCCAGGCAGCAACAAGTCTTCTTCCTGGTTATGTTCCCTTCCATCATCACCTTCCTTTCCCTCTTCATCACCAGGGCTTCAGGGATGGAGGCTCTTAATGAACTAATCTTGTTTCTGAAGCTCTGAATTTTAGCGTTTTCTTGACATCCTGGGGGCAAGGAAAAGCAGTTCAAAAGCAGTGCCATGATCATAATGGATAAATTATTCTTGTAAATATATTATTAGCAGTGTGCGCAGTATATAAACATAAGAAACCCTAGTATTTGAGCACACAAAAATGTACACAGATTCGAGGCATTGAAGGATTCAGCCTGGGTCATCAAAAGAGGAGTGTGACATCCCTATGAGGATAGCAGCTTGTCACAAGTGGGAGATGGATTTGGCTTAGACATGTTATTATTTTTTCAACAGCACTGTTTGGTGAACCCAACCCCATTAAGTGCTCAGGACAGCATAGTTTCTGTTGCTCATATCATTTTCCCTTGAGTATAAAGTAAAAAGCACTGCATTGAATACACTTAGACCTTAACTTCATATGGAAGAAGTGGCCACTTGCCCAGGAATATCTCCCAAGAAGGCAGAAAATTGCTTGGCCAATCTCATTTTAAGGCTACTTTCTGAGAAAAAAATTGAGACCAATTTTGAGGCTACAGCCAGTAAAAATGAGGTCAAGAAAGCTAAGGTTTAAGAAAAGTGATAAAGCACAAGCCTTAAGATCAATAAGATCTCCCCTTAGCCTCCTCTTCTCCAAACCAAACATTCTCAGTCCCCTAAGCCTCTCTTGATAGGACTTGTTCTCCAGACCCTTCACCAGCTTGGTTGCTTGTATTTCGCATGAGGAGACACAAACAAGTAGATGTATAGCATGGTGATGCCTGATGAGCTGTTCAGGCTAACTCAGTTGTTCAGCCCAAGTGAGCTGGATGTCTCTGTACTCAGGAAGCAGAGATCAAATAAGCATCCCAGCCAGACAGCCAGAGGAACACAAAAATCATAAATGGAGCAGCAGGCTGAGTCCCTGCCTGAAACAGAGCAAATACAGCACTGAGAATTGGTGTCCTTCCCCAGAACAAGACAAGTGTTTCCTGATCCCACCTTTTAGAAAGTCTGTGGAACAGGAGATGTGGTCGTTCACAGAAACAAGACACCCACTTAAATCAAACTCTTAATGTCTCTGTGTGAGGCAGAGACCCAAAGAGACTGTTCTGCCCAGTGTGCTCACAGCCACCCACTCAGGGAGAGTCCAGGGCTCCTTCCCACAGCTCTGCACTGCACCAATGCTGTGCTGATTGCCTGGCCTCTCACCATTAACCCAAGCAAGACCTGGGTAAACACCTTTTGGCGCACAGCTTTGCAGATGAGAAAATCTGAACACATTTGTAAAGTAATTAACTTCCTTACAAATTGTTTGGATTTGCTTTTCTAATAATAAGAAAACCCCACACAATACAAATGGCTCATTATAGAAATGACCCTGTTGCTATCCACCCTGATGTCATTCTGCTAGGCTCATCTAGAAGTACAATTTAGAGTCATAATCATAACTCTTCACCCACCCCTCTCAAACATAAACTTCTTGAGACAGACCTCTGGGTTCAGTGTTGTAAAACTGAAGTAATGTCATTGTGTTCAAAAAGTGAGAGAGACCAGAAATGTCTGTTGGCTTTAAAAACAGTTGGCCCTTATTTAGTAATAACTAACACAGACCTAGGGTTTATTATCAGACTTGACTGTCGGTTACTGCAGGACTCCAGCAAAGAGAATCTCAGGCTTGCAAGCATCAATAAAAAATTATCCACATAAAACAATAGCTTACCCAAAGCAAAATATAGTGTGTATCCACTGTATTTATTGAATGCAAACATGAGCTTGAATAACTATCTGCTTAAAAGGAATGGATGGGAAAGGATGCTATGCAAAATTGAAACCAGATTTTTATCCTTCCAATTGCCTTTCATACAGCTTTCTATTATACGAGTCCATTTAAGAATCTTATCTTTCTATTAAATGGATGGCATAAAGGGTCACTTAAGCTTTTGTGTTTATGTGTCAGTAACCCAGTAAAGAGCAGAATTAATAAAATATGATCTCCATACAAATGTTTATGGGTCGATTTTATGCCATGCTTGCTCCTGAGAAATAGTACTTATCTGTTTTTACTGAGTTTTGAGTTACATTAAGTTAAGTCTTTGGGTCCTCTTCACATAATCTTAAAAGAAAGGTTTCTGCTCACATTTTTCCCCTTGTACTGTTCTTCAGCTTCAAATACATGCTCTTTCAGGCAAAAAATTATCATTAATTTGAAAAGATGGTGCAACATTTATGATTTAAATTGCAGCAGTATGGCAGAATAGTGTTTTTAAATTTAATTTTACACTCTGAGTTGTACTCAGTAGGGGGTCATTTCCAGTTTGCATCACATATACATATACTATTGAAACTGTTGTGCTACTAACCACATGCATCTTTTCCAAATATTACTTCTCTTGCTTTTGAGTTTGGGGAGAAGAGGTATGGAGCCCGTGCTTCTCGTGTCCTATAGCAGGACCCAGTAATCTCTCCCCTCTGCATTTCAGCAAGTTTCATTTAAATTCCACCTTAGAAACCAAAGGCTGAAAAATAATGGGTTCCAGAGATTTTTGTGGAGATCAGAGGTGGAGTAGGGTGTTACTGAAAGATAAATATAAAAGTAAATAATCCACATATTATTTACCCTATACTGTGCAGAATAGTCCTGCTGGGGCTTGGCCAGTACAGGCAAAGTTCAAGAGAATAACTCAACATTTCAAAGACAGTAAAACAGTTGTAAAAGTAGAAAGGCTACTAAACATCACTACTGGATACAGGATACCCGTAAATATATAGATTAAATGAATAATCACCTTTAAAAATCAACTAGAACATTGCCACCAATTACAGCAGACCAGATGTTCAAACAGACAGGCAAAAATACTGCAGCACAACAATTTACAGAATGTTAGCAAGGGTGTATTGTATCAAAGTCCTTGTGTGTAAAAATATACGTGCTTACTAAAAACAGTGCTAAATGAAAGGTGAGTCACCATGTACATACAAAGACCTAAGCAAGCACCTCCTGTACTTACTGATATAGTCCTAGAGCAAGTGAGAAAGCAGATAGCATTTCAGGTCTATATTCAGCCATGGGTCTAATCTGTTTGCTCTTCCACCTCAGAGACAGAGTGAGATGAAAGTGGTAGGTGGGAAATGGCTTTGGTTTATGTGCAATGTCACTTGCCTATTATTTCATGTGACTTAGTTCTGATCAAAATCCTCTGCCTGTGAATACCAAAGAATCCAAAGGAAAAATAGATGGACAAACCTCACCCTAGATCCCTGAAGATGTCCAGATGTCAATGTTAACTTGATTTCAACTAAAATTTGAAATAATTAATGATAGATAACGAAAAGAATAAGCTGTAGAGTTGTCATGCCTCACAAGCATTCCTGCCAGATTTACTATGTCAGTTAGCCATTGCTGCACACACATACTTAGCAGTGATAAGAGTCTTTTATGAAATGTACTGATTGCATCCTCTGAGAGGTAAATCTCCGTGCCCAGCACTGTAATTAACTCAAGATTTATTAATTTATCAAGATTCCTGAAACAAGCATGTCTAATTGCCCTGCTTTATTAATACATTTAAGAACGTTTAACATTTTACTGCCATTTAAACAAGAGTTCTAATAAGATACAGTATCAATTAATGGTCCTGTTAAAAGTCAGCTGGTATTTTTACAATAGCAGCAGAACTCCCTGTTACACATTAAACATCACGAGTTTTGTGGTTTTGTTTGAAAGGTGCATAGCACTGATACACTGCCAAGATTAAAACAAGTACTCCTACAAAACATTCCTTACTTAAGAGGATGGTAAAATAGACTTTACATTTGAGTTTGCCCAGAAAAGGAGAATAAAGGAACAGGAATACTGTTAGCATGTTTGTCTTTTAAAAGCAATATGCATTTTCAAAGCCCTAAGAACATGAGTGTACTACACTGCATTGCTTTTCACAGTAAACACAGAGTGTTTGGGGCTGGAAGGGGCCTTGAGAGATCATTGGGTCCAATTCCCTTGCCAGAGCAGGACCACCTGGTGTAGGTCACACAGGAACACATCCAGGTGTGGTTTGAATGTCTCCAGAGAAGGAGACTCCACAACCTCACTGGGCAGCCTGTTTCAGTGTTCTGTCACCCTCACAGTGAAAAAGCTTTTACTTATGTTTACACAGAACTAACTTGCACCCATTACCTTTTGTCCTACCATTTGTCATCACTGAGAAGAGCCTGGCTCCATCCTCCTGACACTCATCCTTTACATATTCATAAACATTAATGAGGTTGCCCCACAAACTCCTTCAAGCTGAAGAGCCCCAGCTCCCTCAGCCTTTCCTCAAAGGGAGATGTTCCGCTCCCTTCATCATCTTGGTCTCTCTGTGCTGGACTCTTTCAAGCAGTTCCTGGTCCTGGAACTGAGGGGCCCAGAACTGGACACAATATTCCAATATTCCAGATGCAACCTCACCAGGGCAGAATAGAGGGGGAGGAGAACCTCTGTTATCCTACTTACCACCCCGCCTCCTGATGCACCCCAGGATGCCATTAACCTTGTTGGCCACAAGGGCACATTGGTGGCTCATGGTCATCTTTCTCTCCACTAGAACTTCCAGGTCCCTTTCCTCTGTGCTGCTTTATAAGAGGCCAGTCACCAACACATACTGGCACATGGGGTTGTTCTTTCCCAGATGCAAGACTTTACACTTGTCCTTGTAGTAATTCATTAAATTACTTTGTGCCCAACTATCCAGTACAGCCTTCTGGGGTGCCAGCCACTCCTCCCAGCTTTGTGTCATCAGCAAACTTGCTGAGAAGACATCCTGTCCCATCATCAAGGTCATTGATAAAGATGTTGACCAGGACTGGACACAGCACTGATCCCAGGGGGACTCCACTAGTTACAGGTCTCTAGCTGGACTCTGTATCATTGATCACCACTCTTTGGGCTCTATTGTGTAACCAGTTCTTAATGCATCTCACTGTCCATTCTTTTATTTCACATTTCCTCAGCTTACTCAAGAGTATGTTATGGGAGACTGTGTCAAAATCCTTGCTAAGGTCAAGGTAGACTACATCCACTGGTCTCCCTGCATCTATTCATTCAGTTACAATACCATAGAAGGCTATCACATTAGTCAAGCCTGATTTCCCCTGGGTAAATCCATGCTGACTACTCCTGATAACCTTCTCTTCCACATGCTTAGAGATGACCTCCAGAATGAGCCACTCCATCATTTTTCCAGGAACAGAGGTTTTTATTTGATTCTTGAAATGGGTTGAGCCTCAGTTTTTTTAGTTTTTGTCCTTTCACCCAACTTTCATCAGGATGCTTCCTTTCAAAGACTTGCTGGTGATACAGGTATAATAAAAGAGTTGACTACAGTGTCAGATAAAACACTGGCCTGTGATGAGTACAACACACCACAAATGTTCTACGTGGTTTTACAGTGACATTTATCTGGATATCTTTAACGTAACCAGACTGACTGACGCATGATGATTTAGCAATCAAACTCAGTTTCTTACCTCAATATTGGCCAATAAACTGATACTTTTACTTAGTGAAAGATATGCTATAAATGTTATGTGTAAGAGGCATTAAGCCAATTGAAGTATTTTATTTCCTTTGTGAACATGTCACATAAATTTCCATAAATCACTGAACACTGAAGAGCGGAACACAATAAACTGGGAAATTACTTAGGCATAGTTCATAGCGTATTCAAAAACCACCAGACACCAGGATCTACCATTTTGATTGCCATAATCCTCTTAGGTTTATTTACTGAGAAAGCCATCTACAACACTGGAAGTTCCCAGCAGTCTCTTTTGTCCAGCAGACTATTTTAGCATAAGCAGAATAACAGCTAGCAAAAGAGGCAAAGCTTAGGAGGTTCTTAGTGCATGAAACAACTGTGGCAAAAATCCTACAGATCCACAGCCATCTTTTATCAACAAATTTTAAATTTTCTTCCCTCAGACACATGCAAACCTCTATATTCTAGTTGTTGGAGTTCTCATGCTGTTTCAGATGTTTTTAGGCCCTTCAAATGGGACATAATGTGCCCCAATTATAAAAAAAAACAAAAAACAAAAAACCAAAAAAACAAAAAAAATGAAAAAAACCACACAAAACAAACAAACTAACAAAAGCATAAAATAAAAAAATAACAACGGTAAGTTTATCAATCAATAACTAACCTAAAAATATTTGGCAGTTTCTAGGTTAATAACAGTAGTCTGGTACTCAAAGGAATTTAGATATTCCTTCCTCAGTGATATATTTCAGAAGCATCTTTGAGTGCATAACTTTTATTCATGTAAATAACCAATAAAAATGGTAAGAATTTCCAATTAACGTTATTGAAGCTCTGATGCTGAGTCAGGTCTTACGTATGTTGCACCAAGACCTTGAGGTGAGAGATTTCATCATCAAAAACCTTTCCTCTTGGTATTGTGTAACATCGGGCTCACCTTATCCTTCAAAGTGAAGGTTCACATACTATGATTTAGGCAGGCCAAGAAGAGGAAAATGTTCACAGTCAAGTATCCACCAGAGAAAATGCTCCCATTTGGACATTATGTTGTAATTTATGCACAGTTACCTTGTCCATGTGCTTATCTGTGCCTACATGCAGTACTGTGCAAGTAACCCCTAGGGTGGCTTCAAAACCAAAAGTATCCACATAAATGGCTTGATGAAGACCTAGCTTGATGCTGTAGAAATTTTTAGGGGCAAGTTGCCTAGTGCTTCCAACTCCCTCTTTTACCCCTCTAGGGGTAAAAAAACCTAAAAAAAACCTTTCCACTCCTCTGTTAACCCTTGATCATCCCTTCTGCCCATGGCTCACCTATAGACTCAAGTTTGCAAAACTTCAGCAAGCACAGTATTTGGTTTCAACACAATCATCTTCACTCTTGCCACTTAAACAGCAAAATAGGACAGAACTATTTGGTGTCTCCCAGGCAGAAGAATTTAGCTTGAGCCCATGGAAGGCAGTGGATTTTGCTTTCTCTTTCCAGGATCCCTGTGATAAGAAGTCACTCTCTCCTATGACTGATACCAAAATCTGAACTGATCCCAATAGGGTCAAGCCTCATATTTACAGGGAGTATCTCCAACCCTGCCCACTTTTTTCTTTACTTGTTATTTACTTGTTCTTTACTTGTTCTGGTTCAGAAGAAAAAAAAAAAAACAAAACACTTGGTTTAAGGCTACCTGGCTCAAGGACAGAATTTTGTGTTTAGGAGAACACTTGCTGATGGTCTCTTGCAGAGACTTTAGTTATGATGGCTCCTCCTCTGGGTGTCTGATGGTAGGAGAGGAAGAGGTGATGCCAGTGGCACAACTACTGTCTCATATGGACTGGGATGCTCCTAAATCCAAAAGAACTGAAATTATTCTTAAAACTTCTTAGTATCAGTGTTCTGAGTGCAAGACATTGCATCCCTTCTACAAATATTCTGCTAAGTGAGAAGTAGCTTACCCTAATTCTGTCAAAAGAAAGACCAAACTTTTGGGAGTCCCTGAAATGTAGTGGCAGCTCTGGAATAGCATCAAGGAGTCAGCAAACATCTTGGAATAAGTTCAACATAATAAAAAAGGGTTAAACATCTGTCCTTGGTGTTATTGTTTTGTATTATTTGTGCCTCAGAAGTATTTAGAAACACAAATAAGTGATCTAGTGACTGTTGACGGATCCACTATTGCAAACAAAAAAAAAAAAAAAAGAGGTGCCCTAAGGCATCCAGGATGCCCACAGGGGGCTGTCAGCAATGACACAGGACCTTCAGCATACCATGAGCTACAGGATACCCAGTGATGTGTGAAATGACACAAACTCCCCACTTGAGAGACAACTAAATGACAACACACTTTCTCATGTGAGGTGTTTTTCACAGTGAGGGAGCAAATCTTCTAGACAGACTTACAATCAAAACAGCCACATGAGGGTTAAGGGGAAAGCAACTCTCATCTTGTTTTCACATTAGTAGGCAGAAACAATGGTTTGCATACGGTCACTGACAAAGTCTATTGTTCACAGACCACTCTCCTTTTTGGTCCATCTTTCCCATAGCTCTCCTCTGTGACAGCTCAGAGTAGGATGTACTATCTGGCAAGGGAGTACAGCGTTACCCAACTCTTTTTCCAGTACTATATTAAGACTATAGGGTTACAAGGGTGTGGACAAGTCAGAGTCCCTTCTGGGTCATCCAAATTTTGCCAGGGAAGCTGTATCAGGAAAGCAACCAAGATCAAGAAAAGATAAATATTGTTATAAGTCCACCTGGGTTCTTTCCAAGATCTGTGTTAAGTACTGCTGGCTGAACATGAAAATTTTATCCCTCTACTCCCTATTGTCCTCCTCAAACAGTGATGCTCCCATGCTGCTTTAAGGACACCGCACATCACTGCCGTGCCAGGAGTCAGAACGTCCTGACTTTGGCCATAATGCAGCCTCCCACTGGACTGCATCATTTTTGTGTGGTTAACATGGACAGAGAAATGCTGTGCTCCCAGAGCCAAAGAAACACAACCAGCTCATTAATTATTTCCATTCCTTCAGAAACTTCTCAGAGAAATAAATAATCATGGAAGCTCATGCCAGGGCTTGGACCTCACATAGCAGAAGACACTCAGTTTCTTGGGAGCCCATTGGACACTGATGGATTGTGTGTCCTCAGTGAGTGATTGTGAGGTCTTTCTTTCCCATCTTCCCTCTTTGATTCTATATTTCCTCCCCTACTAGATGTACTTTTTCACCTTACACAGGCAAAGGTTTGTCCCAAAGCAGCCTCTCCATCCCCAGCTCCCTCTTCCAACCTCACTCACTGTGAATAGAAGCATAAGACTTCTCTGCATAAGGCAGCCCTCCAAGAAGACCCTCGAGAGTTCCTATTTCTTGTCCTTCCCTTGTTTTGATGCACTGATTACTCTCATGTTGAATCAATAGCCCATCTGTTTTTTGGAGAATCCTAGCATTCTGATGCTAAATTAAAACAGAGAGAATCGATCCTTGGTTAATTTCCCCAACCAAACAATTTATATCTCTCCTCTGATCTGCCATCCTGTGAATTATATAATACTGACATGCTGGGAGACCTCTGCAACCAGAGCAAGCACTTTTATAAAGCTGAATTACCCTCTTTCTTAGTAACTCTCAAATGTGACAAACAGGAGACTTATTTTATAATGTTTTATAGTCTTTGGTTGAACTTATTAAAACTCCCAGCTATTGTAATGGAGTAAACCACTAATTAACAGTGGATTTTGCTTCATTTTTAATGGACTTTGGGGATACATTTAAAACTTAGATTCCTTAGTTCTCTGTAATTATTTCAAATGGAGTGTTATGCTAATAGTAAACAATTACTTCTTTCCTGACTGAAAATTAATGTTCTATAAATAATTACAAAACCAAGCTGCTATGTGAGTCCCAAAAGGAGCCGCCAGATTTAGTGGTTAACCCACAAGAGAGAGACACGGATCTTTTCCATGGTCTCACACTTTGTGAAAATTAAACATGCATTTTGGTAGATTTCTAGGAGTTTCTGCCCTCGGTGAATAGAAATTAAATAATATATACATCACTTGCAGAGGGTATCTTTAAGGTTTGCCAGTTCTAAGGTCATTTCTCAAATCAAAGATTAACCAAAAAATTAGCATCCTTTCAAGTGGGGATTTTTGCATTTTGATGTTTTATACTCACTTTTGCACAGGGACAACTGGGAACACAGAAAATTCAGTTATGATCTAGCTGATCCCAGTGCAAGTTTAACTGACAAGGCATGAGGCCATTACATATCATGTTCTAAATCACTTCATTCTCTTTCTGAACTCCTAGAAGACAACATTTTTCTTTTCATGGCTGCAAAGCTTTGGTTACACATTTTGATTTATATTAGCTTTTTCTCAGGACCTCTTAGACACTCTGAGCATCCATCCACACCCTTACAGATCACCTCTGCAGTCATGGGAAAGGGACAGACACTTTTCATGCAGAAATCAGTAAAAGGTGGGATTTCTAAATTCAGGAAGCAAAGGATTTCTCACAAGTGAAGGCAAAGTTCATGGTGGCAGGGAGAGCAGAGAAGATCCTCTGAGTATCAGCATCACCTAAATAATTCAGGAGAACAAAAAATCAGTGCCCTGTCCTTGCAGCAGTCCATCATGGCCCTGCACTACCTGTCCCCCGCCCATTCCTCTGCCACAGCTGGTGGTGGACACAGCACACCACCACGCCACAGGGTGAAGGAGCCATGCACACAGGAAGGTCTCCCACATGTTGTTTTCTCAACATATGCAACCCTTAAAACAAACACAGGCTTTTGCTCAGTGGTGAAAGAGGCCCTGCCCCCCCGTGCTTTGGGGTGGTTGCCCCAGGAAACAAGTATTTTTTGGTGTTGCAGGGATTTTCAGTCTGTCCCATCCTACCACATCAAATTAATGTGGCTCTGAACCCAGAGGGGTCTCTCTCATTGTGTCTCAAAACTGTAATTTTGCCATTTCCATTTTTCCACTTTGGGCAGATACCTACTTGGCCTTTGTCTTAAGCCAAGAAATCAATAGAAAGCTTAGAAATCAATAGCATTTGCAAATTACTCTTGCCCCAGCTTCCTCATCATTTCTGAGTATTTGCTTGGGGCCTATCAAAGCCTTCTCCTTCCTTTCTGCTGCCACCTTATTCTGCTATTAGGAAAGATATCAGAAATTCCTCAGAACAGACGTGACACTTTATTCACTGCCATCTCCTTTCTCCATTCAGTCTCAGCCTCGCTCACAGAGGGCAACATACCTCATCTCATGCCCACCACATCCTGCAAACCATCACTCTTGAAGTGTCCAAGCCACAAAATCCCAGTTCTTATAGCCCCTCACCTCCCTCACAGGAGAGAAGACTTAACAATATTAACATAGAACTTGATGAGTGCTTGTGTTTTCCTAATGTTTCCCTCAGACTTGTTCTGGTCCTGAGGTCCACCGGTGGGCCTGAGTTCTCAGGTGAGAGGGAGATGAATTCTGTCTACTCTGTAAGTAAAATAAGATTTCAATTTGCTGTCAGAATTTTAATTAAAACACTTATAGATCAACTTTACTCTGGCAAATTGTCTGTGCCACTAGTAGTGTAGGAAGATGAATGTTAGCTGTGAAAACAGACAAAGTACACTCCCCTAGACTAATGTGTAATTTCATAGCCATTGATTTTTGACTTTGAAAATTCTCCCACATGCTTCTGGGAATTGGAACTTGTTACAGGTGACCTAGTAGCAGCTTTAGCAATCTTCTAAACCTTCTGTGAATGTGGGAGAAAAGTCATTTTGGCCATTCACGTTTTTCCATGGCAAGCATGACCTCCAAGCACCTCCTTCACAAAAAAATCAGATTAACTGTTGGATGACTGCATTTAACAGATAATACCGAATCTACAGTTTTAAATTCTATGGGATATTGATAAACAACCACCATCTGTTGTAACACTAAGGCTCTAATTCTGCAGTTAGTCTGAATATAAACTTTCTTTTGGGTGATAATGAAAATTCAGATCATGTACCAGGATAAATTTAATTACAGGAGTGAAACTGCTTATGCCACTGAGATACACTAAAAGACCACAAAAATGTAAGCAACTATTACTGACTGGAGAGCAGGTTGTGTGATTTAATGTATAACAGGCTATTTGAAATGGTCACACAACTAAATGGACAATTTAACTATCAAAATTAACCATTTAAGCCATATAAAGGTTGTGATGCTTTTGGCAAATGCTGAATGTTTAAAATTGGTCTGTTAAGCATCTGAGCACCTTGTAGTCCCTAAGATACCATGTTCAGACCTGTTCCTTGGAGCAGCTATGTTAACTGTGGCTGTCACTTCTCTGCTCTTTGATCAGCCTAGCACAACATGATGCCATCTCCCTCAACACTCCCTTAGGTATGGAGACACAAGTGGAAGTGAAGGGTAAGCTATGCAAAAGGCATCTGAGCCACAGAAGAACACGCAGCTTTCTAGGCATTTCTGGATGACTAAGGGGACTGTGCAATGCCCCAAAGAAATCAGTGGCAGAGCATGAAATTTGACTGAGACCCTGTACAACTTTTTGCCCAACAGTTATGCTCTGGGTTTCTGTAAGGGACGTGCCATACATGCTCCATCCCAGAAGCACCCCACAGGGTCACTCAGGGAAGATAAAAGGAATTAAGAAAGCAAGAACCACCAGAGAAACAGAAAAATTTATCCCTTTTTAACCAGAGGAAAATGCACTTGGGGGTTGGTCCTTGCTTTAGATCTTCATGACACATCTGCACCACAATTATGAGACCACTTGAAAGGCTGGAAATTTTGATGCATGCCCTGGCAGTCCCTGTAATGGTCCAGTTGTAGTATGCTAAGCAGAACAGAAATAGGCTGTGTATAACAGACAGTTCCAACATGTTTACATTGTTAGTAGCAGCAGAGTTTGGGGACCACAGTTTAGGTGAGATAGCACAGAGGTCAGGGTCAGGGCCAAGGCTGCTCGGGGGCACTTGGACCTTGGTACAAAGCCTGCAAAAGCAGCTGCCCAATGCTTGGGCCATCTCATACCACAAACCCTCATCTCACAATGAGATAATTGTGCCCTAACTACATCTACTGAAAAGCTTGCCCTAGCACATCTGGGCCTTGTTGTAACTGAATTTAGCTAGGATCTGACTTAAGTCCATTAAGAGAGAAAGATTATACCCCAGTAGGTGTGATGAAAAGACAGGCCCAGATGGCTACAGGAGGGTGGGAAGACATCCTGATGGATATGCTGTTGTCCAGTGATATCCAGTATTATCTGGAACCCATATTCAATTAAAGTAACTGTGTATACACACTAGGCATGCAATTGCATCAGTCTCATCCACTGGTTTTATTTACATGCTTAACATCAGTGGCAATATTTTCTTTCTGCCACGGAGTTTGTCAAAGACATCCTACCCATCGGTGCAAATGTGAGGACTTAATTCCAGCTACTGCATGCACGGCCTTAGGGCACTGGTGAGCAGAAAACCAGTGTGGTTTGATTAACAGTTTCTGTCTATGCTGTCAGCTGAGTCCCCTTCCTGAACAAACACAGTCCAGCTGCTTCTTGTGTGGTTATGCATTTAGATTTGCCTCTATTACACAATAAATGAGAAATCAAGGGTAAACAAGAAGGTGAGAGGTTTATTAAGCTCTTTTACTGTGACTGCTACTTCTACTGGCACTTCCTCTGACTTTTGACCTTCCCTGATGCAAAGACTCTGGTCTTCTTGCAGCTAAGCTGCGGCTCTCTCTGAAGTACATGTGCTGCAATGTGATACCTGCGGATATGGTACCTAGGGTAATTAAGATGTTTGTTGACTTTGGTTTTGCCCCCACCAGTGTGTAGCTATGTCCACAAGAAAACTGTGTTTGCCTGCTGCTGAAGTGCCAAACATTAGTGTGCAAAATCACCAAAGTTCCTAGTCTTTAATTTTCTGTGCTTCTTCATTACTAACTGAATTACTAATTGAATAAAGTTAAAATCAATTTGCTTGTTGAAGGCACATGAAGGTGCCATTCATAGTGCAGGAAACAAACATCTATAAATTGGTTACATGGTGAGGACAGTACTTGGCTTGCTCTCCAATGATAAACATTCAAGGACTTACAGAATTTTTCAGTCTTAAAAAAGTAAGGTCAGATGAAAGACACTTTACCAACTGTCATTGCCTTCTAAAAAAGATCATACTGCACCCTAAATTCTACTGACGCTACTATATCATTCCCCACTGTCTTCAAGGGAACTAGCCTACCTTTTAGTTACAGTCCAGTGAGATGAATCCTCCTTTTATATTTTGAGCAATTTTCAGTACCATGGTTTCTTTTCATTTTCAGTACCATGGTTTGCTTAATAAAGCAAATGATTTCATGCCTTTAGTGTTTCACAAATCTACTGATTTTTCACTAAGCTGATGACATCAGCACTTTCCACACCTCCTGGCTCCCTATCTTGTGGTCCAAACATCCTCAGCATCTCCCTTTTTCTGTTCTGTGTAAACACAAGATTATTGATGCTCTTGATGTCTTCTGTTTATATCCTTGCTCTTTTTGTCTCTGCTCACTTTCTGAGGCATGCTAGTTCTAATGGCTGTCAGACTTTTTCCTAGACACATTTGAATAAAAGAAATCACTGGGATGTTGTCATGGATGTAGGCTGTCAGGAATGGGGCAAGCCAGATGCTCCATAGATTTTTCTGACTACTGCTTCCAAGGCCTGGACTGAATCATCATCAATATCTTTTCATTCTGGTATGTCTAACATTTAGTGGCACACAGGAATTTCTATTCACTTTCAATAGGACCCCGCGGGGCTCAAAAAGAAAGTAACTACATGTATCAGACATAACAGAAACAGCAAACTTCTACCACTCTGCCAATGTGATCCAAGATCCTTCCTTTGTGGCACAGATGTAGAAGAAATGATTATAGTCTTGTTAATTGTACATCACTGCAAGGACGTTAAACAGACTGAAATATTCCCCTGTATTGGATGTGTCAGCTCCAAAGGCACTGGAAACTGACAGTATATTTTGGAAGAAGCATGAGAACTATTGGAAGCTGCTAAAATAAGGTTTTTTAAGAATGAACATGTCAGTAAATGAATTAGTTAGCAGATTATTTGTAGTGTAACTGGTAACAAGGTCAGAACAAGGATACTGCAGAAATGGGCTTGACTTAGCAAAAATGAGTTGATATTTGGCAGGGCAAGTGAAAACTCTGCTTTCCAAAAGAAAAGTTCAGGAAGACCAAAAGGTATCCAATTAAAAATGCATACTGAAGTGCAAAGATGGGCTGCAAAGGTCAGCAAATGGCCCGGACAAAATCTACTTGCAGAAAATATGGCATTAATCACAACAAAATGGAAAGGGGTCCATTTCCAGAAGAATGTGGCCGTGCAGAGAATACACACAGCTTGAAGCCATCAGATTCATTTTTTTCTGCATATTCTGTCAGGCAGCACTCCAGTAAGCTCCTTGTAATTGTTGACCTCTGAGCTAACCATTTAGATTTCCTTTATCATCAGTGGAGAAAAACGGGCTCTTCTGGGGCATAATTCACCTCACAGTGAGGTAGGCATCTAAAATACATTATATAATGCAAGAACTGTTCATCAGTCATGGCTTAAAATATAACAGGATAAAAGCTTTATTTTATTTGTGGTGCTAGTGAGACCAAAGGAAATAAATGTAGATCTTAATTTTATACTGAACTTCCTCTTTAGAAATACATTCTTTTATCTCTAAAGGTAGTTTTCTCATCTATGTGGGGGTCGGGGGTTTTGTTTTGTTTTGTTTTTTAATAATTTCAAGGAATTTGTTTGCAACTGAACTTGATGTGTTCTGTTGCTTGAGAGTGGGACTTTTCTGCTAGCAGGTGTAGTTCAGATTGGTTTTCAGCTCAAGTGGTTCTCATTTGTGTTAAAAGAGACTTTTTGTAACTATTCTGGTGGCTTCAGGTTTTTTTGAAGTTAATAGCCCATGTGTAGTTTAGCATGCTACATGAAAAAACAAGAGCAGAGGTGTCATGAGAGCTGGTTCTGTGTCAGGCACATGGGGAGCTTGTGGCTGGGGAACCAGTACTGTTTATCATTTTCATCAGTGACATAGACAGTGGGATTGAGTGCCCCCTCAGCAAGCAAGCAGGTGACACCAAGCTGTGTGGTGCAATTTACACACCTGAGGGATGATGGAATGTCATCTAGAGCCATGCTAAAGAAGTGGGCCCATGTGAACCTCATGAAGTTCAACAAAGGCAGGTACAAGGTCCTGCACCTGGATCAGGACAAATCCTGGTATCTAATACAGGCTGGGGGATTGAGAGCAGCCCTGAAGAGAAGGATTTAAGGGTACTGATGGATGAAAAGCTGGACACAAGCCAGCAATGTGTGCTGTTGAGTTCAGAAAGCCAACTGTACCGTGGGCTGCATCAAAACATGGCTCTATGGGAATGGGGGAAGCTTCTAGAAGCTTAGCACAGAATACATCCCTGTAGCCCCCCTTCTACAAAATTCTTGCCACATGAACCCAATAAACTGCTAAACTCACTCCATCTCTAACAGGAAAGAGGTATGAATGCACTGATGGATAACCCGACTGTAGAGCAACTCCCATAGCCTTGATAATCTACTGAAGCCTGCTAGAAAAGCATCTGTTATCTAAATAATTCTGGATAGAATTTTCATCCACCTATGAAAATTATTTGGATGACTATGAGATTGACAAGTTTAGAGGTAAAGAGACTAAAAAAGAAAATATTGCTTTTCCAGCTAAATAGCAAGTTTTGTATTTGACTTTCAAAGGTTTTGTTCAAGGTAGCCATGGGATTGAAATGTCCACCTGAGAAAATGAGTGTATTGGGGTGAGGAAAGAATGATATGACTCACAGATATGCATGAATACCAAATACACTGACTGTTATCTGATCTTGCTCTCAGAAAACACTGCCACTAGCACAACGCAGTTAATAAAGGTGCACAGAGAGGCCTAAAACCATGTCTGATAAAAGGATAATCTAAATTCTGCTGTTTCAACATAATTTAAAATTGACTGTTGCCCAGCCTTGTTTGTTGGGGAAAACACTGACACACACTCCAGAGAAGCAGTGTATTCTGGTTTGGGCCAAGCCTCCCTGGCAAGAGAAACAATTGCAACCTCCACCCCCACTGAGTATGTGAGCCCACTCCCAATCATGGGCATATGGAAAGCATCTGTGGACCAGCAGATTTCCACTGAGAAATGTGATGTGTGAGAAAGGCTGACAGAAAAATTAGCAAAAAAGCACCAGATCTAATCTTGAGAAGGATATGAAACAAAGCTTACAAAGAAGGAGCAAGTGGTGGAGCAGAAAGAAGGTAAACTGTCAGAGAAGAGACTGAGGCAGGCACTATTCAAGCCATTGATTTTAGGCATGTATATTAAGAAATCTGCTCCAAGAGAAACCTAACCGTTGCCTGTATGGATCTGTCTAGGCTCCATCCAGGAGTCCCTGTGAGTGAGCAGCTGGGTAGTTGGCCAGGGACTGCAAAGACAGGAACCTAAAGGGAAGTGTGAGCATCCTCAGCACCTCTTACTGATCCCACCAAGGAACAGAAAACTCATCCCTCCCTTACAGGACTATAAGAGGAACCTTACACATCCCTGGCTTTCCCTATTGACTGGAACAATCAGTAAGACCCTGAATTCTGGGTCATTCCCACACTCAAAGAGAGTCTCTTGCACCATTAAAAGTAATGACACCTTGACAAAAGTGACATTCCCTTGCAAAGAGGATCTTACTAGGAAAATGAGGAGTGATGTAGGATAAAGAAAGAAAACAAAAAAAAAAAGAAATACTTTTTCATGTGCTCAACTCAGTGTGAGGATGTGGTTTAAATTTTGACCATCCTGATTTTAAATAATGCAAGTGAGACAAAGTCAGCCCACAAGACCATGATTAAAAATACTCATTTCTCCTATTCTCTCTTTCTGATCAGTCTTTGAGACCTGAATAATTCAACCCACATAGAACTGAATCTGTTAGCAGACACCTTTCCTGACCACTGTATGAGAAGCCCCAAGAGACTGGTCAATTGACTCAATATTTTGGCAGGGATATCTCATCCAAAGTATACTACAGAAGTGGAAGTGGAACACAAACAATTTACCTACACAAAAGTTTGTGAATACCAGGTTCTGTCCTTCAGTCTGATGGACTCTTTTAATTCAGCACTATTATATATTAACTGCCAAGGATATTTGGATTATTTAAACCTAGGTGTCTGATGCTGTTTGAGATGCCTTCGTGTATCTGAACTAGGTAGTTGTGGTCACACAGTTAGATGTGGCACATATGCTACAAGAAACTTGTGCTCTTCTCCAGCAGCTGAAAGCCAGGTAGGAGAAGGCAGAGCATCTGTAATGTCTCCAGACCCCATATTTAGGGTAATGATTGAAGCAGAATACCGATAACTTGAAACCTGACCTAAGCAAGATCCTTCTCTGCCAGCACAGTTGACTCCCCTCATCCTTACGGAGAAGCTGAACTTTCACTTAGGACTTCATTTGGAAATACGCCAATGAAAATTTCATTGTATTTCCATTCTGCCCTTTTTTTGGCCATTCTTACCCATTTTGGCCCACAATTATTCTTTAAAAACTGAAGACTCATCAGTGGACAGACACAAATACCTCCTGTAATTTTATTTTCAGTGAGCTAAAGCATGCCCTGGAGAAAGTCATCTCTCTCTCTTGTCTAGAACAGCTCCAATGGTAAAATCTTTCCATTTGGCTTCTGAATTAAGCAAATAAAAGAGGGTGGATGAGTCCAAGTATTAGAGCTTATTAGTCTAAGCTGAGAGTGCCATATGCTTGAGAATTTTTCTCCTTTTTTAGTCCAGAATAAAGCCCAGAGTATTTGTAAGGTGCATGTATCTAGAAGAATATAGTCTGAGACTAAATTTCTGCTTTTTTTAGAAAAGGGATTTCGACAAGTATGTCTGTCTATAGGGAATCAATAGCTGCCAGCTGGTTGATGTGACTGAGTGAAGGTCACACGGGCTGTGTTGATGGGTTTAATTAATCATGGAGGGTCAGCTCAAGCATATCCTGCAAGTGGGTGAAGGTGGCACTAGTGCAAATTGGTCAACTGGGAATAAACATCATTAATTCTATATGACATGTCAGATAAACAGCCTATGGAGAGGTATGCATTTACAAAGCATCAAAAGACTAACTTGTGTAGAGTGTATCCTGAGACAGCAATAAAAGTAATCAATTTGGATTTAAATGTGTTCCAGGAGATATGAAGAAGCAATTGAGATGAATGGTTAAATGATCTACCTTCTAGTGTGCTTGAAACATCATAACACTATCAGTCAACACTAACTAGGACTGTGAAGGGAAAGGTTTGTACTACACACTTGGCCATCAGTGAGATTTCTGTTCCACTGAAAGCATCCATCAGGGTTTCAGAAAAATATTATTGTCAGGTGGGAACAACAGTAAAAAAAACAAAAAAACCCAAATCATTCACAGGGCTGAATGCCCCCCACATACCCCCATTCCCAGGCCACATTATATGTTGAGGTACTGGGTCCATTTTTTAGGAGATCTGATTTATCTGGGACTGTTCTGTCTACCTCTCTGCCTACACTGTGTCACCAGCTCAGATGTAAGACAGGTTGTTTTTTTCCATGGCATGTGTCTGTGAGAGCAACAGAGCAGGTCACTGGATTCCCAGGTCAGTAGACACCCACCATTTTTTCAAGTTCCCAACAGAAAATTTAACATTTTCATGAAAATTTTATGTTTTCACTAATGCAAACTTTAGTTCTGAAAAAAATAGTATCTCCTAGTTTCTAACCATCTCTATACAGTTCTGGAAAAGGCAGTCTCTGTCTTTTGCCTTTTTCTTCTGCACCCATATAATACTTGAGATACAGGCACTGAGCCATAGTTGGAACTGTTAAGTACATATCAATTAAAAAAATAATAGTTTCCCAGGAGGAATAAAACTGCTACTGCAGTGTGATCATAGTAATGTAATTGGCTTAATTCTGGTGGGGGTCTCTTTGCTTGGAAAGAGTAATAAATTGAGATCTAACACTGGCATTTTCATACCTCTTGCTTTACATATAGAGTTAATCTGCTTGTTGGAGTCCCAAAAACATTTAAAATACAAATCCAGCCTTCTGTAACTATACACATGATAACTAAGCTAAATTTTCAGCTAAAAAGCCATAGCGTCTTTTAAGACCTTCATACAATCAAAAACCAGATACCACGAGCTGGTGTGCCTTTATCTAGATTTTGCAAAGCAGCTGCAAACCCTACATTTTGCATTTGCAACACCTCTAAACGAGCTCTGGTGGAGCATTCTAAAGGAGCACATTATTGTGGTCTCTGGGCCACCACATTCATGGGTCCATTGCTTTCCATCATAGCTCTCTATAGATCTCTGAATGTGGATAGTTTGCGGGTGAAAAATACTTACAAGACAGCACTTGTTCATACAAACAATTTTAATTTTGCTGCTTAGGTTTATAATCAAGGGCATACATAAGAAATGGTTTTCACCCAGTTCCAATGTGGAAGTTACTGACTTTACCTTCTTTCTCTATTTTCCAAAGGGCTGAGCTCATGTATTCTGTTATTTACCTCCACTACTGTAGCTGAGTATTGATTTCTAAAAGCTTTCAAGGAGAAAGTAAGGAGGAAGTCTTGCTGGTCATGTCAAAGACTCTTCTGTTTCCTGAACAAAGAGGAAGTTTGAAATATTCTGAATTCCAAGAACCAGATAAAATAAAAATGTCACCTCAGCTAACCAGAGGCTCAAGAATGAGATTCCTCTTCCCTAATTCTGCTTGTGGTACAAGTTACCATCTAAGCAGGGTGTTCAGGCTCTTTATGTGCAGCATAGGGAATACAACACTTCTAACCAATGTGGGTGACCACTTTGGGAAGTGCCCTAGATTCCCTGAGCTCTGCTGACATCTCTCCACTGTTTCTAAAGGCAGCCCAGGTGACCAGCTCAGATATAGATGCCTGCACTGTAGACAACCACTTTAAGCAGATAAATCCCTCCCTGGAAGGCCACACACTCCCCTGAGGCCCTGTGCTTCTGGGAAGGAGAGAGATGGTTGAGACCCAGGCCAGGAAGCTTTCTTTATTTTGTAGGACTTAAAATATCTGCATATGCTGGGGGTTTAAGATAATGAGAGGCAACTGAGAGGTGGTCATTTCTGACTTTGTCACAGTGCTCTGTGCAAGTGCTGATCATGTTTTGGAACTGAATATCTAGGGCAAATGGGAATTCGGCAGAGAGAGGATCTCGGGCTAAGAATGGGGGATGTATAGATGGAGGTGTTAAAGAAGGAACTCCAGGATTGGGTTATGGTTGAAAAGGAGGGAAAAAAGCATTTGGCATGAAACGGAACCTGAAAAGGAAGAATGGAATTAGAGACTGGATGATAGATAAACCAAGGGAATGGGCCGCCAAGGAAAGAACAGGAGAACCAGCTGCCTACAGAGTAATTGGGAGCCTTACCTCCTTGCCTCAGGCTCCTCTCACCAGAAATTTTCTTTTTTTTTTTAAAGAAAGAAAAAATAAAGAAAGAAATAAAATCTCAGTTTTATTCTTACTTCAATCACAACTAAATCACCTACGCAGAACTATATAGCACTCCTGGAGGAGTAACTGGTGAGCCACAGCACCCAGTTGCAGAGGACAGCCAGCATGTCCCACATGCTTATCGTAAACTTGTGCTTGTTATTTCACATTTCATCTCACAAGAATTCTCGCTGTGAAACTTGCATATGTCACCACTGATCCCCACTTCCCCTCCTCTTCCATTACCATTGCTGGGATTTGTCTTTTTGTCTCTGGTTGATTCAAACCTACAAACCGAAGTTGTGCTGCCAATTTTCAACTGCAAAAGCCATCAGCATCGGCGGTGTGTGTTACCATTCCAAAATTAAGGAGAGTTTGCCATCTAGAGGGCAAGCAAGACACTAATTTTGATCTATGGTGGAGAGCAGCTTTCTGTTTGAGTACAGCCAGTTCAGACTACGAATTGGGTAATGCGACAAGGACAGACTTAAAGCAAATAAGGAAGAGGGCCAGTGGTTTCTTTCTGAGTCTGGAACGAATAGTCATTTTCTTATCTAAATTGTGCAAGCTGAAAAAGGCAGACAGTTTAATTAAGCTCAGCAGATCAATAGCATTCACATTCAAAGAAGGAAAAATCTTGCCAGACTGTACAGTTTGGGCCAGTCTGCTCCACTGTGCATGCAGGCAGAGCTGGAACAATAACCAGCAATGGGTAAACTTTTTTGCCAATGCAACTGGGTGTTGGCTGCAAAGCACTGCTTGAACCCCAGACCTTCATCCCATGAGAGTGGAAAATTTCCATTTTTACATTCAGATTACACAGAAAATTAATTATTTCTCTCCAGTCCTATGTCTTTCCCAGTATATTTCTTCCATAATAGATGTCTAAGCACCTCTTTTTTTCCTAGGAAAACTATGGGGATAGTACCCCTTTCCTTTGTTTCCTTTTCCCTTCTGGTGTTTCTTGACTGCACTAACATGCTACATTCTTGATCATCCTGAACTGGGCTCCCATCCATCCAGTGCCTCTTCATTTTACTCCATTTGGAAATATCCCTGCCTCCTGGGGCAAAAAGGACTATATGAACTCCAAAGTTCCCTTCCATCTATCATTTCTGGGATCCCATGTACCACAGGCAGAGCCAGGAGCAATCCCTGCTCTATACAACACACCATCAAACATTAGGGACCCGATCTGGAATAGTGTTTGTGGGTGACTTGGGGATGGTGGTTCAACTAGGCTACAAAGCGGCTGAGAGAAACTGAACTGCTGAACATCCCTTTTGCAAACCTACAAGTGTTTAGGAATGAGGGCAAAGACAAACACAAGACAGAGACTTTCAAGCATTTCAGGATTTTGAATGCTTGTTGGAGTCCATGTCAGGCACTTGAACACCAGCCTATTGCATGTTGGAAAGGCAGGTTTGCACACCAGGAACAAACCAGTTCTGCACACAGGTTTCAGCTGCTCATTCCTCTGAGGTTTTAATGTGCTAATTTTGCAAACTTATCTTTACTTTTCCTAAGTCTTCTGGCACTGGGTTCTCGATATGTGCACAGGCTACTGCAGGCATTGCTGTTGTGACCTGTGAAGTACTAATGAAACCATCTGCTGAGCCAACCTGTCCCTTTACATGCCATTCCAGGCTCTGATCACATGAGATCACACAGGCAAAGCAGCTACAGGCCTCTCAGCAGTGCCCTCATGTGCCCTCATGTGATTTTAGGAGGCAGCTAAGATACAGTTGTTCTTTTGCTGGATGAGACACTAAGCTGCCTGTTGTGAATGCCTGTGACTTTTGAAGATCAGAGACTGCTTTCTCTAACAAAAAAAGCTTAAGTTAGAGGTCCTATTTCTTAATCGAGAAATGTAAATTTTGCCTCTCTTTGCCCTTCTCTTTCAAATAACACAGTAAACTGACTTCTGAAGTATATCCAAGGCCTCCTCTAGCTCATAAAATGTGTCCAGGGACAACTAAATGAGATAACAATATAGCTATTTAGATCTTTTCCACCAGCTCCTTTTGGGCTTGGGTGCATGAGTGAATTCAGGCCGTTAATCAAGATACTGATTGTCAGCTAAGCCACAGTGATGGCTGGTGCCTGACAGTGCATGTGTCCTTAGCATAACGCAGCTGCAAAGTAAATCGTGACAGCTTAGATCCTAATGAAAATTAAATCCACTGTAGAGACAGCTTAAACTAACACACTTCTCGTTGGGTCAAGATGAAGGCATGCACATGGTCAGTTAGCAGGTTTCAAATGATGGGCATCTTCAGTAACTAAGTTGTTTCATGTGCTCAGACCTGGGAATGTACCCTTTTGGAAAGTGATGTAAGAGAGGATTAAACTAGCTGAAACTGGTCTTCACGTAGGGCTCGCACAGATTCAGTTGTATCTATGAGTAACCTTCACTAGAGATGTGGCAAAATCATTGATAGTCTTTTAAATCGAGATTGGATTAGTCACTCAAAAAATACACACTCATATAGAAACTATGAGCTTTATGTAGAAAGTGTAAAAGAGCTTCTTTCACCCATGTGACACAGAGGGTCAGCCTAGGTGGCCACAATGAATTCTTCCTGACATTAAAACCTATAAAGCTACGAGTCCCTGTGGATCAGCGAGGTATAAGTCACAGCTTGTGACAACACCCTCTTCCCACCTTCCTGGCATCTGGCCCACTGAGGCTACATTGAGTCTGTAAAAAGCTGTGTGTCATGAGTCTAGGACAAATGAATGGGAAAACCTAACTGCTTAGCAGAACAAAGATAAAAATACGTCGGTTTCCACTCCCTGATGCACTGGTATGTGTAGCATTAGAGGCATTTGAACCACAAGCTCAGATCAGCTTTTGCATCCCCTATGGACAACAGAGCAGCATTCCCATTTCTTGCTGTGTTGGTGATTTGCTTGGTGGTAACATGTTGAAACTCCCTGAACCCAAACTCAAGTGATACTATGTCCATCTTGTTACTCATGCTCTGAAGAATTCCCTATACTCAGTTCTGACTTTTTGCATTAGAACAGCTTATATCAGTGGCAGCTACTATTCATCACAGAAATGCATTACAAAAATAAGTATTTTCAAAAATCTAAACTAGCAGACTGTCTGGAAGAGTATTCCCGTGTCTTGGATTTAAAGGAATTTTGTTATTGCTATTAACATTAAATTTACTAGGACTGTGAAGTGAACTCTACTTCTGAGCCTCAGCTGGTATTTTGCAATTTTACCCTCTAGCTTACTTTTTTTTTTTTTAATTGAAACTTCTAGAATATACACTTTCTGTTCAGCTTTTGCAACTTCCTGCATGAATGAAATATCCCCTAACCCTGACCAGAAAACCCTTCCACATCTCTTTCAGAAATTTGCTTCAGCAAATGTAACATCCTCATCAGAAGGAAACACAAGCTATAAAACATGTTGCAGCCTTCCTTTCTGTCTGTCTTGCCTCAGACTTCATTCATAAAAAAAAGAGAATGGGAAAAAGTGACAGTTGATTCAGAAAGTTGTAAAATGTAAACACTCATCCACAGATGATGCATGGATGGTTAGTGTTGCATATCTTTGGGGACAACATACGCCTGTCTTTCACACTTGTCAAATCCTAACGGCCATTGTTATCAGCACACAAAAGCTTCCAAATTCCTACCTGTCACTGAAATTCTTAGAAAATGAGAAACCATAACAGATGGAGAAAATATAACTGTGATCCTTCCTTTCCTGCCAGTGCCTGGGTCCCCAGCGCTTGCCTGTGAGCATAACCCTTGCTCAGCAGAGCCTTCTCATTGATACTCTCCAGACTTGTACTTTCTTTAAGTGTTCACAAAGCCAGAGGGTCAAGCAAAATTCTCAGTCTTTTCAAAGGCTGCAGACACCTTGGTGACTTATTTTATTTCTAGCCAACATGAAAATACTCCTTATGAGAAAGAATTATCAATTCTTTTAATTATTATTATTATGGTTGTTGTTGTTGTTTCCACTTTACAAAGGGGGGAAGATGGCTTTACTCTTCAGTCCTGCTTGGGATCAATGAGGTTAAGATTTGCCAAGCACCCAGTCAGGATAAGGATGGAGCTTTCCATTCTCCTGGCACAGCAGAAGTCAGTTTCTCCTGAACTTTCAGGTCTTACGAGACCTTGCCCACAGTACTCTCAGAACACAGAAACAATGCCCATCCACCTTGCTGTGTCCCATCAGTGGGGCTGAGGCACAGGGGGCCACCATAATTTGTCCTCTTCTCTAGCCCTCCCTTCCCAACTCCACCTCCATGTTCCCCTGTTTTCGGAGATCCAGACTCCCAAAAAAACCTTCCAGATGCCTGTCTCAGTTTCACTCCCTGGGACAGTGGGATGGCAGAAGGGTTCGGAGCTCCCGTGGGGAGCCAGCTGTGGGTGCTGGCCGCCTCTCCAATACTTTTTCTCTCTGCTATATAAGTCCCCAGCACGGGTGGCCTGGCACCTCCAAATAGAAAGGCACTCCTGGCACAAGGGACAGGAGCAGGAGCAGCAGACACCTCTGTTCATGCGTAGGTTTCCTGAGCTGCCTTTGAACTGGGCTTCGTGTCAGCAGGCGGCAGGAATTCAGGGAATGTTAAACTCCCGGGCAGGCCACTTTGGAGGATTAAGGCACATGACTGGAAGACAAGAGCGATAGCCATAGCAGCCGTGAAGGCCAAGCCCCACAAAGAGCATTTTCTTCCCCCACAAGCCAGCCTGAAAGCGTCCTGAAGCAGGACTTGTCTGCCTGGCACTTCCAGCTTCCTATTTTTCATTGAGAAAAACGAGAGCGTGGTCCGTATCTGATGGATTATCTCTCCCGGGTCAGAAGGCTCATTTAGGAGATGGGTAGGGATGGGGCGGGTTTTTCTTCAATTAATTCAGTTTCCCACCGTGTGTAAAGCTTACTTCCCTCTGTCACCCCGCTGGATCCTGTTGCAAACTTCCCACTCTGAACAAAAAGCAGAAACTGCCTCTCTGAATGAAACCACTAATTATTTTGCTGTGTTTGAGCAGCCAGGATCCCTACCCCACTGCTTGTTCTGCTCCATTCAGTACTGAAATGGCCACATCTCTGTCGGTGGTTGATGTGACAGCAGACCTGTGACTTTCCTGTGCATTTTGCTACTAAAATATTTGTTGTGCCCCATGTATGCTGTGTTGCATGTTTGCTCAGCAATGCTGTGCTGTGCATGTTCCTACAGACTGCATGGTGGAAGGGTACAGCCCTCTGTCTCTTTCTTGATAAATCCCACATGCCTGCAGTGTGCTGGGTGCACCAGAGGTCAGATGTATGAAACACAGGCTGAGAGGTCTCTTGCTTGTGTCCAGGAGCTCCAGGGACCCTGGGAGCCAGCCCCAAACTCACCCTTCTTCCCACACCACCTGGCATTATTGCCAAGGGCTCCCAGCAGGGATGAAACCCTCTCTCACCTGATACAGCTCAAAAGTCATTAGGAGTGACAGTGTTTGTAAGCACACAGAGCACATTGTGGGCCAGCAGTAGATAATGGCATGGGTTTAAAAAGCTCTTACATGGTCTGGAGCTGACCATGAAGAAATCAACATGATCACCCATGCTGACCTCCACTGCAAAGCATTTAGGGTGTGTGGAGGGAAGATGGTGGGGTTTTTGTCTTTCCCTCTTCATTAAGGACATAGGTTTCACAGACCATTTGCAACAAAACCACACTGATCCAAATAGTCCTAATTTCCATTTGAGAGCTACACCTGCACTGCCAGTGGGATGAGTAGAGAACAGATAGGAGGAGCTCTCCCTGTCTCTGCTGGGTCTTAGCCAGGCAGAAAGGACACCAAAGTGCCCTAGAAATACTAGAGGCCTGATCCTGCTCATCCTGCTCATTGCCACACTGCCCCACATCCACCAGCTCCAAAGGAATGCTTCTCTATTTATCCCCATGCAAATAAAACCAAATTCAGTCTCCAAACACTCCTTGAGTATTTACCATTACAAACACTTGCTTGTGGATAAGTAATTGATTATATTAAAGCTGTATACCAAAAAGAATAAGTTTCATATTCCTCCTTTCTTCTTAAGCGCTCAGTGTCCACAGCAGAATACCAGATGGAGTAAAGGCATTGGAAATTCAACATAGTTTGCTTTATCTTTTTTGTGCAGGACTAGATAACTTTATGTTTGTAAGCTAACACCCAGATCTTATTCTTCCTTGAGAATATATGAACATACAGTTTGCCAGATAAGCTACTGCATTTGCAGGTGATAATTTGTGCACAAAGTGTGACAATGCACATTCATGTCTTAAGTTCCACTCACAGATTATTAAAATATTGTTTATGAACTGTAGGAATGGCTGTGCTGGATCAGGCCAAAAGTCTGAAGTCATAGTTTGATGTCCTGAACCTCAGCCCCTGCCAGATGAGGGAGGGGATTGTGGGCATACGGTAAGATTTAAGAAACAGAGTGAAGCAGGTTATGCACAGAATAATCCTTTCACATCAATTAGCTAATAGCAGCCCTCCTGAGAACATTGTATTTAATAACTATCATGATAGCTCTCCTCCATGAATTATCTAAGCCTTTTGGGAAAAAAATAAAACAAAACAAAACACAAAAACTCCATTATGCTTTTGACTCTACAACATTCCATGGCACTGTGTTCCACAGCTTGATTCTGCACCTTGTGAAAAGACCACTTTATATTCTTTGCTTGAAATTTAAGACCATGATTTGACAGCCCTAGGCAAAAAAAGGAGAAGCAGCAAAGGGAACTCACTGGAGGAGATACTGGCACTGATTGAACCAAACTGCCCCAGACAAGGTGTAGCTACAAAGCTGGGCAGGGGTTACAGCCAGGGGGTCTGACAGAGCTGATCTCCTGCAGCAGCCCTTTAACTTAGGAAGTTAACAGCACGGCACTGCAGAGATGAGGCAGGCAGGAGGTAGTTTTTGTAGCTTAACCTGGAGCTTCATGATCACTTCAAGCCAACATAAACCAGCACTGCAACCAGAAGTCCTCGTCTTCCTCCCTGCTCCCTGCAACTTATTTCTTCTCTGGTGCAACCAAGCCTTGGGACCAGTGGCTGTTTCTGTACAGTATATCAGACCAGTTAAAATTACTTCTTATAGCTGTTTCCAGGTCATTACAAAACCCAGTTGCTTACAAAGCCAAGAAAAACCTACTAAGTGATGGCTACAGGAAGGGCAGGAAAAGACAGAGCTGCTTCTTTTAGTGGCAGCAGTGGCTGCTGCTAACTTACAGTGAGTCTGAAAACACAGCACTTGACTCTTGGGCATCATCTGCTTGGTGGTGTGCCCTTTGACCAGAGACCAGCTTAACTCACAGCACTTGGATCACCCTGCTGAGGGAAGTCTGACAGAGCTGCCAGAGCTGGACATGGTACTACTGATGGACACACACTCCAAGAAGGCATGCACCCTGCTTCACTCCCACTTGCTTTCTCTCTGACAGAGCTTTTTCTCAGATCTTCAGCACCACATTTTGAGCAGTTAATATACTTATTAGGAAATAACAGCTCTTTATTGGCACTGAATGAACATCTTTGCCTGGCTGAGACTTGGGAATGTAACATATCATTTAGAAAGCTGTCCCAAGAGAGTACAGACAGATTACAAAAGTATGGCTTGTATTCAGTCCATTTAAATGAGTAAAATGACAGCACAAGGATTATATGTTGAATTTACATGCTGTGTGGTCACACTTAGAAACCTGACAAATTGCTTTGAAAAATGAAATAGTATTACCTGAGAGCAGGGACACCTGAGTGCTCTGCATACGAAAAACAGACAAGCAGAAGGAAAACTGCAAATGCTGAGATAACCTTATCTGCTTCAAATGAGTTGCATAGTTTTAAGAGCGGTGGTTTACAGGTATAGAGAGCACAGTCCCTCTGCTGTAAATGAGCCAACTCCCAGCTTCAAGATACTAAAAGTAAACAGGCAAATTCATTCCTTTTTAAATTTTATCCACCGATCTGAATTTGGTTTAATAAGCATGTAGATCCGGTTACACAATTGTTCCTGTCTGTTAAAAAACAACCCTCATGTGATAGCTGACATTTTTAATTCAGACCATGCACATTTAAAACAATACCCCACGGATTGCTTCATGCCGCTGAAATACACTCTTACACACTTGGTGCACAACATGCTGGGCCTGCAGTAATTCAATCTACATCCTCTTTTAGGGTGTGTGCCATGTGATGTTATCAGCCTGCAATAACACCAGTGACACTGTGTATCTAATCCCCACACATTTCTGGTCAGAAAACAAAACCTCACAACATGCTCACCACCAATTGGGAAAACAAGCACAGAAAGAGTGCAGACAGGGTACACCAAGCCACAATTCTGACGTTTGTTTTGAAGAAAAATGGGTACAAGTTAAAAGCAAAGGTTAACTACTGAGTCAGATGCTCTACTTTGCTAAAATTTTGATCGTGGGACTTTGTCTTTTTTCACAGTCCATCTCCAATCTCATTCACAGGATTTTGCATCCATATAACTTCCCCAGATTGGTTTAAACTACTCCAGTTGTGATGGAAATGAGAACAGGGTCAGGATTCAGGAAAAGACTGATGGTTCAAACAAAGGGCTGGTGAAATGACAGAAGAAAATTATGTCAAAGCTCTCCCCTGCTTTTTTAATGCAGGTTAACAGAAAGGCTAAAAGGCTTCCCCAGCTCCCCCAGTCATCAACATCCACAGTTTATCTCAGACATCTTTCTTCTGTTGTGCACAGAAAGCCAAACAAATGAAAATGAAGATATTTATTTACAAAGCACCCTCAAGAGCTGACGTGATTGACAGTGTTGTACAGAAAGGTGCCAACTCATGAATCAATTGCATTTTTTTCCCTGCACAGAAGTTCAGAGAAGGTTTGAAGAGCAAAAAAAGAGGTCAGGGCTTGATGGGGCAACAGCTCCCTCTAATGATAGAAGCCAGTCGCAAGGCAGGAAAGATTCTTGGTGAAATTTAGGAAATGTGACTGGAAGATCCGAAGGAAGCAGGTCTCCTCCCAGTAATCTGGCACCCAGATGGAGCTGGCATCTCTATTTACTGGTCAGCCGTTCCTGACAATCAGCAATAAACAGTATTTTAACAGGAGGAACAGATTAGGGTTGAACTGCAGGAGTCAGACACATGCACTTTTTTTACTGTGTCCCTGGCAGCTTGGGCTGATTTTTTTTTTCAGTCACTGATGGAAGCCACCCTTTTATTCACACAGAGAAAACTAAACATAAATAGGTACCAACAGTAATGCTTTCTGTAATGAAATGTGCTGTTGTGGTTGCATTGAAGAGGTGGCCACTGCAGAGGTTGGAGGGGGACATTTCTGGCCAGGCTGTGCTGGGTTTTGTTCCAGATGCCTAACATTGTTCCAGCTTCAGTAAACATTGTTTTGGTTTGGGGTTTTGGGTGGTTTTTGAGGTTTTTTTCTTTTTCTCCCCTTAAGCTCTGCCTGCTTAGGATAACACTTTAAAGTCTGATCTCATATATACAGAAATCACCAAGAGTTTTCTGTTAGTCTCAGGGAGAATATGGCTGAAAACATTTCTTCATTCATGTATCCAGGGAGAAAGTTTCATATAACTTACCATGTGAACAAGAAGTTCATTGGTTACTTTGCTTCACTAATTCCTTTGGCTAAGTTACAAGGCTTTTTTTCTGGAAGATTTTTGAGCTCCTACCCTCTGGAGCCATCAAGATTCCCAACTACACATCACTTGTTGCTTTTATCTGTGTTAGTAAGTGCTGTATGGTGACCATCAATCACTTGAATGATCTGAGATTCTCACATACACTTGCACAAGCTCAGTTAAGATATTGAAGTCAATAAACTTTTCTCCTTAAGTTTTGTCCTCAGTTGGCAAATGATATTTATTTAATAGCTGTCCCCATTATCTGAACTCCTTAGTCTGGTGCTGAAAGTAATCTGAGTTTAGTTTGTAGTATGCGGTGTGGCTGGCACTGCTGTGGGGTACACAGGGTCCTTTACACCAAAGCAAAGTGGAAAGCAAATGCTGCAGCTCTGATCTAGCGGAACATCACATCCACTCACATCCTTTGGGTACACTTGGTTCTCAGAATCACAGAATGTTTAGGTTGGAAGATACCTCCGAGATCATCCAGTCCAACCTTTGACCAACACCATAATCTAACTACCGAACTATGTCCTTAAGGACCAGATCCAAATGCCTTTTAAATGTATCTAGGGATGGTGACTCCACCACTGCCCTGGGCAGGCCATCCCAATGCCATTCTCACCCCATGTGCAATGCAGTGGGGACCATCCCCTACTCCCAGCTATGGTAAATTCTACAAACTCCCCCCAAAAAACAAGCTCACCCACATGCTTTGTTTCCTGAACATCAGCTGCTTGAGTTGAAGACTTATGAAACCAAAAGAAGTTTAAATAGTCTCATGAAGACCCTGTGGCCTCTGTCATGGAACAAATCAAACTAACAGGAGTTCTGGCTGTACAGAGACATCGAGAGTAGGCATATTATCAGAATTCATTAATTGCTTAGAGGCATGTTAATGGAGGGGTAATGTTTGCTTCTAAGAAGTGTAGAAACTTCTGATTACTATTTACATTCCACATTTTAGTGAATTTAGACCATTTTCGTCCTACAGACCATGGACAAGAGAAAAGGTATTTAATAAATTGTTCAACACAACCTTGAAAATGCAAGGTCAGGCTACATGATAGCAATCCTTTCTGTTTTTAAAATCAATGAATTCTAGCAAATGTGATCACTTCAGTGAGGACATGTTTACCTTTTACACCTCTGAGGAAATCGAACACAGCTGGGGTGAGCATCACTGCACAGCGGATTCCTGTGGGGAAGGCAGTAGAATCAACATCTTCTGACTGCCCCTAACAAATGGCAGGACTCACAGCAGGCACTTCTGTGGAGGCAAGAGGGAAGTGAGAACAAACAATGAGAGGAGAATGTAAATACCAGGCTGCTGAAGTGTAAAAGGGACCTGGTTTCCACAAGCCATGTTTTGACTGGAGTTCTTGGAGGAAGGGCAGCATGTACCTTGAAGCAATCACATTATCACAAAGAACAAACAAAAAAACAAGCCACAACTATTGCAGTTATTTTAAATCATTCATCTCAGCAATTCTGCTCTCCTCTTTACAGAAGGCTTGTGAGGAGGTGACAGCCCTACAAGGTTTACTTTTACCATTCTTGCCAATATTTGCTGTATCCCATCATATATATTTAGTATGGAGCAGTATTTCCATCCCAAAAAAGACATGTGGAACTTCAGTGCATGTTGTATTCATCAATATTACTCTTGACTGGTTGAGAGAACTGAACTCTGCACAGTGGGAGGGAGCTTCCCTCCTTTGCTCTGAACTAAAGGGAACACCAAATGAATCTCTTATTGCACTTCTCTGATCACAGACACAAAATATCAAGGTCGTAAACACTGCCTAACATTAATATTCATTTTTCAGTTCATAAGCAGGAGAAAGTATGTCATGATATTTTAGAAGAAACCGTTTGTTTATTCTGCCTTGTGTTGGGTGTCTGTCTGTGGGAACACCACTTTCCCAAACTATCCTATGGACCAGCTCTGAGTTTAGTCTATTTAAGAGACCGCCTGGGACCCAGCCAGAAATAGCTCAGGCACATCAACAGCTTCATAGGGTTTTTCTCTATGTGCAAGGTACATGTGGTCTAAGTGGAGCAATGAGCCACCATCAAGCAGAGGAGGCGACACAGCTAGGGGCACAGCATCAGAGCATCCCAGCCACGGGGAGGAGAGAGGGTCTGTACAGGGCTAGGGATTGGTTATATTCTTAAATGGGTGAGCCACAGAGTATGGAAATGCAAGGTTTCACATGAGACATGTCCAAAATAAAAGGCATTAAGGCAATGAGCAGGGCAGATTGGCCTAATTTGGGGTACAGTCACCAGAAGGCCAGCACTGTTGACTCCTTGCCTTCATTCAGTGAGAGTGCTCTCCTCAGAAGGCTGTGGAGCTGGGTCCTCTGCCATAATGAAACTTCTCACATTTATGAGTGCTTTCAACAGCCCAGCCAAGCAATGCCAAATCACTTGTCCAGCTTTACTGCAGACAAAATAAAATAGCTCCAGCCAGATAAGCATATCCTGGAAGGCTGGGATTTTCCAGCAGAGAGGGCCAAGTCTCTGTTGGTGGCAATTGGCACAGTTATGCTCAACTCCACAGACAGGTGCCAAATGACCATAGCAAAGATTCTGGCAGTGGAACAGAAGTCCCAATAAATGACTCTGTGAAGCCTTGTGTTCACTTTACTTAAAGTATTCCAGCCTGTCTTGCCCCTCCAAAGCACTGCAGAAGTGTGGGTTTCTGCTTATTAGCATAATGAGCCAACAAAAGCCCATGAGGAAAGTTCACCTTCACCCTCCATAGTGTGAAAGTTGCAGCCACTTCACCTGCAGAGAGAGAAAACCCAGCTACTTTTCCAGAAAATTCCCATGACTCCAGCTCTTGAGCCACCAGCCCAGGGAAAGGAACTACAATGTCTAGACTGGACTCTGCAGGGGGAAAGGTTGGCACAATAACTACAGCCACAACTGAACACAATAAAACTCTGAGTGCCTTTTGGGTTTTTTTGGTTGAAAATCTCAAGGGCTCCCAGGCAGTCATCCTCATCCTCTTCTATGCTCCTGGGAAATCATGATTTGTAGAGAGACAATAATCACAGTGATTCACTGCCAGCACCAGCTTACCAAGGGACCTTAGAGAAGCTGTAGCACTTATGGTGATGTGTGGCATGTGCTTGGGTTGATGTGCTGAAGGAATGGTTGTGCTGCTTTGCTCAGTCATTGCTAGGGTGGTCTCCCCCTGATCTGGTGATGGAGACTCTCTATTTACAAGGAATCACATGAAGAAGACAAGGGGCAATGGGCACAGAGTTGCTCCTGGAGAGATTCCAATTGCACACAAGAAGTGATTTTTTCACTGTGAGGACATTTGAAAGGTCCCCCAGGAGAAATGGCGAATTTCCCCACTTTGGAAATTTTAAGTCTCAGATCAAGAGGGTATTGAGACATCTCATGTAAACTATAGTTTTAAAAGGGTTGGACCAGATGATCTTTGAGGTCCCTTCCAACCTGACATTCTCTGAGATGTCCCCCTTGCCCATATTATGACTAAGCTAAATTTGCTTCTTATATTAAAATCCTTTGGAGCTGGACTATATAAATCTTCAAATTCCCACAGATGTTTGGCTTTGGAGTCCTGAACTGTCTTGTCCCACAGCTAAAAGAGATGTTCAGATCCAAGGTAAATTTTGCCTCAGCTTGGTTGAAGTAGTCAGCTGCTGCTAAACTTACTCAGCAGATTGGGAAGCAGGAAAGGATGCAGGAGTCAGGCTTGTCAGTGCTTGGCTGTTTGTTGTTTATCCTGCAATGTCACACCTAATATGAATCCTGCTGAATATTACAAAAATAATGTGAGGAGTTTCCTTGTGTGAGTGAAGCTTGGTGGCCCTTCATCAGATGCTTTACACCTAAATAACTCATATTCAGCATCCCAAGTACATTCAATAGCTGAATATTTCTGAGAACCCCCAGACACCTGGTGACACCTTCAGCTGTGTACCTTCTCTCAGCCATCACCTGGTATAGGCTGCACTTCCACACAATAATTCCCAGGGTGATTTCATGGTATTTTCTTTAATTAATCTCTGCGGGAAGCCAAAGGCTGGCAACCCAGACTCCACAGAAAGAAGCCACATTACAGTGGTAATGAAAACAAGACAAAACAAAAAAACTGTGAACATTTTTATTGCTGCTGGAGCCATCAGTATCCACAGCGTATGCACAGAGCTGTCAGCAATGCCTCTCCTCATTTGGGACCCAGTCAAAACAATGTCTAATTTCTTGCCTGACCATTACATCAAGTTTTAGTTTCATTCTCAGTCATGGCCTGCCACTGATTACATTATGAAATTCATTAGGGAAGAGAAAATTGCAGTTATTTCCTTGATGGAGCTGAGTGGTGCTATTGCAGAATAGCCAGGAGCAACCAGGGAAAACATGGCCATTAGAGGCTGCTGCAATCCCCCCAGGATCACAGCCAAGTAGTCACAGGACAAAGCTGCAATGTGAGAGATGCACTGATAGATCACAGGGTAACTTTTTAAAAGGAGAGGTTTTGCAAACCCTGATCTTTTGGATTTTATAAAGAAACAAAAGCCTCAAGGAAATGGGAAGAGTGAGAGATTATTACAAAGGTTTTCCTGCTGTATCCGTGTGTTATAACTGAAGAACCTGGTGGCTTATTTTATTATCAGTGTTTTAATTAGGAGACACATAATCTCCCATTGCCCAGTTCCCCACCTTACTACCATTAAATCATTCATTTCTTATTATTCTAACAGTAAAGGTAGTGTTAGAGCAATGATATAGGTGAATAGAGGCTGCTCTGTATTTTTCAGAAAGTGTTAAATGGAAAAAGGTGCCAAGATCTTCATCACAGATTCATCTCACTCATTAGTAGAGACAGAATGAAAAATGAAAAATAAAAAAATCTCAAGGGAAGCTTTGTTTCACTCCCACAGAGTGGTTGTGATTGTGTGCAGGTAGTTTTCACAAGGCTATGGTTTTCTTTGTGGGACAAATTTGAACCATTTCCCACAGAATGGAGCCCTAGGCTGAGGACCCCGAACTGACAGCAAAAAGGGACACAAAGCCTGCACTACTCCTGACTGGCTTGGATAAGAGCACAGAGTAATTCTCACAAACCACAACTGACAAGGTGCACTGGGAGATTGGAGGGAACTTGTTTCTTCTGTTAGTAACCACAGGAGTTTCTTGTGGTTGGTAGTTCTGAGAACGGGAAGCTGGACAAGCTGGAGGTGCGGGAGATTCTCGCTGCCTCAGGGGTTACCCACCCAGCCAGAGCCCAACTGATTAGGAGGGTATCAGAGTTGCATCACGACATTTCTGGGCTGTTTTACTGTAAAGATGTGGGGGGCCTCCTCAAAGAGAGGGATGGGGGTTGTGGATAGCAAAACCACAAGAAATTGAATTTAAATGGGAGAAAAAATTAACAAATTCTTGTAATGTATAACATACAACAAACACATATATTTGTATCAGTATATTTGATACATATATTTGTATCAGTAAAATATAACAAGTCAGTATTTGAAATCTATTTGATATATTAGAGTATTTAGACTGAGAGTTCTCCCTTTAGATTGCCTATAATATTGCTTGTGATCCATAGGAATGCATCTCACCTAACATCATGTACCTGAAACATTGGCATATAAGTACATCTCTGAGAGCCCCTGAAAAAGAAATTAAAAAGCCCATTAAAAGAAATAGGCACTTTTAGGATGTTCTTAAGATGAAAGTTTAATACATGTCCTTCAGGATACATAAAAATGTTCTGGGTTCTCTAGTGGATACCAATAACGTGTGCTTATTAGCTCGTATGTAAATATCTGTGATCTAGATGTCTGTATTTACCCACAGGAATCCTATCCCAAATGTACTAACATGTATTTAATAACATAGCGTTATAATAACTTTTAAAAATATTTTAATGGGAACTGAATTTCCTGTAGGAAGTTAATTACAAGCTTTTGTCATAATAGGAGGCATCAGCCACTTTCAAATTGCTTTCCAAATGGATGTCTTGTTCAGGATGCATCTATCAAAGGCCACTAAAATTTAGGTTCTGACATGGGTCAGAAGGCATTGCCACCCCTCACACTAGAGTTATAGCACAACTTTTTCACAGCAAGGCAGGGTTGTAGCTCAGGTGATTTTGCAGACACAGTGGTTTTCTGTGTGGAAGAACTACAAACACCTTACCACAAAAATTACCACAAGGGATCAGACTACTTGAAAATAGATCAGAGGAGAGTCAGCTTTTATAGCCATTCCTGTCTCTGGAGACCAAGTGTGTCAATGGATTCAGCAATAATAATTTTTTGTTAATAGGGAATAATTTTGAAACTATTCTTCTTTTCAAATGAGCATCAGCTCCATAAAGTAGGGGTGTAATTTCTCCATTGTGTTTCTTTCCTGTTAGGTGCTTAGTCCATATGGAAGTTCTATATAGCTCCTACAGCATTAAAATTGTGTATGGATTTCAGATGGCAATATTCATTAGATACTATCATTTCACATCAACATGGGGAAAAACCTTCTTCCATCATCTCATTGAATGTGGGAAAAGTAACAGAAAAGCTTCAATTGTTTGGATGTTTTGTGTGATAATACTTTGAGATACAAAACTTTCTTCCTCCAAGCTCAAAAGCTATTGAAGAGATTTTCCTGACACACTCTAAAATGATTTATTGTAGGTCAGAGGGCAATTGCAAGAGAAAAAGATCAATCACACAGGAAGAGATAAGTTTTTCCCTTGATCTTTATTTTTACATTGAACAGATTCACTTGTAGTATTTTAAAAGTGTTTTCATTACTCTTCATTTCTTCAGTGATTATATAGTTTGGAGTTTGCTAACAAGTCATTTCATATCAAAAGAGGAAAGTCTATGGTTCTGATCTTACAAAAGCAAAAATCCAGCCATTGCGCTGGAACAAACAATCCTCTGAGATGTTGCTGTGAATAAGGTATTTTAAGTGACAGGAAAAAGTTCTCTGTGGGTGAAGAGAAAAATATAAACTAGTCTGCAGTAGTCCAAAACAAAACTCAATAGCATTCTCCTAGATCTGCATATTATGATCCTATAAATGCTACACTGATTCATCCTGATTAATGTTATCACAGCCCAAGGGTTGCAGTAATGGTTGACCACCTTTCATGAGGGGCTGTGAAATGCTTTTTTTCTCTGCACACTAGACACAGGAATCATTTAAGTGCAATAGACTGAGCAAAGCCTATTACATTCATCTGCAAATTCACTGCATTCACCATCCAAATATTTTCTTTCTCTCTACTATTAACGAAGAACATTGACTTTTCATTTCTCAGGGAATAAGTCATGCAGATCCTATTGCTTGTCAGAATAGCATGGCTGTTTCCTCAGTAACCATACTCAAAACATACCCTTACCCAGTAATTCATGATTATCATACTAGCATGCTGCAAATATAAAGAAATAGGGACTATAACTGTTACGCATTCATTGTCATATCCAGAAATTTTAGGGCTGCTTTTATTAGCCAGATAGTATCTGCATAACTGTAATCTCTGTAAGCCCCATCATGAGTATAACTGTAGGTGAATTCTGCAAGACATGAAACTTCTTTCAAAATGTTTTAAAGTCAAGTCAACAGAAGATCCGGGGTATAAGAGATGTTACAGAAGCTGGGACTGAATAAATTATTCAGTTCACATAATTGTCACAGTTGGAAAAGAACACTAAAATCACCACATCCAACTGTCAACTTCCCCTCCCCCCAGGAAAAAATATATATATTATATATATATATATATACATATATATCATCCATTAGAACATGTCCTGAAAGTGCCTCATCTACATGGTTTTTAAATGCAGTCAGACCTCTGACTGATGAGTCCCTTCTCACCATGAGCTCAATTGGCTGCATTGACACATCTCCACAGGCTGCCATTCAGATCCAGACATCTACACTGAGAACACCTGAAGTTGGAACACATGAAATACATCTTAAAAACATCTCTCATCTGAGCCTTAGTGAACAATGGCAATATACAGGATGGCAGTCTGAAAGCATGACCACATAAATGTTAGTTAGCAAAAAATGTGCTTCCTTCATCTCCCCCCCACACACAGAAAAAATAGCTAGGAAAGATTGAACCAGCAGTCATTAGTGCTCTTCATATTCTATAACAAGATGAAAAAGGCATCTTATTAATTTCCATTATATAACATATCCACAACTCTGTTTACAGCCACTGCTCTGTGGCTTATTTTCTTCATGATCAATCATAATAGCCTTCCAGGAATGTTATAACTAGGGTAGGTTTTGTCTGTTGGAAAATAGCTTAGTAAATAATTTATCCTCTCAGATTTTCAGTAATGAAATAAATTATTCACCAAACTAGTAAAACACTTACCTTTTCCATCTTCTTCAGTTTTCTTCTGAAAACTAGGTCTCTCCTAAACCCCACCTGAGCTAATTACATTCATCAACTGTCCAGTTTCATCAGCATTGGTTTGCAAGCATACCTTTGCACTGTATTTACTCCAGGCTATCTATATATCAATAACGTGTTTGTGACCAATTAGTCAGTCTTGTTGGTAGAATGGAGCTGTTTCTTCCTTTCCCTATTTTTTTTTTTGCAGCATGTGAAGGAAAGCACCTGAGTCATTTTTTTCCCCTGGGCATGGTGGTCACCCTATCACATGAGCCACTCTGGTCACCACAGTCACTTACATCCTCACTGCTATCTGGATCAAACTCCTCATCTCCCAGTGGAGTGTGAAGCCTGAGTGCTGAGTCTCAATATCCTTCAGCTCCGTGGAAGTGACACTGAACATATTGCACAGAAACAAGAGCATTAGATTCAAGATGTGCTTTAAACTCATCTTCACATTTGTGAATCACAGCATCATCATTTCCAGGAAGATCTGCTCTATAATCTTGCCAGGCACAGCAAGGATCAAAGTAGTTATCTGGGGGAAAGGGAGGGGGAAGGGGTGAGTTCCTATTATCCAGATCTTATATTCATTAAGTATTAGCTGCAGGTGTAGCAGAGTATAGCAAAGTCTGTCCCCATTCACCAGTGGTCATCATCTCCTGAAACAGTGGTGCTGATGCTCTTTCACCACCTGCCTTTGGAATACAAAAGGTGTCCTTTGGCAATACATCTAGGTTACACATCCATTCCCCTTTTCAGATTATTTTTTGAGGTGAAAAAAAAATAGAATTTGTGAACACAAAACTTCATTAATATATTATCCCAGCGTTACATGGTCCTCATCGGGCAGCCAGCGTGGAGGCTCCATGGGGTGGTCAATGTCTAAGGGAGCAGAAAGCCAAGGCAGCCACAGTCCAAGAGGAGCCCCTGCTGATCAGCAGAGGGATTGCAGTGAGTACCTCGGCAAAAATCGGGTTTGTTTTCACCCAGCCAGGCAGAGAAAAGGTGTTAATGCAAATTGAAAAGAAACAGAAAGAAAGCAGGCAGCTCAAAAGCAGTTGGAGAAAGGAAAACTAAAATAGATTCAGTCAAATATGCTTCCAATTTTAGCTGGTTTTGCAATGGGTATTTTTGCAATTGGGAATATCTGAAAATAATTTTAGCCAAGTGAATTCTTTCATAAGACATAATCAAGAAAACACATGTGCTCCTGTGGTTTCTCTTTACTCACCTCATAATCACCCAAAATAAATATTGTTCATCAGACAGACACAATAGGCTGAAAGATTGGAGAGAACACTTGATGATTTCATGTGAATTCATAAAACTAAAGCAAACATCACTTATGCATAATTGTTTTATTTCCTTGTTGCTTTATATCTTTCTGGTTGAATATTCTATATTTCCCTCCAAAAGGAGACCCAGCTGTCATTTTTCATTTCTAGTGCCCAGGGTCTAAAATTGCCCAAGATAAAAAGCTGTCCAAGATAAAAAGTGAAATCTGTTTCACCAAATAAAGCCTGGTCTCCATATTATCAGGCTCATCACCCCCACAGGGCCACAGACAGTGTTGCTCTTGTACTTGAGAAACACACCTGTTCTGTCCACAGATCCTCCAGTGCCTGAGCAGTCTTCAAAGCCGGTCGATGGACTGGAACCAACTATTCTTCAGTCTCCTCCATTTCTCATATGGGCTTCACCTATACCTACATGTGAAATGTGAAGGACCTCATCTTCTTGCACGTGAACTTACCACATGAACTTACTAAATTTGGTTGTTTGAACAAATCACATCATACCAGTATCTCCATAACAAAAGACTACATAACATCTTTGAGAAGTGCAGTGTAGAGTTTAGAAAAAGACAGATGGAGATTGTACTGTCAGCAAACACTGAGGTCATACATACCCACATATCTCTCATGCACATGCAATATCACCATCTCTTACATTCAGTGCAATTCTTAACTTCAAAAAGAACAAAGACAGAAAGCAAAAGTCATCAACACCCATTCACAGTATGCAACATCTTGAAATTCAGTCAGATGCTTGATTTGGGGGACAAGAAGTATTAAGACGTGCTAATTATCTTGGCAGGATGTCCATTAGCATCTACAATGTATAATGCACCCTGCCCTGAGCATGGAGACCAAAAGCAGAGAGGATAATCTGACCTCTCTAATGTTTTTGCTAATGTATATCTACAGTATAACATTCATCGCACAGTCATGGCAACTAGGTTCTAGGATCTGTGCCTCCATCATCAAAATGTAGGATCATTGCAAATCACAGTGTTCTTGCTCTGTATGATCCTATGGAGATAAAGTGAAAGATAAGTTGGAGATATGAAGAAGACCACTTTTATTATCTTGAGAGGAATATTTATGGGAGGAAAATACAGGTTGGAAATTAAGGAGAATGCAGAGATTTGAAATACCAGAGTTGTTTTGTTTTCTGCCAAATACCAGTACATCTTTTTTATAAACATAAATATTCAAGGATTTTTTTTTTCCCCTCTGGTATGTTAGTGGGGAGCTCCATCAGCTTTATACTTTTGGTGCCAGTCAGTACAGAAAGAACACTCCTGCTAAATCACCCATCCCTTTCCAGATGCTCCAACACTATTCCCTAGGGACTAGAGTCTTACCTCACTCAAGCACTCCTGATAGTCATGTGAGTGATAGTGTTTAATAACACACAATATTTTTTTTACAATCTCTTGTCCTGCCATCTCCTTGACTGCACACTGTTCCAAACAAAAGCATTAAAAAGATTCTCTGACTGTGGAAGGGCTGGAACACTCTGTTTCAGTAGTGGTAGTGTCTGCACCAAATCTTCTCAAAATTTTGCAGATGCCACTGTGTCACTTTTTAAGGGTGGAATATACTGGAAAATTTTCATCAGAACATTCTGAGTTTGGGAGCTCTAGTTTAGAGAAATATCAAAGTCAAATAAATTTGCTCGTAACATTATGTAACATTGAGTTCATTTTCCTGCAGAAAAAATTAAAACGTCTATTAAAATTTAAAGCTTAAAAAGTTTCACTGTGGAAAAACCTTGAAATTTCACTAGAGAACATTCCAGAATGTTGTTCTGAGCTACCACTGCTCATGTATCAACACAACAGAAAAGCTGAAAACTATTGTCACTTTTTGGTATACTTTTTAAGCTGTCTTCTCTAGCACAGTCTCACATATTTATATAACAATTCTTTTTCTATTTTGCCATCAGATTTGAAATCAAAAGAAAATTCAATAATTCCTGGGAAGTGGAAATTCCAAGTTTCACCTGACACATATGCCAGTCAAGTGTGCCTGCCCAGCTTTGTATCTTCCAGGCTCCTGGACCATCACTGGTGAGGAAGAGCAGCCTGGTTCCCACTCACTACCAGCCAGTTATCACCTCCTCTGTGACAACTGAGGCAGGATCTCCCTTGTGCCAAAGTTACAGCTACAGAGAGACATCTGCTAGAGAGGTCTGTCATGGCCAGCAGAGGTTAAGGTCAAAAACAGCAGGTAAAAGGCAAGAAACAGAGGACAGTGATAAATTTAATTTAAGACAAATTTCAGAGAGCACCTGCCCAAGGCAAGAGTATGCTCCAGTAAGCCACTGTCACAGCCCAGAGTGAAGAGCTGAGGTCAAGGGGATGAATTGCACAACCTCAGGGCTCACTTCATGTGGCCAGCATCTAATGGGAAGTAAAAGAGCCACTTTCATCTAGAAACTACTTTCCTCTCCACTGCCCCTTGCTGATACTGAATTACAAAAACTCAACAATGACCGAAACAGCAATGGTCTGGCCACTCAGATGTTTCAGGTACTCTTGCTGTTACTAGTCTTGTAAAGATATAGAGAGAGCAAATTAGAAAAGTTTGGACATTAAAGACAGAGCAAACTGTCTCAGAAAGTCAGTTCTGAGATAAGCACACAGGCCTGAGAGGGGACAGTCTCTAGGGATGTGTGCACACTCACATTACTACTAACAACATCTGTACAGCTGTTCTTTGTTCTTATTGAAGGATAAGGAAAATATGTTTATGCATTGATGCCATAAATGTACCAATCCATCTATTTGAAGGGAAACTTGGAGTTACTCTGTGTATCCTCAATGTGTTATTCTTTATGGAACAGTTGAACCTGGATGTCCTTACCCACAGGAGAGCCAGAGGTTAGTGCTCTCAGAGTTAGTCAAACACATGTGAATTAAGGTCACCTTAACTCTGAGTAGGAGCTTCTGTTTTGGCTTTAAGTTACACTTGAAAAATCCATTTCCCTTTCATACCTTTCTTCAGCTTGGATTAATCTCCTCATCTCCTGATACCTTGTGGTCAGTGTGAGGATAGGAAGAGCTCATTAGTTTCAGTGAATGAGATGCCATTGAATCACAGCCTTCTTCATCCTACTAGCACAAATTTAGAAATGCCCAGTGATCCACAATGAACTAGCCCCAGATTTATCCTAGTGCACTTAAATGGTGACCCTTGCTCACTTTACTTGTATATAATCAACAGCTTTGGTTTCCAGCCAGCTCTAACCATGTGATTTTTTCTCATGACCTGCTATCTATTTATGGTATTAGAAATGCATTATGTATGCATTAGATCTCAAAATGAGCCTGAACTGTCACAACCTTTCACATTGAGGATGTGTCATCCCTTAACCCTGCTGCACAGCTATTTGAGAGCATTTCCTTCTCTGCCCATTCTGCCAGTGCAGCACAAAATAAAGAAGCAGAACAACTCTAAAAACACTAAAATACTATAAGTGAACAATAAATTCATAATGACCTTCCAAGTATTTTGTCCTAGCAGAGACACCTGGTCCCTCGGTACCCAGGGGAATAACTGCAGCATACCAGCCAGGGTGTGGGATTAGCTCAGCATCCACTTATTTTGCCAAATCCAGCTCAGCACAAGATAAGGGAATAAACTCAGACCCAAAGGGATGTGATGACACCATGGTGCTTGGTGTTACATCTTTGTCCATTTCTACACACCAGGCATATAAACCCCAGCATAGTTTTGGTTACAGAATTGTGTATAGATGATGTAGTATAGGAAATGAGAGCATGCAGCAGTCAAAGGGAGGGATGTGGGATCACAAATTTGCAGGTAAAAAGCTGGGAAGATGATCAAGTATTGGAGATCAGTATGTTTGTTATTGACACTTCATGAAGTACAGCTCACCTTGCCCCAAGGCCCTTTCTCTGTGAGACAGGTGACCTTTATGGGGGCTTGAAGCAGATCTTAGTTGCTTTGTATAAACCACTCTAAAAACTATTTCAGGTACTCATAACATCTGCAAAACTTACATTATTTAGGCTTTTTTTTATATATGCAGAGACAAACCAGTGAAAATCTGGAAAAGCGGACAAACATCTTGTAAATATTGAGTAAAAATCCCACACAAATGAAAAAAACACAAAAATTCCAACACGAGGAAAACGTTATTTTGGTACTAGCAAATTTTTATAATTTTATTTAGAAAATTCTCAGGCAGTATACTGGCAGCATGCTGAATGTGCAGTGCTGTGTGGTAGAAGTACCTACAAATGAGTGTAAAAACAGACCGGTGAAAAAAGAGTAAAAAGGGTGAAAAAGAGTAAAAAACATGGAAGTGGGAAGGCTGAAACAGCTCTGATGCTATCAGCCCACTGGAAGCCATCCAAGATACTTGAAAGGGACTAAAAGTAGCCTTTTCATTAACCACAAACCGTTCAATAATATACATGTAAGTGAAGATTAAACTAGTGATGACATTATGACTATTGAAAAAAACTTCATTTTAGATAGAATGAAGCCTTTGAGAGAAATCTTATGACATCTGACAAGATATCATATGAGAACTCAGAAAAAAAGTCTTTTGCGTCTTTGAGAACAGATTGCAACTGTTGAACCCTTTGGTTTTGTAGGATTCATGGAATCCTTAATTTGGGGCAGAAGTTGTTCAGAAGAGAAAAAATTAAGTAAAAAATTGCAGAAAAAATTCTGACTAGTTTGGAAAAGACAATTAGATCATGACTGGGCAACATCAATTTGAGACTGAAAACTCTGAAGGAAACATCATTCAGAGAACTGGATTAGTCAAAGGAGTAACTGGAAGAAAATGGAAAGCTCAGAAGGGAACAGGAAAATTTTGCACAGAAGTTTGAAAGAAGGAGCATGAAGAGCTGCGCAAGAAGTGGAAGAAAACACAAACCAAATTTATGTGTAGCGTTTGTTAAGAGACGATATATTTTGCAACAGGCAAATTAATTTTGCAAAAGTCTGTTGGAAAGACAGAAATTACCAAAGTGGGTGTTTATACATTGCCTATACCCAAGAAAGTGGAATTCATTATGGGGAAAATTTAAAAGTGATACGTAAATGGAGAGTATTTTTACTTTACACGTTAGCAGTTCCCTTATTGAATTTGGGTGTACATAAGAGTGTGATACCTGATTTACAGTACAGGGTGTAAAGACAGAACCAAACCCACCAATGCTAAGGTCATGCAGGGAATGAAACACTCTTGAAGAGATAGCATATGTGTATGATGGGACCTGGCTGGAGGGGTGGAACAGCCAAGACCCTTCCTGGGAAGTATACTACCCAAAAAGATATTTTTGCTTTGGGTGAACACTTCAATTTTTAAATTAAGTAAATTCAGCTTGGTAAGCTAGGATGGAAGGAGCATTTTTTACACACAACCATGACCTCTATTCTTCCAGGGTATCCTTGCTTCCAGCCAGCACAAGCACTTGTTGTGTAGCCCAGTCTCCCCTTCTCTATAGAGCGATTTGTCCTTTCCTTAAAGAGGCCTAATCAAACTCACTGCAGTCTCAGCAGATGCTGAAACCTCCCAGGGTCCAGCTGCAACCTTGATAATGCCACAGCCTCTGTATCCATTGATGCCCTGGGTTTCTCTCTCAACATGAAGGAGAAGGAAAGGGTGCAGGGATGGGGTCAACATTTGGCCAGCCTCAAAAAGAAAAAAAATTTGTCCCCATCATGAGAACACTAAAATTGGGATAGAAGAAAATCTTTTTCAGAGAAACAGGAAAAAACAAAGCAAAAAGCAGAGAGAGATAAGGAGAAGGGAGAACTAGATTTAATTACAGAAAGTACAAAAGAAAACTCTTTGTTTGAAAGAAAACTCTCAGGATGTAGAGAAATATCATAAAGAAAGAAATACAGACCAATACAGTCTGAGTAATGCTGTAAAGAAAAGGCAATTTTGAAAGACCAAAAGAGAAAAACAGAAGCAGCCTGGAATGTTAATTCCAAAAAAGTTGAATTTATGATCCAAGACTGATATCAATTGATTTTTATATACTGGCCAGAAAAACATCTATTCATTCTAGATTATTTTCCTTTTTATCCGTAAACAGCATTACTAGAGAATACAACCACTAAACATCCAATCTCACATGTAAAATCTTTCTTTGTGGGCCACAGAAAGCCATCTGCAGCAGCAATTGGTCACAGACCACAATTGCCATGACTATTTTGCAGCAGAAGTTTGATTTAAGAATGTGATTATTTCAGCTCTAGGATAGCTTTATTATATTGCTGCTATAAAAGAATACTGTTAAAAGGGTGCTTAAAAGAGATGAAGAATCAGGTTTGGATCTTTATTCAATGCTGCTAAATTTCAGAACAGTACCCTCTAAACAGGGCTGTCACCTGCAGAGAAACCTTCAGCCCAGCCTGGCAGGTTATTTTAGGTGCTGATGCTTAACTCTGGGGCATTTTCACAAAAAAAAAAAAAAAAAAAAAAAAAAAAAAAAGGTGAACCAGAAAACATACTGTTATCATGAATAGAATGGGGTTGCAGGACACTGTGCTAGTATATTAAATCAGAGGACAATAGTCTCTTGTGAAGTAGCCTCTCTCCTACGAGGTGATTACTAATGTAAGACAGACCTACAGCTTCCATAAAGAAGAGAGGAAAAAAGAATGAATCTGAACCCTTGGCATCAAAAACAGAATTAACAGAACGGAGGGATAAAGCAAGGGAAGGCAAAAGACAAAGCAGAGCTAAAACTCGTGAGATGCTTCAGACACCCCAGGACAGAGATGGTCAGCTTGGAGACTGGTTGAGACCTCGGGATGGTTTACTAGGAATCTCTATTTTGTCTTTGAGTTGGGATGAGTTGTTAGAGTAATTGGGTCTTTAGGATGTTTGAAATAAAATATTATATACTCCCTCCCAGCATGTTTGAGCTGAAAACAGCTGTCGAGGGAGTCTGCTCTGCTGTCAGTGGCTTGAACAGCACACAGAGATCTCCTGTCCTTCCTTCCTAGCTCTTTCTTTTATCTGATCTCTTGTTTCATTAACGAATCATGGTAGCTCAACACTCCTGCTCCAAATTCTCCTTAGTTCTGCCCTAGAACCATTTCTAGCCCCACTTGGTAGGGCTTTACACAGGGAATTTAAAGTGTTTAGTCCAGCTGATACCAAGTCGAGATTTCTACACAATGCCACATGATGTGTTTCTGAATTTTTTAATATATTGTAAATATAATCTAAAAATACACTGTATACTCACTGAAATAGCAATGTTTAGCAGGAAGTAGTATTTAGGTTACAAGGTTATCAAGTATACACTGAAGTAAAGGTCACACACCCAGCCCATTTTTGCACATTTTATAGATTCACTTGTAGGGATTCAGCCTTCTTTTCCCATCATTATTCAGTGCCCAGAACAAAACTGGTTTGCAGCTGCTGCTGCCTCAGCTGTAGCTGGAGGTGCAGGGAGCCATACCCTGAGCCATACCCATACACAATATACCAACAGATCCAAAACTCATGGCCTGTGACTAGTGGCTATTGAATCTATCTCTGCCACCAAAAAATGAAAAGAATAGCTGAATGTCACATTTTGGCATTAGAGGGAAAATGTGTTCCTTGGAGTTGACCTAGCTTTGGACTACTACCATGATAGGAAAGCTTTTGTAAATGAGGGAGCCTGTACTCAGAGCATGGTTTGTGTGGGTCTGACAAGTAAGATGAGCCTCACACTGACTGCTGAGCTGGACAGTGTTCAATGAGCACTGTCTGTGAGAGCCTCAGGAGGTACAAGGGTCTGCAATCACATCATTAAAAGTGACCTGTTCATACGAAGAGATTGGGTTGGGGCTGCCTAGACAGCTTTATCTTTTTTCTCTCCAAATTTGGGGGTACTTAAATTTGCCACCAGGGTAGGCTTCTTTTAGTACTCACACAGAGGATTATTTCAAAGGTTTTAACAAATATCACAAGGAACTTTTCTGAATTACTGTGCCTGACCTTATAGATCTCATTTATCAGAGCTGATGGCCAGTAGCTCCTTCTTTGTCCTAGGAGTGTCCCTGAGACAGATGTGGCCAGCAGCAGAGAAGCAGACAAGACCTCCATGCCTGCTAGAGAGCTTTACACAGGAACCACTGTCGGGGGCTGCAGGGGGACATCAGGTTTGTTGAGAAGAGCATTTCTCCTGTAAATGAATGGGGAAGGAGAGGAACAGGTACAATATGCTTAGCCTCCCTGGCTCCTGCCAGGAAGGGAAATTGAGAGATGAATTTAACTTCCATTTCTGCTTATGATAGCTAAGGTCCCTTCCATCCCAAACCATTCTATGATTACCACACAGGGGAAAAATTGTGCATTTTAAATTTTTTATCTAGGGTTATAGTAAAGTGATTTAAATGGATGTTTTAAAACTACTTACATATGATTGAAACTGGATTAAGAAGCTTTGTTAAGCAGTAACACTGATTATACTCCACTTGACTGTATCAGGTAAGTGATTTCAGCTTTGTCTTTGGATCACCTAAAATCCTAAGAACACTGAGGAAAGGTGACGCAGTTGCAAAGGATCACTAAATACCAGTTTAGTGAGCAGAGAAACACTTTTAATCTGAATGGAGATTAATCTGATCAAGAAAGCTTTACAGATATACAACAAGGAAGAAAGGGACCTCTGATATATAGGACCAAATGTCATCTGAGAGAGGGTTAAGGGTATTAAACATAAGGTTTAATGGAGTGAAGATTAAAAAAAATAGTTGATAAGCTAAAACAGCAGCATTTCTGACCAGGTATTTACCACAGAATTGAATCTTCATTACTTTACAATTTATTTTCGTCTGTGAAAAGGTGATTGTAACATACTGAGTTGAGAATAATTTACACCCCCTTTGAAAGAATGTAAGAGATGAGTCTAAATGATTGCCAGGAACCTGGGTGTGGTGAGAGATGCATTGACCAGCTTCCAACACTAGAAATAGATCTTTCTTTCTTTGTATTTAATAGCTTCCCAGAGGGACACACCAAACTCATTTCTAGCCCTGGAAAAACACATTTTAAAGTTATGATATTATTATGTATCAAAAAGCTATTTTGCACCATTTATTATTTATTCACTGAGGCCTTGAGAGCACTTGAGTTTCATCCATGCATGCAGAAAAGATACAACCCAGTCCCAAGAAATTTATTAGCTAAGGCATTTGCTATAACTAAACTTGCGTCAGACTTACTTAACAGATTTCTAAATTGATTTAAATGGTGCAAACCTTTCTGCAGACAATGTAAACTTAGATTAAATGTTACATCCAGAAATTTAGAATCCATAATTACTAACTGGAATAAAGTAAATTGAAATGAGACTCTCAAGTTTATTATGTGGGCTGTGTATCTGGGATATATAAGTGAATTGCAAAAAAAAGTTTTCAAAAGCATTCTTTCTCCAAAAAAAATCAGTTTTGAAAGAAGTTACCTTTTTTGTCTTGAAAACTTGTTAAACATTTTACTCTACCATTTTGCTCTGTGACTTTATACTTAGCTGCAGCTGCCTAGGTTTTTATAAGGTGTTATAAATCTACCCATACTATTTTTAAATAATTTGTCAGAGAAAAGCTTTCTCATTCATGCCATGAAGACCGAATCTGCTTGGGAAGTACTTGGCTGCTATACAGATGGGTGCTGCAGAAAACCCCTTGATAAAGATAGCTGATTGTGTTGTGACCAGGAATAGTTTCTGCCTATATTAAGGACACACACTGAATGGAAAGTCTGACAGTGAGGAGGTGTTTAGCACCTGTGCTTGGCATTAATCAGAGACAGGCCAAAAGTAGTTTGCAGCCTGACAGCCTCTCTGCCCCTTCCTCCTCTTCCTCATATACAAATTTAGGCATAGCAAAAATTCTGTGTACAAGGGGAATAGACTAGACACCTAACAGCAAATCCATTCAGGGCATAGTTTCTATTGCTTTATACTGAGAAGCTGAACTTTTCAGGTAGTTCAGAGAACTTTCTGAAATTACATGAGGGGAGAGAAAGGGAGAGGAAAAAAAAAAAAGAGGGAGTAGCCAAAAAACAGAGCACCATGAATGGCTAATTGCACAAGCAAGATAACTATAGAAAGACAAGAAGTTCTGCTGCCCAGAACCTGGGCAGGATGACTGGAAATTATCTTCTTGAACAGGGTAACTAAGGTCTACAGACCTTCCCCAAAAGTCACTTCTGCTCATTGCAGTGACCCAGAGATTTCTTTTGGGGGTAGCTGAACTTTCCTTTGCTGTCTGAATGTCTTAGAAGGTCTTCTGTATGAATTGTTTGTTGATGAATTGGAATCAAAGACCTTTACATCATATCAAGTTCCACCTGGCAGGCTGTGGCAGTGGGTGAGTGAAAAATACCATCTCCTGTATTTACACATACCTGGAGACCACCACACTTGTGTTTGGTCTAACCTCTTGAGAATGAAGTCTGTAGTCCAATGTCAGAGAATGCCAAAGCAGCTTAACACACTTCTCTTTCCTTTAGATAACTAAGTGCTTAGGTGAAAATTATACCACTATAAAGCAAAGTTATCAAACAGAGAACTTGCAAGTTAGAATTTAAAATGCAAAGAAATGATAAGTGTATGATTTGGAGATGCAGGTTCAAAAACTCCTTACAGAGACATGTTCTTGGCCTGGTTTCTCTCAATGTTTTTGTTGATACTCTTCCATCTGTGACACCAGGCAGACACTGCATCAAGCCCAGACTCTGCTGTTGGTCCAGGGGCTCCCCACTGCCCAGCTCAGGGCTCCCACTCTGAGCCAAAGCCCCTGGGCTGCAGAGGCTCACACATACCTCCTGATCTCCTCAGGGACCTGGGAACCTTCCACTCCTGGTGAGGGATTCAAAAATGCAACTTGAGCTCAATCTTGCTGCAAATGCCTTTTGGGTATGCCAGGCAGGAAGCTCTCCCGACAGGTGAGGACAGCAGGTTTAAATACCCCAGGGTGATGACTGGCTGCGAGCTGCAGCCATCTAGTCCCACATGAGATTAGGTGGGAAAAAGGCAATAAATGATGAAACAGACCAAGAAGCTGCTGCAGTCAGGACTGGGTGAACCATGAAATGACACAATTCTGCGTGTGTTCATAGCAGAATTTTATTTACTTGTCTCAAAAAGCTTTCTACATGCTGCCTACAGCAATGGAAAATGGTTCGACTCTCACTCCCAAGTTTATGGAGAGGCCAGTGAAGGCTCCAGTACATTTATGGATTGAACCCCATTTTATGAGTGTGTGAGAAATTGCACCCGTGGCACAGACAGCTTTCTAATGAACAAGGAATACTGCAGCTAAAGTGAGTATCCACCCTATATGCAACAACAGCCAAACAAATGAGCAACCCTCTTGGTCTCACACTATCTGGCTTCTTGTGTTTCCATACTCAGGATCTTGCTTCCATTAGGAAAGATGGAAACCCTCCAAGTGCTTTTGGTGGGAGCAAATGCCTGCTTCTGTGCACTCCAACCTCCTGGGGTGCATATGGCAGACTGCATTCAAGCTACGTGCCTGTATGTATTTCCTATGTGATTTCAGTTTTTATAAACCTCTGGAGTTTGCAGCTTTGTCAGCAATGACAGTGACAAGTTTCATTCCAAATGATGTGTTCCCAGAGAAAGCTTTTATTTTATAGATTTGTCACTACCAAATGAAAAAAAATGTTCTGAAAAGTTCTTCACTGGTTGTTTTGAGGTAACTCAAAGGCTTATCTTGCCTTCAGGTGCCCTGCACACCCAGGAAATACTGAAACAAAACACCTGTGAGAGTGATTACACTGTTCTTCAGTCCATCTTCTGCAAGCATTAAAATGCATCAGGGTGGGTCCCTATTGCAGATGGAGAGTGATGACAAACTGCCTCTGGTCATTTGTTCTTGCTCATCCTGCACAGACAGTAGCAGTAGAGGCTGCTTTTTGGGACAAAAGTTAGCAACCTTTGGAAGGTTTTCTACACCATAGCACTTCAGCTCTATCACTATCTTCAGTGTAAAAAATAAACATCTATAAGTAGACTTCAAAGATCCAAATTCAAATGGCATCTTCTAGATTTGCATATATTCTTGATTTTGGCTTCTTCTAATCAAGCTACTCACTCCTCCATGCATTTCCCATAATCTGAATGCTAATATACAGTATGTTTCCCATTTAGCTCTTCCTTAATTCTTGTTGCCATCATGTCTGTGGCAGAGGAGAAGCAAAAGAGTTGCTTTCAGAGAAAATGTTTGCAAACTAAACTATTCTATATATTTGTATGTGAAAACAGTCAAGACCTTCATATTCTTCTTTGAGGTAGGCATGTCTGCAAGAAGAATATCTTTCATGAGCATTTAAGTCATGTTTTAATGGAGTTTATCTAATAAAAATTAAGTAGAAGACCACAAGTCTTGTAGTCTTATACTACTGGTATGCTCTATGTGTATAGAACCAGATTCTGCAGTTATGCTGGAATCTTTAAAATGAAAGAAAACATTCTTTGAATGAACTACTTTGCCCATGTTTGAATTAATTACCTTGCCCAGGATTGATAAGTTCTTGAAAAATGTTATTTAGCTAACATTCCCATTTCTGTTACTAGTTAGCAGAATAGTAGTCTGCATTCATAAGTTCTATAGTGAATAAAGCTGCCTGAAAAGCTTCTGAAAGGGAGGACCAGGAATCCAGGGAGAGAGCACTGTGTTCTAAGTTAGCACTTGTAAATCTCACTTAGTAGAAAGAGGGCTTAGACACACATTTATGCAAAGTCTGGTTAGAACAGATGTAAGAAGAGCACAAATCAGGGTGGGGGAGTGGGAAAGGCCCACCAACAGAATGACCAAGCATGAAATCAGGCTGGAAGAATTCAATGTACATTTGAGGTTTTTTTTCTTAATGGACATAAGCATTACTATTGAAGTCAACACTGATGTTTGGAAGCTTTTGCTGTATCCTATAGTGGAAGCTGATACAAGCCACATCTGGGATGTTTTTAGCAGGGAATAATGTCCCAGCACTTGTAGGCACACTATTATTTCCCAGAATATGACCAAAAGGAGGGCCATGCTGGTAGAAACATCAAATGAGCAGATACTTAAGGCATCCTCTTTCCCAAGACTAGAAATCCATGGAAATTTCATGGCTTTAACTCCTGCAGAAACCCAATAGAATTGATATCAGAGGTCTTCAGGGAGGAGGCCTATGAGTTAGTATCACTTCAACCCTTCATGCTCTCTTCTCTTTACTAATATTTCTTGATGCCAGTCCAGGGGTGGTGGTGGTGGTGAAGGGGTGGCTTGGGGGGGGGTCTTTTCAGGGGAGTGAGGGGGACAACAAGCTCTTAATTCAGTTAACGATTGCAGGAAGTGGTTTGTCAGTTTGGAGGTAGTCTGTGCTCAAAGCCAGTGCCCTTCTCAGAAATGAACTTGCAGTTCTCTAAAGATAGATTGCGCAAAACACCAGGGGGCCCTCGGGAACCTGCAGCCACAATTCCCCAGGCAAGGAGCTCCAGAAGAGCGGGGAAATGCCCCCCCATCTCCCCCCTCTATGAGCAGCTGCTCTGTGGACTAAACCAACACTCAGTGCAGTGGGTCTCTTATGCAAGTTCTCAGGTTTCATATCCGCAGTGACCAAATTTTGTTAAAAATATGACAGCTGCTCCTGTCATTTTCTTTCCATGTAATTTTAACCGTAACTTCAAACTGCACATGCCTCATCTGCTTTTCAGGGATGGTAAAGGGAGGTTTGCATAAAGCAGAGGACTTAACAGAAATTGACAGCATTGGCACTGAAGGATCAGTTACCCTTGGAACATCTCATAGATTGCATGAGTCTTTGAAAATTACAAGTAATTGATATGCCCGATGATACGCAAAACAGCAACATGGCAAGGTAACATTTGGTTGGGTATAATGCTAAGAAAACAGAAAATTGAGAATTAAACAAGATTCAAGAAATAATTCCCAGGTTGCCTTGAGTGACACCTAGGATTTGATCAGTGTAACTACGGAGTATCACAATGTCTCATCCACATTCCCAGGAACCATACAATAAATTCTTTCATCAGGGCTTCTAGCATGCCCTGTGAAAGCATTTTATTCACCCTTAAGGAATCATTTCAGCTGCAGTAAATCTAGATTGTCTGCAGTGATGTCAATAGATCGACTCAGAGTTTATCAACCTTGCAACTGGAGAACAGAATCTTTGTATTATTTTCACCCCAACAGTCCCCCAGTTAATTTATACTCCATTTCTTAACCAAAATCACAGAAACTGGCACAAAGGAGAAATGAGTGCTCCACATAACCCAATCTCCCACCCTTGGCAGAAGTATTTCATGATAAGGCATAGTAGATTAGGTCCATCTTGCTCCATAAATGAAGGCAAGACATGGCTACACATCATGCAACGCAACAGAGTCCATGGGAGCCTTATGGTCCTGTTTCTGTAACTACTCCCAACTCTAAGTATTTATCTGTCATAAAGCCCAACAACAAGAAAGAGACTGGCATTCCCTTTCTCATCAGTGGTGATGGTTTTATTTCAAGGAAGGAATGTCAGCCCATCATGGTCCTGTCACTGTACCTCTCCAGATTGACTTGTGACTTCAAAGGTGACAAGAACTTACCTGGTTCATACTTCAAAGAATTGGAGAACATGCAAAAAAAAGTGTCAAAAACCATACAACAGAGATCAATTTATCTCAAAGTGGACATTCCACAGGAAATTATAATCAGTAAGTGAGAGTTCAACTAGTATATTAAATTAGCTTTTCTCCATGAGAAGCAGATATTGTTATGCCCTCTCCTGGCCATCAGCACCTTCACAGACCACCTGCAAAATTTTTTCTTCCAGAACCATTTACCCTCAGCTCAAAATACCCTCCTCATTTAAAGATCCTTTCCACTGCCTCTCTGTTTTCTTCTCAACCATTTACATAGGCAAAGAAATCTTTAAGTGGTCTAAAAAATTTTTCTGATGAAAGAAGCTCAGTTTACATAATGTCTCAGTAGCTTCCCAGCACCAAGTGCCTCCCATGTCAGGACTGATCTCCCTAGCTGCACCTCTGAGCACAGGAGCTTGTACCAGCATTCAGAAAGTAAGCATTTTGAGATGGTTCTGGCATACAAGCACCCAGGTAGTTTGTTTGTAGTAGCAGCACACCACACTGTTACTGTGATCCCTTCCCCAAATGTTGCTCAAAGACTCTACACATGTAAGTGCCCCACAGACTCATCCCTGACAGGGGGCAATGCAACTGGTAGATGTGGCCTTGAACCATTGGCTTGTTAGCTGCTGAGCCCTCCCCATGTACCTCCTGCATCGTCTTAATGGGAAACAAGAGCTTTCAGGAGAATACCTAAGATATTGGTCAAGGCCATTGACCCACAGGGGAGTGAGTCTGCTTTGCTCCCCAGTAAGTGAATCAGACTCATGAATGAGTAGGCTCTGTTTTCCAGCTTCCACTTTCCCATTCATGGCCTGTTTTTGTGTTCCTCGTGTTAAATTCCCACAATGGGCCCTTCTTGTGTAATTTAGACTGAGATTTTCTCCCCTTTCTTTTCCCTCCCTCTCCTCCGCCCCCTGCATCCTCTGTTCAAGCTGGCCACACAGCAACAGAGGAAATGAACAACATCTGGTGAGACTGATTCTTCGTTCTTGTAAGCAGTGTGAGCTAACAGCTGGGTCAGGCATTACATCCAGCTTTGGAAAAGAAAAGAAATCAATCATGCATTCCCCTTTACCACACCTCCTCGTTCTGGCATCTGCACCAGTCCTGCAAGAGAATTCTCTGGTTACTGAAAATACACTGGAATCCCATCCTTTGTATGAAGGTGCAAATATATATTAAAAAAAAAAAAAAAAAAAAAAAAAAGCACAATACAGGAGGTGTGTGGGCTGAAAAAACAGGGTGTTTTTTTGTATTTAGATGCTTAAACACTATTGTATTCTATTGCTCTTAGTAAGACCCAGGCACTTAGAAAAGCTCCTTTTAAGCACAGACATGAGTTGCACCATTATCCTCAGTGATGCCACAATGCTGGCAGACTGTCTTGTTGGACTGAAGCCTTACTGCTGACTGCTCTGAAAATCAGAACATGGGGACAGATGAGATCCAAGACAGTAGTAACCAAAGGATGAGCAGTAGATGTACCAAGAGAAAAATTTCTTGTAACTTATGGGTTCCTGAACCAGCTTTGGAGTTAAGGATTACTCTCTTCTTTTGAGATTAAAAGGATGCTGCCAAGGAACTGCTAACTATCCTCAGCTGCCTGGGCAGTTTCTGTGATGCAGACAAAGATCCACTAGCAAGTCTTCAGTAATAATTTGTTGTACAACCTCAGCTGTGACCACTGAAAGCACAGAGCAGCTCAGGAAGAAGAATCTGAAGGTATTTTTTAACAGAGTCTGGGACTGGCTATCATTAGGCGACTTGCCCTGTCTGTCTCACAGCTGCTCAAGCTGATGGTCTGGCAGAGAAGTCAGCTGCAAATAGCCAGAAGCAGGGAGCACCTTCAACTCTTTTCTTGGAGTACTATTCACAGACATACTGGTTTTGACTCAGTTTCATTGGAATTCTAGTAAAAAAGTAAGGCAATAGCACTCTAGAAAGAGAAGCCTGGTTGCCATGAGCCTGGACAGGTATTCTGTGTGTAAGCACAACCAAAACTTTGTCCCTTCTGGTAGAACTGGCCATGCAAGCTACATGATGGTTCTGCAGAGCTTGAAGCAAGCTGTGTTCCCTTTATCCAACTGATTTCCTAGGAGCACTCTTGAGTAGTGGTACCCATCTCCAGGCCTCCAGAGATGTTTCCTGAGGGCCCCATAGGATTAATCTTGACTATAAGCAACTGAAAAGCAAAGCGTTATTCTGAGAACACCAATGTATGATACAGTTTGTGGCCCACCATTCTGCATGGCTTTGCTGACACTGGAAATGGATAATTTAAGAAAACAGGAAAGCGAAAAGAAGAATTTTTTTTTTTTTTAACCTCAGGTTCTGTCACAGACATCTCATTCCTACAGTGAATTTTCCAGTGCTTCTACAATGACCTTCATCCTGAAAATCTGAGCAGTACTGGGAACAAAAGCCGTATGAAGTCAAATGCAGGGCACACAGTATCTCCCTTTTTCCCTTCTAAATGCTCATGAAAACATCACCTTCTTGAACCAGTGAGATTCACTACTCCAAAGTGGAATGGAGAATTTGGAAGCAAAGGAGAAAGTAGCCTAAGAGAAAGTGGAAAGCAACCAGTAAAAGACATATGTAATCAAGGGAAGCAATCTATAGTGCTAGGGGTTTGCTAGCAGTTTTCTTGGAGTTGAAGATTTTCCAATAAGCAGTGTAACAGAACAGATTTATGATTTCACCATAAACTCGCATGATACCATTTAATGAATTAAACATTCGCATACAGGTTCAGAGAAAATATTACTGACTGGGAGAGCATAAAAGCATTGGGACATTCTTCACATTTATTACTCGTGAAAAGCTAAAGAAAGCAATCACAATAGCAATGAAACATACTTTTCCACCCACATAGCATCTGATCAAATATTCACAGATGGAATTTATATAGGGGTTTATGGCAGTTTTTTTAAGCTGCAGTTGTAAGTTAGGTTCTGCTAAAATCCAAATATACACATATATCTTTGGTATTTATAGGAGTCCTATTACCATAATAATTGAGCACTTCACCTCTTTTATTGCACACACTCTTTTATTCCATCCTTGGAAGGGAGGATGGGCTACCATTCCCAATGGAAACTAAGGCACAAGAGAGGCTATGCACAATGAAGTGCCTTACCTGCTTTCAGTTTGCATATTGCAGTGCCTAGAAATTAGGAGTGGATATTGCACACTGGAGTGCTTAAAAAGCCAGACATCTACAACATCATCAAATTCCCTGGGGCATTCACATTTTGAAACACTGCCAAAATAGGAGAGTCCTGCCATCCAGCAGAATTGAAGTAATACACACCTGATGAACATACAGATTTAGAAACCAGGTGGCTTTTTTTTTTCTTTTTGGACACTTGACCATAGTCTTTGCGGATTATAAAGATCCTTCAGGCCCTAGATCCTGCCTTCTGCATATTTCTTAATGCACTCACTCCACCTGAGTGGGTAAGGATGTGATAAACTTGCTGTCTCCCTGGAGCAGCAGTAGCCCCATCCAAAAGAAGGGAAAATGATCTGAGATTATGATTATGCTCCTTTGCCTTTTGTCCCAAACCATCACACCTGTGCCTTCATCCCACAAGCACTCAGCCGTGCAGGAAAGAAGCTCACCTGAGTGATTGAACTTAATCATGTACCTAAGTATTTTCCACTCTGACACCCAAACTGAACAGGTCCATGATGAATTACATTTATAGAAGTGGTAAGATTGGTATTTCTGAGGTTACTGAGCAGGAGCAAATAACTTTGCTTTTGCAGCTTCCAAACCCTTTTTCTTCATTTGAATTCATGTCACTGACATTAAAGCATCTCATTTAATCATGTATATATGACAATAAGAGAGGAAAATCTTCTATAATGGGGGCTAGATCCTCGAAGTGTAATTCACCAAAGAAATAAGGCTGAGAATATGGCTGAGAAGAAAGAAGGGTAATTTGTTTGGGTTTTAATTCAAAGAAGGATGTGTTTAAATTCAGATTCAGTGTGCTGGCACCTTACCAAAGGCCTTGTGCCTGCAAACTTTGCTAAGAAAAACAGAAAGTTGTAATTTCTCATGAAAAAACAGCCCAAAGCAGTAATTGGCTCATAGCACCATGTAGATAGGCCAGATAGATTTGCTTCAGACATGGTGGGAAATCATTCAAATCTTAACATCAGTGTTGGGGTCAGTTTGGAAATCGGGGTCCAACACTACTGTGTTGAACACTTTTAGAAGATTTTTCCCACTCTTCTCCCATCCCTGCTTCTAAAGATGAGCTCAGAACTGCTCAGCCTCCAACATTAAAGCAGAATATACACGTTCCTTAAATCTATTTTGAGCTGGAGATTAAAGTATATCTCTATAAACAAATAAGCTCTATCTTGTTCCCAGCTGCCAAAGAGAAAGGAAGTTGTATAGCAAAATCCTCAAAACACACTGTCATCTGCCTTGGGCAGTGTATTCATTAGTTCCACAAGACACAAAGGCATCTTGTTTGACCACTGATGGATATATCACACAGAGGGTTACACACTCGCACACCCACAGGAAACATAGCATCAGTACCATAAGGTGCCACGTGCCATCAGCTGTCACTGGTGACACTGGCCACCTGATATTCACCCCTGCAGGTTGTGACTTCTGTGAAATACTGCTTCAGAGACTGCCTGGTATTTTTCAGCATCACGAGCCCTACAAAAGCCTGGACCTACAGCTTTTGATTCATGCCAACTGGCAGGTTAAAAATGGAAGTTGGAGGTGGTCCCTCCCTTGACTGATGATTCCACCCATTTTCTAGAGACTGCTTAACTGCAGTAGATAGAATCAAACCACATGTGATGCAGTTCCCAGACCATCCTTTATAGCCTGGGTGATTTTAACAGAGCAAGATGCAAATGGCTGTAGTCCAAAAGTTACTTCAAATGCAATTCAGCTTCTCTGGAAAGGAAAGGAGCAACCTCTGGGAGAGGGGAGGAAGGAAATATTGAGGGACACAATTATCTCTTCTATCTCAGCTTTATTTTACCATCCTTAAGAATGAACATCCTTCGGAAAAATTCATTTGGAACTTTGAACCATCACACTAAAAGAATCCTATGCATTGTTTTTCAGCATCTTGTCAGTAGGCATTATTGGTGTCATCTTATTTGTTATTTTAATTTTTAAAAATATTTCATTTGAAATAAGTAAACAAGAAAAACCTCAGATTCTTTTTTTTTCTCATTGTTTCAAGACTAAAGTTGCAGTGTATAAAAATCAGTTGAGCTGGTTTTTGTCATTGCTAGAAATAAAATAATGACTTGAATATCACATGGCATTCAGATTACAAAAGCAGCACTACATAAAAACCAGTGCAGCACATATTAAATGGATTAAAATTTAACTAGATTTCTAATAGTAACTGTATGATGTGGTTACTTGAAATAGCTGGGGATTAGACTCAGTGACCCAGGAGGTCTATTCCAGAGTTATGCTCCTCAGAAGCAATTGTTAATGGGGAATCATCATCAAAGAGGGGATATTTTCTGTGGGTCCTACAGACATTTCCTTTTATCCAACATTTTTCAACATCTTCAGCCAGGATGGTGAAGTTTTCAGAGGACACACACATTTGAAGAACAGTAAACAATAATGGGAACGGGTCAGTTGTGCTCACAGCTGGGTGAACTGCGTTATTTTGAACGTCATGCTGCAGTATAAGGCACTATTCTTACACTTAAGGCAAAGTCAGTCTTCGAGCATACTGAGAAGTAAGCATGCCCAAACACCCTGTTTACTTTCCTGTAAAACAGCAGATACAGTGCTTGGTTATACAAAGAGCCAAAGTGAAATGTAATTATCTCTGCATACTGTGCTGGTGAGACCATTACTCAAATAACATGTACAGTCCAAGGAGGTAGCTGAAACACTGGAAGGGGATCAGAAAAAGGCTACAGCAATGATTCTATGTCTGGAAAATCTGCCTTAAAACAAAAAAAATAAGAAGCTCCAGCTCTTTTACTTCCTTAAGAAAAAGTTGAGAGGCAATGAAATCATAGTCTGTATTTGGGAATGGAAAATATTTCTGATAATAAAAAGTTGCTTAGTTTAGCAGACAAAAGGCAAACACTCTCTGACCAGATAGAATTTGAAATTAGATTTACATGAGACAAAATATACCTTTTTGACAATGAGTTCAGATAATCACTGAAACAACTTACCAAAGAAATATTTGGTAGATTTGTAAATCTCATGAAGTCTGAAAGGTCAGGTATCTTCCATAATGACACGACCTGGATGAAGAAAGAGTTTATATGGGATTGACCAGAGCCCCTGCTGAGAAGAAAGCAGTGCAGGAGATCAAAGCCCCTTAACTGATTTTAAGACCTGTGAAGAGAGCTAATCTGCCCATTTTCACAGACCATCACCTACAAACTCTTGGTCACAAAGCAGAGCCTCTCAGGAATCTCTTCACCCAACAAGCACATTTATTTTAAGTTCAGTGAGCCACCTATTAGGCATTCATTCTTTCTAAACCTTTCTTTTCTTTGAGTTCTGTTTTCGTGTCTTCTTTTAATCCAAGCAATTCCTCCTTGCCTTCCCATAAAGTTGTCACTTCCTTCAGATGCTGAGCCTGATGAAAGAGCCTTACTGAAATAAAAGCTAAATGAGGTGAAAATATATCCAATAAAACTCCCCATTAAGGAGTTTACGGAGATATTTCCTACTCCTCTGGATCAGATAGCCATATTTTATTCCTTCTAGAAACAGAAAACCCTTAATCCCATAGGAATGCAGCCAGAATCAAAGAGCCAGAGGAGGCATTAAATTGCAAGAAGAGGAGGGGGGAAAGAGAGAAGAATTTTACAGTCATCACTTCAACACCATATGGGTGAATGGGCCATCACCACAGCTACAGTGGGGAGCACAGGCACTGAGATGAGCAGATGACTGAGAAAAATATGATAAACTGGAAATCTACACTAAGTCCACCATCAGATAGCTCTGGGTTAACATAGTGTAATAGGCTGTTGAGTGCTTAATGAACCAGATGCTGTTAGGAAAAATGTTTATTAGAGGAAAAGAAGGGAGAGAAGAAAGGCACAAAGTGCTTGTGCTGTCATGATTAATTAAGAAATTGAGAGAAACAGTAAATTTAGTAGTTTCTCATCCCTTACATGAGAAACTGAATCTTCTTCAAAGCAAAATATATTCTGTCCCCAGTTAGCTCTCAGGTTACTGCTTCCCTGGCCTTGTCTGTTTGTTTCTTTGTTTGTTCTGTGTGTGAGTGAATGTTTATCCTTCAATATTAATTGTTGGTCAGTGATCAACTGTGACCACCAGCCACTCAATATAACATCACAGATTATGGAAAAGGGGTATTTTGTGAAAGATGCCCAAAATAAACACCACATCCTTTTCTCAGTCTGCTCGAGCAATTACATGGTGTGAGCTATTTAACTTCCAGTTTTGATCAGGGTATCTTATGCGTTTTGGCGTTTTATTGTTATATATTAATTCATGTGAGGTAAATAAAATTCTTTCACTTAAACCTTTCTGGTCTTCACCAGAGAGAAGAGACAGAGGTTAAACCTGTATCTGTGTTGTAATGAATCAACACTGGGGTGTATCAAGCACTGCATTGTTATCTGGTTGGGGGAGGTGGTTGTCCCACTCCACACTGCACTGGTGCAGCCCTATCTTCACTACTGTGTACAGTCACAGTACAAAAAGGACATAGAGCTACTAGAGAGGAGTTCAGAGGAGGGCTGGATCCAGAGCCCTTTTTACAACTTTTTCTGGTGGCATTCAAAAGTGTGTGCCTTCTGGACCATCTGCTACCACTTCTATAATTCCTGGACAATTGAATCTTTCTGTTCTAGCTCTCTGAAAGGAAGGCAATCCATTTACTCCATGTAGCATCAGTAGCATGACAAAGGGAAGATTCTCTCCCTGTGTACATAAAACCCAGTACAGGCAATTGGGGCACCAGGAGGAACTGTGCTTCAGTGCCAATCACTTCTGAAGCAGCTCTAACTCCTTTGTATGCAGCCAAAATCTCTTTTTCATTTGCTGTGTAGTTGGCCTTGGAGCTTTTGTAGTTTTGACCCCAGAATCCTAGAGGTCAACCTTGAGTCTATCCTGGAGCTTTCTGCCAGAGGCTCCATGTGGGACCATCATTCCTGGCTGCAGTGTAGAGCACATTTTTAATGTCTGACCCTGTTCAAATTGGTCCAAGGGCCATTGCCTACACAATCTCCTGTTTATTATTTTCAAAAGCAGCTTGCTGTTCTGAGCCCCATTTAAAGCCTTCTTTCGGGTAACCTCATAGAGAGGTTTCACAGCCTGATTGTATCCAGGAATATGCATTCTCCAGAAACCAACAGGACTGAGTTTCATTTTTGGCATTTGGTGGGGCCACAGCTGTTTTTTTGTCAGTCATGTCCATTGGGATGTGGCAACGTCTGCGTTGACATTTAACCCCCAGAAACTGTATCTCTTGCACAGGTCCATTGACTTTGATTTTTTTAATAGCAAAACCAGCTTTTAGAAGACTTTTGATTATCTTTTTACATTTCTCAATGACTTATTTTGCTGTGTCACAAGTCTTGTGGAGTCCAGTGAAGGGCTACGAGGTTGTTGAAGGGTTTGGAGGGAAAGCTGTATGAGGAGTAGCTAAAGGCACATGGTCTGTTCAGCCTGGAGAAGAGGGGACTGAGAGGAGACCTCATGGCAGCTCACTGCTTCCTCACTAGGGAAGGAGTTGCAGAAGGCACTGACCTCTTCTTTTTGGTAACCAACGATAGGACCCAAGAGAATGATAGGAAGATGTGCTGGGAGAAGTTTAGGTTAGATATTAGGAAAAGTTTTTCACCCAGAGGGCGGTTAAGCAGTGGAACAGGCTCCCCAGGGAAGCAGTTATGGCACCAAGTCTGCTTGAGTTCAAGAAACATTTGGATGATGCTCTCAGGCATGTGGTGTGATTATTGGGGTACTCTACACAGGGAGAGGAGTTGGACTTGATAATCCTGATGAGTCCCTTCCAACTCAACAGATTCTATGACGATAAATGTGTCTGTTCCTGAACATTATCATACATTCTGGACTAAACCTTCCTGGACCTCTGGCACCTACTGTTCAAGTCTAGTCAGGCATCCTACAACTCAGCATCACTCATGATTTGGATTTGTATCATTTCAATTAATTTTCCTGAAAAAGGAGTCCTCATTATTTTTGTAATTTTTCATGTCTTCATTGTTGTCAAATTGCTTCTAAGAGACAAACAGATGGAATTCATTGCACATACAACAAAACCCACATTCAATTAGATGTTGCCTGGCTTGAGGGATAATAGCAATAAAATGTGGCCAAGGGGAAAAATAGTTCACGGGTTATGGGACAGTGACCCAAGTATTGTGGGCAGAGGAGAATGTTGCATAATCAAAATAACAATGAGGCAAGCATAGGGAATGCCATTGTCTTCTCCACACCCTGCCACCACAGTACTGTTCCTGGAACCAGTCCTGATGCTTGTGAGAAAACCTCTTTGAAAAATCAACCCCCCAGATTTTCAAATGGCCTTCAGCTATTTGGACCAAAGATTCACCTGAACAGAGACTGGCTAGTTCTCTGTCGTGAGTATGAAGTTTCTCAGTCCATCTTGCAAATCCACCACACCAGTCAGAGGCCAGAAAAGACAACTTTTATCTGTTGAGTTTGGCTCCTTAAGAAATCATACACTTTGCCTATGATATGATATAATCTGAGCAGATAACCATACAACTTTCAGAACATCCTTTTACTCACCTGTCTTTGACTGTTCATCCAGTCTAAGCTTATTGTCTGGACTCTACCTAGAAAGATTCATCTTAGAGCAACTAATGAAACACAACAGAGGTGCCTCAGGGAGATGACTGCTTTGCTCCTTTGATGACATATGGGGACTGAATGTGCAGATGGCCTTGTTAGATGGACTGAATTATGCCCTTACTTTCTGACTTCAGAGTACAGTTTCAATGGATGTGACTGTAAGCCTATTGAAATCACTTTACTGACTTATCTTGGCTTCAAACCAGAGCACATATGAGCAAATAAGAGCATGAAGGAGGATGCCTATCCTCTCTAAGACTACCAAGATCTGTATTCTTCACTGGTTATTGAAGGGGTTTAAAGTTACTAGGCTCCTAAGTGAGACACCTCACTTGAATGACTGAAATGAGGTGGGCAAAATCTCTCCTTTCCTGACATTCTCTGCAGCTATTTCTTTGCAGTACCTGTGAAGGTAATATCCTGCAGTATAAATTTGCATTGGGATTCTGCAGTCCCAATAAAATCTCAACCTCTTGCCTGCTTTTTCAGACACATCCTCCCACCAGAAATTGAAATAGCACAGGTGAGCATCAGGAATGTGATTAAAACTCACTCACCTTAAAGCCCCAAGTGTATTTTCTTGTTTACTCTCTTCCTCCAACTAACATTTAATCTTTTCCTCTTCTCTGACTCTTTTACTCTATACATCATGAAGTTCCCATGTCACACTCCTTCCTGCTTTCTCCTTTACCATGCCTATACCACTTTATACTAAAGATTGCATCCCTGTTGTACTGTGGCCTGAACCACAAGAGAGTCATAAGTCATATTCTGTATAAAACACTCCCATTTCCTAGAATTCACTCCCATTTTCAGTATTTCTTCGTGGAGAAACTTCTTTTGGAAGATATAAATAATTGTCCTTTTCTGCTTCCTGGTTTAATATCATGGTTGATAAAACCTACCAATTTTCTTTCTTGCCTTTCATAATATGCCAGTTCTGTACTAAAATAAGCAACACCAAGAGGAAAGCTCTTTTCTAAAAACAGCTGAGAATACCCTGTACAGTATAGCTGCCATCTCATTACTTGCTTTAGCAACTCAGAAACAGGATTACTCTATCTTAAGGATGTTTTAAGGTACTGTTTTGTCTCATCTGGGGATAGGAGCATGATCTTATTACAAACAATGGTGAGTTCTACCTAAACACATTTCTGATCAAAAGTTTGTGTAACCAGACCTGGTCTTTGAGGGTTTTTCATACCTGCTGGTTCCCCAGTGTTCATCTCCAAAATAAAAGACTCTGATGGAACTGTCATCTACTGAACAAGAATTCAATATTCTCATATACTTTAACACACATTTTACAGGATGGGGTTATACTTTTCATTGACATCCTGATCCCACCCATCTCTCCATGGATCCAAGCCATAAAGCTGAAACACTTTGAGGATATTACCCTGAAGGAGGTGAGGGAAATCCCTTTTCCTGATGCAGATTCATCATTGAAGTCAACAACACCTTCCTGTTCTGTTTCCCAGAGGGAAGCTGTGGTCAGTCCCTTTTCCCACTCCACAAACCTGGGACATTGCCAAGGACATCTGCAGCAAAGGACAGGAACATAATTTTCTACCACAAAGCTGCCAGTGCAGATGTTTAATGTGTGCTCTTCTCTGCAGATCTGTGTTTTCTAGGGATGCAAAAAACCATTTACGTCAAAGAACCAAGGTGAACTTTCACCCACAATTCAAACTACATACTAGTCCAAAAAGCATGGAGAAATGTGGACCAGAAGTAAATAAAAAAGCAATCATAGAGGGAGGTGTTGATCACATCTGTTGCAGCACATATTCCTTTATTTCTCTTTAAATTCATTCACTGACATGCATGGATGCTTCTTCTGGTTATGCACCATGTCTGAGTTCATGTGACACTTGTAGCTTTTAACATAACACTTTCTAGGCTGCTGTCACTTGCATTTCTTTGATGAATTCAAACAACCTCACTTCTTTTATTTGTAAAAATCTCACTTTGAGAGCCCAGAAATCTGATCATAGAAATACAATTGCTCACGAAAAGAACATGAAGAGCTGAGAAGAGCCCAGGCTGATTCCAGGTTTAGTAAATCAGTTGGCAACAGAACATTTTTTTTTCAGCTGTCCAAATCAGGTGCTCTCACATTTTCTATCCAGAATCACATGCCATGAGACAAAACAAACTTTCCTGAGAAATTAGCTGACACATCATATTATATATAGGCATAGTGGAGACCAACAGACTTGCTGCCTTCTGCTAAGAGTTTAGATCTTAAATACAGGGAGCAAATGTCATCACAGCTAGATCCACTGAAGGCTTATTTAATAGAGCCTTTAGGTCTGTCCATGCAAGTGGATTTTAAGGAGCATATGAAAATCTACATATTAAGATCAGTTAGAAAAAGATTTTTTGGGATTCTTGCATTTTTGGCTTGTGTAATCACATTTTTCTTCTGTATCACAAAGGAAACTTAATTCAAACTCCAGTGCCTGCTGAAACTGGGGAGCCAGCACTTCTTCAGGTATCTCTTCATCCTTTTTGTTAATTTTGCATCATGCATCAAGTATTAGAGACTGATCTTTCATTAATACACCCTGCTCATCATCACCTATACACATGGAGAGTAGGTGTAAAGTAGTTCTGAAACACAGAAATTGTCCTATTCCCATCATACCCCATCCTCTTCCCACCAGCACTGGATGCAAAACACCGCAAATAATTAACACACTTACCTCCCTTTGGGTTGACTGATAAAATGGAATCAGACAAATGAATTTTTGGTCCCTACTGATCTTTGAGTGTACTGTGTTATGACAGGGTGTGAGGTGACATGTCAGATAATGTATCATGTCACACTCCCCAACTATTTGATGCCATTTAATGTAATGCATCCTGGCATCCCATGATGGGATGACACAAAATTAGAAAGAAGCCAAACTGGAAATACCAATTACCTACTCTTAACCCTGAGGCAGCTGAGGGAAAATATGCCTGCATCTGGGTGACCCTTGCTCTGCCTATTGCCCAAGTTTCATAATTCAGAGAGTTTGTTTCGGCTGCTCCTCAGTCCAAGGTCATTACTAACCATTCAGATGGCCAAAGTGTCTCTAACCCTCCACTTCATCATAAACCCAGGAGAAACAGAAGAGTAATCAACTGAAAAAAAATGTGAATTGCTGTTCCCAGAGTGTCAAGTTGAGATGATAATTTGTGTCTAATGAGCTGCAAAGCCACAGGGAATAAGGAGTAAAGAAAAGGCAGGAAAGAGCAGGGAGAAGAGAGACAGCACTAGCAGGGAGGCAGAACCAGAGAGCAGGCTTGGATCCAAAGGCCACACAGACAGACAGGATGGAGGCTTGTGAGCTGTCTAGGAGAGCAGAAACAAGCAGGAAATAGGAATAAATCCCTCTGTCCTGCTGCAGGTCAGCCCTGGGATGAGGCTTGTCTACCAGCTTAGCCCCAGCAGCTCACTGTCACCTGTCTCTATATTGGAGTCACTACTCCTCTGATCTACCAACTAACCTGCTTGAGTAATTCCTGCATAAACTTGTCCAATTCAAAGCACAGTGACCTGTTTGAGCATTTGAGCACTGAATGAGGACACAGTTTCACATGTGTGTATGCTGGGAGACTGTAGGGAAAGCCAACAACCCAGAGGAGAGGCAGAGGCAATCCTGGAGGGTGTTGTGTCTCTCAGCTGCACCACAGTAATACATGTGGCCAGTATCAACAAAAGCACACAAAATAAATATGACTAGTTCCTGGGAAAAAATTATCTGTGCAGTCCCACTCTCTTTGCCTTCATATATCAATGTAAATATCTATGTATGGCTGCATATGCCATGTATTTATTTGCCCACCACTTTCCTAAAATGGGTTCGCTGAAGATACTTGATTCTTCAGGTCCTTTAATGGGAAGAAAGGAAGTAAAATGCCTTGGTGTGTTGCAAAACACTTGTCATGCACATCCTGCCCTCAACATGTACTTTGTTGAAACCTCTAAAAGACAATTTGTATTTTAAGCTTATTCATAAAAAATGAAAAAGAAAAAAAAAGAACCAAACAAATGAACAAAGAAAAAAACCACGATCAAAAAACACCACAATTCAGACCAAAATTATACTTCCATGAATAACATCATAAAGATACGAGGCACACTCTGTTCCCACACAGGCTTGCAGCTCCCTGGAAACAAACTGTTTAATGGTATATTTTCATTAACAACTCCCATGGTTGAAGAAACATTATCCTAGTTATAGAAAAATGTTTTAGTGATATTGTGAGAAAGATGAGGAAATGTTCCAGAGTGCTTTCCATCAGAAGTGATGAGCACATCTTGTTATATGAGTTGACAGCTGGTAACTGCGAATATGATATGGCACATCATAACGACACCGGACTAACAAATTTCACACTGTTCACAGTCAAGTAAAATTGGGAGATTCCTTATGTCAAAATTGAGGGAAACATAGATTTACCAAAGGATGGATTTATTTTGTTTGACTGTATGTGATAGCTATTACCTATTTTTTGTTTGATTTTTTTAAACCTGAGTTATCTGTCTGCAAAAAAGAGAGAACCTAGCCAGTCTCCAACCAAGGGAAAAAATTTAATACATTACAAAATCATACTGTGTAATGGCCAGAAGAAAATTCTAAAATGATGCAATCAAATTATAATCAGACAGAATAATGAAACAAAGAAAAAAAAATTAAATCAGCCATCTGAAACTGTTGCACCAAATTACCATGGCATTGGTAGGATTCAAAATAAAATCTCTGTCTTAGGTCCTTAATAAATGATTGTGAGCTGAAATCTTTGGCACAAAGCACTCTCAGTTTAGGGACTCAGCTTCAGCCCCATGAGTGACACAGCTCAAAGCTGCAGGATCCTTCAGATCCAGTGATGACTGGGATTGTTTTTCTTAAATATATGCATTCAACACTAGGTTTATTCTTGAGAAAGTCCTACACATATAGGCCTATAGAGGAATCATCTTCCAAGAAGTCAAAAAATCTTGGGGTGATCACCAAGATCCACTTTCACCCAAAGAAAAGCATGCAAGAGTTGAGCTGGTCCTGATGGTGTCCAGTAAGCCACAACTCTTCACCAAGTAATAAATTACTTCATTGACCAGTGTACCATTCTAACTACTCATCCTGTAGCCCATTTCTGAAAAATACCAGCATAACCCTGGTGATCATCAGTGCAGCATGCTTTCTGTTAAGGGGTGTGTGTGTGTATGTTAGGAGTGTGGATATGTTGACATATATACACATAAACAATTCTCTATAGACAGAATAAGTAGGTGAAAAAAGACTCATCTACCCACACCTCTCTCAAATTTAATTCAAATTTAATATTTTTATGAGTATTTCTAATTCATTTTTCTTCAGACCTGCCTTTGCTGTGATTCTACATGTTAAGGAGGTTGCCCTTGTGTTCAATACTTACATTCCACTCTTTATAGGCTGTATAAAATACTGCTAAGCTTTAAAGGACAGACACAATAAGAACAGTCAAAGATCCCACAGGAGCCACTCAATTGACTTAATTTCTTATTTTATTGCAGTAAAACTGTGCATGTTTGAGTGTTTCCATTCTCAACAAATTGGTAATGCAAGTAAAAAAAATGCTTAAACAGTTTGGACAGTGATAAAAATCTTACTCATTACTGCACTTGTGTGCTTAGAGTAATGCTAACATGATATGAAACTAAAATTCTACTATTCAAAGGTGAAGCATAAAAGCAAAGAAAAGGCCTGTGTTGTTTTTTTAATGAACCCTCAAGCTTTATATTACCTTGGCATCTACTACTTATGAGCATCTTTTCCCCTGAATATTCTTTCCTTTATTGCTCAGCACTTGACCTATTGATATAGACAAGACTCATCAACATCCAGCTCAAAATACTACACTCAGCTTTGTAGTAACTTTGCTCATAGAGTAATTGTATAATAATATACCAGACTTGGTCTCAATGTTTGTTTTCAGAATGGCTCCTAGCAGAGCACAAGACCTGCATTCATCTTAGCACTGCTGCTGGGGCTTCAGCAGAAGGGAACATACAAGTTAGATCAGAAGAGCTATAGTCTTAAAGGCCTTTTTGAGCCTGTAGTTCCATTTTACTAATCCAATACCTGCTTCCAACATTTGCGTTGGTAGAATATTCTAGAAAGGCTCAGATTTCTTTCAAACCAATTAGTATTCCTCTTGGTTTAAATCAGAAGCACCATGTAAAAAATTACAGCTGAAGGGTCCTAGACAATTGGTTTCAAAAATCTCATTCCAAAGTTTGTATTCCTTTCTAATTTGGTTTCTTAAATTCTAACCAATAGTTTGAATGTGTCAGTTTGCTTCTACTGAATGTGGCAAAGGAATCGCAACCTTAGAAATGCTGCATTGCTGCAGATTTTTCTGGATATAGGTGTTTGAGCAGGGAAGGAGGACTTCTTAGTGACAGCAAGGTCAATAGGCAGTAATTTATTTTAGATACAAAGAAATCACAGAAATTATACCACCATGGTCCTCTGATGAGTTGCCTACAAACACATAAAGAATAAGATTTCTTGAGTTCTACTGTTCATAATGCTTTCTTGCTTCCATCAGGCAGCAGACAATACTGACAAAGACAAACAGACAGACTCTTTTTTATGTTAACCCAGTCTCCCTTTTCAGCTGAGTTTTAACAATAGAGGGAAAAACAAGACCAAGATTATAAGGATCTTATTCACAGTGACAGACTTTATGTAACACTGCAGTTCTCATTCGTGCCTGACTGAAGGAAAGAGTGCCTCCCTTGGAAGTGCTCAATATTCAGTCAAGTATCAGGTGTTGACCCATGAGTTATCCCATCAACATCATGAGGTTTATATGGGCACATATTTAAAGTAGTAAATGAAGTCTTGAGCACTGTAGCCATCAGCCTTGATTATTACTATATAGAGTCCTATTTCTTACAAATGAACCACATCCTACCATTTTTTTTTTCAGAACTGTAAATAACCAGTCTTTACTTATCACTGCAAGAGCTAATAATATGATCTAAATTAAGAAAAAGTAGACAAAAAAGCATTATTATTCAAGGCAGGATTTCTATAGATAACCCCACCTGAATAATAGTGTTTCTGCCCCTCAGAGTTCCAGCAGAGAGGTATATGGAGGGGTACATGTAGCACCATTTGACTTGGTTTGGCAGAATTAATGACGTGCTCAAGCAGCACATTGATGGAAACCTAAGAAACACTGGGAAAAAATTAAGAAGAAACTTCAACACTTTGATAAGATTCCCTAACTGTAGTACCCTAAGAGGTACCCTAAGATCTTCCCTAGGCCTTTGGGCAAACCAAGCTTGCTTAATGTCAGATTTTTTCATTGGCTTATTTTTACCATCACCGCAAAATTGGGACCCAGCCTTGGAAATGATGTAATATTCCAGGAAGAGATGCAAGAAGTGAGGAGTCCTGCTCCTTTCATCCCCTGCAAAGCTGCTTACAAATCACAAGTGGTTTAAGTCCTGAGTCCTGTGGACCTGTGGTCAGCCTTGGCAGGCACCTTCCAAGCTGAAAAGTGCCATCTCTTGCAGCTCACTTTCTCCTGCACAGACATTTTGGCAGCATTTTGAGAAGTCAGCAAAAATATTCTGCTTCTTGGCTCTGACATAAAATGCAATCAGAGTCTGCCAAGAAAAGCCCAGGAAAAATATCTGAGAGGACCCATGACCCAGCAGAACATGTCTATAAATCTGAATGGATCAGACATGCCAGTTTCTCTTACTTTCACTAAGGCACCTGCAGAGGAAAGATTTATGAGAGAGAAAGTGACTGAAAGTTTTGCTGTCTAATGGAAATTCTGCTACAATTATAGGGAAAAAAATAAAAATATAAAGAATCACAGATACGCATGGAGAGCTCAGGCAAGAAAGGAGAAAAAAATCCAACAGAAAAAAATCCATGTTTTAAAATAGTCCTTCTTTATTCATGAGCTATGTGCTTTGTTCTGCTTATCATTTGTATAACAGTAGGAAATAGAGGTCTCCAAAAAGAAGTTCTTATATGTTAGGTTCCTCATATAAGCATTGTAAGAGACACTACCTGTCAAAAGCTGTTCTAAATAGACAAGACAAATATGGGGAGAAAGCAAGCAGCATACTTTTCTGCATGAAATTTAAAAAACATGCCCACAGACGTTGCAGAAAACACTAGTAAAGCCCTGGTGTGATCCCAGCTCCTTGGTCACAGTCAGTAGTGAATGGCCACTGACACAGTAATCACCTGACCTAATCACGGGTTAACCCTCCCTCACTACAATTCATTCTCTAATGCCTGTAAAAACAGAAAGTAAACAAACCAAAGTACATTCTAGAGCACTTTCAAAGTCTGGGGTTTTGTTTTTAATTATGACCATTGCAAAAAAATACTGAGAAAATCTGACAGTTCTAACAAAATCCACTTAGATATATTCTCAGATACCTTAAGATTCAACTAAGATCCTGGATTTCCTTTCACTATGGGCATTTTAGGTGCTCAGCAAATAATCCTGCTTACTAACTGTGTTTCTGCAAATATTTCTGTTCCTTACCTACAATCTGAGGGATTTGTCCACCTTCTTCAGATGACTGGTGGCAGTCCACAGACTGGATTGGCTGGTATGAAGAAATCAAGCAGAATTATACCCCTGAAATATACTTTTCAAAAGGCAATAAGAGATCATGATGAAGACAGCCAAGCACTGGAACAGGCTTCTCAGAAAGATTGTGTTCTCCTCATCCTTGAAGGTTTTGAAAACTCAGCAACAGGATTTACTCTTATAACTGACTCCTCTGAGTATGAGGTTGGACAAGAAACCTCCTAAGGCCCCTCCAAACCTGGATTTATCCCATGATATTATTATCTTAATGAGTGAGACAGATGACTAGCCCTACAGAAGTCAATTCTTATTTTAAAGATGCACCAAATTCTGCAACATGATTCAGTTTAAACTGTCTCACCATTAAAGACAGGAGTAAAAGTGACTCTGCTGTCTGTATGAGTTTGATACTAGACACTAAGAAGTTATATGTGTCATTGATACCTGCAGTGATGATTCCAACAGCAGTCAGATAGCCTAATAACCTTCTAATGTTGCTTTCAGGTGTATAATTCTCACTAAGAAATCTGACAGAAGTGTGGTAAAGGGTATATTGAAAAGTGATGTCCTGGCCCCTCCGGAATCTTGTGCTCCACGTGCTGCTACCTGCCATGTATCAACTCACACCATCCAGCAGAGACACTTGAAGCACCTCAAAGCCCTAAGCACTGTGTATGCAGGCATGAATGCATGGCTCAGATGAAATAATGTGTGATAGGCTGTGCATATGTAAGGAACTGCAAAACACGTGGGCAGTAGAAGCCCAGCTGTGTCTTTTCAGTTGTCAGTCAAAGCCAGGCAAGGCAATAGGGCACAAAGCCATAACAGAAGATAGCACTGGTGTCTTGTCTTTCACATATTAATTCATTTAGGTTCCTCACATACGCATTGTAAGAGACACTACCTGTCAAAAGCTGTTCTAAATAGACATGAATTCAAATCATAATTTCAATTCAGACAATCATTGTCCTATCTAAATGGTGAATAAAACACCTATGACATAGGGTCTTGAATTTTGACTAGGTTTGTTCATTACTACTCAACACATCCCAAGAGCATTATTCTTCTTACTTGTTACTGGATATTTACATGTTATGTTTTTCAGAAGCAGCATATTTTTTGCCGCTGACAACTTGAAATCAGTGCTGACTGTCTTTCCAAAATTATTTGAACCAGTTGCATGGCACATTTGATTGATGAAACATTTGCTGGATGACGTGCTTTAGGCTGTGCCACAGGAGCTTATTGAATAGACTCTGGTTGGATTCATCACTTCTACCATAGTATGACAACTTTAAAGTTGACTCAAACCTAGCCAGCCAACTCTGACTTCAGCTTGCTGAAGTGTGACACTATCATACTTCCCACTGGCCCAGTTTAGTTTGTTGATGCTGTATTATCCTTCTGTAGTCCATTAAAAGAGAGAACACAGGATGCCACTGTGACAACCTTGATGTTACTCCACTTCACAGAAGGCAGTAGCCCTATCAAGTATTCATATCACCAAGGGTTTGGTGCACACAGCTGAGACACAGTGGATTTGTTTCTTATCAGAGACCAGCTGAATTGTGGAGACTGCCCATATGATTGCTTATGTCCAGATATGTGGAAATATAATGTAACTTTAATGTTCTTTATCAAAGCTTAAGATAAGAGACTTGACCTCATTATCAACTTCCCACATAAATATGCAAAAATACAAATACCAGCTTTAGTTTTATAAGCACAGTAGAGAAATCTGTAAACTTAAAGATATTTCAAGAAAAAACTAAGACATGCCAAGGCAATCATGTTTTGTAACTGCTAAAATCAATGTACATTCAAGAGTCTGCAAAAAATGTACCAGCAATTAGAGCCACCTCTCTTTCTGTTCCCTCAAGCATCAGAAAACACATCAGATATGCAGCAACAGTTATTTAATGGGAGGCAATAATTTCCTGCAATTTCCACATCAGTATATTATATAATGAAAACATTGAAGTGGAACTGACCAACGACCAAGCCACAGAAGGATGTAACTTTGGCAAGTAGATTTATAACTCCTAAAAAAATAAAAGAAAGAGGAAGGAAAAAAAGAAGAAGAAAGGTGTTAGTTCCAGTACTGCACTTTTTCAACTAGAAATCTTCCAGGCACTCTGTAAACATTGTGCAACAGAGTTCTACAAAGCTTGAAGGAGGGCATTGAACAGGTAGAAATATCCCTATTTCATATCCCTGTAGAGTAAGAGGTGAATGGGAAGTTGTAAGGTACCTAAATGAGACTATGGGAATCTGGATTCCTGTGCCAGTCCTACCAGAAATACTCAGCATGAGTTTAGGAAAGTTACTTCAGCCCAAAATTCAAAGACATTTAAAGAAATTTGGTTACCCAGTCAGATCTTCAAATTTTTATTTTTTTAATATAAAACCTTTACAGGAGTCTTTGGGGAGAAAAAATATCTCTGGCATCTCCTGAATCTGGCACTGGTGATAAGCTCTGGAGACTACATGCATGCTTAGTATTGTATATATACATATGCCAGCCTGAGGTCTTGCTAACTTTGTGCTTGGATCTCTCTGTGTAAACTGGAGTTGTTAATATTGTCTGCTTATTCACTGGTTTGTCCAAGAAGCTTTTTTGAAGGTCAGTAACCTACATGCTTATTCTGTGCCTAAAGCTAACTCACAAAGGAATAGCAATGTTATAAGCAATTACTGGAAATGAAATAACAAGAGGTAAAATTAAAAAGGCAAGTTTTTTTAGTCTTTAAAGAGGCATACTCAACTTTACTTCTGCTTATGCTCCAGCTCAGGTCATCACAGCTTTCCCAAGGCGAAAGAAGATCGAATTCAAAGATGAATTGAAGTTCATACATGTTCATACATCTTTCCAGGGTAGGAACATTTCTCAGGACAGAGAATAAGAAGCCATGATCTTTGTAGCCTTAGTCTTGCATAAAGTACAGTTTACTGTGCTGGTAAACACACGCAGGAGTCTGAGCCCTTCTTCTAGGAAAATCAGTGGAGGAATATTATCCACCATTTTCAGTAGGAACCACCTGCAAGTGAAGGAAAATATCATTAGCCCTGTGGGTTTTTTCTAGCAGTGATGCCTATAGACAGGATGTGATGAACAGAAATATAAGCATATTAATCTTTACTCTGAAATGACAGCATTGGGTTTGAGAAGTGACAGACTGAATGCAACAAGTCTTTGATTCTGGCAGGCAGCTTCTTTTTAAAGTTCTGAAGGTTATACAGACTAGGAGACAACTATTTTTACATTCAGTCTTCAGAGTCAGGACTCCAGGGAAATAGTTTTGTTTTACTTTGTAGTCTTTGGAACATTACATTTTACAGACATAGATTCACATCTGCTTCCACACTTCTAAGACATTTACAGGTGATCTGACCTCTTTTCAGCCTCATTAGACTTACCAAATAATTGCAAGCAAACAATCAGACCCCTCTGAAGGAGAAAAGCATCCAGACTGCACAAGTAGGATGCCTTCCTAATTGGCACATCCATGCACCACTGAGTATCGCTTGGGCTCACTGCTGCTGTGTGATTTAACAGAGCAGTCTGTGCTTCCCCCTGTGTCTGCTACTAACGTGACAAGGGATTTAAAAATGTATGTGTCTGGGAAACACAATAAAGTAAAAATACTTGCGAGAAAGCAAAGGAGCAGCTCCAGATTGATAGTAGGTTTTGGATATGCAGAGCCAAATCACAGTTCTACCCCAGCTGAAAATTGGGAAGGAATGTGTTGCAAAGGGGGGATTAGGGTGAAAGTATGTGATTAAGCAGTGACAGACCCTGTGGACGCTGAGATCCAGAGAAAATCATAGAAACACAGAAAGGTTTGGGTTGGAAGGTAAATTTAAGGTTCATCTAGTCCAACCACCCTGCCATGGGCAGGGACATCATTCACCAGATAAAGTTTCTCCAAGTTCTATCCAACCTGACTTTGGGAAATCAAGCCTAACTATCTCAAAATAGAGAACTGGGAAGAATACAAAACTGTAGACTCCTAATAAATAGTGGCCCATGACACTCTGCCTCCATGGGCCTACCTCAACTTCCTTTGATGGCTCAATTGCTCTTTGTCTCTCAGATTCACACTCTTTGCCTCATCTTCACTGTCCTTAGGCTGGAATTGGAGAGTTTCCAAGGTAAACAAGGGGCATAGCAAACTCTGAACTGGTAACAATCTTGAAAGTATCAGTAGAAGGCCAAGTTCATGTCTATGGTGCCAGTTGCTCTCCTCTGCTGAAAAACATGGAGCTCAGTCTGGCTCCTGCCAGGCCAAACAAAGACAAATCAAGAATAGGTTGATAAACAAAATAATTTGTATAATGAAGGAAAAGGCTTTCTTGGCTTTTCCTTTGTTTTCTTTGTAGCTCTCCAACAGAAGGTTTTGGAGGTACAGTTAAATAGTTAAATGCCAGCAGCCAGCCACTTGGTTCTATAAAATCCTAGTCCCATCTCTTGATCAGGGAGAATCCTGTACATTTTATTTAGAGTTTGTGCTCTGCCCTCCAGCAGGACACCTGCTTGAGTGGTTACTTCTCAAGAGTCTGAGAGCAAAGGGATACCCAGCTGTGGCCATAAAATTGTAAGTACCAAATGCCTATATATGTATTCTTAACTTTAAGACTATAGGATCCTTTTAAAGACTATAGTCGTTGTATTACCATAATGCCTTATAGGTTTTATTTTTATCATTGTTCTGGATCTAGTATATGACCTTTTAATAAGTAAGTTGCTAGCACACAATTAGCCTTGTGTCACAGTTATATTATTTGTATATTTTCTTGTTATCCTAAGGCCCTGTTTTGCTACCTTAATATCCTAGCACTTGCATAATCCAATTTATACCTTTTTAGTCTATTTTTTAAGATTTTTTGTTGTTTACAATTAATCCTGTTTATACATAGATGTTTCATCTGCTATCTTGCCTTGTAAAGGACACACAGAGATAGTTTGTTGCTTGAGACTCAACACACTCACAAGGATTTGTACAAAGAGGTGAAATCCAGGGCTCTGTAAGTGTTCCGGATTTAAACTAGTAATGTTTCTACACTCATGCTTCACTCCCACGCCATTCACAGCTCAGGAGGTGCCAGTTCTTGATTTCTTGTGATCACCAAAGCATCCTGGAAGCAACAAGAAGGAGTCTGCAGGAAAGAGACACCTGAGTGGTCAGGAAGCACCTGGTGAAAAGAAGCCTTGGCAGTACCTCTCCTCTCACTGTAACTCATGGCCATATTGACCAAGGGAAGAATTTGCTCAATTTATTTCAACTTTCCAAACATTTTCCTTCTGGGGAGAATTTTCCATTAGCTCATTGAGCAGGCTCTGGTGGCAGTGCCTGAACAGAATGGTGCCACAGTACTAAGTTATCTTTCCACAGGCATAAATATGGGTTGATTTATAAAGGGTCTTTACAGGGGGCTCACACTTTAGAAGTGGTCCAAAGGGACAAGACCGGAACAGGCTCTGTGGGAACCAAAGGTACAGGGAATACCCTGGGAAAGTCTAGCTATAGTTATGTGCTACATTAATCTTAATTTTTTTTGAGGTTTCATTGGAAAATGAAGAAAATTCAGCTATTTAAGGCTCAAATGTACCTTAACTTTTGTGCCATGTGGCTTATGAAGAGTGTTGATTACCCACAAAGTTGGTGCAGCAAAACAGCACCAGTGGTCATTTAATTCCTGACCCCGGACACACTGCAGTGGTTGGAGGAGGGTTTAGGTTCCCACTGTCAAGTCACATCAAGGTATCTGTGCTGAAAACACAAGGAGTGATGCAGGACTAGTGTAACCAAGGGTAAAAACATGTGTGATCGCTTAGAAATGGGCAAACTCCACCATCTCATTCCAGTTTCCATTTCTACTTTCCAAGTAAAAACTTGACCACTGCCTGGAAGGGGCTGATGCAGGCTGGAAATGTGAGAGATCCATCCAATTCTAACCCCTTGTGTCAGCTTGCTCAGGAGACACTTATGAGTTGGTAGGGTCATCTCTGTCCTCCTGGACACCAGCATCAATCAGGAGCAGGGCTCCAGAAGGACCACCAGTCCAGTATTGCAAGAGAGAACAGAAACCTGAGCAGTCTGGGGTCATTGTAACAAAGCTCTGAAATACACTGGAGTGCATGTTCCCACGTATCTCAAAATTTCCCTCAGCTCTCACAGTGGCATAAAGAAGGTTACCAGTAAAACTCTGGGTAGCCTATACCCAGCACTTTAGGTTTCAACAACTTCTAGCCTGAAGCAATAAGAGTCACAGCAACACAGAATGGAAAGAGGAAAGAAGGGGGTTTTTCTGTTTGACATGGATGGGGAGATACGGAACATTTAATTTTATGCAAGATCTTGTGTTCCATCTTGGACAGCAGTCAGAAACTGGAGTCTGAGAAGAAGGCAGGAGACCCAGGCTGGTCCATGGCTGTGAACTCACACACTGCCTGCAGATCACACTGCCTTCTACTTTGCAAATAAAAACCTGCCCTGTGTGTCTGGAGCAGCATGGGTCATTCTTAAGTCAATCGCACCTTTTTTGCTGATACTATTTCTAATTCTTCAGGGCATTTAGAGAAGAGTTAATAACGTATTTTGTTTTCTCTTTTTCAAAGAAAAGGATCCAAACATCACTTAAGTCAAAAGGAGTTTTCAGCCCTTGACGGGATCTGGACAGCAAGCAGCAGAGCAAGGCTTTATTTCAGGGGCATCCAGCAGACACTGACTGACAGTGATCAATGGGTCCCGAAGCAGAGAAAAGGGAAGATGATGAACACTGATCTCATTTGGCATGCAGACAGCATCTCCAGTTCCCCTAGTGTCCAGCTCAGTGGCAGAGTGATGAGTAAAGGTCACCCTGGTGACCCCAGTCTGGGTAATGTCCCCATATGTTGCACTGACACACAGACCACTGCAATGAGCTGTCAGACAAAAGACACTTCTTCACATTTACATTGCACTGTCGAAAACTTCAGACAAAAACATGTATTCAGCCTTATATCACACTGCTCAGCACAGACTGAAAAAAGTTCTTGCTTGGAAGGCTTCTTGTGGTCTTCTCTTAGTAAAATGACAAGGAACTCTGCACCTTACAAAAAAAAAAAAAAAACCAAAAAACATAGGAGATACAGTAAGATTAATTGCATGAGATTACCATTGTATAATTTATAAAGATTATTCTTAATAACGACAGAATTACTTCAAGAATAAGACCCTTATTAGGGGTTGCTGAAATCATCCTGCAGAAGTCAGTTACAATACAAATATCAATTTTTCACTCATATGGAATAGTCAAAAAACCACTGTAGACACTAAAGGCTCTTTCTTTGCTCACTGGAGAAGGGTCCAAAGAATCCCTTGGTGGAAGCCATCAATGGCTTTTTATCTGGTAAGCCAAGCCTGAGAGAGATACCAGATATTTTGAGCCCTGTGTACAGCTAGCATGAGCACCAGAGACTAAAGGCTTTTGCTCCAAGCTTTGCAAGCTCCATCCAGTCCCATGGACAAGACCAAACACATGGAGCTGAGCAGTGGCAAACTGGACCTGCTTTTGGTCCCATCACTTTGATTCCCCTCCAGACCTTGTGTAATTTCCATGACCAGGTAGCACACCACCTGTGAAACGATTCTGCAAAAAGCAAGCTGGGTACATGCATAAGTGCCCTCTGTCCTGGTTCCTTTCAAAATATTTTTACTTTTACTAAGACAGAGAGCAGTGGTTGAGCACAGGTGCCATGGGAGGAATGGTGCTGAGAGTCATGCTAACACTTCACACAGACCTTCTGTATGTCTCCTTGGCTAGACACGGGGAGAAGTATACAGACCTCTTGTGGCATTGCCCCTTTTCTGATACTCCAGGCACAGAGAGAGTCCTTGCCTCATCACTTCATAACATGCTCTGTGATGGGTCACAGCACTGTTCATAGATCTCCTGTCCTAGAAGGCAGATGGTGGATGGGTCTTTGAGATTTCACAGTGAGACAGTGCTGGCAGAAAGAAGAACAACGGGAGATTCAGGGTACTTGGAAAACCCAGACTCCTCCCTCTAGGTGTACCAAAAGGATCATGAAAAACCCTCTGGGTGAGCAGGATCTGAAGATTGACCTAGTGACCACTTCTTCTGAGGAACCTAGACCCATCTTGGAGCCCTGGCTGGGAATGGCAGCAGTAGTGCCTCCAGCTCCTGCAGGCTGGAGCTGCATTCCTGGTGGCACCAGCTTGGATATTTCTGCTGGAGGTGAGGAACTCACAGTACCATGCACCCAGGAAGGGCTAGGAATGAACAGCAGCTACCAGCCCCCCATACACAGCTACCTAAAATATCCTCCAAAATGTAACCAACCTGCTTGAAACCCAAATAAGAGAGACCCTTCTGTGCCTTTCTAACTCACTGGCAAAGGCTCCCTGGGAACCAGCCCACAGCACCCTCCTTGGAAGTGCAGGCTGGAGCAGCTTGTCCTTCTTGTTCACTCTTCACTATGATTAACTCCTCTATCACAGAGAGGGACACACACATCCATCTCTGCTCGGCCAACTGGAATCACTGCCCAGCACACCCCGTGCCATTTATCACCTGCACTTAGGTGGGAAAGGCTGACATCAGGTGCCATGAGTGTCAGCATCACTGCATGAGCCGACTGATTAATTAAAGCCACACAGCCCCCAGGCTTCCAGGAGGGCAAGGAGGAGCAGGAGGGATCGTTTGTTAGCTCTCTCTTAGCTCTCATTGTCTCCTTCAAAGGCCCTTTGAGTAGAAGTGTGCAAATCCCACTGTGCCATTGCTGGGCCATGGGGATGGGAAGGGTGAGGTCCCCAGGGAACAGCTCCTGGGGATGGTGTTGGTGGAGGCCTGTATGCCAGGAAGGCTCATGAGAGCTCCATGGACTCACTCTATCCTCCTGCAACCCTGCTTTTTAAACATGCTGCTTTAAAGGAAACAACACAAATGATTCTGTAATTCTATGGGAAAAAAAGATAATAATGCCAGCAAACACTGAGATAATTTAAAAATTGCCCCACATCCTGCAAACCAGGAATCTATTATTCGTGGACAAAAGTTGATGGGTGCAATAGGGTTTCTTTCTGTTCTCACATTACAATTGCACCCATCCAGTTCCACCAGTTCCAATAAATCTGGACAGAAACTGATGTAAATGAGACCAACACTAGACCCTGTCACGCAAGTACCCAGGCTTTTTTAGGAGAGTTTCAGTGACAGACCCCAAAGTGCATCTTGCCTATCTTCAGCTAGGCTGAGTTTTGTAATTGGATGAGCCTCAGTGACATGATGTGCCACATAAGGATTGCCCAAGGGTAAGATGTCATTTGGGTGTAAGGCAGTTCTGAATCACAGGGGAGGAGGCTACACATTGCACTGGAGCAGTTCTTTGGGATTGCCATCCATCCCTGTCACAGAGATGCCAACCTTCTTCCTGCAGCACCAGCACTACACATTCACCCACAGCCAGGCAGTTTTCCTCACTTCTCTGGGATGAAAGACTGACCCTGAACACTGGCCAAAACCCTTCCACATACTTGAGACTGGGAAGTAGAAGTATTTTACTGTGCAGAGACATCAGTCAGGCCCTTGCTGCTTTTCAGCACTTGCTTATGTCTTGCTGGGGCAGGGGCACTGGTTTCTCTATTATGTATGTGCAACCAAAATAAAGAGCATTCCTGAACTTATAGCACCCTAGAAGTACTGCCTATTTCCCAGACTCAAAATAACTGGTTGGCACAGTTTAAAGGTGGCTTGCACTCAGATTTTTAGCCTGCCAAATAAAATTATGTCAGCAAAGAGCTCAACAGGACTTGTGCACACTCCCTGCCCTAGTCTTATATCATCCAAAGCTAGGAGGGGCCTAAAGAAAAAGATTTAAGGTGATTTTGCTGAAGACTGACAGTGAATCTCTCATTGGATTTTCCAAGAGGAAAATGCAGTTTTCCATAATGGCAAATACATTTGTGGGCACCTGATCAGCAATGCAACTGAGAGTTCAAGGAAGAATTAGCATAAAATCAGCTGAGTAGGTTTATTGCATCTGTTCTCCAGCAGTTAGGGACACCACAGCCATGATCAGGATGAAAAGCCAACATCTGAGCTCACCAAGGATCATTTAACTGGGCGTATTCCCCTATACCTACATTTCCTAGCCCTGTGAGTTAAAAGGATAAGATTTCTCCCAGCCTGGTTACCCTGCCAGGAAAAGGTCAGTGCACCAAAGCTGCCCCATCAGTCCTAAACCAGACTGGGTAAGAGCAATGTTCCTGAAATCTTGTTCAGTCTCATGTGCAAGGTGTGACACACTGCCCATTCATCAGCTCCACCTCAATTACAGTCCCCAGCATCCCTGGGAACAAATATCAGGGACTTCACTCCAGAGCACCATGTCCCACCTGTTGAATCTTTGTTTGACTGAGGAGGTAAGAGTCAAACATCCACACAGGCTGAGGCACACTACAGATGCAGATCAGAGGAGACCCCATAAATTGTACCAAAAACCAAAAGCCTAATAACTGCACATTCTGCTGGGCACTATAATCAAATCCAGGGGAAAACAGTCATTTAGTATCATCAAAACAGAGAAGCAGGAGAGATGGTTTGCTGTGCCTGCCCCCCTGTCCCTTTCCATCCCCAAGCAGCAGACAAGTTCATTTGCACCTGGGGAGGAGGAAAACCCCCCCAGGCTGCTCTGAGCAGTGCCAGCCTTGTCCATGGGCCTAGAGTGGGGCTGACACCAGCAAAAGCACAGCTGGGATTTGGATAATCCAGAGAGGGCAATGGGTTTGCCAGTTAAACATTAAAAAATGCAGCATCCTCTCCCCTTCTCTCCCTTGTCACCTCTCTCTTGTCTAGAGGACAGATCCTCTACCACATCTTCTTCTTGTCCCCAGCTGCCTGGTGAATACCCTTCCTCTCCCCACCACTTTGCAAAGCCAGGACCATCGACTGCACACCCCAAACTGAAACCAGCCCCTAAAGCTCCTTCTCATCCTGCAGCCTCTGCTGCCATCTACAGCCCTAGGTCTCCCCGGGGGGGATGGGGACTGACAGGGGGTGCCCACCCCATGAGAACCATCCCAAGAGCCACGGTTCTCTGTGGCCCCCACCCTTCCACCCATTCTCCCCCCCCCCCCAGCGCTCCCCACAGCCGGATGAATAATGCATGGGCAGTAATTTAGCTCAGGCATTTCGCCCTTTTTTGTCTGCAGGTTTAATCATTGGGAGATAAATCGCCCGCATCCCCAGCTTCCCGGACGAGGAATCGTTAGGGGCCAGACCTGCAATTTATTATATTTTGGCAGAGAGAAGTTTTAACTGCTCCGGGGTGGGGTGAAAAGGGAAGAAGCTTTTACAAAGACTATGAATTAATGCTGCTGAAAGCTTACCTCTAATCCCATGCCTTTAGAGGTGGAATGATCGCCGTTAGTTGAGGAACAAGGAGAAACTGAGGCAGAGAGCAGTGGGAATCTGAATGAGACCCCACACAGCCGAGACCAGAACCCTCCCCTGTAATACTGCAAATTACCTAGCACTGCAAATGGGTGAGTTCTCACATCATCCTCTCTTCTCTCAGTACCAGCATCCTTGTCACAACACCACCCCAACATAAAAACATTAACTCCTACAGAAAGGACTTTCACAGCAAGTCTCCATATCTGCCAGAGTGGCAACAAATATCACTGTAGCTGGACACAAAATGTCAGGATTCTCTTTAGAGGACATCCCAGGATTAAACTGGAGTTTGGGCTTCAGCTCTGCAGTAACTGCACCCATGCAGAGGCCAGCCTGATGTCTAGGCACTGGGAGGCATGAACTCCCATCTCTCTTGATATGCACAGGCATAAATGGCAAACTTAGAAAATACACCTTAACATAAGGTTACTTTTTACATAATAAATATATTACTTTTAAAATCAAATGCATGCACTTTAATAGTACACACTAAAAAAATATCAGGATGAGATCAGGAAAACCTACTGGTATGTTCAAACACAAAATTGCAAGTAAAAAATTTTCTGGTTTTAGTGAAAACCATCCCATCCTTTTTAAACATTTTCCCTTTCCTCTTTCATTTCCTTTCCTCTCCTTCTCTCTTTTTTGCTCTTCTTTCCCCTTTCTTTCCCTTTTCCTGGAGTAGCACTGCCTATTTAATCATCAAGACTAATCAGGCTTGGAAAGAAAATGTATTTCTAGATTTCCATGCCCTGAGATTCCCAGCACAATCTACAGCATCTGAACACAGCTCAGGACTGTCACATTTCACATCATAGGATTGCACCAACACAACAACAAAGAGGAAAAAAACAAAACAACAAAAACCCAACCACAGTTAGTCACAGAGACAGAATATCTCTTCACATAAAAGTCCTACTCAAAGGGACTTTAGATCCCAACCTCAAAAAAAGTCTTTTTAATGACTGTACCATGTGAGGATTTCGGAGAGGTTCCTGCAGCCATAGCTAGCCCCAAAGTGATGCTGAAGAAACATAAAACCAACCAGGTGAGTATGTAAAAGAGGGCAGAGTTTATGTTGTCACTGGTACCTACAGTATGAAATGAACCCAACCTGCCCCAGTCTCATTGTCCAAAATCCCCACGGTCACCAGAGCTTTACCAAGTCAACAGAAGTGTCAACAGCTTTTGTTTATGTCTGACCCATTTCAAAGAAAAGGAAGAAAAAAAGAAAAAGAAGGGAAAAAAAAAAGGGGGGAGGGGGGGCACATAGCTCTGAATACAGAACTAAGGAAAGTGCATATGTCTTGGCCTGTGCAGAAAAAACAACAAAATTGAGGCCATCAGTGTACCTGGGGACATCTGAGTTTGTGCACAGGCCTCTCCCAAAGCACAAAGCAAATTACACAGGCAGTGAAATCTCTTGTTCCACCCTTCATAAAACATGACCTCAATTTTAATGTTGCTGCTGGTGAATTTGCTGGAGTATACCTCACATTTTCATGGTCCTTCCTGATCACCTGGACACCATCCCAACATGAGTGTATCTCCACTGGGTCATGGTAACCATCCGGTGCTGTCACAGCTGCCCACACTTTGTACAAAGGTTTTTGCTTAAAAAAAATGCAAAAGGCAGTAATAGTATGGGAAACACAGCCTCCCTCAGGGAAAACCTGGCTATGCTCCTCTAGGAATCTCTTCTGGAGCAGCTTTTGCTGATGGAAACAAACATTGTCATTTCCAGAGCAAGCTTTTGCTTGGACTATTTGCACCAGTTGTTACTACTCCAGACTGGTCCCTGAGTTCTTACTTTACTCTTCCAAACCTGTATCTACACTTCTAAAAAGTGCTTTCTATGTTTTCAGAAAAGGGCCTGTTTCACCAGCAGGAACAACCTCCCCTAGGTCTCCAGCAAAGACTGCAAAATTATAATGCAACCATTGGATCTTGGGACATATTCACCACAGGCAGCCAGACCCAAACGAGAACAATTTGGATCTGAGCTCAAACCTTACCCTGACTTGGAACAAACTGGAGGAGAATTCCTTACTGGGCTCTCCCAGACTCTTTTGGTGGCAGTCAAGAAGGCAGTCATCTCCATCTGATCCAACAAATTCCATGGTGTTCATCTTGGTCTCTCAGGTAGGTGCCAGCAGGAATTTCTCACCTTTACAAAGGAAGAGTTTCTAGTTTCTTAGTGACGTGGAGAAATGGCAAGAATGTTTTTTTGTGAATGCCATTGTGAAGAGTGTGTGTTTCAAAGGACACCGTGGTCCAAGTGATGGTTGTGTGAAGTAACCTCAGTGTCCTTCACTGTATCTGACTCAGAGCTGGACCACCACCAACACAAACCACCACACCACACCACTCCACTGAGCATGACCACCCACTGAGGTGGGCTGAGGAGGATCACATGAACCAAATAAGGCTGAGGCATGGCAGAGGAAGATGGAAAATTCAAGGCAAACTGAAATTCTGAGTTACTTCGTGGCAGCAGAGAATTAAAAATAAGAAACACCAGCATTTAGAGACAAGAAGACAGCTTTCAAAAGAGATCCTATGCAACTGTACCTGCTTCAATGTGGACCTGTAGCTGTGGTTTGGTCTGTGAACCCCTGAGTCCCTGAACCCAAGGGGCTGAACCTGAGGGAATGCCTGGTGATACCACTGCTGTCAAATGTCCAGGTACACTGCCTTACCAGCTGGGTATCTGCACAGCAGTGTTAGAGGCAGAACTTAAACTGCTTCCTCCATCTTCCTTCGAGCTCAGAGGCAAAAAACCAACAGCAAAGCACAAACACAGAGCTGCAGCTACACTCCACACACCACTAGTCCTGAGGCACAAAGCAGGCTTGTCATCAGGCTGAGGTAAAAACACTCTTGCCTACTCTCCTTGATAGCTTCAGAGCACCTCAAAGTCTGTTACCCCAAATCCACTTCAGTGGCCACAGCCTCTCCTCCCTGGGCTATGCAGGGACTCCTCTGCATCACCTGAGCACCCAAATGTGCATGTCTGCCCTCACATCCTTCACTGACACCTCTCCCTTGCAAAACCCCAGAACAGTTCTTCAAAACCCACCCCTTGTTCCTCATGTCCCAGCCACAGAAGATCCCCTCAGCTCGCCTATTTTGTGACAGTATGAGGGAGTTCAACAAATCCCCTGCAGGCTTCTCTTGTTTTTAGCAGTGTAACAGTCATTAGCAATACAAGGTGGATGACACTGTTGGCTTGAAAAGATTACAAAGTGCATGTAGCTATCACTGTGCCACGGAAATATCTTGTGCTGACACCAGGGGCCCAGAAAGGCAATTCTAAGCATGGGGCAGTTATGCTAAGTTCAGATCAAGGTCAGATCTAGGTGCTAAGAGAACAGAGGAGCACCAAAAGGATGTGGCTTTGGGCTGAAGCTGGTAGTCAACATCCACTTTTAATAGAGATCTTACTGTTCTTGTCTCAAATCTGTCATTTCTTTTGAATGGATATGTTGGTCCACTTCTTGATTGCTCCTAGGTACCTGGGAAGATAAAAAAATAAATGAAAAAGTTATCTCATCTCCTCTCCTGTTTTCATATGGAATCATGATCAATAGTGGCCTGTCAGCAAAATGAGTCTACAAACTCAGGAGACAGGATGCGAGTTTGGGAAGGAGCCTGCAATGAGGAGTTTTACCCCATGCTCCCTTCCAGTTATCTGTTGAAGCAGAAATGGCTTTGTGTGTTGTTTCAGTGATGAAAATCCTGATGCAGGGGATTTACACCAATCAGTTCCCAGTCTCTCTGTCATTTAAGCAAGTAGCCCCAAACAAGAACAAAAACCTCAAATCCTTCAGTAGGTCTGAATAGACTTTGTCTTTTTAGGTATAGCATGTTTGAGGATCACACACACACAGAATCCTCATGGTTGGAAAAGACCTCTAAGATCACCAAGTCCAATCATCAACCCAGAACAAAACACCATACTGACTACAGCATGTTCTGAAGTGCTGCATTTACACATTTCTCACATTTCTTGTAATACCTCCAGGGATGGTGGCTCCACCACATCCCTGGGCAGCCTGTTCCAGTGCCTAACTAGCCCCTCAGTAGAAAAATTCTTTCCAATATCTAGTGTAAACCTCTGGTGCAGCTTCAGGGCATTTCCTCTAGTCCCGTTGTTATTTACTTGGGAGAAGAGGCCAACACCCACCTCTACAACCTCCTTTCAGGTAGCTGTAGAGAACAATAAGGTTCCCCCTCAGCTTCCTCTTCTCCAAACTAAACAACCCCAGTTCCCTCAGCCTTTTCACAGGACTTGTTTTCTAAACCCTTCACCAGTCTGATTTTTCTTCTCTGGACTTTCTCCAGCATGTCAATGTCCTTCTTGTAGTGAGGGGCCCAGAGTCATCATCATGTCAGTGTCATTCTAGAACCAAGAAGTAGTCCATATCTGGACCCTGAATTGAGATTTTCAAGGGACACGTAAAAACATGTCATAATATCTAAGTATGTTCTTAAGCAAGGTCTTGAACATATTGATTATTTCTGAATTATTGCAATGCCCAACAGTCCTGCCTTCTGCCCAGAATTAGTATTTGTGATTAGCAGCCCTACATCCATACTGGCAAATGAACCCTTGTCCAGGAAATGATTTGAGCACTGAAACATAGAAGTGCTGGTGGTCTCCCAGACATGGTTTGACCTGTGACAACCATGTTCCCCCCAGGTGACATTTGGACATGGTTCAAGGAGCAGTATTTTCTCAGCACTGTGGATATGCCCTGTCTGCTTGGCAGAAGCCAAGAAGAAGTAGTTTAGTCATGACATTTGGGATTTGGCTTTGCAGTGGTTTTGGCTTTTCCAGTGGTTCTGGAACCACTCCTTGTCTCCTTATCTGGCTTATTTTGAGTCCAGGTAATGCCCCATCTTTATTTCACTGCCTGTATGTTCTCACTCTCTTCCAATTATTATTTCACACAGACTCTGCCTACATCCAATAGTAAGAGTACAAATCCAGGTATGTTTTCTTCAAACACTAGGAAACAGTTGGGGACAGTGTGCAACAGCCCCCTGTGCCCACCTATGCTACTGGAAAAATGAGTCACTGATGAGTATATATTTTATGCATATTATTTCTGGGGCTGTCAGGTTTTCCGAGTAGATTCACAATGACAGCACAGGTTCTTTCCTTCTGGATACTCATGCTCTTCAAGGTCTCATTTGAGCTACAGATGATCAGCAAGGTGTCAGGCCATATTAACAGCTTCCACTCATTAAAGTGAAATGAAGACTTCAGGGTCAGTGAAGAAGACAAGAGGCCCATTTGGCCACATGAATATTGGCATTTGACACTTGAATACTCTGTATAGCAGATGCAAAGATAAAAAAGGAAAGCTGTAGGGATACCAGAATATGTTTTTGCTGCACACAATAAAAACCTTCTACCTAAACCCCCATAGATTTATTAGATCATCAACTAGAATTATCATAAGTTTTGCTCAAGTAATCATTTCTCTTTACTGAAGCAATAAAATAAGTATATTTTGAACTAAAGGAAAAAAACCCTCATAATTATTATCTACTAGCTTAATTATAGAGTGGCAGAGTTAACACTCCAGGTCTTGTATTATCAACAATTGTATTCATGGAACTATTCAATGTCTTTAATACAGTACTAAGACTGTAAAATACTGCAATAACTCCTTTGCTGATGTAAATATAAATCACTTCATTAATTCCATGTTAAAAATTATTGGCTTATTTTCATTAAGAAGAATGTCTGGCCATATACTTAGCTGCTGGAAAGCTCATAGGTCAGTTGTAGGTAGGAAATTTTTTATGCCAGATAATGAGACTGGGGAGGTTAGGAAGGCAGAGGAAAGCTTTCTGCACCTGCAGTCTCATCTGTAATTTAATTAATTTATAATAGAAAAGAATCTAATTTTTATACCCTCTGGGAATCAGACAAAACATAATTTATTTCAAGCATCAGATCTGAGACTTAAAGAAATAAAAATACAATATTTGAAAGTGGGGAAGGGAAAATCTATCAGACAGGAAAACTTTTACAGTCATTTTACTAAGATTTTCCAACTCAAATCAGGGCAAATCAAAACACATATTGCTTTGGCTCTGTAGAAACTTTTTCTCCCAAATACAGGAGCAAAGGTTCCTGTTGAAAAAGCTATTTGAGCCATAACCACATTCACTTCAGCATCGTGAAGTCCTTCTGCACAGGAGCCCCACAGCTGTAGGTGGCTCAGCCAAAGTTCTCAGCCAAATATTTTAGCTTGGATACATTTTTTGAAGCCCCATGTCTTGCTGAGGATATCAAGTCAGAACTTCAGTTTGTGTGCACATTATAACCCTGTCTGTATAAAAGACAATTAAGCCAAGGAAATCTGATTAAAACCATTAATACTCTGGCTTCACTCCTTAAAAGTATACACCAAACTACAGCAAAGCCAGAGACCAGAGAGGAGTGGTTTGGGGGTTTTTTGTAGTGACAGGATGAGAGGGAATGGTTTTAAACTGAAAGAGGGTATATTTACACTAGATATTAGGAAGAAAGTCTTTAGAGCGGGGGTGGTGAAGCACTGACACAGGTTGCCCATGGAGCTTGTGGATGCCCCCTCCCTGGAAGGAGCTCAGGCTGGATGGGGCTTTGAGCAGCCTGGTCCCGTGGGAGGTGCCCCTGCCCATGCAGGGGGGTTGGAACCAGATGCTTTTTATGGTCCCTTCCAACATAAACCATTCTGTGATTAAATGGGAAGAGACTGCTGAAGTATTTGGATTAAATAGTTCTACTTAACAAACAATCAGATAGCTTCTAAAATATGCATCATTCAATAACAAGAGTTTTCTTCCCTCTTTGCAGAGCAGGAGGCAAATTCAGTGACAGGCAAACATGAAGCCTTGTCTCTGCTTTGACTGGATTGTAAACAATTGCATTGGAAACCACTGGCAGGAGGATAAAGGCTGTGATTATTACTGTAAGCTAGTTAAGAGTATGTTATTTCTTTCCCACATCTTTTACAGCTATCTATGGCAAATGCCTAGCTTGCTGGGAAACTCTTGCTTACAGCTTGAGGAGTTTAAATTCCAGCTTCTGCTGGTCTCAGAAATGTGAGGTGCTACACAACCCACTCTCCTTCTAAATCTTGACCCAGAGGTTTCCAGCCCAAGAGTGCCTGGTTCAGACCTCTGGCAGCACACAGACCAAGCAACCCCACCCCAACTTGAGTCTTTGCCTCAAGCCTGTCATTTCTGGGTTGCACAAACAAATGCTCACGTAAAAGCAGACATTCTGGGGAGGTCAGCACCTCCCTCCATACAGGCTCAGCAACCAAGGGCTGACAGGAGTTTGAGTCACTGGAGGAAATAAGCAGCAGCTTAGGCCACAACAAATGCTTGCAGTCTGGCATCTCATTGGAGATCTTGTGACTCTTGTCATCCCCACAAGACAAGAATTCCTTCCTTTTGTTCACTTGCCCCATGCTGTAACGGGGACCTGAGGGCCTGTTCAAAGGCTTGGCATCAGGAACAAGTAAAAATAACAGCAAGAGTTGGCTGCACTCCAAGGATTCACCTTCCTGATGTCTCAGCTATGCCAGTTGGAGTCATGAGAAGGAACTGCAGAAACTACCACATGTGCTAAAGGAATTGGGAATATCATGTATGGTGTAAACAGCAGCTGCAGTCTTGGCAGGACCTGCTTGGTCTCTGTGGTGTGGAAGAAGACAGAGTGTGGTTTGCTTTGGTACTGCCTTCCTCTCCCTCAGCCCAGAGAGCAACACTTAAGAGACTGCTACTACAGATAGTGCAAGGGTAAAAAAGGAGGCATTTCAAAAACACCTGATGGCATTGCCCTTGTCTGCCTCATCTGAGTCAGGTTTCTTTCCACCTATTTCTCTCTGACCTAGCCTAGGTCTTCCTGCCCTAGTCTGGTCCATGGGCAAGGCCAGCACCCCAGGTATGGGGCTCTCCTCCACCTCCACACCTGCTACAGCTGCCACAACTAATGCGAAATCACAGTAGGGAAGAGGAGATCCTCCAATCTACAGGCTCACTCACAAAGCTATTTTTGGAACTCAGACCCACATTAACCCCATCCTCTTCTTGGTGGGCTGCAGATTTCACTGTCATGGGACAACACCCTGACAGACATATAGAGCCACTGCAAGTTCAGTCTGAGTCTTTTTTAAAGGAGCAACTGACACAAGAAAGGTAAGATTTCCTCTGTGTCCTCCTCGGAGAGACATTCCTGTGTCTTTGTTGGAAGTGTTTCCATCATAGATAAGCAGCTTTTGAATTTCCTCATGTCCTACTCATTACAGCATCACCACACTCCAACTAACCAACCAAAGGGGCAGGCAAGACCCAGCTCTGGGTCAGCTTTTCCAGCCTTCCTTCTTCCCCCCAAACACATACCCTGCAGATCCTGACAGTCCTCCTGTGCACTGAGCATCACCAGGGATCACAGCCTAACATGCAATGGGAATGGGTTGACCTTCTGGATACTTTGAACTCTGGTCGGCATCAGAAAGAAAACATGTAATTCAAAAATATGATCTTCTTGGGAGACCTAAGATGAGAAAGAGTAAAATGCACCATTTAAGCCTGACAGTTGTTACCAATCTCACACATCTCTCCTTACCTCCCTGCCACTGATTTATGAATCAGATGCCTCATTCTCTGGACAGGCACACACATGTTTCACATTGACACAGGTTTTGTTCCCCATACATTTCTGCTGTATAAGGTGACCATTTGAACTCAGTAATTTACCATACAAAGTGAGTGTGTTCCCTTAGCTGGGGGCCTATTGAGCTCGAGGTAAGGTCAGGAGAGTGAAAAAGACTTCTCATCTGGGGAAAGAGAGGAGGAGGTGAGAAAGCAGGAAACAAGCCTGTACTTTATCCTAGTATGATTTGCCTTCTCTTCATCCACAGCATATGGTGTGTATGATCTGAATGCAGCAGAACAGCTCAACACTTCATGCAAACCAAACTGAGCATATCTGGAACTTTGGTGGGTCCCCAAGCCAGCCTGAGCCTGGAGGTGGAACCACTGCAGTTTTTCCTTACCAAAGGTACCTAGAAGGGGTCCAACTCCCACACATTTCACCATGTCACAAAATCTCAAAAACTTGAAATAGAGATGGCTCAGACACACCGGGTGAGAGAGGCTGTAGTAAATCAGATTTCCTTTGGTCTCCCCCTCTACCTGGCATCTGAGTGCATCTCCTCTCCCCATCATCTGTTCAGCCTCAGGATGCTCCACATGTGTGACACTGGCAGCTAGCAAGAAGCAAATGCAGCTACTTTGTTCTTCCCTTCAACAGCATACATTTTGGTATGTAAGAGGTGAGAACTTGTCACTGAGCAGAGGTGCAATACAGACTTGTAGGTAAAGCACAGAGTCCTGGCATCTCAGCCCCTCTTGTTCCCTGCTCCATACCTGTCCAAGCCCCATCTGTGTTCCAGCACCACAGCATCTGGGCCCACAGAAAGCACTGATACAAATGAGGCTAAAGGACACCCATGGCTCATGCATAATGTTCTCCATTCTTTCCCAGAGAAACCAGTGAAAATCTGTCGAATTTGCACCAACTTTAGATTTACCATTGGATATCACTAATATCAGGTTGGGAACGAGTCTGTGGCAAGAAAGGAAACTGAGGAGAGGAAGCAGCAAAAACTAATTGGTAGGTGGGTGTCTCTAAGGAAATAAATACATGGTTAAAACTAATTCCATGGCCAAGAAATCCTTTTTCCAGGAACATTAGAGGAGTCAAGATGTACACGAAAAAAGAGAGAAAGAGGAAAAGAAATTTAAAAAAATAGAATACATACATATATATACACACCCACTTCATTGTTAAAAAGCCTAATACAAGAAGGATGACCCCATCTCCCAGTGAACTTTGGGGTTCTTTGTTATATTTCACAAAACAACACCTGTCACCCCAAATGGGATGGAGATGAATTACATTCTTTAAAGCCCTCATTACTCTTGAACCAACTCAGAGCCCTCTGCAACTGCCTGAAAAGGCCCATAATTAGTAGCCATGTGCTGTGGATGCAAAAAATCCATTCCAACTATTACTAGAATGCAGCAACAATATTTCCAAGGAATTTTGAGATGCATGCAGAGCCAGGGAGACCTGGCTCCTTTTATATATTTTGCTTATGGCAGGAAGAAATGGGGAAAAGGGATTAGTCTGAAACTGCCAAGTAGCAAAAGAAAATTATAAACCTGACATGCAGAATTTGGACACAGTGGGTCACTCACAATCAGGCATGTGGGGAAACCATTTGTGTCCCTTCCTCACCACTTCACAAGCCCAAAAACCTCAACCAGTGGAAATTAACATTCCCCCTTTGGCTTCAGTGGCATTGTGCCAGCGTGCAGCAGCTGACAATGTGACATAACAGTTTTCACTCCCTGTGAATGTCTACAAAATTATGTAAAATATCAATAAAATGTATTTGAAAATAAACTTATTTGGAATTATGTCCTGCTTTTAGACTTTATTTTAAAACTCATAGAAGAATTTGAGATCTAACATCCTGCTGTTGATGGCACTGCTATTTACATGAGCCTGTAAAAATAGCCTTTTTAATCTTTTCTTCTCCTGACCTTGCGCTTAAGTTATTACAAGGGCGGGTGATAAACAAGAAAATAAATTCTTATGGCCAACAAGCAAGGGATCATCACTGCCACATTTCTCCTGAGTTTGGTATTATCTCAGGCAATCAAAACTTTAAAGGGAAAAGAGTCAGCTGCAGCAAAACCACGGGCTGTGAATGGGGCGTGTGTCCTTGCATCCATATGGCTGCAGCATGCTGTGAGGGGAAATGCCTGCAGTCACTGACTCCATCCCTCAAGGGGCCAATTCTCCCAGCACAGCACTGAATTAGCAGGAAAGAAACGTCTTGCACAGTTCAGTTCTGTTACCTTCACAAACAGAATATCTTCGCCTGGAGAAATGGGTTAATCCTGTGGGACATGGGACTGAGACCCCCATTAGCACAACCCCATTAGGTAGAGAACCTGTCAGCCCCATCCTTCCCAGGTCACATGGCCACTCCTTCTTCTAAAGCTGAGAAGCTCTTGTTGGGATGCTCCTAGAGATGCTCTGCCTTTGCTGAGGCAGCCACCCTTATAAACAAGAAGTTGAACCCAGCAAACCTAGCTGGACCTTGCCAGTAAATCTAGGAACTGAGTGGCAGTGACCTTATGCCATTTCTTTAACAGCAGTGATTATGCTTTTTCAAATACCCACAAGTCTGCATCCTTCCACTGGAAGCAAAGTTAATGGTAAATATAGCCAATTCCTGTGACAGTGACAAGGTAGGAGAGAGGCACCAGCCAAACAACACAAATCGTCCTTCTCCTACTGTCCCAGCAGTCTGGTCTGCTTCCTGCAGCCACACAGCACCGGGGGAGTTCCTGTTTTAGTGATAAAGGAGGTCCAGAGAGGTTCAGTGTAGTAGGCAAGATAGCATTTAAAAGTTAAAGAGAAAGAAAATTTAGGAATCCTGCTTTCCCTACACTGTCAATGTAAAAAGCATTTCTGTTCTAACTCTCTTAACTTTCTTTCTGCAGCATCTTCACATGCCTGCTAAGGAATCCTGAAAAAAAAATACACAAAATTGTCTTTTCACATGTTAGGAACATCACTGGTCTTTCCCTAATCTAGGACAGGGTGGTAAAACTGGACTTTTGATCTACACACTAACCTGAATCCAGTGTGTGCATATATATGAGTGTGCATGTGTATATACATATGCACTACTTATGCAAAGAGAAACCTTTAATACTTTGCCTTACCAAGCATCCCCAGTGTCTTTTATTACAGCACTGCAAGTTCACTAATGCTTTATGTCCTCAGATCCTAAAGGGGACTATTAAAGAGCCAGTGTGTGAGCCAGCATCCATTTGTGGATGAGGAATGCTCAGGGCCGGCACTGCCGTGGCTGGGGGGTGGAAGGTCCTGAACAACCTCCAGACAACCAGGAGGGAGTTCAAAACACTGCTGCAGGGGGGTTGATCCAATCTCAGCCTGCAGGAAAAGTTCCCTGTGCCATTTTGCAATGCTGCAAACGTCCTCCATCCTTAAAACAGTGATTTCTTCCTCTCTCTGTTTTCTTGTACTGCATTTAATGTCTGTGACAAGGATCTGTCTCCAAAATCTCCCAGATGCAACTACAAAATTACAATACCTGCCAGATGTCTGAGGGAATCAATGTATTAATACAGTCAATACACAGATGTATATATAAAATGTACATGTACTCACTATATACATAGAAGCCCTGTCTTTTTAAAAATACTTTTCGCTTCCTCAGAACTTCTTCATCCCATCCCTCCAAGAAACACCTCTCAGCTACATGATATCTTGGCTGGACAAACCCCACAGAGCTAGGATAACACTGCTGGGCACATGAGTTCTCTGTGCAGAATCACAACGCTGAGGGGCAGCGAGGTGCAGGATTTGGTGGTCCAAGGTGGATGCTCTATCTGTGTGTTTTCATTTCAGAGTTACATGCAATCACATCCAGTCCAGAGCTTGAATCCTCAGCCAGCAGATGCTTATTTAACTCATGGTAAGATCTTGGCAGGCAGTCTAACGTTTTCAGAAGATAACTGCAGTTAATAGCACAGATCTACTTAATCATTGCAGTGAGGACAGAATGACCCAGTGTCACCTTCTGATCTGATTTATGAAATGATGGCATCAAATTGGATAAAGCAACTGGCTTCTGTGGTGTTGATGACATGATGTTCCTGCAGTGCTCAAACATATGGTTTTGGGGAGAAGCAGAAGGAGAGCTAAAGAAGCTGCAGAGACAGGAGGTTTCATTTTCCAGTCCCAGCCTGGCATGCACATCCCAAGAAACAACATTATTAATACCATTTTTTTTTCCCCCACAAGTCAGAATTTTGGCTTGGAAATTTGCATAATCTCTCTCAGGGAGATCCTTGAGACAAAAATAAACAAGTAAAAGGGAAGATTTGTTCCCTCCATTATTTCTAGTCCTTCCCTCCTTTAAATTCTCCTTAGCTGCTGTCCCCTCTCTCCAGAGAGGCCACCACCCCTGTTGTACTCAGCACATGATTGCCCCACTGAAAGTTAATAAACAGACCTGGCTCCTTACTGTGGCCCCTCTATGGTCATTTTCAAAGAAGTCACCTCATTAGTTCTTATATAAGCTCTAAGATCCATGGGATGCAGAGGTCCAATTTTCACGTATTTGCTAAACCACTAATTTGCAGCCTGTCAGGTATGGACCAACCAGAAATGGTCTGCAAGGAACTGGAAATGGATCTGTGAAATGCTTCAAGGAAAAACAAACAAACCGAAAAAGGATTTTTCACATAACAACAGGTATTTGCAGCAATGGAGAATGCTGATGACTGATTAGTCAACTGGCAGACAATGCTCATTACTTTTTATTATGGTTGTTTCTCATTTAAGAAGTTATAGAATTGCATAAGAGTAAAGTTCTGACAGTTTCTCTGATGTAAAACAAGCTGGTCTGCAGATTTTTCTCAAAAAGGCTTTATGGTTCAATCACCTAACATCACCAGTGCACCAACTTCTGACTATCTAATCCCTGCTGCTTTCAAAGCAGGAAAAAGGAAACAGAAAACATCAGAATATATTTGTACCAAAGTTTTGTGACCTCCTTTGTCTTGCAGACACCTTATAACTCAGATGTCCATGACATGAGTATATGCCATATAGCTGTGTTCGAGTGTGTCCCTTCAGAAAAAGACAGAAAGAAAAAATAGGATTTATTTGACACAGCTTGATTTGTCTAAGAAATAAATAAGGCCACCTAGGGTCTTATGTGTGGGTGAAACCATCTGCAGACACACAGACTCAGAGAATTATTGAGGCTGGAAAAGACCTCTGAGATCATCAAGTCCAGCCTATGACCTAACACTACCATATTGGCCAGACCATGGCACACCCATCCTTTCCTTAAACACCTCCAGGGGTGGCAACTCCACCACTTTCTCTGGCAGGAGGCACACTTTCTCTTTTCACTCTCTCCCAGGAGAGCTCAGATGGGACTCCTACTTCAGCATTGTTCAAGGTAGGTCTGACTAACCCAAGGCTAAAAGCCTTGTAAGAAAGATAAAGGTGCCTGAGGGAGCCCACTGCCATCTAGGCCCTTTTTACTTCCTCTAACAACTAATTTTTTCCAGTATATACTACGAAGCACCAACACATTGATCCCTATGTGCCCAAGAGCACCAGGAGCACAGGAAGTGCTCCTGCCTTGGCCAGGCTGCCTCCTCCTATCACCCTGCCCTGCTGCCCACTGGTGCCAGGGAAAAGTCCCATTAATTTCAATTGATGTTGCATCATTTGTCTGCATACAGTCAAGCAGTAACTTCCAGCATATGATTCAGAAGAGCATTCCCTCACACATGGCTTTTAAAAAAAAAACAAAAGAAAAAAAAAAAAAAAAAAAGAAAAAAGGGAATTCTTACTGGATTTTTCTGAAGGAATGCACGGCTTATTTCTAAGGACACTCATTAAATCAAAGACCATCATCATCAGGAAATTATCTAAAGGAAGTTCTGAATAATGAGGTTGACATGTCAGGTCAGCCACTGACTATCAGTGAAATGAAAGAGAGGGAAAAATGGATTTCATCCCAGTCAAAATAAAACCAGGAATGACCTTTTTGTGTTCTTGTTGCTAAATCTCCAGGTTTTGTATCATGGAAATCCACAATATAAGGTCCCTTCACAAGGTGCCAGGCATTTCCAGGCAAATTATACAGACTGCAGTATCATTTATTTAATCTTCCACTACGCGACTCTTCTCCTGACTGAAAAATCAATGCTAATAAGGAGCTTTGGGAAAAGGCTGTGTTGATGCCTCATCTTGTATGGACTAATTTTAACCTGCTATCAAATGACTAAGTGGCTTTAAAGGACCTATAAACCTAACAAAGAGATCTTTAAATGTCTCCTTCCCAAACGGTGCTCTCTGCTGATGAAGACATCTAAATGCATGAGGATGGGTTTATGTGCTACCTCAGCCTCTCTGTCAGGACTTCTGGGGATGGGGAAGAAGTCTTGTACATTTCAAAAGCCTCAGCCCCTGTGCTGGCTTGAGGGGAGGCACCAGGTGACCCAACCAGCAAAAAGCAATTCCAAGTATACAGAGACATGAACAGGATCTGAATCAGTTGTAGCTGAAGGAAAAGAGCGCAGTGCTATTTTCTCACTTGGACAAATTGCCTGCTAGAACAATAACCAAAGCCTGAAGAACAAGTATGATTTTAAGCAATCATTAAGATGGGATAAAAACACCACCCTGAATAGTCTCAATTTCACACCTGAGCATCCCCCCCAGTGCTGCTCTGAGGTGTCTGCCTTTACCTTCAAGGTCTTTGAAGAGGCAGCTCAGGAGATCACTGCTCACCTCTGGGAGCTGTGAGATTTGGCCTTTCTGAGGCCAGTAGCTTTTTCCCACTTTTTTCCAAACTTGCCATCAAAATTTGCAACATGGTCACGTTGTCCTACTTTAAATCATGCCACATTTCCTGTTGCACCTGGGGACCACTAAGACATCCCCAGAAGACAACAGGTAGGATACCACCTTTTCTGAAAAACTCCCTTCTTTATGACTGGTAGATTCTACCAGTTAAAGTGTCTCTTCGATTCTGCATTTTCAAGCAAATGCAAGGCCTCCCCTGCAGTGAATAGCACTTACTGAATATTCACAGAATTTTCCAAGCCAGATTAAATTTCCTTCAATTCAGCAGCTTTGACCATGGAGGCAGATATGGGGGAGGACAGATCCAAGTTTAAATATTCATTCAGCCTGAGAAGAGCTCGGAAGCTGTCTTCCTCTTGCAAGGGAGACTCTCAGCTGCCAATTTCACAATTCCCTCCTGACCCCAGCAATACGTTTATAAAAATGCTTGCTATTAATACAAAGAAAGGGGGGGATGAGGGGAATGGGGAAAGCCAGGCTGTGTACTGAAGCAGAGGATTTATCCCAGCTAGACATCACTGTCTTATCACCGTGATAGCTGTAAGAAGGAAACCAAACTCCCCTACATCAAACTGGCTTTTAACACCGAGATCCATCCTGATAGTATCACAGCAGATAGTTTATCAGCAAGATCTCATCCATCACCAACTCCAAACGGGGAGTCTGTGATGAGGTTATCATCCCACCAGAACCCCATTTCATTTCCACAGTGCCTTGCTTTTATCCAAGTAACAGGGTCCCAACCTCACCAGACTCATCCCAGAGGGACCAAGGTGTCTCAGGAAAGCTCTGTGCTCTCAGGAGGTTTTTCTCTTGCACATGGCCCACCATCACTTCATACCTTGGACCCTCTGATGAGGTTGCTCTCAGGTTTCTGACATGTAGTGCCACAGCCTCTGGCTCGTAGGGAAAACAGACATGGCCATGGTATTTTTTTTTTTTTGGTATCATGTAACAGCACTAGCATGACATTTGGCTAGTGAGTTACTAGGAAAGCAACTGCTGGATGGATGCAGATAAACCAAATATTCCACTATTTAAGAGGACAGATGAGGTCATTTAGAGGGTGAAAGCAATGGAACAGGCTGCCCAGAGATGTCATGGAGCCTCTTTCTCTGGAGACATCCAAAGCCGACTTGGATGTGAACCTGTGGCACCTGCTCTAGGTGAACCTGCTATAGCAGAGGGATTGGACTAGATGATCTCCAATGGTCCCTTCCAATCCCAACCATCTTGTGATGAGGCACAACAGAGGTGCTCACCCTGCCATGCATCTGTGTGATGCTGACCTCTGTGTCTGACTCTGCTTCACCCCTATACAAGTGTGACCAAATCACCCACACCTGCCTCCAGACTGGCATGACTTACCTGCCTCAGATGGCACAAGTTCTCCAGCATGCTGTGCCCAGGCTCTCCAAAATCCCTTGTCCTCCAACATCTCCATCCTTGGGTTGTCAGCAATCCTCTTTTCTGCCCCATGTGGGGCAATACTTGCAGCTCTGCCCTCAAGACCTACCACTAGTGCATAAAAAGGATGAGAAAGTGGCTGGTCGAGCTGAGGTCTTGGACCTCACCACCTGAGATGTCTCTGGGCCAGCAGCACGTCACAGCTCCCACAAGGGGGGACCCAGCAGAACTGCAGCATAATTCAGGATTGCCACCAACAGTCATCAAGGTGGAAAACAACCCCAAAATGTGGTGTGAAAGCCTGTGCCTGTGCTTTTGCGCTCTTGTTACAGGAAGTTATATAAAACAGAAAAACTTTACAAGAAAACTTTGTTGGTGATTTCCCCAAGATCCTACCATGTCAGGTAGGTCATGTTTGGTCATTCTACAGATGTCTGCTCTCAACCCTCCTTAGCTCATCATGCAGCAGGAAAATGGGTTGCCTCTGGTACATTGCACACATGATTTGCACTAGAGCTGGGCCCACCTCATGAGTTCCAGGAGTGGCTGCATGCAGAAGTGGGAGGAGGTCGATTCCTGCAGGGCTTGGCACATTTATCAGCACCAATCCTGGGCAATCCGTTTGCTGTCGCTGTTCACTCTGTGAACCTCTCTATGAAAAATTCAAATTATTTTAATTCATTTCCCTAGAACACTCCTTCTCAGCAAGATGGCAACTAATGGTCATCAGCACTAACAGAGACTGATAGGATGGGAAACAGTGTGTGCTCTGAGTCCTGATATGTGATAATCTGCCAATGCTGCCACTAAAGAGCTACCAGCCTTTTCTCCTGGCCTGAATCCAAAGCCCCTGTTTGAAACCTGTGGTTCAGTTAGCACTGATGCTGTTTGCTGCTGAGGAATTGGCATTTTTGGCAATGGGTTGTTGGTTTGAAGAGGTGACAGGGTTGCTGAGTGGATTAATCACTCCCGAAGAAAAGGAAGATTCTGTTTCTGGATCATATTCAAACAGCATCCCCAGAAACTTCTATACTGCAAGTTTGTTCTCCCCATGTATAGCCCACCCTGCCCTTGTCAGCATACGGGTTGTCCTTGCACAAAAAAAAGCCACCCTAAAAAGAGCATCCCAAATCTCACCAGCAGCTTGGTCACACACTGTTAGGACTCCAGAGCCCTGCTCCTCAATGCCCACACCCTGCCCACTTTTACCAAGTGGTACTTTACTTTTACCTGCACCTGAAGGGGTCTGAGCGTCCCTGCCACCCACTGCCACCCCTCCGGCACAGCCCCCAAACCCGGCCCAGGGCTCCTCCATCTCCAGCGCCTTCCTGGAGAGGAAGCGGCGCAGACTGAGTGAATTCCGATCCCCTTACACAGCCCCTCCCGGGCGGCTCTGCGGAGCCCTGAGCTGCTTCCTCAGACCCAAAAACGTGGGGAGGACTCAGAGAGCCAAAGTCTTCCTTTTAGAAGAGCAGTCGAGTGTGGGATCTTCCTAACCTTCGGCTAATCACAACCCAGAAACTTCTCTGCATTGGATGGAGCCTCAAGCTGCATCTGTTTTTATTTATTTAAAATATTTATAAATAAAAATAAATATTATTTAAAGGGAGAGGGAAAGAAGAAAAAAAAATAAAAAAGCAAACCAAAAACCCCCCCAAACCCCCACCACGTTCTGGGAAAGAATGAAGCCAAAGCTTCAGCCCATGGGAGAGATGCTTGCAGACTGAAGAAACCAGCACAGTATCAGCTCCTCCCTTACCTGCAACAGATGTTTTATTGCAAACATAATCTCCACAAAAGGGAAACAGTAGGCTATTTAAAAGATATATAACATATACACACAGTTGTACAGAACATGCTTTATAGCAATAGCTCTGAATGCTGATGGAGGTTCAGATCACAGAAATTTCCCATGGCCTGATCTGCAGCTCCCCCAGACTCTAGAAGTCTATCCCCAGGACAGATGGGGTGGGCTTGGTCTCCCATGGGATCTGCCTTTAAAGGGTTTCCAGACTGAGTCTCAGAGGAGCCATCTCTGCACTGGGAAGCTGACTGGGGCTGCAGAGAACAGGGCTCAGACCCAAGGAGTAAATAGGAGTCCACCATATGGGAAGGGGCCATGAGTCCAACTGAGCATGGAGCAACCATTCCACTGGATAAAAGCAGCTGATGCCAGCTCTGCAAACAGCATCATCTCCAAAGCTCTCTTTGCTAGAGGTGAAGGGCGACAGACACTGAAGTACCTTTGAGGCTGAAGGTCCTCCAGCACAGTGAGTGACTGAAACCCTATTGCTCTGCTCTACCTGCTCCACTTCCCAAGCAAGAGCTTCCCTTGCCACAAGGCCAGTACCTTCCATAACCAAACCCACCCTGTCCAAACTAATTAAAACAATTAGCTTTTGATTAACAGCATATTTCAAAATTCTTTAGAGACTTGAATATAGGCAGAGGCACAGCTTTGAGGTCTGGGGGCATTTGTTTTTTAAATGAGTTCCCTCCTCGAGAGCAGACACATGATTACACCACGGTATCAATTGTTCCTCATTTGCAAGGCCAGAGCATGAAGCAAGTTGTGTTAATGTGTCGAAATGAGGGGAGAAATAAAGAGAGCAATGGATCACTGAGTCTTTGAAGGGAAAAGTAATATTGCAGTAATTTATAGAAGGGAGAGTTTGTGGGTGGGACAGTCGCTCTCAAAGAACAGTGGCATTCAGCCAGTAAATGTGGCTCATTTGAGAAGAGCATCACTGCCACCTTCAGGAGAGCCGGTTTTGCTTTCCTGCCATGCAGCAGCTTTCCCGGGAGCATTTTCTGGTTTATGCAAAGTAAAAGAAAGTGATTTCTGGCCACAGTTATATTTTTAGTTATTACTGAAGCTCTGCAGATGATGGTTTGGTCCAGCCCCTCCCAGCTTCTGAATCCTGACACCTCAAACTCCCTATAAAGGAACATTTCATAAGCATAATTTCCAGTGCAAACTTCAGTTTAAGATGGAAAGAACTTTTTGGTCAGTCCAGCCCATTTCAGTGCAGCAACATTTCCTAAGAGACACCTCTCACCCTTTAATCAGTCTAGTTTAAATGTCTCCAAGGAGCCATCCTCTTCCACTTCTTTTGCAAGATGTCCATGTTAGCATAAGAGCTGTGTTAGGAAACTCCTGGTGACATCAGCCAACTTTCCTTCCTAAGGCATTAGGTCATCATTCTTCTATCCAGCATGCAGTCAATCAGATAAATAACGCAGAAAGCACCTCTAGGCCAGGGCTTAAAGCTGCATTTTGCTCTCAGCCACTAAAAGCCACTCCAAAGATGCACGGTGCTGAATGCAGAACATAACCACCTTAAAAATAACAGCAAGAATGCTAAAGACAATTGCTTAAAAGCTAGGAAATAGCACAATTAAGACTTCTACACTATTTGAGCTTAAGTCTCTCAGCAAACACACTCCAACACTACTTTTAATTACTCCAATATCAACCAGAGGTCACATAGCTGGCTATGGGGACATCAGCTTTAGATGGCAACATCTCCCTCCACCCTGCAATCAGAAGTGTGTCTCACATGTCCCTTCACATGATGGGCTTGTTTCCAGACACACGGGATGGGCTGGATGTGCACACTCTTTTCCCAAGGCTGGACACCAGCCCACCATTTGGCTGCTGTTCAAGCACCACTTCGACACAATGGGCAGATGTGATATCACACAGTGTGGGAAAATGGGGGCCCAGGATAGAATAAGCATCTTGTTTTCTTCCTTGTCTTCATCCAAGGAAAAGATTATCCATGGACCAGGCCAGATACATGCTCTTTCCAAGCCAGCTCTGACTTGGGGTTGTCTTAGGCTCTGTGACTATAGAGGCCACCTCTCCTCTGCTTCAGTCAGTTCATGGAGCACCGGGTTACCTGCAAGAAACAAGGCCATAAAGGACCTGTCACAGATATCACCTGCAGCAGGAACTCTCCAGGCTTCCACAGGTGGGAGCATCAGTGATACACCCTGGATGGGGAGAGCATACAGAGAGACAACCCTGGAGACCTTGGGATCAAAACAGATTTGCCATCACTAACAATGAACCCTGTGGCAGAAGCCAGAATTCTCCAATGTCCCATTTCATCATCCCATTTACCAGCTGCTTGTAACACCTCAACTCATTTATAAGACACCTCTGTCCCCTGCAGCAACTTGTTGGATTCTGGATGAGGCTCATGCATGAGCAGAGAACGAAGGTGCCCTGGGCAGGACCTTGCAGAAGGTACCAGACTGCTGTAGTTCACAGCACCCTGCTACAGGAGAGAAGGCCAATACACCACCTAAATTTTTCCAACTCCTGTTGCACAAGCTGAGGTCCTAGGGTCTGTCCTCAGTCACTCCAAATCACAGCAGCACATGGAAAACACCAGACAGCACCATGTTGCAGCATGTATTAGATGAAAAGTCTTGTGAGGACCTGTGCAGGGCTGAGCAGAGCAGTCAGTGTGTGGCCCAGGAGCTTCAAGAACACTCATACATAAAGCCAACCTCAGTAAGCACGTTTGTGACACACCAAGACCATGTAACTTACCACCAGCCTACCATACACTCAAGCATTTGCTGGTGAAACAATTACAGCACTTGGAAAGGTTTATTCTACCACCTACACAAGTCTTATAACATCCCTGCAGTAACAAGACAACTTCACTTCTGCCCATACAATTCCATGAAAACTTCAGACCACCATACCTGCAACAAAAATGGGCCAGAAAATTGCTTAGATTCAAGAGACAGGGTCAGACTGTACCTGGCTAGATTTGCTCTCCAGGTACAGCCCTTCTGGGTGTTCTAACTTTGATGGAAGTAGAGTCTGTCCCACACCCTTGTACCATCATGGTAATAAAGCAGAAGGGTAAGACAGACATGAAAGAACATTTGCATTTAAGTGGGAAGGGGGAAGCAAAGCACTGGCCCAGATCCAGGACACCTATTTGGATACAATCATTCAGGTTTTAAATATCCCATGTGATAGTAATTCATTACAAAAATCATATGCAAATTGAGAGCATGAACTTTATACTGGGATTGCTTTCATTCTTGCATCACTGTGATGGAGAGCTGCTACTACTGATCAGCCAGCAGACATTGCACTGGAGTTAGGAAAAGGAATGAAAAAAATTGGCTTATGTATATAAAAAGACCAAAAGAGCAAGAGCATCCAGTCTAATAATTCAAACCTAGTTCTCTATTGTGATAAAAGAGGCTGCTTCACAAAGAGGCATTCTCGAAAAAATTGAGAATTAAGTAACCCCATCACCACAAGCAGGCCTTGTTAGTGCACGTGTCTGCAGCAGTCAGTGAACATCCCAGTGAGCTTCCACACAGACACTTTTGAAATGCCGTAACTGTGAACTCACTGCAGCTGCATAAGCTTCTCCTTGTTAATTATTTACATTTACTTCAGAGGTAAAGTCATTTCGAGGACAGAAATACAATATTAAGTTTAGAATACCTGAAGAAAAGGAGGATGAACATCCTTCTAGTGAAGCAAGATCCTGTAGAGTCACCACATCACATCCCCACTGCAGAAGACACGGTGGCATTGGCTTTGCAAGCCAGAGACAAACAGCCAGAGCATGGTGCATCCAGCAGATCCAAGTGCACCTGCAACAAGCCATTTCAGGATCTCCCATTCCCAACCCACTCCAGACATAAAAAACTGCTAGTAAATAGGTAGCATGCCTGGCAAAGTGAAATCCTCATGTGGTTTATAAGCAGAAGACAGAGGAAAGGATACTGGGGTTTTTGAGAAATGTTTTTATAATTTGTGTTCTTTTCATTGGAGATTTTAAGAACCAAACCAGTATTGTATATAAGCAGGCTGGTACTGAAGAACTGCAAAAAAACCAAAATAAAACCATGCAGAGATTGTGGGGTGGCAAACACTATAAGCTCTGTGATCAGGAGTGAAGTTATGAGGCCCATTTGCTCCCTGTGAATGGTGAGGTGCATCAGACCAGCCACTGTGGATCCATCTCTCAGAGCCCCAGCTGTGCTCAGAACTTGAGGCTCAAAAGAAAGCAGGAACATTGCTTACACTCAGAGGCAGCACTACAAGAATGCCACCTATCCACAGCAGCTACAGGGTGGTTACACCAGCTCCCGGGAGGAAGATGGCTAATTTGAGCAGAGCATTTATTTAACCATTGAGTGCCACCCAGCCCAGCACCCCAAGACTATCACATGTAGCAGGGTGGTGCCACCCAAAGTAAGCAATTTTCCCCAACAACTTCCATAAGATCTCTTCAGTGCCAGTACTTGGGTGGTGAGACTATGGAACAGATTGTCCAGAGAAGCTGTGGGTGTTTCAGGGCCAGGCAGGGTGAGGCTTTGAGCAACTTTGTCCTGATGAAAGGCAACACTGCCCATGGCAGGGAGGTTGGAGTAGATGATCTCTAAGGTCCCTTCCAACCTAAGCCATCCTGATTCTACTAACTGCTAAGCACGCCAGCTACTCTTCTGTCCACTACCACAGAGAGCAGAAAAACTAAAGCAGAGAGGGTGAAAAGATGAAGGAATGGTTTTGTGAGGAACAAGCACCAAAGCACAAGCAGCAAGCACACAGCAGTTCCAGTTCAAGAACGCAAGCAGCTGATGCCTGATGCCCTGGAAGTTCTGTTTTCATCTCTGCAAGCTCACAAGTTGGGAAGCCAGTGGAGTTGTGGGCCAGCCAACTCCAAGGCACGCCAGCTCTAATCTCCTGCCCCAGCTGTGCACACAGAGAAACTGCAGAACACAAATGCTGGAGGGAAAAAAAGGGAAAGCTCCAATTATTCTCAGACCACAAGAGCTACAATGTTTATAAGCAAAGACACGGGCAGAAGAGCAGAAAGGAAGAGCTGTCCAAAAACAGTCCAGTAAAGAAATCCCATATTGTTTTAGTCAGTGGCAAAGAAGAAATCTGCTGTATCTACAGTTCTTCCACAATGGCAGCAAGGCTGGATTTGCTGCTTTAGGCATTTTCTAACAAAATCAGAAATAGAAAATGCAAAATATTCAAGTTGTGCTAAAAAACCTGTTCTCTGTAGGTTACGTTTCCTGTAGAAAGCTTTACTTCCAAAAAGTAACACTGGGCAGGGGTATTATTTGCAAACCACCCCCCCCCTGATTATTGTTCAATAACTGTATTCACATGGAACAAGACTGAGATGAAATTATTTTTTTCCCAGGAGTGATGAACTCATGAGGACAGTTGCTCTTTCAGACACATGCAGAATGGTTGGTTGTGCAGCTTGTAACATTCATACAATTCTGGGAAAGATTTTTTTTTCTTTAACAGAAAAAACCAAAAACCAACTAAATCAAGTTTTGTCTATCTCAGCTGTATTCAACTGTAATGCTGCCAAAAGGACTGTAGAGCAGTATCATGTTAAAGCAAGAGTATTTTATTCCTGCAGCCAGCATAGCACATAGTTTACTTTCTCTGTAGCAGGGACCTCGACTATGAATCTTTGGCATAAAGAAAAAAAATGTTATTACCCTGCCTAACAAAGAAGAATATAATTGTACCAGCACACTTGTACTTCTTTCACAGTCTTCCTCAAGTGTCATAATTTAAAATTTTACAGATCTCTACTTTAAAAAACAATCACACAAAAGAGAAAAAGAGACACTTTCTTGATGGTGCAGAAAGGGTGTCCACAAGAAACCCAGGCAGGTCACACCTGTAATGTTGTATTTGGAGCTAGCATGCCACGGAGTTACAAAACAACATTTGCCCAACAAAAAAAGGTGAGGGTGTTCATGCGTTCTGGAAGGTTTCAAAAATCCTTTCCAGAATATTGACAACTCATTTTATGCATAAACACAACAGCACCACACACACAAGCTGCACACAAATTTGCTCATTTCACAGCAATGTTCTTCTGAGTAATTCTCAATTCTTGTTTCTCCCTTTGATTCTCAAAAAAAACTTCACTTTCCTCACCAATCTATCAAAGCTTAACACTTGTGACAAGAGGCTAGCCAAACAGGAAACATTATTTACTATGCTAAGATTATTCAGATTTTACACACAGTTCAAAATACCTCAGTCCTCACAGGAGAGCCAGAGTAATCTTAAAACATCACTTCTGACCACTGTGCTGAAATTTCAAAACTTGTAGCTAAGATTCAGGTTCTTCAGCAGCATCTATGGAGAACTATATAGACTGGATAAAATTCTTCACCCAAAACCCTGTACAAGTACTATTTCTGCAGCCAGGGAAGTAGCACAGAGTGGAGAGGAAAAACCCTGGAAAACAGTAGACTTAAATCATTGGATTAGACTAGTGGTTACTGGTAATGAAACAGCAGAGTTTTCACTATATAAAATTTATAAATTTATTTTTGTAAAAATTCAAAGAGCACGAAGACATCTCACTCAAAATACTGGTAAATCAAACCACACTTAGAAAAATGAAAGCTGATTTTATTATCTTATCCACAGCCAATCATTTGACATGAACATGCATACGTAATTTTGCTACGCACACACCACAGTTTAACGTTAGTTATTTAAGGTTAAACATACAACATACATCCTTACAAAAATGAGTCAAAATGCAAACGTAACTTTTAAACAAAACAGTTTTTACTCATTTAAAAAAACCTTTGTGTTGGGTACCATTTTGTACAAACACAGTTAATTTAAACAAATCTGCTTTTAGTTTCCTCATGGTTCCACATGAAAATAAGCTGCAACAGAAAATGAAGTCATCAAGGGATTTTTAAATAGCAGAAGTAGGCAGTCTTGCCATGCAGAAGAAGCAATATTAAATATTAGTTTTTCAAAAAAAGAAAAAACCCACAAGTTTAAAAATATTTAGTTCAAGTCACAAATCTTTCCCCAGTACAGAGAAATCCAAATGCAACGCATAATTAGCTGCCACTTAGGATGGCTATTCTGAAAAGTAGAAATACTTTCCAGAACTGAAAATTTTCATTGATTTGGCACAGAAAAGAAGTCTGAGCTTACTTAAGAACAAGAAAGTGATTAAGGAAAAAAAAAAAAAAGGGTAAACAGGAAGAGAGAAAATAAAAAGCAGGAATGAGGGACATAGTAGTTGCAATCACTAAAAAAAAAAAAAAAAAAAAAAAAGAAAAAAAGAAGAAAAAAAAAAATCTGTGCATCTCAGTCATTGCAGAATACTGTCTGTCTACAGCAGGTGCGAATTCCAGGTAACTGTTATTGCAACATGGATTTAATTTGCTTGGAGGTAGTCTCATCATTCAAATGCTTTGTTGTGTACCTAAACACAGAAATAAAAATCAAGTCGAGTAGAGTATAGATGCATAGATGCTATTTTACTTTGGCTTAATGTAATTTATTAGCTTATGGCTCAATCAGAGAAAAGCCCTCAGCCACTGACCATCACCCACTCCACCAAGAAACCAAATGAGACATTCCGATGAGAAAATGCCATTTAATTACATTTCAGCTTAATTTCCTGTTTAGTTAAGTGACTGTGCTGCTACAAGTGTATATACCTGTTTATTCTATCTCTTTCCCCCTTCAAAATTCTCTAAGCATCAGCACATTTTTATATCACTACAAAAAACACAGTCATGTCTTATTTTAGGAATATTGTATATCCTCAATGCTGGCTTCTTTGTATAATTAATTTCCCTGATCTTCTTTACCAAACTGTGATCTAAAAATGAAAGTAAAAACTTATGCTGTAATTTAACATGTTAAATTAGCACTTTTATTGTTATCCACAACTGCAGTCATATGTATTTTTTCACTTGAAGAATGTACATTATCTTTTCATTTTGTAAAATAGTATTAATACAGCTTTCAGCACTTTTTGGTAATTTATATTTTCCACCAACAAGAGGCTGAAATTTCTAAAATCCTGACAAGTTACTGCACTTCATATTCTGCTCTTGTGAAAACACTGAACATGACTACAATACTGAATTTCAAGTTATAAACAGCTGATCTCACTTCAAAATCCACACCACCTTTCATTGGCTTTTAAGACACACTATGTCTTGACAGTTCTAAAACTCCTCCAGAATCAAAGACCTTAGATTTTATTTCTCAGGACAGCATCTTGAATCTGCTTTCACCTCACATGCACACAGCAGCTCACCTCTGCATCTCTTCCTAACAATTCTAAATGTGAATTTGAAAAGATCAAAATATCCTACCCAAATGAGTAATCAAATGTATGAAACCAGTACTGTGAAAATATCTATGCATGAAATGGGCTGGTGTGGTGGAAGGTCAGCATGATAGCACAGATTTACACTATTAACAACAAACTAACATGCAACAGCATGAGAACCAGAACTACACTCTCCATGTACTTTAATAGTGTCAACCATAATGGTGAAAAATGAGTTTCCACTAAAAATTGGTGGTCATTTGCAGCTGCAATAATCAGAAAAATAAATGTTAATGCAGTGTTTTCCTTCTGGAATCTTGTGGTTTTTACTCATGACCATCTCAAAGACAGATCATGTACCAGAGGTTGAGAGATAAGAAAATTAATTAGGAATGGAAATATTCACATGGAAGACTCAATTTAAGCCCAGACTATTTATTTTTCTTTAGCTGATAATCTGAAAAAACTGCAAGTGAAAAAGCTTATAATACCACATCATTTCACTTCTTACTAGATCTTAACAAAGAGAGAACAAACGAAATAAAAGCAGTTTCACTAAAGAAAAAGTAAAACTGCACACTTTCAGGCAAGAAAAAGTAAAGCTTCCACATTTCAAAGCGAGTGCATGAATAATACCTTGTTACAGTTCACTGTTACCAAAGTAAATACCAAACTTATTCAAGTAAGAACAAGAATGAAGCTTTCATCTGCCCATGATCTGGCACTTCTTGCCACTCTGATGCTGGACACCCACATGAAGAACGTGTTGCTGACTACAGATACCACTTTAAAATTCAAATTAGCTGGTTTTAGGTTTCTGTGCAGAATTAATTTTTCTTTAGCTCTCCATTTAATGTAACAACTTTTTGTCTCATCCTTTCCACAGCAAAAAACCTGAGATTCTTGCCTTAAGAACCTCCCTATAAGTACCTTTTCACTTTGTGAAAGGAAAATTTTGTAGTGTTAACATACCAAAAAACTACCTGCCACATGTCTGAAGCTATCTGTGAAACAAAAAATCAGATGAAACTACACTTCCGTTCTACTACTAATAAAAAACCTGTTAAGCCATGGTCAAACCAAACACAGCTGAGGATATGGCCAATGTAAATTAACCCAGCTATTTTGTTGGTAAGCTGGCATAAGTCTCAGTTCACGTGATGCAGCTGCCCATCTGTTGATCTGGTAGTTCAGTCAGTAGATGAGATCACAGTAAACCACTAGTTAACTTTTAGGATGTATTATGTCATCATTTTTAACTTCAGATACAATATCTGCTCTATCACATTTACCTCTACTGATTCATTCTTAACTTACATGCAGTTAAATATGCAAAAAGTAATCTTAGAATAAAAACTGCAAGTTTACAACTTGAGATTTTAAAGAACAGTAGCCTCTTCACTCATCTCTGTCTCAGTACACATTGGGAAAGAATCCTGAAATAACTACAATCACCTTTGACCTGCAACACTGAATACCTTGCTGCTGAAGGACACCCCCTGGACAACTTAAGAAAATTCACCATAAAATATTTCAAATAAAAGAATAAGAGTACCTGAGAGCATTTAGAAGGCCTTCTACACTGTTAGGAGGCTGGTCCTTAAGAACTTTGATGCATCCTTTCATCTAGGAGTTAAAAAAAATGATAGTTTTTCATGCTTCTAAGTTTACCAAAGTGTTTTATATTCAGATTGTCAAAGAGAAAAAAATACACATTTAAAAATTGCAGAGTGTAAAGACATTTCCTTAGCATGAAAATGACATTAAGCTTTCAGTATTATATTCTTCTATGACAAAGTGGCTTAGCCACTTAAATATCTGCACCTCTTTAGGCAATATAACTTTGATGTCAGGCTCTGCTTTATTGACCTAAAAAAAGAAAAAAAGGGACTGTAAACAAAAACCTATCAATGGCCACTTACACATCTGAGAGCCTAGTTTGTATTTCTCAATCTTATGTTTGCTAACAGCTATCACTATTCATTTAGTGTCAACCCAAGGTGTACATGTGCTACTAGAAAGTGAAGGACAGAAAATGAGCCTACACATGAATTAAAAACTACGAAGATTATTTAGTAACAATAAACTTACATCAATTTTTGAAGTTTTGGCAAAAGCGCCCACCGGATGCACGTGGTCATAGAGTATGATGACCCCCACCATTACCCTCAGACAGAACGATACCGTTTCCTCATTTGTAAACCTGCTTCTGTATTCACTGTAATTTAAAAACACAGACTATTAGGTATCAAACACAAGATGCTAGTGCCTACTAGTAACACCAGAATTGGGATTAAAGAGAAAAATACTCAGAAGAGGAAAAAAAAAAGAAAAAAAGAAAGCAAAACCAAACCAAAAACCGTAACTTTAAAATCCCACCAACGCTGCAAATGTTTGAGTTTTTCTTCTTCCTTTCAATACCCTGCCTGTAATGAAGACTATCAAAGATTCTCAAACCTAACATTGTCCTGATGCTATACCATTTCAGGCTAGGTTTTTTTGTCCATTTTGGTTCTCAAAAAAAGAAAGTGTGATTAATACATACTAACTTTGCTTTCAAGGCACCCTATTCTTTTCTGCACCACCCTCTACAATACACACAAACCAAACTAACTCAGGGAAAACAAAAAGGCAAAAAAAAAAGCTAGCTTTAGTGCTATCTTGAATAGGATTCACCATTCCTAAGAATGTAAAAGTCTGCAGTTTTTAATGTACTGTAGTATTTGGGTTAAATAATAAGACATACTTAATTATTTTTACCAATGGGAAACTATTTAGATCCTAGAAGAAACAGATAAAACCCCTAAGTTTAGTTTGATTTTTTGTTCATACTCCCAGTGCCTCTGAAATTTACAGTAGACAACAGACTGCCTTCATAACTAAAAGTCATCTCACAATTCCCCAGACAAGGGAGTTGCAATTTTGATACAGCCATCAGCCAAGCCAACTTCCAAGGCAGCACTATCCGTGTTGCCAATAGCTCCTTTTTCAGAAGGCCCTAGGCAATCATGTTCAAATACTAAATTTACCTGAATTATACATGAGAAAACCACTTATAAAGACTGCCAAGAGATTGTCTAGCTTTCACAGCCATTCTATTTTAAAATATTAATATGTTCAGGAAAGTAGACCACAGGATTTGCATGGCGAACGAAATGAGAAGTTTATTTCCTGTCAAGGTAAACAACTAAGTTGGTAAAAAGAAAAGACTGTAGACTCCTGATTACCAAATTATAGTTCCTTAGCCTCAGAAGTCTGAAATAAAGAAATGATTCATACACAATGCAAGCACTGTTTATACTCACGGGGTTTCCAGCATGACCCTGCACACACTGGCCATGGTGCTTAAGCAATCTGTAGTATTTTCTATCGGTAAATTTTTATTCTGCCGAAGAAAACAAACACATTCCAATTCAATTATCATGAAATATTATACTGCAAAACATAAATAAAATCAGTCTTGTGCTAGCATTGCAGTGTGGAGGAATTAAAAACATCCACACAAAGATGGGAGCCCTGCACTGGATTTTACTAACATTACAATAAAGACTAGCAACTTAAAGAACTATGTCTATCATGTGAACTATGCTTGCTTGTTTGTAAAGAAATATACCACTGATACAGTTGATTCCTTTAAAACATCCCAAAATTCAGCAAACAATACTTTAAACACAGAAATTTCTATAGCCAAATACCTCTACCTGCTGCAATAGTAAGATCTAAAATTGATACAGACAATCACCTCAAAAGAAATGTAATATGAAGCTGTTTCAAATGTAAAGCAGAACTTAAGGAAAAAATACTTTAAACTAAACTTATTTTTTCATTAATCATATAAGGTATAGTTATTATTTATTAAGAAATAGTGTATTCTTTGCATGTAAAACAAATAATCACAGTTCTCGAAGTCAAGCACAATACCTCAATACTTGTACTGAATGGACTTTATCACTAATATTTATTTAGGTAGTTAAGAAAACATAAGGATGTGTCAAAATGTTGGAGCACTTTTTTAGTTCAGGCCCAGTTCCCCCCATCTGTAGTAATGTGAGTATATTTGCCTTCACACAGCAAAACATAAGTGTTTTGAGAAGGAGAAAAGGAAGCTACATTTCAATTCTCTTAACTGTATGAGGCACAGAGAATCAAGCTGCTTCCTCTTCAGTTTCCTGAAGTTTCTGCTCTAAGTCACCACGAAAATGCAGGCGATGTACTTACTTCTCTTTCCTCCCTCCTTGAGGAAAGCTATTTCTACCAATGTTGTAATGCTATCTGTTATCCATTAACTTTCTGCAGTGCAGCCACAAGGTGGCTGGCTGAACGAAGTCTGATCTTTACAGCATCTGTGAAATATACTTTATGTTTCTTGAGGCTCCAAAAGAAAAAGTTTGATTTCTAGATGCCCGATTATGCCTGGTAGAAGAGCTTTTGGATCCAAAACTATGTCTGGCCCTGAAGTGCTTTGAAGTACACTATCCGATCCATAAATTTATATTCTTACCTCTGACACAAACTTTGTTGTAGCATCACTTAAGGTTTTCAACATTGGTGTTGCTTCAGCATAAAATAAAGACATTCTGTTTGCCAACTCATTATTTACTTCATTTTCTCCCTCTGCCTATAAAACAAGGAAAAAAGAATGTAGTTGCTCTGTACATGAAAAAGATATGTGGTAGTAAAAGATCACATTTCATCTCATCCTAAGGTTACCTACTGGGACATTGTTAATCCTCATACGGCTCAGAGTTCTTCTATAGTAGCTGAAGTCATTCTGTATAGCAGGATTTGTCATCTGTATAGATATGGAAGAAAGAGAGTTGGAATAAACTCAAAAATAGGGCAGGTTTTCATATAATACTGACAGTAAGAAAATACTCACTTTTCTGAAATAAAAAGGCCTGTGACATTTTGAAAAGGTTATGTAGAACATAAAGCTTTCTGGTTAAATTCTCATATTTTTCAAAAAAGAAAAAATTTAATAAAAACATGAAAAGGAGTTGTCTACTATATAGGAGTGTGAGCTCAGTAGATCAAAATATATGGCTTTGCTAGTTTGACTCCAAGGATCAGACCAGCAAATTAAGATCATTTCAGCTTAGTTCTATGCACATCAGCAAGAACATGCTGGACTATGGGTGTGCACATACTAAAGCAGCAGCAGCATTATCCCAAGAGATACTCCAAGTTCAGCCAAAGAAACATGATTAATACAAACTGAAATATAAAAACTGCCTAAAGCTAATAGGGTGTTTCATTTGCTTTCCAGTTTAGTCTAACTCATGTGAACAAGTCGCACACAGTAGATATTTGAGTATCGACTGCATGCTTTATTCTACAGCAGAACACAACCCAGACTGCTTCAGTAAACCGATTTGTTCTCTTTTTCCTAGCCTTTGTGCTTACAAAATTGCAGAAAGTTCTTACCTTGAGCTCATCAAAACGGAGTGTAAAGTGAAGAATTTCTGCAAACTGCTTAGCAAGAGCCTGCTCTCGCTCCAGGTGTTGCGTTGGTGAATAAGGAGTGCTCGTCAGGGCTCCCAACAGACCACGCAGTCCTGCCTCTTAAATGAGAGGAGAGTATTTGCAATATACAGCTGCACCTGCTTCTTGTCTCTCTGCTACTGATATTCTGCATTCTTAAAATATACATCTGCTAAAATACATGCTAGTTAATAATAATGGGGCTTGATAAATTGCTTCTATATGCCAATGTTATCATATTTACTTACGAACTCCTGTAAAGGTTAGTTCTCATCAGTGCTGAAAAGATCTATTCCAGCTTTGTCTGCAGCACTTGTGTAAAACATATTTCAAAAACCTGTTTAAGCAGACTGTAACCTTTAAGATAAAGCAGAATTCAACAGGTACATACTTATTGACCAAGTATTTTAAAATTGGTTTTTAAGATAAATTTCTAATCCAACTCCTTGCTCATCTTCCTGAGGGAAAAAAAACCACACCTGACCTCTTTCACAAAGCAGAACTTGCCTGAAAAAACCATCTACTTTTTTAGCTTATTTTTTCATGAGCTGTGATAGTAACTATCTAAAAGGTAACAACAGTTAGCTCATGAACAAAACTAATTGAGTCTGTTTTATTTGCTTAGAGATAAGATTAGTCCAGTTGGTTTTGTAAAAGTGTCACTTTAAGTATTGCACCTGCATGAACCAATATCAGGCATTTCCAGAGACTAAATTATTTCTGATGTTCAGGAGGGGGATTATACAGTCACTTTTAATCACTCTTGGTAACAGAAACATTAAAAAAATTAATTCCTGGTCTATCACTTTGTAAAACAACCTGCTGCTTAGTGTTTTCCAGAATTAATAAAAGGGCAGAGAAGGATGAGCATGCTCCCATTCTCTTTCTCCTCTCAGGTATCCACTGAAGCAAGTTGGTTTTCACACAGAAGACAGCACAGAGGTATCAGTAAGATCCAACCCATTGTGTAGAAAGAATCTATTCAACATGAGCTTTTATCTGCTAACAAGGGGCTGTCTCACAGCTGATCACATCTCAATATGCCAAATATACTAATTAAAGGTGATTACAAAAAAAAGTTCCACTTTTTTTTTTTTTTAAAGTTCCACCATTCCACTTACCTAGTCTTTGAGAAAATTCATAGAATTTCTTTAGTTTGCCTACTAGAGGTACAACTGCCCCCCATGCTTTCTCTTGCAGCTTCTCATCATTAGGATGCTGAATTGCCTTAAATTATAAAAGAGAGGAAAAAAGTATGCTTATCTTAAGAATAACTGATACACTACTGAAAAAAAATAATCTGTGCAGGGTTTGAGGAACAAGTAATTAAAAATTCTACCTACTGAGAAGTTTCCAGTTGAAAGACAAGCCTGTACTAACCCAAAAAGCTCTAAATACTTGTTTTGAAAGTAAGTATCCTGAACAGGAAAACAACTTGGAGAGAGTATAAAGAAATTCTTAAAAATTGTCACTCAATAAGAAAATTTACATAACCCAATCTAGTTTAATTATAATCAACAACTTTACTAGGAAGAATCCAAGCAAAAAGTTTAGTGATCAAAGACTCATCCTCATGCTGCTATCTATCACTAATTTCTGAATTTGTGAAGGGAAAAAAGATAAATGAAATTGCAATGAAAATCAGGCTAAATAACACAGTAGGAACATATAAGCATAGTCAACAACATAAAGCAGCACCAAGACATAGTGAATACCAGAGCTTTGAGGTATACATGCAGAGCTTGTCTTTACAGTAAGCTTCCCAGACATATAAAAAGCCTTTAATTCAGTCTCTCCAAGTTTTAAGATAGAAATTGGACTACTTAGCAACTGAAAAGTATGAAGAAAACAGGAATAAAAATGCTCATACTCTCCTGCTGCCTCTTCTGAGGCAACTCCTTGATTCCAAAATTTGTTTCAGTCAACCCTGTGCAGTGAGATGCAGCACAGTCCCCTCTGGTCCCTAGGAAGTTTGCTCTCTATGGTCTCTATTTGCTGTCTGCCTCCTCTTAGGAACCTCTATCTTCTTCTCACTAGAAGCTGCAGGATTTGTTGCAGACACACATTCCTGCCAGATACAACAGCCTCTCCCCAAACATGCTCCTTCTTTGAAGAACAAGTAGTCTGTTTCCCTTCCTAAGGGCTTTATGTGACACAGCTGCCTTCCTTAAACCTACCTTATGAATTCAAGAGAGACTGAAAAAAACCTCACAGTGCTTTAGAGCTGAATGGCTCTGAGTAGCTCAAATTAATCTAGAGTAAAGAGAAACTGCCCCTATGTACTAGGATTTCTTAAGAGTGTCCTACAGTAACTCTTGACTTTAGGAGCAAGTAACTCCACTGCTGCATCTGAGGAAGAAGGGAAAGGGGGTTGAGAGAGTATTTCTTCCACCTTTGTTAAAGATAAAGGAAAAACGCAGTGACATGCTGAAAAGAAATTTTGCTTCTACTCCAAACAACTACATTAGTAAATAAAATCCAACTAAAATAGATTGAAAATGAGATGTCTTTTGTGTTAGGATTACCACACATCAGACTTCCCAACCAGCATACAGAAAGATGTCAACACTACTCAGTATTGCACTGTAGCCATACCACAGTCTTTCCAAAATTCACCACTGACTCAAAAAGAGGTCATGTGGGAATATAAAAAAAATTAATAGCAACAATTCCATAAGAATTCTGAGACACATCATTTGCTATTACATATGTGCATGAATATTATTGAAACAAGCAACAACTGTTTCACTGTTAAAATAAACATTCCAGAGCAGAAATTCAAGACAGCAATTTTCACAGACAACATGCTCTGCCAAAACAGCTCCTGCAAGCAAAGTTAAAATCCAGCAGTATTTGGTTAGGATTAGACAATGAACATGCACAGGTTGTACACAATCATAACACTCTAGCTCACCTCTCGTATCTCATGGCCAGCTCCTCTATATGACTGCAAGTCTTCCAGTATTCCTTCTGCATCCTTTAACACTACATTCACCTGATTATAAATTTCCTTTTCAGATTCTGTAGGTTGGGCATCTAGACAGTAGAACATATTAAATATATATATATATTTTTAACAGCAATATGGAATTCAACAGGTACACCATCATCTGTTGGACAAATTCTTCATGCAGCAACTCATCAAGAATTCTCATTCTCTGAAGAGCTACTACAGTGTATGAAGAACAGCTATAGAAGAAAGTAACTGCATTCATTTTATTTGTCTTTTATATCTTCATTTAGCATTCCAAAAATTCACTTGCAATCTATCCTTCCTGACTTATTTAAAACTGAGGTAAGAGAAGAAATCTTGACAAATTCTCTTTATGACTATTGTACCAACCTCACCTTAAGAGTGCACTAAAAGCTCAATGGAAGAGACTTAGGTAAGCACTCAAATGACACCCACTGCAGATACTGCAGGAGCTGTTTGTGTCCACTGCTATGTAGAAACACTGCAACAGACTATTTTCCATCTCCTCTGCCTCCTGTTTTACCATTTGGAAGAGGAACTTTATTTTATACTCTTAAATATATTTAATTCTCAAAACATATTATTTATTGCATTAATTGCAAAATCAGAGTTGAGAACTAAAAGATCCAGTGTAAATTTGTTCTCTTTTCTCCCTTCTCCCCTTTTAGGTTCTATCCTGTCTGCCAGTTTTTTTATAATTAAAGACTTTCTAAAAGTATATTTCATCCTCATTTCAAATAAGTTTCACACATATGTCATGTATGAAGTATGTCTTGAAAAAAATCAATTAAAGCCTTTAACCTTTACAACTAGTCACCTAGTTCAATTATCTCATTCCTGGTTTAACTGATATGAGACCAATTTTTCTTTTAAAATTCTGATGGAAGCTACAAGGCTAGTGCCTCTTAGACTGATATAAAAATTTAGTTACTGAAGTTCTTAGGGGAAAAAACCCCCAAACTATCACTTCTCTGACTACAGAAGAAAATGTTATGAAATAAATATCAGGATATTTCAGTGCAGAATTTCCAGTGCCAAAAGAGTCATTATATTAAAAATAGATCTATAGGGACAAACAAAAGCTACCTACAGACAACATACCCTCACAATTTGGTGCAGCATAAAGAGCCTGAAAAATGTCTTTAAGAGTTTTTTGCATGATGTATATGTGTAACTCCTACTAACAGTAATGGAAGTTAGGCACATACTTACATTGAAAAGAAAATAATAAAATAAAAATTAAATCACAATAACCTAGAGTTATACACTAGAAAAAAACATTGGAAAATGAAATTTGTATTACGTGAAAATAAGTTTCACATGCATTGCCTGTCTGGATTTTGCTGTAAATTTTTGCATGTTTTTTATTTTTATGCTTTAATTCACAGATAGTGGACATTATTAGCAAATATGCCTTTATATAGACCTTGCAACAGTTTAGCTGTGGTATTTTGAGAACCATCAAGAATCAGCATGGATAAAAAAAAGCTGGTTACTCCTTGTAAAAAAATGTAAGAGCACCACATTGATTAGGCACTGATTAAAAGTGGCCAGTGTTTTTCAAATCATCAGAAAGGTCATATTTATAATTTTGAAAGCTGCTGAAGACTGCTGTAAGAAATGAAGACAAAAAAAAAAAAAATGAGGGAAAAGAGCAGACAGGTAAGCACCAGTTGACTGAGAGCAGTTCATGCACAAACATGAAACGCTATAGTGAAATACAGACCAAAATGTGAAGCTCTGTAGCATTCCAGATTTTGTTGTTAAATAATGCAATCAAGACTTGCCACTTGCTAAGCACATCTCTTGCCTATTTAATGTTTCATGCAATTTTTTCTTTACTCTCTCTAGTAAAGAGAGTTCACATTTTAATGTAGGGGGGAGCACACAGTAGAAGGGCCCACAAGAACTCCTCCTCTTCATTTCAAAACCCACTGATAAGCAGGACAGATGTAGCACCATGAAGCTTCCAAGTTCAGGGATGAAAATCATCTTTCAGACACAAATTAAGTGGTCTCCACTAAACAGCTGGCTAAGCAAGTCAACACCTTGCACATCCCTGCTAGTGTTTCACTTAGGATGTGATCAGCCAGCTACTGTGCTTCTTTTCCCTAAAATGTTCCAGCTAACTTAAACCAATGCCTTATGCTTTATTTGCTAGGATGGTGGCACCTTTTTTTGTTTGTTTGTTTATTTTTATTATTAAAAACCCTCATAAATATGTGCTTTTAAATCCAGTAGCTGCTGGATTATATCTTAAAGTATGCATTTCATTTTGATGCATCTCATCCTCTCCAGTGAGCTGTAAACCTGGTTTGTCTCAACTAAATTCTTCTCACACCTGTAGATCTTCTGCACATAGAAAAGAGCTCAGAAAAGTAAACCTATGGCCTTCTATATGCTCATTAGGGCACTGTATTCTGAAGGCCTACTACAGATAGAAGGGAAGGTTTCTTTTCCTAAGCACTGTTGTAATTTTGAATACATGGAGCATTCCCACATATCACCAACTACCTGAGAACTCCACCTCCGGGACTTTCACTTGAAAATCACTAATTGTGGAACTTGTTGAAGTGCACAGAGGAGGAAAGGGAAATGTACTTCTGGAGTTAGTCTTGAAAACTACAAAAAAGCAGCTAGCACTGCCAGGCATCCAAAAAGCAGGATGAAGGAGGCATACAATTTCAGTGATTTCCTCTTTCCCCTGTCAAGGATGTAAATTCCTGCTTTATGACAAGGCTTTGCCTTTACCCAGCAATATTTTCCATAGAAAGAAGAAGTACAGTAAGTGCAGCACAGCTCACTGAAATATTCTGAGGTTTGATAATGTTGCCCAGGGAGCTGACCCTTGGTTACACAGGGCAACTTCCCCCTTTCTAATCCAATAGTAAAACAAATGAAAACTCAGGTGCCTCAAGTATATGGGGAGTTCATCATAAAATTTTTAATTTATTCATAATATTACAACATTAGATGCAATAATAAATTTAGAGTTCAGGAAGCTCAGACAATAACATACTAAGGACAGAAGAGTAGACTTGAAACAATATACAAATGCTGTTATGTGAATTAAATGCTATGGAAATATGACAACATATTGCATGCGGGGAACACACACATTTAGTGAATATTTTAAAGAGTATTTGGCTAGCCTACAAAACTAGTAGGGAGAAATTTGGGGTTAAAAGTTTATATTGCACAGCAAATACTATTTAAACTGAGATTTTTCCCAGGGAAGAACACATTAAGTCATCTGAAACTGTCTGGGACAAAAGTCACAAGCAAGGGAGAGGAAAACTCCAGACTGCTGGAGATGAAATAATTTATTCATCTCTATCATCATTACTAAGGAGAATGCTATCTTTGTGGCTCCTCTGAACCCTAGCCAAGTTCTTTGGAGGTAATACAGAACACTTCCAATGCTAGCTTAAGATCACCATCTGCAATAAAAAGTACTCTGCATTTTAGCTACTATTCAAATCAGTATTTTGGAAAGGATTTGTACTGTGACAGTAATGACACCAATGTAAATGTTGAGCTGTAAGTTTCCCACCTTGTAGGTGGCTGTTTCATGTAAACAACACTGCCCTCACAAATCTGTCTATTTTCCTCTGCTCATGTTAAAGTGGTACTGAAGAGACTTCAGTAAAATACTTAAGACAACTATTTGTTTCAAACAGATTCAATGAATGACCAAAGAAAACCTAAGCAGTGTTAAGGCAAGGAAAAGCCAACAGCTCTTTGTATTATTTGTCAGAACATTTTTTTGTATGTATTCATTGTCAGCGATACAAATCACTGTAATCTAGCACCAGGATAAGTAAGTATCTGGGGAAAAGTTTTAGAAACCAGTCCAAAACATTCCTAAATTTAGAGTTTGTATCATTATAAAGCTTTATGAGGATTTTGGCTCTTTATCGTATTGTGCAAGAATTGTTTAACAAGCCCACTTACTTCAAAGATATATATTGATTTAAGAACAAAAGACTTCAAACTCTATAACCGGGCCACACACAGCATAGAATAGGCAAATTTATTTTTGATACAGAACTTACTTGCTTTTTGATATAAAAACACAACGTTCAGTATTGCAAGATTAAGTGCCAAGTCTTGAAGAAAGATCTTGACTGTGTCAAAGCCAAGATCCTGTCAAGGCAAGCTATCTCAAACAGAGTAGAAAGAAGCATGGATACACAGTATAGCAGCAGAAACAAATGCAGGACAGGGTCCAAAATGAATAAAGAACAGTCTAACAATTCAGCCATAATATGTCACTTAATTTGACTGCATATGTAAACATTTCATGTCAGCAACCTGCTTACTCTCATGCCAAATCCTGTCATGCTCAAAACATGCACTTTAAAACAAAATGATTGCTAACAAAGAAGTACTTTTTAAAAATAGCAATTTTATTGCAATTTGTTTTAGAATTATGCCTGTTGTATAACAGCTTACTTGAATGTAATATGGTCCAATTAAATGGTCAGAATTTGCAGATTAAGCTGGAGATTCACAACTCCAATATACTGCTGTATCAGTCCTTCCTACTTACCTAAGTTGTATCTATTCTGCTGATACGTGAGACCTGAAGTGGTTCTAAACAACAGTTTTTCTTTTGTTTTTTTTTTTTAATACAGCCTTTGACTATCTTTGCTTTATGAATAATTTGCATGGCTATCATCTTCCAATAACAATAGATTCAAAAGAAACAATTGATAAAATCAATAGTACAGGATAAAGTTTTAGAGAAGTTCTAGCTTTAAACATCAGTGAAGCAAAAACATATTTCTGCAAACTCATGTTCACATTAGAACACATGTAACCAATTGCTACTGTTTCAAATATAACTGTAAAATAATTTGGGGAAGAAAACAAGATACCATGAATCTCTAATTATCAATATCACAATACTTCAACTTTGTTATCCTGGTCTGCTACATTTTATTACATGGTCAGAATGCACTTGAATATTAGTTTGTTAATATATGCTTGCTGTGCACTTGGGTAAAGCAATTGCATTTCCCAAAAGAAAGTAATTAAACATGTATAGCAGCAGCCAACAACACTTACCTGCCATTCTTAGGCTATACTGTGTCATGCAACAAGAACTACAAGCAAGAAATGCTAACAATATGTGAACCTTCCAGAGCACTTGGCATTGATCAGACAAGCTGTATGTCTCACCTTTTCAAAAGCTATTTCATCTCTACGCTTCCAGAGCCCCCCTTTTTATTGAGGGAAGAGGCTAACTGAAAAATTTCAATGCCAAATCAAATAAGGTTCACATATACACCTTTAATGTGACAAGGTTGGAGAGCTATGAATAGCTGTTGTGAGCCCATCTGTATATGCAGCAGTATTCAGCATGCAGTGGCACACCGGAAGGAAAGCGAGTCCGGTTTCATGCTCAGTCCTTCCTTTAAAGTGCATGTATATACTTGAAATTTCCAGAAGTCTTAAAATAATTCAAATTCTTTTTAAAGTTTTGATTTGAAGCAAAGAAAATTTTGGTTTAAAACAAGAACGATATCAGATTCCAAAGTATAATTTGAAAACCCTCCCTGAAATAAAGATTTCACATTTTAGAAAGCCAGGTTTTTTTAAAGCAGATTATTGCTTTCTACAGAAGACTGCTGAACAATTATCCATAGCTCAGGCATGCAAAGCTGTTGTAAAGGATGGCAAAGTGAAAACATACATTTAGTACATGACAAATGCAGTCTACTGCAGGCAAAGAGTAATAGATATATAAAATCATCATCTCACTTTCAAAATCAAGGAAAAAATTTGGCCCCTGCTCAAGGTCTGTGCATGTCAAAACTTTTAGAAGGTTCCCCATGTTAAGGTACCTGCCAAGACAAGAATGAGAGAAAAGAAATTTTTCTTTTTATAAGAAGGAACAGCCCAAACACAGTTGATTGAAGCAGTGAGGGGAAGAAGACCAGAGAGTTCCATCAGGCATGAACCCATCCTTCAGGCTGCGGCCCTGATGGGTGGAGGGAGACCCCCACCTGGAGGAGGTACAGCTGGTGATCCCAGAGATGCAATGCAGCTTTCCTGTAAGAAGTGACTAGGTCACCAACATCTTCACAGCTGCCCTTTCAAAAAGGGGCAGAGCTGCAACTGAAGGCACTGCCAGTGACCAATTCTGTGCTGGTACACCCTAGCACCAGTGTCCTGAGCAGGAGTACACACTGAGGGGTAAGTGCTATTGCTATTTGAAAGCACCAGCATGGTAGCCATGCTACAGATTTTTATCTGATGGGGAGAGCAGAAGGAAAGAGCTTTCATTATGTCAGCCCTTATAATTTTGTCAGAAAGACATTATAGAAAACTGCATCAAGAGACATCATTTCAGTGTGCAGAAAATGGTGATAACAAGTATGCCACTCATCTTTCACATCATCAAAAGTTGTCCAACACATTTGTGAAGCTCAGACAATTCCACTGTGGCCTCTTGGATGTAAAAAGTACGTTAACTGCACCATGAATGACCAAACCAGGATCAAGAATGATTTAGTATTCACTCTGCTTTAAGAAAGGATTTCAGCGAACAACTGCTCAGCACAGATTACTAAGGCATATAGACAGAATTTTTTGTTTTATGATTATTTGATTTGCAGGCAGATGGATGGACATCAATGACCACAAAGAGCCAAAATGATTAAGCACATGGAAAGAAAATTTACACACTAGCATGATGGTGGCTTGGCCTCTACTGGAGAGAGGGGGTGGGGGAAAAAGAAAAAAATGGAAAACCACATGCTACTCTTTCAAATTGGAGATTTGTAACTGAGTCCCCTAGCCTTCACTGCAGTAGGTATAAACAACCCTACTGTCACCATTTTAAATGCACCAGCTGTGAAGGGCTGAGAGACTTACTTTCAAAATCCAAGAAAAAATGTGCTGCATTGTGGTCAATGTCCCTGGTTAGCACCTTAATGAGATTACCCATGCCAGCAAACCTAAAAATAAAAACGGCAAAATAATTTAGTTCCAATAACCATTTCCTATTTTAAGTACACGCCTGTGGCTCACCAGAGCAGGGCTCCTGTTGGGTTTGGCAGAGTGGATTCATCACCTTCTGGTGGGAAGTAGAAAATGTGCAGTGTACAGAGTACTTCTACTTCCCTTCTTTTCAGAGAGGAGTAATTATTGAAAAAATTGAAGTGTTATAGCTTTGATGAAACCATGAATTACTAGCTCTTTTTCATCTTTGTTTAATACATATAAAGAAATATGTTACCTATTATTACTGAGCAATTGTTTTTCTAACTGCAACAATCCACAGACAACAACGCCCTTCTTGCTTACAACAAAAGCAACCTCAAATGCATCTGGTATCATACTAAGTCTGATTTTTACTATATCTCCATAATGCAAGGCAAATTTCAGAAAGCCTCTTATTAATAGTCATCTCTGGCTAATTAACAATTTTTCCCATCAAAGCACGTAAAATGACGAGTTAAATTTGTTAGACTTTCTCTAAAACAGGAGATAATTAAGTTTCAATAGTTCTTCTTATGTTTGCTGTCACATCCCAGCTAAAAGAAAAAATGGAAGAAAAATTGAATAGCCATTAAATTAATCAAGGTCAGATAAATTAACAAAACAGTTTCAACTGTTACCATAAGTTTCAGAAATCAATACCTTCAGTAGGACTGTAAAAACTGCATTTCATAACAAGGCAGTCTTTTCAATCTAAAAATAGTTTCAAATTAGTGCAACTATACCAACCTATGAGTGTGTGCCTTTTTTTTCTTTCTTCTGATTTTTACTTTTACCAAAGACTGATGTTTGCTTGGAGGGAGTAAGAATAATCTTGCACAACAGTAAGAATAATCAAATTATAAGGTATCAAGAAAAATGAAGTAACATGAAGTCAAAACAAATTGGCAAAACAAATTTTGAAAACCTGCCTTGCCAGATTTCTTGAGTACTATAAGTGAAAGTGGTGTATGAGGGAAAAGCAAACTAAGAATCGCACACAATTTATTTTTCAGGACCCACAAGATTCAGCAATACGTCAACCAACCAACAAAAGCTAGAGAAGGAAGTGTGAATTAATCCCAGATCGTTAAAAGTTACTCAGTCCTTGCTCCAACAACTTCTACAGAAAGACCAAAGAGTTAAAAAACTATTTTTATAAAAACAACTTTGAGTACAATCCAACTGATTAAAGTGGATTCTGCACAAAAAACCTCATCACTAGCTGTATGCTTGCTTTTTTACACATTGAGATTTCTCCTTGAAATGGCAGAAAATGCAAATTCTGCTTCCTAAGCATTTGAACTTAATTTTTTGTTGAAAGTCTGATCAGATTTCTAAGCCCATGGGAAACACCCATTATTTAATGGGGTTTGAAATTGTGCCCAGTTTAGAGACTTATAAAAAAAAGTAATCCATCAAAACCTGTTTCTTCTAAGAGGCAGCTTTTTCAGACCTTACAATTCCATAGCTTAGTGAACTCTTCAAATGCTACACGTGCACCAGTGCTGTGTAAACAAGCAACAGAAAGAAGAGAAACTACTCCTCTGTATCTTGCAAGCATGTTCCATAACAAGACTGAAAAGGCCACTAAGACCACTCCCCAACAAGGAGAACATTCATAATCTGAAAAAAGCTGAAATAATAGAGACATTCTTAAATATTTTCAGAGGCAATAAAAAGCCAAAGTACAAGCTGCCTAATGTTTATGACTGAGTCTGTACATTCATATTTAAAAAACAAACCTCAACCTCACAAGCTTATTACATATGTCAATTCCAACATTCACAAGCAAGTAGCAAACACATGGCACTGAATGGTGTTAACTGCTGAAAGAGAACTCTTAACTATACCTAAAATTACCACCATGCTTCAGCTCTTCAGCTGCACCATCCCCCCCTCTTCCACCAAAATAATTTCTTTATCTCAAGTAAATACCTCTGTGTAGGTTTTTGTTTTTGTTTTGATATTGACCAGTCTCCTAAGAGTTTACAGGGTCATGCACCTGGTTTAAATATTGGATAACATTGGTTAACATTACTACTGAAGGTCAGAGCAGGGGCATGCTTTTAGAGTTGAAATATTTTGAAGAGGAGTTTACAGACTAGCATGTAGACAATGCAGAACACATTGTTTAACTGAATCCCTACCAGAAATTAGTAAGGGGTCAGGGACTCAGTTTTGCAATACAAATACCTTTCCTGCAGACCTTTATCCCTCAGAGAACATTGTCAATAAGAATATAAGGTTTCTTCTCTGTGAGTTTAACAACTTAAGCAGCACAATAAGAGGTTTGCAACTCCAGTGTAACATTAGATATGCAACAAATTTAAACACAAGATGCAACTGACCTAATAGTAACAGTTCAGTGACCAGCCTCTCTAAGAAAAGAAAAGAAACTGAAGATTATGAGAACGGATTAATTCATCTTGCACAACAATAACATGTGATACAGGAATACTTTTCAATTTACATGAGTACAAATCTGCATGAACACTTGTTAGGAATGAAGTTTGTAACGGACCTCTTCAGCGTGCTTTCAGTCTACTGAAAAAATCTTGATGAAATTTAGTTACATCTCAGTTTCGCACAGAAGACACATGACCACATTTGCTTTCTTAGCAGCAAAACATTCACTGTACCTTCAGCTTTTGTGGAGTGAATGGAAATCTAGCAGAAGCTGACAAACGTAATATTTCTGAAACTTGTATCAATATTAATTCTAAAGAGTTTATCAAGTTTAAACATGTTTATCAAGTACTGTTCAATACTGGAAGATTTGCTGTGTTTTACTAACTGTGAAGATGACCGTACCTCCAAGTTGTAAAGCAGAATACTTTAACAAGCTAGAAAGAGAGTTTGAAAACTCAGTTTAAACAAAAGCTGAGATGTAATTGATACAGCTTTTTCTTGGTGCACACGTTCTTCTCTCCTTAGCATTCAAGGTAATGAACCAAGATCCAACAGATAGGAATTTACCCTTCAGCAAGGCTAAGTACTATCTTCTCACAGTCTGAAATGGCCTTCTAGAAATGAGACCATGGTGTCACAGTATGGAACTTCCCAGATGCATGGCTGCAGCTGCAGGGCAACACCATGGCTCAGATTAGATGGCTCTATACTTCTTTATATACTACTTGATTTTCCTTCTAAAGGTAAGCAGCAAGAAGAGCTGACTTGTTACACTCAGATGGAACCCTACAGAGGTAAAAGGGAAAACTGACCTGAGAGGCAGCTATGTCAGCAGAATATCTGGATCAATCAAGAATAAAGCAACCTAAACCAGACATGCCTCAAACTCCTGACACATCCAAGAATTAGAGATCCTTGTTTTGTTCAAGATGGCATTTGCATTTCTGCTGGGCCCAAAACATACGAAAGAAGGTCCACTAGTGGCTCTCATACTAAAGATGATAACAATATCCACGTAGTAAAGACACAACTGAAAAAACTAGCCATGACAGTTTTATCATCAGGCACCTCTTCTGCTATTTGACACCCCGTAACAGCATCACTGGCAGAGAAGATTTGGTAGTTCTGTGAAAACTTACTTGATAATTAACCACCACAGTGGCATGCCCTGTCAGTAATGATTTACCAAACACTCTTCCAATTTCCTCCACAGCTTCATATGAGGTCAGTAGAATTACTGTTTTAGAAAGTCAGGGGCAGTTCCATTTAACTAGCCCTGATACTGGGCTATCACAGTTTAATCAAGGACATCATCCAGCACTAACTGCATCCTCCTTGAACTCATTGCCACACCAGTCAGCCCCAATTCAAGAAAGATTCAAGCCTTCATAAAGACCAAAGCCAATAGCAAGCACTACCTACTGCCTGTTACATTCTGCAGCTGGGCCTTGTCTCAGAGCCAAACAGCTGACTCAGGACATGGACTGAAGGTGACTTTTGTGGGTACCAGCACACCTTTTGACCCACACTTGTTCCAGTGCAAATGGAACAAAATCCACACTGTTGCAATGCTTGTCAAAAAGAATTTTGCGTATGTTCAAATCAGCAACATCAAAATATTTGCATGCCCAGTTTTAAGTACTATTTAGATTACTCCCTCCTTGTTCTTACACAGCTTCAGAATTGTAACGTCTGTCCACTTTTACTGGGTACTCTCACTCAGAATAAATGACATTTTAAAATTTGTAAGCATTTTTTTCTCCCAGTGGTCTTCTCCACTTTTATTTTTTATCTTCTCCACCTGTATTTGTTTAAGATTCTATAGTGTAGTGTCCAAATATAACTCACTAAGCTGACGATGTAAAATTCAGTTAAAGCACAATGTAGACCACTGAAGTTTTTTCTTGGCATGAATCCAACATCACAAAAATCAGTGCAGAGAAAAAACACAAGTCTCTGTCCAAAAGCAGACTGTCCCTGTGAAGCTGCCCAGAAGCCCTCCTGGCATACTCTGTACCCCAGCACAATCCTCGAGCCACGTGGAGCACGTTATGGGAAATGAGAGCACAAGCCAAGAACATGGTTTAAACTTGACCTACTTGCAGAGGAAGACATAAGGAATGCCACATTTGATTACAATGATTTGGCCCATTACAGCCTTATGGGGTTGTATGATGCTGTGTGTAGTGCCATGATCAGACAAGCGGAAAGCAAAGGCATATTTTCAAAACAAGTCTTGCACGCATGCCCTTCATGCTGAAGACATCCCTGACACATTTCTTTTTTTTTTTTTTTTTCCTAAGCTAAAAGCCCAGGGGAAATTTAATAGAAATAAATGATGCAACTAAATTCAGACAAGCACTACAGAAATTTGCCCCTCTACATCTGAAAAAAACAAAAAGACAAAAGCCCAAGTATTTGCTTGCAACTAGTGAGCAGCTGGAAAATTTACTCTTGCTCAAGGTTTATATTACATTTGCAAGAGACACTTTTAATTTTTCTTTACGCTCTTGGAAGAAAAGCATGCTTTCAAACTAGTTTAAAATAAATGTTTGAGATCATTGAAGTACACCTGCTTCAAGAAATCATCAGTCCACCTTTTGGAAAAGCACATGCTGTTTCCCAAGACTACTACTAATAAAACTTAAGACTAAATAAGGGACATTGAGGGACATTAAGTACATAATCTGTACTCAACAAAGGCCTCATGCCCTGGAGTCTGGAAGAGGGAATTAATTGCAACACATTATATAGAAATTAAATTTTTTTCCAGGGACTGGGTTTTATAGTTTCCATTGGTCACAAATGTGTGGCATAAACCTCTGATTCAGAGATATTTTGAAAAAATAGTAAGTGAAAAACTTCTGATGCTAAAAGTCTTACATTACACTAGAACACCGTGGTGTTGTAATATTTACAGTGCTAAGACATCAAGAAAAACCTAGCTGAATGTCTCCCTACACTGCTCTTGTAGAATTATAATCCCATCAGCCTGGCAACTGTTAAGGCTTGACGTTTTCTGCTTACAGCATCTAGCCATGAAGAGGGAGACAAAAAAAAAAAAAAGAAAAAAGCTGCAGAAAACACCCAGCCAGTGAATAAGTGGCTCCTCCCATCAGCTGGAATCCAAGGCAGCCCTTAGCAACACGGGGTATCACAGGGCTGGCAGCCCTTAGCAACACGGGGTACCACAGGGCTGGCAGCCTATAAGAGCCAGTGCTGGTTTCTCTCCTGATGCAGCAGATGAGCTTCACAGGCAGTGAGAATGTATCTGCCCTCAACCCCAAGAGGCAGAGAATGCTGCAGAGGTGGAAACAGGCTTGTAAACTACATTGTGGAAATAAGCCTTTTCAGAAAGTTGTAATATTTTCCTTGGATCCAAAGTTTTTCCTAGCCTAAGGCACGTTTATTTCTCTTCTGAATAGTGCTGAAGAAGGGTATATGCCCTCTAACAAATTCTAACTCCTACTACTAAGATCAGTGGTGTTTCAAAAATAATAAAGATCTGGTGTTAAAACAAAATTCCAAATTAATAAAATACATTGTCCAGACACAAGATAATTACTCAGGTAATGGTAATAAAAACCAGCAGTTATCACTCATGGTTTGGAAAAAAGGCCAACACATGGAAATTATCAACTCTAGATTTAGGACAGGGAATCTACTATTATCTTCAAACAACTAGATTTGGATCAATGAGTGTCATTTTAAGGACTCTTTATAGCTATAGTAACATTATCAATACTAACTGTCCAATACTGAAATCTAACTGCTGAACCAAACATATTTACAAAGTACCACACAAGTTGTGCATAAAAGATGCAACTTCATTCATTGCAGGAGAATTTGTTCTACTAAATACAAGATTTCACCAGATTTTATACACACATTTATGACATTGCTGTCTAAACTTACACAATTTTCTGTGCACAGCTTTCCACTTCTGACACCTACTGGTTGTTCTTCCACATGCCACTAATTGCAACTCATCCATAAGACTGAAAGATTTGCAGGCCAAAAAAATAATACATACACACACACTGAATTTCTGGTGCCTCAGTCATCAATATCTTATCTGAATAGTGGAAAAACAGTTTACACAGCCAGACAGATCTTTTTTTTTAATAGAAAAATAAGTATTCAGGCAACTTAAAAGCTGTTTAAAACCACCTCTGATGTCAGTCCTTTTGGCTAAACTAACTTTGATACAATGAACTGTTTTAGTTGAAATTGAAATTACTTTTTTTGAGATCACACATCATCAATAATGACTCACTGCTGAACAACACTGAATTCAAAACTTGTCGTATCAGGGAAATGGTGGCCTGCCAGAGAAAACAGTCTAGCAGAAAAAGCTCACGTTCCCCAAAACCAGAATTGTAAAGTTCAGTCAGGTCAGTGTTTATTCAGTTCATTTTTCCACTTAGAGGAAATCAAGGGAAAGGCACTGAAGAATCCACAGTTCCTTTAGAAGAGGCAGTCTTAAAGCCTTGTTAATTTGGGAGTATTTTAGTAGCACAGCTGACACTGAATAACTCATTTGAGAGGAGATACAACAAAATAACTAAGCATGCCCACACAAGTCTGGAATAAAACCTGATTTGTCTGGAAGGATTACTCTTATTTTTAAAACAGAACTTGTATTGAAAAGAGGAGAGACTAACGCTCCAAAAATCTGCTCTGATTTACCCTTCAACAAGTAACTGCTCAATTCATCCAAGAGTGATGCGAGGTTAAAAAATAACTATATGCTTTCCTCTTTCAAAATGATACAAACTCAACATGCTTTCTAACTTAATTCCTCATAATGCTCTTTTTAACTCAATTACATTGCAAACATTATGAAAAAAAAATAGTTTTTTTTAGTTCTGGGACTCTTACATTCAAACACAACTGACACTTTCACTTTCTCCTTTAAAGTTTTTGAAATCTTAGGAGCAGTAACTGTTGCACTACTGTAACTGCTCCAACAGAGGTCACTACCTTACAATTTGATCTTCCAGAGAAAGGGAAGCTTGTACACACGTGTAGGATCAGCGCATTGCACACCAGTGCCCTAAAGCTCCCAGAGCCAGCAACTTCCTTCCATCCCAACCACTGCATTCAGTCCATAATGCTGTGACACTATCCGGGTGGCTGATCTGCAAGATTTTTTTATTTCAAAGTAAGCTGAAAACATTATATCTTTATCAGGATAAAAAAAAAAAAAAAAAAAAACAACAGCGAAAAACCCCACCAATTTTAACAAGAGATGTGGTTTTTTATTCTTTCATCGGAAACCTACAAAAGATTGCATGCCTATTAAAGCTGTGCTACACTACCACATTACTAAGAAAGTTTCATATTTCAACAATGTCAGCCTCTAATTTAACAACTGTCAAGCTCTCATCTCCAGAAAACCCCAAAACCTAAACCCAGTAATAGTAATCTGTGTAAATTCTCCTCCTGCCAGATCTTCATCTCAAACAAACAAAAAATAACCCCACAGAAAAAAAAACAAAAAAAGCCCAAACCAAACGAAAAAAACCCAAACAAAACCAACACAAAACCTGCAAGTATTACCAAACTACTAGAGGGGGGGAAAAAAAAAAGTTCTTTTCAATCCTAACTTCATTACAGCACCTACTCCAACTGATCTGCCATCTTTTAATTGGTATTTCCACTCATGAAAAAGCACTCCTCTTCAAGACTAGTTTCATCTGGAAACCTGGTTTCTTTCAAACAGATGAATTCCTATCTATAAGAATCAGACTCCCATATATTGCTGTGTCCAAACTGGATGAAGTTGCACAAAGGCTCTAACAAACAGCCTTGGTAATGCTGCCATCTAATGTGCTAGGACAAGGAGTACAATAAGCCACTCAAACATTCAAATTAAATGTTTCCATTTTGTTTGGCTCGAACTGGTGCACTCCTTTAGTGCCTTAGCTTGAAAATCCTACAATAACAGTATTATGATGAATTATCTAGTCATCAAGTTCATGGATATAAATATTCATTGATATATTTTATCTCAAGGGATCATTTTGGAATGTCACAGTACTCAACTGCAAACCTCATGTGTAGGAACCTGACACCAACTCTTCACATGTGAATTCAGGCCAGTAACACACTAGTGCTGAGCTCCCAAGGAGCAAGGGAAGTCCTAAGGCATTCTAGATCACATAGCTAACAGGGCAGATATTCATGTTTCCAGCTTTCTGATTATTTTCGTTAGTTTTCTTTTCACAAGAGACCGGTTAGACAAAGTATGTGTTCAGAATACAGAAGGCTAATAAAACACATCTAGTTACAGATGGTGCAACAGAAGATGATCAGCAGAATGATGTCCTTCCCACCCCAGTTGTTTCCAGAAACAATAACAGACAGGCAATAGGGGGACAGAGGAAGGGGGAAGGAGGAGGGGTTGGTTTGCTTCTTTAAAGTTTCACAGATTTCTTGCAAGATCAAGGTCCTACAGCCATCTTTGTTATTTCCAGTTACTTCTTCAAACAGCCTCATGAGGCATATTATCAACCACTTCTATTGTCCAGATAGTTTTTCTTGTTAGAAAGCATGTCTAAAAAAAAAAAGATGCACAAAATAGCTGCACTAAATCTTACCTTTTATCTCATTTTCCATCCATCTCAACATACCTGAAATTTTATTTAAATCTTAAAATCAAACTAAAGGTATCCCCCCATAAGACAATATATTTTAATCCACCTACTGGAAATACAAAGGAATAACTGCTTTTCTTAGTGATATTATACAACCTGCAACACATTAAGTAGCTAGCTTGCAGAATATCACGCTGAGTTATGATTTCCTGCACCAGTCCATCTGTGAACTCTACAAGTCCATCTCATCTCACAGGGAGTTTGCAGCATTTCTTGAGGAAATATAGGTATATATGTGGAACACAAACCCATTAAATGAATACTGATTACATTTAATAACCACATCCAACTCAGAAAAATATTTGACCTGAAAATACTTACAGACTAGAAGAATCAACAATATACACTCTTCCTCTTCCTGCTTTTCCCTAAGCCTCTGCTTGCATTCAAAGGTTCAGGTTTTATTGGATATTAATTTTTTTTCAAGTTTCCATCTTATTCACAAAGTGACATCTAGTTAAATTTGCCCCATTCTTTGGAGTTCAAATGAAGTTTTCAGCATTCTCCAGATTTTCACCACGTTCTTACTAATGCTACCCTATTGAAAGTGTTTCTTGGGTAAGGCTTCTGCCAGTCCCTTCAATCCCTTTACACTGCTAATTTCCAGCTGTTTTAAGATGCTGTTAAGCATTTAACAGCTACTTTGTCTCAGCATAGCTGAAGAATAAGAGAGTATCAGCAGTTAGACACCTGAAGTTTAAGTATGCTGAAGTGGACACCATAACCTTGATTTATAAACATTTTCCTTCCAATACCTGAAATATAGTTGATTCACAGTTTCTTAAAAGAAAACAGAAGTTTCTTGCCATGTGCTGTAGTGATTATGCTGGAGAGCCTTCCTCCTTCTGCAGGCAGTACCATTCTCAGCAATGCCCCTTGAGTTTTTCTAGCTTTTCTGCATAACTGTCCCCTTCCTGAGCAGGAGCACTGTTCCAGTAGAGGAATAAATGGGGGCTGTGAAAATATGAGCAAAACCAAGCACATACATGCAGAGGGAAATAAGGGTGGAGATTGCACTTGGTACAGGGACCCATGGTGTGACTCAGTTTAGTAACCCTTACCATGTATCCTTTGCAAATGTACACAGTTCTATGAATAAAAGTTTGTGCTACCTGAATTTGCAACTTTGCTCATAGGCTTAGCCCTGACTCCAGAAGTAAAAGCTACCAAAAAGAACAAGTACTGTTACCACTATCACTGGTTGTTCTTCCATTAATTCACTGTAGATTTAGAGAATGTTGCTGAATGCTTGCCCAGTTCCTAAATTCATTCTGTAACATCAGAGGTGTAAGACCTCAGGAAGAAAGACTGCTGGTCTCAGACAGTATTGCACTAAGCTCTTTCAAGAATTACAAAAATGTCATATAAATCTCATCAAAAGCAGTGATTCTGCAAAACAAGTATTTTAATATATCAATCATGCACTAAAATAAAGTACAATTACTTTAGTGACACATTTATAATACCTCATTCTTAATTCCCAAATGGAAATATTTTCTGCTGTTGTCAACAAAAATTGATAAATCAGTTTAGTCAGCTTCCCAGAACTCAATTCTGATGATTAATCAGAAATGGAAGAAAAATAAATCCTACCTGACATCTGGTAGCATTACCTTTCCAGCCTGACAGAAGATAGTTGGCTATGCTGGCACAGCAGAATAAACATGAAGTATAACAGATATGATCTATCCAGTAGCTTTGATGACAACTAAAAGGTTATAAAACTATAAGCTGAAACCTTCAAATGAGCATATGCTACCTCTTCAGCATTACAAGTTGGTTCAGAATATTGGTTTCTGGCATAAGGTTTCTTGTTCAGAAAAGGTTTAAAGTTACACAGCAACTTTATAGTAAAAAGATTCAGTAAGTAAAATCACCAGAGTATTATTTTCTCAGGCAAGTCTTCCATGAAGGTTACACACAATCTTCCAGGATAAATTCTTGAATGTGGCCAAAAGACTATACTCTGTGTACAGTAAAAATGCTTTTACTAAAACAATGAGAATTCTTCATATCATTACAGTAAAGTTTTCAAAATCATTACAAAGCTGTGTGATGAAGTATGGTGAAAAACTTTCAGCCTTGTTTAGCATTTTTAACCAGACAGAGACAAAAGTTAGGTTACAGATTGAGACTTCCTAGTGAACACCAGAAATTTCAGAAGTTGTAGAAGCAAATAGGGGAAGAGAAAATTGCTAGCATTCAGAGCAGTCCCATTTTCTGTCCTTTGACAGATTACAATTTTTGCTTCTTATATGGCAGGAGAGTTTTCAAGCAGGTTAAGTTTCAGTTCTTACCTACAGCCAGTGCTGCACTCTTTTCTTGGTCTCCAGTCTGTTTTAAAAGAAAGAGAGATTATGAAAATTCATTTTTTGTACTGACATTCTTAAATATAATGCTATATGACCTTGAAAAAGCACTCATCTGTTCCACACATATTATTTTTCTGGATTTGCTTGATATCCACCATTCTGGATCTATATGCCACCATGACTATTAAAAAAACACATTAAAAATGCAATGCATAACAGTATTTTTATCTCTAGGCATATAAATAAATAGGGAACACAATTAATTAGCAATGAACATGTTTCTAGGGAAAAAGGCTGCTGGTGTCAGATAATCCATAAGAACATACATCCCACAGTAAATTTAATTCTAAAGAGTCAAAGTTGCAATAAAACACCAATGGCACGTTGTTCTACCTGCATTTGGCAGACACAAACCTTAAAAAAAGTAACATAAGATCCTTTATCTAACCACATAAAATAGTTCTTAAAAAAATTCATGGCTTGCATGCTGACCTCCAGAGAAGACACTTTGCAGTCAGCAAGGAAAATCATTTGCTTAATGAAGAAATCAAGTGTTCTTGGACAGCCTCAGTCTGCTATAAACATTATTAACTACCACCTTAAAGCTGGTGAAATAATTATGTTAATAGTACAGATGAAAGGAAGGCATATGGATTACCACAGTATCTCATAAAATTGGAAAGGAATTCATACTGTAACATTAGCTAATAAGGATCTGAAGATCAGAAGCAGAGTGAAGACCACTGTGAGAATGGCTCTTTACAACCCACAGAACTGAACATAAACAAAACCACAACTTGACACTGTTACAACTGTAGAAATTTATTTCTCCATCCTTTCCAGTGTAGGCTTCTCCCTCAAAGAAGCTGCCTTCTCCCTTGAGAAGGATTTCTTTGAGTAGGATCTGCTTATTCCTTTGCAACTTGGATTCAGCTTCCCCTTCAGTCTCTCAGGAGTAAGCAAAAACCAGTCCTTCAGGACAACTGCTTCACAGGACAAAAAGATGGTTAACAGCACTACCTGCACAAACTCATCCACCCTCACTAGGCCTATATTAAATATTTTTTCCCCTCTCCTCACAGCCACAGGCTGCTCAATTCATGCTTTGAGACAAAGCAGCAAAATCTAACACTGACTGGAAAACACTGGCTCCCTGCAGGTCACAGGGATGAAAAGAACTTATATTGCAGGTAGAGAAACCAAAACCAAAGCTAGACCCAACAGTACTTCAACAGGCTAATTTCCTGAAAATGAAAGAAAAGCCAAACAGAACATTTTACACTAAAAAATTATACCTAAATTTTTTTTTCATTTTTTTTGAGCAGTCAAGAGCTTGGGTTAAGATGATTTTTGAAAGCCCAACTTAACTCAGAGATACAAACAAAAAGGAAAAGTCCAAATTCATTAGAATAGCCATTTTTCAGAAGTAAATGTGAAAGCAACAGAGAAAACAACCTACACTTCACTATAGCATCAAGGCTTAAATAATGTTTCCTAAGAACATTCCTAAGAAATGCCTACTTTTCCAACTGATAAAATCATTAAGAAAAGAACACCTAGAAGTGCTCAGCTCTTTGCATGTTTCTGGACAGAATACTACACTACAAACATCACCTGCAAGAAAAGTGTGTGGGTGCTGAGGCAGCTTGTCCTACAGGCTTCAGTGAATGGTCTAGGAGAGATGCTGGGCAAAAGGGAAGTGACCAGGAAAACTGAGCATTATATAGGTCAGTTGGACTACCATCAATGACAAGCAAAGTGATGTTAGCACAGGAATCCAGTTAATGGATTTTAGTTTTAGTACTGATGAGAATGCCTTGATCCAAACCAGACCAGACTGAGCACACTTGATGTCATCAGCATGGTTTGTATTGGAAAGCTGACAGATATTTGATTTTTGCACACTGTGACTTCACATCACAGGGTGTTTTAAACTTAGAGGTTAGCAGTATACAATATAATAAAGTACTGTCTAAATGGATAAAAAATTGACTTTCAGATGTCTGGCAGTCGGTGGGGAATGATCAGTGAACATCCATTAAAAATGGCCAGATGTGAAATCAATGGTGTGATGGATTCTTTACACAATTAATTTTTGCACTTCCAGATGCACCTTAATTCAGACAAGAAAATCTAAATTAACAACTGCCTATTGTCAGGTTTGGAGTGCATTACTTGGATTCTCCTAGTTAGTACAGAGGATCTGAAAAACATCTGGGCTTTCTTCTGACTGATTCTCAAGGTATGGATGTGCAGACTAATATAGAAATTACACCAGCGGGCACAAGATGAGACTTGAATACTATATAATTTAATAAGTAGTGAAAATTGCATAACAGAACCAGGCATTTTTTCAACTGCTTGTGATTCTGAAGAAGCCAAGTATTTCATGTTACATTACAGAAAGAAGCTGCTCTCTGGGAAGGAAAACCTTTTCTTCAGTGGGTTAAGAGCTTATGGACATTGTTTAGCCTTTTTAAATACTGTTTTACAGAGTTAAACAGCAGAAAGATTAATGTTTCCAATCCTAGGAATCTCTATTACAAACATCCCCTCCCTTGACTTGCAGCCTAATTTCACCACAGCAGCAACAGGTCAAAGCATATGCTAACATCTCAGGCCAACTTCAACAGGAATTCAAAGAACTGTCACAACAGTTGGAGAGCAAATGTGGAAAAATATCTCCAGCCATTAAACAGGGACATTGAATCAACTAAATGTCAGCTTTTAATTTTCAGAAGAAAACAAAGCCAAGCATCTTTCAGTTTGTCAGAGGGTAAGCCTCAAGCTGACACAAGTCAAATAGTACCCTAATATAAGAGTCATTAAGTAAACTGGGCAGCAATGAAGATATTAAAACTTGAAAAAAAGTAAGAACTGGCTAATCAGTGAACAAGCCCTGTGTTTTGGGTACCCACCTCGTGTTGGAACTGATGCCACTTACCTCAGTGGGACATGAAAACACATTTTAGAAAAACTAACCAATGACTTCCAGTATGAAGCCCTGTCTTCTGCCCAGCTCTGACTGAACTAATTAAGAAGCCACTACACACACTCATCAACTTGTCAGCAACTGTCAGTCACAATTTGCTAGAGGAATGGTGATTTTGCAGGCTTTCCAGAATTCAGGTTTTCCTGCCTATTAACTGAAAAGATTGAATAGTAAGAAAGAACTGACAATTAAGTTTGCAGTAAAAATCTTCACTTACTGTCTCTGCACTTGGTACCTCAGCTCATCAGGAAACTTCAGAAATAATTATTTCATAAAGTTTATTATAAAACAACAGTTAAAGAAAACTTGCACAGGATTCGTGTACTCCATCTGAGGTATTAGGCACCCAGGCTTTAGTATCTGTCTTCAAAATGCAGTCCACTCTGCTGCTTTCATAGAACAGTTGTTTAAATTTGTTGTTTGCAGTTCAGGCAAGTACCAAGACTTCCCTTGGTAAGCATCATCAACCAATACTGTAAGCCAGAGGTGGAGATTTCTCAGTCCATAGCATAGAACCTAGCTCAAGGACTACATTGCTCTAAAAATTTTTAGGCAACTCCCACTATCTTGCTTCAGTTATGAATTAGAAATTAAGTTTGGAGAAACTACTTTAACAATTGGTTCCTCTTAGTATACACTAAATCACAAAAAAAGACTCCTGACCAACACAAAACTGCCAAATACCTGCCATGTTTTGCAGGTAATAAAAAAAGAACACTAAGAAATGTTTAGTAATAAAACTTGATTTTTACTTTAGTAACAGTAACATATAGTTAAGCTATGAAAGATAAATCATAGCTAAGATCATTATTCAAATGAAGTATCAGGGCATCTGCAGGTGAAATCATGGTTTCATGCTAAATGGATGAAAACATCAACATTAACATCAGTGATTCTGAAGAAGATTCTGCTCTGTTTAGCAATCTAAACAATAGATTAAGTATAAGCAAACACAGCCTATCACTCCTGCAAAGTGACCTTAGTTCTTTATAAGAAAGCAAATCTACTGGTTGCTGGCTATAAAACCACATTCTTGACTTATGGCTATAGAAAGCTTCATCTTAAGTCTTCTCCAGTTTTATTTATGTTTCCAAAGTCAAATTACTGCACAGAGGTTTATATTAAGCCTTTCCCTCTTCTATATAATTTCTCAGTGTTGTCTTAGGCTAATTCATTACTTGCTACACTCCAACCTGTTTTAGGTTTCCCATTTAATGACTGAAACGGTGATTTGATATGAAAGCTTTCTTGACAGTTCTTGGCCTGTGTTAAGACACCTGCCAAAAGCAGGCATTATGCTTTCTGTCCATTATTCACAAATTAAAATACATTTATACCAATACATCTTATACTCTACAGAGCTGTATAGGCATACAGTTCTTTATATTGTGCATCCAAACATTGAGTGGCACTCTCTTTAACACATGCTAAGTTAGGAGTGCAACTAATTACTCAGTACACTCCAAATGAAGCCCAGAAAGGAGTTTCAGTTTCTCTGAAGTTTAATCTGAAGATTTGACTTTAAAAGGATATAGTGTAAAGCTATCACCTTTTCTCTGAAGAAAACATTTCAAAGAAGTTTAGATACTGCACCATGAATTAATAAGAGGGAGACAAAGACAAAACTATGTACACATACCTCTTTTATAATTAAAAAAAAAAAAAAAAAAAAACAAACGACAGATAATTGAGAAGCTTGTATAGGACAGCCATATGATGACACCCAGACACATACAAGACCAATATTCAGCATGAAAACTTGTATTTCCATCCACTTACAGGTATGTTTTCCACAACAAACCATTACTGGAAACAGTAAAACAATTATAAACCTCATTTTTGCATCTTACCAAAGCTCTACATAGGAAAAAAAAGCTGCAAGTCACGGACCAAGTACAGGGCACTTTTTAAACAAATCAGGAAGTTAATTTAAATATTTCCAAATAAGTTTTTTTCAATTCTCAAAGCAAGTAAGAACACTAAATGCTGGGTAATCAGAAGACAAATAAGGAATTTTTGGAAAAAAGAGACATGATTTCGTCATTTGTTTGGTTTTCTGGTTTTTGAAGTTTTTTAGTTTTTTGGTTGGTTGCAGGGGGGGGATGTTTGTTTGGTTTTTGTTTGTTGGTTTGGTTTGCTTTTTTTTCTTTTGTGGTGGTTGGTTTTTTTGGCCATGGAGTTGGGCAACATAACTGTGATATTTTAGTCTGGGCTACTCAACTTCCTGTTTTAAGGGGGCAGGGAGAGGGGGAGGAAGCTTGCAAGAATTACTGAAGCAACACCTGTGTCTAATAGTCCATTATTCAAAAAACTGAACTTCCTATTTCTCGTAGCATAATATCTCCTAACATTTCTTTTGAACTTTCATAAATCTAAAACCTGAAGTGATTTAGTACCAGGTATTTCATGAGCAGAATTCTGAAGCAGCCTTCAGGCTTTCACTCCTCAAAAATGACTTAAGTATTCCTTAGCTAATAAGAGACAATGGATTAGTTTACAAGATAAATTATATTGTTGTTTGCTATCTATCTGCATGTTTAACTTCTTTATGATTAATTAGCACTGCTATTTTTCTGCAGTTCATTCTTCCTTTGCTGTTATGCTCTTAAAACCCAATTGTGAAGTGTTCCTGAATACCAACCAAGTGATTCAACAGCTTTTTTATCTAAGCTATACAAATGATATAATGTCTTAGGAATATGGCAGAGTTTAATACTGAGAGCTCTGAGTCAGTATCAGCATAACAGAAACGAAACCATACCCTGCCCCAGGAAGTTTGCAGCATAAGTAGGAAGTTTGCAGCACTCATCCCACTGCATAATAAAAACAGTAAGACAAGGTCAAAAGGGCTTTCCTATTCAACATTATTAGTAGCATATTATCAGCTCTGAGAAACCCCAAGACCCACAGACCTACTCAGTAACACTTAAACAGCAGAGTCCTTATTTCACAGAATCTAGATTTCTACACTCAGAGTAAACCATTTTCTTCAAGACTACACTAGGTCACATGAAAAGAAAGAACTTCTATTGTGAACAGAAACCAACCACATAGGGAAGTAACTTACCACCTAAAAAACATTTTTACTAATTTCAGTGAGTTCTAACCAGTGCCTCAGCAGTATCAGTAATTGACAGCTGAAGCCATAGCTAATGTTTTAATAGGCAAAATTGTAAGCTGAATCTAGACCTAAGCTGATTAGGCTAGAGCTAGGATCTCAGTTTCACAGAGAGCATCTCTGCTGCTCAGAAGGAATGAAGTTCACTATTTCAGATTTCAAAGAACACAGACTAGCTTTTTTAAAAGCCTAGAAAGGCTTTTCTATGAAAAACAACAGCAGTAAGTTTTGCCATGTGCTTCGCAGACTCAAATACTGAGCATGTTACAAGCAATCCCTTCCCTCTGAGGTCCCTACTACTGCTCTACCAGTACTAAGTAAGTCTCAGCAGGGGAACCTACTCTCTAGTTGTATCTCATGCACAAACCAGGAGACAACACTGTGCAAGAGTGACCCCATAACAGAGCCTGGGGATAAGCAGGAATTGCTGCTGAGAAGGACAAGAGATCTGCTCCAGACAGAGGAACAGTCATACACCATGAAAGTGACCTGAAAGTGTCTCCAGCTTTCCCAGAAGTGCCATGAGCTCCACATATATGGAAAGATTTGAGATAATTGTTTCAGATGAAATTTTACAAAGTGAAAAGAAAACAAAACAAAAATAAAGTTTTACAGATGAGGTAAACAATGTTCCATTAGTAGAAGTTTGATGCTATTTCTAATACAAAGAAAAACATGGTGACTTGATGTCTGAAAAAATGACAAAAAGAATAATCAAAACAACCATACCTATAAATTGGTGTCAAGAAAAGAAAATCTTAGCCATGTTATTTTTGCCTGTGACCTCCTGTTTACTGGGCAGCATTTAAGACAAACACAAAAGTTACAGAATACAGGGTAACAAACATGGGATATATAACATGGGAATGTCTGGGCCCAGCTCCTGCATTGCATGTATTCAACAGATTTGTCCAACAATTAGGAAAACAAACAAAAAAGAGGAGTCATACAACAAGGCCTTCATTCCTGCATTGTCTTGAGTCTCAACAGAATTGCTGTTCAATTAATTCAAAAATCAATTCCACAATGTGCTAAAAGGAGGCAAGCTGCTTCAGGGGAAGTTCAGACTGGACATCAGAAAAATGTTCTTCACTAAGAGGCTGATCAGTCACTGGAAGAGGCTTCCCAGGGAAGTGGTCAGGTCACAAGGCCTGCCAGAGTCCAACAAGCAATCTGAATGACACTCTTAGTCATATGGTTTAGTTATAGCATTAATACAAAATAAATGTGTGGTGGGAGAACATCAATAACAAGATCAGAATTTAAACCAAAATATATTGTAGAGAATGTCAAAACCACAAAAAGTACTTAACCTCCATTTAATTTTCAGCGAACCTGCTTTCACATGGATGACAAACCAATTCAAGATCTGCTGAATTGCAAATAGAATTTATAAACAAATCTACATCAATATATTTAGAACAGCATTACCAAAGGACAGTGGTTTTAATTTGAGGGAAGTAGAAGAGGTTTCAGTTGTCAGAAAGAGCTTCATGTATTTACAGTATAAAGCCTCATTGTGACAGATTGTTCTTATGCCCCTGATGGTTCCCACATTACTGTTGGTATCTGTTAAGTCTCTGAAGTAAAAGCTTTTCAAGCTGCTCAGTATCATTTGTAACTTCACCACTTTATATACGAGTTATATGGCTTCCTCAAATGAAAATCTGGCACATTTTTATCACCAATTTCCTTATTTAACAGAGGAAATGTTTAGCATTGAGCAAAACAAAACAGAACCTTACTGTATATTTCTTGCAGCACATTTGATTTCATATAAACTTCCCAGACAGTCAAAGCCATAGAGAAATCCATAACATATGTAATATGGCTTAAAGTTTTCTCTTTTGCGTGAGCTCCATTACTTGTCGCCTTTTGTAAGCAACTTTTGTGCTCTGAGTTTAGCATATATTGAGGGATTTGCACTAAAAGACTGAAATTATTACTGAAGAGATTTTGAAGATTGACCTCACAAGGAAGTAGAACATTTAAAGATATGTCAGCTAGACAAACGCTGCTCTTGTGAGAGCTATACAAGCCACAATAGTGTTCTTAAAGTTAATAAGAAAATGACACGCATGCATTTGCTTCTACTTTGCAAACATAATACTGAAGGTGTTTTCATATTTATTAAATATTAAATAACACAGCATGGTAATCAGTTTGCTGAAAACATCTCCCCATCATCACTACAGGGGAACAACTCTAAGTTGCATGGGAAGGTTTTAATATCTTTAGGCATGCAGACAAGTTCAACCTGCATATGAGAGATAAAGCTTTAGAATAAGAATAATTATCAGAGATTATATGCAAAAGCAGGAGATAATTATCAAGATCTTTTCAGAGTGACTGATACTCTGGAAAAATAATCTCATACAAGTTAACATAATGAAAAAGAAATACTAATACAAGAAAAATATGTCAAACACTGAAACGTTTTATGTCCTTTAGTGTCCGTAATAATGAACAGCTGAAAAATCAAAACCAGAAATATCACTTGGATAAAATAGGTATGCAAGTCTTATACAACAATTTGAGCTAGTCTGCACCACATTAAGGTGCAGGTGGCTTAGTATTTCCATTGCAGCACCAGTCACATCAGACACACTGTGCCACAAGGGACACAGTGCTCATGTGTTACACATTCTCTTTTCAGCATAGTCCCAGAGCTGGGGGTCTAAGCTGAGACCCGGGTCAGGTCTAAAATGCAGTAGATCTCAGTAGGTTCTCAGCAGAAGTCTTTCCAGACCAAAGCTCATGTTGGAAACAGTGAAATTAAGTTTGTGAAATTAAGTACCCCTGCACTAGAAAGCACTGCTTGGTCTTAAAGGAAATTATGAAGTACAACAAGTAATTCCACACCATACAGTCTCAGAATAATCTAAAGGATTAATCTAAAAATAACTATCAGATAATTACAATGGAATACTTTAAATAGTGACACATTACACCAGTTGTTCCTCCCCCTGTAAATTGAGGGACATGCATTTTCAGCCTGGGTATTTAGGAAGGAGTTCTACACATTTAGTGTGGGGAGCTGTAATTGTGCAGGGGTAAACAAAACTCTTCAAATTATCACTCACAAATATCTGTACCATATAAGTCACCTTTCTATATTTAAAAAAAACAAAACAAAACAAAACACACCCCCCCCCAAAAAAAAACAAAAAACAAAAACACAACAAAAAACCTCCTTAAAGTCAAACATTGTTTTCACTGTCATTTCTGACAGATGCACATTATTTACCACTGCAAGCCTTCAAAGCTTTCCTATCATTAATCTAGATTTGGCAGAGTAATAACAAAGTATTTTAATATCCTCTGTGAATCCTGGTTATTAGCAACAGCTACACAACACTTCATAAAGTTATGCTTGACTGCTTATAAAATCTAGGTGAATTAACTGGCATTTGAAAACTAATAAAGCATCTGTAAATATCTGGGTCATAAAAGCTTAATGTTTCTTTTCTGGCTAGGATGCTGCCTTCTTTCCACATTCATCCCATCACCATTCTGGGCTAAGAACATTCTCCTGACATAAGTTTATTTATCCCTGTAGCTCAAATGGTAGCACCAAACAGAAGGGTGGGTTTCAAGCTTTATAGAAGGCACATAGTAAGCTATAATCACAGTGTAAAACTGAACGCATATTTAATTTACAATCCTGTGGATGTATTCCCTGTACCAAAGACTGCTACTTCAATTACAACATCAGGAATTTGAGAAGGGAGCTGTAAATCTGGAACTCGCTATCAACGTGCATACGACTTAGCTATGTCAAAACATATTCAGATGTCCTGAATGTTTCTTTGTCATAGCCTCCCTTCTAATGCACACCAGCAGCTCAATGGCTTAACTTATGGGCTGGTAAACTGCTACTAAGTGGTTACAGCTCTTCATGTATGATCCTTTTACCATTCTGAACTTACAGGCAACCTACAGACGACTTTAGATGCCCATGAATTATGATACATCCTTACTTTTATTATCACACATTTTCAGTTAAGATTATGCCTCAACAAACACCCACAAAATAATTACAAGTACATTAATGGCATCTTCCAAAGCACATGAGCCGAATTAGTGTGCTTAGCCACAATCCACTTCTAGACATTTTGTTGAAGGTTCCTTTTTTCTCTGTCTCCAGACTTTGAAGTTCCAGTGTTTGCACTATCACACCTCATGTAGTCTTTATATAGTAAAAGGTTCTAAGACACTTTGTATCAGTCTCGGTGGAAAAGGTAAATAGGCAATGTTTAATGTCCCACTAAAGAAAAAAAGGCTGGTCTTTTTTCTCCTACTGTGAGAGCAGGAATTTAACCACTTTGTATTCCAATTTAAATACCCACATATTATTCACTGCTACCAAGCATTTTGTCTGGTAAGCTACAGTTAATTAAAAAACTACTTCTTGCTTTCAATAGGCAAAAAGACTTTGTATTATTGAAAACAAAGAAACATTCTACAAGCAAAGACACCTAGGGAAGTGTTTACCAGTTGGTCTTGTCTCCTTGCAGTCTTAACAGAGAACTCCCTTCCTCAGATTAATGATGCAGCAGCTCGTCTTCAGAATCTGAACAAACAGAAGAATCCATTAAACATAAACAATACACAGCATTTCAGTAATACAGAGTGGTGTGAGGGGTAAGTCAAAGTTATTCCTGAAGTGCCAAGGAATCTAGATATCTCTTTAGGAACACAAATTAAATATGCACATATCAAAAAAACATTTGTCCTTTTACAGAAGTGACATTATGAGGCACTGGAGAGGTATCCTGACAAACCCTTCTGTAAGGCACTCAGCCACCCATGATCACAAGCATCAGAAACAGAGCATTGCATCTTGGCACTACTGAGTTAAGTTACACAGTGAAACACACAAAAATAGAGCATTACACCTCTGCAACATAGCTGGAGCAGAAAAAGTAGGTCTCATTTCAAGTTTTATGTGCAGTGTCATATATACTGCACACAGGGAAAAATGCTTCATTGCTGCAGTTTTCATCAGTTAAAGATGCATTTGGCCAATGGCAGTTTTTACCTTTCTGAACTTATTCTAGGATTACTGAGATTTCCTGCTTGGAACTAGATGATCTTTAAGGTCCCTTCCAACCCAAGCCATCCTATTGTTCCATGGAAACTAAGTTTCTGATTCAGAAAATCAGTATCTTAGTCAGACAGAACAGCATTTCCTATGGCAGTGTGCCACCCAGATCTACTGCAGGCATTAAAAGGGTATTTAAGTTCATTTGGAGTGGTTTACATAGCAAAGAGTCTACCTTTCTTAGCAGAGTAATAGAATGATAACTGGCCAAAACTGGCACCTTTCTGTTGTGGTGAAGGGTTCGGTTTTTTCCATTGGGGAATTTGGAAGCTGCTTCTGTTTCAGGGATTTCAGCTAATTTTATACTGCAAGTCTTCTCCTACAGTAAAGTAAACCACAATGTGCAAAACATCTTTTTTTAGCATAAACTTCTTTTACCAATATAAAAGCCTTGTCATGTTAATGACTTTGCAGATCCAGCTGGAGAGTCATAAAATATTCTGTGTTAATTGGTATTTAATCAGCTATCAGAAGCTCCTTTTACATCAGATAATCCTGATTGAGAACCATTCAACAAAAACTATGCCAGTTTGCAGTGAAATTTCTAATCACAAAGGCCACAGTATTACTGATTTGCCCCATCTTGGGAAAGGTGGAGGGGAGGGAAAAAACTATGCAGTATTGAGGCTGAAGGATGATTTTAGTCACAGTGAATACTATGATCAGAAGACACCATCCCATTTCCCCTACTGCCCCTGCTGCATCCCACGGGAGAGAACCTTGTGACCTGAGCAGCACAGCTAGGAGAGCAGGACAATGCAAGGAATATGCAAGTTACTATGCAAAAATTAATAGCTAAATAGAATATGTAACATATAAAGGTGAAAAGGACTTATAAAATTATCAATAAAATTATAAAATTGATATGATCCTTTTTGCAGCTACACTGAAGCTACACTAACAGACACTCCAAAAGTAAAACCAAATAAGAGTAATGTTAGGCAACAATAATTTTTACCAATTTATCTCAATCCAGCTTCTAAAATAAGCAGGTGCCTGGAAATTTAATGTGTTTCTTTTTCCCTGCAAGTGTTGTATGAAGCACTACTTCTCTCTTGAAGAAAGGGAAAACCAAAAAGAATCCATGACACCCTATTCACTTTGTTAAAGCATAGGATTTGTTTTAACAAACATTCCATCACCCTATTTCAGTCCTTTTTTAATTCATGGTTCTCTTGCCAAACTTTAAAAATTAACAAAGCAGTTAAAAACTTCTGAATGGAAGCCAGAGTATCTTCTACTCACATGCTGCTTGGTAAGTTGGTGCAGAGCAGCAATGTCACTGTCTACAGATTGGTAAAAGGATGTGAAAGTTCTGCGGGCTGAGTGATCATCTGTACAACTGTAACGTGCAGCTTCCTTCAATGCACACAAAAATACTTCCTTCACCCTGCTACAGCACAGTATGAAAAGCTCCCAATTCATTATCAGAGAACAGATGTTTTTCTAACATGACTGATCATTTCATTAAACAAAACTTGTGCTACACTTCTACTGTACCAAATCACATATTGCCATGCTGCCAAATTAGAACATTTAAAGTTCCTTATAACTACCTAAAGTAGCATGAAGGATTTGGTTCTACTAAAAGCAGTATCTTGGAGACCCTTCTGCCCCCCCAGTCTCACATGGCTCTGCACTGCTCCCACTGGATGCTCACAACCCATTCCTGCAGATTGGCCTTGAGGTGAGAAAGGGAAGCAAGTGCTAAGAGCACAGCAGTGCTGGATAGGAAAAGTCAACATGGCAGAAGAGCAGTAGGTACAGATGGCAGGAGGGATGACGGGAACATGCAGAGGAACTATTTATTAGCAAAGAATAAATTCTGGTGTGACAAGAGGAACTAGAGAGGACAGAGGGTCTGAAGCAGAGGCACACACAGTAAGCTGAAGACGTGGTCCCTTAAGATGACCTCCCCAGCTTTCTAATTCCTTATACATGCTTTAGCTTAAGCTAAGTAAGTTGGTAAAACTGAAAGGACAATTTTTTTTCCCCCTGTCCTTTTTAAATAATGGGTCTCTAACATCTAACCTATGATATAACTAACACAGCTGAAAAAAACTAAGCTACCATCCTTATTTTCAGTCAATATTTGTTTAGAAATTGATTTTCTTTACTTCAATAGACCTTTGTGAGGTAAATTAACACTGTTTCTTTGACAGGCTAATTAGAATAGCAGGTGAACAAGAAAAGAGTAAGCTCATTCTCAGGAGATATCCTTGCTTGCCCTCCATGCAGTGTTGAAGTAGCTTTGTAGAATTACAAGTTCAAAAGAAAGCAGCAGACAATGAACCTACTTGTTCCTGGTAAATCAGAGAGCTTTAACCTATCCATTTAAGCAACCATACCTTACTTCATTAGTTTTGTCACTTAAGAGAAAGGTGGAATAAACTCTGAAGTACAACACTTGATTAAATCTTATTCTCCATACAAATTTCATACTAAACTAAAACTATTAACCATAAGGATACAAAGAGTCTTCTGCAAATCACATGGTGTTTTTCCCTGGTGTACATGTTTCAACAGGCAGAATCACAGCCACTGCTTCCCAAGGCTCCAACTTTTGCACTCATTTGGGCAACAAGGAAGAACACCTCTGAGAAAAGTATTAATGGCTAAATTCTCAGGAGAGAATGGAAGAGGCAGTAACACAGGGGCTAATAGGTTTTACTGGCAAATTCAGTGTGCTCCATGCAAGATTTTGCTGAAACACTGTCAGAAGAGCTAGTTACTGACAGATATGACACTTTCTAGGGAGGCTCTTAAAAGTTACCTCAATTAATTTTCTAGCCCCTGCCACCATTAAAGCAAGACCACCATTCACAGCCCAGGTAAGTGTTGTCAGAATTGGCTCCAAGTCTTCAAAAGCAGGTAACAGAGAGGAGTCAGGGCTGAGATGCAGAGGGGAACCAAGATCAAAGCATTTCCTGGAATTCTGCACAAACCCCTGGCTGCAGACCCAGCAACTCACACTCCAGTTCTCTGCCTTGCTGCACTCAGACACTCCCAAGTGGACTCCTGAGGTGACCAGCTGGAGTGGCCTGAGACCCCATTTCACTTCCTCTGTGATTAGTAACTTACACAGCATTTTCAAAAGCCTAGAGAAATGCAGATTTCACAACTTAACATGCAGGTTATTTCAACTCAAAAGCTTTGTCTAAAGTATGCTTAGAATAACTCAATGTAGCTTGTATAACCAACACTGTTGTATAGATACAAACGACATTTAAAATAATGTTACATACATCATCTTTGCTTAAGCTTGATTTTATTTAGTCACAAGGACAGGAAGTACAGAAAAGAAAGCAACAGGGATTTGAGGTGATGCGTCCTCCCCAAAACTGATCACAACAGACTGCTAGTGACAACAGCGTATGAACAAGTTAAGACCTACTTGAGAAGCAGATTATACAAGTTTTTGAAAAAACAATCATAAAGGTATCTGTCAGAAGGCTTGTGGTGGTTTACAAAGAATTCTGTTGCCAGACAAAGCAGCACACAAACTAAGTAATCAAAATAATCCCTGTTGAGCTTCTGACAGATTACTCTCCCCAGCAAGGCAGCTATAAAGAAAGAGGGACAAGGCAACACATCCAGAATCCTACAGCAACAGGAAAACCTGTGCATCCTAGAACTCACAATGACATTTCCATGGAAAACAAAACTTGTTCAAGAATTTTATCCCTCACTCAAATGATAGACTGCTTTTTTTTTTCCCCTTACCAACATACATTGCCAAAACTTTACTTTTCAGTTGAAAGAGGACACTCTCCTGTGATTTGTGGTCAGAGAACTGTTAAAAAATCCCCAGTAGTTTTCTTCTACGCAGATGAAAAAGTGAGTTCTCATGCTGTTATTTTCAGGACAGCAATGAAACAGTGTTTAAGATCAAAATAATGATATTGATAGTTGAAGCTTCACCTGTACATCCTACAGTTAAATTATGATGCTGTGAAACATGGCAAAGTAACTGATTTCAGAAGATTGCCCAGCTCTGCTTCCATGCAACACCACAGCATTCAAGAGAAACTCCAACCATTGTCAACATACAACTATTATTCTTCTGCATTCATCAGAACAAACATCAGTCAGAGGAGTTAAATATGATCTTTCTTACAGGTTTGAGCTGGAAATCATCAAAACATATTCCCATATTGCCTTCATGTCCCTGTAAGAAGGCCAGCCCAGCTGTCGTGCCTCTACACTAATGCACACAGCCTGGGCAACAAACAGGAAGAGCTGGAAGCCACCGTGCTACAGGAAAGCTGTGACACAGTGGTGATTATGGAAAGTTGGTGGGATGAATCCTATGACTGGAGTGTGGCCACTGACACCTACAAGATGTTCAGAAAGGAGAGAAGAGGAAGAATGGGTGGAGGTGTTGCTCTCTGTGTAAAGAACTGGATAGAGTATGAAGAGTTGTCCCTAAAGAATAGCCACAAGCAGTTTGAAAGCTTAGGGGTGGGAATTAGGGATCTAATTAAAATTAGATCCTCAACAACTTCTTTGCCTCAGCCTTCACTGGCAACCCATCTCCTCAGGGTTCTCATATTGGGGGCCCACAAGATGGAGACCAGAAAGACAAAGTCCCCCCTGCTGTGAGGGAAGAAAAGGTTCATGACCACCCAAGGAACCTGAAGATACATAAGTCCATGGGACCTGATGAGATACAGACCAGAATCCTGAGGGAACTGGCAGATAGAGTTGCCAATCCACTCTTCATGATATTTAAAAACATGGCAGTCAGGTGAAGTCTTTGGTGACCAGAAGAAAGGAAACACCACACCCATTTCTAAAAAGGGTAGAAAGGAGAACCCTGGGAACTACTGACCTGTCAACCTCACCTCTGTGCTTGGGAAGATCATGGAACAGATGCTCCTAGATGACATGTTAAGGCCCATGGAGGACAGGGAGGTGATTCAAGACAGCCAGCACAGCTTTAGCAGGGGTAAATCTTGTCTGACAAACCCAGTGGCTTTCTGCAATGGTGTGACTCTTCAACTACCTCAAGGGAGGTTGGAGCAAGGAGGGAAACAGCTTCTTCTCCTTAGTGAATAGTGACAGGACCAGAGGAAATGGATGGAAGCTGCACCAAGGGAGGTTTAGGCTTGATGTTAGGAAACATTTTTTCACTGAGAGGGTTGCCAGGCATTGGAATAGCTTGCTCAGGACAGTGGTGGAGTCACCATCCCTGGAGGGACTTAAAAGGCATTTGGACCTGGTCCTTAAGGACATAGTTTAGTAGTTGGCTTATGGTGTTGGTCAAAGATTGGACTGGATGACCTTGGAGGTCTCTTCCAACCTGAAACATTCTGTGACTCTGTGACTACATCACAGAAAGCGAAAGAAAAGTAGTGGATGTCATCTGCCTGGACTTCTGCAAGGCCTTTGACATGGTCCCCCATGATATCCTACTCATCAAGTTGGAGAAATGAAGATTTGATGGGTGGACTGTTCAGTCAACAAGGAATTGGCTAGATGGCCACACCCAGAGGGTTTTGGTCAATGGCTCAAAGTCAAGATGGAGAGCAGTGACAAGCAGTGTCCCCCAGGGTTCTGTACTGGGACCTGTTTAATATTTTTATCAATGATACAGACAGTGGGATCAAGAAATCATCAAGTTTGCAGATGACACCAAGTGGTGTTGAGTCAATAAACCAGAGATGGGATGTCATCCAGAAGGAGCTGGAAAAACTGGAGAAGTGAGACCAGGTAAACCTCATCAAATTCAGCAAGACCAAGTGCAGAGTCCTGCACCTGGGTCAAAACAATCCACATTATCAGTACAGTTTTGGGGATGAAGTTCTAGAAAGCAGCCCTGCAGAAAATTACTTGGGAATGTTGGTGGATGAATAGCTGGACATGAGCCAACAGTGCAGACAATTGGTCCAGAAGGTCAATCAGTTCTGGGCTTCAAAAGCATGGCCAGCAGATCGAGAGGTGATTCTGCCACTTTACTCTGCTCTGGTAAGACCTCATCTGGGGTATAGCATCCAGCTCTGGAGCCCTCAACACAGGAAGGACATGGACCTGATGGAGCAGGTCCAGAGGAGGGCTACAAAAATTATTTGGGGGCTGGAACACTCTCACATGAAGACCAGATGAGGCAGCTGGGGTTGTTCAGCCTGGACAAAAAAAGGCTCCAGGAAGACCTAACAGTGACCTTTGAGTATCATCAGCAACCTGGTGGGGGTCTGCAGGAAGGCTGGAGAGGGACTGTTTGCAAGGACCTGTTGTGATAGGATGAGGGGGAAAGGTTTTAAATTAGAGAAAAGCAGATTTAGATTGGATGCTAGAAAAAAATTCTTTACCATGAGGGTGGTGGGAAAATGGAACAGGTTGCCCAGGGTGGTAGTTGAGGCCTCATCCCTGCAGATGTTCAAGCTGAGGCTTGATGAAGCTCTGAGCAACCTGACCTAGTTGAGGCTTACTGCAGGGGGGTTGGACTAGATGACCTTTAGAGGTCCCTTCCAACCCAAGTTATTCTATGATTCTATATCAGAAGTTAATTTTGTGTGTAACTGAAGATTAGCCAGTTAATTCAGAGCTTCAAAGTCAGATAAAAAGGACTCATATATAACCTTCTCTTGTTCCCACAGCAAACATTTGGCAAAGGTTTGAAGTATTATCAGACCAACACAATGCATTAAATGAAGTGTAACTTACCAAACAGAACATTGACCAGCTTTTCCTGTTAATTACTCCAAAGTCATAGGAAGGGCTATCAACTGCAAACAGTTTTTCTCCTGTCAGGCCCACATTTCAGCTTTCAAACACTAAACTTGATATTTTGAGCTTAGTACTATTACATGGTTTAGCTATTTGCCTTAAAAATACATGTTTCCAAAATAACCATTACAGATGGTTACTGAATCTTACAAGGTGCCTTGCCCTTATCAGCTTTATTTACTAGCTACAGTGCAAAGTAGTGTGTGCTCCAGGTCTAGGAGTGTTACCTTACACCTTAGAAGTTCTACCTGCTGTTAGATCGTTTATTTACTTCAAACTTTCATTCACCCAGTTTTTTTGACCTCTGGAACCTATGCATATATTAACCATAAATGCAGCAGTAGGAAGAATGCAGCTGTTGTGTAAAACAGAAAATGGAAACTGCTAAACACTTGTTCCATTTAACCATACAATGAGACTATTCCTGTGTTTCCAAATTACAAATCCAGAAGTAGAACTGTAAATTGAGCAATCATTTGAATACCCTAAGATGGGCTGCTCATTTATGGACAATTAGAATATATTCCAGGAAGGGCTTGAAAAAGCATTAACTACTATACAGTTCCTTCTTAAAATAAAGCTACTCTTTAGAGAGCAACTCAAGTTGTCAGAGTGACTCAACAGAGAGATGAAGGGGCAGGACACAGAAGACATGTTCTCAAGATTAGTTATGGAGCAGGTTTCCATAGTAGGGTTGAAAAGGACTGGTACATACAGTTACATGCAGACTGAAATAGGAGTAATCTTTTCCTACTAGTGGTGCAAGGATGTTCTTGATACAATGCAACAATGAAGAGGACAATTAAGTAACATCATGTAACTTATAAAAAAGTTGGTCAGAAATGCACAATCCTTGCAAAAGCTCTGATAATTACAGCAATCAGATGTCACGAGAAAGTTACTGATATGTGTGCTTTCACTTTTAAACTTTGAGCCACAGAGAAACAGACACAACCTGGAAAATTTCTTCATTCTGATACACAGATGCCATGTATCTATCTTTTGATCCTAGAACTCAGTTAATGTAGGCTTGCTCCTTGGATACACAACACCTGACTAAGGGATTGAAACACATAGTATGAAACCAGGAATTATCCCACAGAATGAACATCAGACCAGTCCTAATTTTTCTACACTTTTCAGAAGCATAACAGAACCAGCAGACCAATAAGACTGCTTTCAAAGAGCCTATTTTTAAAAATTTAAGGTGTGAACAAATTACATGAGCACTTCAGTAAGTTACAGCTTGTTACGAGAGGACAGAAGAAGTTGCATATCCCAACTTCAGAACAATTTCAGACTTTCATTGGACAAAATCTATTGTAAGCTAAGAGTAAACCCAAAGACTTGCCCATTTGATCAGAATTCCAAGGCACTAGGTTCTGCTGTGCTTGGTCTTTAGTGGATCCATCCCTTAAGTGCCTGCTCATAATGTGTCCCAGCTTCAGCTCAGCGAGGCACCAGCCTGGCTCACAAGCTGTATTAAAGATTTGTGAAACAGAGATTAAAGTTAGGTTCCCCTTATGTTACAGCCAGTAGGTTACTATGCAAAAGAATCTGCCATTTTAAAACTCTGAAGGGTGGGGGAGGGGGAAAGGAGAGAGGCTGCCAAGCCCTGGCTCTGGCTAGTTGGTCAATATATTTTTTTTTTCTTCCTCATTTCCTCATCAGTTGGATTTAGACAAGCTTGTTATCTAGTCCACAGAGAGACAGGCATTACTTCCAGCTCTCTGCCATGTTTACAGTACCCAACTTTATCTTCTGTGTAAACAGTTTAAGCTCCTAGTTTAAACATTCTGAATGATCTTTTTAGGATCCAGTATTTACTTTAATAATAAAACAAAGACACCACAGAGCTTACATTTGAGACCTTGAGTAGGAAGTCTCACCCTAAGAAGGTTGTCTGCAACTGCTTCTTACTAGAGGGACATTAAAGGCAATTGAAATGCTACTTCTGCAGAGGAAATCTGATGAACTTCAAGCCATTCTTACACTCCCACATCTTCCCATTTAGGTCTGTCTTGAGAGAGCACAAGACTTTTTCAAAGTGTACTCACAGGTGCCATTATCTCTAGGGGCATTTTTCCTAAATTTAATGTGCATGTTACAACCTCAGTCAAAACAGGAAGAGCACAACAATTTTCCGATATTACCCTGTATTTGGAGTAAAAAAGGAAGCATTTAAGAACAAATCTTGTATTTTTCTGCAAAAGTGAAATAAACACCAACATTCAAACAGTTACATACATGTTCTGGAGACTGAAACAATTTATCCTTTTCATATCAAAATTCACCCTTTACTAGAACAGCAGTCAGTCAAGCAGAAAAAAACCCTATACTTAGAGAATGGTCACACTGCAAAGATTTTTTGCTACTAAAAGGATAGAAGTGTTTATTTGAAAACTAACAGATATTGAAAAACAGTTTTTTGTTACGAAGTGCAGACACAAAACTGAAGTTAAATACACACACAAAGCAATGACACTATTACATAAAATTCACATAACAATGCAAAATACACACTGTAAAGTCATGCCCAGCAGAACTCCAGTAGACACGAAGTTGAGAGACATAAATAAAATTCCAACAGTGGACAAGCATCTGCAGCAGCTTCCTTCCATCCACTTACCATTAGATTTGCAAGTAGAAATAAACACATGCAACAGAGTATCATCAGTATAAACACTGCACATACCTACAGGCATGGAGACAAAAATCCTAGGACCACGAATTTGGAGAGAAATAGAACACATGGATAAATGGTATCTAGTGTTAACAATAACAGGGTAACTAGACTTGAAGTTAAGGTGCCTAGCTACTGCAGTTTCATAATTTAAAACTCCATCTGCACAGTGCTTTCAAAGCCCCTGATGAGAGTTGTTCCACAGGTGGAATGTGCTTTAAGCTGCTCCCTCATGAGGAGCCCACGGGGCCCTCCCCACATCGTGAAACCAGAGCACAGGCAGCACCAGATACGAGGTTAAGGTTCAACAAAATTGAACATTCAAAAAAAGCAGTGTCCTGAGCTCTCCAGAAACATGGTATCTGGAACATGGCTATATGAATTGGGTAACAGAAGCCCAGAAGCAATCTCCAGCTTGGCAAGAAGTAGAAAGTGTGTACACATGCACCATGGATGCATGCCTTCTAGGAAGAAACTGGACCCATCCCGTGGTGCCGTAGTACTCATCTGTTCAAGGACTATGATTCAGTACCTACAGAGCTGTGCAAGGACTATGATTCAGTGCCCACAGGGCATGTTGGATTTGGTACAGATGCACAGATTAATTGCACACCACTGACGTGTCTGGCTGCCAAAAGGCTACGAACCCATACACAAGAGCACTCAGAGAAGTCAAATCATCTGCTATAGCACTGCTGATGAAAGCCTTCCTGGCCTCAGATCCACTCAGCACAACTACAGAAATATTCTGTATCACCTCTTCTGTAAGCAGCCTCAGAACACAGTTAGTTAGAAGTTAGTTAACTTGCATGGCAAGGTTCAGTTTGAGGCTCCTCATGCCCAGCTTGGGCTAGAACAAACATTACCTGCTATGGAATTATTCACATTGCCATTCATGAACTCACAGTTTATCAGGGACATCTCACATGTGGCAAAGACACACCCAAAGAACTGGATGATTTATGGGTTTTCTTATAGAACAGCTTCCTACAGCAGGAACTTTCCAATGCAGCAGACATTTGCCAGCAATCTCTGAATATTACAATGTGAAAAAACAAGACAGAGGAAGAAGATGCAAATAACTATAAATTTCATTAATGAAGATGCACTTGGCACTGTGGCGAAACTGGAAAATTACTTTTGCCTTATGGCACTTTCATGAGCATCACAGAAAGCAGACCAAAACAGGGAAGCCAATTTGATAAAGAGAAATGCCCAATCACTTTGACTGATCAACTGGCTTTATTGTCTTTCAATAAAAATTAATCTGGCTTTGAAAGTTTTAATAGCAAAACAAATATTAACTTACTGAATGTCTTACCACTCACCTCCATCTCCCCCATGTTTGTGGTTATACAGTTACTTGCATAAAATACAAATATTGTCAACAATACACACAAAAAATCAGTAGCTCTAAAAATTCTGTAAACTTCTGTTGAAGAATAAGAATTTATTTCTGGCCTGCTTACTCTTTAAAAATGCCTAACTGGATAATTTAAGGAAAAATGAGCACTTCTGAAGTTACTGACCTTTAAGACTTCATTTCTGCTTTCAAAAATTCTAACCACCTACTTTCCCCTACTTACAAAATAGATACTCAAGAGACTGAAATAGCCACCACTGTAAGTTAGAGAAACCAAAACCTAGCCACATGCATAGATTTTTATTTTTTTTCCATTTCTGAAAGCAGAGAACAAGCAGTTCCAGATGCTCAGCTTAGTTAGGAATGACACAAAACTATCCTAAAATTATCTGAGGCAAACAGACTGGCCAAAATAATACAGTGCTAGGAGAAATCTCTGCATATGGAAGCAAGTCCATGCTCAGTTTACTCAAATATGAGGTCAACTTTGACCTTACTTGAGGTGTTAGGGAGAATGAAGTATCTGTGAAGTATCTGTGGCTACCAGCCTTGTTCTTGGTAAATCTCAACTCAGAACTATTCAAAACATTAATTTATACAGCTGAATTGTATTAAGATTATGTGGTAGCAGGCTTTTCAGACTACCACTGCTACTTGACTAAAAGGGGAAGATGTAGTACCTGCTTCATCAGTCTAGAATCAGGTTTTAGTCTAGAATTGTAGTTTTAAAACATTCTTTAATTTACACTGTCACTATATAACTATACTCACAAAGAACTGCAGAAAAATACTCTTTGTTGGCAGAGAGGTCTTGGCATTTTGTTCCTTTCCATGGTAAAAAGCAGATAAAAATTAATGAATGCCATTCCTAGTTGCTCTCAATGTTGAGAGAGCATACAAACATACATCTTCTAGGTGAAGGGAATCTACCACTATATCCTAAAGTACAAAACAAATCACAAACTGGAACAAACGTACAGAATTAAAAGGCAGGCATCAAGGCAACCAATCCCATGGTGCTTCTGAATTCACACTTACAGTGGAAATTGCTTGTGACAAATATCACAGAATTTTATACCCAAAAACCTTCATTTAAAGCCTTCACAACGTTGATGGAAGACATTCCTCTTTAAAAGACACTCGCAACACAGTAAGAAGTTTGAAGCTTAAAGATTGATGGTTTGATCTGCTATCAGACCTGAAAATGCCCAGTTTCTCAATCCCACAAAAGGAAGATCAGCTGGCCTGAATTACCATCTTGCTTCCCCAACACCACCCCCTTTTTGGACCATCTAAAAGCAGGAAAAAACATGGAATTTCCTAAGACAGTTACAGACAAAAGCATTTCAGGTTCCCCCACAAGTAACTTTCCAGTGACAACAGTTTACCAAGGCTGGATTCATAAGAATTAATGCCACTTCTTGACAAATCTGATAATATCAGAAGAAAAGCTTTAAGATACAGACTCAAAAACTGAAAATGAGCATAATGAACTATAAATGTTGACAAGCACTGCTTCAAGTTTATTAAAGCTTAGTTGGAGCTTTAAGACTAGACAGTGGTCATCTGATCCCATCTTCACCTAGGGAGAGCTAGGAAAACATCTTTAATTGTTGTACAACACAAAAAAGTCAGCTGTGAAGAAAGAGCAGGGAAGAAAAAAAAAAAAAAAAGACCAAACAAACAAAAAAGCAACAAAAAAACCCCCATAAAAATTGTGAGTTGGGAAGGCTGGAATGTAACTGGTTCCAACAAGGCAGCTGCAGTAACAAGTTAGGTAGCAGCCTGTCTTTCTACTGGAGTCAAACTTTCATCAACTTTACAAGAGTTCTACTTGTCAACCACTTGCAAGATTTAATACCTGTATACACTTACATCTTTACTCCATCTAACCTCTGCAAACAAATCTCAACTCACTTATTCACAGGTTGGAGTAAAAACTGCAAATTTTCATCAACCTTCTTTTATCTGAAGGCTTTGCCATTCATACAAACAACCATACTCCAGAGTAACTTCAGTCTCTAGAATATACAGCCCTCAGCACAACAAGCATGACATTCAGTCAAGACATCACTGTTAATGAACTCAGATTTCAGTTTTACTTCACATGCTTATTAAAGACAATTCCTCCCAAATTTTAAAAATAAATGAAGATTTCTCTTCCATTTGTTGTGCTCTTATTGAGGTTGTTAGGTGCTCAGAAGTTCCCCCATAAGCACTACACTTACACAGTGATGCCATCTTTTGAGTTCACAGATCAGAGATTTTTTTATCAGTTGAATTTGGGGGGAAGAGGGGGAGAGGGTATGTTCTTTGGTTTTGGGGGGTTTTTTTGGTTGGTGGTTTTGTTTTTAGGTTTTTTTATTTAAACCTTCCATCCTATCTTTCCTAAAGGTGAGTCTATTCCTTCTAATTAACATGGATTCCTGCTATAACAAGGGAAAAAAAATACTGACCACTCCCATGATATAGTTTTAAATGCAGCCACCTAATGGTGCTTAATGAATACTGAGATATAGCATATAAAAAGACTTTGTCAGTGTACAGAGATAACAGCAAAAAGAATTTGCTGAAGTATGGAAATTTTTTTTTCAATTTCCCAGACACCATTTATAGCACTTTGCCAGGTATTTTAACAGTAGCTAGCACAATAATCCCCTGTGCAGACGGAACAGCAATCATTTCCTGCTCATCTTTACACATATATACAAAAGCTGCAGCTCAACCACCATCATTAAAAAAACATCTGCCAATTACTGTTTCAGTTACATACACAGTTTGTCAAGTTTCATACTAAGACACCCTTTGGAGTTCTCATTTGGGTTCCTTTGTGAGTATGAAGCCACTACAGAGATAAGACTCCCAATTATCTTTAAACAAAGAAGTTTGTCAAAACTATTTGGGAGGCTAGAACTTATCACAAGTTTCCCTTGAGAGAACTTAGTAAAACAAGATCTTAAATAATGACCACAGTAAAGAGATGAGTCACATTTGGAACAGATTTCTGGAAAGATCAGAAGTGAAACATCACTTTGAAACAAATCTGAACCTGAAAGAATGTGCTGTTTAAATTTTTGGTAGGGCTTCTGTTTAACATGAAATGTAAATCAGCAAAATCTTGTTTCTTTAGGATATTCCACACCAGTATTATATATGGCTAGAGTTTCCCAGGCTACTTTCAGTAGCAGCAGTGTCACAAAGAAATTAACAAGCACAGTTAATATTTGAGGGCAAGTTAAATTCCATCTTTCTTCAAAAGAATGTTACTGACTGCCTTTCCATGACCTTCAGATTAGGACAATCTGTACTTAGCTTTTAGATTGTAAAAAGGTTAAATCCATTTCAATTTTGCCATTTGAGCAGGTTCAACCAAGTGTTTGTGAAACTGCTCCTTCTTTTAAAGGAGGCTAGAAGTTGCTTAAGTTCTAAAAAAATCCAAATTCCAAAAATTAACTTGAACCACATTGTTTTAAATTGTTCTGATTAACTACTCATTAATAGGACAAGAAAGAAACATGCAGTTCAGACTATGAATGCATAATGCAAAGCCAACAAAATCAGATGAGAAACTTGTAAAAATAGGTTTTATCAACCCATCACTTACTGATGAGAAGCACAGAATCACAGACCAGTTTGGGTTGTAAGGAATCCTTACAGGTCATCTTGTCCAACACTTCTACAGTGAGCATGGATCTTCAACTAGACCAGGTTGCTCAGAATCCTGTCCAACCTGACCTTCAATGTGCACAGGAGGACATATGCCACCTCTCTGGGAAACCTGTTCCAGGGTTTCACCTCTGTTACAAAAAATTACTTCCTTACATCTAGCCTAAATCTACCAGTTTTAAACCATGACCCCACTGTTATATCACAATAGACTGCTAAAAATTCTGTCCCACTCTTTCTCATAAGCCTCTAAGTACTGAAAAGCTGCAATAAAGTCTCCCTGGAGCCTTCTCTTCCACAAGTTGAACAACTCTCTCAGCCTGTCTCCATAGCAGAGATGCTCCAGAGCCAGCAACCAAGAGAGCGAAAAGACCACGGTGCTGCCAGCACTGCAGCTCCCACCATGCAGTCCCATCCCTCCCACCCCTGGTGTCCTGCCTGCTTCAGCCTTTTGCCCCCCCTGAAACCTTCTGCTCCCAAGACAGGGACCAAGCCTGACCCGTGCAGCCTGGGGACACTCGTGGGAGCAAGCAGAGGTGACCACTGGTGATCACTCCTGTCTCAGGCTCAGCAAATCTGTGCTGAACACCAAGGTGGGAGCAGCCCCTTCCCTGCAGGATGGGCACCCCTAGCAGAGGTGGCACCCTCGTCTGCTTTGGCACCTGTGGATTTTTGGCAGGAAGGTTCAGCAATTCAGGGCAAGCATCCCCGCCCCTGCCTGGCTGACAGGTGACCCATAAACACAATTTACAGAGAATTTCCCAAGAACGTGGGGCCACATCTCCCACATCATCTCCTAGAAGGCAGTCTCCTCCCTCATCTGCAAACCTGTCCCACCAGCACAGCAGCTCACCCCAGCCACAAGCTCCCCATGTGCCTGACACAGAGCCAGGGGACACTGGTGATCAGGGCCAGCTGAGCAGGTGACCCTGGACAGTCCCCCCAGCTCTGCATGGCTCCCACACACCCGTGCAGCTCTGCTGATGGCTCCATGTGTTTGCTGATTTGATGCCTGGATCTTCTGCATCCAACAGATGAGCACCAGCCTGCCTTCACCAGACACCTCCCCCCCTGGCCACATCACTGCATCTCTGACAGCTGCTGCCCTGAGGGTCCCCTGGGAGAAGGGACCATTCCTCCCTCCCTCTTGTCCTAGACATTCCCTGGGGCTCCCCCATGGACCAACCACAAAACTTCACACCCTTCAACCCACAGGGAAGTGTGGTGTCCCCAGCCTCCCTGTGCTGTTCCCATGCTTTCCCACATAAGAGGACATGGAGAGGCAGTTTGCACAGCTCAGCCTCTCCAACACGACCACCCCGCTGGGGCAGCAACATCCCAGCCCCTGTGCTGCCCCTCACATCCAGGCCATTGGGCACCATTGGAGCCATTTCCCACTGTGACATTGGCTCCATCACTGCCCATGGAATAACTCACTCTCAGCTCCCCAAGAGCTCCAATGCAGTCCAGAGCCTACAGCAATTCAACACCATCAAGATGGGGCAACATGAACAGCGACAGATCTGTCACCATCAAAGTCTGTCAGGCTATAAGAACAAGAGGGAAATCTGAAAGTCACCTTTCCAAACACATCCAGTAAGAGCAGAGCTCTCACAGCCAGCATTGGAGTGGGAAAGTTGGATGAAATGCAGAGCAGGGGTGAGATGGAGATGGAGAGATGGGAATTGGGTGGGCAGGAGGTGGTGGTGTAGCTGGGGAGGGTGATGTCACATTATAAAGGCTCTCATGACACCTCTGCTCTTCTTTTTCATGTAACATGTTAAACTACATGTGGACTATTAACTTCAGGAAAAACTGAAGCCACCAGAATAGTTACAAAAAGTCCCATTTAACACAAATGGGAATCACTTGAACTGAAAACCAACCTGAACTATACCTGGTAGCAGAAAAGTCCCACTTTCAAGCAACAAAACTCATCAAATTTAGTTGTGTGCAGGCCAGTCTCAACAATCCAGCTCCTACAATATTCTCATAAAGAGAAGAAAAACAATACTGGCACAGAAAAGTCACCACACAGTAAGTAAAGTGTTATCTTTATGAAGCATTGTACAAATCCAGATTGAACAAGACTGTCTAACACTGAATAACATTACGTGCAGCTCTCGATCTGACAACTGCAGTAGCTGAAAATTGCCAAGTACATTTGTCCTGTCCCTCTTTCCCCCCCTTTTAGCACTGTCAGCTTCACACAGACAAAAGGAGGGAGAACTTGCTTCTCTTCCATTCAGGTTAACCTGTTACTCCTGCTACACACAGTAGATAAAATAGACTCTTACTGAGGATTAACTCGGTCTCAAACCTTGGGTTTGCAGAGGAAGGGATAGTAACGAGCAGACTGATTCAAGTATGCAAGTCATTGGGGCTGGGGATTCATTAAAAGCCTTTTTTTCTTGCAATATCTTTTTTTTAACCATATACTTTCTGAAGTCCAAGGACAAACAAAAGCCTTGAACATTCTCATTAAAAGTTAAAAGATCTTGACACTGAACGTAGCCCATCACACTCACATTTACCAAATCCAGATGGGATGCTTTTGACAAGGACTGAATAGCCACAAAGATTCACACAAGATTCTCACCCAGTCCAACAACAAGTATTTAGGGAAATATTCTCAGGACCACTTCAAAGGTAGTACAGACACTGCCTGAACTAGAAGTTCTATCTGCACATTTGATAGCTAAGCACATCCTCAGCCTCCTCAACTAACACAAACAGCAAGTGCCACACTCCAATCCAGCACTTTGTGGGAAAAAACAAAAGCCTGAATGTATTTATTTTACACTTACTGCCTGGTAACTGTGTGACAGCTTCAAGTATTGTGAATAAAAGCATTCCCTGTCAACCTGTGCTCTATTATTTATTTCTTATACATTTATCATGTCACCTCTCAACGTCCATAAAATCAAGACCTAAGATTATTACTAACATATTTAGGTTAATATCCCATCTTAGAATATAAAGATTTCCTACGACCTTAAACATTAGTTTATTCTATGACCAAAATTTATAGAAAGCAGGCAGGTAAATGATAATTTACTATCATATTATTTACATTTTCTGAAATCCATGCAGGTTCAGTCTCTGCAAACATGTGGGAAAGAGCAATGATGCTACAGTGGGGTTTTGTATTGGTTGGTTACAACTCTTCAGTTGTTACTGGATTAAAGCTGTTCTTCAGAAGCTTCATGATGTTTTTTAATCCCTGACTATAGTTTAGTGCCCTGGATGTCTGTACTCTCTGAGAATGACACCTAAAGAGATCATTAAATGAATTATCAAGCCATCAGGGCTTCATCTTTAACAACATCCATTTTCTGCCACCTGTTCTTCTCTAACCTCTGCTTTCCTGAAGGTCTCCCCTTCTTCACTTACCCTGCTCCTCAAAACGGCAGAAACATCAAACAGCACAACAGAACAGCAGTGAGCAGGAGGTGCACAAGTCCTGGATCAGCCAGCAGTGTCTCAATCACACCACAGTCTTTTGTTCCTACCCCTGAAGTACTGAGAATTTCCACTCCCCCCAGCTACAGTGGATGCCAAGAGAACTGTTTGGTTGTGGAAACGTGTCCCCTGGCTCAGAGGGACCACCAGTAGTGCTCTGTGGGGTGGGCAATAGTTATTCAGGGTCAGGGATTTGGTACTGCTGTTGTTGGTTACTTCTTATACTCTGCCCATACTCCAGTCTGGGGGAGAAAAAATAAAGTAAAACCAAAACAAAACCCACAGTGTTACCATGAAGATAGCATTCTTCCAATTGTAGAAAGCCCATTCGGTACTAATGGCAATAAATGGAATAAAAGCTGAAAACATTTGGCTGCTGCATCTTCAATTTCTTAGCTAGCACACTACTTCTAGACAAAAAAAGCCTATGATAAACCAAAAAGTTTCACACTGATACTTGATACTTGGACTTCTACAGTTGTACTCAGCATGAATTCATTCTGGATTAACAGATGAAAGGAATCATCATATCCATATGATATAAACCACAAAACAATTCTAGCATCTATAAAAACAGTGAACTGTCAGTATTACTGCCCTCCTGTCCACACTTCACTTGTCTGCACAGCTGTGACAGCAGACCTGAATCCATCATCTCAAACTCTCATCTGATACCAACAAGGTTACACAGCATTTTGCTCTCACATCCTAAGAAAGTGGGGGACAGCAGAACTGTCTGGGGGGAGGACTGAGTACTCCTTTGGACTGAAATTATTTAAATTAGGGGGTAGGTGGCTTTTTTGTTTTACTTATATAGGAGATAAAAGACAAAGAGCAATGTCTCACAAAGCACAGAACACTCACACATAGCTATGCTTTCCCTATTTGCCATGCACAGTACAGTAGTTCTACATTTATTTAGCAACAATAGCCAAGCCCCTGCAAAGGTCTTGCTGCAAGTTCAGAGCAGGAGAACAGCCTACATTTCATATTTCCTTCCTTCTGCAAGGTTGAGTCACATCCTTAGGTCTCCTTTTAGAAAGCTAACAAACCATAGTAAAAAAAGAAAAAAAGCCTCTTTAATGGAGAAGCCTTACACTCAGGAGAACACATGGCACTGACACGGGCCACGGTTCATTTCTTTGGCTCATTTTCTGTAGTGACACAGACAAGAGAACTGCACACCTTTTTTCTTGTTAGAAGCAAAACCTGATGCTCTTCACAGCTATAGATAACTTCAAAGGTTTCAGAGATAAATGAAAGGCATTAACATTTATAAGGAATGAATTAGAGCAAACAAATTCCTTGAAATTACTGTATTAAAACCAAACCAAAACAAACCCTCAAATATGAGGGAAAGCAGGATGTTCAACTACCTTTAAAGCCAGCCAGATGTCTTTCTAAAGAGCAAGTTCAGTATAAAATTAAGATCTGCATTTTTTTTTTTTATTTTGGTTTCTATCACATCAAATAAAATTAAGCTTTTATCCTGTTATATTTTAAGCCATGAAGGCCAACAGAACAAACAGTTGTTGCCTCATTTTCCTCTACCGTACCAATATGAACATCACTGGGTTAACATGGGTAAGTTCCCAAGTTAAAACTATTCTAACCACACAGGTTTGTTTGAAATCTGGGCAAGTTTCCCCAGTCTGTTTTGTGCAGCCCAAGTAGAACACAAGCTGAGACAAGCAAAACTATTAAGGATGCAGTATGCAACACACTACTATTGAAGCCTATATTACCACATTGAAATTGATGGACCCCTTCAGATCATCTACTTTACACACTTAAATGATCAGAACTATTAAGTAACTCGGATCAAAGCACCTCAGTCAACAAAGAGAATGAAATAACAATCACAGATCTGCTGGTAGAGGTCTTTTTGTCCATACAACTTTCAACTCCATGCTCAGTATATCAGATTCTGAAACAATTACTCTCATATTATTTAATATTGTGTATTTACAGATATTTTTGTATCAATATATTTTAAATCCTATATTTTTATTTGTTACACATTAGATTATGAATTACTATCCATGTCTTCCAGTGTATCAGAAGCTGTGCAATGACAAACACAAATGTAGTAGTTTTCTTATAAATGTGATAAGCAGAACAAACTGATTCCCTGTTAGCAGGCAACCAGACTAGATAACACATTTCCACACTTCCTGCTGTGGACAGGCTAAACACCTTGATATACTGTTTGAATCTTGGTATGTAATGTGGTCTTCTATAAACACAGGTGCAGGTAAAACTAAAACAGGGAAGTCCATTGTAAAAGGTGCAAGACTCATTAAGGATGGGGCAGTTCTGAGGGTGTAGCTTTCAGAAATATTTTTCAAAACTATTTAAGCCTAGATAGCCGTTATAACAACAGGGCAGCATATTTAAAAAACAACATTATTTCTATTTAAAGATAAGATCAGTGCCATTTTGCAAGGTACGCAGGTCAACTATTGGGAGCAGGTGCTCCAGCAAAGGAGGAACTAATTGCTAAGTTTCAAGACTGAGGACATGGCTGCTGTGTCAGAGACCAACTTCTGCAAAAGACTTCCTTTTCATAATTAACCTACAAAAGTGGGGTGGAAGATCACCCTTTTCAGATTTGCTCAAGACAAATTACAAAAGCCATCCAGATTTTCAAAATTCTAAGCAACTACAACATTTATGCTATTATAAATTCTCAGGCAATAATAGACACTGACAAATGAGAGTTGCATCTTTCAGTAGGTATTACCTTAAGACTCTGATAAATACCTATTAAAAAAACCAAACCAAACCAAAAAAAAAAACAAACCAGGAGATGCTGTATTTACTTCTGCTCAAACAGCACCAGAAAAACTTGGAAGTATTGACCCTGAACATCAGTTTCACTGCAAAAACAGAAACTTTTTTCCAGAAGCTGTGTTTTAGACAGTGTAAGACTAGCTAGTGCTCATGGCTCTTCACAAAGAGTAATGGTTTGCCTCTACACTGTAAAGGAGCACTTGTCAGAAAACCAGACAACTACAGGCACACAGTCTGCCCCAATTACAAGTGCTGAGAAACCTTGAGAACCACAGCGCAAAGGAAAAAGAAAAAAAAATAAAAAGGCATGCCTTGTTCAACAAGCTGTCCCCAGTTCCAAAGCACAGTTCAAACAAAACCTGTCTCAACTTCTTGGCCCTGCATGAAGAACAGAAAAACAGACCCTAATGAGCATGGTCACAGGATCCTCAACCTGATCAATCAGGAAGTAGGGGGGGAGACAAAAAACAATAACAAACAAAACCACAAAAAAGTCTATTCCGTTTCCATTTCAGGTGTTTCTAGCCTCAACTTCATAGAGATGATCATGAATATTAACGATGGCAAGTGAAAGAAGCACTAGAGTAACAATCACGGCTACTGTACTACTGAATTAGGAGCTACCAGTAGCAGTTACTCTGAACATTTCAGTTTTACATTCAGGGATGAACAAAGCAGAGAAATGTGGTCAGTCAAGGCAAAAATACATGAAGAATGTTACCTATATCAGATATTTCCTAAAGTACAAGAAGAGCTTTCTACATAAATGCTAAATAAAAGAGAATTAAAAAGGACAGAGCAGTAAGAGTGAAATTACCTGGTCAGACACAAGACAAGAGCTCAAACCTTCCAGCTGCTTGTGCAACTGCTGACAGGCAGGACCCAGCCTCACTACAGGATTCTGGTACAAGCAGATCCTGGAACAGCAGTCTCAGCAATGTATGAAGCAGATCACAGCTGACAGCAGTAAGGAAGATCGGATGTTACATACAGTAGCACACTTACTGTCTTTTGTTTTCTTTCTCTGAACTTCCAAAGATGAGTTGTAACATTATCTCAAATTAAGACTGAACACTGTTCTTGAAAAAAAGATACACTTAAGTAATAGCTTAAAATAGCTTATTTTTTCTTCTCATGATGTTACCAAGAAATATCTGGAACTGGTAAATCAGACCTGTACTTGTTTACAACACGATAAAAATGAAACATCCAATCTATTTGCATTTTACCAGGACTAGAGCAAACACATTTAGTTGTTTGAGGTTTTTGTTTGGCTGGTTTTGTTATTCCTAACAGTCTCATTCAGAACCAGCATATAGACCCATTCTAAGCACAACAAATGTACTTTTCTTTTAAAGAAAGCATTTGGCTTTCAATTTTTTTATCATGCAAAAGTACTGAGACCAAAGACAACATGTTCTCTGAGAAGTTAAAGCTATGTAATTTTGGATGCTAAACACAAACTACTTGAAGTTAATCAGTGATTTTTAGTTCTTTTTCTGAAGCTATTGCATATACATCAACACCACACCACTAAGCAGCACTGAATCATTCTGGCAGTGCTGTAAAGCAAATGTATTGTGAAAACTGAACTATACTGCACTCAGTATTTTGTATTTCCTGACAACTGTCAGCAGTACACAGTATGTCCTGATGGGTGAGTGCATGTATGCTTGTCCCCTGGCAGAGATCTGTCCTCAACAGATGGAACAAGAACATAAGGCAAAGCCTGAATCACTGGTAGACCAAAACAGAGGCTTCAGAATCACATATTTTGGCCAGAAATTAAAATATTATTTTCCTAAAAATACATATGGGTTCTATATCAACACAATTAGCTTGGGATACAAACTGCCCTGCTTGAGTACTGTGCTGAGACATAATATAGCTGTCTATACTTAATAGTACGTGGACACATGCAAGTATGTGGGTGCACATGTTTATATATATATATATATACACACACAAAAAAAATCTATATACACAGCTGTAAGGTACAAACTACATCACCTTTTTGCATTTCCATCCTCTGGAGACAGATGGTTGCTGGTTTGGTTTTTTCCTTTTTAAACAAAGTTTTATCATGACTGTACTTCCTTTTCTTTTTCAGTGCTGCTACTCCCAGCTCTCTCCTGACTCACCCACACGAAGCTATGCTTCAGCCTGTTGTGCTTCATGTTCTTCTATAAAGTGTCACTACAATTCTTACTTAAACTGAAGGTATTTAAATTGCACAAATCCACTCACTGAGGTACAGGTGGGCAGAGCCTACAGATCACACCACTGCATACAAAAAGCCTACATAAGGTGAGAAAAGAACACCTGAGAGACTCACTGCTAAAAACCTTTAAGTGTCCTTTTGCAGAATGTACCTTAAGTTTGAACAGTAATATTTGCAACATACCCATAATGACAGCAGAGACAGCTGTGCTTCTGAGAAACCCAGTATAGAGTTTTCAGCTCAAAAGCACTCCTGTGATCACTCCCATCCCTAACAGGGAAGAAAAATCTCTACCTTAAGATCCAAAGAGATTTGCTACCAATGCTTGCAAAAGAAACCAAGTTTCCACCACAGAGTTTTCAAAGTTAAAACTGTTCCTACTCCTGCTAGCTGCAAAGCTGATCAGCCAAAATATTAACTGAACATAAGCCAACACAGTAGACCTGGCAAGAAAAAGCAAAAAACCACAGCTCCATCAGTAAGGGTTCCTGTTCTTGTCTTTACCCAGGAGAAATTTTTTTTTTTGTTAATACTATACATTTTTCTAACCAGCATAAGCCTCATTGATAGCTCCCAAGAAAAACTTTTGAGTTATGAGCTAGTAGGAGGATAAAAAAAAAAACCAACACAAAAAACATCACACAAAAACTTACTCTCACAAAAAAAAAAAAAAAGTCACATGGCAGCAAACACTTTTTGCTCTTCCCTCTAATAGCAGCAGAAACAGCAGCTTTACACTTCTTACATTGGTTGATATGATTTTGCTTCTGCAGAGAAACTTGAGAAGCCACAAGGCTCTACAAAACAGAAAGAACTTATGGTTACTCCTTCCAGTGGCCACAATATGACAGAACTCTCTCTTAAACTAACCAGTTAAGCAGAGCACTGTGGACAACTGAGAGTTCCAACAGAAAAATAAAAATCCTTCTTCTTCCTCCTCTCCTTCACTATCGTAAAAAGAAAGAATTTGCCCACAATTCTGTTAATGAAACCACACTCCCACTTTGACTTTTCCATAACATTTACACACCAAAAATTGGTGGTTTTTAAGAAAACATGGCAGTCTAGCCCTTGAAATTTGGCCCTAAAACTGTGCAAACGAAATCCAAGTAAAGAACACAGGAAAAATCTTCATCCACATCAACACCAAAAGTCTGTGGGAGTTACTAACACCAGAGTGTGAGTTGAGAGTCACACAACACCAGAATCAATCCTTCCTCATTTCTCTGAGCAAGCAACATATTTACAGAAGAAACCAGAAGTAACTTTGCCTTTCTGACAAAATAAAATGGCTATATTCTGCTGCTGCAATAAACAGAATAATCTTCAGGGGTGCCACGATCTCCAATTCAGTTATGGTAGCTACTTGTCCAAACTGGCTATGAACAACACAAGAAACAAATGTGAAATTAGAATATGGTATTAAAATGGAGTCATAGCAAGAAAAAAGCAGCAAGTTCAATGGGGATGTGGCTACAGTATGTAAACTAGTCTAAAACGACTCAAGTTCCAGTCATTTCTAACCATGCAAAACTAGCTCAACTTCTCTTCTTTGTGCCTCTGCTTCTCATGTGTAAAATAGGAAGCAAACCACTTCCTCATCTCACTACACCATTCTAATAATAAATAACTGTACAGAAAGCAGTACCAGACTATCCAAGAGGATATTAACTGAATCTCTGGAGCAATCTAGTAAGATCATGGTAAGGTATTACACAATGAAGACAAACTATTGAGCATTTAACTGAACTATAGCATCAGCCACTTTGTTCTGCAGATAAAGTAAGGGTCCTAATGGAAGAAACTACTATGGCTGCTTTTTTTCTGCAGTTTCTTCTCTTTTAAACACTGCTTCACAACCTAACAGAAAAGGATAAGTATAAACTCTTCACTAGGAGATGAGCCCAGACACTTCATCCTAGTATCTGCATGGCACATCAACAGAATGAGAACCATTTGCTCACAATACCTTTTTCTGCTATATAAAGCTACAGTCATCAACAGACATGATGGTTACAAATGGCCATGGACAAAACTCAGTACGTTCTGTTTCACTGTAGTCCCTTCCTTAGGTGTTTTTTTTTTTTTTTTAAGCCTACTTTCACCATCCCGAGTTCCTTGTTCAACAGACCTATTTTTAAGTCTTTACTGCCTTCTTTACAAAAACCCAGCTGCTTCTCCTGTCCAGTCTTCTCCCCACCAGCTCTCTTTTCTGTATTTTCTTTGTCCAGCAAGTCCCCATTTCCCTTCATGTCCCTAAGACACTGGGTGACAGGCAGCATCATTCCCACAGGCTCCCTCAGTACCTGACCCAGTACTCTTCACACAGCCAACAAGTTCCCAGCCCAGACTCTCCAATAGTTTTTGAAAAACTTGTCTCCAACTCAGTCCCAGATTCTAATTAATATTCTTCCTTGCTTTAAACTCAAAGCAAGCTGCTCCTCCTACTACTTAATTGAAATCACTTCTCACCTCAGCTGTCATCTCCATCCAAACCTGTTTCTTCTCCCATGCTGCCTAGTTGGATACATGTTTATTAGAGCATGAGTTTTCACAGGACTCTAATGGGGTCAAACTGAGGCCCATTCTGGACTAGAGACAGGGAGAGAAGCAAAGCAAGAGCCTTAAGCCCTGTAAAAACACTCAGCCCTAAAGCTGGGACACAACAGAGCTATTTGAAGAGCTGACAGAAAATTTTAAGACTACAGTTACAACATCTGTTTCCAAGCCTCACTTTTGGCAGATACTCAAGTAGTTTGACTGAAATTCCTTTGAAAACCTGACACAATATTAACATGAGTGTTATATAACATTATTTGCTCAAAGTATTAGGATTTAATCAATAGTCTCTTACACTGCCATTTACTAGACTTCACTCCCAAGTAAAACTTACCTACAGTAAATTCCCTATTGGCACACAATTCAATTCTGTGTTTATTAAGAAGCCATAGTTACAGAACAATGAATAGTGTTCTCCATACCGAGTTGGAATGTTGCTAAAATCAGAAGCCTCAGGAAAAGTAAGAAAACAACTTGGGTTTTGTTAGGCTGGTTGAAATCTCTTGTAAGGCCACGCTCTGAACTTCATGCTAGTAGGTATCAACTAGGACATGTTATTCTGTTACTACTGCTAAGAAAAGAAGTAAGCTCTCAAAAAGTAAGAACAGCTTAAGCATCTGAAGTACTATTTTAGTGCTCAGGTGAATATGACTTTAGACAGTTGCATGTGAGAATGAGCAGTAAGACTGACCAGAGCAAAAAATTTTGAAACTATCATTACAATTCACTTGTCTATTCAGCTGACAAATCCACATCTCGCCACATAAGACTTCTACACATAAGCAGGAAATCTAAACTCTCAATCAATTAACTACTATTCATAAGCCATCCTTACATAATGCTCTGCTTTGTCTGGATGATCATCTATATAAAAGGTCAGCAATTTTATCTTTGAGATGAAGCCTCATGAAGTTGAGTGGTTTCATCGTTCACATCCACACTGAGAAGAAACAGTTTCAAATAACTTCACGTCTCAGTACATAAAAGGTGCAAATATAACAAAAGGAAATAAACTAGCTTTTCATGCCCAGAATGCACTTTCCCTGAGAGGCTTCAGGAACCCTGAACAGGAATGCTTTGTTCTAAAAAAACAAGAGCTATGAATATATTTCTTATTAACTCTTACAGATTCCCCCCCCTCACCCTGCAGACTGGAAGTGCTAGAACTCAGAAAACTGATTTACTTTTTTTTTTTTTTCAGTAGAAAGGTCAAACTGATTTGTACATCAGAAACTGAAATAAACTCCTTTGTTGTCCAACACAAAAAAGACAAGAAATCCCTTTCCATGTGAGGATGTTACCCACAAGACTGCCATAATAAAAAGAAGAACCAGCCATCACCCAGTGCCACACCTGACTGGGAGAATACACAATTAGATCTAACTTTTGAAGTTATACAATTGCTAGAGCCACTAGTCACAGAAACAGGGCTTTCCAGTCAGCTAATTTACAACTAGGGCTCCTAGTAACTCATCTGTTACTGTGTATAATACACCAGAAAAAGTTACTCACACTAACACTCCACTTAATTTAATCATCTAGTACTGATGGAGAACCAGAATTGCCTCCTGGCTGAATTTAAGTCTTTTGAACTACAGCAGTTAAATAGAATCTGCTCACAGAACAGCCTCCTGCAAATCGGGAACAGTTAAGCCCCACAGTCTGAAGTAAAAAGTGTTTTTAAAATGTATCTAGGACAGTTCTGCTGCACTTTCTTATATATAAAGTGATTACCAATATAATTTTTTTTTTTTGCCTGGTGGTCACTGATGCAGGTAAAGCATGTGCTGATGGGAATCAGCCTTCCAGACAAATGTATTAACTGCCTACAGGATCAAGCTTTAGGTTTTGGTGTGGGTGGCAGACAGGAGTGTTTTGCAAGGCATGCTATTTTTGTAGCTACAGCCACACCAAACTGAGTGCACTCAATCTCACAAGCTAAGCTGTCCCAGACCCAATTATACTATTTGCACAGGGACCACCTGGGAATCCCAAGTGCTGTAAATGTAAGCCAGAGAATCAGCCAAACACTTAGTAAACTAGACCACAAACCATACAGCATTTCCAATGAACAGGAGTAAAACAATAAAAATAAATCCTCCCATACAAACAGCATTAGAGAAAACTGAATTTATAGACTCAAAGATTGCACTTCAGTACAATCTCTTTGTTTCAGATACTTAATCTACAGTTTTTGCTACTGTCTCACAACAATTCTGTGTAGTAGAAAAACATGCTGGATTTGGTCAGTCATACATTATCCCACAAATGCAGGACTAGATCCCACAAATGCAGGACTAGAACTTTAGGTTAGTGTAAATAAGGCAAACAACAATCTTTCCTGATACACACAAGCTGGAAAATACTTGCCTACGTACTAGAAGCATAGAAGTTCTTTTTCTAGGTGTTGAAACAGTAGTGGTAAAAAACACTCAGAATAATACAGCTGATACTAAAAGCCCTTATACAAATAAATTAACTTTTCCAGAATTAACCAGAAATAAATTATTAAATATTTCATCAAGACCACCTGACTCAGTAGCAACAGTAAATGAAGGTGGTAGCATAAGTAGATTACAAAGGTTGTAACGACAGATGTGAGTTCATTAGAAACATACACATACTGAACAGGACACTGTCAGCCTCTACCTCACATCTACCTTGAATTTCAAATTATCATGGGTGAAGAGTAAAGGACCAAACCATTTTATTCCACTATGCTCTCAATATTGCTTTGTCTGTAACTATTTTCATTATTTGCACAGTGAGGGTATTCTCTGTGCATCAGGCTTTCACATGACAGAGAAGACAAAATGCCATTTCTAAAAAGGAGAATGTAATTAAAACCACAGGAGATGGGGAATGCAGGAGAAAGTGCTGTACCTAAAAATACTTTCAGCTTTACTTAGTCAATTCTAAAACTGCTCATTGTTTGTTGTTGGTTTCTGTTAAGCTCTGCTGTTTACATAATTCCAATACAAATATCTCCAGTAAGGACTGGAACTGCAAATGTAAAACAGCATCTATATAAGAGAGCCTATTACTCTCAGCAAAATTAGACAGTATGAAACACTCTGCCAGCTGCAGCAGCCAACTTGTGGCACTTGAAAGAACATTTCATGAATCACAGAGAGGGGGAAACTGAGGTGAATTTATAAAAGCTCAAATAAGCCCCTGTCTTCCTATGTGCAGTGGCTGAGACAGTTGGGGTTGTTCAGCCTGGAGAAAATAAGGGTACAGGAAGACTTTAGAGCAGCCATCCAGTACCTGAAGTGGCTACAGGAAAACTGAGGAGGGACTTTCTACAAGGGCAGGTAGTGAAGGGACAAGGGGCTACAGTTTTAAACTGAAAGAGATAGGGAAGCAATTCTTTAGTGTGAGAGTGGTGAGACACTGGCAGAGGTTGCCCAAGGAAGCTGTGGATACATCATCCCTGGAAATGTTCAAGACCAAGGCTGGATGGGGCTTTGAGCAAACTGCCCTAGTGTGAGGTCTCCCTGCCCATGAAGGGGGGGAGGGGTTGGATCCTGATGATCTTTAAGGTCCCTTTTAACTCAAACCATTCAGTGATTCACACACAAGACAAGGAAAGCAGACTTCTCCACACAGAGTAGTTGATGGTGTTAAATCTTCCACAATCACAAGGAAGAAAACACTAATATTCTTAAGTAAACTTTAGATGTTCAAAGATTTAATATTAAAGGAAGACTGATCAAGTATGCAAGAGTGCCATCCATTTATTCCTAAGTGCTTGATGCATGAAAACCAATGGGAGTAGAAAATATGTCAAAAAGTGCATACAACTGGCCATCATTTATAGCTGGAAAATACTTCAAGATAAATCTTACCCTGCCTCATTGATGCATGTATTTCAGATGCTACTGCTAGTAAGCAGTGCCAATGCTTTACAGCACTTAAATTTTTCCAATCGACAGAATCATTTTGGTTGGAAAAGACCTCTAGGATCATCAAGTCCATGCCTTTAACTTAGCACTGCTAAAACCAACCATCTCCATGAAAATCCAAGTGCAGCTTCTTTCACATCCCCAGTCCCCTCACTCTCGTCACCTCTGAAGCCATGTTGACAGACTTGGAGAGATTCAGACCAAAACCATTACCAGGACAACTCCCTGCATCCCGCTGCTGAGTGAGGGAGTGTGGCACTGACATTCAAATCCTGTGTGGATTCAGCACATATATTCACTAGGCCTGCATATTTTGCCTGTAGTGCATTTGCTTGACAATTGACAGTTCATGAGATGCAATTTGACAGTACTCAAAATATTTCGGCTTTGAAGAAATATTTTCAAATATTTTTACATGAATAGGTCTCATTAAATTGATTCATAATATATTTCAGTGTAGTTAACATTACCTTAAGAGACAAGAATGATTCTTCTCATCTTCAGCCCATCTACATCAATGACTAAAACTCTGTGTAATTATAATAAGAGCAAGCTTTTAGGAAAGGGCAAAGGTTATAACCTTAATGTACACTAGCACCATTATTTCTTGAAAGAAGACCAAACACACAACACAAAAGCCAAACTCAACACACACACAAACCTTATTACTAAAACCAAATGTGACTTCTTGCACATAAGCTTTAATTTTGCCTGTCTGTACCACAGTGTATGCATTAGTTCCATCTATGCCCCCAGCTGGCAGACAATAACCAAAAAAAGAAGGGTACTTCAGGCTGTTTGGGTATCTGTATTCTCCTAGATACACAGTGAGGGGAAAACCCCCTGCATTTACACTCGCCATGCCCACAGAAATACGGAGTAGCCCCTACGTATGCTTTTCCAAAGGACAGAGACAATTCCTGTTACTGTATTACTCAATAATTCAGCAATTTGCAATATGAAAGTTCCCCACCCTCCTGTCTATTTACAGTATCAATTCCAGGTGTCTACAAAGCATTATTTTAAGTCTGGTGATAGATACCTTGAATTAAATTTCCCACATAACTGTCCCAAAACTATTTTAGCTATTGCATTCAAATAATTTTATATTACTTATCCTGTAAAGACAAACTAACTACTGAAAGACACAATAAAAATCTGATTCCTTTTTCCTTTCTAGCCATTAAAACTTGAGCAAAACTCAGATAAGAGGTCAGGACAGTTACATATTCAAGAACAGGACCAGCTAACATCGTATTTTGACAGCCCGAGAGGTTCCAGCAGGAAAGGTTTCATATGAAAAGAAAGAGAATTCCAGAAGACCATCTCTTCAATAATCCACCATATCAGGTGGCCCCAGCTAAACTGGAAACAGCGAAGAAAATCTAGAGCACCTGATGAAAATGGAAGTTCTGTAATAGGATCAAATTCATTCCCTACCTTGGTATAGCCATAGTACTTCTTGGCAGGGATATTTTAAAACAGATTCTGGGACCACTTCTTATTTTGAAGAAAAAAAGGCAGCCAATATATGCAGTATACTTATCTGACTTGGATAAAAAGCTATGTACTATTCTACTGAAAGCTGCTGTTTCAGCAATGAATGCCAGACAAAAAACATTCCTAGTTCATGGAGCAGCAGTGTCCTATTCACATGGTTTAGGATTTTGCTGTTAAACTTGCCACGTGGAATTGAGATGCATTTTGCAAAACAGCACACCTTGCTAACAAAGGTATCTGTCATGCAGAACCTTCCAAGTTTGGACTCATGTTCCAACCCTGACAATAGTAATCTCAGGCTAATTACTAGGTGTCTCCTGTCCAACACCCTATTTGCCACAACCTACTATGGAAAATGCTTATTAACTTATTAACTTAAAGGTATGTGTAAAGTCCAAACAGTCAGAACTCAAAGCAAGAAAACTGTATAAATGGGATGGAGGTGAGGGAAAGTTTGAGCAAAACAGACTTTGCAGTTTATAAATCTAAAACAGTAACAATGAAAAACATAGATTTTTAGATCAGCCTAGAAGATATTTTACTGGTTTGAGGGTTAACATACATGCTTAATTAACACTTGTATTTCTATTATCAAAAATTCATAATGACATTCTAAATGTTAGTAAGACTCCACCACAAAAGCAGAAAGACAGCTGTCATACTGTCACTGACATTTGGATCCCGGATGCTAACGCAATGGGACATAAAACCACTTCAAAAACCTTCATAACACATTATCTCTTGGACCTGAAATGTTTCTGTGAAAAAATTTCTTCTATTTTACTACCAGATAGGGCAGATACCCAATTAAAAAGTAACAAAGTAGAACTGAATTTTCCTCATTCTTGAATCGCAAAACAGAGAATTAAAATTTTATTTAATCATCTATTTAACGAACATGTTGTTAGAAACAGCACCCTCTTGTTACAGATTCTGAATGCACACTAACCTCACCTGGAATGACAGTCCCAGCACCACAACAACCGCACACAGACCTGCAGGATACACCCTATGACAAATTTGCCACGATTCCTGTCTTCTGCTTAACTCGCTGCATGTTTTTTTTTTTTTGAGCTACAGTCTGAAAGACTGCAGATGTCCCTTCAGGAGGCTTCCTCCTCCTGGTTAACCATTAACACTGTCACTCCCTTTCTCCACATCCACAAGCACTACCTGCGGATATCCCGCCGGGAGCATCAGGCGGGCAGGGAGGGGAGAAGGGGAAGAAGCTTTCCTCAGCCCAGCACAGGCGGGACTGCCCCGAGCCGCTCCGGCTGCCGTGGCCAGGGAAATCTCCTGCACTTCCACTCGGTTGCAAACCGGATCCTCAGGCTCCGACCCGCCGGAGAGCAGGGGAAACCCAGCGGAGAGTTATTCAGCACAGGGCAGGTCCCCGGCAATTAACGTGGTTTTTCCCAGGCGAGGGAGGGAGGCCCCGGAGGGAGGGCAGCCCCCTCCTCACGCTGCCCGGGCACCCCGGGGGAGAAGCGGCGGTGGGACGGGGAGGGGAGAGACGCGGAGAAGTTCCGGAGGCTGAAGGGAGGCGGGTTTGGGCAGGGGAGGGGGGTAGAGCAACAGATGGAAGCCGAGGCGGCGGGCTCCGGGACCCCCTTCCCCTCAGGAGCGGGCTGGGCCCCGGCGGCAACGAGAGCGGGGGTCGCGCCGCCAGGGCTGAGAAAACGCGGGGGATGAAGCGAGGAGCCCCGCCCGGACCCCCCCCTCCCCGCCTTCCTCCTCCCGCCCTCCACGCCGCTGACACTCACCCAGCCGCCCCACGGACGGCGATGCAGACGGGAGCTGGAGCCGAAGCCGGAGCCGCCGCCTCCCCCCGCTCGGCCGGAGGCAGCGCCAGCAGCAGCGTGGCCGGAGCCCCGCGCAGGGGAGGGCGCGGATGGCGACAGCGTCGGAGCCGCCCGGGCTGAGGGGGAGGGGGGAGGAGGAGGAGGGGGAGGGGGAGTGAGCAGCACCGCACCACAGGGGACCGGCCGTGCGGGCGGGCGGGCGATGACCCGGATGTACCGGCGGGAAGGGAGGGGGGGGGGTGGTGGTGGCGGTGGTGGAAGGGGGAAGGAGGGGGGCGGCCGGCAGGTGACTGCGCATGCGCGCCAGGCTGCCAGCCCACTGCGCATGCACCTGCTTCGACTCCAAGTGTCTCAGGCAGGGGAGGGGGAGCGAAACAGAGGCGGGCGGGCGAGTGGGTCAAGCTCCTTAAAGGGGCCAGGCCGGGCGGGGAGGGGGAAGCCATATTCCCCCAATTCCCGGAGTGCCGGGCTGGGATGACCCTCTGCCTCGCCAGCTGCCGCTAGCAACTCATGAAAGCCACTAACTTACTATTATGGATCACTTCTTAAGGCAGCTGGGTGATTTCGAGATACGTTTCTTTAAGGCCTGCGTCAGGGGGTTTGTATGTTTGCTGTTGGCAAAGCCATGATGGGAAGGAAAAGAAGGCTCCTTCGCTAAAGAACAGGGTTGCTGGATGAAAGTTGTACACACGTTTCTTCCCAAGTGGATCATGTTGTAAAATCAAGCAGTAAGAGGGAAGTTACATCCCTGTGAGTTCCCTGTTGCCAGAGCCCTGCGCAGGAAGAACATTGCCACTGCTCATGGCTGCTGCCACACCTCTCCCCGTAACATGGAAAAGATATGAAAAATGTTCTAAGAAACACTAAAATATATTTTAAGGGCACTTCACACCCTTACTAATATACTTTCCTCTCTATACACACATCTATTGGCAAAGGTTTTATCTATTTCCTTGCTTGTATCATAATTTGAGATTTTGGTGTCATTAGACTGGCACGTCACACACTCAGAACTACTGTGGTATGGATAGACATGCCAAAGCAGAAGGATAGCACAAATAGCCTCTTTTGGGGCTTGCTTCCTTAGTAAAATACATACACACCAAGAAAGAATAACAAGAACTGTAGAATCATGGAATGGTTTGGATTGGAAGTGACCTTAAAGACCATCTAGTTCTAACCCCCCTGCATGGGCAGGGATCCATTAGATCAGGTTGCTCAAGGCCCCATCCAACCTGGTCTTGAACACTTCCAGGGAGGGGGAAGCCAAGACTTCTTTGGGCAACCTGTGCCAACATCTCACCACCCTCACAGGAAAGAATTTTTTCCTAATATCTAGCATAAATCTCCCCTCATCAAGTTTCAAAACGTTTACCCATGTCCTCTCACTATACATCCATGTAAAAAGCCCTATCCCAGCTTTCCTGTAGGACCCCTTCAGATATTGGAAGGTTGCTGTAAGGTCACCTCAGAGCCTTCTCCAGGCTGAACAACCCCAAATTCCTCAGCCTGTCTTCACAGGGGAGGTGCTCCAGCCCTCTCATCATTTTAGTGGCTCTCTGCTTGGTGTTTTTTTCTTGAAGTAACCTGGAGTCTAGGCCATGATTTCACTGTTTTGCCATGAAGTCTCATCTGGCCTTCAAGTTGGATGGTCCTTCTGAAGCTGAAGGACATACCCTGTTTGGTGGGGCTGCACTAAGCCGGGCAGTAGCATACAGGTACAGCCAAGCCAAAACTCCTGCAGTCTCAAACAGTTGAGTTTTATCACTGGCAAAGGTGATTGTTCAATGTGAAAGAGGCAAACCAACCACCTGAAAGTCTAACCACTTCTGCTACTTTCTCTTCAGAGGCCAAATATCTGTTTGATCACTTCCAATTATTAGCAAATACCAAGTTCCCCCAAACTCCCTTTGAGAAAGAACAAAAAATGGAAAGGGCCTTAGAGTTTTATTTGTAAATCAGCCCATTTATCTTTTGTTTTATTTTCATACCTGTTGACTTAAAACTGATAAATTTAGTTCCTCTTGTAACATGAGAGGATTCAGAGCACATGGATTCACTAAGCTAACAACTTTAACGTATTCTAGATAAAAGAGTATCCTAGGATATAATGGAAGCTCTTTACTAGTATAGTCTACCACAAAACCCACTTGATGAACTCAATGGAAATCATTACATTTTAGCTTTGGTCCTTGGGAACATTCAGGCTAGACCAGGGCTGGTGCCACTTACCTGTCTGCTGTGTTCATCTAAGCAGGGAAAGGGGAGAGCTCAGCCAAGCCTTGAAGGCTCCTGGATGTTCGTGTAGATTGCAGCAAACAGGGGAGATGTCCAAGAAGATCTGAAAGATTTTCACAGAAGCAGCTTATGGGCAGAATGACAGAAGTTCCATTTTCCCATTTCTGCTTGTGCTTGGTTTGTGTAAATGGGCAGGCTAAACTAAGTGCTTGACATGACTTCACTTCTGCTATGAAAAGGAATTTTTGCAACTAGCAGATATAAACACTGATTGAACTGCAGACTGATTCCCTCTCCATCCTGAGGTGATGGCACCTCACTACCAGATCTCCTTCTTCTCCAAAGCTGCAAACCTTTGAAAGCCTGTGTTCCGGGCAGGAAGCCACCCAGGTCCTGCTGAAATGAATTAAATGGCAGCAGAGCCATCCACTGATTTTCCACAAGACTCATTACTGTGTGTTCTTAATACAAACCTGGGAGCTCTCACCTCTTGTACTACAGAACTTTGTCTTATTGCACAGAGGCAAGGAAACCATACAGCCAGCCTCAAGGATGAATGATTTTTAATGTTCATAACAGTATTAACTGCCTGGGGCTTGGCAGGGTGGGGTGAAACAAGGAAAATTTCCTACTGAAACCATAAGCAATTTTGTTATAGTATTAACTCTTTAGGACTCTCCAAAATTGTAAGGTACCCTTGATGTGGATCTCTCATCTTTCAGAAGTACAAGAATGCCCAGACCCTGAGCATCACCGATGCTTAAACAGAAGCTGCATACACCCACAAGACATCCACATTCCTCATAATAACTGAAGCATAATAAAATATTGAGCATTCTGGAAAACACTGCATGACTAAAAAAACCCACCGATTTTCTATTAGTTCTGCCTGGACTTTTAATTTCTTAACTGCTTCTTCTGAATAGAAAATTATTTTACCAGGTTTTGCTGTGATAAATATATATATATAAATATAAGTTAGAGATTATATTTGGCAGCTAGTATCATAAAACAAAGGAGTGCTAATAGAACATAACTGCTCTTATGATGCTAAATGCCTGTGGATTGTTCTGTCAGCAGGAATTTTGCTGCCAGGTAGGAATAGCTGACACTTTAGAAAGAAAGCAGGTGAGAGCATTTCCAGAGAGCAAAGATTATAGAGCTCCAAACATGCTACTGGATGTATATGTACTGCATATGTGTGCATACGTACCAGTGACAAAAGATTATTTTGTATACAGGCAACCAGACAGGTAAATAAAACCACAGAAACAAGCCTGCCCTTAGGTGCCATGCACATTTAGGATACTTTGGCTACTTTTAAGCTTAATGGTAGCCTACAGGAGAAAGTCAAAAGGAGAAAAGGGAGGCATAGTCACACTCTCCCATTTGTACCCAGTGGGGACAATAGGATGCACTGTCTACTAACAAAAGCCTTGTTTGTCTCCAGGGAGAGAAGACCACTAACTTTTCCATTACATGGATGAAAATAGAAAGCAATCATCCTATACCAAAGATTTCTTTTTTTTTTTTTTTTTTTAATTTTTAAAGAGAGAGGATTTCTTAAAGCAAAATTTCAAGTATAGAAAAGAGAGGTAGCTTTGAAAAGATCCCTTGTTACACTGTTGTGGTTCATAGCACCTTTCAGTTCAGATAAAGCCAACATCAGGTTTCACCCTCCCCCTCCCAGATTTCTCCACTTCCCCAAGTGCACAGCTCGTAGATGAGGGATTGCAGAAGCAGTCACATTCATGCTACCGTGTCCTTTAGGGCACTTAGGATAGTGCAAATCTTCTGATATAAATGTAGCTCTTCAGAGATACAAACAGTTGAAACAAAATATGAATGATCTACATAAATTTTGAAAAGCACAGACAAAACAAAAAGCCAAGGTCAAATCATTGGAAGCTTACCAGGATGCCTGAAGTGCTTCCAGATACTGTAATGCCAAACAGTTACAGTGTACTCAGTGTACAGTGTACAGGCACTCACAGTCTCAAAATGTCTTTCCATCAAGCCCACCCCCAGCCCCCCAAAAAAAGGTAATTTTGATATTTAGGTCACAAGTGGGGAAACAGAAGAGCTTTAGAAGTTCACTCTTTTTACTCTGGTGAGTAAAAAGTGTTCATGGATGAAGAAAGTTCATTCTTTTTACAAACCCGGTGAAAGTCTGTCCTCTCCTCGTGCTGTGGCCCAGTCACTTCATGTAACTAATTACATTACTCATCTCCTCTTCTTCCACTACAAAGTCTGAGATTATTTTCAGGTTTGCTCATCTGTTGATGCAATTGCTCCCCAGAAATGATCAGCACAGCCTCTTCATGAGGGGAGCCTCAGCTAACAAATGCAGCATGCTCTCAATTCACGAACACTTCATTACATCAAACAATGCAGGGCTCAGTGTTGGGTTTTGATCAAACTTAATGGTGATTTTATAACATTAAGCCCTCCCCCCTCCCCCCCCCCCCCCCATTTTGCTGCCTTTCCACAACAGTACAGCTCACCCCTAAGAGATGGGGAAGCAAAATGAGGAATAAGGAGAAAATGACAGGTGTTAAGCCTGCATTAGAAAGACGACAGTAGAACAGTAAGCATAAGGGAAGGTGGAAAGAGGAACTGTAGCTATTTTAATAAAATTTTATCTCTACTGGAAAATAGAAAGATAAATTAGACCTGTTACAGAACGGAGCAGAACATGGTACTAGACGCTGAGATCTTTAAGATGCTTATTGAAGTTTGTGAAAAACAGAATTTCTTCAGAGATCACTGCATGGACACCGTTGCACTAAGAAGCACTTTGAGCAATTGCAGCAGTAAAACCTGTGGTGCTAGCAAGCAGGTGAGCTGGCCAGCAAGAAGAGGTCTGCTAAGCAATCAAGATAATCCAGAATTACCAAGTTCAGGAGGTCATGACCACAGACAGCACTTCCAAATTTATGGCACTCAGGTGAAGAAAAACCTGAGATACACCCATCCTTCAGCAGGGGTTTGGTCAGTGCAGTGGAAAAGCTGCAATCCTTTCAGCAGGTGCTGGGTCATCACCTCTGCCAATATTAAAGGCACCTTTCTCCAGCAAAGTTCCTAAATGTCACTGGATTTATTCACTCTGGATGGCACTTAGTGCCTTTAAGGGCGCCACTAAGTCAGGAGAGGCTGTGAACTGGGGGTGAGCAGGGTGGGAGGGAATGCAGAGTGTCAGGCATTTCACTTGACCTCCCATTAGCCCTCAGTCAACCCCATTTATTAAACAAGGTAAACCATCAGGACCACTGTAAAAAATAAACCATGTATCTGAACTGAAAATTCCTCACTAGACTCTTTCCTGCCCCCTCCTCTTCCCCAAAATGTTTCAGATCAATCAGCAGTATAATAGTATTCCACTTAATGGACAGAAGCAATGATTCAGGGAACAGGGAAGGCAATATTTAAGAGGGTTAGACTGTTACATTACTCTCTGGAAGAGAACCCATTTTTTGTTGTTGTTTATTGTGGGCTTTTTTTTTTTTTTTTAGTAAACACAATCATCCTACCCTGACGGAAACACACGCTCGTCCATTTCATTGAGAATTCTGCCTACCTCAGGAACATGAGACTGGCATTTTACTTTGATCACATCCTCTGTAGTGATATAATCATTGGAGTTCTTTTGCTTATTGCTTACTTTTTTCCTCTTGCCCCAAAGTGCTTAATTCATTTGTTATCAGAAATCCTCAGAATAGCATTTGTCTCATAAGTGATTTTTGGGCTGTGTCAAGGTGCTGCCAAGGGACATTATCAAGAGACCATTTCACTTCACCTCAGCTGCTTGCTTTGCTGCAGCAGTACTTCTTTTCCTCATCAGGTCACAGGGGATGCTGCAATCTTTCCATGGGGAAAAGGTAAATTACTTAAAGCACCTCAGGGAAGGTGTTTTACCCTTCTGGAGAGTGTCAGAGGCCAATTTCAAAATTCAGTGAAGAAACACGGACTTCACAAACAAGTGTTGGGCATCGCTGAGCAAAATCTGAGCAAGGACAAGCATCTCAGGCTGCATCCCCTAGGATGTGTTCCTCAATCTCCAGTGGCACGATCATGAGCTGAGAGTGCTCAGCATCCCATGGGGCTGCAGTGTCACTGTTGCTGCTGTTCTGTCCTTGCACCACTAGTTTGGTTTGAAAGGACCTGGCTGTTAATTCCCATCTGAAAAGCAGAATTCAATTTGGCTGATCAAAACCTGGAGTGGGTTTTGCAACATTCACTCAAACTACTAGAAACTATGATAAATTCATCTTCATTTGCGATCTAAGTGATGTTGAGTACAAGGCTACTGAATAATGAGAGGAAAACAACCCATCTAGTTATTGGCTCACCAATTGTATCTACCTCTACAATAACACTGTTATGATACAATAAACTGCTGTATCCCACTACACTATTACCATCATGCAGCCCATCAACATGCTTCAAGGAGCAGCAGGCATTAAAACAATTAGTGCACCCAATTGCTTCATGTAAAGAATTTTTAAGAAATCCTTTCCCAGCTGTACACACATTTCCATTGTAGACCAAGCAGTGACCTCATATTAAGTCATACAGTAGCATGTAGTTGGGTTTCCAAAGTAAAGTTTTTGAGAGTGACCATTTTTAAAAGCCTGGGTAGCTAGAAGGACTAGGTCATATATACTCTGCATTCTAAATTATTACTGTCTCAGGCAGTGAAAAAGCTAAATCATGAAAAGAGGAAAAAAAATCACTTGTAATGTACTAGGCTGTAACTCAGAGAAGCCTAGACCATGTTTCTGACCTTGGTCATTTTATATGATCTTAATTGAGAGGGTTAGGTAGCCTGCCAGTGGTACCTCTTATTCCAGTAATTACTAAGTGCCTCAAGTGATACCATTAAGCTTCAGTATACATGTAAACTTCATGCATAAAAAAAAAAATAAGTTGGATAGATTTGTATGGTGCTTTACAGAAATGCTGGTGCATTCCTCTTCCAAGCAGGTCACAATTTAATTCATAGTTGTGAGGAAAATACAAATACTGAAATCAGCTGGAGACATTGGTTTTCTGCTGCTTAAATCAAGGTATTTCCACATGGTAAAACAGAATATCCTACAGCAGCCACCCAACCTGAGTACAAAAGACAAAGCAGTAGAGTGTGTGTACTGTGTGCTTCCAGCAAGCCTGATCATTCAGAGCTGGCTCGAACTTGCTGGGGAGCCCTGTAGCCTGCTTCTCCCACATAGCCTGCTTCCCCCTGGAAATCTGGTTTATGATGCTAAACAGTGTGTGCATGCTGCCCAGTCAACCTGCACGTCATCTCTGGCAAGATGTAAGAGTGTGACTGGAGGGAACTGCAGAGGAAGCACTGGGAGCATGGCAGAGAAGGGGAGAGCTGGGAACAGGGAAGGAACCAGAGGTTTTGCAGTGAGAAAGCTCCAGAGAAAAACACAGAGCACGCAGAGCCCAAATCAGGAGAAAATTAGGATTCATTAGTTACACTATTCATAGAATCAGAGAATGGTTTGAGTTGGAAGGGACCTTAAAGATCATCTTGTTCCCACCCCCCTGCCATGAGCAGTGATACCTCCTACTCAAGCAGGGGGCCCAAAGACCCATCCAACCTGGCGCTGAAGTCCTGAAGTCCTTGAAGTCCATTGCTGAAGTTTCAGACTCCTCTTCACAGGACTCTCTATTTTTCAGTTACGGCTGCTTCTCTTGCCAGAAGACAGACACAGTACTAGCTTCTCCATGCTCCCATTCTGTTCCCACTATTATTTTAATTCTAACTACTTATCTGTTGAATTTTACTTCCAAAGGATGGTAGGGGCAGATGTAGAGAATATGGCATTTCTGTGGCTTGCTCAAAGAGCACCAGCTTAAGCAGGGATGTGAAATGGCCTGGGAAACCATGTGGGAACAGGGAAAAACGTAAGGGCAGTGAGACAGTCCTAAGTATGCCTGCTCCTAAATGGTTTTAATGGGGTCACTACTGTCCTAAGGCATAACACACTGCCATTCAGATGACAGACTCTGGCCCTGAGCTTGTGAAAGGTTTTGCAGATGCGTGTGACAAGCTTGGGTTCAGCACAGAGAGGATTGCACTCAGAGGACCTGAATGCAGCCAGATGGCAAAGAGGGGGCCTGTGTCCCCACTGGAAGATTGAATGGCTACCATGAAATAAGGCAGAGAGTAGAAGAAAAGACCTCATGTCAGACTGAGCCTTGGACAAAGGCTTCAGAAAAAAATGGATGGGTTTGGAAAGGCTGCAAAGGGATGAAATTACAATGTAATGACTGTTGGTGAGAAGGAAAGGCTGCAGGTTTTTTCAACCATGAACCTTTAATTTGTTCAACGCAGAACATTTTCCAACCTTCCTCATCCTCCAGAAGTACAGCTATTCCACCCAATATTTTTTGTTTTCTCTATTCAATGTTATGTTCTTCTGATATTGTGAAAAATAGAAAATATACTTTTAATTTAGGAAACAGTATTGTGAAGACAATAAACAACATGGAGTGGTTCCAATACAGAACAGTTTGGAAATCTCCTCATTTAGAGCATTTCTTACAAATGCATCTGTCAAAGCATGTTCTCTCTGCACTACCATCCTCCCTGCCATGAGAAATCTCAGGCAGCCTTGAGAGAATTTTGTTTGAATTAATCACTGATCAACTTCATGTAAAGCCTTTATTTAATTCTGAAAGGTGCTGAGGGAAAAGAACACACATACGTGTGTGCACCCAGAGCTTTAGGATAAAAGAATTAATAATATGGTCAAATGAGTTAGCCTCCTAGGAAAAAATAATATAGGCAATTACTAGTTAATAAGAGGTTTGGAGTTGTGGGGTTTTGTCTCTACTTTTCGTAATCTTTAAAAATGCTTAATACATTGCTTGTGAACTACATGTTTCAGTTTAATGCAGAGTTAACCATTACAATTCATTAATAGACTTTGACGTTGCCATTAAATGTTGCAATCAATTCAGTTTCAATATTCTACACTTTTATCTCTGCTATAAAAAAGCTGTATTAGCTTTACTTGGCTCAAAAACAATGCAGTGAGCCACCCTTAATTATTAATAATCTGCTTCCCCTTCAATAAAGCTTTTTGGACCTTCACTGCAGGCTGATGATATATTTACTTGGTGTGTAAGGTTCAGAGCAATACAGTGCACTTTCTCTGGGAAAGAACCCAAAAATAACTATCTACTTGATATCAACTCAAGGGATTTCCTAAGGGAATGAGAGTATCGTTTCAGGGCAGGTCATCAGTGGTTTAGGGAAATTAGACAAATCTGTGTCTGGGGAACAGATGCCTCAGAGGTTGTGTATCTGTGAGAGAACCTTTCCTCTCTCGGTCACCGGTTCAGGCCCATCCAGCACAGCACTGACTGGAAGCTATTTAAACATCTTATGAACTTCTGGGGCCTCCTGGAACAAGGATTGGGATCCCCACTGGACACTTACATCCTGAAACTGCTCCTACTCAAACTGCAGTCTCAACAGTGACACACAGACACAGAAAGTGGGAATATATAAGAACAGTAGAGTGAAGAACAGTTTATCTATTCAATGCAAGAAGTAGACTGCTTTGGGGCTGGTGATTCAGATTTAGATTTACTGGTGGCACTTTCTTGTTTTTTAAAATAAAAAAATAATGTATTACGAAACATTTAATTATAATCTTGCCTCACAAACTCTATCAAAAATCTACACTTGTGGTGTCTGAGACCTTGTGGAAGATAAAGGAGTGAAGAAGAGTATGATTTTTTGCTTGGAGGCCTGTTCTAGGAGTCCTGGGACTTTTAAACTGCTATATGCTGCACATCTAGCTTTGATGCAAGTCTTTTATAAGATTGAGGAGACAAATGCTGAGCATTACAACCACAAACCACAGCTGTTGATGGGAATTGGCAAGAGACCAGGGAATGCTGGGAAGCATAGATGGCCTGCAGCAGAAGGTAGGGCTGAGCAGGGCTCTCTGACGCTTAAAGCTTTTTTATTCAGCTCCTGGTGCTTTTCCATCCTGGCATCTGTTTTCTGTGATAGCACAAGGGAGGGACAGTATGGTGCAATTTTATGGTATGTTCTCCTAGGTCATGTTGGCACTTCCTTGGGTAAACATGCCTTAAGTGCAGGCTCAGGTTTACCATGCCCCTGGGTTCAAATTATTTGCAGCTATACCGTCTGCTTTGGCTTGCTAACAGCTCCTTCCAGTTGTCCCCATATTTCATTTGAGGAGAAGGAGGTCAAGGCTTGCCAACTGATCTGCTTTCTTCTAGCTCAGGACAGAGCCACACTGAGGAACAAAGACAAGCTGTGGCAAAGCCCTGTCAGGCAGCATAGCTGCAATGAGAAGCATGTGATGGGGCTTGTAGCTCTGTGGTCCAACGCAGGAACCGGTGAAGCTGGAGCCAGGCCTTGTGGCTGCTGCTCAGCTATGAGACCTCAGATGTACTCTGGTGTTCCCATTTCTTCACACCCTTTGGAGCAGAAGCTCTTTGGGGCTCACTTTATCCACTCCCATGGTACATAATTAAACTGTGCCCAAATTCAAGCAGTGGTTTCTGAGTAGTGCAGAAATATAAATTGCAAAGAGCGTGCAAGTTTTGATGGCTAAAAAATGAGGGGGAGAAAAAAAATAAAAAAAAAAAAGGAAAGGTTTTCTGTAATAGGATCTACTTCTCACCCTCTTTTGTTACCAGTATGTGCAAATCTAGCCATTCCAGTCCATTATATTCAACAAGCTTGCACTCAGTGGCAGGTGAAATGTCATACCTCGGGGTAAATTTTCACTGCAGTAGGCAGAGAATTTGTCCTTTAAATACCCTTAGTATTAATGGGAAATTGATCCAGCAATTTAAACTCCAAGGGATACAAACATCTCATGTAGGACCATTTTCAAATGTGTTGACATTTTGATTCACAAAATGAGACACTTTTAGAAACAAATGCAAATTCATTGCATTCAGGGTTTGAGGTCAGCTGGATACTGGAAGAGAAATGTGCAATGAATGCTTAGTATGTTCATCAAATATCTTATAATCTCTGTACGCTCAAGGAATTAAAGTGACATCACAGAAAGGAAGGGCAATTTCTAAAGTTCTCTGTATTAGCTGGTATAACCTCATGGGGCTGGAACTTAAATTCACCTATTGCACTTGCAATAAGAGTATCTTGGACAAATGGAGGCACTGAGATAAAGGACCAAGTTTCAGTGACCTCTGAAAATGTCTTTTGGAATATTGGAAATGCTTTCATCTCCAAAGAGCCCTGATCCTGCTGAGCTCCACCTGGAGGAGCTGTCAGTGTTTCACTGATGTCAGTGAAATTCATGGTAGGACTGGAGCCCATCAGAACAGTGCAAGAAACAAATCAAAACACACCAAGAGGGGACAGCTTCCTTGCTTCCCAGGCAAAGGCTCTGGCCACTCTTCCAGCCCCAAAATTATTCATCACACTGTGAGAAAGATGTTCTAAACAAACATTTAGGACACATTCACAACTGCCTTCCAGATAATGAGCTCCTGATATGTCAAACCTTAGCAAAACCCAATGAAGCTGGAGTGTTGGTTTGGGCTCCATCCTGCAGAAGAGGTTGGGGCAGGCTTGGAGCAACTTTGGAGAAAGATGAACTTGGCAAGTTACTGGGTCTCAGTTTGCCCTGTACTTGGACCAAGGCTTGGGATGCACTGGCATGGCTACAAGCAGGGTAGTGGGGGCAGAAGCAAGGCTCATCTTCCTCCTCTCCCCTGTACTTCAGCAAGTGCTGCAGCTACCAGCAGAGAGGACTGGAAGGAACATCATCTCCCTGTGCTTCCCCTGGCAGGCAGGGCCAGAGGGGAAGCACCAGCACCAAAGAACACTTTCTGGCTGCCCCCCCTTAAGATCTCCCCAGTGGCAGGCCTGACAAGAGGCTGGGGCATCCTGGGTAGTAATTTGGATGGGGGGTGTGTTGTTATTTCACAGGGGGATTCCACAGGAAGGCTTTGGCTCCTCTTCAGTGGACATGGGCATCCCCTGCTGCAGAACCAGCAGGTGGTTAATGTCCCATGACAGGGAAGGAGTGAGGACTCAGCCCATCTGATGCATGAGGAACCAAGGGAGGAGAACAAGTGCAGGGGAAGTTCCTTGCTGAGGTCCCTCCACAAAGCAGCCTCTGCCCTTCCCCTTCCCCAGCAGGGCTGGCAGAGAGGGGGTTGCATTTCTAGGAGCCAGTGCCCAGGGGAAGTGACACCAATTTAGGCACTGACTGAGAACACGACTTCCCTCACAGACACACGTACAACAGTGCCCAGCAGAGTTAAGAGGAAGAGGAAAAGCCCAAGCCCTGTGCATTATGCAAACAGCTGTATTCAGCTCAATGAAAACAAGTGCCCAGGAATTGCTCCTGTGCAGCACTGAGCAGTGTGCTGATAAGCCATGATCTTTTTGGTGGCCTTGTATCGAATGGTCCTCTGCAAGGGCTCCAATCTGCCAGTGGGATCAGCAGATACACCAGATTATCAGCATCAGTCCTTTTCTACATGCTCACCCAAGCATACTGTTTTCCTTCTGGGCCCCTACTCCCTTCTCTGGATTCCTCAATCTGACTGACATGTGGCAAGAGTCTGAGGGGGAAAGAATTTACTGGTCCTGTATCAGCTACATGATCACATGGGAGCCCTGTGCAAAAACCATGCAAGGGGTTGCAGTCTCCACCCAAGCGGCTTTTCCCCACAGAACAAGAGCTCTGAGTACATCTACCAACTGCTTCTCACATCAAGGTGTTTACGAAAAAGAGGACACACCAAACAGAACCTCAACAAGATAAAAAGATTTTTTTTTTTTGTATGAACAGCAGCTAGAAGTCCTCAGATACAAAAATGTATTTTAGAGACAGTGTTATTCATGTTAAGTCCAGGACATCATACAGGTCGGTAGCAACAGACCTAGATCAAGTTCAAGTGGACATTAAGCAATTTTTTGCTCATAAATGCAGTGATAGCAATGCAAATAACTGGGATGTCTGATCAGCTGTGGGTCCTGGCCACAAGTAGTACAGGTTTTGCAACTCAGAGCCATTCCTAAAACAAGCAATCTCCTTCCAAAGTGGTAATCCTGGGAAATAAACTTGGTCCCAACCCTCAAACAGAGATGTGAGTGGCTTCTTCATTCACAGGGAATCCTACCAAAAAATGTTCTCATTTCACAGACTGCTGTAGGTCATTGCCAGTGAATCTCTGTGATACTCAGAGCACACAAACTCAAGAACACTACCGTAGACAGCAAATATTTCTTCAGGCCTCAACATAAGCAGGATGCCAGACAGACCTACTAATGCAGAGAAGATTGTATTTTGTCTTTCAGAGGAGTTAGGATTCTCAGGCCAGAATATCTGCCCTCCTCAGTGCTGGAAGTGGCAAAACGGTGTTGGGAATGGGGCTCCTATTATTTTCCTTTAAGTTTTGTTGACTAATCCAGAACCACCACCATGAAAACTCCCTGCAGTGTGCAGGCTGCAGATTATACTGCCCAACACTACTACTCCCTGTCCCTGTGTCTGGCAGGACACTGAGTTCAGGGGGGAACAGAAAAAATCCATTATGGAACTCTGTCAGGAACACTGTCAGGAACACGCTGCTGAATGATGCCCACAAAGAGGCTCTGGTTGTCTTTCCATGGGGCAGCTCTGGGGAGGCAGGATCCAGGGGAACAAGCCAACTTCCAGGTCTTTTGCAGACTGCTGCAGTCCTCCAGAGAACAGCCACAGAGCTGCTCTCATTTTGGGATGGTCCCTCAGCGCTGCCTCTTGCCTGCAGCAGCTTCCAGAACGATCCTCACCAGATGCTGCCTGATGCAGTCAGCTTCTCTGCTTGTGCACCCTGTGTGCTCTGATGGGAGCAAGGTGAGGGGGGCAGGAATCCATCCTTGCCACCTAAGATGAAGCTCTGCAGCCACCACTGGCTGCTGACAGCCAAACCTGATCCCTCTCTCCTGCACTCTTACAAGAGGGAGGTCATCAGTTTAACTGAGTGGCACTGGAGTAACGCCAGCCCTTTGAGTAAACTTTTCAAAGCTGCACTAAGGCATTGTTTAATTTTGATTTCCAAGTGACCTCCAGTTCCTCTGGATATGGTAGGGCTCGAAGAACATCCACTCCCAGGAGTTTATCTCTGGTGGCAGGCACAGGGCCTAGCCCAGAAGTTCCCAGAGGAGAGGGGAGAGAAGTGAAGAGTCTTGCCCTCCTCAGCTCCTTCAAATTTACCATTCAGAGAGCAGATCTTACCCTCCAGAGATCAGCAGCTCTATCATGTCCATCATCAGGGCCAAAGTAGCTCAACAACCCTTCCCACAACTCCCTTCCCCAGCAACTCCTATAATTTTCTCCTCCACCAGCAAATTTCTAATCTCTCCTACCAGTCTGTTGCCCACTTTAACCTGAGCAAGTAAACCTGTTTGCGTGGCTCAATACTGCAAATGAAAACGATGCCAGGATATAAAATGAAAAATGGACCTGGCAAGGAACCAAACCAACCTGTAGTCATTCTTGTGATGTCAGTTACTTTGGTGACTATTTTATACTGCAGCCCCATTAACACCAGCACAGTTACAGCAGAGAAAAGTAAATCACAGCTGGGGAGAGGAAACAAGAACAAGCATTCTGGGGGGCACCTCTCTTGAGGAGGAAACAGTGGGTGGACCCAGGTCCCAGGGTAGGACTTAGGCCACATGCAGGGTTTTGATGAGTGAACTTAGCCCGATGCATCCCGAGCTGCATGCATAGCAGCTGAGCAAAGAAATTAAAGAAGTGCAGTAAAAGCACTGGGAATTGCAAATATTTCATGGTGCTGAACGCAGCATTGGTATTGGCACAAGGTCAGCAGCATCTGTACAGCTCTCTGCTGACTGGCAACTGAGCCCTACAGGGAAGAGGAGCTGCAAGGACAGGAGTGGGACAAAGCAAAGGAAGTGCAAGCTGCAAACCTCTGTTTGCCTTGCTCAGCATCAGATGAATATTAATTCTCCACTGGTTTACACAGCCACAGACAGATGTGTTCTTGCACATTTTAGCCCTTGCCTAATTTGAAACTACATACATGCTATTTTCATAGGTTTTTTTCCCCTCTTCTTAATGGTTTGCAAGCTGTCAGATGCACCCCATGTGGTTGAGAAATTGGTGACGTCCATGGATAGACGGGAAGCATTTGTTAGAAATAAGAAGCAGGTAGGAAAAAATGCATTTTAAAACATGCTATTAAGCTGCAATAACAAGTCTCTGTGGCAGACCAGACTGCCTGTGGTGGGCCGAGGAAGGAAGCAGGGGCCCTGGCCTGGCTGGCATTCTGATTTGGAATGTGCACCTTCCCAAAACCCTGCACATGTGCCAGCACTTTGGGTGCTGCCAGCACCCAGCTGAGTACACACAGACACCCCAGCACAAGAAGGACATGGAGCTGTTGCAGCAAGTCCAGGGAAGAGCCTCTAAAATTATCAGAGGGCTGTAGCACCTCTCCTATGAAGACAGGCTGAGGAAGTTGGGGTTGCTCAGCTGGAGAAGAGAAGGCTCCAGGGAGGGCATGTGCAATAGGACAAGGGGTGACAGCTACACACTGGAAGAGGGTAGATTTAGGTTAGACATTAAGGAAGAAATTCTTTACTGTGAGGGTGGTGACAGTGGAACAGGTTACCTGGGGAAGCTGTGGATGTTTCATCCCCAAAGTGTTGAAAGCCTGCTGGGATGGGGCTTTGATCAGCCTGGTGGGAGGTACCCCTGCCCGTGCAGAGGAGCTCAAACGAGATGATCCTTAAGGTCCCTTACAACCCAAAATACTCTGTGATGTTGCCGTGTCCCATCCCTGAGCACACGTGTCACCATCCTTGCTCTTCTACCTCCACTCCCTCCACCCATAAAGGCACCTTGTTCACAAGCCTTTGCTCCTCTTGCCCTGCACCCTGACCCCCTCTCCCTCTGCACATTTCCCCCCACACATGCCAGGACCCCCCCTCTGCTGCCTCTGCTCCTCCCCTCACCCCTGATCTGCTGCTCATCTCCCCCAGGGCTGAGCCTGCCCGCAACAGGCAGCAACCCTGCACTCAAACTGTGTGAAAAAGTGGCGAAGTGAGGAAACATTTGTGACAGGAAGTGAGTGGGTGGAGGGAGAAGCCTGGGGTGAACAAAAAGCAACAAATAACACAATGAAACTTGAGCACTGAGTGCTCCGCATGGGTAAAAGGACACGGAGTTTACAGAATACTACCCGAATGCATCTATTCTAATGTAGGACTGATCTACCCCAGGAGAACCAGAGGTCTACAAATACTGAAGGTAAAGAGAAGGCTTAAAATAAAAAGTGTAAGAGGTCCTGCACTAACAGCAGCCCAGGGAGCTCCTGTGAGGGTGAGCAGGGAAGGCAGCAGCCCATGGATGATGGCTTTGGTTTGAACAGGAATCTCACTGGTGCCAGGAGCCCAGCGGGTCACACAGGGGATCTCAAAGCCCAAACAGTCTGGAGGTCTCTCACTAAGGGGGGACACAGATCCTAGCAGTTATTAACAGAATGCATGGCTCTGCACATTTTAATTTAGTACTTCCAAGTAGAGCAGTTTAAAGATAATTTTTTTTTTTTTATTTTTTATTTTTTTAAAAAAAAAGGAACTGTTATTTCTAGAACAATCAAACCGGAAGCTCAGCTCTGCTGTCTGTTTCTGATAGCACAGGAGATTTTCAGTTCAGATTTCTCCTTGACAGATGTAGCAGTGCAGGGACCAAGGAATATGATTCCCAGTTTTTCAGCCTATTATTTGTGCACTCTTGACCTGTGAAACCTTCCTTCCTTCTCTAGCCTTGCAGAGTGAGATTAGCAATGCTATGTTTTTGGTAATACACCACACACAGAAAATGACTTTTTTTCTTTCCTCAAAGGCCAACAAACTTGACTCAAAGGGGATGTACCCAGAGCCAGCCAATTTTGCTCTCTGACCATTAATTAGCCCATGAAAACTCAGCTCACACTGGTGCAAAGTTACTCAGACAAGTCACTCCTCTAACAGCTCACCCAGAGAGTTGCATCCACATCTCTGCCACAGACAAGGTGAATGAGCCATTAACAGGTAAACAGCTATTATGACATACATAGAAAATTGTCCAGTTTTGGTTACATCTCATTTTCCTTCCCACGTATTTCAAGCCCACACGTTCTGCTTGGAGACTGCCTGCAGAAGAGGTTCACTTCTACACATAATAAGAATGCTTGTGTCACTTTCATTTAAAAAGAGTAACTAAAGTGATCTGAGAGTTGTCTGGTTATTATTTCCCAAATTTGGCAGCAGAGGAGCCCAAATATACATACTCAGTGTGACACTGCTCCCTCTGAGGCTATGAGTGAGCTCTCTTGGAAAGCAGGCAGTGGGTTCATGCCACGGGTTACAGTGATTGCTACTGACAGGTTCTTCATGGTATCACAACAAATTAGGTCACAGATTAGATTTTCATAGCACAGATTACAACTAGTGTCTTTTTTTTTTTTTTTTTTCCCCTAAATAGAGAGGGTTATGGCCAGGATGTTTGACCTTATGATTGGGATGAAGGCAGATGCCTGGAGGGGCAGAGGGGATGCTAATTTCTGGCTGAGACAAAGACTATCTTAGCAAAACTCAGATGAAATTCCTAGTTTTCTGCTGCAGCAAGAAGACTGAGTGTTCTTCCCTTTCTATCCACCATGACTTTGAGAAATAAAGAGTTTGTCCACTAGATACCCTGGAATAGACTTTACAACATTTCTGCAGAACAGGAATCAAACTCAGTGCATTTGAAAAAATTGCATTTTTGATGATAGAAAGGCAGGTTGGACCACATAAAAAACTTGCTGGGAATGGAAACCAAAGCTATCTCTTAAACTTGCCCCACATAAAAACACAAGGTCACACATTCACTCCATTTGAACATCTCTGGTGTAGAAAAGATCTTAAGGCAATAAATTAATGTGTGCAGTATTCAAAACCCAACAAAAAAACACTAGGGGGAAGAGTTTTAAAATATACTCAGCAAAGACAGTAATAGAACTCGGGCTCCAAAAGAAAACACAAGCACACAGCAGCACAGAACAAAGGTTTCCAACATCTGAGTAACTGCTAAGTGCTTCCTACCCACTGCGAGATCCAGCCTGACTGCAGATTTGCAATCCCTTCTCCAGCAGCTGTATTCCAGCAGGCTGTCAGCGCTGCTCTGATCCCAACCTCCTCCTCCCCCAGAGCTCTGGGGCTGCGGGAGAGGCAGCGCCTGGGAGCCAGGGATCCTGATGCAGCTCTGCATATGAGGGCTGTGATTCAGCAGATAAGCAAGCTCAGGGCCACGGTAAGCACTAAAGGGAAACCTAAACCAGACGATTAGGAAGATAGGTCTTTGGCTGAGCTAACCTCCCACAAGCCTTCCTGAGTATGGGTTACAAGAGTGCTGCTGCAGGAATACTTTGGCCACAACAACCCCATGGGGAGCTCCAGGCTGGGCACAGAGTGGCTGAGAGCAGCCAGGCAGAGAGGGACCTGGGAGTCTGGATTGACAGGAAGCTGAACAGGAGCCAGCAGTGTGCCCAGGTGGCCAAGAAGGCCAATGGCATCCTGGCCTGGATCAGGAACAGCGTGGCCAGCAGGTCCAGGGAAGGGATTCTGCCCCTGTACTCAGCACTGGTGAGGCCACAGCTCGAGTCCTGTGTCCAGTTCTGGGCCCCTCAGTTCAGGAAGGAGATTGAGGTCCTGGAGCAGGTCCAAAGGAGGGCAACCAGGCTGGGGAAGGGATCCAGCACAAGTCCTGTGAGGAGAGGCTGAGGGAGCTGGGGGTGTTCAGCCTGGAGAAGAGGAGGCTCAGGGGAGACCTCATCGCTCTGTACAACTCCCTGAAGGGAGGTTGTAACCAGGGGGGGGTTGGGCCTCTTTTCCCAAGCAACTTTCAACAAGACAAGAGGACATGGTTTTAAGTTGTGCCAGGGGAAGTTTAGGTTGAATATTAGAAAGAATTTCTTCACGGAGAGGGTGGTCAGGCATTGGAATGGACTTTCCAGTGAAGTGGTGGATTCTCCATCCCTGGAGATATTTAAAAAGAGCCTGGATGTGGCACTCAGTGCCATAGTCTAGCAACTGCAGCAGTGGATCAAGGGTTGGACATGATGATCTCTGAGGTCCCTTCCAACCCAGACAATTCTATGATTCTATGATTCAGCTTACAAGAAACGGTCCTGATACCCACGACAAGGTGACACTCCTGCATCTACTCTGCTTGGGTGGACAAGGGGCTTACAAGGATTGTCAGCTGAGCCTCTGGAGCATGTATTTAATCAACCAGAGCAGGCCAGTTTATACCTGCAGATGAACCAGCCTGTAGTCTCTGATGAAGTTCTCGAGGCTGTTTGCAGGAAGAGGACACAGCCTCTTTTCCTGGGCAGTACCCATCTGCAGGTTCAGACAGACCAATGTGCAGTGCCCTCCACTCTGCCTCTGCCCAGCCTGGCCAGCTCCATCCTGCTGCCAGCCTGGCTGCACTGAACCACCACACCTGCAGCTCCAGCTCTAAAGCGATCTCACCCTTCAATTCAGCAAAAGTTTGTCACAGGAAATAAGCTTTTACTTTCAAAATTCTCTTGGCCTGGTTCTTCTTCAACAAGCAGAGGAAGTACCTTAATCAAACATCATTCTTTATTCTTGTGAGCCCCTGTTTATCCTCTAATAACTTTGAGTGAAAAGAGAGCTGTTAAAAGCAGCCATGCCCTCCCAAGCTCCGCAGCCAGCATTAAGCTTTTAACTACCCTCAGTGCATCAGCTTCTTTCTTCCACTGCTCTTCCTGGGCACGCTCACATTTAGAGGCACAGAATGCAGCCTAATTATTTTTATTTTTTTTCTCAAGCCTGAGCTGTGCTGTGCAGATTATGGAAAATCCATCGCACATGCTCCTTGCTGAGCAGGCTGACCTATTGATCCCAGTTAGAGAAATGGATGCTCTAGACTTTATTGGAAACACTTCTAAAAGTCCTTCTGGTATGACCATTCCTGCCGTGTCCTGAGAAGTTCCTGGACTCTGTGCATGGCACAGACCTCAGACCTGCTCAGCAACCCCATTGTGCTGGAGGTGCTTCTCCTTCTGAGCCATGGAGGAAACTGCACCACCAACCTCTGGTGTGTGCTGGGAAAGCAAGTGGTGACAACCATCAGAAAATGGACTAACAAGACCTCTCTGTCTGGTCAGTCCCTGAAGCAAGAGCAGAGCAGCGTGTGGGAAATGCTGCCTGCAAAAGCAGCTTGAGGACATCCTGCTGCCCAGACAAGCACGGGCTCCTGGGCCCTGCTGAGAGGGGATGCAGCAAGAGCCATGTGCTGCCTCTCACCAAGGCAAGATGACCCTAAGCAGCTCTTCTGTGCAGGGCTGAGCACCAAGATGACTCAGGGTGGTTGTCTGAGGGTCCCTCAGAGCTCATGCAGGCACCCTGAATGCCCTCCATCCCTGCAGCATCCTCAGCAATTTAACAGGCAGCAGCACACAACCAGGCTTGGTTTCAGTCAAGCACTGAAACAGAGATGATGTTGCACTTCGGATGAAACCCCACATTTCATCAAAAAACTTCTCGTTTTGGGGTGCAGCTGTGGGGTTTGATTTGTCTCAAAGAAAAAAAAAAAAAAGGTTCTCTCTCCTGGTTTAGTTACACACCTAACAAGCACCAGATAAAGCTATATGCCTCTTGGCTTTCTTGAGCACATATATTAAATAACGATTTTTAGAGATAAGAGGAAATTTTTATATGGCAGAAGGGTAACACCACTATAAATCACACAGCCAGGTAATCTTCAGAGCTCAGAGGATGTTCTGTGCCATTTCCTCTCTGTTTCACCACCAATCCTTTTGAAACGCTACAACTTGCTTACGAGAAGGGTATTTTTCACCTACAGTCATGATCACAACCACATCACTTGTCCCTGCCCAGACGAGGAAGAACCAGATCCCCTAAAGCAGAAGTGCTTGTCTCCTTCCTGGCCAGTCCAGTGCATTTCTGGCTGCTAGGCTGAACTTTTTTAGATATTTAGTCAGTAGCAGATGCAAGATTTGCATGAACGATGATGACTGATAATTCTCCAGCCTGGGCACTTCTCTGAGCATCAGGAGACAGGCAAACGCAGACAGTGAACATCCTCACCGCTGCTCCCAGGCCATAAGCAGGACACACACCGTGCCTTCCTTCCTCCTGAAGCCGACCAGCCCAGCTTTACTGCTGCTCGGTTTCAGCCTGGCAGCTGCTGGAGCTGGGAGGGCTGGTGGGAGGGCTGATCCCGCTCGCTGATCTGCTACCCCCGTGCCCCTCGGCACCCGCTGGCTCGGCCGCCCTCGCACACTGAGGGAAACTGAAGCGGCGGCTTCGGCTTTGGGGCCGACACGGGGCTCCCCCCGAGAGCCTTCATTGCCGGCTCTGGCCGCAGCCTCACAGAGGGCCCGGCGCTGCGGGCAGGGCGGCCGGGAAGGAGCCGAGCTGCCCCGGGCGGTGCCGAGCACCCTCCTGCCGGCCCCGCGGGCTGCGCCTTCCCGTCCTGGGGCAGGGGGGCGGGAGGGCGACTCTAACCCCGGGCCACATTCGGTTCCTCCTCGGCTCCCCTCGCCTCCCTCTCCCCTCCCCTCCGGCTCCTCCCAGCTCCCCTCAGACGACTCCCCGCTCCCCACAGGCGCCCATCCCCCGCTCCCCACAGGCGAGCACCCGCTGCTCTCAGGCGCCCACCCCGAGCTGCCCTCAGGGGACGCCCCGCTCCCCCAAGTGCCCCGCCCGCGTTCCCCTCAGCCCCTGAGGCAGGGTCCGCTCTCCGGCAGCTGCCACCGCCCCTCTCCCGCCGAGCCGCGTCCCTCCCCTCCCCGTTCCGCTCCGCCCGCAGCGGGGGGTTCGGGCAGCCTTACCGGTGTGGCGGGCGGCCCGCGGGGCGCAGCCTGGCCTTCCGCGCTGCCGGGCGGCGGCGTCACGGGCACAGGTTGGCTGCCGGCGGCGGGCGCGGTGCCGCATCGCTATAAAAGGAAGCGGCGCGGGGGGAGGGAGAGGCGGCTCTGGCACCTCCGCCTCGGCCGGCCCTGATTCCAACCCCCCCCGGGTTTCCCCCGCCGCGGGGAGCGGAGGCTTCACCCCCGGGCAGCCTTCTCGCGGGGCAGGTGGCACTGGGATGGGGTGTCCCTGCCCTCTGCAGACGAAGGGGTGGCCCGGCTGGCCGGGAGTGGGAGTAGGAGAAGGTGAGAGCCCTCCGCCTCAATCGCTTCCCGAGGTGTGTGGGGTCCGTGGGGTGAGGGTGGGTGTCCATGGCCTTACACAGCAGGGCAGCCTCAGGCGGGCAGCCGGCTCAGAGCAAACATGCGACAAAGCAGAGGATGAGGGAGGGCTTTGCAGGCACAGGAAGGTACCAGCCCCAGGCAGGAGTACCTTGCAAACTTCACACTCTCCTGCCCCAAACCCAACCCTCTCCATCAACCTTCCGGCTGCAGCCTCTGCTGGAGAACTGCCCGGGCCTGAAGAGGAGGCTGGGGCTGCCGGCTGCCACCTGGGGAAGGACACAGGCGGTGACAGGCTTGGGTAGGGGCTGGTGACAACTCCAAATGCAGGTGTTGGTCCCTGCTAGAATCAGGGCCTGCCTGCTCATGCAGCCTGGCAGCTGAGCCACTGCAGTGAGATGTTGCCTTTAAGACTGATACTACTGAACTTAAAAAAAAAAATAAAAAAAAATCAAAGCTGAATTTTTCTTTCAAGCTCAAGCAGCTCCCTCCATCTCTGGAGCTGTACTCAGACACTGCAGCAGTTGTGACATCCCTGAAGCACCTTGCTCAGTTTCTCCTCCATGTTAGGCTGATGACCAACAGCATCTTGGTCACAGGGGAAACAAGGGTCCCTGTCTCTGTCTGCTCACCAGGAAGACTCCCTCCAGCAACAGATGCTGTTTTTCTCCAGCACTATCAATCCCTTTCAGGAAGGGACAGGGATTAGATGGGGGTAACACGTCTTAAGGCAATTTCTGTAACTGGCATTTGCTGCTCAGCTTTACTGTCAGCCGATGGCAGGGGGGCTGGGATGCTTCAGCTTGCTCTGCAGCCCTAGAAACCCCATGGCATGGGTCCCACTGCATCAGCCACAATGGCAGCAAGTCTGTCTTCTGCTCAAAGCAGATGAGGACGAGGCCAGGGGACTAAAGAAGTCATGTAGGTAACATGCCAAGGTGCTACACTCAGTTTCTTCTTTTGTATTCCACCAGGCAAGCAGCTAAAGCTATGGCATGGGCAACCCAGCTGTTGGCTATACAGACAGGGTGACCCACAATCTACATAAACACTTTCAGGGGTCACGTTTTACATGGAAAATATATAGGGCAGAACACTGCCACGGGGAAGTGAGAGGAACAAAATCCTGCCCTCAAGGGTTTTGAAGAAGCTACATTTTTTCCATTCCAAATTTTAGTAAGTGCTTTTCAGTTCTCTCTGCCTCCTAGCAGGGAAAGGGGAGCAGGAGGATCTTTTCAGATGAACTTAGCAGCACCTCCTTCATTCAGACATACCTAGTGGGAACACAGGTGCTGAATTAAAGGGTGGCCCTGAGAAAAATTCATCCCTAACCAAGGTGATGGTTCCAGACCTGCTCCAGGGGTGCAGGGGATGCCAGAGCCATGTCTAACACGGACCTGGGCCCTGGTGCAAGGCTGCTGCCAGAACCTGGTCTGGCAGGAAACCAGCACTTGTATACAGCCAAATGCTCAGGCTCACTGGATGGTGGACCCTACCTGAACACCTGGTGCCTCTGTTCCTTTACAGCAGCTACTTGCAGAATACTGACCAGATGGTCTGACTGCCCTGCTTCCCTCCTTCCTCCTTTGTTTGTTAAGATCTGGCTGCTTCTCCTGGATAAGAAACCTTCGCTTCTTCATTGCTCTTCAGGCTTTGCATTACCTCGAGATCTGAGGTAAGTGTATGGCCCACCTATAGGCTCTGCTCACAGGAGCTGCTGACTCCATTGTGATTGATTTTCACATCAATGATGGAGCAATTCCTGCTCTTTCAAAGGAGCCCAAGTTGTGGTTTGTCCTGCCCCCAGTCCCTGCTCTTCTGACACCTCCACCCTGTAGCACATGTGGACTTCACTTTTGTTCTCACACTCCACACAGGACTTTGAAATCCCCATCTTCCAGCATCACTCCCTGTAAGCTGACTTCACATGAAACTCAATCCTCCTTGGTCCAGATGTCCAAGCTGCTAAAATTCCCTTGTAAGCAGGCCAGCAGCTCTGGGCATACTACTGAAGCAGGTTTAGCATTTGTTCTGTTTCTTTCTGCAAAGGCTGGCTCAGTAGGGAGGGAGATTGAGGAAGATCCTGGATCACACATTTGCCCTTCATCCCTATGCTTCTGTCCACAGAGGTCAGAACTATGGCAATGGCGTTGTTCCAGGTCCTGGGTGGGTTTTCACACAATAAAAAATTTAATTTGAAATGAGACTTCAGCTCACTTACTGCTCAGCTACCTGGGGTATCTTGCTTTCCTGCCTAGTTCCTTAAGCTTAAGCAGAGTTTCAGCTTTGCACTGGAAATCTACAATGAATACAGGGAAAACTAGCACACAAGTATGTAGGTCTAGAGCCATGGGTGGGATGACATGCAGTATGGACAGGCAATACAATCTTTACTAATTTGAAAGAAAATGTCTGCTTTCATCTTTGAAGCAGTACATGGCTACTGGTGTCACCAGGTCACTAAGGAAGTCTGCAGGCTCACTCAGAAAGCCACCAGGCACTTAACCAGGTAACAGCTGCTGACCTCTTTCTGTCCACATTCAGCTCAAGAAGTGGCTTGTCTTTCTTCAAACTGAAGTTCAGGGGCATATTTCAATTCTTTTTGGTAAAGTTACTTTATTTAAACACTAGGAATTCCAACTTAGAGGCATGATGACACAACTGTAGCTGCGATGTGGGAGCAGGGAGAGATGAGTAACGTTACTGAACTACTTTTGAGAACAGCTTCAGACTTAAGCTATTACAAACTACTCCTTACTCTTGTTAATTTATAGGCAGCTCTTCTAAGTTCTTCCCATAGTATTCCCTGGGGAAGAAACTAGGAAAATTCACTAGTTGTAAAAAACCACAAGCCTAATGCTATTGCTTTGAACTGAATGAAGGTAAACAGAATGGAACAGCCACTAATGCAGCCATTCAGGAGCAGCTGGTAGTCTGAGTCTTCATGGACAATGCATCTACATGACCTGGCTGAGAAAAAACAGATTTCTAAATTTCTCATGGTAACTGAAGCACAAGAAACATCTTCAAGTCTTGGGGAAAAATATCCAATGGAGAAACAGACCTAGTTCCAAATGGCCTTTCAGTGAAAGCCAACAAGCATGAGAGGCAATGTTACTGATCAGACACAAGAACCACGACCAAACTGGTAGCAGTGGCAGAGTAGTATTAACACTGGCTTTAAAGTTTCAAGTAAGCTTAAAGCTCCTTCAAAACATTCTTCAGGTGGTACAGCAAACAAACGACCAGCTTCTGCTCTGCTCTGACATGGTTAGTATGTGACAGCTAATCTGGCAGCTGCCACAGATTGTTTGTTCCCTGCCCCCACTATTATAAAAAGTGACCAGAGCAGACATCCGCCTGGCTGCAGACAGCAGGATCTGTTCTGTAATTTAGAGAGGAACAAGGCACAGCCTGTACCATGACAAACTATCGGTTTGAGTGTTACTCAAACAGCAGCTGAGGAGAACCAGCCGAGACTCAGGTTTTGTGCATGCCACAGCAGAGGGGGTTGTAAGCTTCAGCACAAGTTGACAAACAGCACTTAGCTTATCTCAGGAAGAAACTTGAGCACTCTCGCAGCAGATGACAGAGCTGTAAATCAAGTTATGTATAGCCATAAAAGTATCATTAAGACAACTTGAAACAGTTAGTTTGTAGTAGATAAGAAAATTTTTGGCTTGCAGCTATGTAGATGAAAACATCTGTGCACATTCTGTATCCATCTGAAAAGCCTCCAGCTGCATTGTAAAAGGGCTAAAGTCTCATAAAAGCACCACCAGCAGCCTTAAACTCAAGTCTAAGTTGTTGCCTGTAAGAATTTATGGTCTGGAGATGAAATTTACTTACTTAGGGACATTTGCTCCTCTGTCATATTCTGATTTCTTGGCATACAAAGGTTACTGGCCTTGTTTGGGTTTTAGTTGGGCAGAAAGCAGGAGCTGCTTGAGTTTCACTGATAGGTATGTAAGATTTGCACCACTTTCACTGGTTTTGATTAGCAATCAATGTTCAGCTATGAGCTTGAAGTTTGCCAAGAAAAGGTTAAGACTGAAACTTTGAACAACAAGGGAGTTATGGGCATGCGTTTGTCTTGGGTCTCTGGCTCCAAACAGTATATGAGATATCCACCTCCATTTTTACTTGCAAAAGGAAATCAATACATGTCACTGAAGAACAATACATGCAGGACAGAGACCAGAAGATACTGGAATAAACGGATTTCTGAGCTCTGTTATCTGAAATACTGTGACAAGAAACTGAGCAAGAGCAGAATATTTAACCAGACTGCTTCCCCTGCCCCTGTTCGTATTTCACACACCCCTCACACCTATGTAAACTTAAAAGTCTAAAACTAACTGAGATTAATAATCTATGAGGAACCCAGGGTATGCCTGCTCTACAATTCAGTGTTCGAGAAGCTATCTTATCACAGCACTCTCTGGAGCCCTGTGCTCTTGCAGTTACTATTTTTGATATAAACCAGATCTGATAACTCCACATTCCAAATTTTCCAGTGGCTGAAGTATGTTCTCATTGCATTCTAGCATTGTCAAGTGACTTGTTCTTTTTTGAGCAGTTTTGACAAGAACAGGTCTTAAATGAGGAACTTCCAAGAACCAAGTCAGGGACAGGAGAAATAACCACTGCAAGTGGGTCAGAACTGAAATCCTAAGCAATAAAGTCATTCCATCCAGGAAAGGTGCTCAAGTCAGTTTGAGAGCTGCTGTTTGGGAATCCTGCCCAGGGAGAGAGGACAGCTGTGTTCAGGACAGAGGGCCATGCTGAATGGTTCTTTTCAACCCAAAGGGCCAGCTGTAGGAAGCATACACACCGGGCTGGCTTTCTGTAGAGTCTACTGAAGCTGGAGAGAAAGTAATCGAAACTCATGGACAAAATCAAGTGTTTTGATGCTAACTTTAGTAAGTAAAGTTTTCCAGATAAAGACAATTGCATCCATACTTAATAGCTGTTAAAGAGATATACATTTAATTGCATTTTATATATGGGGTGCCTTATATTAGAGAGAACATTTCAAGTGTTTTAGTTCTACCTGTTTGGAATCCAGACTTTCTCCCTAGAAGATACTCCAGTTGACAAAAGGGCCTTGTTCAGATATCTGGGATCAACTGAATACATTTATTTAAAAGCAATTTTAAATATTAAAAAAGTAGAAATTAACACATACAATACTCAAAAACTGTCACATTAAATACATGTGAATAGACACGTGTACTGATGTGTTACCTTAACATTCAATGAGAAGTCAAGATTTTAACTAGTGGCATGACCAGATCTGATTTCTGTACACATTGATGTACTATGTAATAAAAAAATAAATAGCAACTGTTGTTCAACAGTAAATAAGACATCATCTGCAGAGCATACTTCCCCCTCTGGGGGCACCTTCCCCTGGCCCTCCCCCCAACCCTTTATCAGCTAATTTTCCATAAAGATTTAGACTTACCAAATACTATGTCATGTACAAAATTGCAGACAGTGGCTCATTGAGTTCAAATATAATACCGTCCTTAAACTCAATCAATATCATACATTTTCAGATTTCTTATGACCCACAATAAGCCAGAATAAACAGAACTATTGTTCCCGATGGAACTAATTTAATTTTAGAAAATGCATATGTATACTATTTTTAAGAGCATAGAAAAGAATAGACATTTGACTCTACATAATTTTACATGCCTAGGTTTTCTTTATATGATTTCTTTTATCAGTTTATTTCAAGATCACTTAAAAATACAATTGACCACAAAAGTGAATAGGTTTTGTTCTTCAATGCAACTTAAAACATTGTATTAATGGATAAAAAGGAATGATAAAATGCTAATTCTGACTTCCTTTCCATAAAAAAAACCAGAATAAAGTCTGAAATACTGGAGCTGGTAATACTGAAGATTAAATGCCAGCAGGCTCACTCACTCATTGCGTCATTATTTTCTTTGTAATTCACTTTTGTTATAAATGATAAAACTATTAACAATTGATAAGTGTTTTGCATTGTTTTTGTAGGGGGCTTAGACTGATAGTTGTTCCTATATTGACCACAAACTGAATTAAATATTCACTGACTACAGTCTTGTAAAACTGAAATAAAAATGAAAGCCCTCAGAACATTTGAGATGTGCATTTATGAAATTAAAATCTTTCTGTGCAGCCAAGACAATCTGCTTTGAAATAGCAGTACTAGGTACTGAAGCAAAAACAACATTTAAAGCATGTTATACAAAACTACATATGAAAGTCATGGAACCTGCTACAGACAAGTTATGTGAAAAACACAACTACGTTATGTTTCAAAAGTTAAAAAATTATGTTTAAAGTGACAGAGGAAATAAAAGTTTCCAGTAATACATTTAAGTGTTTTCTGGCAATGCAGCTTTACACCAACTTTCAAGAAACCTCAGGTCAAATGCCGCCTTCCAAAGATTTTCTGAGAAATCAGCTTTGTAACAGAACGTTGGTTACTTGGTGCTTTAAGACTACAACAGACACAGTTTAGTGAACTCTGCTAAAACTAGCCTGATACTTGTGATCTGAGTTCTATGATTAACAACCAGATCAAATTCATGAGAGGTCATCTTAACTTCCACTTTTAGAGCAATTAAAAATAATTTAAATTTATGCTTATATCACCACTTAAGAAATTTTATTTTAGATAACTAAACTTTAGCAAGGTTGAAGACAGGAAAAATAAACCCACAAATCATTTTTCAAAGAGCCAATTTAGCTATGAACAAATACTGTTGCAAGCTCACAGTAATCTGAATAGCAATTAATTTAAAATGTTCTTTTCTTTAAATGTAGCTATATGACTACAGTACTACTTTTGTACAAAGGCAGGTTTCAAGTAAGCGTCTAAATGCATGCATAATGTCAACAGTTTACATCTTCTCAAGTCCTTGGTTACTAAGAATTCAGTGAAATAAACCAGCAAATTTCACATATATCTACTAAAGAACAATATGACTAATTTTCATTAAAGTAAGTTTTTGAATGAAATAAAATTTGTAACTTTTTATAGTGAGGTAATATCACAGGGGAACTGCAATCACAGTTTGGCATAGGTCCACGTAATATAAACATGAAATGCTGTATGCACACCATAAAACATTACTGTTATCTGTAAAGTCAGTGAATATTTGTCTTCATAATTACACTTAACTGAGCACTATAGTAAATAAATACCGAAGTGGGTTTCATAGCTGTAAACTGCATACACTTATAAACTGCAGACTGATTTTTAAATTGTCCAAAACCATTCACTCATTCTAACTTTCTGCTAATTGTATATCAAGAATACCGAGTTATTAGGAACAGTCATTTCTGTACAGTTATATGGTTGACAGAGACCACCTATATTTGGAAAGCTGGCAGTTCATATGTATTTTGCACAGCACAGACAGAGATGTAAGTGCTAGATGCCGAGGATGGCTTCAACAAACCCAATAAGGCGTGCCAGGTTCCAAGGCTACCATAATACTGGCAAAGGCAGAATAACACAGTATATTTACAATACATATAATTCAACCTCATGAGGTGAAACTTAAATGAATTCTTAATTTGTAACAGCAGCTATATATACAATTGTGCACAGGATTACAGGGAGGCAGCAGCGTTCGCTTTTGCTAAAAAGCCCGTCTTGCATGAAGAATGTGCAATGCTCAAGTTTAGGATTCTTTGTTTGTTTTTACTAGTCTGACAGAATGTGCACGAAGGACACTGGAAAGACCCCTTTCCTCTCTGGCTGTCCTTCGATGTGGCCAATCTGCAACACAGGAGAAAAACATACATATATATATACATATACAGGTGTATGTACACATGGAGTTCAGAGACTTCATTCAAAAAGCAGAACTGCAACAGAGCCTACAAAGCATTTGCAAGTTCTTGGACATTCTGAACCAGACCTTAGTTAACATTTGAATTTGCATAATGGAATAAAACTGTACATGCATATTATAAATAAGATAAATTAAGGCAACTAAATCTATGGAGAATGAAACAGAAACTTAATATGGAAACCTGAAAGGGCTATACAGACCAGTGAACTTCAAGACTCTCACCAAAACAGAAGCCTTATTTTCTTCTGTTTGATACATCTTGCTACTGCAAGTTAGTCTGGCTTTCAAATTCATTCTTCTTAACTAATTGAATAAATTCTGAACAACTCACTTGAGAGAAATGTCAGCTCCAGTTGTGATGTTCCTTCTGATAATTTGCATGCTTCACTTTAAGTGATAAAGTCCCAGATATTGAATTAGTATGATTCCTAATGACTTATGTGCATAGTAGTGTTTATAACAAATTACAGTATTGTCTGATTAAGTATCCTTCACATACAAGTCTTAAATAATAATTTATAAAGAAATTGCCTAGCAACTTCTAAAGCAAAAAAGATACCTTCCATACAAAATTTACATGTTTAAATACATGCTTACAAACAGTCATCCAAATGATAGCACTGGAGTAGCAGCCTTGACAACATAACCCTCTTCTCATCTTTCTACAGTGCTGCTCACTACTTACAGAATAATAGTGTACCCGCTTCCTCTTCCACAAACTAAAAAAATGGGAAGGGGAAACATGCAGGGCTGGCCATTTCCTCTTGTACAGCCAAATTTTTGAAGCATATGAGTCAATAGGCTTCATTTCCCTTCCCAGAAACACTCGGGCATGTACCCAAGGATCTTAAAAAGCCACTTCACAAAACAGATTTAACAACTAATGCAATTATAATCAGGGATTGGAGGATGTGGTTAATACACTAGCTTTTCACAGGACACTGCTCTTTTGATAACACTTTTTCAGTTGAAAACCTTCCACGCTTAAATGATGAGTGAGAGGAAACCATGTAGCTAGAACCAAAACAGTAAAGGTTGTGCTGCACTTAAGAGTAGGAAATCATATGCAGCATTGTGGTAAGAATTTGTTTTAATCAAGATGAAATCTGTCTTGTTCCTCCCAATAATTCATAGGTAAGGAAGTATGGTGTAGCAGGGCTTTGGACCAAGAAGTAGTGTCCAGGGAGTGTTGGGAGTCTTCAAGCAGGGTTCAATAAAAACTGATGTTAGCACACAAGAACCAAAGACAGCACGTGGTCCAGAGTAGTGGGGGGGAGTATGATACACACCAATGGTATGGAAAGGAAGAAGGGACAGAAAATGTTAACTGCCTCGCATTTAAAAGGAAAAAGCATCAGCTCACAGCACTAATTACAAATAGTTGTTCAGTCTTCCAGCAACCCCTGTAGGTATAACTTAACATTTCTGGTGAACTGAAGATAATTACTAATTATGTGTAAAACTGTGAAAGGAAAAGATACATACCCACCACTCTTGGTCCTCTTCACCAGTTACAATAATGACTTCTCCTTCAACAAATGTCAGCTCATCATCATTATCTGCCTGACAGTCATAAATGGTCTTCACTCGCCTAACTTTATTTTTTCCCTAAAAATATAATGAAGTTTTAGAGGGAAGGTTGGGGAACAAAAAAAAAAATATACAATATGAATTTTACCTTTTAGCTATGTTTTATTTTACAAGAAAGTATATTGTTTCCCTGCATTTGGGGACATGAAATTTAAAAACTCTGTTTCAACAATGATATTATAAAAAAGATAATAATCAATTTTGTACATAGTATTGCTTTTCTTTTCAAGATGCAGAAGTCCCGAGAGACTTCCATGTCTAACGCATAGCTTAAGCAACCTTAACTTCCTCCTGTAAAGAAAGTTAAATGTCTTTACATCATTTCAGTCCACAAACATCATCTTTCTCACTTAATACATACTTCATTAACAAACCATCATCAACAGAAAATGAACTGAATCTGCTCTGAAAATTACAAAACAGGTCAAGGTCAAAGAAAATGCTATCTTGGAACTTCAGTCCAACTTTGGTCTCGAATCTACTGCAAAATTACAGTAACCTTTGATTTCAGATCTGTTTATAAGACTCTATTTTTTAAATTATTTTTCATTGAGTACCTTAGCAATTTCTAACTAAAAGACTCTCAATTTCAGACAGCAGTACTATTTTGCAGTAAGAATTCAGAAGAGATATTCCCACAGCTCCACCATTCTGAGTCTAAGTATTTTCTAGGTCACGCTTTGCTGCATACTGCTAATTCATATGAAAATGCCTGAGCCATGGACTCCTCCCCAAACACATGTTTCTCACAGTAGGGAAAATGCTTTAAATTATTTCCAAATAGAGTAAGGAGGTAAGTTTCACCACAAAACAATCCTGCTACTTTATATTCCTGCATTTTCATAGCAGCACTTCTTCAAAAACTACAGTTCCTTCTTTGAACAGAAGTAGTCAGATCAGAAAGCAAAAAAAACCCAAAGCAGCACAAGATGAGAAACAGAAGGGCTACGACAGAAAAGTCAGCAGGTTTAGAGGAATTTGAGCCAAAAGTAGCTTCACAGAGGAAATTTCCTAGGGAGTCTGCTCTTTGCTTTTACCTACCCACTTGAAATACCCCCATATTTTGGCAAAAAAATTTTCTCTGCAGATCAACAGCAGAACAGACACACAGCAAATATCTCTCATACTAAACTCGAGGTACAGAAAAGTAACAATTATAAAAGGATTTAAGGGACAAAGCACTCAACAAAACGTAATAGTAGAAGAACCCACACTTGCAAGACAAAGGAACAGAAAAACATGAATTTCATATAAGATCAAAGGGTTTTTTACAGCAAGGGATTGCTGCAGCAAGGAGTTACTTCAAAGAACACTTTCTCTCTTTTTAAAATGAATTAATGTAATTTAAACAAAACCCCTAACTATCACTAGGGACTGGAACTCAGTATTAATGGGTATTTGGGGCCAGTCCCAGCTTTCAGCTCCAGAGAACCTTTACAAACTATGAACGATTCCAATCAATCCCCTGGTGATGAAGGGAAGCAACTACTTCTGCCAGATAAGAATTGTCTCATTCAATAAAGAGACTAAAAAAAAGTTAAATGCCTTTAATCTTACAGAACAGTATGCAACTCAGCTTCTAAGAATGCATGAAAAATTATGGCAATTGGTTCTGGTTCCTTCTGATTAGTACCAGAGATGACATTTTAATATTCTATTCCTTTCAATTAAGAGAGCAGCAAGAAAGGAGAATTCAAGCTGGAGGTGTATTTAATCTTGGGAGGGTTTCAAAAATGATGGTTCAAAGGAGAGAATGTATTTTCCAGAGCATAATTTGGAGCACTGGGGTATAAAGAAATAAAAGAAAGTCCAAAACATGTAACTTGCAAATATAAAATAAATATCACTCACCTCACACCCAACTCCCTGTACACAATATTAGTACTTATTAATAAAATATTTTTATGCTTAAAATTACAATCAGCTGCTGTGGTCATTAATCTTTCTGTGTTCTTTTTTTATATTCACTTTTTTCTTTCTATATAAAAAGAATAATTTTGTCTCCTTCACCGAAAACACACAAGACAGACAAAATAACACTTCAGTGCTCCAGATGATTTTAGAAGTACTCGCCCCAAATTTCATTTATCTAAAAATATCCTTTCTAGTCCTTTTATATTAACAGCATTGGCATTTTTTTACCAAACAATTCTGAACAAATGATTTTCTAAAACTAAAAAGAATTTGTGGTCATCTATTCAGGGGCTAAATGGTCAAAGCCAAGAGGGAAGTACCCACAAGTACCTGTGGCTGCCCTCACAGATCTTACTGCTGTGCTCTGATGTAGCATTTCCCCAGTTTATGCAGAGGATACAGCCAGAAGATGAAAATGAAGGCAAAATGCATTTAAGAGGAATTCTTGCACATTATTACTTATGAAAGTCTGCAGTGAACAAGAAAGGATACAAGCATGCATGCAATGACATGTAGAAAACTGGAAAGTAATTATCAAAGGTGCATTGTAATTTTGACCACTGCAGAACAGTGGAACTATTTAATTTGCTCCACATGTTAAAATGGCTTAATTTGGAGAACACTGAATTCTTCCTCTTTTTTTCTGTACAAAGGTGACAGTTAAAAAAAAAAACAAAACAAAACCCCAAAGAACTAATCTACCATTTTCTTTTCTTATTTAATAAAAGGACAAGTAGCTGAGAGTCTCCAGCATAATTGCCTGCTTATATTTAAATGTACATAAGTAAACAAATCATAGTTGCAGATACTTTTCAATCAGGTCCCTGTACTATTTTCTTTAACCTGAAGAAAACCCAGGAAGCCCAAGGAACAACCAGTCATTCTCAGTTCAGATAGGAGCTTACAGACAGGTCTAAGATGGGAGCCAAGCAGAGTGATGGCTTCAGAGAAAATGTTCCTCCTCAGACAAGCACAAGAAAGGAAAAACTCACCCTCTGCTTACACTACAAGAACAGAAGCCCTATTTCCTTTTACATAAGTGCTTTGCATAGCCAATTTGACAAGCAAAACCATCTCCTTTTTGATGTATTCTTAATGATGAAAATCTTAAGCAAGCTCTGAAGTTTCATAAAAAGATTTCAGTATAAATATGCATGAAGAATCCTCTCTTGGACAGAAATTGCACTGGTTAGCAAGATGAGCAGCAAGATGAATTGGGGGTTGAACAAAGAGACCTGAAACTTAGTTAATAGTTCCAGCTCTGTTACTACACACCATTCAGCAATGTCAGTTTTGCCACTTCAGCAATGTATGTGAACCTTTGTAAACCACTTCAGTCCACCGACATAAGTGTATAATCACTTAAGTCACAAAAGGAACATTTACTAGTTTGTCACAGTTGCCTTGTACTTTTAATTTTTTTACTGACAGTCAGTACTAACATTCTTTCGCAAAAATTACAAAAATCAAATATATAAATATTCTAGCAATCTAAGGCATACAAAGCAGTGAACAAAGCAGAGAAAGCCACTAGTTAATTCAGAATTATGACTGGAGTAGATAAAAATTCCAAAGTTCTGTAATAAATATAAATATGCTGTCATGTTCCCAAGACTATTTCTTTATGTTGCTTGAATGTTTCAGCATGCAAGAGGCTTTGTAAACTCCCAGCATTTGCTGAAGCTGCTTGAGAGCAACAAAAATAGCTCCTCATTCCCCATCCTAGCCCATAATGTTGTATTGCTGTGTGTGCATAGCTCAAGGGTGTTTTGGTTTTGTTTTGTTGTTTTTTTTCAAAGACAGCCCTACAGTAAATTCAAAACCTTCCACTTCCTTACACTTAACTAGCTGGAATAATACCTACCATGTTTATTTTCCTGGGAAGTGGCACTGGGGTTTCTGGCAGGGTATGTGTTATGTCATTAGACTCTTCAGATGCTTGCCTTTGGACGGTGTCTCTGGACTGTACATTTGGAGAAAGATCTGTGGAGTGAGACTTTTGATTTGCCTCTGAAGGCTGAGGCTTCGGTGATGCTTCTCCACCTTGAGTTTTAGCCAACAGGTCTCCTAGCTGAGGTTTTGGAGGAAGGTCCTTCATTTGTGGCTTTGGAGGTAAGTCTCCAAGTTGTGGTTTTGGTGGCAAGTCTCCTAGCTGAGGCTTTGGGGGTAGTTCTCCAGGCTTTGGGGGTAAATCTCCCACTTGAGGTTTCTGAGTTAATTCCAGAGGCAGAGGCTTTGGGGGCAAGTCTCCGGGCTGTGGTTTCTGTGGTATATCGATGGACAGTGAGGGCTTCTGAAACATTTCCATGTGGTGATGGGATTTATCTATTGAAAGATGATGACTGGTTTCTATTTTTCTTAGTGCCACTAAAACAGAAGAGCATAACAGTGGTTTTTCACAATCTCATTTCAATATTGAAGAACACAGGCACATATCAAAACTCTCTGTAAATGACAATATATTCACTGAGCCTCAATAACTGTCCATATCAATGACAAATAATACAACTTCACATAACCCTCTGTCACCGAGGTCTCATTTCATTGCTTCTTCTGAAGGCCATGAGGGCTTAATCCAACAGCTACCAGGTCTCTATTTATAAATAAAGTGATTGCTTTTTGGACCCCCCCCAAAAAAGGAAAAAAAAGACAAAATTACTTATCAACCACTGACTTGACTGCAATGAAAATTCTCTGTAATATAAATTATTCCTACATAGAGGTGAACTTCATACAAAAACCCACCAAGGCTCAGGATTAGCAACTCTAAAATCTTTAAGAAGAGAGTGACTGAGCATGTCATGGATCATATGCAGTGTATAGAATAAACTGTACTATTGACATTCAAATTATTGTATATATTTACTTTTTAGTAAAGACAAGAAGTTTTAAACCCCTGCATTTTGCAGTTTTTATGGAAGGAAGTTGAAATTAGCTTTTCAAATAATTTTCTCACAGTGTCATGCATTGATTCTACTGCTAATTTCCTAAACTTGACCGAAATCTACCTTAAAACAAACAAACAAAAACCCGACCTAAACTTCTAAAACAAACAACCCTATATAAGCAGATGAGGGTGAACAGGAGAGAAAAGTTACATGATAAAAGCAACACATTTCGACTAGCTGGAATAATTTCCTATTTTATTCAGCATTGCTTTAATATCATGTTCTACCTGGTGGCAGAATTCTAGAATATCATGTACTAACTGGTGGCCTGGTATTTTACCATGAAAGCAACAACACTCTCATTGGTTATCACCTACTGCAATAAACTTCCAAGCTATATCTATGGTTATTTATATAAAAATACCCCAAACCAAAACAAACCTACATATTTCCATGAAATAAATTTTATAGCTACTGTAAAATGCCATGTTTTAAAAAATGACACTGTTGGTACCTGTATATGGCTTTCTCTCCTAGACTTATCTAATAGAAAATGTAGAAGCACTGATCATTCACCATGATTTCAGGGTCAAGTAAATGATATGAAAAATTATAATAGACCTTGGAGTGCTTTGACTGACTACATCTTAAATTTTCACCTGTATCATTTTAAATCAAGGGAGTGTTGACTTCCTTTGCAATGGTTTGTTTCCCAATATTTAAGCAAGCATGTAACAGTACCTGATTATCTTCTACATAATTTTAATGACAACAACCCTGACTGCCAAGACAAGGCAATAGACAAAACTTGCTTCAAATGGGTCAATAAATTGTATTTATGCATATTAGGAAGAGAAATAATTTACCTGTGAGAGTTGCCAAAAACAGAAATGGAAGCCATGGAGATACTCAGAATGGGATTGGATGTGGCCTTGTGCAGCCTGCTCTCATGTCAAAAAGTTGGCCCTACCCAGAGAGGTGAACACCTCCATCTGACTCCTGAGGTTTCTTCCAGCTTCAATTAGTTTATGATTTTTTCGCTGTACTCCTTATCATCTATAGGTCTAACGACTTTTTTAGTTTAATAAAAATCTTCCCTATCTTCCAAAATCCTTTCAGTTTTGCTAAGTGTTCATGGTTTGTGGCATTTTAGAAACACAACTTCTGCTGAAAAGATTCAGATGTTTTAAACAAATATCTACTTTTACACACATTACAAATATATCACTATAGCAATACCAACAAAAAAACCCAACTCTTACCTTTTTGAGGTAGTTTGGGAAGAACTCTAGGGCCAAGTGCAGTCTTTGCAGTCCCAGTGCTAAATCAATAGATATGAATTATTAGTGCTTACAAGTGCTGTAAGGTATACTTTTTCTTTTCCTTTTTTTTTCTTTTAGACATCCATGATCCAAAAAAATTCCACATTTATTATGCTTCTTCTGTATTACAAATTTGTCACCTTGTCTGTGGATCAATCCCAAAACTCAAAGCACTGTGAAGAATGAACTACTTTTGCAGAGAAAGAGACATAAAAACCCCACACAGCTTTAATGCTGAAGGGAAAATTTATTCTTCACACAAAGATATGTGCAAAAATGTACTACAAAAATAGGTGAAGCTGAAAGATGAGCTCACCAAGCAGATCCCAAAAATTAAGGAAAATCTGATCATTAAAATAACTCTACTGAAGCATTTGAAACATAATCTGTCCTTTATGTCAGTGTTTTGAAGTTTTCCAGGACTAAGCCAATGCCTTGTAGCCTACTGCATGTGTGTTGTATTGCACAGAGGCTGCAGCTATATTAGGAGATGAAGTTTCTACTGTTCCAAGGAAATACTGATGATTGTGGGAAAACAACATGCTTTGCTCCACAAATGTATTACAGCTGTGTTAGCTACTTGTAGTTATAAGCAAAAATACAAGCAGGACAGTTGTGAGTAATTTAACTATAGAATAAAAATCTGAGATAGTTGCATACTGCCAAAACTACTCATTTCTGATTTTTCTTTTCAGACTTAACACCAGTCTGGCTATTTGCAAATATTGCAGGATACTACAAATCATACCATGTATACATGCTACATACATACATATACCTATACATACACATACTACATAGACCATACCACAAATTTCAACAAAACCCCACTAAAAGTCTTCCACCCCAATTACTTCAAACATTACCTAATTTCATCAAGCACAAGTACCACACTTTTACCCTCTCTTTGTACTGCAGAACACCAGCACTTTCCCCCTGAATACCCAGTGCAATCTGGATGGATTCAGGAACCAGGACAAGTCAGATAAGCTACCAACAGCATGTGTACTGCCTGTCCAGATGATGTAGATCAGACTGAGGAAGTGTCCTAAAGCTCTGCCTACACATCTTGTACTGTGATTTTTTAGATGTTACACATCCATCTCCAGTCATGGCCTGGTCATGCAGATTTGTGATCATGCAAGGTCTCTATTGTGTTGCCTGGGGCACAGGTTTAATAGAATTACTAAGCTTTGAACCTCAGGACCTTGGAATCACAACACAGATAAAGGAGTAACAAACACTAAGTGACAGGAATTCGTGGCTATCCTTACTACTTCAGCTATTGAGAAAGACAGTTGTAATGTACTGACCTGAGAAACAATGAGCTCAAAGCAGTTTGTTATTATGACTGCATGTCAGCACATAAACTCAACAGACAGAAAAAGTTAAGCTGGAAGACTGAGAAAAATGCTCTCTGTCAGAGATGTCTTCAATGCCAGCCTGTACCAGAGTGACACTTCTGCAGCAACATGCATGAGACCTCACGCTGAAGCAGATAAAATGAAATGCCAGGAGACACGAAAGTAAAACTTTTGTCCTGATGGGCTGCAGTCTGAGGCAACATTCCCCAGCTCAGAGAGCACTTCTGTAGGAGCAGTAGATAGATTCTGGTACAAGTTGTTCTGTCCGTCCTGCTCAAAGGATGAATTGTGTATGGGCATCTATGAACGTAGGAGGTTTAATGAAGCCAAAGTATTTGTATGGTAGTAAGGAATGCAGAAAACTAATGAGGAAACATAGCTAGGATTTTACTTCACATGAAAGGCACTTTTTCTCTAATTTTCAAATCAGCTATGCTTAGATAAATTTTCATCTTTGCCTCCACATACAGATTTTACCTTGACTGCTGAGACATCCCCTCAAACTTGTTTGCAGCCTTGGTTGAAGGTGGGCCCAAATCATTACCTGGGGTGAAAAAAACACAATTAAAAAAAATCATTAGGATAATGAAATACCATCTTCAGAGGGTGAAAATTAAAAGCTAGGTACACATTCTTCCAAGTATCCTCTATACAACAGGTGTAAACATTTTTAAAGATCAGCATTTATCAATAATTTTGTGACTGAAAAAGTGGCAGAGACCGTAACAATCCATCTTGACTTTTCACATAACACATTTTAAAACAACTCACTGGTAGCTCACATCTGCTGGCAAGGAAAGAATGAATGACATTGCTGAGTTATTGCTGTAGGACATTTGTTTTGAATATAGGGTTTCAATTCTCTCTGAATGGAAGGAGATACTGCAGGCCAGTATCCAGTAAATTTATCGCAGATGTTTACATTTTGTGTGGAAAGGCACTTCTTTTTAAAACCACCATGGATGTGATTTTATTCACAAAACATCAAATTTCCAAGGATTGGTATCTTAACCTACATAAAGAAAAGTCTTTGCTGATTTTATGAGTGAATATGTTACCATAACCTGAATGTTAACCAATGGAAAAGGAAAGCCCTTAGGTATACTCAATTCTGTCAAAAGCAGCAAAATCCAAACTCAGCTGCTTCTGAACTCCTTCAGCAAAAGGCTTCTCTTTCTTTAGCTATCATCATTCCCAGGGTACAATTACCTACTTTGTTTTAGTGTCTTTATCATTCCCCTTTCCCTTTTCTATTACAGCATGTCTAAAAAAACTTAGAACCAGCTTCAACAGCCATTTGTATATTTTGTCACTGAAACAAATGTAAAGTGGCATTTAATGATCCAGGAACACAAAGTACTTCCAATGCAAAAGAATGATGTATCTGCCTAGATAACATGCTTAGTACACTGAAGTCTATATGAAATAGCAGAAGACTCATGTTGAGCCTTGCTAACTTCCTTTGCTTAGACATAAGCTAAGAATTGCTCTGCTTGAAACTTCAAATAATGCACAGATAAGGAAACAAATGCTGAAATTCAACATAAGTAATATAACAGCACAGAAAAAGAGCTTCTGAAAGAGAAAGCAGTGAACATTGGAAAATATTCTTAAATAAAAACTCAAAGGCAGATAAAAGAAACTCCCTCTTTCATAAATACCAATATTATTACTTGCTTAAAATTCAAACAAATTTTGAAAGAGGTTTTTGTACATACCTTAGCTAACAAAACAGAGGAAAGAGCCCTCTTCCACCCACTGAAATTTAGGTCTGCACTGCAGAGCAGAAAGGAGACAGAATAACTGATGTTCCTCTCTGGCCCTGCTTTGAAAAGGTCACCCATTGCCATAAAGCTCTTTAACTCCACATCTGCACCTTTCCCATATTTTTCTCTTCCTTTATCTGTTGTCTATTATTTAAAAAAAAAAGTTGGCACTAGCTTAGCATCTATTCCTACCACACCTTTCATTCTAGTAGTGTTACACTGCATAGTATTCCAAGATGAGGTATTTTACTTGCTTTTTTGGACTTAGGTATTTTGGCTTCTTGCAATTTTTTAAGTTCAAGATCTTCAAAATATCTTTATTACCTCTGAAAATAGTACAGGGCTGTTAAGACTCCAGAATACAGGGGACATTTTTTCCATATACCAAACATGAGAAAAATAGTGAACTGAAAATATTGCCATTATTTGTGTTCCTTGAGAAAAAGACTTAACTTTCAATTGGACTCTGCACTCCTCTTCACATTACATCTTAGATTAAATCACAGATTCTACACAGAAGTACTCCATGATTTACCACATTTAACTCAATTTGCTGGAAGAAACCCTCAAAACAGTGCTTTTAGGCTTGCAATATTTTTTAGGCTAGTAATTTTGTGCTTATATTAGAACAGAGGGAGGGTACTTTTAGGACTGGAGTAGTGTATCGATGACTCCCCTATGGAAGCATTGGATTTCAGCTGAAATGTTTATAGATTTATGGAAATCCTGTCACCAAGACTAAAATTATAGAAAATTACATGGGCCTGAGATTTATAGCTACCAGGCAAAGCAGTCTGCATAGAGCAATGTTTATCAAAAGAGAAAGACTTTGAGCAGTCTATAAAATAGTTTCTAAAATGCTTCTGTCAGAAAAGTATCCTGGTTTAAAAAAAACAAAAAAAACCAAACCAAACCAAAAAAACCACCAACCAACAAACAAAAAAACCCACCAAAAACAAAGGTGCTGTTTCTGTCTAATTTCTGCAGGTAGAAGGATGCAACAAGCCTATCAGTCTTTGTAAATGTACAGACAACATCACAAAACCCAAAAACATATTAAGACAACACATCCCCACAGCTAGGAGCAAACACTTTACAGGAGAGATCTGGCATAGAACCCAAGGAAACAAACTTTTCAGGCAGTCAGAACCACACATGTTAACTGAGGTCTATCTACCCTAAATTAAGGTCTACCTCAATTAATGAGCTGGTCAGAAAAGGAGCAGGGGTGAGGAAGCAGATGCAGTAAATGAGCAGCCTGGGGTGAGGGCAGCCTGGGCATCTAGGCTAGAGAGGGAGGCAGCAGAAGAGACTGAATTGGGCCCCAGGGGAGCGTGGAATATTTTCAGTTTTCTCAAGTGAGACACAGATACAGAAGCCTGGAAGCTAGAGTGACAGAAAATAGAAGTGTTTGTTTATCTGAGCTGACGTTACATCACGCTGCAATTATTGGAAAGCAAGCACCAGGTAAAGAGAAACCAAAGAGCATATGTCATCCATCATAAAGGTCTTCCCCTGCCCTTTTGGTTTGTATTTTAAAACTCACCCCAAGGAATTGGGCCCTTATTCTGGGGTCCATGAGGTAGTGGGCTTGGTGGGTCAGAGAGGGTTCTTTTGTGTCCTGGGGGTGGGGGAGGTGGTCTCTTCTTGGAAAGAGTGGAGCTGCCACTAGAGGTTTGAGTGCTTAGAGGGAGGGTTGAAGGTGGGCCTGCAAAATAACAAACAATCTTCTTACAAATACATGTGCATAAACATCAAAGCAGCACTGAAAAATTCAGTCAGACCCAGAGTGAAGTGCAGCAAAAGACTAAAATAAAAAGACAAGCCATGCCAAAACAGTGTTATACTAAACAACACATTCACCACATTTTTAACCATCGTAGCTGTGGGAATATCAGCAACCTGGCAACAGAAAGAGACATGTTCTTATGTTTAAAAATTATGTGATGAATTACTCCATGATTTCTATTTTTAAATTTTAAAAATTTATTTATTTTTTAAGAAATAAGTATGGAGTCTTAAAAATCAGTACTATTTTAGCATGTGAAATCAAAATTACTATTAAATTATACCGGAATGAAATAGCTTTTATGTGTTATATCATGTGGGGACTTTTTTCATCCTCCAAAGCATCCCATATGAATTCTGCTTAATAAACTTGGGGGCTGGGGGTATAGAAAGCTATCTACAAATTTTCCTTGAAAAAAATTTTTATTGAAGTTTTTTTTTCCTTTTTTTAGCTGTTGCTTAAATACATCAGAATATGGATTTTCAAAGCAACGCAAATTGTTGTATGCAGAGTGTATAAAATATCCTTGCTGAAGGTAAGATTGGATACTTAATGGTATCATTCCTTATAAGAATTTACAGTGTCACCCTGCTCTTAAACCCTGATTTCCCCCAGCATCAATGTTGGCACAAGTATTATTCAACACAACGCATGATTTACAGAATATGGGAACAGATACAGATTAAAAGACAAAATAACCAAGAAGAAAGACAAGAGTTTTCCCACATCCAAAAACATCTTTAATAAGAAGCTCAAGAAGAAGGCTGTGCAGGGTGCAAATATGCAGTGAGGGGACACCTGCTCAAGTCAGCTGCCATTACCACCAAAAGAAATTACTTGTAACATTTATTTAAACGAGGTCTACAGTGGCTGTAACGGTTTTGTTATTGGGGTTTGGCTTGTTGGTTTTGTTTTACTGTTGGTTTCTGTTTTGTTTTTAATCTAACCAACAAACAACACTTCACTGCAGTCACAATCTGACATTAAGTTTTGCAGGTAAAAGAATTTTGCCATCACAGGCTCTGGATAAATGCACAAAATCTTCGTAAGTTTTAAAAAAAAAATTATTTATAACTGAGATTTCAAGTTTATCGTATCATATGCTTGTAACACTATTGAATGAACTTGGTTATTTTTTTCAAACCTAACTTATTTGAACAGTATTTGAGACAAAATCTTTGTTTTCTTTATTGGTACATACCCTAACCTGCACACAGAAGTAGAGATGCCTCTTTTGAAAATATTATTACCAGCCTCTATGGCTAGACTGAAAATTAACAAAGACTACCTTCCTTCCCAAATTACTATATATCTCAAAAGTATTAAAATCAATACAGAATATTCTTTTCTAAAATTCCTTAGGTGAAATATTAAACGCTGAAAAAAGTACCTTCTATCATCCTGTAAGCATGTGTACATTTGCCAGGTACTTTCAGCAGGTGACTTCCCTCTTTCTTCTTAACCCCAAAGAAAAGATTAATAAAACTGTCCATAATTAATTGAGTTAATAATTCAATCTCTTCTCTTCCTGATTCAAACCTGGAACGTCTTTTGCTGCTCAGTAGAATCTCTCAACCACAACCCCAGCATATATTTTAGGCCTGGCTTTCCATTTATTGTTTACTCTTGTAAATCAAATTATATAGCTTGCAATTGCTCCTCTCAATTTATTTCCACTTTCACAAAACCAGTAACTGACAAGCAGTTAAATGTTACTGCAAACTAATAAGATTCTACGCCAGGTTATATCCTCTCTCATTTTAATTTCTCCTGTGATTGTAAGGAAGCAAGCTAGCTTAAACCAGGCATTGAAATGTTTCTGCCAGCAAAAATGAAAAACTTACCTCACACTAAGTTTTGACCGACAACCCCCTGAACTTTTGCAAGTTAAAAATTCTTTAGTTTACTTACATTAATGTGAATTGAAGTTTGTTCTATAAACTGTAACTCACAGTACATCCGAGGGGGAAAGGAAAATTCAGTATCCAGAGTTAACAGTACCTTTTTTTTTTTTAAAGCACATAGGAAACACACAGAGGATATCAGTATCGGATTTTTCTCTTGTCCCGACATCTCAGCCAGGAATTACACACGTCTGAAATGTCTGCAAGTGGCATTGGCCAACACTGCAGAGGTTCTGCCCTACCACCACCTGGTGTCCTGCTGTCTGCATTACACAAAAGCCTGGCCACTCAATGCCAACACATTCCCCAGCCCCACCACAAATGAGAAAGAGTTGAAAATTGTCTCAAAGAAAAAAAGTGGAGGAAGTGCACTGATATAGCATTGCATGGTTATTGCAAAAATAAAACTTCAGACATGAAGTAAGATTTGTATCTTTTATTGCCAATAAAATGAAGAATACTTCTCTACAAAAATAAAAATTAGTAGGATTAAAACCGCTTTGAATGTGGTTACGTATGGATGTATTTTTTTGTGTTTCCTACTGCTAGTATATCTCCAGACATCAAGGAAGAGTTTAAAATCATTATCACTGCATAGCTGTCAAAAGTATACATGGCATACAACAGTTACTGGGAAAAGGTGTTAAGGCATTAAAAACTATTCAACTTTTCAGACTAAATGCCTAGCATTTGTTTCTACATTAACTTCATGGAAGGAATAAATATGAATTTAGAAGGCATACCCTAATGATTAGATGACTGAAATACTAAATAACTTATTTTCAAATTAATAGGAAAAGTTCAAGACATCTATTCAGTAAGATGTATAAAGTCACATTATGCTTTAAACAAAGGAAATGTGGGAAAAATTCTGGAATCTAAATCCATTTATGGAAAGAACTGGTGGAAGAGTACAAAGATCCAATGATGTACAGAGTGCCAGTAAAATTACCATAAAATACTTTGTATTACAAAATATCTACAAAATCTCAAAAAAATTCTTACATGCTATTCTTAACTATGCAAGGCTGACCAGATATTTCTAAGTAATACTCAGAGCAGTTATTTTTCCAGATTAAAGATATTTTGTGATTCTAACAAGGTGGCAAGTAAGCCAAACATTTCTTCCCCACAGTTACTTTGATGATTTTTGACATACTTGTAAAGTTCACATTTCATATAAATCGTTTTCCTCACACGAGCAAAAAAACCCAAACCAAACCAAAACCCAAAAATCTTGACCTAGAATTTTTAAAGTTTTAGTTCCACTGGGCTCTCTTCAATTTGCTGGGGAACATTGTTTTCAGTAAAGGTGATGTCAACCTCTATAACTTTATTACAAGGATCACACTTTCATGTGCAAATAGACCAAATATCAAATTTATTGTAGTAAGTTGAATGACTGGAAAGGCTTGCAATTATTAGTGTATTGCCCCTCAGCTTTTGTGCAGTTAGTACAGTATCTTAATTTGTGTACCTGTGAAACCATGCAAAGCTGTTGCCATTCACTCAAGAAGCTGTGGGTTTATAGTGTAAAAACCTTGTATTTGCATTTATTTTTTACCACTTAATGAGAGATATGGAAGAACCAGTATTCCAGTTAATGACAGAACAGGTACTGCAAAGAAAATTAAGTTCATATTACATATACTGTTTTCATTAACAAGTGTTATACTTATTTTTTATGGTTTTATGAGTGACATCTAACAGAGATATTTGTTACTAAGAGCCTTCTTTGGTTTGTCTTACTTGTCATCTATCTTGAGTACTGAAAATAATCATAATTACAGAAAAAATTATCACAAACATGGTGAACAAGAAAGCTAAGAATACACATTGATTCAACATTAGCACCTGAAGTATTTTCTGTAACTAATGCAAAAAGAAAGTTCTGTTTTAAAAAAGAGCTAAAATATATATTAAAGAATGTTGTATTTTGGGTTGATGCACAAATATGAGAAACTACATGATAGGAACACCTGTCACCCTTCCCTTCCTATTACGGTACTAAAAATAGTTTGAGTGGGAAAAATAACTAGTATTATTTAACCAGAATGTATCAACACAATTATAAGAATAATTATAATAAAAAAATGAAGTCTTTAAATATATGCAAGAAAGCCACGGAGTCCTGAAATAATGAAAAATAAACAGGAGAAACTGGAAGACCTTAAAGGCCTTGTAACAGAAATGAGATTAAATATACACATATACAGTACATACAACACTAATTCTAAACTAAGGAAGCATTTGATTTAGGGACTCTGCTGAAAAATGTAGGGACTGCTGAAAAGTAGGGACTATCTGTGTAGTACCTGATACACCATAATATGATGCAGCCATGAAAAAGAAAATAGGATGAAAAGATATTTTCATGTAGTATTTCCAGCAGAAACTGCAATATTTTAATGGTGTTCCTGCACTTTCAGTCAGTTGTATTTAAGAAGGCTGATTTAAACAGCAAAGGTCTGAGAAGGGCTGGTATGAGGAAAGGACAACTCAGATGATAGATGTATGAATACTATCAGAAAAGGTGAAAGATGCATGGTTTGTTTAATCTAGCAGAACAAAAAAAGGAGTGTGCATGATGGCTCTTCTAGGTATTGCCTTGATATGGACATGAATGACTGAAAAATCCCTAAGGCTAAGTGACGATGAACCAAGTAATTTTCTAGACTTGAGAAGATTCCTAATCCTATGAGCAATGCAGTCAGACAATTTCTAGAAGTTATAGTAAAAGCAAGTAAGAAAATCTCTTTAGAAATAGAGTTTGATCAAGTGAAGATGCAGATTCAGTGTCTGCAGTGGGCTGGAATCACAAGGGAAATGCCTGCTAGGCTTCAGTACCCAACATTAGAGCTGCAAAAGAGAGAGAAAAATACGCAAATTTGTGATGAAGATCCAAACTTCATTAACTTGCATGTTCATCCCATATTAGAGAAAAAAGTAGAACCATTAAAATCAATTGGCTTTCTGCTAAAAGTAAGGAAACCTGTAGATTGCCTAACATTTGCACAAAAATAGATAGCAACACTGCCCTCACACTCTATTTGCAATTAAGGCTGTCCAAAAGTTTATTTAGCTATTATGCTGAGTCATGCAACTAATTATACAGTGATTTTTAAAATTTTTATTTTAAAGCTTTTTCAAAAAAACCCAAAACAAAACAACAAACTGTCAGAAGACCTGATAAATGCCTGGAGCAGTAATACTGGAAGCTCTGACAAAAATGATGATTTTCCTAATGTTATAGTGTAAACACTTGATTGACAACACAAGGAAGCTGAACATGAATAACCTTAGATAAGCAACTGGAAAAAGCACGCAGCTTGCACAGCTACTGGACTGATTCTGTACTTTTCATTCTATTAGGATTAACTAACTTTCTAGCTGAGATGGCAGAAAGTAAGATGCATCTACAAATGAACTGGCATAGAGTAGAATATACTTATATTTCAACATTTTAAAGAATATTTTTTTAAGTTATTAAACTGTAAAATTAGGACTTGCATTGTAGTAAAGCATGGAGAAACTTTAAAAAAATCCCCACGTACATAGCCTTCAGCAATTGTACCTATACAATTTCAATCATGAGTCAACCTTATTTGTAGACCCCATAACCACTGAAAACCTCAGGCAAGAGTGGTGTATATTACATAAATTGCTTTCATCTTACATTCCACTCCCAACACAATTTTCAGACCTGATGGCTTCCAGTCCACTGTGGCATCTCAGCAGACACCATGAAACTTTGCTATCAAGGAATTTCACTGGCAAATGAAGCCAGCTTACAGAGAGGGCCAAAGGAAATGGGTTGTGTCTAAGTATAAAATATGTTTTGGAGAAGAATTATCTGTATGCCCCAAATGGTAAAAAACATGAAACTTGAAAATTCTCTGCCTCTCCTAAAATACAGATCCCACCAGCTTCCCTCTCTCTACAGACTGGTTTCATGCTCCTGCTGGGTCCCACAGTACCTGCTGAGGCCTCACAGCAGACCAGGGACAAAGGACAAATTACATTTAGGGACAGAAAATAATAAGCTTGGATTTAATTAGAGATTCAATGCTCTTCTTGCCCATGACATTTAGGGAACTTTAAACAAAAGATAATACTGTATTTTCATAAAATCTTAAATCAAATAGGCAGCTATTAAAAAGAACTTTACTAACAAAAATGGATTTGATAAGTAAGCTTATCAAATAAGTTTAACTTTGATGTAAGGCATATACTTTATTAATACTGATCTCAAAAGATCAGATAAATTCTAACCAATTCTTTTTTTTCCTTCAGAAACACAATTATTTCAGACTGTTTCAAAATTAAGATGTGTTACCAATGTCTTACGGATGTGAAAAAACTCTGCTTTTTCTTTAAAACAACCCATTTGGTAGCCAGAGCAAGGGAAAACCCAGGTCACATGGGTAAAATTTTGTTATGTTTGAAGCAGAAAAGCCTAGTGCCTTTAACTTAACAGTAGTTCCATGCAAACCCTCACTCAGATTTACACTGTCAGTCTGGCTTTTTCCACCCTGACAAAGCCATTTATGTAACTATTATCTTTAGAAGGCAATGGTTCTGTGTCTTTCTGATATCATACTACCTTGCTGAAATACAAATAAGGATTTTTTTTGAGTGATCCTTGCCATGAAAACAGAAAAAGATTTCAACATGTTATTTCTTTCCAAGCAGCTTTGGTGTTGTGTTCATTCATTCGTCTGGGAAACACTTTGCAGGAACACCTAGGAAAATATCTAGTATTTCTGAAACTTGAATGCATACTCGCAGTGAAATATGCACATAAACATTTTCCATCCTAGAGAAAAAGAATTTTCTGTGTAAGTCCATATATATATACTATACTATATAATGACAAACAATTTTCATTATTATCCATTGCAAGTTGACAACATACTAAGCAGTGTTCAGAAAGATAGAAGACACAAACTCCTTAACCTCTGTAAGGAAACCAATTCATTATTGGTTTTCAAGACTTAAAACTATGTGACAAAAAAAAAAATATCCCAGGTCTGACTGAAGGACCATCTAAGCCTCCACACTGTGACTAACAATCTGCAGCAGACTGTCAAATGGAGCATGTCAATAAGGGGAGGAAGAGAAGGGAAAAAGTTAGAAATGTGTTATACCAAAAGGAAGGTAACCATAATAAAGTCAGAAGGAGTATAAATGAGTCCCCAGTGAAAATGACAGAAAGAAACTCAGGATTGTGAAAATGCATATCCCTAGCAAAATTCGTTTTCCTCTTAACGGAAAACAGACCTTTTTAAAAAAGAAAAAAAAAATAAAAAAGAGCCACAGAATTAATTCAAAAGTTACCAGTAGATGACAAAGACTCATGGTAGAACAGTAGTTCTTAAGCAGAGTATCTGTACCACAATAAAAGCAGATAGCTGATGCCAACAGACTGCTCTGTCCCTTTTACTCTTTCAAATTCCAGTGAAACAATTATTTAGTATTTTTGAAAAAAAAAAGTCAACTATCAGTTGAGGAAATAAAAGATGAAGTTATATCAGTGCTAATAAATGAGAGCATCCTTTAGCATAGCTACTGAAGCCTTGAAGTATACTGTAGCATTCATCACAACTGAAGAGTTCTCTAACAAGTCTACCACCAAAACACAATTTCACTCTAAATTAGAAAAAAAGAGATGAAGGGTTTTTTTTTCTAAAATATAGATTTGCACAAATTATCATAACGTAACAGGTTTTGTTCCTTAAAGAATATTCTCTAAATTTTAAATTGATAGGTATTCAGATCAAAGAACAACCATGTACTACAGCTGCAATAGTTTCATGGAATTAAGTTATCTTTCCTTTCAAGACCTACCAAGAGTGCCACTAAGAAGAGTGGCACTTCTTTCTTCTTACTAAGAAGGAAAAGCATCTCATTCATTTCAACTTAATGTAGACTGCAAAACTGACAGAACGGAAACAAAAACCTTCCTTACAGATAATTGTACAAGAGCAAAATGGTTGTTTAACTCAAGGAAGAATGGGTGATGTTCAGTTTACATCTTCAGTGCATAAATGACTCGTTAACTGTCTGGCAATAGGCTTGGTATTTTCTATGCCTTGCTTTGCAGCCCCTTTAGAACTCACCAAAATGGAAGAGGAGAGAGCTAAGTCTCAGAGGCAAAGTAACTTTAATACCAGCCTGCTTAAAACTTCACAGGTCATTCTGGTATTTTTTTTTCCCCACACTGACTGTAAAGAGAGGGAGACTTCTTGCACCTCCTTCTCCTTTTAAACTTTGTTTCTTTACCCTCGCTGCCAAACACAATACAGCACATCATTGCATACCACCATGCACCATCAGCTTTCCTCTAAAAAACTTCTACTTTTGTGTCTGCAAATGCTTAGAAATGCTTCTCCACAATATGAAAAGTAACTTTATTTAGCAAAGTATTATTTTATTTTTTCACCTATTCATGTCAACTTTCATGAATGAATCCTTTATAAACGTGTCATCCCCTCTCCTTTTTTTAAGTTATGAAAAATGCATGGTAAGATATTACTGCATCTACACAATGAGAAAAACATGCTGTCTTGAAACACTGCAGTGTCCGTGGCGAAAAGAAGGGCAACTGTGGAAAAATTGTTGTTTGCAAGTGTACCTTTGAGACAGACTTACCTTTGCCAGCATTTCTAGGAGGAAGGGGAGGAGCGTCTGCAGTTGGAGAGGTGGGTGAGTCTGTGCTTGTAGAAGCAAAAATCTGATTTGTAAAAGCTCCATAGGAGAGTCTTTGCTTGTCTCTAGGAGTGCTAAATGCAGGGTGAGTCAGTTTGTCTTGGGGAGAAATGCTTGAATGACAAAAACTTTGGGGCCTTGGCGATCTTTCTTTTTTTATAGGACTAGGCTGTGAAGAGAAAAACATATATTATACAACTGTCTACACACTAAATATAGTGAATATATTTGGGAAAAAATAAAAAACATCTAGTGAACACTAACACAATTTCTTTTATTGGACGTATAAACCCACATTCCCCCCTTTCTCAGAGATCTGAGATCCTCTCCTCTAACTGAAAAATAAAGATTGTAGCACCAACAGATCACCATGCACACAAACTCAGATTTATTCTTGAAGCCATAGGTACACAGTGATAAAATACTAAATAATAGACTAGTAAGAGCCTACTGAAGTTTTCAGAATATAAGAGTAATTTTCAGTTCAAATAGCTCTTTATTCAGCCCAGGAAGTTATCCTCAAAGACCAAGTGTATTACCCCACTGACGTATATCAAAAATAAACTAACCACTTCTGATACATCAGATTTATTTGTTGCCTGAACTAGCAATATATGCAGTGGAACAGCTCTTACAGAGTTGCTCTTTGGAGAAATTTTACACAGCAATTTTTGACTGCTGTATATTAATAGCTGCATATGGAGCACGAACTGTCTCACTGCAGCTCTGGTTCAAGCAGCTATTATCTCCAACACAGCGTTACTCATCCTCCTGAGGCTCCTTGCACAGATAATACTTTCATTCTTTTCTGTCCTTCAGGATATGTAAATTATTTGGGCTTCTGAATTTTTCAGTCCCAAGCATCACAGAAAATTAAAAAGTTGACCACATTTCTTTTCTGCAGCACCCACATAAAATAGGAGAGCTATATTCCCACTTCCTACAGAAACAGAACACAGAGTAATTAAATGACTTTCTAAGTGGGACACTGAAGCTACATTTTTTCTCAGGTTCTAGGATGGCAATTATCCTATGCCCTCAAGTTTCATCTTTGTTACTTCTTTTTGTAATCAGAAATAAAATGCATAGCCAACTTTTTGAAGAACAAAGTTAATTTTTTCAAAAACTAGGTTTTTAATTAATCTATTGGAAAAATAAGTATGTATACTTTGGATTTCCTCCTGCTAAAAAAGGAACAGTCTAGAATTCAGACAAGGATAAAATGACAAAGTAATCTACTTTTACTGGTTTATATCATATTGCTCATCTTGTCAAAGCAAAACTTTTGAAACTCAAGTCCATAACTTGGCTGACAGAGTGTATTCAACAGGCACTTTGTCAGTCCTTAATATAGGCCTGAAAACTTAAAAAAAAAAAAAATCTGTAATGAAAAAAAAGGTTAAAGCAGAGCTCTAATTTCCATCCATTTCCACAGAACTGACAGTTTTTAATACAAATCTGTATAAGTAATTCAGTCTTACCTTATCATCTAAGTCATCATCACTTTCATCGATTTCTTCCTGCCGAAGATTCCATTCATACTCTACATGGACATGTGGGTTCAGCTTTCCTGCCTTGGCCTGAGAAAGCTGAAAGAAATAACAATTTTTAAAAACATACCTGCTGTTTCTTTGGTGTCAACAAAGTTAGCCTTGTAATAGCAAGCAATAAAATCAAATATTTCAAGGCTTAAAATTTTCCCAGGCTCTAAAAGAACCAATTTCTGGTCAATCACACAAACATCGTTCATTTAATGGAGGTACAGAAAAACAAGTAAAAGACAAAAAGGGGAGAGGTTGCTGTGTTTGATAAGCATGTGAAAAGATGACATAAGGAAAAAGTATATGAACAAAAGCTGAATGCATCTGGAGCCCTCCTTTCCAAACAGGAAAGGCAAAATCTACTCATAAATTCTGGTGCATACAACTATTACCACTCTAAAATCACAATCCTTGCGTTGGAAGCAAAGTAACAGTTATTTATCCTTTATTTGAGTATTTCCTTGCTTCTCACAGGCTCACCCACACAGGCTGATGTGGGTTAGGCACAAAATTACCCTATTCTGCCAGCCCAAATAATCATAGAATGATTTGGAAGGGACCTTAAAGATCATCTAGGTCTAACCACCCTGCATGGGCAGGGACACCTCCCACTAGGCCAGGTTGCTTAAGGCCCCATCCAACTTAGCCTTGCACACTTCCAGGGATGAGGCATCCACAACTTCCCTGGCAACTTGTGCCACTGTCTCATCACCCTCACAGTAAAGTATTTCTTCCTAGTTTCTAACCTAGATCTGGACGCAGTACACAGAGGGAAGAGCTGGCCACTCTTCTTTAGATGCAGCCCAGGATACAGTCGACTTTCTGGACTGCAAGCACACACTGACAGCTTATGTATTCACATTCTTTAAAAAACTACTACTATGAGCATAAAAAACAAAAAAACAAACAAAAAAAACCAAACAAAAAAACCCCCCACAGGTCGTGGTTATTCTGACGTGCTGAGTTATCGTTTTTAGTGCTTAGATTTATAGTCATTTATTCCTTAATATCCTTTGAAACACAGTCTACTTAGCTCTAGTTGATTCAGGAGAGCCTGAATCATCCCCCCCCCCTAAATTTTGGAAGAACTCAGCTTTATTTCACTGTCACATTTGGGAAAAATGCAGGAACAATTTTCTTCTTCAGAATATAAGAAAAAAGGTGTAAATGCTGCATTATTGTCACTTGAATAATCAGGTATTAGCTGAATTTCAATTACAACAATTGAAACAGTTACCAGCTAGATAAGCTCACTAATAATACCTACTTGTTTTTGTTTGTTCTACAATACAATCAGTTGGTCCACATTAATAACAGGTGTTACTTTATTAAACACACAGCAAAGAGAAAAGCAATCCATACCACAGCTGTGTTGTACAGCTGATCTGTTTTTCAGCTGACAGAATTCTCAAAACACTGGAAACAGTACTTACAGGGCAGTGACAGGAGTAACTGAGAAGTCAGTGAGAGTACCACCTTTGCAACCCTAGCAAAATGTTGACTTACATGCCCATAAATATGGACAATTACTCTTATTTGTGAAGCACAAGCTCTCGATTAAACACTATTAATTAATACACAACAAGAACTTTCAGTCTTCAAAGAAAATGCATTGAAATTACCAGATGCAGAGAGGAAGGAGATACCCTTCTTGGATCAAAGAAATGAGGCAAAAAAGTTCTATAAAACAGCATCAATCAGCAAGTGACAACTGCTTTGTAAATACTTCTGACATTGTTTTGAATGTGAAACTGCCACATTACTGATAACTTTTAAATCTTTTGATAGTACTTGAATTCAGTTGCCTATAAATGCATACTGGTGAGAGGTGCCTTAGAGAGCCAAACCCAAAAGATTTTGTTGCTCTCCCGTGGAATCCCATAGAATTCATGGCTCGCTGCTTCAGAAAAATATGTGGGAAAATCCTTTAACAGTTTTATTTCTTGAACTCAAATAATGTTCTTGAGTGGCATCTTGTTAACATCACTCATACATTCTCAAAATTCCAGAAAGTTTTTACTCTGATCACATTCAGTAGAGTGACAAAGTACCCCCAAAGCAAGTGTTTTACATTTTTAGACCCGAAATTCCAGACATTACATTTTCACTTCTTTGTCCTTTGAGGACGTTTAATTTCAAGTTTTGTCAATTCTTGTAAGATTACTCTCATCATCTCTGAAGTATCTGTGCCATTAAATAAACTAAAAAAAGTCCAAAGCAGGAAAAGTCAAACAAAGATCTAGACCAAAAAGGTCTTTAGAAATGTAACATTTCAGGGGTTGTTTTGTACTTCTGATAGATATATCTCAAGGAAGAACTTTTGAGGTGATGATGCCCAAATGTCCTAGAACGGTGCACTAACTGATACTCAAATACTTGACCTTCCAGTATTTATGGTCTTAAAATACACTAATTAAAATAACTAAGTACTTTCAATCAAATCAAGATCTTTTACTTAAATTTTACCAAGAAAACAACTGTTGTGTTTTGAAGTTAGAAAATATTCATCTATGGTAGGGCCTTGAGATCAGCATAAGGCTACCTGTCAGTTATACAAAGTTTGAGATACAGGTGGTAATGATATCATGAGTAGATCACATCTTTAAAATAATAAATAGCCCATCCCTCTCTCTTCCCAGTCCTCCCACCCCCATTCTTACCAGTTCCTCACACTGAACAGCTTTTGCTCTTTTTGCTGTGTCCAGAGGTGTCTCTCCAGCTTGGTTTACTACAAATTAACAATATAAAAAGAGAGTGATTCTCTGAGATATCTAAAAAATCCATTCCTTAAGTTTTGTTCGTTTTAGCAAAGTAATTTCTGAAAGTGATCAAAAATGTCTATTTATGCTATGGCAGCTGCAGCTCTTTAAGATTCCACTCTTCGTGCACGTCATGTATCATCAGGTTCTTTCTGAACAGCAGCATCTGCTGGGACAGTTCCCAAATCCCTCCTAAACCATCCTAGCAGAGAATATACAGAAATTTAGTCATTTCAATCTCCACTCAGCTCCTTTGCCAGTAAATTTCTGGCAGGATAAGCAAGCTGTCAGGGTAAGATAGCTTAAAAAAGAAAAATATTCTATGATTAAAAAATAAAAAACAAAGGTTGATCAAAGTTCCACTTTGCTTAACATGTAGTTAACATGTAGTTAACATGTAGTTTCAAATTTGGTTTGAAGCCCAAATTTGGAAACAGAAGTCCTATTCTGACAATTGAATAAGAATGATTTTAAACCTTTCTTGCTACTTTGTCTTTCTAAAGGTTATGGTATGTTTTAGTTTTAAAAATAACACCTCATCAGAAAGCAAGTGCTTTCTCAAGATCTCAAGCTATCTCTATCTATCTCAAGAGCTGATGGAATGCAGTGTTTTATAGACATGCTGATGATACTTAGCTCCTGAGCCTGAGAAGAGGAGTTCATGGAACACCTTCCTTATTCTGACAGCAAGACAGGGAAAGTAAAGCACCTGGGATAATGTCTCATTTACTAAGTGGGAACAGAAATTATATTTTTAATAAAAATTTTGGTAAATCATGATGAAAAATGGCCTGATTTAGGTACAGAGGTGTTACATGTCTCTCACACACACAAATGCAAACCAAGGAAGAAAGGCAGCTGAGAAAGCTAATGCCTTCCCTAATCAGCTACCATGGTGACTGGAGCATGCTGGGGGAAGCTGCAGCACGGACATGGAATACTAAAAAAAACCCAGATCAACCAACTGTTGCATACACAAAGCTCAGATACATCTAGAGTTCAATTAAGTTCATTTAACATGGCGAGACATAAATAAAAAGAGTTAGAAAGAACTTTAAAGAAATTGTTATTTCCTACTTTTAAATAATGAACTTACCTACATCAATAGTTGGCTTCCCCCTCAAAAGTAATTTCAAACACTCAGGCTTATTATACATACTGCAGTAGTGTAGAACGGTATTACCCAATGCTGTTTGCTTATCCAGGTTTCCACTGAACATAAAAAACAACCAAGAAAAGTATAGTATGTTGTGAAATGCATTCACTTCACATCAAACATCCCAAGAATAATAAATGCATAAATACTTCCCTGGACAAATACAAAATAGAGGAGAAAAATATATTTTGAAATTAAAGATTACTTTCAAAGACTGGAAATGCCTGAGCTGTGGTTGAAAAGGACTGAGCATCTACAGTTGTTCATTAAAAAAAGGAAAATGAAACTCAAAAGATTCAAGCCTAATCCTTTGCAAAGTCATAACAGTTGTTTTCTACCTGCTACTTCAGTGGAATTTCTTTTTCAAACATGCCAAGCTATCCCAATAAAAAGTAACTGAAAAATATTTTTGATACAGTTAGAAGAGGTTAATAAATCTCATGCATTGATGGAACTATAAAGAGGGTTGCTGCAAGGATGTACAAAAGAGTAAATAGAAAGAATATAAGGATACAAACTGAGTTAGGGAGAGAGAAACTTTTTGAAGGGGTACACTGGGCTCTTCAGAACTGAACTTCTTTCAGTTTTGAATTCTAAAGCAACATTTCTCCAAAAAGTTAGTAACATAATGGGATTGATATCATGCATCTATAAAAATGGAATGAAAAGCTTAGAATACAACGGGTCTTCTTCCACTCAGTAGTACCCACATTGAATAGAACATGACAGTTGTCTGAAGAAAATATGAAGTTTTATAACTAAAAATAATTTTAAATAATTATCCAAGGTATCAAGTCCTTTAACAAAGCACAATATAATGACATTTTTTCAAATTATGATCTCAAACATCTTGTGAATACAGCTTATTTTTTATTTCATTTTTAATTTTAGTAACAATCCTAGTATAGTCAGCATTCCATTTAACATGAGGGAGTAGTGGCAGAATAGAGTTTAAGTGAAGTCTACACAGCTAGTCCACATAACCCAAGAGATTGTGTCATAAATACAGATTCCAACTCTGTGCTGTTAGCAGAAGACCAAACTTGCTAGCATTCCATAGAGAGAACACTACATAAACTATTAGAGAGGAGAAGGAAAAGAAAAGAGTATTGACTGACTGAAGGGATGACTTGCTTTGCTGAGGGAAAAACAAAAATCAAAAAGCATCCTCAAGCCTTCCCTCTGCCAGCTCAAACAAATTGTGATGAGTCTTCTGTCTTCCCAATCCTACTCTGTCATCATTCTGAAAAAACAACCATCTGTCAGAGCAAACAACTGCTCCTTCATTCACTTAATAGCATATATAGAAGTAGACTGGACTTGATCTCATTTAATCATTATCTATGTATATAATATTATCTATATATATATGATAGTGTTGCAACACTACATCATTCGAATTAACAAAATGTCTTGAGATCATTGAGATCATAAGAAAATGTCTTGAAAACAAATAGCTCAGCCAATAAATTTTACGCTGAAAATTACTAGTTCAAAAGATTATGCGATTATGCTCTCATACTTTCAAGACAGTTTATTAACTATTAGAATGCCTTTTTCAAAGTCAACCTAGCTTCTTTTAATAATTTTTTGAAAAAGATCCTGTTTTCCATAATTTCTTTGCTTGTTTTTTGGAACATTTACTTGCTACCTCTCCTTTACCTGAACATTTGCATTGTTTCATACTGTCATGTCTTCCAAACCAATGCTCTTTATTGCTGTTTTTCCTTTCATCCTTTTTTAATATAACTGCTTCCCATGTTTTAAATTTAAACTTTTTCCCCTCTATGTACTCATTAGGATCACAAAGGTCACCTAAAGGTATTAAATTACACTCTTTTGAAATATATCTAAGGAGAACAATTTTAAAGTGATGAAAACACTTGTTGAAGCCCTGCAAGGATAGCTTTGAACATCAACATTTTTCATGCATAATTTAATGAAAAATGAACAATCCATACCAGTTTTGTACAAGGAAGTCAACCAGATGGAGAGAGGTTTGGTCAGCAGTCCGGACTGCTAAATGAAGAGCTGTTTCACCTGGCTCCTAAATGTATGCAAACAGAAGTTAATTTTTGTGTGTCTTATTTCTACAAGGCTCTGAATATGAGACCTACATATATATGTCACTCACTTTTACACATCTTTTAATAGAAAAATATTAAGAAGTTATGAAGAAAACAGTTACTGCCTCTCCGATTCAAAAAGAAAATTGCATCACACTTTCTGAGATCATAGCTTTCTGAAAATCACTCTTTCCTTTTTTTCAGATGGATTTAATAATCATAAGGAGCCTTGAACCATTTTGTCTACTAGTAACTAAAAGATGAGTCGGCAGTATTTGTTGCTTTATGACACCTTTGTCAGCACCAAGCGTTGCCACAATATTATTTCCTAAAAAACTAGGGGGAAAAATCCACAAAAATAACAACTCTGCATACAGTGAAACTCTTACAGAATGGTGGAAGTTGAAAGGGACCTGTGAAGGTCACCCTGCCCAAGCATGGCTACCTACAGCTGATTCCCCAGGACCATGTCCAGACAGCTTTTGAGTATCTCCATGGATGTAGACTCCACAACCTATGCCAGTGGCCTGGTGCCCCTCACAATAAAAAATTAAAAGCGTTTTCTTATGTCCAGAAGGAACTTTCTGTTTTTCAGTCTGTGCCCACTGCCTTTCGTTCTGTCACTAGGCACCACTGAAAAGAGCCTGGCTCTGCCTACTTTGCATTCTCCCTTCAGGTATTTCTATACATTGTTAAGGTCTCCCCCAACAGTCCCAGATCTCTCAGCCTTCCTCATGCATCAGGACTCTTGAATATCTTTGTAGCCCTTCATTGCACTTTCTCTAGTATGTCCAAGTCACTCTCATACTGCAGAGCCCAGAACTGGATACAGTTCTCCAGCTGTGGTGCCATGACTGCTCAGCAGAGGAGAAGGATCACTTGCCTCGACCTGCTGGCAATATTTCATCTCATGCAACCTGAGAAGCCATTGCTCCTCTTTGCCACAAAGCACACTGCTGACTTGTGTTAACTTGGCATCTACCAAGACACCCAGGTCTTTTCCTGCAAAGCTGCTTTCCAGCTGGGTGGTTCCCAGAATATTTTGGGGTGTGTGGGGTTGTTCTTCCACAGAGACAGGGTTTCTCCTTTTTGAACTTAAACTGAATCATAATTTTTTATACATACAACATAAGCATTAATGCATTTAAATTAAAAGATCAATGCTGTTTAATTTGGTTTAAAATTGTACAAGAAAAACTAAGACCAGATTTCACAGAATTTACAGTGCTGCTATAGATGCCCTAACTGCATTTCAACTGGTGTTCCTACCATTCTGGGTATCACTGACTGTAATAGCTTAGAAATACTAAGGAGCTAATTCTGTGGTAACTGCTATGGATGTATTTAAATACCCTCTAGTTAAAGAATTTGTAATGTGTTTCCATGATAAGCACTCTGTGATATCTCAAGTGCTAAGTCTGTATTGAGCTCCTTCCCTTCACCAGATACAGACAAACCCTCTGTCCTTTGCCAGGGTAGCTATTTTCACAGACCTGGTTGAAATCATCTGAGATGTCTCCAAGTTGGGTTTAAAGGTAATGGGAGAATTTACTCTTTCCTCATGTAAACAGAGTCCTGTATACAGCCAATATTATGTTCCTTGAGCAACTACTTTAAAATTAGACAGGATACTGTCCATGATATCAGGTCACCCTTGGTTGTCAAGTCAAGCCCAGACTCTTTGAACCTTTTCCTAAAATAAACATACAGCTGAACTGATGCTTTTCAACACAATAGACTTGCACTCAGAGCAGTGTAGGATATTACTACAGCATTTTATATTACTTTAGACTAGTTGATGACAACAGTCTTCTCTCCCAACAAGGATGCTACATTAAGAAAAGGAAGTAAAACCCCACCATTTTCATATTACCTTTTTTTAGCATTTAAGGTAGCAGCCCCAGGCCCTGGACATTTTAAAAATACACATTGTTTAAAATACTCTGCTTTGTTTACCTGATAAGCTTACCTGTCCAGGCTCTATCAGTGGCTCCATTAGCTCTACCCCCTCTGCATAGACTTGAATTAGTGCAAGTAAATCCCTGGATTTGACAGCCTCAAGTAATTCATTCAGTTTAGCTGCTGCAGATGAACAAGTCTTCCTAGAGAACTTATGATCTACATACTTAGCAGTGATAAATTCTTTACGTGCAGTCCTGTGGGGTGTGAAAATAGAGCTTGGTTTAGAAATTTTTAGAAAAATAGGTCAATTATTTTAAATTTAAATAACCTTGTCTAACTCAAGGGCTGAGAAGGGAAGAAGAAAACTATTAAAGACCGTGTTAGTTATTATTGCAAGTCTTTCTTGAAAACAAGTCCAAACTCATGTACATATTCAATTTTATCCTGCCTTCTTGTTACATACAAAAATTACTCTGAATCTGGGGACTAAGACCAAAGAAAAAACCAAAGCCTGAAGCATGCTCTCTCACGGAAACATGCCTAAATGTTAAAAACAGGGTAAGTATGAAAAACATACTGAAAAGGACAAGAGAAAAAATACAAAGTCAGCTACAAAACAGGTTAAAAGGTATTCTGTGGTGAAATCACATCTGTTATTCTCTCTATGCAACAACTCCTACACCAGGGAAAGGATGAAAAGCTCATCACCAACATACACCTGGAGTTAGTGTCATTTAGTCTAACTTTTTAATCACTTGAAGTATACTACGAAACTTAAAAACAGTCAAGAGTGGAGATTATTATAAATCCTGAAACTCAAACTTAAAACTTTCTACACTGAGCAACTGAGGAAGCTAAAATGTGACTACTTGACAAGAGACTGAACTTCACAGTTGGAGTAAAAAGCTTCTGTTTTTTGACATGCTAGTTCTCCTCTGGCTTGGTTCTGTTTAGGACATTTTATATCACATGCACATTCCACAGAAAACTTAACTGTAAAGAATTTAGAGATTCAAAACTTACATATCACTTGATGGACTGGGTTTAGGTGAAGGACTAGGTAAATTCCCCTCCATAATATCATTAAAACTAGTATTTCCTACGTTCTTGGCCAGCTGCAATAAGAAAAAAAATGTATGAGGATGCGGGTTTTTTTGGTCCAACAGCATCCTAAAACCTAAAGTAGTAAATGTATTTTCTAATTACTAATAAAAGACAGAACACACAGAATAATAAAATTAAATCACAATTAATATATTGAAATGTAAAGCAACTAGCAACTATTTTCAAGTGCGAATCCTATCAAGCCAGAACTTGTAAAAACAGACTTCACAGTCACAGCTAATTATTTGGATTTCAAGACAATTTGCCTCCACTATAAAAAGAGAATGAGAAACAAGCAGCATGGACACTGAAACTGTGCTAGTACACTGATCAGGAAGTTACTTTGGGAAAAAAGCTCAGAGCTGCTAGAAAGTCACGAATAGTAAAAATTGATTCAAACAAGTAGTAACTTTGAAACAAGATTTCAAAGACAATGTTGAAATCCATACAGAAACCCAAAATTGCTTTCTATCATCTGTCAATTTTTCCGTGTAAATTTGTTTCAACAAGTGTCTTTTTACAGGACAAACAGACGTGGGGCAATAAGCCTGCTCTAACTGTCCAACTGAGTAATTTTTTGTTTGTTTGTTTCTATTTTTAATTCCTCCTTTTTTTTAGTAGTCTCACATAAAATTCCTTTCATAACTTTAATGTTATACATTTCCTGCCATCACACTAAAAGATTCTTCCAACATATTTTTGTCAAAATTAGCAATTGTCACTTGTGATTAAAAAAAAAAAAAAAGCTGATTTAACTTGACATCAGATTTTAGACTGTCCTGACTGAGGGTCAAGATCAGCTAATAGGCAACATTTTGATGGCACTAATCACAACAGATGTCAACATTCTGCAAAACCTCAGGAAATTAACATGAGAAGCAGCAAGTGGCCAAAAGCATTAATAACACACAATAGCAAAAAAACCTCCCATGATACATATTAAAATATGGGGAATATATTCTGCAAACCCAATGCCTGGAAAAAAATTAACTGTAGACATCTGAATGTTTCCTATATACAGATCAATGTTTGGCTAAAAAAAAATTAATATATCCAAAATAAGAATCTTACCAAGAGTTCAGACGTTCCTAATTTGTCTAATTCCAAAGACTGGATTCGAGAAATATGGACACCCATTTCCCTATGAATTCCAGAACACTCAATGCAGGTTAAAATGCCCAAATTAGTTGACAGCCATGTTGGATCTGTAGAATTGAAAACCAAAGCATTTAATCAAATTCCAGGAAAAGGTTTTCAATGGTGGTAAGAAAGCCCAATGTATTCTGAAATGAGTTGTCATTTAATGTTTAACCAAGGAAAATATTTTAAGAATATTCCATTTTCTCCAAAAAGCAGTACATATTCAACCTCAAATTAGTACCAGTGAAATAAAGCTTTTAAGATTTAGGGATAGTAACAAATGCACTGAATTTAGACTTATAAAACCATACTGAATAACCATATTTGAATACATTTAAGATTTGTTTCTTGTAGAAAGAAGTTAAGTTTTTTGCTTCCTGTTTTTAAAAGGGACAGGTGTCCTAAATTCCACTCTTGGCAACCTCTGACTTTTTAATCTTTACTTCTTAAATTTTAAATAATCTTTCTTCATAAAACACTAACCATAGCATTTTCCAATATATGAAACAGTGATATGTTGCAGAAAATTTAAGGAACACTTACTGTTCCAGAAAAAAAAAAAAAGCTGCCATGGAAGAAATTTGCATGCACTATTCAAATAGATCTTACACTATAAATGCTACATAAGAAGCAAGACAAGTTTTTAAGGAAAAGAAAAAAACTCCAGACATATTTTGTATACACACGTCTTCAAATTAATGTCTTCCTTAATCTTAAATAATAACTGATAAAGCATTAAATCAGGAGTTTTAAAGCAGTAAGCTGGGGTGCAGGAGTAAAGCTTAAAACTTCACTATAAATTAAAAGATAAATGCAAAAATGTAATCCAAAGTTTCTGCAGCTTTACATGATGAAATAACTGAATGTACCAATACCAGAATTTGACATAATTACATTCAACTTTCTATTTTTATCTAAGTATTTCTCATTTGGATGAGTTCTGAGTCTGTAAACATCTTCAAGATGCATACTACCAACTCAGTACCAAATCACCTTCTTGAAGTAACTTTAGATGTGAAAGCTGCAACAGCTGCCAAGTACCACATTGAGTCAGTAATTCTATGACAAGGGGACTCTTCTCAAGCTCTAGGTGATAAACAACTGACCCATAACTCTGTTCTTCTAAAGACAGATAATGATCTGATAGGATTTCAACTCCAGGTCTCACGTTTTGCACCAGATTACTTATTCTGCCTCTGAGTATTTTTAATACTGCAATTCCAGTAGCCTCGTGTCAAGATACAACCTCAGAGTAAGATCCTGGCCAGGTCAATTTTTCTACAATCATTGTCTAAGCATTACTCACTTCTACTTAGTAGCATGCACAGGATCAGTGATGCCAAGCAACTTCCATTCAAGTGCAACAAGCATCTAGAGACAGTGCAACAAGAACAGTTCAAACTCCAGAGGGGCTTGAACTGCTGGAAGTAAGCACAGACAACACACAAAAATATTTTAGTGAATTAAACGGAACTAATGTATGAAAGTCACATTTGTTCTTTTAAAAACAGGTTGAAGACCGATCAACACATCACTTAGAAAATTAGTTTGCACTCTACAAACACTTCTTTAAAGAAATTACTTTGCTCCTAACAAGAAGTTGATGACATTAACAAATTGAGATACCTGGTGAGCCACAATCACAACAGACTTCATTTCCGGGTAATCTCTGTATGTCATCAATAATGGCTTTTGTCAGATCCTCTAAACTGTTTTCCCCTGTGCTCTGCTCTCCACGGAATGCCATATTTAATGCTTCTTCTTTGCTGTTAGTCAATACTGATATCCATCTAGCACAAGATAAAGACCTTAATGAAGATCTGCATTTGCAAATACAAGTTAATCTATAAACCATTGAAAGCTCACCAAGAACAAAATATAAATGGGAATATAGGGAAGGACTGCATAGTGGGAGAGACTGAGTGGGGGAAACATGAGAGACAGAAAGGAAATAACTGAGAAAAGGTAAGCAAGAATAAGAAAAGACAAAAAGTCTTAATTCTAATGTCCCCTTAGTGAACTTTTTAAAAATCAAAGCATTTCTCAGGTTCCTCGAATAAACAGAGCTGTGGAAGAGAAAAGGTGCAATTAAGCTCCTGCAAATTAAACTGCTTGAAAGGAAAGTGCCTAAAATCTTCCTGAAATCCTCTGCTTTCTCCATTGTGCATTGCTCTTCATTGAGGAGACAGCAAGCAGATTTTTTAATGTGTTGATGTCTATTTGCCTTTCAAAATGCAGGGCACAGTGCACTAATCAGACTCAGACTGTAATGGCCAAATTAATGAAAACTGCCATGGCAACAAATGGGGTAAGGGAGAGAAAATGAGAGGAGAGGAACAATATTGACAAACATAAAATGTTAGGAGCAACTGGTGACTGCAACAAATCAAGAGTCTTAAATGATAGTTCAGGCTCTAGTCCCCTGCCCCCCACCAAATACTCTGCAAGATATTGTTTACACATTAATGTTCTAATTAAAAATAAATAAATAAAACCCCTCTCAGTGGCTGCTGCCCTACAGGTAGAAGCAAAAAGGGGAAATCAGTTATATTAAGGACAAGATGCCTAATTTAGAAAAAGAGCAAGGTGAAAAAATACCTCACAAATATAGTGATTTGAGATGTTTTTAAATGTAATATAAGTACACACTTTTTTATACGGAAGTATTTTTAATTGGTAGTGGCCTCAATTATTTCCTGTTTAAAATATCAAAATTATCTGCGACCAGTCTTCTGAAAAGTGCTAAAGTGGCTATGGTCACCTAAACGAAGTAATAGAATTTCAAATTGAAATTCATAATTTCTCACTGAAATAATGCAAAGATAAACCTTAAGGTTTCAGAAGGAAAATCATGTATATCATCCTGCAATACAGATTCAAAGCCTGAACTGATATATGGGCATATTATATACTTCATACATAAAACTTTTTTTTTTAGTTTTTATGGGCAGGGAATAATCTGAGAACTTGTACGTAAAATAAAATGCTTTAAAAATGGGAAAATCAACATAAAATAAGAGAAATTGAAAGATTTGAAAATTAATTTGTTCCATAATTTATACGCTGAAAGCATATACACATTAATGTAGCTCCCCCTAGCTACATGACATAATATAAGAACCCACACTAGATGGCACACTTATGCAAGTTTTCTGATGAAATCATAAGATTAAAAAGAGGTGGCAGTATCTTGTTTCTGATACAGTAATGTTCTGTTAAACACAGAGTAAAATAATCATTAAACTCAGACGGACAGCATTTATTCTGACATTTTTTGACAACTTCTTTCAGGGTTAAAATTTGATTAGCTTGTTAAAAATGCAGAATTTGAATAAAACTGAACTATGCAGTAACAATTGAAGATTTATTAGATGCTACTTAAATAAACATGACACAACTGAGCCAGCTGTTAGTTTGATAGTACACATTTCCATATTGAGACTGTCTAAACCATAAGAAGCTTATTTTGGTTGGGTTTCCTCAGCTAGAGGAACTCACTGCCCAAGGCTGCACATCACTGGTGTTATCTGTGAGAAAGCAGAACAAGAACCACCACAGTGTGTGTTGTAGCAGACACATTCTTAATGACTAATGTCATTTATATAAGAAGGCAGATCCTTCCTGGCAGGCTGCACACTCAAACAAGTGCAATCAGTAAATATGGTAAAGTTAATTAAAAGTCAACAATTTATAAAAACTGGCCTATGAATGTTGTCCTTCCCCTTTTTTTCTAAAGGCTAACCTGTTATTTTTTTATTTCCTTTATTTTAAAAATATATTTGTTTTATTTCATCAGTGTCAAGCTAACAGTCAAAAAGCTTCTGGCAATACTTTGTATTAATCTTTCAGATAATTTAAAAATTACTCAGGTCTCACAGGATTTTTTGTCTTCTACCCAGGACAATGAAACAGGTTGTTCAACTTTCTACTTCTTGGTCTTAGCATCTATCAGGTTGTCTGCATGTATTCCAACACTTGCATGCAACTAATGTCTTCTTAGCCAAATAAAACTTTTTAAACTTGCAGCAACATAAAAATATACAGGTAGAAGTCATCTTCTCAGCCACTGGACCTTACAGTGATAAATCAGGCTTTAGAGGCCATCAAATGGGAACTAGAGTTCTAATGGGAAGCAAAACAAGCCCGGAATTACAAAGCAGTCCAACAGGCAGCCAGCTAAAGTTATTGACCTGTTTATCCAAAGAATTAAGTTACTAATGTATTCTCCCCCTGCCCTGCATTAAGAGAAAAAAGAAAAACCACTTCATCTTTTCAACCAAGAATTACAGTAAAAACTAATTTATGGCAGAGATATAAAAATTTCTGACTCATCAAATGCACTACTGATCAGCAATAAAAGTATTTCCCTCACTAAGAAACTCTCTGGAACAATTAAGTTCCAGAAGGAATGCAGTAAGCATGACTAGCAAGTCAGTTTTGCATTCTAAGAGGCAACATAAAGCTGTGGAAAACTCTGGAAGGAAATAGCTGCATGACAAAGGACTCTTCAGCCTTCCCTTTTCATTCATGCCTTCCAAGCTTGAACTGTCAATGCCACTGCCTCACAAATCCATCAGACCATTGAAATACCACAGGAACATTCCCTGTAGCTCTAAAATGCACATGGAACAACACAGCCTTGAATTAGAATATGCACATGTAACAAAACAGCCCAAGACCTGAAGAATGAGGCAGCCTGGGAGGTGCTCAGGCTTACAACACACGTTTGATGACACTGAGAGCAATATTCAGGAGGAAAAAAAAAAAAAAAAAAGGTGATGTGGTTCTCAGGAAAAGAAGTAGTTCTGATGTAGCAGGAAGAAAGATTGTTTCAAAGGAAATAATCTGGTTGGAAACATGCATTAATGAGGCAAGTTACTAGATTCTGAAATATACAAATCTCAGAGATCTGCTTTGCTGTTGATTTCTAGACCTAAAGAGGAAAAGATGAATTACCTACAAGTACTTTCTGTGTGTCATTTGGAAATCTTTTACCTATTTATTACTTTTATCTTAAAGGAAAAGGTAGGATCAGGAAAAAAAGAAGTAACTGCAAAAGAGGGTTGACACAGAAGATTTAAGAAGAATTTTAAAATATTACATTTGCAGCATAATAACCTGATATACTGGATCATGCCAAGCAACTGCATATGAACCATGTGCTGCCAAGGAGCACAATAAAAATAGAGGGGGTTTTTGTTGGCTGAGTTTTTGCTTTGTTTTGTTTTTAATGTTACAAGGCTTTTAAAGAGCCCTATAGTGTGACAATATAGTTTTCATTTACAGATTCACAACAGTAGAGAAAACAGACAGGCACTGCACTAGCTGAGAATACAATTTCCACTCTTATATGTGGTTTTATAGAACTCTATTGGCAAAATCAACTTGAAGAAATGTAAATATTCTTACGCTACGTATTCCTGTTCATCTTCTGCTTGGAAGTGGTATGTTCTGTTATCTGAAATAAAGAAATACATACTTTTACTTGGTACATGATATATTTTACAATATCTACAGATTTATTACTAAAACTTATTTGGCACTTAAGAGCAATTACTCTTAACCAGTAACATTAATATTTTATTCATAGTACGAAAAAGATTTAAAAAAAAAAAAAAAAGCAGAGAAAGATGAAAGTGTGAATTTTGATTTGCACCAAATACATGTATTTCAAAAGTCTAACGTTTAGAAATACTAAAGGAAAATGAACTTATTAAACAAATTTTGCTCTTCTCACACCAAATGTGAAACATCATCAGCATAAAAGGACAAAATTAATTTGTTCCTATTATATACCATTGCTTTTGTCTGGGTTAAGAAACAAACTCTTTACAAACCAAAGAATGAGATATGAACTGGGTATTATGCCTCCTATTTAAAGGTTTCTTAGACTATCATTGTAAACACAGTGCTGGAACTGTGTTGTTAAAGACTAAAAACACAAAGTTGACTCATTGACCTGAAAAGTGTTTTTAAAATTCAAACAGCTGCTATACAAAGCCAAAATGAGGAGAAGGGAAATTAGAGAAGCTTTAATGCTGAGACAAGTCCCTACCCCAATGCCTCAAACAGCACTCAAAACCCAGAATAGACAACAAAAGAAAAACAAGATGAGGCCAGAGGTTTTTCCTTTTACTGCTGTAAAAACTATCATGTAATAATGTATTTATAAATCTCACATAACACAAGATGGTACTAAAGTTGCTACATACGTGATATTAGATCAAAAGACTTCTTATCTTCAGCATTTGGCTTCACCTGGCAGGTCAATAAATTCAGTTTAGCTGGTTGCCTGTTGGACTAAAAAGAAAATTTATTTTATTTTTAAAATGTCTTGATTTAGGATTATTTTTGGTTTGATCTTGAAGATCCTTTCCAACCATGATGAATGTATCATTCTATAATGTTGCTACTTCCTCATGATTTACAGTTCCTATGACAAGTGTCTGAGGGAACTGGGGCTGCTTAACCTAGAAAAAAGGAGGCTGAGGGGACAGCATATCACTCTCTACAACTACCTGACAGAAAGTTGTAGTGTGGTGGGAATTGGTCTCTTCTCCCAAGTAACAAGAGCTAGACCAAGAGGAAATGGCCTCAAGGTGTGACAGTGGATGTTCAGATAGTATATTAGAAGAACCTTCTTCACTGAAAGGGTAATTAAACACCTGAATAGGCTCCCCAGGGGAGTGGCTGAATGACCATCCCTGGAAGTGTTTAACAGACATGCAGAGGTGGTGCTTAACAACACAGTCTCAGTACTGTATTTGCCAGAGTTACCTGAATGGTTGATAGAGTTAGGTCATGGTTGGACTTCATGATCTTAATCAGATAAATGCCTGACTCTCAGAACTCACTGTGGTCAAAACTTTCCAATGTTTTATACTTTTCGTTGAAAACAGTCAAAATGTTAACACATTCACTTTATGTTAGCACATTAACCTGTCAGACTCTTACAATAACATCTAACACCAATTTGACACTTCAAAGTTTCCAAATCATGTGCTTCACAGACAGACCATGACAATCCTTCCGGAAAAAACAGCTGGAGTATTCATTAAAAAGCCTGCTCCATATATTTGCCATTTTCTTATTAAAGTATTGATAAATACACATAAGTATCATAAGATACAGCAGTGGGGTAAAATAGGAGAAAAATTTAGAAGGCTACATAAAGCCCACAGGAATTATAAAAATTGTTTCAAACCAGCATCTATTCCCATTTTCTCACTTTGATTAGTTGAATGATTTAAAATCTTTTATGAAATTAATGTGTAAGCATTCAATTGTTTTAAATAATTAATATCCTGTGCAGGAATATACCATCTGTAATACATAGCACATCTATGCATGAGCTAGTTGTTAACCTTCTAGTACAGTCAAAAGGCAAAACTAAGTTTAAACAAAACATCTGACCAGATCTACCCAGAATCCTTTAAATTACATTGACCAGCTCTCCAGTCTACTGTATCTTGTTCTGATGAAGACAGCTACACTATTGACACTTCATTTTATTCAGAAGAATCACACGTTGTATCTCAAAGGTTTAATAAGAACAGGTGTACTGCTCCATGTAACCCACCAGTTCCCACTAGTGGCCAGCAGCAGAAAACTGGGAAAAATTTTAACACAGCAAGTATAACGAGACTTTCATAAGTCAGTCTCCAACTTCTGATAATCCACTTCAACAGCCAGAAGCATAAGTGGCATATTTTTTGTAATAGCAGATTAACACGAACAGATTTACTAGGAAAGGATAATGTGAATTTATTATTTTAATAAAAAGTTATTTTTATAACTTACCGTTGCATGTGATATGGTAAGAATTCCATTTTTAACAGTGCACTTTCTTCTTTGCCATACCTTCCTTAACCTATATAAGCATGTCAGAAGCAATTAATAAGTAGATGTGATTTCTTAACACATTAAATCCATTAACTTTTTGAGTAAATTATTACTGACAAACAAACAGATGCACTCAATTTTACCAAATGCCCCACCAAAAATAACCTGGAGATTTATTACAAGCCTTAACTTTTAGAGACATACAAAGGCAATATTTGTTTGTTTGTTTTTTAATTACTTTTTTTGTGATTGCTTGTCATGCTTTTTATATTTACTGTATTAAATTCAGGTCTGTGTTCAGTTTCAGAACTGTAAAATTCTTGAGTACTTGTGGCACATGCATTAGGAGAAAATGCCTTAAGCACCCACAGCAGAGAACAATAAAAATCAGTGCTTAAACATAGTAGTAGTTATTATCTAACTATGGATTCCCAGAACATACCCATCACTCTTCTTTAAAAGATAACCTTTCTTCTCACTGCCATATTCTTTATTTCCCTGCAGCTGATGCATACTATATCCTCCTTGCCTGCTCTGTGAATCCTAAGAAAAGGAAAATACCATTAATGTTTCCTGGTGTGCACAGTAAGTTTTCCTATCCTATAAGCCTATTTTTAAATTTCTCTTCTCTATCACGATTTCACAAATGAATAAAGATTAAAAAAGGAGAGAAATCCTAATGCATGTTTTACATCCATAGGAGAGCTTGCTTTTACTTCATGTGATCTTGAACTAACTGTGTGTTCAAGATTCAATTACTTCCTTAGATATTAGAAGTATAGTGTGGATGAAAATATGCATCTCAAAATAATAACTTCTTATAACATAGATACTTAATATTGCATAAACTTATGCAAAGAGTAAAAGGCTATGACAAAATTTAAAAAAGAAAGCAACAGAATATAGCATGCATATATACAGAAACATATATAGATGAACAAAAAAAAATGGTAGAAATAACTTCCTTTTTAATTCAATTAAAAATATGTATAAAATTCATAAGTTTTAGTGAATGAGGTAAATTGAAATAACTTTTGGCCTGATCTAGTGAAACATCTAAGTGAAATGGATTAACTTGTTACAAGCACATCAGAAAAAAAATCCCCAAAAGTTCATTAAAACATTGACTTACTCTCCTAGACTTCGATCACGAAAGGCAAAAGCAAGAGAAAAGAGAAAGCAAATAATTTAAAACAAGAATTATTATTTTATTTAAAAAACATGTTCCTTGAAAATAAATTTCATAGGCCCCATATCTGGTGAAACAAGTCTTCCCCTTTCTAACAGCACTACTAGAAATAAGGCAAGAATTACTTTTTTTAGGCAGACTGGTGCTTTTGCTCATCAAGTAATAAAACATTATAATAATCTGCTTGACCTTGCATATATGACATTGGTTTCAAAAAGCAATTAAGATGATTACAGGATCAAATTTTACTAAGTGTGTCCCAGTCTTTACTATATTTAAATTGTCTAAAATGATAGCTATGTTGTATCCTACACCAAACTGGAGCTAATTCTGAATTTCCATTGAAAAAGGTCAGGCCCAAAGTTAAATTTTAATTTTTTGAAAATGTCTATAAACTGTATAATCAAGGACACATAATTTTAAATGTACTTTCATAACAATTATCTGCAAAATGTGACAAAATCCCACCCCCTCCAAAAAAAATCAAAACAAAAGAACATGAAGTTCAATTACTACCTTGGAAATAACAGCTACTCTTTCAAGGCACACTTTTTTACAATTACCACAACTAATTTATATATACTGAAGATTTACTCCCTCCTACTCAGGGTTCTTACAACTGGTTTTCACTTTATAACAACTTTGTCATAAGAGTTTAGAGAAAAGTGCTGTGGTAAAGCTGGCAGTTGTGGCTGGAAACAGCCCAAAGGCTGCTCTGTCCCATGTGCTGTCAGCACTGATTACAGCTCCACACTGAGCAGTGATTTGCTGTAAGTAAATTTTGACCCACAGTGGAATTAGGGTCCTACTGCTATTAGCACAGGAATGAATGAGATAATTCCTGTTCAAGGAGCATATCAGATGGAGAACTGAGGAATTAAATCAAAATGTAAAGAACTAGTTAACAAAACAGACACAAAGCATGATTCTAAAGACGAGCCATATTCAACTTAAAGCTGTTAAGTTACATTTGCACCAATAGTTCATACACAAAACAGGAAATAAAAGGCTATACTAAAGGTCTGCTTTCCTTTAAAATTTAAGCTCCTTAACACGTAAGCATTTTTCAACATGCAAAATTAATGCACAATTAAAATAACACTAGTACCCCTTAAAAATACTGTTCCCCTAGAGCTTTAAACTATAGACACTTTACAAAATCAGGGAATTCTTGTGCAAAGTAGTAGAAATTGCCATAACTTGATACCAAGACAGTATATAGAGGCAACATGAGACACTGCACCTAAGAGGACCACAGTAAATTGTACTTTGTGTAGTAAAGCCACAGCTTGTGCACTTCTGTGCAAGCCAAGATTCAAAGGCTGTCAAGATGTGCTTTTCCAAGAACCTGGTAATTGCAAAGATTACAGTCGTAGTTTTTTTACCAATCAAAGGAAAGGCATGCCAGTAAAATGTGTAAGAACATGACTGATGTCCATACTACTAAATAAAAACCTTGAATGAATGCAACAGTAAAATAAGAGCTGCATTATGAGAACCCCAAAGTGTCGCCAATGAGGTTTGCTCACTAAGTACATTAGTATTTTTTCCTGAGTTAAAATATGGGTGCTGTAGAGTACTTTTTCCATAGATACCATTTCAAATTTAAAAATATGCTAAGTGCTTTAATAAAGTTAAAAGCCACACAAGAGTCTCTTTTGTCATCTGTGACAGGAGGTCAGTCTGAGCTGGGTAGGAAGTGTCAGTCATCTAGCAGCAACTCCAAAGATGACAAAGGTAGAAGAAATTACAGTTTGGACAGGAATCACTAGTGTCAACTTCCTTCTCTTGCACAAAGGGTCAAAGAAGCTTAAAACTGTAGACAACCAGGGCCTCAATTTTATTATTTCAAACTGTTTCCATGCCAAAGTAATTTTTCGTAAGAGTATTTCTGAATCTTTACAAATCCACAGGAGAAAATCCCATTCATTTAATGTTCTTCAATATTTCCTTTAATCCATAAATTTTCCAATGGTGAGATTATTACACACAAATGTCAGAGGGGAAATGGATTCTTAGTCTCAACCAAGCAAGCCATCTGTCACAGTAATAAAGCTCAGCTTCACATACCTGAGGATTTGGATATATAAAATAATGGAGAGCTGACTGGTGAAACTCAGGCTCTGTGTCTTCAGGTTTCAGTAATGGATGCTGTCAGGCTATTTCAGTATTAAAACACTGAGCATACCTAAACTAACAAAGATATTGTTTTATCAAGCTCCTGATCAATCTGCCATCATTACACTCTGCCTCATGTACTGCAGCAAAACCACGAGTGGAAATCCTCATGTTGATTTTCAAATAGGGACTTGAACATCAATGTGATCTAAGAGTTATTTTAACCAAAACCTATGGATTCCTTCCTGACAACAGACCTCCCTCTCCCCCATAATTTGCCTGAATATCTAAAAAGCACAATATTGCTCTATTGCTACCAAGACACAGTTTCAAGATACATGTACATACACAGCTTTTCCAGAGTCTTAGGATTTATCTACACTATAATTAAAGTCTGAACAGTTGCAGTTTATTTTGATGATGCCTGTGAAACTGCTTTATTACATCATGTATCAAAGTTTCAGAATTTGACATGCTTAATTTTTATATTCTAAATAAGGTTACTTTCCAATGAAGCAGAGTAATTTTTACTACACACAGGCAACCAAAAAACCCAAACTCTATTATTCTACCTCATAATACTCTGTGAGGAACTTGTGAAACTTGACTTGTACTGTATGCACCCACATATGTACAATACACAGCACCAAACAAGAACAACTTGTTTGTCCTATTTTATTTCCAAGAACTGGCTGATTACCAAGCAACTTGAACTGAATATACAAAGCAGCCAGGAGAGAAGGATGTAATTTTCTTTGCCTCACAGATAATCAGCTTGTGGAAGAAAAAAAGGTATGTGAGAAGAAAGTCTTGTTCCTCCATGTGTTAGGAATCAATTCGTCAAAACACTTCAAAATTCTTTCCAAATATCTATTGAAAATAAAAGTATTCTGTTCAGCTTCTGGGGGAGAGGATGGACAGCAAGACTGAGTCATGTTGAGTGACTGTGATACTCAGGAAATTACAAATGTAACTCATGTATGGGAAGCTCTAAGTGTTATGGAAGAGGTTCAGTAGAGCTATGTGCACAGGGGAGACGGAAGGAAAAAATATGAGACAGACTGAGTACTAGAGAGAGCTGGCAGGTCTTACAATAAACTGGGATCTATTCAGGAGCTCTGTATTGCTCCTATCATCATTTGTGATAAAGAAATTTTAAAAACCATGTACTGTTAGTTGTAAGGTTGTGCTGTCATTCAAAATGATTGGATTAAAGATGCAGGGAGTAGAGCAGCCTTCTGGCCACTACATATTGTACATCTCCATTACAAAAACACATGCAGCAAATATTCAAAAGAAAAAAAAAAACTACACCACCAAAACATTGTAAGAAACAACTTATTAATCATTCCCTATTAATTGTGATTCTCTCTGAACAATTCACTAAATTCAAGCCATTTACCTACACACAATAGCCATCATAACAATGTGCTACCTACAAAATTATATGAAAGTCCATAAAAATATTTATTTACTCATGTACTCAAGTCCTATTTTTAAAGGAGCTCCAGAAGAATTCCAGGAAAGTAAGTTTCACACCACATGGGAAAGAAAGACTCACGAATACTACTTTTAAGAGTAAATTTAGTCTTATATATACTGGAAAATCATTGCAGATTTTGTATGGAATGTTATGTCAAAAATCTGCTGGAGTTCTCTGAAGGAATCAGTAAGTAGATACACATGAGAAATCAGACTGAGAAAGCATACCTGAACTTTCAATGGGCACTACTTTGTGTTCCTTAATAAAGAGAAGAACTACATCGCTACAGGACAAGACAAAGTTTTCAGATAAACTATGAAGTTAAAAAGCAAGAAATTAACAAGTGAGTTTCACAGGAAGCTGAGACAGCACATTGTGTCCAACACCAAGAAAGTCTGGAAAAGGTTGAACATTAAACTGTTAAAGTTGCCTATATGGTATCAAATTATTCAGGATACCCAAGAATGACTGAGTGAAGATTTTCAAGCAACTCACAAAAATGGATAACTTAACAAGAAACAATAGATCAGAAGATCAGCATAAACAAACACAAAGTGATGTGGAGGGGAAAGAGAACTACTAATGGGAGAGTATTAAGGGTAATTATTAGCGTTTATTGCCCTGCATTTTACTCTAAACAGCCATGGTAGATTGCTGTTGGAAACCCAGCTAATTCACTACATCTGGTTGTAAATTATATTCTTATGCATACTTAATATTAGCAATACTGTCCACTTGTATATGTGGATGATAATACACATACAGCAGAATAGCATTTGCCTAATGTTTAATTAAAATAATAACAATTCATATTTAATAAAATTTATTTAATAAACCGAGTAGAAAACTAGGAAATGCTAATATTCTATTTATATAAGAGAAAACTGAGCAGAGAGTAAGTGATCTTGTCCTAAAGGAAAGCCATTTCCTTCCCTCCAGCCCCTCCCCACAACATTCAGCATCACCACAGAATATTCAGCATTTCTTACTCTTAGGCCCTATGATTTGGAAGCATCACATTATACCTTAGGTAAAATATCTGATATATACTGTATACTTTGTCCTAGTTGAAGAAGTATTCCAGCACATCTGCAATGGATGTCTAATCTTCCCCCTTCAGTTCTGATACCACTGTAATTCCCAATGTATTTTTCTTTTTAACTGCCCTGTCTCAGCCACTTCCATCTAGTTAACACAATAATTGTCTCCCCTATGATACAGGATTAGCAAAGGGGTTTAGGAAGGAGAATACCATCATAAAATCCATGTGAATTAGTAGATGAGTAGCAATATGGAAACTACATGTTAAGATAAGTTTTCAGTTCTCATTCTGGCTTACTCAGAATCACCTAGGTTACAAATTACCTGAACATGATCTGGCTGGAGGCTGGCAAGACATGAGAAAAAAGTGCATCCCACCTGTTTTTTATCCTGAACACTCATTATCATGGTCAAGGGCATAGTACCAGCCTAGATGAAGCATTTACCTGATCCATTACAATTCTTCTTATAGAACATTAAAAGGGTACATAGACAATACGAAATTACACACACACAAAAAGGAAGAATTTCCTTTATATATAAAATTGAAACAGAAAATTTATCTAAAACTATTGTATGTTGATAAGTAGTTGGACATATTAAATATAAGTTTCATCATAATGTTCCAAGTCCAATTCTTCTGAAACAATAACAAAAAACTGAACATCACTCAAGCCAATTTCTGAATACAGAATCAATAAATTTACATTATCTCTGAGAATAACATGTCTAAATTATTTACCTCCTTCTGATCAAGCTGCAGAGAAGATTTTATCAAATCACGGAGAGCAGTAAGTTGTTTCTTTTCTTCATCTTGTGTCTGCTTAATCTATGGAAAGAAACTGGGATTTGCTTTCTGGATGCAACTTTAATTTTTTATGCATTCCAAGATATAATTTTTAACCTTGTGAACAGCCAGCTCAACTATTCTGTATATATTCAAGTTTATTTTATATGTTCACCTTCTATGCATACAATACTGAAAAGCATGCTATCAGGAATGTAAAGCTTCACACGGTCACTTCTGGTACTCCCTAATGGTAACTAAATTAGTCTCTGAAATATTAATTAAACTCCTATAACCTTGACAGATGACTTAAGGACTAAAAATAACCATTTAAATTAATCACAAATTACAAAAGCAAATAGGATTATTGCAACTGTGACTATAGAATATGAAAGCACTGGGGTGACAAGTGAGCTGCGATTCCACATTATAACTTGCTGATCATGAACATCATAAGCTAATTAAAAAACTATGGTGTGACCATCAAGCAGTTTGAAAAAAATGAAAGTGGTACCTAAATTGATGATAATAGCATAATCTGATTCAAAGATTCCCACTTTAAAGCAGTTTTAATATATTAAATTAGTATTAAAATGAAAGTTGTTTTTACTAATAACTGTAAAAACAGAATACAAAGTTTAAGGTAGTTTAGATGTTTTTTCTTGAATAGCTATATTCAGTTTGAAAGAACACATTTTACACCCTTGTAGTCATACCTAAACCATTTTCATATAAAAAAAATTCCCATTTTCAGATGTTAAATTACTTATAAATATACTTACATTATATAGGTCAGCAGCCAACTTTTCAATATATTGTTTAAGTTTATCAGCTGTTTTCAAGCCATCTTGGAAGAAACTACAATGAAAAATACCAGTGATTTATCAGGAATACATCTAACTCATAACATCAAGCTGACTGTCTTTCAGAGAAAAACAGTAAAATCAATAAAACTTATATAGCTTATCCCAAGTTCAGAAACAAAAAAACCCTCTGTCCCAGTGTGAAATGTTTTATTATCCATCTAACCACACAACTGCACAGCTTCCACATTTCTCTACAGTAATATACTTCAGAGAGGTCTATTAAATATTTCTGTACTGAAACGCAGCTAATGTAATTTGTCGATTTAGTTTCACTGTATAAAAATATAATGAGCCAAATAAGCACTTCACATGTTAGCATATGAAGTGGCAATAAATGAAAGGTTAGGTTACAAATAAATAGAAATTTAACTTTATTTATTCTAAGTTAGCAATCTGAAGGCAGTCAATTGATTATTCACCACTGCGAAGCTTTTTATGGTCATTGTTTCTTTGAGGGCTTTTTTTGGTTGTTGTTTTTTGTGGTGGTTTTTGTTTGATTTAAAGCCCTTCCAAGTACTTTAGAAGTATGATCATTTTTAAATACACCATTGTGACCTTAACAAACACTGAATTAGAGAGGATATAACTAGCTTAGTTTTATCAGTTAGTCAACATGTTTCCCATCAGTAATTTTAAAATTTTCTTTCCTTCATTTAAGAAGAAGCTGCTGCATGTTTGGTTCTGTGGTTCTACTGATGATAAGGTCATATCTTACCAGTTTCAGCTCAAGGAACTACAAATAAGTTACTGGCTTTCACAGTACTAGAATTTACAGATCTATAAACTATTACATAAAGCAAAGAAGGTATTTCTAAAAGTATATTCTAGATCTATTCCTCAGGAAGTACAATTAACTGTATGCAACATGCAGCATTTTCCATTAGCCTCCTTGTCTCTCAGCCTTCTGCCCCACACACTCTCATAATTTACTGAAAGACAACAACCAAATAAAATGAAGCTGTAGACACTGGGCAGGGGGGAAATTCCTGATGGAACCAAAACAAATTGGAAGCAAAGGGAAAGAAACACTTGTGTAAAAGTGAAAATTCTAAATAAAAACATTGCACTTACTTGCACTGTGCATGGTAATACTTAATCAGGTTCTGCAGAAGGTCCACACCTTTTTTTGTCTTGATTTCATTAACCTTAATAAGATACTGTATAGACAATGAAAAAAGATGTTGATAGTCATGCCTTACAACCTTCAACAGTTTTAAGTCAATCAAACATTATTTGCTCAATGAATTATCTGTGTTTAACCTGGGTGCTCACTCATAAGCCACCAGTCCACCACAGTTAAGCAAGATAGAAACAGGCAACAGTTTATTTGGCCAAAATATTTAAAAAAATCAAGGAAAAAGCTTCATCTTTTCCAACTGTTCTAAGATGTCCCTTTTGTAATGCTGCTGTAGCAATTAGTGAAACATACTAAAAATATAAATATTATGCAATTTCCAGTAATCACCACTAAAATGGAATAGAGAGAATTATTAATATAAAAAGCACCTTTATGGAAGTAATGTATCACTATGATTTACCATTTTAATTAATGATTTTCAAATCTGAAGAAAGCATGATGAAGAAAGACATCAGAAGTACTTCCCAAAATGCCCAACCATAAAGCAGAAAAAACCCAAAATATTTCCATAATAAATTTTCATCCCGAGAACCTTTGCATAATTTAAAAACAAAGAAAAGGAATAAAGGAAAAAGAATCCAGTTTTTGCAGAGAGTTGCTAAAATAAATTATCTCTATGTTGCTGTATTATGTGACATTGAAATAATTCCCTCCCTCTACCTCCATAAAACAAAGAAGTAGATTTCAACACCTTTAGAGTAAGACCCATAAGGGAATTTTCAGTTATGGTGTAATAATAAAAGGCTGAAACTCGTTTCTTACTTCACACATCTGCAGCTGAAACAGTCGTCTTTCTTTCTCCATTTCCTCTGCTATCTCAGCTCCTGTTATTTCAGTTCTTATCATCCCATGCTGTTTTGCATGCTCTCTTTTTTCCTTTTCAATTTTTGTACTGAAATTTTAATTAGAAAACATCTTAGAAAATTTCTTCTACTATCATGAAATCTCTTTAGAAAACAAACAAAAAATTAAATCAAGAAATATTAAGATGCCATTCTGCAAATTAGTTCTTGACACCAGACTAGATTGTGACACAAGATCCTGTATGTCCAGAAGTAATGGAATCACAAAGCTGCTTCCTTTCACCCTTTAAATGTTTTCTCTAGTTTGTATGCTAAGTGGGAAAAACAAAAAAATTCTCATTCTCTCCATGTGACATGCACCAGAGTCTTCATCTCTACCTACTGCAGTGTAAACCACAAAAGAAAGAAATTACTGACTCATCAGAAAATAGGCAGAATATCTTAAATATGTTTCATGCTCATAAGGAAGGAATTAAAAAAAACATGACATGACTTCCAGTCATTACATGTTCAGAGAATCTAAACACTGTAATTCTGAAACAGTGAAATGCAAATATGGAAGTAAGAGTCCAGGAGACTTTAATGAGATCTTTACAATGTCTCTGTCCCTACCTATCTACTCTGCAGACTAAAAAGACACTCCATTTGTAAACAAACTTCAGATTCTCAACACAGAGTAGAAAAACCTATTTTCTAAAAGTTTTTTACTAAAACTTTTCTTCTCCAACAGCCCTTTTGAGAAAAAATAAAGCTGAATCTGTACTTCTGCAGGTGACAAAGCACTGTGTGCTTGGTACTTTTTCCTTGCCAGAGTAAAAATAAAATAAAAAAAAGGATTAATTTATTTGGTTTTGAACTTTGCTTTTCCCCAGCTAAGAAAAGCATAATGTTTGCTTGTAGAACAAAGCAGTTTTCAGCACCGTGCCTCCAAAGTTGACATGACTTTTTGGGAAATTGGGTTCTTTGAGAAATCTAAGGGACATCTTCTTGGTTTTCATAAGTCCAAGTGAAATTTGCTCACAAAAGAACTAAAAAAAAAAAATGCTAAGACAACAGGCATCTTTCTGTAAACTTTCCACATTCAGAACAGATTCCCACACAGTATTCCATGTATTAAATCTGTATGAGATACCTGACTTCTTTTTAATGGCATTTCTTATAAACAGGATGGCAAAGATATCCCTGATTTTACATATACCAGTTTGAGAGGCAGAATTTTTTTTTTTTTTTACTAATTTGCTGTATACAGAAAACTATTTAATATATTGCAAAATATGCAGGATCTGTAAGAACTAAATAACTAAAAAGAAAAAATATACCAATTATGCATATCTAGCCTGAAGGTTAAACTGAGTTCAATGCTAAGATTCTGGGACAAGAATCTCCTTTTTGCCTTACATTAGCAACAACCTCATATCCAGTTCAGTTGTTCACAAGGATTTCACATTGTAATGAATCTAGAAGGCAAAAGTTACTATATTAGCTAATAAAATTATGTTATTAATAAGTGTTTCAGTATTTCTTAGCAGCCTTTTTCTTGCTTTGCTTTTTTCTCCTCCTGGATAGATATAAATGAAATAAAGCTAATAATAAGATTAAAAAGGGGAATATTTTAAAGGATACAAAAATTTATTAACTCCTGATAGCTCCTGATAAAACTACTGCCCATCACTGTTCCTTGACAGCATTCTGAACCATTCCCTTAGTACTTGTGCAACTACAGTATTACTTGTTTCCAATCTTCTATTTTTATAAATAAATCTTTACCCACAGAAGACAGGTATCAGAATGAGGAAGTATTTTTAAAACCTCAGATACTTTAAAATTCACACCAACTAAACCAAGCTCTCAACAACATGTATTTCTGCAACACGGCATAAGATAAAAATCTCATAGTTCTTACAATTGATAGATTTTATATATATGGTTATAACAATGTGTAAATGCCACGTGAAATCTCCACAATACACTTTACAATGTTCAGTATATACACATTAAGTATTTTCCTCACACTATAAAGAAATACTAGGCAGTCATTCAACTACTTCATAGAACACATAAAATACTTTATTTCTATTAGTACAGAACTGAACAGAAGATGTGTCTTGCTCATATTAACAATATCCACATATTAACTATCCATATAGTTGGGACCAGAAGGAAAGAAAAAAAAAAGGAGGGTGGGGGAAATGGGGAGTGGGAGGAGGGCAATACTTACAATTTGGTTTCATAATCCTTCCAGGCTTTGTCAAAAGGTTTTTTGAGATCCTTAGGAAACATAAAATTTGCTTAGGACATGTTTAAAACTTTGTCATTACAGTTATCCATAATAATCATAAACAACATAGAAAAATTCAATTTTTCTTTAAATTTTTTGGTCTTTAATTGCAAAAAAAAGCTATTCTTTAATCCCGTAGAGTATCACGTTGCACCTTAAGACAGAAATTTACAATGAATTTCTAAAGAAGCATCATAGTCACACCAATTTTGAATTTGTTCATTGGACTACATACAGAATAATAATGAATGCCAGCATAAGAAATAATTTCATGGGTGAATGGAAAAAGGCCACAAAACAGCTCAATCTGAAATAATTTCCATAAAGGAGAAGTTAGTTTTCAACACTTACCCCTTTAACACCTTTTAAGTCTCCTTTTAAGAGAGAATCCAAAGTGAAAATAACATTGTGGCTTAAACCCTGAAGCTAAAAAAGAAAAGTATTATAGTGTTACCAATCAAAAAGATTTATGATATCAAACTACTGCAAACAAGCTTTTTAACTTCACTTATGAATCACAGAGTGGTTTGGCTGGAAGGGACCTTAAATATCAATTAAAAAAAACCTTAACACATAGAAATACATAGGATAATTTGTGAAGAAGGGATGTGAAGATAAATTGCCCAAAAAGATTATCAGAGGACACTTACAGGAAAGGGGAGAGAAAAAAGAGGCTTTAAACAATTGGAACAAGCCAAGCACCACACAAAATTAAAAAACAAAAAAATCAATCTGCAAGTGCTCCAAATGCTCTTCCAAAACCTCATCTAGATCAATTTAAAAACACTGACACACTCAGTTCCACCTATGCAGATCTTCATACAGCTTTTTAATGCACTATTATAATGAATTACTGAATAAAGAATGAAATGTGGAACAGGAAAAGAAGCAGAAGTAGTAAAAAGCAGAGTAATCTATTCTGGTAGGACACTCAAGATTGCTGAAACCAAAGACCAGCACTGACAATGGGCCAATGCAATGGAATTACCTTTATAATATATTACAGAAGTGGTCATTGTCTCATTCTTACATTCTTATAAAAACCTCAAACACTCACAAATGTATGCTATTTATATCTTTTAAGTTTCTGGTGTTGTATTTAGTGTTACCTTCAACAGTTAATTATTATTACAACTAATTATTATTAATAATTCACAGAGACTAATGGATGTCCTTTTACTCTTCACCTTATGTACAGAGCAATAATTCCAAAATTATTGTTCCCAAAAGTTGTATATGTGATGCAATTTGCAGCCTTTTCTTCATAGTGAATGAGCAGAGTAAGAAAGTGAAGATCACTCTCAAAGTGATCAATTCGTAACTCATTCACTCAGAAGGAAATACATTGTTCTGTACTCTCTTTCTCTAGAAATATGCATCATATCACAATTCATAGGAAAATATTTAATTAATCAAAATAGATTGGAATTTTTAAAGTATTTGTTATCTACTATGTAGCTCCATTCCTAATTTCTCTTCCTGGAAAGACCATTATTTTGTTGTAAATTTACTAAATAAGTCAACAATAATGTCCCCTATAAAAAAAAACAAACAAAAAAACAAACAAAAAAAAGCCAATTAGGTAGCCATTAACTTTTATTGACAGTTTCGCAATTAATTTTATTAACCTAAGCCTCAGCACCTACTGTGGGGCTTTATCAGTGACTATATAATGTCTTCATCTTAACCTTTTTTCACTTGACCTCAAATTCTATTTTGATATTATAAAAATTTTTCAGTGTAATTGCATTCATAAGACTTATGCTTAAGAACATTGTGTAAAAAAAAGCAGAATTATCTTGAAGAGAAGAATGGTGAAATGCTGAGATATCAGTAAGAGAAGCTCATTGTCTACTTGAGACTTCTGAATGAAGAAAATTAGAGCACACCCTATTTTAAATCCTGTCAACAAGAATTTAGATAGAAATATTGTTTTGAATGAGTGTGGCTTCATAAGTTAAAAGAGCTTCTTCCCCTTGATCAGCACTACTTTAAATTAATTCATCAATTAATTATTCCACAGACACATAGTAAAATAGTTCTGTGGAATCCCAGCAAAGAACAATGTGATCGAGCAGATTTCCAGCAAACTTAAGTACTGGTCTCAAACTGTCCTCTAATTGAACTTCAAAAGACATCTAAAAGTATTTTTAATTGTGTGATGAAGATTAAAGGAGTCTTTACAGAGGACTGTAAGAAGTCTTTACAAAGGAAAGCAGGTCCCTCACATAGCTACTTGTCTTTAAAACTATCAAAATTGAAACAAGGGAAGACTCATGTAGCGGGGTGAAGCAAAGCTGTTAAAGAAAGAAAGCTTCATGAGGAGATCTGTGGTTATCCTTAGATGATTTAAGCAGGTGATGAAGAAGAGGCAGGACTCAGAAAGCAGAAATAAGCACAAACATAAGAGGTCAGTGACACCCCAGAGCCTGTGCAGTCTGCTGTGTTCTGAAGTGAACCCCAGAAGTGTGCAGAGTGAGGTGAGACTGTCTGCTGACACCAAGCCATGCAGGGTAGTAAAGCAGAAGGCAGGTATGTAGAGTTGCATCAGAGCCCTGTAACACCACTGAGAGAATTAAATCAAAGACTGAAGTCTATGCTGAAAAATGTAAATTGATGCCTATGGAGAAAAAAATGCATATAGAATCACGCTTATGAAATCACAATCATCAAGAAAAATGTATCAATAAAACAGAACAACCTTGAAGTTACAACACAGAATCCCCTGAAAACATCAAGTTCAATGATCATACAGGAATCAGACTTTAGAAAATGTAAACATCTTCACACTTGTCCTCCCTCATTTTAGAAAAAGCTACAAAATTACTAAGAGAAGATACAGAAAGGACCAATAAGGACAACCCAAGTTATGGAACAACCAGGACTCAGCTAGAAAAGTAGAACATGAAGGAAAAGAATGAATGATAGTTATCTTAAATTCCTGGGGAAAATATGGAAATTTTTCCATTACTTTTAAGATGTATGAATCAAGGACAATACATAAAAGGATCAAGTTCAAAAGCAGCAGCACTTATATTTCAGACAGCAGTTCATTAGAGTGTTCTGTGCCAAGCATAGCATGCATTCAAGTAATCTTCAGACAGATTTGTGGAAGTAATACTTAGCCAGGACAGCAAAGCAAAGAATATTGCCTCACATCCAGCACCTTAGAGATGAAGACTCTTTTCATGACCACAGCACAGAAGTTACCCCCTGTGTTTGATCTCTCCCTACACTCTTCCCTGAAGATTTACTCTTAGGCAACTGTCAAAGCCATGGTTCTGGCTACATGGAGTTTTCATGTAACCTAAAGCACTTGTGCTCATACTAGGGATTCTAGTAAAGAAATCCTATAATATTGCTTATCCTTTAGACACCTAAAGGCTTGGAGATAAGCCCAACTATAAGAAAAACATAAAATTGAAGCTGCCATGTTCTAAATACAACAGCTATCAAACCCATGAAAAAATACTTCACAAGAAATGTGGCTTTGTTATTTTCAGGGTCCAAAGACATTTGCTATGACTGCACTTTTATTATCCAGCTTTCTTAAGTAAAAGGTTGAAGACAATCTTAGATGAGAGAAAGTTAGGGCATGTCTTAAGGTCCACAAAAAGAGGTATCTGATACTGTCAATTGCTTGAAAATGATGCCTCAAGTTTCTCTTCTTAACTGCTAATTACAAATCAAATACAGTGAGGGTCAAGTAACACCCTTTTAGAGAGAACTTCTGCAGAAATTAGTGTGTGGGCTTTTGGAAAAAAACCCTTAAAGTACCTCTATAACTATCATCAGGACCATGAAGCTGTTGTATTTTACATTATTCTTGACAAATTCTGATACTAAGGAAATTTGAAAATACTAATTTGAAATTCCTCACCAGGTTCTTCAGCAGCGTTGATAGTTCTTTAGTAAGCGTGGAAAATTTTACAAAAGCTGTGCCAAGATCTGGATTATCCCGACTTAAAAAATTACTTCCAAATTTATCTAGCACTTGTGCATAGTTTTCTTCATTTTGAACATGATCTGCAAAGAAAAATTAAAAGTCAGAAAAAGCTTCTTTCTTATATACAGTAAAAAATTTCAAGATTTGCATATATTGCAATATAGTGACAATCCAACTGAAAAAAAGTACTTTAAAAAAAAGCCACAAATTAATGCAATTACTGAAATTTACAATATTAAAAAACAAATAAACTAATAACAAATAGACATATTCACGTTTCTTTTAAATCAGTGACTTGAATTTGTAATACATCAACAAGAAAAAGTTCTATAGTTAGTAAAAAAGTAATAAGAACAGTAGAAGATGAAACAATATAAGTATACATGCTCATCTGGTAAACAATATAAGAACTGTCTACTGTAATAACTTTTTAATTTTATAGAATAAATACAGTCAATATTATCAGATATAACACTAAGGGAACAATTCTAAATCACATTGCTACTTTAAAAGAAGAAACATCTCTTACAGATTAAGATTCCCTTCTCACCTGCTTTGTAAAAAGGAGTCACCCCACAGGATGGAATGGATATTGATATATAGCAAAGTAATGCTTGATATATTTAACAGTAAACTGGAAATACAAACAGGGCCTAACCAAGAGGATGAAACTGAAGTCAATGGCAGTGAGCAAAATCCTTAATTAATGGATGAAGGAAATTCTGAATCACAGACCAGTGTGACTGAAATTATTTTCTTCCTTCCGTTACTTTCCCATTAGTCATCTGTTTCTATTTTTTGTTTTTATTACTTATATTTTAGCTTCTTCAATTAGAAAATTTGCCACTATAGCCCCGTAGGACACCTCCATCTCTCTTAGAGGAATATTGTTACTATAATTAAATCAATATTTCATTTTAATCAGTTTCCTAGTCTTAGTAAGTTGCTTTCTGTAAGCCACAAACACAAAATCACAGATCTATTCCAACTATAAGTAACGTGCAATAAAAAGTGAAGAGAAAAAGGGAGAATATTCGCCAGTAGGTACTTTATTTTTCACCCAAAAGACCTGCAAGTTTTTTCTTCAAGTTGTGGTATTGCCTGAGGGCATTTGAATTACACAGGGGGGTAAAAGGACAACAAAACAAAAAAAACTTTTTAAAATACAAAAAAAAAAACAAAACCAAACAAAAAACCAAACCAAACCCCAAACCAAAATACAAATAATCACAATACTCATTTACCAAAACAAAGCCCAAACCCATCACACAAGTCACACTGAGGTTTTCAAAAGGCCAAATGCTTAATCATATACTAATATGAAGTTGTAACTTGATCAGTATGTTTTTAAAAAGAATGAAATTGTTCTAAAAGCATATGGGTTTAATAAAATAACTTAGCATTGAAAGCAAGGAAACCACTATATAATAATAAAATATGTTGTTGTTGGTTTGGGTTTTTTTTGGTTTTGTTTTTTTGGGGTTTTTTATGTGAAAGCTGTTGCATTTGTATACACAGAAGACTATCTCAGAAGGAGCTTTTGCTTACACAGTGCTGAGCTAATAAAACTCAAATGTACCCTGATGTTCAAAAAGGAAATCTGCTTTCATGGAACCCCTGCCCCTGCCAGTGACACTCTTTTACCATCACATTACCTCACATTTTGATTTTAAATGTCGTGTTGCTTCAAAGAGCATTTTTAAAAATAATTTTGTAAAGAGAATTTAAAAGAGCTGAAGATGACTGTTTCCTTTATCTGTGGAAAGACTAAGGAAATTCCCATTTAAAAGAGGAAGCAGGAAGCAGGTCATTGTTCCAGAACAATATAGAGGAAATTCTCAAGAATCCCAGATTGAAAATCACCTAAATCAGGAGATGAGGCTTTGATTGTGATTTAAAAGGAGTATGCCTGTAACTACCACACATATACACACAAAATTCAAGTACTGTGTAATAGTAAGTCATCTCTGATTTTTACAGTATCAATGGAAGTATCAATGTAAGTATCAATGTAAGTATCAATGTAAGTATCAATGTAAGTATCAATGTAAGTATCAATGTAAGTATCAATGTAAGTATCAATGTAAGTATCAATGTAAGTATCAATGTAAGTATCAATGTAAGTATCAATGTAAGTATCAATGTAAGTATCAATGTAAGTATCAATGTAAGTATCAATGTAAGTATCAATGTAAGTATCAATGTAAGTATCAATGTAAGTATCAATGTAAGTATCAATGTAAGTATTTATCACCCTAAGTATCTAAGTATCAATCAAGTGTCAACCTAAGTGTCAACCTAAGTGTCAACCTAAGTGTCAACCTAAGTGTCAACCTAAGTGTCAACCTAAGTGTCAACCTAAGTGTCAACCTAAGTGTCAACCTAAGTGTCAACCTAAGTCTTGCAAAAGGAGCAGAAATATTTTCTGTTGAAGAGTTAACTCCCTATGTGATACTAAAACCACACATATGAAAAACCTATCAGCCATGTAGCTTATGCTAAAATTCAACATATGAAAACCAACACGCTTAGAGCAAAGAACCTGCCTGGATATCCCTGTAGGTGCTGCGTGCAAAACCAAAAACAACTTCTCAGTGTCCTAACAGAATTTCCTGTGTAGAAAGTAAGCTATAAAGTGCTCGACTCGTGTTTACTTCCTTAGATACAAATAGTGTAGAAAGGACTTTAGTAACCAGGGAGAGACACAGAAGTGAACACAGGCAACAATACCTCCACAGGAGACTGTTTTGCCTTCTGGCTCCTGTCTTCTCAGCATCATAAATAAAGCTCAGTGCTATGATGAAAATAGAACAGCTTCACCAGGCAGACATCTTCCTCTTCCAGCATCTCCCCATGAGGTGCCAGAATCATGTGCACTTGAGGATGGACTCTGCACCCATTGATCAAGGGAGCTGCCTTCACAGCTGCCTCCCTGATGTGATCTGGCAAAGCAACCTCTGGTACCTGAGCAAATGATGCAACCTCCCTACAGAACTGTGGATGTTAGGAAGTGACGTACCAGGCTGGATGCAGCAGTGATTTTTCCTGAACTGAAAGATTAATCTTTTCTTCTCCACAATTCACACCCTCTGCTGGAGGCACTAGGACTACGTTCAGGTTCCTTCCTACAGGAAGACTTCATTCTCTTTAACCATGAGAAATATTTTCATTCAGAATTTACCATAGATTTTCACAAGAGCTTGGTAGGGCTCGTTGCACAGCAATGTTGTGACAACCCTCACTCTGGCTCACTCTAAGGTGTATATTGATTGTGTGCTAAGAGGAGTAAATTATACAAATGCATCTTTAGGACACATCCAAGCAACTGAGGAAGGAATGACAGCCACAGAAGCTCCCAGCAGCACTCACCAGAAGCAGGGAACACTCCTGCCCTGAGCCCAGGGCTGTGGAGGCTCAGGCTGACTCCCAGGGCTGAATTCCACCCACCTGAAGTTGTGCCTAAGGCCACCCTGTGGTAAACTTTTCCAAGGACAAAAGATTTAATGCAGATTCACAAGGCATTAAAAGAATTTGTCCTCTTTCACTGATATCAGCAACATTTCAGTATTACATTTATTTCCTACTCAAAAGCTACAAGAATTTTAGCATATACTTCTGAACATAGTGCAGTTAGTATCTATTTGTGCATATTAAGCAAAGCAACTGAAGAAAAAAATACAGAACAGAGGTTAACAAACAGCCTGTATATACTGGAAAAAACATTTCACTAGACTTAATTAAAGCCTCAAATTCTCTTGTCTAAAACAGTTTTGCTCAGATCTGTTACCCTGCAAACATTGGTGAACAACAAAACAAGGTAAATAGTTTACAGAAGAAAAATGAGGAAAAAACCCCTCCTTCCTGTCAATGATTATACTTAAATTACACATAAAGAAATTAAGACTGTCTAAATTACTGGGAATTATTTCTGTATATGTGGTTAAGTCCAAAACAAAAAAAACAACCTAAAAAAATAATGATTCAGAATCATGATTTACTTGAAACTGCTTTATGATGCACTTATAAAACAGCTTTGTTCCATGTATAGCCAGAGGGAAAACAATGAAGGTCAGAGCCATGCTACATTTATGAACGAATAAACATACACATGAAAAAAGATTCACAAATACTTTTGAAAAAGCAAAAAGCTGGCAAGGATGGCAAAAAAAGCCAGCTGAAATAAGAAAACATCCTTTCTCATTTCATCCTTCAGAAAGCTGCAATCTAATGAAAAACTAATGGGAAATAAAAATATTTTACCACCATATTCTTATCTGGACTTGATAACAATAATGACTTCTGGACTGAGACTGCTGAAGAAAAAAGTAATAAAAGCCTCTTTCAAATAATTCCAGAGCAAGGAGCACTGCACAGCAGGAGTGCAAGGTTCTCTAGATCATTATGGTATAACAGCACCAAGAGATAAGCCAGCCCAGAAAGATAAATGACTTTTTTTTTGTATCTGTGTTCATTCTGATGTGAAGAAGTTCTCATAGAAGAATTTCCTTTTAACTCTGCTGCACAGGATTCACACCAAAGCTGAGTGGTAACAGTAGAATTCATAAAAGCTAATGAAATGAGCAATGGCAACTCATAAAATTCCAGTATAAGAAAATAAAATAGGAAAATACATACTTGTAAAGTAAAGTCTCTTATTTATAACAGATGCTACAAGAAGGAGAAGCAAATATAATAGCTACTTTTCATATAAGAGCTCCAAAGAGAAATGAGAATTCAAGTGTGTACTAGCACAGCAGTATGCTTAATTCATTACCCTAATTTGTAGAAACTACAGAGACAATTGGATAAAAAGTGCTGTACAAGAAACAAAGGTTTTATAAAAAGAAATTTTTACTTTACAAAGCCCTACCCTCCTCCCCATCAGGGGATCAACAAGCCTCTGAAGAGAGGAAATCCACATTAAATTATTGATTTGGATTTCTGAAAAGGCCTGTCCTGCACGTAAACACTAGAAGTAACTAAGCAAAGGATAACAGGGATGAGCCTCACACAGAGGGAAAGCAGGTCAAAAAGATGAGGTGGGGGAAAGAACATGTGAGTTAGGAAATAAGATTCATAGTGATAAACTCTTTTCCTCCTTCCATACAATACTACAAATTATCCAAGGCAACAGGAAAAAAAATAAAAAGCTGGCTACAAAAGTGAGATTTATCTGTCCAAACAGAGCCTTCTAACACAAATATATCCATATTGGAGTTTGGGGGCAACCCTTCCTCATCCATTCATCAAAGCTACAGCTCAGCTCAGCCTAATGTAAACCAAGATGAAGTCTCTCATTCCTTGTGCACAGAGCCTACAACAAAAGGCTCACATCTGAGAAGCTCCAAAGTTAGGTAAGGTATCCCATTTTGAATGGCCAGTATATGAAATTATGCATGAAGGAGCAGAACACAAGGGGGAAAACACAAACTTCAAGAAAAAGGCTCTGGAGTTCTCTCAGAACAACACAACACCATTACCAATGTTTTTCTGCTTTCAAGCATCTGCTGTTGATCATTGTAAGAGACCATGGGCACTGCTCGTTCAACTCAGCACCTTTGGTCTTGCATGGATATTACATTTTATTTCTCTATTGTGTAAATTCTTTTGACTATATTTGGAAGTTTTACCAGGGAACTAATGAAAAAGAGATATTGAAATATCTGCAACAAAATTAATTGTGCAATCTATTGCTGTTATAAATGAACCCAAATGTTATGGGAAAGCTGGTCAAAACAGATTCTCTATTAAGTTCAAGTACTTGTCATGTAAGATGGGTTCCCAGTTAAAGATGCAATCACAATCTATTGTGACAGAAATCAACTGTAAGCCAGGTAAGGAGAAAGTGGTGAGAAAGAGGTATGAATTTGTGTCTCACTGGATTTCATAACTATTTCCCAAGGAGTGCTATCTGATAGGGAAAAAAGAATGATAGAATGGTTTGGGTTGGAGATTAAAGATTATGTTGGTAATTTTTTCTGTAAGGTACATTTAGAGATAAAATAAAACTGAGATTTGTTTACAGATACAATGGTGACACATCAGATTAGTTTTCTAGCTTCTGTTGAGTAGGAGATGCTGAAAAGCTCACTGAAAGGTTAGTAACAACACCTGAAAACATCAAGTGACAGATACAAATTTACCCCACAAGCACAGGCTCCAAGGGAGCTGCTGCTGAATAGAAACTGATCTTGGTGATAAACATCACAGAATGGTTTGGGTGGGGGTCCAACTCTCCTGACATGCGTAGGAACACCTTCCACTAGACAAGGTTACTCCAAGCCCCATCCAACCTTCCATGAACACTTCCAGGAATAGGGCATCCACAACCTCCCTGGGCAACCTCTGCCAGTGTCTCACCACCCTCATAGTGAAGAATATCTTCCTAATGGATGGGACCTTTCTAAAGGATATAATAGAATCATAGAGACTTAGGGGTTGGAAGGGACCTTGAAAGATCATTGAGTCCAACCCCCTGCCAGAGCAGGGTCACCTATAGCAGGTCACACAGGAACATGTCCAAGTGGGTTTTGAATGTCTCCAGGGAGAGAGACTCCACAACCTGCCTGGGCAGCCTGTGCCAGTGCCCTGTCACCCTCACAGTGAAAAAATTCTTCCTTATATTTGTTAGGAACCACCTATGCTCTAGTTTATATCAATTGCCCCTTGTCCTGTTGTTAGTCACCACCAAGAAGAGCTTTACTCCACCCTGGCACTCACCCCTTACATATTTATAAACACTGATGAGGTCACCCCTCATTCTCCTCCAAGCTGAAGAGCCCCAGCTCCCTCAGCCTTTCCTCATGATGGAGCTGTTCCACTCCCTTCATCATCTTGGTCTCTGCACTGGACTCTTTCAAGCAGTTCCTTGTCCTTCTGGAACTGAGGGGCCCAGAACTGGACACAATATTCCAGATGCAACCTCCCCAGGGCAGAGTAGAGAGGAAGGAGAAACTCTGTTATCCTACTGACCACCCCCCTTCTAACACACCCCAGGATGCCACTGTCCTTCCCTTTAGTAAAGACATTTTCACTGCTCCTGATAAGCCTGTTGTTCTTGATGTGCCTGGAGACAGCATCAAGAATGAGTTGTTCCATCACCTCTCCAGGGATGGAGGTGAGGCTGACCTGTTTGTAGTTACCTGGGTCCTCTTTCTTGCCTTTCCTGAAGACTGGAGTGACATTTGCTTTTTTGTAGTCCTCAGGCACCTCTCCAGTTCCCAGCAACTTAACAAAGATGATGGAGAGTGGCCTAGCAATAACATCTGTTCCCTCAGCATCGCAACAGGAACCATGAATTTATGGAGATTCAGATGCATTAACTGATCCTTAACCCAATTTTCACATTTCCAAATTTCCACATTTCTAAATTTCTGTGCTGGTATGTTTTCATGTTTCTGCTGCAGTAGATCTAAACATAAATCTGACAAATATGTGAGGGATGTGCACAACAAGCAAAAAATATTTTGGTGACATTTAAGCTCTCTTCGTAACAGAACAATGTCCCTTGTGGTTCATAATTCATCAATGAAGAAGAACAAAACAACACACCAGAGGGCTAGGGCTTTCTGAAGAACTATGTAGGAGAATTTGCATTGTGTGAATGTCCCTGTTCAGACTTTACTTCAGACAAAAAACCCCCCAAAACAATACAAAAATCCCAATGCCACCCAAGAAATCCTAGCTATGAATTTTGATAAGAGTACAAAATCTCAGCTGGATTACTGAAATGAAGAGAAAAGGATTTCTACCCTACCCTGAATAACCACTTCTTACCAGTCCAGATAGAGTTTTAAAAAACAGGCTGGTTTTGAAATAGAAATTTAAATACAGTCTTGGCTTGTAGCAAACAACTAAGTTTGAAAACCAAAATTCAAATTTCGAGTTCTCAAAATGTAATTGAGGCTTCCTTGTGAAATATGAAAACAGTCACCAAACTCTTGCTTGAGTTGATGCATGTCATTGCATTTTACAGTTGCTTTAGTTGTTTTACATGAAGTTAAATATCAGTGAAATGATCTTTCATCACTGAAGCATGATAAGAAAACAATTGGCTCAGCAATTCTTTTTGTAAAGGCAAGCGAAATGAGATTGAGTTTTACTTTATTTTCATATTTATCTTTCAAAAGTTTCCTATGTATAATAAATGCTTTTATTCTTGCTCTTAAATTATAAGCCTGGTTTATGTTTATCAATATTAAGAGCATGAATTGCTTCCTGTGCATACCTTCTCAATTTGTAACACAGCCTATAACAACAGCACTCTGAAGAGGGAGCTAGAGTGTTATGTGTAGTGCTTCTTTTAATCCAAACGAATTCGTGCTAACATGTACTTTGAAAAAAGACTTCTTCAAAAAAGAAAAAAAAAAAAAAATAAAAAAACCCAAATGGCTACCTCTCTTTGCTCCCTTTTAAGTGCAGAGGCAGCCAGTTAAAACCATTAACCAACCTCCTATTGCTTTTACTCAATGTGACTAATTCATTATATAATACAGCCTACTTACAGGCATTACTCACATTGCATACACAAACCTGGAGCTTTTATTACAAGACTGTAATAAAATACTAACTAAAATCTTTAGTATCACTAGGTGCTTCAAAGCAGGAAAAAAAAAAATTCATGTGTTCTACTGTTTTCATCAGCTTTGAAATTACTTAAGTATCTATTTTCAAATGGAAAAGCTGCTTGAAGAATCCAAATACTTTTATAAGCATAAAACTAAATACTTGTGTACCAAATACTATTCTTGGCTCCTACCAGGCTTCACAGAATATAGGGAAAACATTCATCATCAAGTGAACTTACAGCAAAGATAATTAAAACATTATAGGCCACCATTACTGACTGGTAGAAAAGTTAACCATCTACTACACATTAAAAACCCCACATGCTTTCATTAACACAAGTTAATGGGACAGCACACAGAAAGCAACACAGAAACCAAGGGCACTCAGAAGCAGCTCTGCATAAGGAAAGTATTTGCTAAACTAATTATTATTGCTAGGGAATAGGAACTGGGATTTTCTAAAAACCAGTATTCACAACCACATGGCTACTAGAAGGTGCTACAGCTCTGCTACCCTACATACCTTTGGACCTTAGGAGAAACAGGGCAGAAGCCAGGTATATTTTGTAACGTTTTTAAAGCCTAGTTTGTATGTTGAAATGTGTTTGATAATCATTTTACTGAAATTAAACTGATTATCAATTTAAATTCCAGCCACCTGCTCTCTCATCAAAGTCACAATACAGTTTCTAGAAAACATCAACAGTGTCTTCAAACAAGCAAATACTAAATCTTCACTATCTGAACTAAGAAGGGAACTGTATAATACTTATTGTACATGTTATGAGGGGAGATGAAGTGTTGAAGAAACAAAGACATCTATTGGTAGGTATTTGGTGTTGTTTATATTTTAAGCTTTTCAAGAAGTTCTCATACTTCACTTAGAATTGCACTCCATCAATTCAATCTATGATACTGTGTTGTCACTATTTTAGTTAAAGGTAACTGCTTGAAATGTCATGAGAACAGGAAAATTTACCCATGTAACTTCTACCGGCCTTTGAGGAGTATGAAGGTGAAAGCACTGAAGAACACATTAAGTTGATGTGTAATCAGAAGCAAAGAAATAAAATGTTTAAATCCAGACTCTTCTAAAGATAGGCATCTCTTATTGTATACACTTCAGCAGGATAAATTGCAAGACACTTCTCAAACTTGAAATCAAATACTTATGTTCTCATGTAAAACCAAAACCAATGTCTTACCTTGCCCCGAACTATAGATTGCTTTCACAGATTTTTTCACCTTCTGTAGTGCAGTTCTGTCTTGATCCAATGCCTGTGAAAACAATAAATAAGCTTTAAAGATTTATTTCTATCATCAAGAGAATATAGTGTAATATTTATAAACAAACTCACGAAGGAAGTACTTTCACAGTCTGGAAGAAAATGCAGATACAACATATTCAGCCTGCAGGAAGGTCTGAGGTCATTTAGTCCCTTCAGGATTAATTAAAGAACTCAACTGAAAATGCTCTAAAGGCAGAGCAGAGCAGCAGTGGCTGTGCTAATAGAAAAAAACACTAGTTTAGTTTTGAAAGGGACAAAGCATTTATTCAACCTGTAATATATTTTGAAAAAAAAAAACCAAAAAAACAAACAGGAAACAGTAGATGATTCTGCGATAGAGTTAGACTGTAGTTCCTAATACAATCCACTGCTTTCTAACTGATTTCCCACCTACAGACACACATTATCACACTGTCTTGCCACAAACTCTACAATGTCATTTCTCCCTACCACTCGCAATCTGTACGAAATCAAATTAATAGGTAACTATTATGACACAGCAAAAAATAAAATCAAAATAAATATTAGTCCAGAGTTTGGAATTAAGAACCCTAAAAGCCACATAGTGATACTGAATGCAGTGATCCAAGCAATTTCACTATTGTGTGAGTTTTCTATATTCTGCTTTTATAATATGTTGTACACTGTTCTCTGCTATCCATGGAGAACACACACAGAAATTTTTAATTATTTTCTAAGAAACTGTAGGCCATTTCCCATCATATACATAAAGTTAGATCAGTAATCTTCAGTTGTAATGAAGGCAGCAGCATTTGCCCTATTATAATCAAGTTCATAGTCTGAAGATTAGACAACAGAATTAGTGCCAGGACAGCAGCCCAGCTGAGCCTGTTACCTGTTGCAGACCACACAGTTCAGTCTGCAGACACCTTTGGGTAGCCATACAATCCATACAGCTACAGCCTAAAGCTCCTGGGAGGCTGGAGGCTGGAGATTGACAGACCAACACAGAACAGCAGCTACTCCTGCAGTAGGGTGGTTCCTCACCAGCAACACTGTGAGTGAAAACTTAACCCTTAAGCAGAACTTTTGCTGTCAAAGCTGAGATGATTGAAGTATATTACATTGGGCATTAAGAAGCTCAAAAAAACCCCAACCAACCACAGCAGGAGTTCCAGGTCTGCTGGAGTGTTCAGCACTGGAGATGAGCATATGTGAGGGTGTATCTCCTAAGCAAGTTTGAGTGTTTTGGTCTATGCAAGCTTACAGTAGGAGCCCATATAAAGATAAATCAATGCATATATTTTAATAATTCTATTTTGGAGTGGCCCAATTTTAACCAAGCAAAATATTACAGACTTTCATGTAGTATACAGCTGTAATGTAAGAAAATTTGGTGTTTCTGCTCTGGTAACCACAATATTCCCAAATCACATGACCACTTCTGTGGCAGCTAAAATAAGAAAGTTTGAAACCACAGAAATTAGGTGAATGCTTTTCATACTTTTTATCTCCAGTTTTTAATTTGCAGTACAATGGATTCAAATATTCAAACTGTAAGTAAATTATTTATTTTGCTCTCAAGTACAACAGGGGAATTTTACTTGATTTCATCACGAAGGAGTTAATATTTTATCAAATTCAATAAAATATTGACTACACTGTGTGCCTTTTAGAGACAGTGCACAGCAGGTGATTCTCCTTAGATTCCTTTGCAAAAACTGTCAGAAGCTTTTGCTTCTGCATGCATGCTAGGCCAGACAGTACATTTCTACTGACATTATCTCAGTGTTTAATGATCAGAAAAAAATGACTCACTTGCATTTGGAGAGTTTGAAGGCAAAATATTGTAAGAATTTCAAACCAACACTCTGGAGAAAAAAGACAAAGCCTAACGCTGATGAGGTTCAGAGACAAAATTTTGTATTAAGTTCTAATAGTGAAGAAAACTGAACACCCAGGAAAAGAAAACGTAGAGAAAAACTCTAAGACAGTACTTGTTCCTAAAGATATCAATATGGAAGAACAAGACAAATGGACTAGAAAAATCTTCCAAATTGGATTTGATATTAATCGTTAGTATGGGAGCAGGAAGGAGGGGGACATTCATTACTTTAAGAGAGTAATCACTGTGCAAAGTAAAAAAAAAAAAAAAAAAAAAAAAAAAAAGATGACATCCACTGCCTGAAGGAGCCAGTGATCTAAGGCAGAATGACATCCCAGGTCATTTTTTTAGTTTTATCTTTGCAAATACAATCTTTACAGGAACTAGCTCTTCAGAGTCCAAAATTCTCAAAATAACAAATCCATGCACACTTACAACTGTCTACCATGGCGTGGTGTAAAATGCCTGACACAGGGGAACCTGACCCCTTTGTAGGATTCTAGGTGCACAAAACCTAGTAACAATGTGGGGTTTAAGTGGGGTACTTTTTTGGTTGGTTTTGTTTATTTGTTTGTTTTGTCTAAGTGCAGGTAGTTTGGTTCTAAATATATTGCATTCTTCTTGAATGTTTCTTGCTAGTAAATCTTGGCTGCATTCTGCTGCAAAGAAACATGCTGTACTTGATGCTCAATTCAATTATCATTCCAGAGTAATGTCATTTTTAAAGTATGTTCAGATAGAAAGGAACAAGCTTGCATTCCCATGCTTAGGTGAAAGCATGCTTTTGCAGTATCTGCCAATTTTATTTCCCAGTATTTAGAACACTAGTATTCTCATACCCCAACCCATAAAACCCAAAAGCTGATCCTTCAGTATAAATGACATACATTTATATCACTGAAAACTCAAATGCCTTAGAGAACCCAGGAGTTCCTGTGATGATCTGTAGGTATTTAGATATGCTCCCTCCTACCTCTCTACATATTAAACCCTTCCTCAGCACAATCCATTCCTGGAAAATGCTTCTTTCTTCATTTCTGTGATACCATTTCCTAGGGGTCTTTTTTTAACTTCCGTGAGAGAACTTTTTCTTATGCTCTTAATTGTTCTGCAAAGGCAGAACTTAGAGGTACTTTCAACAGAGATTTGCTACCTACTGAACAAAGGCTGAACAAAGTTTACTTCTTGAGGAGAGTAATCTTGGAGACAACTGCTGTCTTTATTCAAAGTAACACCAATTCCAAAGTAACAAAAAACCCTAAGACAAATCAGTAAAGAAATTAAGGGAAAAAAATATTAAATCTGCTTATACAAAATTAAACAAGGAAAGCTCCCTTTTCCTCATACTCAGCAGATTTGCTATGATCTGTGCATGATCTGTGTATGTCTCTGACAAACACCCTGTCAAGATTCCATCTTCCTGCATTCCTTTCTATTGAAGCTTATGCTCAAGAAGAAAACCTCCTGATCATGTAAGATCAGCTCTTCTAACTAAACAGTCTGGAATCCCCCAGTCACACCAGATTTAATCTGACCCTTCTGATAAAATTTAGCTACTTTGAGCCTAGTCTGCAATTTCAAAACACGAACTTGGTTCAAATCTGTCCTGCTGAAAGAAGGACAGATCTGTCCCCCTGAAGAAAACAGGTCTCTTCTTGCTCAAACCAGAGCACTCACATTGGCTACACAAAATCCAGGTTGGGAGCCGCTGTGGTCATCTCAGCTCCATGAAAAACAGGCATTCCTTTGGAGCCCTTGGCTTTAGCTCACCTCCCATCAGTGCACTGCACATTAATAGAAATTTGCACTTCTTGCAGCACTCTCCCTCTTTAAGATATACATTTACTAGCAGGTAGACATACTCATATAAAAATTGGAAAGAAAACAAAATCAAGTTTATTCTGGGGTGGAGGGAGAGTTTAGTCTTCCCACAGCATCATTTCACTGGTGTAGATCATTGGGTAGCTACACGTGCATGTTAATCACCATGACACAGCACAAGAGTCAGTATCAGGTCAGAAAAGGTGCATGTGGACATCCTTTAGCCCACCACAGCCCTTTCTGCTAGATTAAATAGAGCTATGCACTGCTGTTCCCACAGACAGGCGTTGCTTTCATCTCTTGTTGATACTCTGGAATCTTATTTCATCTCAATAAGGGGTATTTCTATTTTTGGGCCATGCTCTGTTTTAACAGCTACTGAATTTTAAACCAGAAATTGTACTACTGTGTAAAGTACTAGATTCTGGAATCTGTCTTTGATGTACTAAACCTGCCAGCCTCACATTTAGATAGATCAACAATTGTTTCTTTAGAGCCTTGTATCTTTTTATTTCATATAGATATGTATTTATTTGTATATATACCTTAGACCTGTATATATACGTTGGATTTGAGAGATCATCTACTCCAACCTCCCTGCTGTGGGCAGGGACGCTTCTCAACTAGAGAAGTTTGCTCAAAGCCTCATCCAACATGGCCTTGAACACCCCCAGGGAGTGGGCATCCACAACTTCTCTAAGGAATCTGTTCAGAGTCTTACCACCCTCGTACTGAAGATCTTCTTCCTAAGACCCAGCCTAAACCTATTCAAGTTTAAAACCATTTCCTCTTGTCCTGTCACTGGACTCTCTTATGAAAAGTCCCTCTCCAGCCTTCCTGTAGGGTCCCTTCAGGTACTGTTTTACAATAATGAAAGACAAGAGAGGCTCAAGAATCTGACCATCATATATTATTAATACCTTCAAGGAGATGATTCTCCAGAGGAGATACATTTTCCAACTGGAAAAAACCTACTCATTTCATCTCAGAGATGGTTTAGAATTTCACTCCATTTTTGGAGGTTTGCTCTCAAAAATTCAATACCCTACCACTACAAAACCAATCGACAACAATAACAGTCCAAAACAGAAGTTTAAAACAATTACAATATTATGTACAAGACAAACCCATGATAGAAGTTTTAATGCTATTAGAACATACACAATCTATATACTCCTGACAACCCTCCCCTATGTATTTAAAAAAAATTATTTTCACATCTTAGAAAACATGTATAAAATATTTGAGGTTATACACACAAATGGGTACAATGAATGCCTGGCAGTCATATGCATGTGTTGCCACGACACAAGATTAATTATTTCACAGAAAGCACACAGATGATCTATTGACTGCAAGTGACTAAAAAGAAGTCTTTCAGTGAACAATTAACACAATAACCCAACCCTGGCACAGAAGTGACTGACATACTCTATTATCTGTAGTAGAAAATATGCTTGCTGTTCGCTCAAGTCCCAGTTACAATCCTCATGTGACAAGGTACAGCAACAGCACCTTACACAGTTCTGGCTGTTCAGTGCCAGCATCATTTTTTTCACAATAAAATTTAAACTTTATCGGTTGGACAATAAATGCAGACTAGTTATTACATGCTACTGAAACTGCAACAAGGAAACCCTCATAATTCACCCCTGAAATACAACCAAAGAGTCAGGTGTTGGAATCCTGTAGTTTACCCACTGAGAAATGATCTGACTACCAAACTCAATTCTGTACATAAAGCGATTCAAGCCATCCTTCCTGTCCTTGCCTCTCCACTCAGTTTGTACTGGCTCTGCCAGTCATGAGTATGAAGTCTCTTTCCAGCTGTTCAGCACATCTGCATGACAAGGACAGGGGAACAGTTAAGAATCTTTTAGATACACTTAATCTCTTTGTGTAAAAGACAGCTAGACACAGTTCAAACTTGTCCTGAATTACTTACAGACCCAAAGGATCCAGAGGACAGAAAGCAACCCAAAACATCAACAAGTACCTATCCCTGTAACAAATGCCACCAACATCATTCAGCACAACATCATTTACCAGCCACTCCCCAAATAAGAGCAAGTAAAAGATGTCTTTTTTAAAAATTGTGATTTCCATAAAAATTGTAAAACTGCAAATGTTTCACCATAAGCTAATAAAAAGAGCATCAGCATACTCAGCAAATACATTTTTTCCAGCAAAAATATTTTTCCAGAAAACAATTATTTCAGATAATGCCAAAGCTTAACACAGATTTATCAGCTGAACTTACCCCATGCCTTCTGCTGTCACATAGACTGATGTAACCCAACAACCTCTCTCAAAACCAGCATATGTGAGAAAAATCATCAGCCCTTCAGTGCTGTAAAGGTGACAATAGATATGCAAGCTCATGTGTATAATCTCTAAGAGCTGCAAAAATAATAGTTATTAAGTTATTGTGCAAGTATTTACTTGCATTGAAGCTCAGTAGATATTGCTTGTAAAATCTGTCTCTAAAAAGTCCAGTATTGATAACTGCAACTTGTTTTGAAAATTGATCTCTGAACCTCTCTTTGCAACCATGCTCCTACCAGAAGCCTTTTCTGCAGGGGCATGAAGATACTAATTGCTATCTCTGTATGATTGCTTCTAGATAAAATCAAGTTAGCATTCTAATGAGCATGGAACAGACACTTACTTTGTGCATGCTCTGACAGATTTGTGAATATTTAACAATATTTTGGGCAGCTCCTTACTTTAAGTTCTCTGTTTTTCAGTCTAGCTAATTTTGTGTATAAGGTACATTTAGAGGTATCTGAAAAAGAAAACAGATTTGTTTCCAGATACAATGGTGAGACTTATCAGATTAATTTTCTAGCTTCTGTTTTGCAGGAGACACTGGAAAGCCCTACAGCTAGTGACAATACTCAAAAACATCCAGTGACAGATACAAATTTTCCCCACAGGCCCAGGCTCTAAAGGAAATTCTGCTGAGTTAAAACTGATCTTGGTGATAAATATCACAGAATGGTTTGAGTCCAATCCTCCTGCCATGGAGAGGGACACCTCCCAGCCTGGTGCTGACACACTCCATCCACCCTAGTACTGAACACTTCCAGGGCATCCAGGGCATCCACAAATTCTCTGGTCACAAGAGGCATCCACAACTATTTAGTGCCAAAGGTCTTACCTTTCCACTGGAAATAACATTCCTGTAATTAGTCAAGATTGGTGGAACAGCTATCCTTCACTATACCCAAACTCCTTTCATTATACAAGTTAGCTTTACTGCTACTAATCAGAAACCTAAACCAGAAAAAACAGTCACCAGTTTTCATGTCACTGCAGCACAAATTTATCTATTTTTTACTCCTGCAGCAGATAAACACGCTTGCGTCATTAATGGATAAAATATGGTTAAAACCCAGCAACCAGCAAGCCCATTGCAAGCCCCTCCTGCTCCTGAAGATACTACTGTACAAACTTCCCAAGCTGTGCACACAACTTCTGCCACCATTAAAGCTGCACAGCAATAGAGAGGTTGCACAGAACAAAACCAGTAGAGCCTTCCTACATTATAAATACTTGTGTTTAAAAGTCAGTAGTGCTGTTGCACTCCACTTTTCATCAAGTCATGGAATATTGTCAGTCTTTTTTTCCTCCATTTGATCTTTTTGTCCACATTTGCAGCCTGATGAGTTAAATCAAATTATCTTAACAGTGTAAGGAATAGAGGGGCATTCTGTACCTGTGCGCTCACAACCCCCTCTTTGTACTTCTTCTGAAGTCCAGTGGAAATACTTTACTTTTTTAAATAGTATTTATTGGATAACAAGTACTAGCCTACAATTTTTTTTCCCCAGTATAAAAATATAGTTTCCTATAAATAGTATATAAATGAAATTTTTAATTAAGATATTTGTAATTTGAAAATACCCAGTACATCATAAAATACCATTTTCATTTAACAAAAACTATTCTCAAAATTTATATGCAACACCATAACAAAATACAATACAAGACAGTCCAAAATAGAACAAGATTATTTTCTAGAATTCTATTCTAGAAATTTCTAGAATAGAATTCTAGAATATTTTTTAGAGTAAAAAAAATAAATGTATCAGAAAACAGCAAATAGTTGCAGTAACTCTTTTAAAAGGAACTGAAGATGTCATGCAAACAGCATAAACACAGATGTACTAAATAGACGTCTTAGCAGACGTAAATTTATTAGAATGAAATGTGATTCTTAGAAACTTGGTTTGGAAAAAAGCACAGAAGCCTCTGGAGAATTGCTTGCCCCCACCAAGCCTGACTGCAAATTCCACTAACAGGAGAGCTCTGCTGCAACAGAATTAATGCCACAAATTATTTTCCTCCTGTGTTATCTCTTTTCTTCTCCTGAATATTTTGCAGCATGCTCCATATTTAAGCTGCTATGCAAGCATCTCACAAGTATTACCAAGTCAGGGAAGGAGGAGGCACTATATCAGGACTTGTGAGTTATGATCATCACATTTTCACACAGCAAAATTATTCACATAATGTACAGAGATTCTGTGAATGTTACAGAAGATCAAAGTGGCACTGAGGGATAAATAAAGCAGTCCCTCACACAGCATTGCCATCCCCAGAGTGGCATTGCAGGAACACTTAAACCTCCAAACTCATACTATTATTTATCAGTATCTAGTATCTGCTATCAGCAGAAATAAGAAAGGACATCCAAAACATATTCATTGCAGACCAATGCCATTAGTTACTACTAATGCCAAAAGTAAGCCAAAACATTACTACTACTATTACAGACCTTTTCTTTCCTTAAAAAAGAGCATCACTGTGGTGGGGAGAGTGTGGTCCCTTTACCTGAAAACACACAACCCACGATCTTCCTTCTCCTAATCTCAGAAGAAATACTGAAATGCATGACTGCAATATTCCATTTTAGAACTATTCAGTTCAGAGAGCAAACACAGGTATATTTATACAATAAATTCATTTCTTGTAAAAAAATAAATTGAATTGTGTCTCTTTGTTCCAGCCTGCAGATTTCAAGAGTTTCGTTAGGTTTTAAAAAAAAAACACAAAAATGGGATTTCCATTATAACACAGACCTTGAAGACTACTGCAGTATTCTGGGACACTGCTTACAGTTCAAGTTTGATTTTGCTATTAGGGTGCCATGATGACAGACTCATGAAGACTTCATCTTATAACACATTAAACCTGTAACCAACACCACTTACTATGAAGTTCAGAGCTACACTTGGACGACCAGAAAGAAGAGTCTATCATCTAACCCTTTACAATGCATAACGTAGACTGATAATAATGGGAGGGAGAATAACAACAGAACTAGAAACATTTTAGAAAATAAGCACCACTCAATTTTTCTGTTGTTTTTGAGAGGAAATTTTAAAATGAAAATGACAAGTTTTACCATATGCAACAAGAGCTGTGTTTCTAGTTATGATTAGACTTTGGCTAAAAATTATTTACAAAACACAAGAGAAGGGGTTTGAGTCTCCCCTTAGAAAAGGAAAAAAAAATATTCAGTGGGAAATTACAGAAAAGGAAATATAATAAGTAATTTCTAAAATTTTTAAAAAAATATCTGCTTTCTCCTCCATAGTCTTTCATTTCTTTTGATCAACATGAAATAAATAGCACAAATGTGCATTAGAAAACTAAAATGTGCATCTCATCTTCACTGTGGTACAGAAAACTAACAGACCTCTAAAAGCATTATGCACCATAAAACCCCAACCCATAAAAAAGTGCGTAATAGGTGTTATGTAACAATATATATGCTTTAATTAGCAGAGTAATTCTATATACAACTTAAGACCAGAGTGAGATCAGCTTTCTAAATATACCACTAAAATACAGAGAAATGAGAAGGGATATCCAGCCTGAGGCAAATATAATCCAATTAAATTCTCTACAGTTTATTTTGAAGATGCTGGCACACATTGTGACTGCTGGCAACCTGGTTAAATCCAGAAAGAGATTTCTGACTTACATATAACTTTACCAGTCAAAGGTTGGAGAAAAGCACATGCTAACAACACTGAAATCCTACTGATCCTACTGTTGAGAGGAAACCTTATACATATATGACCTGACAAAGTCATTGGAACAACACAGAAGCTACCACGTCCCCTTCCATAATGAAACTTAAAAAAGTTAGCATTTACAGTATGTTAGGAAATAGTATGAGTGCTTCACAAGCAAACTGCTCCTCCTTACTTTGCAGCATTTTTTAGCCTCGCATTGTGTTTGTTAAAAACGTCCTCCACTGTTTCTCTTTTAAGACTGTAATAGAACAGATGTGCTTAGAGAATATTCTGTACATTTTCTAACAATACCAGGCTTCAGATATGACTTACACTCAAGGTCCTAAACACAACTAAATTACACTAGCAATAGCTTTCTTTAAAATACTGACAGATGTAATAATAGCTGCATTGTATTCCATTTTGAAAATGCAACTAATTTGTCTGAGCGGAGATTTAACTGAATCTTAACAAAAATAATGCCACATTCATAGCCCAAGTATACATTTCTGCTACCATCTAAATAAATAATAATTTTGTTACTGAGTATTTAACTGAAAAAAAAAAACCCGATCAATTTTATGACATTTTTTTCCCAATTATGTTAGATAATTGTTTTGTGAGGCAGCTCCCACAAAATAGCAAAAAGCAGAAGAGTTTTCAGGAAGGGAAAAGTTTTAGCTATAAGATGGGAGAGAGGTAACTGAGGACTTGAGGCTTCTGAAGTATTCAAATTCCACAGATTCAGAAGCAAAAATTAGTCAAAGATAACAGGTTCCCTGTATATGTGGCACCTTAGAAGATTCAAGTTCAGCAGAGAAGCTAATGAACAGCCACCCTTCTTTCTCAAGCTAGGGCTTAGAACACTTTTGCTATCACTTGTGCTTGACCCCCAAGCATACACTCAGACTGAGTATCAAGTAACTATGCAAAACCTACTGTATAATCATAGAATCATAGAATTGGTTGGAAGGGTTGGAAGGGACCTCAGAGATCATCAGGTCCAATAATATACTATTTTAATTCAATTTTGTCAGATAAAACACAAGCCTTGTACGAAATTCACATCTAGAGAATCATAAATATAAATACAGCTATAATTATTAACTCTTGGAAATACTCTACTAATGGCAACAGCAGTTTATTCAATAACAGTGATATTCTAGCAGCAGGTATTGACTTTTGGTTACTTTTGCCAACCAACCAAACGAACAAACAAACAAATAAAAAAAAACCCCAAAAATGAAACCAGCAACAAACCTGCAAAATGCTGTCAGTTTATCATTTCCTTGTGACATTAAATACTAGATGGAAAGTAGGTTTTTGGTAACCTTACTCTTGTTCCCACCTTTGGAAGAGGCATTCCTATGACCATTCTTCAGGTAACTACTACTTATTTAAGGGGATTTAAAACAAATGAGTCCCTGGACCTTGTATTCTGCAAGCAGCAGCAAGAAAGGTGAAAGTAGAATCACGTTCTGTAAATCATCAAACGGCATTTTCCACAGTATTATCCAGAATAGAAACTAAAGCAAAATTTAGATACAACACTTTTGCATACAGGAAGAATTGGAAAACACCAGTGACATGGAAAATATTGTTGGGTTTTGGGTTTATTTTGCTTTGAGTTTTTTAAACAGTAGTCTTACAGCTGAAGGTGATAACTATTACTTCAAAAAAGTACATACGGGTTTGGAAATATTCTTCTCTACAGTAAAGAATATATTTTATGATTCAGGATGAAGAAGGGCATTTGGGAAAGCTAATGAAAACCAAGACTACCACCACAGCATGAAAAGAGTGCATGGACAAAGCTGATCATTACCATGCAGCTTTTCATTCTTGTGTAACACAGATCCAGAAAGTATAGGTTACACCTAAACATAGGAAAAAGTAATGGTGTAGCTTAAAACCCCCACAAAAGAGCTGTAATTATGTAATAAAGTGTGCTTAATCAGAAATCAACTTATTCATAATTTAGTCCAATGCTTTTTTCTTTTAACTACACAAATAACCCACCAAGCACAAATTAAGACTTATACTAAAAGCACTAATTCATGGCATTTATGTTAAAGTTCCTTTGCTTCTCAAAACCAATTTGTTCATTCCATCTTGCTTTAAAAATTGTATTAGCTAATTGTAATGGATGCAGTTAGGGTTTAAATAAAATTAACATATCAACATCAGTCTTAATGATACACAAGAAGCTCACACAATTTTACATAAAAACTAGATAGACTGAGGTTCTAAAACAATACTAAATTGATAGGCTGCAGTATTTTAAAATTAGGGAAAAGCAGAATAGCTCTCACAAAGTTGCAAGAAGTCTGAACAGAACATAAATACCTAAATTTATGCAAGCCTGCTCTCTTGCCAAATGCTATGAGACATGACACATTGTTATCACCAATACATATAATACCTTTTCACGAACACTCCTACTTAACCATAAAGATATTTTCTTCGTTTTTAAATTTCTACAGCTTCTTCCTTGTATTTTTTTAAATAAAGAATCAAAACTGCCAAATGTAATTTAATTCAGAGGCATACAAATGAAAGTGGATTTTTCTTCTTTTCTTCTTAGGTAGTAACAACCATTTCGCTATTTCAGATCTCTACAAAATACAATAGATGTCTCATGATACATAGTAAATTTATGCATTTGGTTAAGAGACTCTCCATGGAATGTAGAACCAACGTATAGAAAAAATGGTGGGTAATACAATGAAAATTTGGACTGATAAGCAAATGAAGAGAGTTTCAAATCAATAGCATTCCACATTCTAGTTGGTATATTGTGAGCAGAAGTAACAAGTCAGGAGGTATCCAGGATTTTGTGAAAGGCTACAGTGTTCAGTTGCTCCACAGGACCTGACAAAGATGGTTTTTCTGATTCCCTCGGCCATGCTTTCACTCCCACTACCTTCTCTGTACCAGAACACTAGTGCTCAGAAAACTACAAAGTCAAAAAACGATTAGGTGGTAACTGCCTTTTTTGTTGTATTGTGGCCAGGACACAGTACCACTATGCACATGGGGGCTCTACCCCTCTCAGTGGATGCACAATTGATAACAGATTAAAATTGTCACACCATCATAACCTGGGAAGCCAGATTACATTTAATATTTCAGTTACATTAAAATTTTTTCCATTCCAGATCCGTCCCTTGCATTCCACCTACTTCTGATTTGTGAAGCTACACTTGCAGACCATAAAAGTTGGATCCTTGGTAACCAACTGTGTGAAAAAGCAGCAACAGTCATGCACGTAGGAGTTAAATTAAATTTTCTTCTTTGCCAGCAGGGTTGACTCAGGCCACAGATTTCTTTTTTTAATCTCATATTCTCTCTCATGATTTAAAAATGGTTATATCCTTCAGAAACTTAGTCAACTATTTCAACTACAGTAACTAACTGGAGTCCCTTATGCCTTCTCTCATGATACACATAAAGGCTGAAGTTTTACCTTTACAGCTATAGAGAATTACAGCACTTGATACCACTCAGTCAAAATTTGAAAAGCACTTCATGCAACCTTCAGTGTGCCCTGTTTTTAACTCTCCAGTAATCCAGTGTAAAAATCTGCTGCTGCTTTTATAAGACCACTTATTCCCACACCACACACCACTCCAATCAAGCAGCACTTCCTTTCAGCATGATCCTTGCTCAGACAGTTCATTATTTAGTCAAGGTGAATTTAGAACTGAAGGCCAGAGGCTGGCCTCAATGGAGAACAGAAAGCAAATATTAAGTGACCCACAAGAATTTGTAGGAAATTGACAATAGGTTTTCCAGAAATACTTGACTTTGAATTTCCTTTCGCAGAGCAGCCCCTTCAGAAGTCCCACTTAACCCATCCTTTATTTCCTGAGACAGTAAGTGCAACCCTTCAGTGCATCTCCACAAAACAGCTCCAGGAGGCACATCTGCATCTCTGGAGTTGAGAACACTGCAGAACACAGGCCGAGCACCCTGCCCAACCTCACAGGCCTACAGAAATCCTACATGGAACAGCAAAGTAGATACCCAGTGTCCTACTCTGAAATAAAGGGCAGAGGATTTTTAAAAGACCATCAAGTAGCAGATTCAAAATAAAAAATGGAACAGCATATTTCTTTGCACCACATATGTTGTGGAACATCTTTGCTCTGACATGTGCTAAGGGGCACATTACTGGGGACAGGAAGATCCTACTTGAGAAGATATCTCTCTCTCTCTGCCCTTTTTAAACACTCTTTCCTTGTCATCCCCTATTGGCTACATCTGACAAGGTCCCAGGCTATCCCTTCTGGAGTATCCTAGTCCAGCTGTTCTTCCATTCAGTTAAGGTATCTGTTATGTGATCTGCAACAAAAAGGAATTCACCAGTATATATATAACCATAAATGCACAATAGCAAGCAACAGACAAACCTTTGTAAAAAACTGGGAAAAAAAAAAAAAAAAAACCTAAAAAAAAAAAAATCTAGTTCTAACAAACTAAAAAAATTTATCTCCTTTCATACATCTTTTGTTCTCTTTATTGCAAAATGCCCCAAAGCTATTTTAATATATGTAGAAGGGCGAAAATTTTTGAAAGGTTTGGCAATAACTAAGTAGCCAGGTATCAACTGAACAGCTACACTCACCAGACCAATGAAAACTTTCTCACATTTTCTTTTTTTAATGTACACATCCCTTAGATAGCAGTCCACATTTCAGAAATTATATTGATACACTCTAATAATATCAAATTACTAAAGGTAAAACAAAATAAACTATTTGTTAAAATTTCTGTTGATTATTTTACTGTAGGTCGTAAACTCAAAAGAAGAAAAACTTTTTTGGGTGATGTTTCTCTTTACAGTCATAGAAAAACCGATTTATTGCCACCCTTAACAAGGACAGCAGTCTGATATTCTATCTTTTGCACTATGCCCAACAAGAGTGAAAAGTTCATTAACTTCTTTATATTATTTGAGAACATCCAATATTTATTCCATGAAGGGAAATTTACTGAACTAATGCTTCTAAATGAAACACAAAAATATGTAAAGTCTTCAGAAGGCCATTTTGTTTTGATAAAATCCATAATCCTTTATGGAAAAATGAACAGGCTGTTATTAAGTTAGGTCCTCGTCTTTTATAAGCTGTATTTTTTAAACAAGTTTTCTTTACAGGCATATTGTTTTAGAAAGAATATTGGTGCATCAGACGCTAAAGAAACCCACCAAGCTGAGCTCACTCCTTTATTGATTTCCTTATCTGTGAAGATAACATGGTAAACTGCATTTGAGAATACCTCAACACAGAATATTTTGACTAAAAAAAAAAATTAAAATTTACTGGTGAACATCTATCAGGCAATAAAAATGCAGTTTACATTAACACAGGTTTGAATGAAATTGAAGGTAAGGAAAATAGAAATGGTATAAGACACAGCAGTGATGCTGCCCTGAAGTCAGAAAATGTTGGTTCAATTGCAATGGCTGTTACGGAACTCCAGACAAAACATACCTTATTTATAAACCAGTGCAACAACTTATCAAGACAAATAAGACTGCATACTGTTTCTATACTCATTCCATGTGCATCCATCTCTCACCTTGGTTAGATACAGCTATGGTCTGAGCAAGCAAAGGTATTTACATTCCCATGACCATGAGTCTCTCCTTGTGAATTCACAAGAGAATATTGTAGGACTCTACTTTTGTCTTGGCTTATTACAAGTTACCAGTAGGCAGCTAGAACACAGTAAATCCTACACCTGGCAACTGCAGCCTTTCAAAGCTTTCATGAACGTCTCATTGTTTGGCTCCCTGGAAGCCAGCACTGCACAGAATGCTAAGGGCTGCATTCGAGCAGGGCTGAAGGCAGGCCACAAATAAAATGGAGCAGTAGAAAAGGAAGCTGTGTGCAATGATGCAAAAAAATCCTATTGCTGATTTGTATTCTGCCTGAATACAAGGAAGAAACTAAGAAAACCCGCAGCTCATTCACAGGAAGAATATAAATAGAAGAATCGGTAAAGAACTGTTTTTCTAAATGCTGGCATTTGGAATATATTCAAAATCTAGTTATATACTGAACAATAATAAAAAAAGCAAAACTTGTTAATCACAAAAATGGAGCATTGCAGAGTTTGGGAATAGATTGATTTAAAGCCATTGTTACATACAGTTTGTGTAATATACACAAATAGAAATCATAGTTAAAGACACAAAATACAGTAGGTGATTGCAACTGTAGATAACTTTCTCCCATGGTGGATGTGATTGTATGGCACGTTTCACAGTAGTTATAAAAAGATGCAAGACAGAGGCCGAGAACCATAAATAATGCATTATTTTACAGACATTCAACTGGCAACGTCATAGGCAGTGAGGAGAAAAACTGGTGTTAAGGTAATAATAAAAACAGTGAATCAAAATAAGCAGCAGAGCAGCTTATAAATACATACCACAATAAGGAAAAATGATTAAGCAGATTTGCAATCCAGAATCTTTTTAAGGGTTATTTATTACTTGGCACCTCCCTCTTCAGGAGGGTGTGCAGAAACAAAGCTTACAGAGCATGGCAAGGGAACTCCTCCTAGGTGAAGCTTTCTGTTGTTAAAAGGAGAAAAATCAAGCAAATAACCCACACCAGACATATTTGAGCCACTCCACAAAGACCACATCTATAGCCACAAGTACAGACTTCAGCTGATCACGAGTAATTCAGAGAATCCTTGGTCTCAGAAGCAAGCAAACCTTCCTACAATACAGCATCTTCCAATCCTGATATGTCATTTAAAGTCAAGTAACCTAACTGCAGGGGTCTGTGATAGCTCAAGTATGGTATTATGAAGTGTCTATTGGGTGTCTTGGAAACTTGGGAAATCCAAACCTCTCAGTTGTATTCTAAGCTTTGTGAAACTGAAAGAAAAAGCATCTCAAACAGTTGGCAATTGTTGCAATCGACCCACAATACCTTCCTATTTGGTCAGAGAACAGCTAACATAAAAATGACACTCCAAATTAAATGTACTCTTATTAGAATATTTTACATTTCAGAAAGATGAAGTGAGAGGGACAGTCACATTCTGCCCTTTTGGCTATGGAAACCTGTACAGACCCTTTATGCAAAAACATACAACTATTTGATATACAGAAACCACACTATCTGAAACCAACTTCTCCCCTTAATGTCTTATAGAACACAGACATCTTGACAAGGTTGGCACTAAAAAAAAAACCCCAAGCTATTCAACCAGCTGCTTTGATTTTGTTATGCCTGAGCAGTCACATGCTCAGCTGAGACCTCTATTTTGTTTACGCCTTGAGTCAGTACAAAGCTTTTTGTTATTTATTAGCATGAGCAGCAGTTTTTAAATTATTTTTTGTGTGTGTGTAAAACAAAGAACCAAAACAATTCCTGTAGAAATAAATCACATAAATTAATAAAAAGAAAAGCAAGTCTTGAAAACTAATTGCCTGGAGCAAACACAAAGCTTAGCCCACATTTTTACAGGTTACTTTGCATTAACAGCTCTACATTAACATTGCAACTACCATACTTACAGGCCTTAACTGCATCCACACCACGGGGTACAAAGGAGTATTATGACCAGAATTGTTTTCCAACTCACCTAGCAGTTCCCAGGCAACTCACTTGTTAGGAGAAGCATTAATTTTCAAAAAGAGCCACACTAAAACATATATACCTTAAAGGTATCTTCTAGGCACTACAAAGTTGAAGCCTAATTGTCATCTTAGAGTCCATCCTAACAATCCAACCAAACTGCTGGTAGAAGAGGTGAAAAACTAGCTATTCACTGTTCTGTTTTGCCTGTATCCATTATTGTTTGAGACATTTGAAGTATTCTTAGGAAAAACAACACATCTGTCTGGTCTTTACATCAGGTAAAGTAACTGGTGCAGTTACTGTACTGAAATCAGAAATTCATCACTTATAGGCAAAAGTAAACATAAAGAAGTAATTTTTTAACAGTGCGTGCTGCAACTCACAGAACAACAACAAACAAATTTATTGTGTATTTATTAATACACAATTATTGTGTATTTATTAATACACAATAAATATTTATTTTGAATTGTGCATCTTATTATACATTAGAAGTAGCCTTAAACTTTATGAGAGAATTCTTACACAAGTGAATTCTTTCCCAAGATGATGCTTTCAACAACACTTGTGTTAAAAGAGTTCAATACACCTAATCCTGAGGGAAGAAAAACAATTGTGGATTAAAGCTATGGGGTTTGCCTTGATTAAATAGTCATTCCATAGCTCCCTTGATAGGCAGGTATGGGTTACTATCTACTGTTATCATAAGCTTAAGAAAAAAGTTGAAGGTCAGTTACTCCAAAAATGGCAGACTGCGTTGTCACTACACTTAATTCAACATCTGTTATGACACACATTTGTCCCATTCAGTACCCTGTATAAAATATTATTCTTGGTGCACACAGCAGAGTCTGTACCGTCAAAAAAAAAAAAAAAAAGTTAAATCAGAAAGACTGTGCCAACAACCTAGCATACTTAGCAAGTCAAAAAAGAACAGGAAAATTTTACCACACTCTCAGGGAAGCATTTGTTAAGTAGCCCATCAAATACACAGGACTAATTTTCAAGAGACCTTGACCCATATTGCATCTCCAAGAAGCAAAGAAAAAACCTGGAGAAAGATTAAAAGTCTAGACCCCCCCTCTCTTTTTCACACATAACTTCAAGAGTAAGATTAGTCATGCACACACTCTGCATCAAAACTGGTGGTGCTTTCTACCAGGTGCAGCAGGAGGCATGATGAAAGAAATAATCCAGGGCAGGCACTGCTCCAGCTGACTCAGGACTGTGAACTTTGTGCAGAGAGAGAAGAAAAGCTCTAAATGAAGTCAGCCGACTGAGTGTCATCCTCCAATATTCTTTGTTTTCCTACATCTTTGAGAGACACTTGCAATTATGCTGTCCATTCTCAAAGTCATGATGATTGTTTTGAATTTATGCTCCATTTTACCATGGTTTGAATTGTTGTGATTTTAAAGAAATCACAACATTTTGTTGTAAAGAAATAGTAACTTTTTTCATTCCACCATGTAGCAAATTACCAAGGAGAGATATGATACTAACCCCCCCAGTATATCCTTTAGATTACTCCAGGGCTTATCAAAAGCACAAGTTTCATTTTCACCTGAATGGGCTAAGCAATGAAGTACTGTAACAAGCTAAGAAACTCAGAATGACACCCACATGAACTGAGGATTTTCTGCAGCTGCCTGAATTTCTAAAGGTTTTGTGACCTAAGTGCTGCCCACAATGTGTGCAGAAGCTCCTCATTACATCCATTCTGAAAAATCTACAAGGCATGAAGCAGCTCCTAAGAGCCCTGCATTTGTCAAACACTTCTGGACCAACACTACCGAATTTCTTCCAAAACTGTCCAACTTGATACACATGTAATAATGCTGAAGAACTGATTTAAATGTCCTTTAAGCACTTCTGGGCAATTTCATGTTACGAGAGTCTTAAAAAAAGTACTTCACTATGTCCTGATGTCAGTCTCATTTTTATCAGTCTATCACTGCTCTATTCTCTAATCCACAGTGACATTTGACAGTTGTTGTTACCACCATTCACCTAAGGACATTTTCAAATTCAACATCAAAATAGCTTTGCTGCTAGGGAGATGTCCTACTTGGTCTAGTGGGTTTACATAGCAAGGTTTTGGTAACAGGGTTGGCTGGGGGAAGAGGAGCTGCAGAGGTGGCCTCTGTGAGAAAACACTAGAAGCTTCATGTTGGACAGTCAGCTCCAATTCCATGAAGGAATATATTTGGCTTTTTTCAATTTTTTTTTGTTTGTTTTTTAGTTATAAGTGACTGTTAAATTTACCTTTAATCTAGGTAGTAATTTTAAAAAACTTCACAATTCCATTTCTCATTTAACATTCATTCAACTTTATCATGAAAATTACCACTTTAATAAACTGGGTATAGCTATTCAGGTATATTCCTTACAGTCACCTTTAATGAAACACCACAACAACCAACAAATGCTGTTCATTAAGCAACAGAAAAAATGACACCTGCAAAAAGCTAGTGAGAATCTGTAGAAGACAGGACTTCTCTTAAGATGACCTGCAACATCTCAGTGGCTGAAAAAGCTGTTGCAGTGTCCTGTGACCTGTTGTGACCAGCCTGGGACATAAGGTGATTACAAAGACAGGAATCTAGTTTATTTGTCAATTTTCAGAGAGCAATTTTCCAAATAATCACAACAAGTAACCCTGGTACAGGTGTCTCATCTGCATTTGGCCTTAAGCTGAAACCTAGTAACTTCCTATACATACTATGTGGATGTTTCATAAATGCTGTAAGTCTGACCTCCAGTTCAGGTTCGTTTATCTATTTAGTTTCTTTTAATCTGTTTAGTAAGCATGCTTGACACCTGGTTGTAGTATCAGTTTACAAGCAGTATTTGATACAGAAGTTTAGGATGTGAAGGCTAAGAGATGTCTGAATATATTTAGACCACAGAACACAGGAAACAACAAACACTGCACACATCTTTGCAAGCTAAAAATAAATTAACAGTTTTAATTTGCTGCAAGTGATGGCTTGCAGGGAACTACTCTTTCTTCCTAACACTGTTTTAGTTTAAATATGACAACACACGTACAGTTCTGTTAATTTTTTGAAGAGTTGTCTCCAGAGCTGTAAAGTAATTACAACAGACTTAAACCCCCAAACATTTATTTAGAATTATTCAAAAAACAAACACTGAAATACCCAGAATATAAACAGGAAATAACATTAACTTACAAATTTTTATCAATCCTAATTAAAAAAAATCAAGCACAGAGCATGACAGCATGTCTAATATTTTAAGTACTAGCTTTAATGACTGTATGGGGATAATTTATCCATCCATATGCAATTTTAATACTAACTGGCTGTTAAAAAAATTACAGTACTTTGTATAAAACAAAAAGAACACTAATGCAATAGAAAATCTCAATTTTCTATGCATTAAATTTAATCCCATAGAAGTCATATTACCAAATTTTCTAAATCCTAGGAACATGTCTGGGAAAGAAAAGATAAATTAAAAAACATTAGCAGTTATGGGAGGAAGTCAGAAACAGTAAGACTGAAGTTTGCAATTGAAACAAACAAAAAAAACCCCAACTGGATAAAGTAAACATTGCCTGGCACAGAAACAGAGCTATTCCCTAATGAACAAAGATGCCAAAACCCTTTATGCTCTCAAAACCTTCCAGCCTAAAACAATACATTTTTTCATCTCCATAAAGAAAAGAAAAAACAAGACCATGACTGCAACATGCTGAAGATAACCTGGAAGCATATTCGTCCCTATGCACAAAGATCTTCATCCCCCTTTTTCAGACCTTTTGCCTTTTTCTAACCCTCAAAACTGCATAACTGCATTTTCACCTGAATATCACTTGTGAAGCAGATGCTTGTTTGGTATTTTTTGTCACACTTAAAAAATAGCAGCCAAAACATCTGTCCCAGGGAACAAATATTCTACTAGAAAAGAACTGCAAATGTCCAGTCAACAGGAACCAAAGCAAAGCAAGGCAGGCAGTCTCATCCTTCAGCAGCAAGAGCCAAGGAACTAGTGCAGTCCAGTGCTGCCCACTGCCTCTTCCAGACATACAAGCAGGTCAAGAGAGCAGGCTGGGGAAGAAGGACAGCAGCAAAGACCACTCCTGCAGTTACAGGCATCTATCACTGGCTGATCTGAAACTGAGCAACTCCAGCACAGTGGTTCACTCGCCCTTTGATATGTGATGTATATTGAAACACCTTGGTTAGCAAGTTAAGCTTGGCATATTACACCTTTTATTTTTTCTGGGTCTACTACACAAGTGATCAAAAGATGAGAAAAACAACCCCAAAAGCAATCTGAAAAAACAAGGTTACCCTTTCCTTTGCCTGACAGTGTATCTAATTCCACTGGAAGTCTGGTAATCTGACCTTTCTCCCCCTTCAGCCCCATCCCATAGGGGAATGGAGAAGGTACATTCTCCTGTTGAGAGGCTGAACTTGATGCCAGCAGTGCCACCGACACAGCCCATGTCACAACTTCTGGTGCAGTGCATGCAAGAGTTTCCATTTCCTGTGGCAGCCACTCCTGTGGTTACTGAAGCTCCAGCAGGGCCAGGGCAAAGACTGCCTGACAGCAATGTTCTGAGGTGAGGTGAGGACAGAAAACACGAAGCAGCCGAAATCTTCTTGGTGAAGACACAGGCATGACATAGTAATGAAATAAAGAGTTTTATTTTCAATTTAACTCATCCAAGTAGGTAATAGAAAAAGCAGTAACACTGTGAACCTTACTTCTCATTTTACTACATTAATTACTATGTTTTTAAGTACTATTCTTTTTTTTGGAGTAAGCATATATTCAGTTCTCAGATGATGCAAGAAAGCACATAAGACTACTTTGTAGCAGGAAATTCTAATACTTGCTTACCCACACAAGTGCTGTCTGATTTTGCACTGGGAAAGAAGGAAGTTTCATGACATTTTAATATCAGCTCAACAGACAGGGACAATGCACGGAAAGCACATTCACCAATCCCATATGCTAGTGGGTGTCAGAACGCCTTAAAATCAGTAATACGAGAAATTTATGTGTTGATGTCTTCAGCATACTTCCTAGCTAAAATTCTTCCATAAGTGTTCCAGTCTCAGACATGCTTTTAGCAGAGACCAGCTGGTTAAAAAGGTTTTTTTCTTAGAAATTTACTAGCATGGGTGTTATTAACCCAATTGAAACAATTTATTTGGAAACATAATCCTTTTGACAGTACATTAAAATTAAGTTTAATATGAGATGGTCTCTTGCTGAAACACTTTAAACATCTAGTGGTACCACATTAGTACTCATATATAATTTTCAATTTTGCAGTGTTTGAGCAAAATATGTTGAAGGATCTTCTCCCATCCACCATATCTTTGACAATAATATTTTAAGTGATTGTACCCAAGTAAATGAATGGCTGTCATTTCAGTAACATATCTTTTTACAATGACAAAAAAGCCAAAAGATTATTAAAAGAATACATACTTCAACAGGTTTAAGTCATGGACAAATGAGAAAATCACACAAGTACTCTGCAAATTAAATGGAAAAATTACAAAACAGATTTATATAGCAGCAATTTTTCTAAATGCAGAAGAACCATTATATTTTTTCAAACACATTCAAAGAAAAAGGCTTGTCGTAATTCTGCTTTGCGCACCCTCTTTCATTCACAGATCCCTAACCAACAAAGAAAGTGACAAACCATGGGGAGAGATGGAAAAAAAAATAACCCAAATCATGTATTTTGCAAACAGATATCTCAAGATCTGTCTTAATACACTGTATCTGCTTTTTAGTGGAAAAACAGGTTTGTTGGCAACCTATTTGACACAGCCTGTGAGTTGCTGAAAAGTTCTAACAGTGTTCAGCACCAAAGGTCCTTGAAAAAATAAAACTGACAGGAGATGAGGGGAAAACATTCTCCTGGAGAAGCAACTGTTCAAAAAGAAAGGAAATAGGAATAAACTATAGATTTTTTAATTCAAGGGAAGTCATCAGGGAGCAATTCTATCATCTGTGCAACTCCAACAAGATTCTTTTATCTAGAAAAAGATGTGAAAGGTAAGGTGGCTAAGTTTGCTGTTGATACAAGCTGTTCAAATAAGAAAAATGAAAAGTAGATGTGGAGAGTACAGGTAACCTCACAAATACTAACTGTTCATTAAGACAGCACATGAAAAAAATCAATATACACACACTTAAAGCAGTTCACATAGGAAAAACACTTCTGTAAATTTACATGTATAATGTGAGTCTCTGAACTCCCTATTACCAAGGTAGGCAAAAAGATGCTGGAGTCCAAGAGAAGCTTTCCTGAACTAACTCTTGAATATTCAGGATCCATCAGGATTTCAAACCATAATGCTGTAAGCCATCAGTACTAGAGTAGTAGCAGCACACAGGGTATCATTATACCAAGCAAGATGCAAGCCCATGGTACATCTGCATCTTGTTCTTTGTACCTCAAAATAGTAACGGATGGATAAAAGAGGGCAAACAGGTTGAGTTCAACCAGGCAAGCATTGCCTGAGAGGTGGTGCTCAACATGCATATGGCAAGATTCTTCAGTGTCAAGAAGAAATGACAGATGTAGAACAATAAAGGAACTCAGTAGTGACAGGATGAGGGGCAATAGGCACAAGCTAGAACATAGGAAATTCCATTTAAACATAAGAAAACCCTTTTTTACTATGAGGATGACAAGGCACTGGAACAGGCTGCCCAAGGAGATTGTGGAGTCCCCTTCCGTAGAGATATTCAAAACCCATCCAGATGCAGTCCTGTCTAATGTGCTCTAGGTGATCCTGCTTTCGTGGGAGAGTTGGATGGGATGATCTTCAGAAGTCCCTTCCAACTCTGATAATTCTGTGATTCTGTAAACAGAGGCCTACTGTCTGTAAGGAACAGATGAAATATATGGGGAATGATTACTTACTTTCTGACACTACTAAAACTGGGGACATCAAAATAAATCATCAGGATGCAGGCTTTGCTTAGAAGTCTTTTATTTCCCCTAAACACCACCTAGGTAAGCTACAAAATTTAGGTTTCCATGGATGCTAACAAATGATTTCTGGACTCCTGTAATTAATAAGAGGGATACCCAAGACATCTGTGTTCAGTAATTCATCACCCTCAGCTCAGAAATTCTCTATTCTGAGAACTGTTGGAATAGTATCACAGCACATTTCCCTGTTCTTAATACTCTCCCCAAAGCACCTGCTATTGATCACTGAGTATTAAAGAGCAGGACCCAGAGTCAGGTGAACTCATGCTTGGACTCAATGTGATGGAATTCTACAGTGAAAAAAAAAAAAAAAGCCAACATAGAAAACTTCTGCAGAAGATATTCTCAAATAAACACTTTTTCCTGTTTCAACCATGGCACATAATTAAACTATATTTCTCATCCCATACACTGTTTGAATTCCTACCTATTCACCTTTCTTGTTTCTTAATATAGATGTTCAGATTCAGACAGTCTGAGAAGTTTTATATTAAAGCACCTACAAAAATGTGAAACAATAAAAATTAACTGGTACAATTTAGTGGGACATATGTTATCTTTCAGAAGAAGCTACCCACCAAAACAGAATCTAATAAGCCATAAACAACAGCTATTTTTTTATAGAAAGCATTGTTAGGCAAGTCTTTTGGAAGTCTTGCTACAAAGACTGAACCTTTCACACAGATTGGCACCAGCCAACATACCAAACCTCTCAAGAAGGGGCAAGATACATGGTACACCAGAAAAGGGAAAGTTGGGTAGAAAGCACAAACATCAATGCAAGACTGAGTCAGCAAAGGAAAGACTTCTTCTCCTTTCAAGAATTTAACTTTTATACCCATCAGCAAATATACTCAAACGAATCTTGCAAGTAAATCCTGCATGTCTAAGTAAACTGTCTGCTATGGGCTGTCAGTAATATCTAAATGCTCCGCTCAAAATCAGAGCAGAAATTCATTTAACTTCTTTATAAAGTACTGCTCAAGTTTAATACTGATAAAGTTTTTCAATATTGCTGCTTGACAGCACAACCCATTACACCAATACATCACATGCACTTTAGGAGCACATCAGTTTCTCTGCTTTTGACCTGTCATCTCCTGTCTGTATTTTTGTTTTTCTTAACAAACCATCTTCTAGACAAATATATTATTCTCTTCCATTTTGTCAACTCTATTATTAATAGATTAAAAAAAGCTTCAAAGGCTTTGAACTCTATGGGGCAGAACCATAGATCCAAACCAGGCGGTAGAGACCATCTACAATATACAAATTATGCATTTGGCTACATTTACTTTTAGCAACATAGTAAGTGGAGCTTCTTCAAACTCAACTGAAAGCTCAAAATAGATCTGAAAATTAATGCACACAGATCAAAGCACAGCACAAATAAAACTACTGATTACTTGAAGGCCATTTGAACCAACAAAAAACCAAAGCACCTGAACCTGAGCTAGTGGAAGATGTTTGCTCACTGCAGGTGGGCTGGACTAGATGATGTTTACAGGTCCCTTTAAACCCAAACAATTCTATGGTTCTATACCAGTCTAAACTGATTAACTGTCTTTAAATTTCAGGAGAGAAGTGGCATGCTTGGGGCAATGCTGATTCTTTATCCATCAGCTTGATTCATATGAAATGCCTTTACTGCTGAAGAAAGAGCACTGTTTTTCTACATACTACATTTGCCTTGCTTAGTGGGCCAGAAACCATAGCACAGAAACAGGACAAAAGCAGTTTCACTCACACAAACAATTTTGTACTAAGGTGTGTATACATTTTTGGTACAAATGGGTGCCTATGTATATAACCTGATAAAAAAAACAAAAAAACAACCCTAACCCACAACCCAATAAGGTTAATACAGAGCATAGAAGCCTGACTGCAGGCTCCATTCACATCTTAGTTGTTACTGTAAAACACACCCCTACACTGTGTCACCAAAATGACCATGTGTCTCTACAGCCTTTTATTATAACTGAACCCAGACCATCTTCTACACAGTCTGTGTGATGCTCAATCAAGGAACTGCTTTTTAAAGCATTTTCAGTCTATTGTGATCATACACTTGCAGGCTTCCATTCTTTTTCCTACCTGCTGAAACAACCTGCTATTCAGATCCCACTCCAGAAATACTAAATTTCCTCTTGCAGTCATATGAGACTCTATATAAATGTCAGAGCTTTCCAATATGAAACAATTTTCATGGAAACCTGTCAAAAACAGTAAGATCACATATTAGGGTTAAAATTCTCCATTAATGTTAACTTCCCAGTACACAAACATTTGAAAAAATTTTATGCATTCAATTAATATACTCAATTGCCTTCAGGTGGACACCTCAATATTCTCTTCATTCAACTAGACTACTCCAAGGCAAACACTCAGAAGTTATGAAACTCAGTCACTAGTCACCTGGAAGATGTGTTGTTTATATAACTTATTTCTTTTTCCTGCAATTGGTCACTTCACATGTAGGTTTTGAGGCCAGACAGGAAAAAGCAGTGGGAAGCCTAGAAGCTTGTATAATAAGCAATAGCAAAAAAAAAAAAAACAACTCAAAACCAAAACAACACAATCAAACCTTAGTATTTTATGCATTTGGCTTGAGTTGTTTTAAAGAATGATCTAATATTTATTTAAAAATCCTTAATCATGGTCAATCTCTACTGTAAACTCTTCCAACAGAAGCACCAGAAACTCCACGTGGAGGAGTTACTCAGCAGGTTGGTAACCCAGTGCATGTCCACACTGCCAGGTAAGTCCGTCAAGCACCAAGCTTCACTCTGATGCTCAGGAATCACACACAGATACCATGCTTCTTGCACCTCATATTTTCTCTACAGGTGCATCCTACTCACTTTTAAAACCTTCAGCAAAGCTCCAGATGAACTTCACACTATGACAAAGTTCAGGTTTTCTCCCTCTACCATAGATTACAGGACTGTTTCAGGATCAGGGGTTCATGTAGCAACTTGATGAAAGACATTCCAAATACCCTGTTGAGTAAGTCATAAATCACAACCTTGTGGTTTAACTTTTGGCAAGCAAAGATCCAGCCTACAATGGGCAAAATAATTCTCACCAAATTAACAGAGTTGGAAGGAACCTCTAAAGATCATGTAGTCCAACTCTACCTCTAAAGCAGAGTTCAATCAGAGAAGAGGCACTCATCCAAATGTCTTTGTATGCACTGTTTTTCAGTGCAATGCAGCTACCAGAGGAATACTACCACTACATCCATTAGCTCACCCTTATAGTTTAACTCATGAATTGTTTCCATACTACATTGCTTCCTGGGTTTATAGTATGACTGTGCTCTGCACCTCACTAGATTGTCTAACTACTCATTTCCCTTTGCTCTTCTTAAGGTAAACAAACACAAACTCAGTGTTTCAAAGAAATAGATGTATTGCTATAAAAATAACCATCAGGCAATAATAAAACATCAGGCAATGTGCAGTGCAGAACAAATGAGACAGTTTTAATAAATACTTCTACATATTAATTTTATTATATAATTATCTTAAGGTAGTGGAACAAACACCTGGACCTAATGAAGAAACACCATTACTTGTAGAAACAAGACATATGACATGAAGCAATAGAGATAATGTAAGAAAAAAAAAAATCAGATAGAATTAGATTTACTTATACCACCAAAAGACAGCAACAGGGAAAAAATAAACTGAATAAAATTAAAAAGGAATACACAAAAAGGCAGGCAATTGCTTCATTAGTAACCAGGTTTGGCCTTCCACATAAATACTAAAAGCTATAGAAAAATGTCCAAGAATTTTGTATAATTCAAATATGTATTAGTTGCTTCCATAGTTAGAATATGCACAATATTCACTGATGCAAGGTTCAGATGCGTTGGTTTTTTGCAACTAGTTGCCCAATTAAGATGAAAAAAACAGGAAGCTATATTTAACTAGAAATGAGTTCAGCAAATAGACCAGGCTTCCCTGAATTCAATCAACATTGTTACAGATATTATAACCAGAGAGTATCATACCCATGGTCAAAAATATTTTGAAGGATCTATGCTAGATATGGTGGAACAAAGTGAGCAAGGAAGCATACAAAGCACTTCACATGAAACTGGGACACAAGGAAGGGCAGGCAGTGAATTTGAGGATTTAAGACAGTAGCAACTCTGAAAAAGAGCTTCATTAATATGCAAAATGTCAGCAAAGAAAAAATATATGCGTATCTCCTCGTATTTTCTCTGCCAGTTTAAACAGTCTCCTTCCAACCACCTCCTCTGAAAGCAACACTACTTTGGCAACACAACTCCCATGAGAAGACTATAAACATTCTTAAAAGGGAGATTTTAGAAAGAACTAGCAAATCCTTCCTTAACACCTTACCAGTGAGCAGACAATACTTTGGACACTCATGCTGTGACCCCAGCTAAAAAGATGCTACTCCTCTTGTATTCTTAAATCACATCAGCTATGTGAACACCATTTTTTCCAACTCTGTGGAGGGATAGGCCTTGTATTCTGACACTGAAAACTAATTTAATTAGGTCTTCACATCAAGGAGCTTCTACAGGCTTTTTTCATCCCTCACAGAAGGAGCTAAGAAGTAAAAAAAACAAATCCCAAAAAAGCCAAACCAAACAAACCCATAAAACAAGCAAATAAAAAAAAATCCACCAAAAAACCCACAGAGAACACCCCCAACACCTGTGTCATGTGCTCTAGGTGATCCTGCTTTAGTGGGAGAGTTTGACTAGATGATCTCTAGAGGTCCCTTCCAACTGATAATTCTTTGGTTCTGTGAAAAAAAATTACACCAGTGCCAGTGCTGGAGACGTGACAGTATATCCAAAACTATAATATATATCCCTCTGATGTGCAAAAATCACAATTATTTTGCCCAAGTATCTTTCCACCAGATCAAATAATAAACGTTTAATTTTGGCAAAGCCTTGTATGAAGAACAAGTTACAAAAGAAATCACAGTATCATTTATAAGGTTAGGAATATGTAGCACACAAAGCCAGTTTAACAGTAAAACCAAACAACTCTATCAAAACTTGCAAATTTTATTCAGTTTTCTCTTGAAAGCTAGTTATACTCATTGCCTGTTATACTGAGTTCCATCTTAATAACTAGTAGAGATAGTATAAACACACTTCTAGGAGGAAGAGGAGGTTGGATTAGACTACAGATATAGTCAGGATATCCCACTTGCATTGTCAAACCATCAGCACTCTTAGTTCTACAGTTCTCACACTTAGCCAGGAAAGACAACTACAAAACCAAAACACAACCAGCAAGAACATTAGTTGATCTTACATTTATACTATCTCCTTAAAAATTCTTAGTTAAAACTCACCATTCTTGACAATTTCAAAAACACAATCACCACTGTACATTACATTAAGAACACAGGACTGTACCATCATACTCCTGTGCTTAAATGTGGCCCAGGCTGGCACAAAGTTTGCACATTCTATTTCACTTTACAGACTACTTTTCTGGGACCTCAATAAATCAAAGTACTTTAAAGTTCCTAGACCCATGGCAGTATAACTCAAATTTATTAAAATTCAACAATTTCATGAACTGACAAGTAGCAAATAGAAAACAGGAATTGTCATCACTGAACAACAGTGTTCAGGTTGGTTTTAACACTACTATTACATTTTTCTAGCAGTTGTCTTCACTTCCTTGATACACATTGGACAAAACAGCTCAACTACTTTCACTGTTATTGTACTGTCAAGACAATGCCATCAAAACCTAGAAGGATTTATCAAAGTAGTTTTGTTTGTAGTGAGCATCTCATTCATGCACTTTTGTTGTCATATACACCTTGACTTCTGTAAAGCCTTTAGCACAGTCCCACACAATACCCTTGTTCCCACACTGGAGAGACATGGACAGACTGGACAGACTATGTGATGGATAAGAAATTGGCTGGATGACCACATACAAAAGACTTTTAATCAATGGCTCAGTGTCCAAATGGAGATCAGTAATTAGTGGTGTCCCTCAAGGGTCTAATTTGGACCAGTACTATCTTTACTAGTGACAGTGGGATTCAGTGTACCCTCTGCAAGTGCACAGATGACACCGTGGTGAGTGGTGCACTTGACAGGACTGAGAGCTGGGATGCCACCCAGAGGCACCTTGACAGGCTTGAAGAGTGGGACCATGTGAACCTCACAAACTTCAACCTCAGCAAGGCCAAGTGCAAGTTCTGTACCTGGGTCAGGGCAATAGTCAGTATTAAGAGACTGGGGGATGGATGGGTCGAGAGCAGTAGCCCTGTAGAGAAGGTCGTGAGGATAATGGTAGACAAAAAAAACCCAAACCTAATCCAACAAAACAAAAAAACAAATCCCTCTCAAAACCCCATACAAAACAAAAAGAAACCCCACAAAACAACAAAACCAAACCACTGGACATGAGCTAGCAATGTGCACCTGCAGACCAAAAAAACCCAGAAGAATCGTGACCGTCAGCTTAAGGGAAGTAACTCTCCCCCTCTATTTCACTTTTATGAGACCTCACCTGGAGTTCTGCATTCAGCTCAGTACAAGAGAGACACAAACGTGGTCAGAGGGCTTGGACACCTATCCTATTACTTCCCTAGCCTTGCTGGCCACAGTATTTCTGAAACAAGGCAGGATGCCATTCGCCTTCTTGGCCACCTAAGCAAACTGCTGTTGACCAACACCCCCAGGTCCTTTTCCACTGGGCAACTTTCCAGCCACTCTTCCCCAGGCCTGTAACATGGGGTTGTTGTGACCACAGTCTGTCCAGGTACCTCTGTAGAGTCTTCCTACCCTCAAGCCGATCAACACTCCCACCTAACTTGGCATCACCTGTAAAATTACTGAGGATGGTTGCAGAAAAGTAATTTCTGGTCACCAGTGATGTTTCCCAGGGCTCAGTATTGGGGCTGGTCTTACTGAATATCTTTATCAATGATCTAGATGAGGGGATGGAGTGCTTTCCCCATAAGTTTGAAGCTAAAAAAATCCCAAATTGGTTGGGAATGTTGATCTGCTTGAGGGTAGGAAAGCTCTGCAGAGGAACCTGGACAGGCTGGATAGATGGCCCAGTGTGAATTGTATGAGGTTCAGTAAGACCAAGTGCCAGGTCCTGCATTTCAGTCACAACAACTCCAGGAAATGTTACAGCTTTGGAGAAGAGTGGCTGGAAAGCTGCCCAGTGGAAAAGGACCTGGGAGTGTTGGTCAACACCTGGCTGAATACAGGTGTGCAGTGTGACCAGGTGGCCAAGAAGGGCCAACAGCATCCTGGTCTGCATCAACAGCAGGAGAAGGAAACCTCTGTACTTTCTTCTGGTAAGGCTGCATCTTGAGTACTGTGTTCAGTTCTATGCCCCTCACTACACAAAGGACTAGAACAAGTCCAGAGCAGCTTTACAAAACCACCATACTATCCAAATTCAAGTACAGTAAAAGTATCACTTTTCCAGGAGACATGCAATAACCTAAATATTGCTTGGCCAAAACCAGACTTTATTAACTACAACCTGAAGAATCTCAGAGATACAAGCTGTTACAGTCAGCAGTAACATGACCGTCTCACTGTAAGATGACTTGAATCAAATCCCATCTACAATCAAATTCCATCAACAGTATCAAAAGAATGTCAACTGAGATTTAAATATGAGAACACTTTCTCAGTGATATGCTCAACATGCTAACTTTTGAGCTCTAAAATTGAGGTAAGTAATCAAAAAGTGGAACTTTGATATATCAGGAGCAGAGCATAACAAAAATGTTAAGTGAGTTTCATGTAATCATTAGAGGGTTTTGGCCTTGTTTTTAAAGAAACACTCAGTAACTTCAAACTATTCTTAGAAATCATATCAAACTCAAACTTTATAACTTGCTGAAATACAGATTTGTAAAAATGTGAGTAATATCCCATTTCCTCTATTAAAGTAGTCTTTCAATGATGGAAAAAAAATAAATTATCAACTATGCTTATATCAGTTATATGAGGTTTAAACATGCTGGTTTTGCAAGAATAAGCTCAGCATAAACTTTTTCCCAAAAACATAATACATTCTCAAATGTAAATAACCACTTTCCTTTGCCTGCATGTCTTCTAAAAGATTAAATTATGCAGTCCAAACAATTTTAGGGAGGACTACTTCTACCATCAAGTGGAGTCTGAATATCTCTGTGGTCAGAGGTTCCACATTCTTTTTCAGCATCACCTACTTGAAGAAAGCAATATGAATTTCTTTAAGTGTCTCTCTCAAGGTTGAAGAAATCCAGTTTTCCCTCCCCCAGCACCTATGCACCTAATCATCTTGGGGATCCTCATTTAGACTTGTGGCAGTATGTAATTTCTTTGATGTACTGATGAGCCTCAAACATGGTAGTTCAGGTGTAGCCTCACTACCATTCAATAATATGTCCCAATATTTTCTGGCTGCTGGCTTCACTTTTACTAATGCAGCCCAGTATGTGGCTGGCCTTTGTCCCTGCCAACCCACATGCAACTTGCCATCCACCTGAGACCAAGGTCCTTTCCTGGAAAGCTGTCTTCTAGCCAGCCTGTACTGCTGCAGAGGGCTACTTCATCCCTGGTACAGGATTTCACATTTCACTGGACCTCACAAGACTCCTCTTATCAGGCCATTTCTCCAGGTCCCACTGAATGGTGACTGCCTGCCAGCATATCAAGCAACTTGGTATCATCCAAGTGTACTTTTTGAAATCACACACCAGCTTATCATCCAGACAACTAAAAGACACCAAACAGTACTGGACCCAAAACTGATCCTGGAGGGATGCCATTTGCAATCTGCTACCAGCTGAACTTTCCTTCACTCATCACCATCCTCCAGGCTTGGCAACTCCATCAATGTTCCACCCACCCTACAAATCACCTATGGGGCTCACCTCCCACCAGCCTGGATAGAAGGCTACCAGAACAGACTATGTCAAAGGCCTTGCAGTCCTACAGACTTTTATTTGCAGAAAGTTTTTGCCAGAACCATACTAGATTTTTAGATCTTAGGCAAGGAAAAAGCAACAAAAGACTCGCTTGGTATCCTAAATATCTATTTCTGCACCAGAGAGAATTCTGTATTTCTCCTATTCCATTATTCTATAACAAACAGGATTTAAAAAGTGGCTGTTACAAAGAAAGAAAAAGCATACACCCAGTCTTAGAGAGAGTAGCATAACTTCAGGCCTGTCATTTCACCAGTAAGTGAAAGAGATAAGGAGCTCCTGTGTGCCCATGTGCACATCTGCCTGTCTAAAGGGCAAAATGTTATCCCAATGAAGTTTTGTTTTATTTTCACAAGAAAATTAAAGGAAAAGTTTTCCATAATCCTCACAATCAAACCCACTGCGCACAAAAATTTTATACAAAAGATTTTATAAGATCTTATACATGCTTATACAAAAACTCAACATTAGCTCACTGACATTTAAAACCCAACATATACAATGCAGATCAATACTGTCTGTTTAGAAATATAATGTAGTTGTTTGCTGTACTTATCAGTAAGAACTGTAATCCCAGCTGTACTCTTTCAGAAAAGAAAATTGATGCTCTTACCTCAGGAGTTTTCCTTCACATACACCTATAAACTTCAAGCCTCTTGCCCAGTATCAATCAAAGCTGAGAGAAGTCTCTAAGAGAAGTACCATCACACATGCTATCAACTGGGTTCTCAAGTTTGCCTTGAAATATTAAGATATACTATTGTTTAGGGTATGTTAAAAAAAATGCTTATTTTATGTACTGCTAATAATTAGCTTTTTTCACTTGATTCTGCCTAATGATTTTATTGCAAGGTACTACTTCATTCAAAGGAAGATGTTTTACTCTTTCTTAGCATTCTCCTCTGTAAATTTGTTTCACAGATGATTTTTAACATTATTTTAAAACACTGTATATCTTTAGAAATCACAATAGTTGAGAAAATTGAATTTTACTCATCAGAGTACAAATAATACTGAAAATTATATCAGCTGACCTAGTTCTGTTCTGAATCATTCATCAGCAGTCTTTCATTGACACCATATTGGATTAAAAACACAGTTTTGTGCATTGCTCCCTCACCTTTCTTCTTTCAATTTTTAATTTTATTTTATTGCTTTTTAACTACAGAAGTTCCTTCCACAGAACTCCAATCTAAACACCAAAATCAACTTTAAGTCATATTACTTTAAGTGTGTCTCTCTTCTAAACCAGGGCCCAAGTTCCCATGGCTACATGGTACATGATCTGTCAGGATTTATCTGAGCAGCATACTGAACAGAGTGCACCAACAGCACTTCCAGAGTTTCTTAACTGATGAGCAAACATGAAGAAGCCTGTTAGAAGTTCAAAACAAGAAAAAGTACTTCTCTTAAACACATATGAGATACCAAAAAAGTAATAAGTACTTTCAAAAGCTTGCCTAAAACAAGTACAAATTCTTGAAAGGTAAAGGTTAATAATTTGTCACAATTGAGATTTTGAGTTACCAGTGAATACTTTGTTTTTCCTTGCATCAGTCACATTTAGGTAAAAGGAGATTGCCTGCTTATTCCAACTAAATGTTTCAACTACTATCAAATGAAGGGTAAAATCAATTACATCCTTAATGAGCAAGTACTGTACCATGTAAATGTAAAAGCATCTTCAACTGCATTTTTGTGAAATACACTACTGTAAATAGAGGATATTGCTATCAAGCCTCTGTCACATTTTCAGTATTATGATCACTGTGGCCTCTGTATCTTAGAATGTTCATGTGCCCATGTTTATCTCTTTGGTGCAATTTGCCATTCCATGTAAAAATGGTAATAATAATCCAAATTTTTATTTACTAGGAAAAAAACAAAAATAAAAAAACCTCAAAACCAACACCAACTTCTGTCTGGTTCTTTTAGGATGGTCTGCTACCAAAGGCATATATCTTTGAAAGCTGAAGACTGCTTGTGGGCTATACTGCAAGAACCAGCTCTGAAGGTCTCCATGATGCAAGACTTTTTCCGACTGTCTTAAGTAACAGGTTACAAGGCTAGGAAAAGCTGGGTTTAAGTCTAGTGCTGCTGAAGTCTCATGGATTCCCACCCAAACCCCTCCCTCTCACCCGCAAAAAATTAACCATAAAGGATTAAAAAAAAAAAAAAAAAAGATGTTATAGCAGTGAATGCTTCAATGGAAATAAATAGATCCTAACAGTTTTCACAGACCAGGCTAATGAACAATGTCTGAATGACTAATGAACATGTTGCCAACTAAAACTAAAAGTTTATTTAAAATGGAAGTGCTGGTAATCTCCTGCATGGTTTCACCTGTCTCCCCTGAAAAAATACTTGGTCACAAGAAAAGGGTGTTGTGATAGAAAAGAGTATGAAATCACTGTAGATGAACTGCCTGTCTAGCACTTTCATTACTACACTAGTTTCTACAAAATCATGAGAAGTAACTCTGCCCCCTCACACTTGTCCCAGAAGTCCTTCTCCCAGCAGCATAAGAAAAACTCAAACTGAGGCATGGAGGGAAAGTTACAAATAGGAAACTGAAAGTAATTCAGATACAATATGCTTACAAAGAAGATTTTGAAGAGTCAAAGCAAAAAACCCCATACTTCCCCAATTTTACATCTCTAATCATAGGTAAGCATCTATGATACGATGAAGAACATTGGGAAATCTGCCCCCTTTAAGGTATCTTAGATTGTAACAGCTTTGCACTAATAACAACAAAAATTTTGTTAGGCTGAGCAGGAGACAGTCAGTCATTCTTTCACTGGTGTAGCTTCCATGCATCTATTACAGGACCAGCTGAGACCAGCAAAGCTTTAAGCCTGAGCAGATCAGCACAGTTAGAATCCAAATGAGTAACAGTCATGGCACGAATGGTGGCTTGGGGCTTTTTTATTTAAAAATGAAACAAACAAACCAAGAAAAAAAACCATACCTGCAGCCATATTTCATTATACTCATAAGTTAAACATTTATTAAAAAGGATGTGTATAATGAGATCTAATTGTCAGAAAGCACGTCATGAGTTTCTAACTTCTCACTGAAGAGCAAAAGAAAGAAATAACATTAAGCGTTAAAGATGCTCAATTGTTACAAAACTGTAACAGTAAAACAAGTATCAAACAGCAAAACAGGCATCAAAGCAACTGCAGCTATTCTTTACTGTATCATCAGCTTCCCACTGCCCCTTCTTATCTACCAGCCTGCCTAAATGAAATTTAAACATTTAAGCTTAACTTCTGTATCTCAAGACAGAGCTGAAAAACATCTGCTGCTTTAGGAAAAAGACTCAGAACTGCCTGGTCATGAAAACAGAGTTATCCCTTGAGTGCAAAGCTGTCCTCTCAGCTGGAGCTAGGACACAGTGGAATGGAAATCAAGTCAGTCTTGTGGTGATCCCACAGATGCACTACTAATTCTCAGAACAGATGTCATCATTCCCTAAAAATTTCAACCAGTTCAGACAGTAATATCAACTCAAGGATTAAAATCAACTCTTCAAAATCTGAGTAACGCAAAACACTGAGCTACTGTGGATCTAAAAGCACGTTTGATAAGAACAAAGAGGAGGCTATATTTTATGATGTTGTATCAATCATCTTTCAGGGTTTGGGTTTTTTTTAAGTAATTAACCACCTATCTACATATGTAATGATCTACCTCTTCATATGAATATTATAAATATTCCCCCAGTGTCATGCAGAAATGTGAAGTTAAAAATGTCTCATTTCCATGAATGTGGCATGCTGAAAAAGCGAACACAGGAAAAAGTACAGATTTCAAATTCTCTAAACTTGACCTTGACTAGAACCTAATGGTTTTGTTCCCTCCCTTCAGAGGGAGAAAGAAAATCATTACTTTAGCAATAGAATGAACTTTAAAATTTGTGTTTACTGATACCATTAGCTAATGCTCATGCTTTAAGAAAATTATGATTAAAAAATAATTTTGCACGTCTGTAGGAACTACTATATAAGATGTCTAAACCTGGCCACAAAGATGATAGGGTTTTGGTGGGGTTTTTTGTTTTCTTTTGTTTTTCTGGTCTGGTATAACTGAATGACAAACCAAAAGCTTTGCCTTTTAAAAAGAAAAAGCTTGCAAATTTTCAAGAAATCCAGTAAGTTTACTACACAGGGTAGCGAGCAGCATTCCCAATCAAAAAACTGCTACATAACAGCATGTACTTATTTTCTCCTTTGGTAATATTACAACAGATGTAAAGTCTGGCACTGTACTTTTTTTTTTTTTTTTTTTTTTTTGGAGAGTGGGGTTTGCTTGCAAGTCACTCACAAATACACAGAAGCTCTGCAAATAAACTTTCCCAAGGATGTGATTCTTGAGGTATGCCTTCATATTTTATTGGACTTTCCAATGAAAAATATTAACAAATAGCAATGGTAACTGGCAACAGTAAAAATGCCTGCTCTTATTTTTCATCTGAAACTTGCCCTAAAATTGCATCTAACTGGGTCCAAAGTCTCCTCTGAAAAGAATCGTAGCCGTAATAGGAAGAGTCACAACTAGGAAGGAGTATGTATCAATCCACCAAGTTGAACTGCAATTCTGGTGGAGGATAACCAAGTAAAAAAAACAGTAACCAAGTCCATCATCTATTTTAGTAAATTAGGTAAAGACACAGGCACACCACTAGGTCTATTTTTTTTTTTGTCACATTGTTTATGAGAAGGTGGTTCTGAGCTAACCACTGACCTGAGCCATGGCAGCAACTACACCAGACAGAGGCTATGAAATGGATCTAAATTTCACTAAATCTGTTTAATTTCCATACTATTTATGTTCAGAAAATAGTTCTAGCTTACAATCTTTATTAAAAACAAAAAATAGCTTATCCATAAACCAGGTTACAGTCACTAAGGCAGGTGCAGGTTGTCTTAAATTAAGTTCACTTTAAAATAATGATCTAAGGTGCTTCAGACTGCAGCCCCATAACAGCACAGAGCTTGACACTGCAAAAGCCATGAAAGCTCCAACCCACATGCCACGTTAAGTTAAAAACCAAACAGCTGCCAGGATAGGAACATCCCTTTTGCCTCAATAGAGTGAGCTCAAAAAACATCAGGAGCAGCCTGAAGAGCTCTTCAGTCATCTATGATGGATGGACAACAGCAGCACTAATAACAGGTACATAACTGCCACTTCAACCACTCAGTTTCAGTCCCCTGCTTCATATGAATCCCAGCCTTAGGTAAGCAGATGTCCAGAAACCAGCCCAGCTTTAAAGTAGCAGGAGCAGAACAGCATATGCAAGCTACAACTACAACGAAGATACACAAACACTTCAATGGAGCACCTCACCTGCCACATTCTGACTATCTACATTTCTTCAAACAAATTACAAAAAAAATCCCTGCACTATGTAACAGTAGAGCCTATCTGGATCTTGTTTCCCATCAAATAAGGTTTTATATGTACAGATAATAAAACAACAACACACAGCAAGTCCAGAATTAATTTTAACTGCAAACAGTTTAAATAGGACACATAAGACAGTTATATAAACAAAAGAAATACAAGAAATATGAAGGCAAACACAAAAACTTTGAAAATATTCACAATCCACACACATGGTGCAGAACACTGTGTATTTATCTTCTATATTTAGGTTTTCTTTGGATAGGTATTACCACACTCAAACTACACTAATGTATCTCTCAATTCATAAGAGTATTACACTGTAGTCTTATCCTAGAAGCTACCAGTGATGGCAGAGTACATATTTTTACTTAACCCTATGAATGCTGTAATGCTGTCAGCCTCATGTGTAACTATACTAATGCCTGTACCTATTCCACATAGTTAGGGGGCAGCAATACTGTCAAACACAAACACAACCAGGTTGATTTCTGAAAAATCTGTAAGAATCCATGGCTTAGTTACATGAGAGAAAAAAAGCAGTTACAGTTATGGAGAAGTTACAGAAGTTAATCCAGGTTACATAAGACAAATAAAGCATAACTTAAAACATAATCTTATAATCATTCTATTACCTGGCCAGTTACTGTAAACAATAGCACTGTTAAATTTTTTAACACATAGTCTTCCTACTAAGCCAACATTAGCTAATTCTAACCCTCTGGAATTGTATTTTTCATACCCAAGATTATCAAGAGAACGCCATGATTAATACTCTCTCCTTGCATACCAAGTGCTTTGCTCATACCAACACATTCAGCAAAACTAAAAAGAATCTATTAAATATATCTCCCAGATACATACTGACTCCTGAAGAATTGACAAAGACTAGATGAACAAAGCGTATAAACCAAAACAGCAAATAATTGCAATCTATGAAACAATAGCAAAGAACTGTTGTATTTCAGTGCCATTATGCTAGTACCTTCAACCACACACAGGGAAGGAGAAATGCTACCCGCTGTCTTGTTTTAAAGTCATTTGGAAGACATTTCCTCCTAACTGCTGACCTTGTCCATAGGAAATCACGCTGAAAGCTCCAATAAGAAGCAGTGGACCGGTATCACATCTAAACCAGCTCTGGGAAGTTTACCCAGATTCACACTCCTATTTCTTAATAGTGAAGCAGGGTGAGCATCTAAATGACACTCATAACAAACATTAAAACCAAAGCAAAACAACAAAAAAGCAACACTGAGGCTTCAAAGTTGAGATGCTGAGCCTGTATAATCACTTCTGTTGCATTATTTTACTCCTCTCCTTCCACCACCTATTTTGTTTTCATATAGTTTTCCTCACTCCACATTCATCCTTACCTCATTTCTGAAACGAGGTCTCCCTTGGCAGGTTTCCGCAGCCAGAGTTCTGCGCTGACTTGATCTAATGAGTGGCTGGGGAAAACCTCTGCTGGCGCTCCCAAACAAAACTCAACCTTCATCTTCCCTCTAAAAAGCCCATCATTCACACTTTTTTCTACTGCAACAACCGCCAACATCAGAAAACACCAAAAAGTACAACAGTAATGCTAGAGTTCAGGCAACATGCTTTAGCCTTTAAGACGCCGGGGCAGGAAAGCTTTCTGTAACTGGCTGAACACAAGAGCAAAGTCCCACAATTAAAAGACCAGATTATATGCATACCAGTGCCTCCAGCTCCCGTGGATTTGGGCGGGTGGTACTGCCCTGTCCCTGATGCTCTTTCTCCAAGACAAAAAGCAAAGAAAAAACCCAAACCAAAACAGAAAAGCTGTAAACAAACAAACAAAAAAAAAGAATAAAGGGGAGGATGGTTTACCTCTTCCAGGAGCGTGACTGTATTTCTGCAGTTCTGCAGCCGAGTGGTGAAGCTGGAGGTGGTCGGGGAGTTGTAATCCTCGGTGGTCTCGGCGATGAACTCCGACACGGTGATCTGGTCCGGCATGATCCTAACCCACCGGTGGAGCCCAGAAGGAGCCAAGCACACAGATCCGGGAGAGGGGAAGCCAAGTTTTGGGTGAGAAGGTGGGGGAGGATTTAAAAAAAAAACAAAAAAAAAAAAAACAAAAAAACACAAAACAACAACCAAAAAAAAAAAAAAAGGCAGAGGGAAGATGTTAACAACCAGCAGAGACCCGCAGCATCAAAGCAGAGGAGGCGCAGAGAGAGGCTGAGACTTCACCCTCCACACCCAGCCTCTCCCCCGGCCGCCCCCTCCTCCTCCCAGGCAGGAGGTGAAGGGGGGAGAGGCCCCGACACGGCCCCTTCGCCCCGCACCGCTCGCTGGGGAGCGCTCCCTGAGCAGACTGCGGCCCCCCGACGGCTGCGGGGACGGGGCCGCCTCTGAAGAGCCCGGCCCCGGCGGGGAGGGCGGCCTGAAGGGAGGGATGAGGAGGAGGAGGGAAGGAGGACAGGCGTGAGGGGAGCGGCGCCCGCCGGGCTCAGCCCTTTTCCCCACCCGCCGCCGACCCTCCTCACGCCCCTCGCCTTAACCGCCGCTCCAGCCCACCACTAACTTGTGCAGGCTCCGGCTGCGCCCCCCGGCCGGAGGGAAGAAGGGGTAGGGCCGGGGGGGGGAGGCGGCGGGGGGGGGTGTTGCGGGGGTTTGCGGGGGCTCCCGCCGCCGCTGACAGTCACCCGGTGACTGACACGCGCGGCCCAGCGCCCGCCCGCCCGCAGCCGTTACGTGGTTGGCGGGGGAAGCGCTCTGCGCAGGCGCGCCGCCCGCTCCCCCTCCCCCGCCCTCCCGCCCCGCCGGCGGCACCGCCCCCTCCCCCGGCCTCGCCCACCCCCCCCGACCCACGGCCCGGCCCGGCGGGGCCTCTGATTTGTCCTTTTATTATTAAAAAAATTAATAAAAAAAAGGCTTTTTGGTGGCAGCGCACGAGGTAGTGGGCGTGTTGGGTGCCGGCTGTGTCCACCGAACCCGGCAGCCCTGTTAGTGGCCCGGCCCGGCGGAGCCCCGAGAGCCGGTCTGCGGGGTGCCTGTCCCCTCCCTCAGTCCAACGCCGCCAGCCCAAGCCCTTTCTTTCCCTCCGAGCTCTTTTGCCACGGTGTAAAGCGTGAGGATAGGACCGCTGATGGAGTCATCACTTCAAGCAACGTGATGAGGAAGATTTTTACCCCCCTTTACACTTTGGGTCGTTTTTCAGCCGCCCTGGTGTGTCTCGGTGACACCCCTGAAGCCGCTGTTCCCAACCCCTGTCAGTAATTCCGTTCCTGAGCCTTCCCGAAAAGTACAGGAAAGGGATGTGGGGGGAGCAGCCCCACTCCCCACCCACAGCACCCTGAGACCCTCATCCCGCCCTTCGGAGCCTCCTTTGTGCTGCTAACTCATGCATCCTCTCACAACTTGTATTTCTGAACAAGCTAAAATTCCCTTTATCCCTTACTGCATCATGGGACTCTGGGAACTGACAGACAGCACTAATGAGGAGGGTTTGGCTTTTGTTGTGTTTTTGTTTTGTTTTTTTTTTTTTTTAAGCTTAGGTTTTGGGGCCCATATGTGCCTTTCTAAAGAAGGCTGGGTCTCAGGGGGCTCGAGTAATTACGGTCATCTGCTGTTTCAGTCTGATTTATTTAGTCAGACTGTGTTTTCCTTCTCTTTGTATTTGGGTTTCTCTCCACAGAATCTGGGAAATTCAGGAATAGTAAATATTCTCAAATTTAAACAACTGCAAGTGAACATTTTATGGCTATATCCATTTCAAAGGCTTTAGTGTTCTGTGTACAAGGTCCTACCCCTGTGCAACAATATACTTAGGCTTTTCCATGACTTTGTGTGTAATTCTAATAGAATGCCTGTACAGCTCAAAAAAAATCAACAAAAAAAAAATCAACAAAAGGCTGCGATGCCTGAGTAAGCATAAAAAGGAGATACCTGATTTGTGTCTACCCATTAAAAATTATTTGCATGTAGTTCTGCCAGCAAAAATATGACCAATACTCCTGAGAAACGGTCCTGCCTGAACATGTTTCTTTCATTTCCTTGCCTTGGCAGAAGCCCTCTGTATGGCTGGGTGATTGCTGCTGCTGCTTCACGTGATCCAGCTTTCCGGCATAAAGCTTCAGACTCCTACAGATGAGTTAAACGTCATAAGACTCTGAAAGGTAGAGTAGGCAAGATGAGGAGGAAGAGGAGGAGGAGGTGGAAGCTAAGAAAAGAACTGTGTGGGAGTTACACTGAAAAATGGATTTGGAGGAAAAAAAAAAAAAAAAAAAAAGCACTGAAGAAATGACTGAAGGAGTAGGAAGAAAATCAGTTGAGGATTGTGTTCGTAAGAGCAAGTGGAGGAGGAAGAGAGATCAAGAGGATAAAAATGGTGGTGGTATCCAAAGCAGTAAGGAAAGGAGACTGAAGAAGTGTCTAGGGGTTGGACTGGGGAAGAGCTGATGGTATCATCAAAAAGAGCTGTTTCAGTGCGCCTTGCCTGCATGGAAACAGGATGGGTGAGGGGCTGGGATATGGCCCAGGGGCCAAACAGGGTCTCTGTGTTCATCCCCTGTAGTTTCCTGCAGAACATCTATCATGGGCTGTCACTCAGCTGCTCTGAGCCAGACCTATGGTCTGTAGGTCAGCAACAGTGTTCACGTTAGGAGACCTGATCCCTCGCTAGCAGATTTCAAGTGAGGATAAATCTGTCACACTGATGAGTAAACTGGTTTAATTAAGTGAGTATTCTCACTGTTAAAGTTGAATTGTTCCCCTTCAGGCTGAGGTTACTGAGCTTGAGCACTAGTCTTTGGTTTGCAAAATAACTACATCTGCTATCCTAAACAATTCCTACCCCAAAGAGCTACAGACATAATTTCTTTAATACTATTTAGAGAAAACTTAAACCACAGAGTTGAAGAGAATGTTCAACGAAGAAAGGGAGGAGGCAGGCCAGGGAAACTGGAGCCATGAAGAGTGACAAAAATGAAAGCACAGCAGAGGGAAACAGTAGCTGAGCTTCTGTATTTCCTCATCAATAAAAAATTATCTTTTAAAATAAAATCTTAAGTAGGTGTATATAAAAGAATTAATACAGGTGAGTATTGGGAAGTAAAGAGAACAGCACTACAGATTAAAGAAAAGAACAGGCCTAGAAATTAAAAAGCAGGATCAATAGCTACCAATCATAATTGCCTGTTAATCTGTTTTTTCTGACATTTTTCAGATTTTTAACTATTAATATGGTGCTTCATTTTGCTGCTTTGAAGCAGCAATTCCTCTTTCCCTATACCAATACTAGCACAGAAAACAGCCCTGCGGGCATGACCTCTTTAGGCTTGGATTATCTTCACTTAAACTCACTGGAAGCAAGATTAGTTAATTAATTCAATGTTGATAAAAAAATAAATGATATAACTTGCCTATAAAAATGTGCTTACATTTAAACTAGTCAAATTATGTAACTGTTTCAGATAGTTTTTAGCGGATTTTAGATTTAACCATATTTCCTGTTTTGAATGTGATCAGTATCTGAGATTCGCTTCTAAACTTGTAAGATGCATCTCTCTAAATTGTCAGTGACTGAAATCACCGTTTCACTTCACAAATGTCAGAGAATGATCAGCAGAGTGTGAAAGTTATATTTCACGGCGTCTGCTCTAACGCTATCTCAGACTGTGCTGGATCCTGGGGGAGGCTGCACCACAAGCAAGGCTTGTTAGTGGAAGTTCTGCTTATCTCAGTCCTCTTGGTATTCTGATGTGAAATGCATCTCGTGTCCATCCTGGGACAAGCTAGCTCGGGTGAGGAGTGTTCAGGCAGCCCTGGAAAGCGCACTCCTTACTGATGACACACTGCAGTAAAGAAGTTGTGCTGTCTTGCCACCCCTCACAGTAATTCAGTCTACAAATCCATTTGATTCCCTGGCCTTTTTTACTGTGATTGCCAGTTAACAGAAGAGTTAATTACAGCAAGCTAATTTTACTTGCAGTATTGGTAATAGTCACCATGCTTGGGGAGAGGCTAGGGAACATGGCAACAACAGCACAGACTGCTGACACAGGTGTTTTGCAACAAGCTGAATAGCAACTATGGTATTTTTCATTTTATAGTACTCTATTCATCTTATATTTAGATCAACCAGCAGTTCATTCACAAGAGCCAAGCAGTAGTCATCAGGGGATGATGACTGTTGTCATTGTGAACTTTCAAACATCACAGATATGTGCCAGAGGTGAAGAGCCACGTTGCTCTTGCATAGCTCTTCCCCATGTTGTCAATGCAATTAACTGGTTAAACCACGCAGTGGTGAGGTAGAGAAGAGCAAGGTTATCTTTCCACTATAGATAAAATGTCAGATACAGGAGGCTGTGGCTCCACTGACCAAAAGCAGGGCTATATTTTTGGGTGTCTAGCTTTAGTCATGCAAAGTCAGCTCTTCAGGCTATCAGCGCCGCAGCTGTGCTGAAGCCAGTGGTGGTTCTCCCATGGGACATGGTTACACTGATGGCAGTCCTCCAGCAGTCCTCCCATGGGATACAATTATGCTTGGAGCAGCCCCAGGACCACCCCGAGGCCACACGTGCCTGTGTACAGATAGGGAGCTCACAAATAAAATCTCAGGTGTAGTTCCTGCTTGGTTTTTGGAAGCAAGCTTGACCCAGGTCCCTGGCTGTGCACCAAATATGCTGTCAAGCATGCTCAGACAAGCTGCCTCCAGGGCCATTTGCAATCTGTCAATGTGGTGGTGAAGTGAGTTGTTAACTGAAGAAGGAAATCACTGTGCACACGGCTACTGTGCAGAAGACTCTACTGGATTATTACAGACATAATCATGCCAGGATCTCACATGTTTTTTTCTTCTATGAAAAGATGATGGTACTTTGCAAATAAGGGCTTACACCTGCGCTCATTTCTTTATTTTCAGTGTTCCCATCTTAGCTATTATTGCTGATAAAAGTGGTAAGAGCAGACATTAGTGTTTAATTAAAACATCAAATCATTGAAATGCACCTGCTTTTGTTAGTAAACTATATAGTTGTTGTTTTTCTGCTCCTTAGTATCTCCACAAACACGGAGTGTATCACCATCTCAGCAGCAAATAGCAACATAATTGCTGGCATGCTAAAACTCATTGGGAAAATATCCTCAGGCTGTGCTGCTCTACTATACTGCTATTCTGAATAAATATGTGGTTTGGTGTTACATTCATCCATTTCAGCTAAACACAGCAGTCAGCATTACTTCCCATCCTCCTTCCTATCCTAACTCACTGTATGGGATTACTGTACACCATAAGGCAGCCATGGAATTTGACACCCCATAAAATTAGTCTGAGATTCCCTGAGAAAATGTCTGTTAAGGTAAATTGTTGTTGCTGCTTCTTTATAATTTCGTTTTCAGATAACTTATGACAGAATTAATGGGAAGTGCATATTTAGATTTATGGCCATAAGTACTAGAATATCCACAAATATTTATGAACATCAGCTAATCTTATTTGAGTTGAATGTTTGGCTTAGAAGACAAAAGGAGCTTCAAATTCAAACGAATCTCATCAGGGTGAGCTTGGGAATCATAGAATGACTTGGGTTTGAAGGGACCTTAAAGATTATCTAATTCCAACTCCCCTGCATGGGCAGGGACACCATCCACTGGACCAGGTTGCTCAAGGCCCCGTCCAACCTGGCCTTGAACACTTCCAGGGAGAGGGCAGCCACAGCTTCTTTGGGCAACCTATGCCAGCATCTCACCACCCTCAAATTAAAGAATTTCTGCATCATGTCTAAACTAAATCTTCCCTCTTCAAGTTAGAAACCATTTCCCCTTGTCCTCTCACTACACACTCATGTAAAAGCCCTACCCCAGCTTTCTTGTACATCCCTTTCAGATAGTGGAAGGTTGCTATAAAGTCACCTCGGATCCTTCTTTTCTCCAGGCTGAACAACCCCAATTTCCTCATCCTGGCTTCACAGGGGAGATGCTCCAGCCCTCTGATCATTTTAGTGGCTCTCCCCTAGACACGCTCCAGGAGCTCTGTGTCCTTCATATGTTGGGGATTCCAGAACTGGACACAGTACTCCAGGTGGAGGGGGAGATTCACCTCCCTCGGCTGGCTGGCTGTGCTTCTTTTGATGCAGCCCAGGACACAGTTGGCTTTTTGGGCTGCAATCATACATTGATGGATTGTATTGAGCTTCTGGTCCACCCCCTGTCCACCCCCCCCAAGTCCTTCTCCTCAGAGCTGTCTCCAATTCTTTCTCCTCTCAACCTGTATTTGTGCATGGGATTGCCTTGACTTCGGTGCAGAATCTGGAAGTATCTCATGTGCTAAAACTCAATAAACTTTTTGTGTTAATTGAACTCCCATAGTTTCATTTGAAAAACAAAACCACCCTGTTGATGTAACAACACGTAACATCAGTACTTTGTACTTCAGCAGGAAATGTTTAGTCAGGAGGAGTTTCACCTCCAGAAGCAGTGTCCTCTCAAAGGACAGTCCTGTCAGCTGACTGAGCCCAGTATGAGATGTAGCAGCGACATATTTTAACCTGCAGCATGTTTACACTTTCAATATCACATAAATGTGTGATGTACTCACAGGAAAAAGTAAAGTCTATTTTAAACATTGAAGCCTACATTGCACATTGTGATTGGTGCTAATTTGCTTGAGGGGAACTTATATGGTAAACTGCAAAGTGTTTCTGCTTGAGAAAGAAGGCTGTTGATTTGACATTTGCAAACAAATCCTTGATCTGATTTGTTATTGGGACAGAATAGTTAGGTAACTTTCCAGTCAAAGAAACATGTTCTTATTTAAATCACACTGCTATACATGCAGAAAACCAAAATCTGTGCTGATGGTAATTCAGTATTTTTAAGCAACAGTATCTACCAATATGGCTTATGAACTACATGAGCTACATCAACAATTTGTTTTGCTGCTCTGACTGTTTTGAATACAAGGATCAGCTGATTTGAATTTTAATACTGGCATCTCTGAGCATTTGTCTTCATTTGGCATTTAAAATTAGATAAGAAAACATAAGCAACTGTCTCAGAAACTACAGAATTAGTTTCAAAGTCTTTTAGTACTAACAGTAGTGGCTTAAACAAAAGGTTCTTTTTTTATTCTTTCAATATTAATATGATAGGACAAAGAGAACCCATTGTGTTCTCATAATAAATGACATTTTGGTAACACTGAGATCTATAGTTTTAACACTATACGTACCAAATAAAAAAGACTAAATCAAATCATACAAAACATTTCATTGTATTATATACTTTGCATCTTATTTACTCAAATGCCCTGTGCAAGCAGCTTGACTGAACTGGTAAGCTTACTTTGGTAAGCTCAAATAGCCATCTCAAAGGACAGCTGAAAATAACAGCACTGAAAATGAAGAACAGTATTGAGTTACACAAGATTAAGCTGACTAATCTGCTGATTCAGTTTTGCCATTGTTTTTTGGTTTTGTCATGCAAGATCAAGAGTCATGCAGACAAACACGTAATGGCATTCCAGGCTCATAGTAGCAACAACAAGCAACGGGCTGTTCCCCTGCAACCTCTGCATCCTCCAAAGAGAAAAACAGCAAAATGCCCATCAGCAGTAAGAGGCTGCAGGCCAAGGACAGGGAAGGAATGCTTTTTTGTTTGTTGCAGGTGTTCTGAATTTGATATTTTTTTTGCATGGAGGTGTTTTTGTTGGAGATGCTCATTTAAGAAACTTGACTTCAGTTCATGGGAAGCTTAATACTCCATGTGTTGGGCAAGATGCGGTTCAAACACAGCTCTGAAAACATCTACAGAATATAAAAAAACTTAGCAGTGTATTCTTCTGTAAGGACCATATTTTGGTCAGACCAAAGATAACACACTTATGAATGCTGCTGGGTAAGAAAACTGCCAGTGGAGCCTCTGGCAAAGTTAACCCTTGTCCAGGGTGCAGGTTGGAGCCTGATCATTACTCATTGTGAGTGGTACAAGGACTGCTGACCCCACAGGAGCTGCTCTCCCAGCAATATTCACTATAGCCAGGTCAGGGAGGGTGAGGAGCAGCATGAGGAAAACCTGTGTGTTATCTTTGTGTTCTTGTCCCTGAGTGAATCCTTGGAGGTTTGCCTGGAAGGGCAGGGCAGCCACATTAGCATGAGAACAGGACATGCCAGTGGGATTGCAAAGCACATCACAAAGCACAATATATCACAGAGGGGTACTCAGATGGATGCAAGAGAAGTAAGAGTCTTTCCAAAGCAGGAATCATAGTAGCTGAATTTTTTTTTTTAATATGAAAAATAGCAATGACTAAAATCAGAAAGCAATACTGCAGAAATGAACATGTTGCAGGGCAGCTGGCATAGAAGGCTCTCCAGTATAAAAAGAGAATTAAATAAAGCCTCAACCCGTACTGCAAACATTTCAATATTTGGAAATGATATGGCTGTGTCATTATGCAGCACATCTCTGGTTCTACTTAAGCTGCTAAATGTATGCTGATGAAAGTGTGAGTCTTGTCTGCAGTGAAAATGGGGGTTCAGGCCAAAATGAACCTTGGAAGCAGTTTGAGAATGAAATAAAGGCTCTGTAGACATGGGATCATGGCCTTGAGCTGTCACTCATGGTTTTTGCATGGCATTTTATCTCTGTGTGCATTGTTTATCTGTGGAATACAGAAAATTACATATATTTTCTAGGTGAAAGCACACTGGGCATTTCCATCTGAGTAGTGCTAGATCAGAACTAAGTATTTTTATCATACATTTATTGCACAAACTTCAAAAAATAGCTGAAGGGTGAGAAGGGGTCTAAGGCCAAACAATTTCATCCACACTTTATTGAATAAACAAAAAAGACTTGGAAGGTAAATGAAAAGGTTGCTTTCCACTACTTGTTCATGATGAGAAAATGCAATGCAGAGTTCTGGTTTTGTGAGGGTTTTTTCCCCTCTGTATTCTGAATTTATTAGCATTAAAGCAGTATTTAGTGGAAGGAGAGGGACTGAAACCCCATCATGCTAAACAGATACACAAAAGCCATTTATGGCTTTACACAAACTTTCCTAAGACACAGTTTGCACACGTGCAAGGGTATAGGTCTGTTGAGCTGAAGTTCAAAAGCTGGCTTTAAGTGTTGACCAAACATACTTCATTTCTTAATTTCCTTAATAGCATTTCATTAGGGAAATGCTGGAAATAAATCTGCAGATGTTGGATGTTATAAAAAAGGCCTTTGCAACCACTGAAATTACAGCACATCTGCATTTCCCTTATATATAAGCCACTGTTTTCTCAAGTCTGTCACTTGGCCAGACTCTAGACTTGAACTTAGCATAGTAAATTTTCAATTTAAAAGCAATGTAATTTGGATTTTGGTTGTTGGTTTTGGTTTGTTGGTTTGTTTGTTGGGGTCTTTTTTTTTTTTGGGGGGGGGGGGGGGTGTTAGGGTTCTTTGTCTGTTTATTAAGGAGATCAGTATATTTGACAATACATAAGACCTGAAATAATTTGAGGCACCCCTGCCTTAATGGCTAAAGTTTTGTCATCAAGTAAAAATTACTCAAATTTTAAATTACTGTCTGAATATTTCATTAAACTAGACATTTAAATGCAGTAGCGGAGGTATTCTGTTAAAATCTAGGACAGCAGACAACCATCTGGAGGATTCTGGAAACTGGTCTTTCTCTATGGACCTAGTCTGAGTTGGGTCAGTATTCACATAGTGCTAAATTGAAATAAAGAGGTCTGGAATGTCAGTCTAGAAGTCCATCATAGCAGCCACTCTCTGTGACTACTCATTTGCTTCTACTTCTAATGACTGAAACTGAGCTTTCTGCTTAAGTTAGAAGTCTCTCCATTGACTACATTCGAGGGTGATCATTTGCTCATCTTCCCTTCCTCTAACTTTTTGAATGCATTGTTGATCCCAAAAAGTTTGAAAGGGGGGAAGGAAAGGTGTTAAAATTCTGCAGTTCCTAGAATTTTTGTGGAAAAGCAAAAAGGACCAGTGGAGAAGATGTTTCTTGCCCTTATGGATAGAAAAGGCTCCCACTCATGTTGTTCTTTACCAAGATAACTTGTGTAGGAGAAAGATCCTGAAAGTCTCCCAATCATGGGAAAAGTTTCACTGGTGGTTTGCACCTCCTCAGGAGATGCCAGTCAAGACCTAATCCATAGGAAATTAAGTTGCATTAATTTCAGTTATCTCATCACTACTTATTTGCTAGGTTGCATTTTATTTTATTCTGCCAAGAAAATCTAGATGCACTAGGACATAAAAACTTAAGAGCTCTTCAGAATCAAATAGGAATATCCAGACTAATAGCTTCATACTTTTCAAAAGATGATTGTTTGACTTCTGAACTCCTGCTTATTTAAGGAGTCATGGACTTAAAAAGTAAAAATATGCGTAGCCACGTGACAAAGCAAATGCACGAAAGGAAGATTTATTCAGTTTTCAGAAGATCAGCAGCAGTGATTCACCCTTTTTGGCAAGGCTTGAGCACAGTATGGTCAACCATTTCCCCCTGGGAGGAAGAAAAGATTAAAGTCCCCCACTGCTGTGATGGCCACGCAGGGAGCTGTGACCTGTGCCAGGGCAGATCCAGCCAGTGCACCAGGTACAAAGAAAACTTCAGCCTTAACCATCAGTGATGTTGTTGTAGGGGGTTCAAGCAAAGCAATGCAGATGTAGTTTTTAGTGGTTCAATTGAACACAGTAAAAACTTTAAAATGAGAGCCCTCACCATCCAGAGACTGAATAAACAAAAGTGTATTTAGACAACTGTGTGCTATTCAGCACTTTGCATCATGAGAAGAGAGCCCTTCCTCTTTCAAGCCCCCGCACAAATCTTGCCATAGATTTTTCAAGCTGATCTCAGAGATTTGTTGTTCTCAAAGTTAAAACAACATCAATTACAAGATCTAGATGAGTCAAAAAGAGTTACAAAAATTGTTGTTTTTATACCCTTCCCCCCTAACAAATCTGGCTTTGAAATCCATGAAACCAAAGCAAAGCACATAATAAATGTTAATGTTTGTTCCAGTACTTGCTCAGGCAGTCAATGATTTGTACAGATTTACTGATTTATTGGGTTTTTTTATCCTTGGAAGGATCAATAGGTTAGATTTTCTCAGAGATCCATCCACTGCAGTAATGTCCAAAGTAGCACCAAGCACAGTAAAAAGCCCACTACTGGCAAGCATCGCAAATTATAAAAACAATTTCTTTGTGGATAATTTCTTCGTGGATAATTTCTTCAAAGATTCTGGTCTACTTTTTTTACACTTTATACCAGTTATTTATATTTATGTCTTTCTTATTACTTACCGATTCCATAGTGAATCTCTTGAAGAAAAACTTGAAAGCCTGGAAGCTGAAGATCTCATGTCTCATCTGTCACGACCAGAAACCTACCTAGATGAGGAAAAAAGATGAAGTAAGTAAAATTGACTAAAACTGGGGGTCTGACAAGATCAGTTATTCAGCCAGTTCAAAACAATGTCTATAAATTCTTCAATGGCTGCAATTTATCATTTGTTATTTGATACTGTGAATTCCATTGTGGTAAACAAATCCATTAGAAATACCCTGAAAATAACAGTTTGTTAAAAATTTCTTCATGATAACTTTATTTAGCTGACTGGGAAAATTCTTCTTCTAACTAAATGTGGCAACTATTCACTCAGCTGTACTGAGTGAAGAGCTGGTAACATCTCCTGGCCAAGTTGCCTGACACTTCAGAAGACCTTGTTTTCAGATATAACCTCAGCCTAACTATTCAGGCTGAAAATTTCCATGTCAGGTGTATGCACCAGACTGATATTTTTTGGAAGATGTAGATACGATTTGAAGGATGAAAAGACTGGGAGGAAGAAGTGGCCTGACAGGAAGGAATCCTGTGTGTAGGAGAGAGGAAGAGGGTGTCATACTGGGACATGGACAAGTGGTTTCACATTTTTTCATTAGATTTCTCCACCATTGTCTCATATACTATTTCCAGTTTAAGACTTGCATTGCTGCAGGGGAAGGAAGGTGATAGGGATTCTGCAGAGCCTCTGCAGGAGGTGGGTAGGACTGGGATATACCTTTCCCTCTGAGAATTGCTCATCTTCATTTTAGGTCCAAAGGGAAGAAGTGGAAAAAGATTGACCAGGGCTTGGGGCCAGATATTGGTGGTGGGAAGGAGAAGGCTACCCAGAAGCCATTGCCTGGAAAGATAAAGTAGTAAAGCAAGGAGACTAGGACAAGCCACATGATCCAGAGAGATGGGGTCGAGGTAGACTGGAAGACAAGGAGACTTGACAAAGACCCATAACGATGAGATTAGCATCAAACAGAGGGGTCAAGATGGAGAGGACTGGGAGGGAAGCCACCTTGAGATCACAGGCTTTGCTAAACCAGTCTGATCATTTCCATTTGAGCATCCCCCTCAGTTCCATAAGGAAAAGGACATCTCCTCCTCCACGAGTTTTTGTTTTGTTTTTACCTTCTCTCTTAGAGAAGTCTTGTTTATTCTGTTGACCCAGTTCCCCAGAGACTGCTGGAGTTTGTTTACGGGTTTTGTCCTGTTTGTTTTATGTTTCCAAATGTGTCATGTGGGTCTGGAGGCTCGCCAACCCTTAACATTAAAAATAACATAGAATAATCCCTGTCTCCAAGATGCATGGGATTATATTAAAAATTGCGACATAAAAGTTTTGGATGGGATGTCACTAAATCTCTTTTTCCTTATTTTTCTGAGCCTTTAGAATACTTCCAAGTATTCTAAACTTTCAAGTGATGTCCTCCAGAGCTCTTTTGCCAGAAGGCTAGACATCTCTTTAACCAGCAGATTTCAGGTTTTTAGATACTGGCTGGCAAGGAACCGAGATTCTACCAGGTATTCCACCAGCTTAGCAGCACAGGAGAAGAAATGGTTACAGGCTCTGCCCATAAGGACGAGGTGTGTGACAAGTGACCTTGGTCAAGTTATAAGAACATTATTCAGATGGAAAGTTCCTTGGGCTTTATATCCATGTGAGTGTTTTCTTATGGGAAAGAGTCTTTAGAGGCTAAATAGAGCAAAAGCTCTGAAACCCTCAACCCAGGGTCAGTGGTAGAATTTGTTTCAAGATGGCACCTTGACTCTGTTTCACACCCAAAAGAAAAGAAAGAAAAAACATTGCTTCTCAACCATCCTTGGAAATGTGAAGGTAACACTATAACATTTATGTAAGGTCCTTATATGTGACAGTATGTGAGTGGGAGTGGGGAGTGAATAGGAAATATAAAATCCCAGAACAGATTGAGAACAATGAGAACGTGGGGAAATATCATTGCTTTTTACATAGAGACACCTACACCTGAGCAGAGAAAGACAAGTTGGGGCTTAAGTAAGAGGCCTAGGTGAGAACAGTGTGACATTAATGGCACCTGGGTGACAATTCAATACAATAAAAAAATTGTATTAGTCCTTAGATGAGGAAAGTGTGTGTTTTTGTGCCTGATGATAAGTACATACAATCATATGGAATTAATTGGTACAAGCAAAGTGCTTGACTAATCCTTGTTCTTAACTTGTAAGTGTAATGAGTTAAATCCACAGATTTTTAAGCATTTAGATCTGGTTAAGTAGTGTGGAAAGCCAATGGACTGTCAGAAACAGAATGTAAAAATTGACAACATATTGGGTAATAGTCAAGAAGAAAGTCATATGCAGGGATTTGGAAAGGAAAAGATTTGGAAATATTTTTACAATCTTCAGTTACCTACATTAGATATTGATTAAATGCTGTGTGATTTCATGTCATTTAATCACCAGTTTTGGCTTGCTATTTTTTTAAAGTTGTTTTTGGATTTGTTTGTGTTTTTATTCATAGTAGATTACACACCCTGAGCAAGAATAATATAAATATATATTTTGCATGTCTGATTAATATTTTTAGGGTAAATATTAACCAGCAAATTTTCATGTATGCTTGAACTGGATTTAACCTAACGAGAAAAACTCAGATAAGCAAAAGTTAATATTGTTTCTACAGTCACTGATGTAACAATAATAGTAGTTGTGCACCACCATGCTGAAAATCAACTCCCTTTATGTCCAAACAATAGTGTGAATCACAGAGTTCTGACCCTGATATACAAATGTGATCATGTAGTAATTATAGCTCTTGTGCTTTCTGTATAAACAGACTGCTTCATCTGGAAATGCTGTAGGATACTGGCTCATTCTGCAATTTACAGCTAATGACTGAGCAGGAAGCTTTTATATCTCAAGAAGGTTTAAAATAAAGCAGGTATAAAAAAATCTTATTTCCTGCAAATGAAAAAATTATGCAGACCATTTGAACTGCTTATTGCTCTCTATGTATTCTGTTGATAAGCACTTCTTACACATTTAAAGATTGTCTTCAAAATCACATTTTGCAAAGCCTTTTGAAGGTATTTTCATAGGGTAACTGGCATGCTCTTGAGCAACTGTGAGGCTTAAGAAAATGACTTTCATTTGATGCCAGAATCTGCTGTAGGTTTGTTCTCTTTGTGTCTGTGATGGTATCATCCAAACAGGATGCAACAAACATGTGCTTTCACTCTCCCTAATCCATGATTTGGATAACACTATTAGGTTGTGGTCTAACGAACTTCAGTGAAGCAAATCTGAGGATATTTGTCTGTGGAGAAGTCACCTCAGACAATTTTTGTCATGTCCTAAGCAAAAGAAGCTCCATCCTGACCTTATACTGTAACTGTGTGTATTTTCAGTGCTTCCACAGAAATAGACTATCAAAATACTAGTATGTGTATAGACTGGAGCTAAATCCTGAAAGAAGTAATAATGGAAAAGTCATTACCAAATTACTGTTCAAGGCAGTGTATGTATGTATTTGTTAAACAGTCTGGTTTTCCCTGGCTGTCCATGCAGAGTTGTCATTACAAGAGGAGTTCTTAGGAGTTTCTGTAGCTTACCTTTGGGAACCCAGGGGCAAAGAGCACTGCATGATGAATTCTGGGCCTGAGCACTCAAGGCAGGGAAAGGCAGTCCTCAATGAAACCCACAGAGGCTGGTGATCACCAGGACTGGATTTCTTGTCACAACATCGACAACTTGTCTTTCTGTTTCATCTCCCCTTGTGCACAGGTACCCACTTAACTGCACGGTCAGCTCATTGCATACCAACCACCTGCTCTGCTTGTGCTGCACAACTGCCCCCTTCATTTTCTGCTCATTTTACCAGTTTCCCTTACAAGTTGCTGATTACATTGGCAGACCCAGCATAGAGCCCTTGAGTCACCCTGAAGAGCTGACTGACAGCCTCTTCAAGATGAGTCCCTATTTACGATGGTTTCTGAGAAATGACAATTTCCCAGTTTTTAATCTAATAAATAATTATAGTGATGACTTTAGGTCGATCTGATTCCTTAATCATAGTATTGTTTGGTGTTCCTAAGTATTACATCAGTAGCATCGATTTATTTATTTTTCAGGAAATTGTAAAGCCTCAAAAATAATAAGATAGCTCTCTTGAAACAAAACATATTTTCCTTAACTCCATCCTTATTAGCATGAATTGTATTACTTTTCTCTGATACTTTATGAGTAGTGCCTGGAATTAGCCATTCCAGTGCTTTATGCTGGATTGATATAAGGCTGAGAGGGTTATTAATTCTCAGGTCATCCCAGTGAACTTTAAAATATATTGTCAAACTATGAGCTTGCTTCCATTCATCTTGAAATATCCATGTGTTTGAATATGTATGAAAAATCACCTTTGAAATTCAGACAGTATTCTTAGAAATAACAGCTGATTTTAAAAGTATCTAGTTCTAGGAGGCAGCACTATGTTGGAATGGAAATAAATTCTCCACTCTTATCTGCTGACATGATTGTAAAATGACTATGATATAAGATATTTGGGCTGTGCAAGTGCTCTAGAAGAGTTTCACTGAACAGCTTAAATCTGGTTTAGGAATTCATGCTGCACAAGGTGATAATTCTAAGACTGAAGAGTTTTGTAACATATAACACTGCTGATGGATGACACTTTGCTATAGAGGGCCGGAGGGCTCAGGCTTACTTGTTTGATAATATTCTGCAGTCTCATTTAAAGGTGAATTTTCTTTAAGACTCAGATGTATGACAAAGAGATTTGTGGAAGTATTTAGACTGAAGGACTCCCTAGTCTTTGAAGCCTGTCTTGTTATTTGTCTGAGAGCTTCAGGATGATGGCATTGTGACTCAGATCTCCTTGTATCCACTCAGGAGTGACCTTTTTATCACTTCTGACTACATCCATCATCTGTTTCTTGGGCTCAGCAAAGAATTTTGATTTTATGGAGGCATCAGAGTGTTTGCTTCCTAGCCTCAGACCTCTGGAGAGCTCTTACTGATCATGTCAAGGATATGCTTTTGTATTTGATGACAAGGCTGCCATCCGCAGTCCAAACTTTTGAGTTACTTACAGTCCATTTCTGAAGACTGTCTGGGGCTAGTTGCACATAAGAGTGTTTTCCACCTTCTCTGTAAGGTCAGTCACTGATTACTTATTTACTCAGTACGTAGTTTGTACACTGTATATGGATCATAGTTTAATAATACAATCTAAACTCAACATCAAGTCCTCTTATCACACCCCCACCCATTCTCCGTAACAACTGATTGTGGACAGAATTCAACATCAACCCTTTTCTGAATGTATTTTTAGGAAGAAATCATAAAACTTAGAAGTAAACCTGGTGTAGCTGTGTTGAACTTGATCAACTTGTCTCTCCACAGAAATTCTGGTGTGTATGGATTTTCCATGTTCTTCCGACAGCAGGTTTTCTACTCTGTGTTGGCAGCTCTCAAGCAAAGCAAGCAGCACACCTCCTGCTCCTAGCCCTCATTAAGTCAGGCACTAATAAGGTCTTGCATAGTCCTTGTGTCTGAAAACCTGGCAGAAATTAATGAATATATCTCATCTATTTACAGGATGGCTATATATCCTTGTGATCAAAGTCTGGCTCTATACTTGGGATCCCAGACTGAAGATGTGCACACTGAGCTCCAGTTCATTGTTTCTGCCACAAACTGGAGCCTGGTGTGCACATCTTCAGTCTGCTGTCTCAAGTACAGAACCAAGCTTTGATTACAAGGATGATTCCATGGTGTCTTCTGTCATTCCCTCTTGTCTTGGTACCACTCTGCCTTTGAAAATGCTGTGTTTGTCATACCTTTTCCTTTAGCAGGCACTAAGCAGTACCACTTACCTTAGGAGCCCTGTAAAAATGTCATGTCTTTTGGCTAATATAACACTGCCAGCCATCCTGTCCTTCAGTGGAGTGCAATACAGAAATACAAACATATTCTTAAATTTTGTCTTCTTTTGTTCCTGTCTGCATCTACCCCTATAGTCAGACATGCTCAGTTTCATAAATATGCTCTTTGACATCCTATCTATAGGATATATATAATACATATATCTAGATAGAAATATACTAAATACAGAAAAATGAGATTAACTCAAAGTAAGCAACAGAACAGAGCCTATGAAACTTAATCCAAACTCAGTCCACGCAAATGGAATTCTTTGCATCCACTTCAGTGAGCTCTGACTCAACTTTTAGACTGTAAAATTTGGATGTATCTGACCGAGTGTCTTTGCCTCTTCCCCCCAGGCTCCCTATGTCATCACTGATCTTAGTTAACATAGAGAACTGAAACTAGGTTGCAGCTCACCTCATCCTTCAAAAATAGTTGTTTGTAAAACAGAGATGCTGAAGTAGATGTCTACAAAGGTCAGATGAACCACAGCCTAAACTGTCTCTTTCATTCTACTGACTAAAAGAGAGAGTGAGGTGCTGAGAAGTAGACACCTACCCCTGAGATGCTGCTTGCCCTGAATGCATTGTGGTAGAACCTCTTATTCCTGCCTGAACCATACCATGGGCAGATACAAGACCATACCTACTATTCTACATTCAAGAAGGGGTGCCAGGAGGAAGAAAACAAACTAAAAACATGGACACTTTTGATAGAAATCCCCAGAAAAAACCCCTATTTGTGCAGTGCTGTGGATGACTACTTTCCACTGCAATCTAATGGGAAGTTGTAATGATTTGTTGGTTTATATCTTTACCAAGAGAAGAATGATGCAGCTGAAAAATAACCTGTTTTCAGTTTCATTTGTAGCAGTTTCCTGATCAAGCTCATGTGATGGAACTTTGCCTTTCTTGGTGGCAGCATGAATTTATACTAGACAGAAGCAATCAATCAGAGTTTTGAAGAAGGTGAGAAAGCATTAAAATGGAGTGTTTCCAGGCCCTGATGGTAATTAAAAAATACTGAATAACTCACACATTACATTCTCTGAATACCTCCTTTTATTTAGTAAATCACTTTAGAAATGAAGAAATTAATTTTACCAATGTATTACTTAGTCAAACTGGCTAATGAGTTGCTAATATATCAGCAAGTTACTGTGAGATGACTCTTTTGGATGCACTCAGATGTCATTGCCTCCTGTTATAGAAAGCAGAGATGTGCATGGTGGGAATCTGAGGTTTATTCTGCCCTTCTGCAGCTGTGGAGGTGAGATGCCTTCTCAGTGAATACTTGCCAATGCCAGTGTTAAAAAAAGAAAGAGAAAGACAAGTATTTGAAGGGGCAATTATCTAAATGAGTTGGAGAAACCTGGGATGACTAAGCTCCCAGTCCCTGGAGAATTTGTTCTGAGCACTTGGATGAATTTTAAAATGGTACAGCATCTTGAGTCTTAATAATATAGCCTTGCTCTTCTCCTGGCTCTAGGTAATTGTTGTTAAGTCCATTATTTACAAAAACCAAGGAAACTCAAGAAGGCAAAGTCACTAAACCCACTGCTGCAGAGCTGCCAGGAGCCTGAGAGCAGGTGAGAAGGCAGGTGTCTGCCTTCTGAGATGGACTTTCTTATCTGTCATGTTAGGGATGTTTCACTTTTAGCTCAGCAAATACAATTAATTACAGAGAAAAGAAAAAAGTTTTGGTATCTCTACCAAGATCAGTGGTAATTTATGAAGCTTTGGTTTCCTTCCTCTGATATATTAATGAACTGAATCTGAATCTTGACAAAACAAGAGATATCTCTGATTAAACTAACCACCAACATCAACAGGAAACATAAGTTCCCATCACTGGTTTACAGTTTTAAGTCAGTTTCTTCAGTGAACAGTGCTAGAGGTGCAAACATTTTGCTGCTTCAGGTTGGAGTCACAAGCAAATCTTGAACTGAAGCACAAAGTCAAATGTGGGTCTTGGGGCCCTTAGTCCTTAAGAAAATTCAGACACCTAAGTCAATTTCCCATATACCTCTTTAGTCAGCATTTGGAAGGCTGGACACTTAAAACTGGGTTCAGAGAAGAACTGACAGTAAGAACGAGGCACCTAAACCACATTACAATGAACACAAGAGGTGCAACTGGATCTTCATTGCAGCCTTTGAGAATTCAGGGATATCTGTCTCAGTAGCAGACCTGTAACTATGAATCTGCCTCTGAAGATAGGAACTAAAGTCAGCCCTTCATATCTTTTAGGAATGTGATGCCCCTGAAGCACTTGAACAGTTGGTGGCATGGTGTCTTGGGGAGGCTGCATGTTCAGTTCCCTCCTCTACCTGAGGATTTCACCTGCAGACCCCTAAGACCACTTCTGCAAGGCCTAGAATTTGTCAGTAGTTACAGAACAATGAAGTTAAATTTTCCTTTGTGAAAAACAAACCCAAACCCATAGAGTACTGTGACTATTACTCATATTTTTTCTTTTCCAGGGAACATCTGATCCAATTTAATTCAGTAAGTCCCATTCTACTCACTAATCTCCAGCCAACTTTTGTTTTTTTATTTTATTGCACATTGTGATTTACTGCACAGCTCTCTGTTCATTATTACTTAAAGAAGCAGTTGCTCAGATCTTTCTCTTGATCTTCTGCTCAGGAAAATACTTCACAGATGTGAACAGAAGTAAAACTATTACTCCTCTGAGAGAACTCTTTCCCAATTAAAAATAGTGTCTGTGAGGGAAATTATGATCTTGCAAACAGCTTCTGCTTCTAAGACAGACTATATTAACAGCACAAATGAGGCCAGGTTTCCTTACATCAAGTCTACTAATTGCTGCAAAAGCAATGCAGTAACTGACACAATTAATATTGCACAAATATCCTGGGAGGGCTTAAAAATGTTGAAATCCCTCATATGCATCCTTCAGCACTTAGAAGAACCTGATCTGCCCAGTGCATTCTAAAGCAAATCTATTTCCTTTTTGGGAAAAAACCATCTTGTTTGTTTTTGTTATGCAGAGGAAAGGACAAAGCAGAAATATATTTTCTTGTTAATAACCACAGTCGAAACCAGAGGGTGTTGCCACTGTTCATGGAGATGCTGCTTGGTCACTGTGGTCCTTCTTCCTCTCTTGTGCTGTATCTTCAGAAACCCAAGCAAAGCCTGCTGCAGCTCACAGTGGGGTCAGACTCTTCAGTTCTGGTGTTTGTGACCACCACATCTCCCACGAATCCTGGAAAACTAATATGCCTTGCAGATGTCTAGAGGTGCTAAGGAGCCAAAGCACTAAGTGGTCCTTCCTGGGGATCAAAGTTTTTTTCCCATCTAAGTTCACATAGTCAAAGAAGCCCATTATCTTTCTCCAATATGCAATTTACTTCTATTCAACAGACTGGCCCAGCTGATGATTTCTGTTTAGAAAGCCTTTGAATTATAAAAACAAATGTTCCACAGCTCAGGACTGAGACAGATTGTCTTGCACTGGGGAACTCAAGAGGAAATACTGTACTCTTGTCTAAAAAAAGGACATTGAAATAATATATCCAGGACTTTAGTATGAGCTGAGGCTCCAAATTTTAGGCAACCAGCTTTTGAAAGATACTGATTTAAGCCTTTAACTGCAGTGGTGACACTCAGCAAACAAGGTCCTCTCCTGGTGTTGCTTGTCTAAGAAGAAAGTTGCCCATGTACTAACAGCCAGCACGAGTATGCAAGCAACACTGATGCCAGGATATTATTATCCCCAGGAAACGCTTTTCACATTAACATGGTGCTTTAATGGCCCGTAATATTGCAAGAAGGCATTTCTACAAAGCAGAGAGAATTTAAGTACTGAGATAAATAACAGCAGGTGTCTTTCACCTGACTATTACTGCTACTAAAGCCACACTGGCACAGACAGGTTTGAACAAACACCCAGAGGACTTGAGAGACCTGAAACCCCACACAGGCAGCCTGAAGGGCAAGTGTCTGTGGAAGTTTTCTCCCAGACTGTGGTGAGCATAGTGCTGCATTCCTGTGGAAATTATTTTTTGTCTTTCAGTAGTTGTGGTTTTTCACTCAGGGAAGAGATAGAGGTTACAAACTTTTTTTTTTTTTTTTTTTTTTTTTTTTTTTAAACTCTTGCCATCTGCCTGTTTTTACAAAATGTGTAGGAACACTAGAGACTTCTGTTCCACACTAGAGATCTCTGTTCGTCTATCTGCCTTGGCTGAGAGGGGTTAAAGTCCTGCTGGGCATGTGCACACATAATGCCTCAGACTCATTTGTAGAGACCTGGCCACAAACATTGCAGAGTTCTCAGTAACATGTTATTTGAACTCTCCTTAAATTATCTAAATTTCTATTATATAAGTTCTTTTTTTTTCTCCCATGATGTAAATCATGACACAAATAAGATTCTCTTAAATTATAAGGTGGCCTTCAGCATCCAGCATTGTGAAACAGTGTTGTCTAAGACTTCTTGTTTTTCTTGGGTTCTCACTGGCTGGGGTCGTGTTCCCTATTGCATCTGATCTGCCTAATGGTGCAAATCTCTTGGAGGAGCTTACTTGTAAATCTAACTCTCTTGCTCAGTTGCAGCCATTGGACTTGACTTAGGAAACTGTCAATAGAGTTCACAGGACATAGGCCTATTGCAGATCTCAGCCTTGACAAGGAGCTGCTTGGGGTCTTCTGTCTCTTGGGAAATGAAACAGTCTTAAAATAGCATTAGAAATGATCCTTGGGGAAAGGAGGTTTCTGGCTGAAGAGGAGCCTTACAGCCAGGGTGTTTCTGCTCCTGAAGGCAACGGAAGGGACAAGCATAGGAGTTGGATATGCAGTGTGCATACATATATATATACCCCTCCCCGGGGGGTGGGGGAACTTTGTAATTACTGTTTTGAGCTTCCTAGGAAGTCTAGGAAGAAAAACATAAATCTCAACAGTCAAGTAATTTTTCTAACTCAGACCAGGTGTCAGGTAGGCTGTCATACGGCTCCAGCAGACAGAAGCAAGACATGACTTACAATCACCTTTTTATCCTTGTTCCTGCTGCTACTGAAGCCCTTTAAGTCCGATATTCTCAATGGTAAGGAAATTTGTTTCAACTGAGCCAAATCCCATTTGTCTGTCTAGATAGTGAGAACAAATACCAGCTGTAGATCATCTTGGGTCAGAAGTAGATTTTTAACTCCATCCTAGTCAATACGTGAACATGAAAGCTCCTTCTCACCCCCAGCTTCATAAACACAATAAAAAAAAGGTTTAAATGACCCATGAGATCTGGGATTCTGGCTCAGATCTATATTACCATTGATTAAATCTAGAGTCAGATTGTAACATAAATTTAGGACAAGTGCAAGACCATAATTATACCTTACTGGTTGATAAAAAGTTAAAAGCTTTACATTTAATGTAGAATTATGGTACCCATGATTTTTAATGAAATACTTTCAGAAATTATTCTACCAAGGTAGATAACCTCTTTGTTCATGAATATAGATAACTACTGAATTGTAAGAATTTCTCATCCTGTCAAGCTTTTCTAAGTACTTAGCCACTAATTGTGAACCAAAATAAAAGGACACCTGCTGAAATAATTATGAAAGGATATGCAACTACAATCTGCCTCTGATCAGATGGATGGAGCCAGTATCCTACATTAGCAGAGAATACAGTCTAACACATTTTATATGGCTAGGGTTGGAAGAGACCTTAAGAATTAGCCTATTCCTACCAGTTCCATGGTTCTGGTATTGATATTATTTGCTCACAAATAGATCTGGAATATTTCTACACAATTCAGTTTGTAGTGCTATTATAAATCAGTTAGGAGGCTAAAATTGGATCTTCACAGTCAGTAATGATTTAATAACTGTAAATTCAAGATAAAATTCCTTTCAGAATTTTGTCTACCTATTTTTGTCTAACCATTTGTTGTACCCCTATAAGCTTGCTTTTTTTGTTGTTGTTGTTTGGGGTTTTTTTTGTTATTTTTTTAAAGGATGCTGAAAATGTCTATTAGTTTAAATTAAAAAAACAAAACAACTACAAATCCAAGGTGCAAATATCTTCAAAGTCCTCCAGGTGAAATCCTGTAAAGCTGGGAAAATACTGCTATGTGCCCTCCTCTTGCATCCAATATGTTATCCTGTACTGGAGATGGGATCCTGAAGTGTTGGCTCAGATGGCTTTATGTTTTTATTTACAACAACAGTATTATGTTAAGGGCTTGGTGTTATCCTGAATTTAGGTTCCATAAAGCTTGTCCTCGTGCCTGAAAGGTCCTGCTGCCTCTCTGGCTGGCAGTTCTGGCCAGAACACCATTGCTTTCTATTAATTTGGCCAACTGTTACAAAAAGAGCACACAGCTGTGCCAGCCCTGGCAGGATACATCTCCTTCTTCTTGCCCCTGTAGTTTTGAGGAGCACATCAACCACGTGCTCTGCATTTCCCACCTACTTGCTCCCATCTGGCTCCTCCAGAGATGAACAAGAAAGAGGGAGCCAGCCATAGCTTGTCCTGCTGCTGATCTGGGTAGTGCCATGCAGTGACTTGTCTGTTGTCGCATCATAATTCGGTGACAATGGGATTGCTTTTGCAATCCCAAAGTCACTAACTACAAGCTGTTTTCTTTTATACCCAGACTGAAGAATAGATACAGAGAAATGCATATGGTTGTAGATCCTCCTGGGACCCTGGGGCACAGCTTGGTTTCTATCTGCAGTTCCATCCTAAGCCTGTGCCAAAAGGCCATAGTGGGTAAGGTCTTATTTGCTCTTTCTCCTGAGCAGGTTGAATTTTCAACCTTGAGGCTACACTCCAAAAGTCATTTGCTTTCCTAGATCAGGAGCCATTCTTGTGGTTGTACAGATATGGTATTTTTATTTGCTGAATTACAAATGAGGCTCGTAGATGGGTGAGGAATATTAATTGCACTATTTTAATTCCATAATGAATACTAGGGAGCAGTCTATTTGCAGCCAAGGAGAGTCTCTTCTAATCGCAGAGTGAGTAGAAACTGGAAATGGGTGGAAATCAAAAGCCTGTGACCTTTGAGAGCCACAAACCGCTTGCAGTTATGTCTCACAGGCATCTCCTCCCATGGGGAAATGTTGCAAACTTCAGTTTTATTGGTTTCTTTAAGCCTCAGATTCTTTAAAACTGGATGTTAGTAGAACCCCGTGGCTCTGTGTTAAGGATCTCTGTAGCACCCTGTGGGTGCTGGGATCTTTAACCTCACAAGCAAAACTGCTCATGTCTTGTTCACATGTATCCTGCCTCCAGCCTTTCCTTCCTGCCCAACAAATTCAGATTTGAGGGATGGAAGAGCTAGAATGGGGTATTTTACCACTCTGACCAGGGTTGCTCCTGTCAGTCCTCCAGATTCTGGCTCTGCCACCCCACACCACGCGCCTTTCACCGCTTCCCTGGGAATCGCCCGGCGGTCTCAGGCGTGCTTGGCTTTGCAGCAGAGCTTCTCCAATTTGTTTGTTATTTTTCCTCCAGCTTTATTTATGAAAGCTGCCTGCTGCAACACCCTCCCCCTCATCACCAACTCTTTTCTCTCCATTTTGTTTCCTGCCGAGTGTTTCACCCTGACACACCAGATAAAGACAGGAGTGAGGAACATCTGGCCCTGGCTACAGAACATCAGCAAGAGGCTGATCTCTTAGAGATGAAATAAGATTTTTTTTCCCCTCATTGCAGGACCTTGCTTTGGGATGTTCAGGGCTTCCTGCAGCCAGCAGCCCCCGGCTGGGGCTTCTCTCTTCCTAATGCAATTACAGTCTGCAAACGTTTAAAGGCAGTTTCTTTTGAGCTAGCCACATGCTTCAAATTGTTATGTGGTTAACCACTGAGAACAACCCCCCACACAAATACCTACGGATCAACTTGCTCCAGCCAGGGTGGTAGCGGTGGGGGCAGAAAGGGAGGGGGGAGGCTTCCTCATTTTGCTTTTGATGAGAAGAAAATAGAGTTTTCTTTTGACTTTTCCAAACTGCCAGCAGCAGCCGCAATGTGGTGCGTGATGGTTGTTGTCATTTGCACACTTGTGCAAGTTTTCTGCTGATGAAAGGAGCCTTGTTTGACAGCTGTGGCCATGTACACCATGGGCCAAGTCCTCTGCTGGTGTAAATCAGCTCATCTGGTGAATGGGAACTGAAAACGCAACCTCCCCTCTGAGCGAGCTGTGCGAACACCAAGCTGGGGAGAGACTTCTGAGCTTTGACGCTGCCCTATCCTTCATCCCTTAACTCTTATAAAAGTTGAATACTTTTCTGCTGACTCACAGAGGCAGATGGATTTTGTTAACTCTAGCCAAGACAGAGAAGGATTCACAAAAAGCATCACTGCCTTTTGGAGCTCTCAGGGGGAATCTGAACCCTTCTTTGGGATAGCAGGGGACGAAATGAAGAGCTTCACATCACAGCCTGCACTGCATGGATGGAGTTTGGCTCATGAGTACCACATGGGAGGAAAGCATGGGCTGGGCTGAGCCTTGCTGATGCTAATCAGTGTCAGAAATAATGAAGCACACTGTCATTCCCTCCCCCACCTTGTGCCCTCTCACTGAAGCACTGCAGCTCCCCAAAGCCCAAGAGAGACTTAAAGCCAGCAGAAATGGAAAAGCAAACACCCCAAAACAACCACAGAGCTCAACACCCCTCCGTAATTCCATCACCTCTACCTAAATCTTCTTAAATTACAGAGGTTTTTAGTGCAGTAAATTAACTTCCCTTTACTTGCATTTCCTTGTATTTTTGAGGGCTAGAAAGGCCCTGAAGAGTAAATTGTCTTCTAAATCAAATACTACATGAGGACAGTTTCCAAACATGATGGCATACTGTTCATGAAGCACTCATGGCAGTGGACCCAGGTGGAAATAAGGAGAAATATTTTTCCATGGGCCAAATTTAAGATTCATCTTAAGTTTATTTTCATTTCTAAAATGGAGTATTAAAGACTCTCTAAGGTGGCTATAAGAGTTTTGAGGGAAAAGCTGCAATCCAAAAATGATCTGTTTTGCTCAGGCATGAAACAAAATTGTGCACTTTGATTTTTTGTGGAAAATGGTTTGAAAAGGAGAGATTAAAAGCTTTGAATGTGGGGAACTGTTTCAGTGAAAGTGGTTTAGATTCTCTGGCCCATTTATCATCTGAGCAGAGAAACATCACTGAGTGTATGAAGTTAGCTCTGCAGGATGCTATGCCTGTCAAAACTGTTTATCCGAACTTGCCAACAACAGCAAGAAAAGCAGGAGGACTGGCAGTGGTGATGGTGAGTAAGTTGGACACATGGAGTGAGGGTGCATGAGTTGGACCTCCTCACTGATGCAGAAAGGAAAAAAGAGGGAGGGAAAGAACATTAAAGTAGGACGGGTCTATTCTTAGAGAGTTTAATGGCGCAATTGGCTAAAAAAAAATAAATTATCTTTTGCAGACTTTCTTCATGGACAACTGAGCAGATGGGTCTTGGTGGCCAGTTAGTCCAGGTGTAGATGACAGCAGAAACAGCTGTAGTGAGACACTGGCACATGAACATTATTAGCAGTAGGTAGCTGATTTGGGAATATTGCACATAGATGATTCAAAACTACTGTGATAATCACTTATTAAGGATCTTGAGTGCTTGGTCTAGTTATATGAAAAGATATAAAAAAATCCCACTGTATAGATCAAACAGAACCTTAAAACCATGTAAGGGCTATCAGGACAAAAAGAAGAAAAAAAAAAAGAGGGGGGGGATGGGGAGAGAATTCAGGTTTATAAAAAGAAACATGCACACAATGAGTTGAAGGTTGTGCTTCTGCACTTCCTGGTCTGGGTGTGAGCAGAAGAGGAAATACCAAAATACCACCAGAAAAACTATTCCCACAGCATTTCCAACCTGACTGAAACCAGAATGTTCTGACAGACCTGAAAAAAAGGGGGGGAAACCCCACAACTGACCTAGTTGCAAGCATCATGCTCTTTGGAAAGCCAATAAAATTTCAAGGGTGTTCCTGCCCATGCAGGGGGGTTGGAACTAAAGGCTCTTTGGGGTTCCTTCTAGCCTGAACGATTCTAGGATTCTATGATTCTGTTATTTGGGTAGACCTAGAGAAGTCTTTGTATTTTCTGTGGTTCACTGATCATTGGTTGATGATGTTCCAACTCTTCTGCCAGCTTTGAGAGAAGCACTTTTCCGCTGTAGCCAATCTAATTGCATCCATAACCACAGACCAACAAATTTCATGTTAACCACAGAGCAGGGCTTCCTGTTCTGGTCTAACTCAGGTGAGGGGTTCCTTGTCTTCCTATACCCTACAATGAGAAGCTAAACCTATGTGCAGAGCAAGAGCTGGCATTTCCATGCACAAAATGCCATCAGTTTCAGTGTTGCTCCATTTTAATAATTAAAACTGAATTCCTGAAGGCTGGCAAGCAGAGAAGACAGGAGTTTGTTCTGGCTGGACTCACAGAAATCTTCTGCTGATACCAAAGGAAGCCTTGAAGAGAGCAGCAGGTCACATTCAAAGGGTTGTGGGGAAAGACAGCACACCGGGCAATTAGTTAAAACTTTGGGTTTGGAAACTCTGCAAAGAATTTGGAAAAGGGCTCTTTCTCTTTATGGGTATAAAGAAAGGTAAGTATTCTGTCCTGTTAACCCCAAGGAAATTAAATGTTAAAGTGTCTTGATTGATGTGCAGTATTATGCACTAGAACTGAGGACATACAGTCTAAGGATAATCAGGACTAACGTAAAAGTATTGTAGAAAGCTGCTTTTCCTATAGATGTTTCCTAACTTCTAAGCAGTTACTGAATCAACCTTTTTTTCCCCGAAACTGGAGAATTGAATTCCTAGAGCAGCTCCAAAGAGCAGCTCGGGAGTGTTCAGCACAACCACAGCCTCCAGCTGTGGGACAGAACAGAAGTTGCAGCAGTCATAATGCTTTATCTTCCACATCTTACTTGTCACACTTCCATGGATGCCAGCAATGAAATCTGCTTCAAAGAGGTCTGAGAAGAAGACTTGTTCTTTTCAGATGCTGAGTCACCAATTTTGAGACCGGACAACTCATTGCACTTGCAACCACAGTTTAACTAAAACCACCTAAGGCTAATAATGTCATCATAGCCTCTCACATCCAAAAGTGAAGCTAAAACCTTTGCTAAGCCTCACATCTGAATGCAGCTTTCCAGTTCATTCAGAACAGCATAGCACTCAGCATTTTCCCTCCAACAACAGAAAGCCCCTTTCTGGCCTCCCGGAACATTGCTGCATGAAGTAGGTTCTCACTACTATTGCAAACTTATTTAAGAGACAATAGGAGAAAGAGTTGGCACATGGATTCTTCTTGCCTTTGTAACTAGGTCCTTCTTAAAACTTAAATCTAGATCAACAATAAAATATAAAAGGCCAAGGAAACATGAAAAGATACTTTAAAAATTCTCATTTTTCTTTTAAGATTAATTTTGACTTAGCTACTTTGCAATTTACACAATGGGGCCCCATTCTGCAAGATGTTTCTTTCATGAGCTGTTATTAAAGTCACTGAGGTTGTTAACGAGAGTAAAAGTTACTTACATGAATAAAGACTTGCAGAATCTGGCCTTACACATTTTACTACAGTAAAGTTTACGTAGAAGTTATCCAAGCTACAGAGCAGCCTGTACTTTTAGGAATTAAAAATGGACTTCAGTTGTGGATTTTTTTGGAAAAACTTCTAAGTCAAGCTTCATCAGTCTGCTTTTTGCAGTTTGCCCAGCAGCTACACCGAATGGACTTGCCCAGCCTTTGTCCCCATCCCAGAACTGCTCAATACCAACCACGCTCAGCCCCAACGCGTTGTAACTCACCAGGATGCATGCAGTCTGAATTCCCATTCCAGATTTGGTCCTCAAACCTAAGGCCATTATTCCATCTCAGACTAAAATAAATTCTCCTGTGAGCAGCTGAAAAAAAAGAGTGTTTCTTCAGGTTTTCTCACCACAAAAAGATAAAATAAAGCAAAATATAATAATGAAAAAAAAAGAAAATCCAGTGTACGGTAATCCCCAGAGTTCTGGAGTCTATGAGTGCTGATCTGCATCCATAAATGTCCTGACCGGTGAGGAGACACAGGCACTACAACTGGAAAGAGAGCAGGAAGGAAAACCTACCATGTGAACAAAGTGGAAAAAAAAAAAAAAAAAAAAAAAGGAGAGAGAAAAAAAGGTCTGCTCGGTGGATAGCACTTGGGCTGATAGCAAGGATTTCAGGAAATCCAAACACTCAGGCAGGAAATCTGAACACTGGATAAACATGCCATAATCTCCACAGATACAGTCAACGTGCTGCCTCTCCTGTTAACCCTTTGCCTGCCCAGTGCTGAGGCTGAAATCAGATATGCAATGCCTGGAAACACAGAGCTGCCTGGGGGGCTCACATGCCTGAGCAGCAAACCTGCCCTCTCCTTTGCTTGCTGCTCTGGCAAGGGTATTTTCCTCCCTTTATTTATACAGTTAAAACGTTAAAAAGTGTGTTATTTTACACTTCTGAGAAGGAGATGATATTGTACCCGAAGTTCTGCAACACCCCCTGAATGCCTTTGTGCCACCAGCTGTGGCTACCTGGTAGAGTCCTGAGTAAGTTTTACCTGCTTTTCCCTCTCTCTTTTGCTGTAGTGCAAGGTTTATATGGCTGGATGTGGGGTACTTGAATGGACCAGGGATGATTTACTCCGGGGCTGGTGCAGGGGTGAGGAAGCAACTCAGAGTGTTCTTAAAGGAACAGGGGAGTTAGAAAACTCCCTTGATGCCATTTTGTGAAGGAACTGAGGATCAAACTCTGCAGTGTCTATTAAAATTAAGTTGAAAACTTTTTGTTGCTTGTTTCTGCAATATGGACTTTGCTCTTTGTGCCTTTGGTTCACTACCTATCATTAAAAACAGCACTTTTGGTTTTTTTCTTTGAAGCTTCTGAATTGACTTTTTAAAAATAACCAACCCTGGTTAAACTAATATTGTAGAAGTCCTAGCTAGCTACAAAAGCAAGAAGAATCAATAATCATAGAGCTGACCCCTTGTCATCATAGATGTAATAAATAAAGTGAAGTTTACATAAGAGTTGTTCAAATGAAGTCCATTGGACTGTGAGCACACACCATTAAGCCCTTGAACATTTACAAGATGGAGTCTTCACTGTGTTTGCTGTAGGAGGACAATTGCAGGCTTCACTGCTTTTCAGAGGTTACTGACTCCTAAGGCAAGGGCACAGTTCCAAAAAATGCTTTTTCTTTCTTATAATTGACTTTTGGGGATAGTCCTGCCTAAAGCATGCTGGAAAGAAAATGTCTTGTCTTCATATTTTCTGGTTCTCTGAGGACCTCATAGCTATTAAAACATGATAAAAATTAGTACCTTGAATTTCACTTTGTCATTTGCTGGTGGAAGTAATTAGACACAGCGGTAATATCAACCAACTGGTGCCCTTGCTTAAGGCTTTGGCAATTAGCTCATCTGAAATAGCCTTGATGAAGTCCCACATGCAATATTAACCTCTATCATTATATTAAGGTTCTCACTAGGAACAAAATAGCACTACTAGAGGAAAAGGCTTCCTTCAGCACCTTCTACTTACAGTGAGTTTCTGCTTATTCAGGACATGGTTTAGTGGTGGATTTGGCAGCTTGCTAGATTAATAGTTGGACTTGATGGTCTTAAAGGTCTTTTCCCAACAACATTATTATTATTTCATTCTATTATTTCAAGACATAAGCTCTGGCAAACCAGAATCGGTTTTCCACCATTCCCTGGTCGAAGCCAGGCTTGGAAAGCACATCTTGTCTACTGAGATAGGTAGTATTGGCCAAGTGATGCTGTGAGGAGCCTGGCAGCAGAGATAGTGTAAAATGGGTATTTTGGAGCATCCCAGCCTAAGGAAATCTCCTTTGGTCTCTAACCCAGTACTGAGTCAGGAAACTTCTTTCAAGGAGGGTCCTCAGGTTCCCGTCATTCTCCTACTAGTTTTTAAAATTCATGAGGCCACTGGTGGAGAATGGACCCTGTAAGTATGGCTGGAGCACTGGTGGCAGCATCTGCACAAAGAGCTGGGAGAACAAAAGCTTAGCTTTAAAAGCATGAAGTCATTCCCCTTGCCCAACATGTGCTACGTGAAACAAGTACTAAATGGTTGCTTGGTGATGTCAGGAGGGAACTGGTGGAAAAACGGGGAAAAATTAAAACATGTCAGGGTCTGATTTTTTTTTTTTCTTGTTCCATAAGCTTTGCCAGTGAGCTATTTCAGTTATTCACTTTTTTTCCATAGAAGTTCTTCTGTTGTCACATTTTTTTCACCTTCCTCTTTTCTTTATTGCCACTCTTTCCAATAGTGAAAGGAAAGCAAAAATAGAGAGAGACTAAAGCACAGCCTTTGAATTTCAGTTAAACTGGGAAAAAGTGAAAATAATCATAGTGAAAATATGCATTTTGAAAAAAAATGCCTTGTAAGAGTGAGAGACTTTTCATTTGAAAACGTTCAAGCAGCTCTAGAAAAAAAGAAGCTGGGGGAAGTGGGATATAATTTATTACCACTAACATGTGCTGTAAATTAGTTAGAGGTAGGCAAACATTCCCTGCTAGGGCACAGTTAGGTCAAGGTGAGAGGGGATAAAGCAATAATTAAAAAAACCAGGATCCTCCAGCTACTTTCAATAGGCTGTAAACAGAAGAGCAAGTGCTTACTGCAAAACTGTTTCTTCGCCTAAAAAAATTGCAAAGGGGGAAAAAAATTAGTCATTTGTACGTTCAGTAGAAAATTACTAGTTTATAAATCAATGCCAATGATTTGCCTATAGAATCACGGAAAGTATTATTCTTTTCTGCTTTTCTTGTTGGTTTTTTTTTTTTTGTTTGTTTTTTTAAAAAAGTTAACAGAGGTTGTGCTTATCATGAAGTTTTTATTTGATGACAGATTTCTGTTCAAAAACTCTGCTTAGAGGTGTTACTGTCAGTCCTGGTAAAAGGGATAACAGGGACAGCATGGTAGATAGAACAAAGGTGACAGAAATAAACCATAGAGAAACATTTCAGTAGAAACAGAGTAGAGAGAAAACTTCAAACTCAGGCCAGCAGAATTATCAAAGCTAAGAACTGGATAAAGATTCCTGAAGGGGCACAGCAGCTGCAAAAAATCTCATACACCTAAGAAAAAAACGCCAGTGGCCTTACTCAATGCAGATGTGAAGATGCTTGCCTTTAAATTGGGAAAAAACCCTCCACCACATCCACCCTTGATGTACCCACAGCAGCTGAGCTTTCTGCTCACTTGCTCTGTATCCCCAGGTGGTAACTTTCTGTGGTCCTGATAACAAAATTCTTATTTCTTCTACAAAGAACTCTGTAGCTACTGACTTAAGGCAAATCAATTCATTAAAGATTAAAGAACTTCAGCTATGTATGTGAAAGATAAAGCACATGGAATTGTGATCGAGATTGTGAATAAAATGCTTGTGAAAGAGCTATCATTAACCTATGAGGCCCCAACCTCTGTTATTTTTCACGCTTCAATCACAAATCTTATAAATAGTTAGGAATTTTTTTTCCTCAGTATAAATTTGAAATGAAGATAAGTTCTCCAATTTTCACCACTGTTTATTGGATTTGGAGAAGATTTCAGTGCATCAATTAAAACATTTGGAGAAAGAAATCATAGGTCCCAGTTTTGTCACTCCTCACCCTTCAGTCACCCTCAGGCTTTACACCCTTGAAGAAAATTACTTAATATATTCACACGAAAGTAATTTACTTTCCCTTTGAGCTTGGCCAGCCCTGAGAGCTCAGCAGTCCCAGACCTCTCAGTAGCTACCACAAACTGGATGCCAGAGAAATACTGTGACACACTTAGACAAAGTTCTGCATTCACACTATGACTCTATCTGGATTTACAACAACATATGCTAAAATTTAGCAAACATTAGAGAGAGTAGAAAACACTAACCAAAAGGATTTCATAAACACTGACACAACTTACCATAAGCTATAAACACTATTTTTCTTGCAAAGCTTAAGTAATGAACTGGTTTAGAGATTTCTTGCTGTGCTACAGAACATATCTCTTTGTGCACTGGCTTTAAATTTTAAGATGCTTGGAGATCCCTGCCAATTTTTTTACTAGTCCACTCCTTCCTACATGTCTGGTTGAGGAGGTTTACTTTTGAGACCAGCATCCCTGCTGGCAGTGTTGCACTGGGGGAAGCACCGAGCCCCCTTCATCCAGCAGCAAACCATATGCTCTTACATTATACAAGAAACATTGCCACTTTCCCCACTGTTCATTCAGTGAAATACAGCAGAAGCTGTGTTTCTAACCAGTTTAATAACATGTTTGTACATTTATTAAGTAAATAGCACCTCTTAATGTTAAGAAAAGGATCCAGGCATTAAAAACTCCTTTGACAAGAAGTGCTTGACCCTTCGTGGCAACTACAGGCTGTAGCAACATGATTGATGCTGTGCTTGTTTCATTTAAGCTGCTTTTACATTTTAATAGTGTTGGGGTTTTTTGTTTGGTTTTGTTTGTGTGGGGTTTTTTAATAGGAAAAAGCCCCTATGAAAAATGAAATATTTTCTTGTTTGCCTCTCCTTTTCATCCTCTCTTCCTCACTGCAATGGCAAAAAGGTGGAATTTTTTCATAATTCTCTTTTTTTCTCTCCTAATTTTGTGAAAAGAAAAACCAATGATGTGTCCAAAAATTTTTTTACAAGCTGTGCTCAAAATATCCTGTGTAAAAATGTAACCAGTAAAGGTACAAAGGATAACAACTGCAACCTAAAGACATCCCCATGGTGCAAGTGTATCTGCTGGCTTCATATTTGCCAGAGATTTGTGGAGACTCCAGATAATGTTCAGAGACAACTATAAATTAAATTATACACCACAGACACCAGTAATAATGAAATGCTGCTGTGTGGAGAGAAGGCTGAAATTTTAATTTTTGAGTCTTTCTGCATTGTTCTCTGTAGTAGCTTCCAGGACGTCAGTTGTGCTGAAAGGCTGGGTTAGGTGGACCCCTTGGACATGCTGTGAGCATCACACCAGGCTTGTTCTTCCTTTATCATCAAAGTCTTCTCAGCTTCATTTCTAAAAATGGGCAAAAAAAGATTCCTTCTCAGCATCAGGTGTCATCAATTTGTTGCTGAAAACTTAAATGACAAACAAAACACGTGAATTCCAGACATTAATAAACACTGTGTCAAACTGTGAAAAACACTATGATGAATGCCCAGGTGATCAACAGATTGGTTTAGCAATTATGGAATTTTTGGAAAAAAAAATCAAAGCCTCTCATGATCTGAATCTTTGGGAGTCATATGAGCAACAATTTTAAGCACTGTTTAAGAATGACAACTAGAAGTATACATAAAAATTAGTGCTAAAATTCTTGTCAGTCCCTTATCACAAAGAACTGAGCATTCAAAAATATGGATGGATGCCATGAGACTTGTCATAGACATGTGAGAGTCAACACTGCTATAAATTCTGCAGACTTCATATGCTGTAAGCACAAAAGGCCACAGGAAAAAGATTATCTGTATTTCCAGTTACAGCTTTTGGAAATAGGTGATGGCCATCAAAGAAACATGTTTACAGTGAGGAAGATAAAATCAGAGACAATTTTTTCCCCAATATAATCCTTTTGGCCTTTAAATGTTTATGTGTATGCATATGTGTGTAGTCAAAATCCGAACCCTTAAATGCAGATGAGGAAAGAGAACTGAGAAAAAAAGCAGAAGGGTAACATACAAGCCTGGACTGTTATGACCCTGAAGCATGTAGATGAAAAATATATGGCCCAGCAGAAGGTTGGGGCTGCTGCAGAGAGATGAGTGTTTTGCAGGGAGAAGCCAGGTGGTGGGTCTGGTTCCACTAGATCCAATGAGTCAGTAATTTCTGTATCCCATACTCCAAGGGGCTGTAGCTCCTGTCCTCCCCTCCCACTCAACCATCACCAGAGCAGTCTGATGGCTTTTGGGAAGAAGAGCATAGTGATTAGTGAAGAGACTCAGGAGGACTGCAGAACTTCCCCAATAGAGGAATGGGTTCTGTTGCTGTCTCATTTCCATATTTCTCTCCATCACGTTGCTGTTCTGCATGGCTGTATTCCAATTAAAGGCTTCTTGGGAAAAGTTCCTTCAGTTCTTCTGTGGGAGACGCTGGCTGCCTTCATCCCACTTGCTGTGGGTGCCTCTGTGAGTGTTCACTGGTGGAAGAGCTCATCCTGGCTCACTTGTGCTCTGCCACTTTATCATCAGAGGTTTCAAACACTGCAGTATTACCCTGACCACACATCTGTTTTAGGGCTACACTGCACAACCATGAAGAGGGGCCATAGGACACCAAGCAAGAATTAATCCTCTTTTTGAATGACTCTTCATGTGCCTAAATTTCTTGGGTTAAACATTTCACTTTTCTTCTTTCTAGTTGCAGCACACACTGCCTCACTAGCTTTGGGCTTCAGAAAGAGGTGTCCTTATCTCCTGGTGCTCAGGGCAACCATGCAGTACTGTTCATATTGTGCATCTTATACAAATGAGGGATCATGACTTTTCCTCACGTGGAGGTCAGATGAGTGTTCTGCTATTCAATTTTTTGTTACTCAGTGACTAAAGGTCAGGGGTTTATAACCTATTCCTAACACCTTAACACCTTCTGACCAGCATTTCTGGGGCCCCAGAGCACACTGCCCCAGTGGTGCCCATGAAGGTTGGTGTGGCTTGCCCCTTCTGATTGCTTTCCATCCCCAGGAAGCAGCTTTTGTTGTTAGTGAAGATTCCTTAAGCAGATTCATGAATGAGGCTGAGTTCAAGCTCTTATACTGTCCCAGACTTCATTTAAACTGACAAATCACAAGGAACTTGCAAACTGCTTTCTAGTTGTGTTTTGGCTTCATCCCAACCTGGAGCAGGACCCAGTGATGTGCATTAACCCCACACCCCACATACACTGCCCCCCACCTTCTGATCAAGCAAGGCACAGACTGGGTCCCTCTCAATACGTCTCTTATCTTGATGAATTTTGTTTCAGAGCAGGGTCTGTTTTCTTATTAGGGACTTCATGTTGGTTGTGCTTGCACTATCCATAAGGACTGCATCTCAACTTGCAGTTTATGGTCTTCCCCAGACTGAAGCCTGAGTGGAGGCCAATGTCCCATCAATAGAGATGATCAATAGAACAGAATATTTCAGTTGGAAAAGACCTACAGTCTTCATCTGGTACAACTGCCCACTGACCAGAAATTAAAGCATGTTGTTAAGGGCATTGCCCAAACACTTCTTAAACACTGGCAGGTTTGGGGCACTGTTCCAGTGTTTGACACCCCTCTCTGTAAAGAAAGACATTGAGGTGCTGGCAACAAAGGGCAATAAAGCTGATAAAGGGTCTGGAACACAAGTCTTATAAGGAGAAGCAGAGGGAACTTGGGCTGTCTAATTTGGAGAAAGGGAGGCTGAGGGGAGACCTTATCACTCTCTACAAATACCTGAAAGGAGATTGCAGCAAAATAGGAGCTGGTCTCTTCTCCCAAGTAACAAGAGATAGGACAAGAGGAAATGGCCTCATGTTATTCCAGGAGAGGTTTAGATTGGTTATTAGTGAAAAATCCTTTGCTGAAATGGCTGTCAGACACTGGAACAGGCTGCCTGGGGAAATGGTTGAGTCACCATCCCTAGAGGGATTTAACAGACATGTAGATGTGGTGCTTAGGGACATGTCTTAGTGATGGAAATGGCAGTCTTAGTTTTGCTGTTGTACTTCATGATCTTAAAGGTCATTTCAAACCTGAGTTCTAAACCTCCCCTAGTGCAGTTTTTGAGCCCTTCCCACACATCTTATCACTAGATACCAGGGAGAGGAGCTCAGGACCTCTCTCTCCTCCTCCCCTCCTCAGGAAGCTGCTTAGGGCAATGTGGTGGCCCCTCAGCTTCCTATTCTCTAGAGCAGACAAAGTCAAAGTCCTTAGTCACTCCTCACAGGACATGCCTTCCAGCCCTTTCAGCAGATTAAGTGGCCCTTCTCTGGATGCATTCGAGGGTCTTCACATTCTTCTTAAATTGTGGAGCCCAGAACTTCACAAAGAACAGTCAATTGCCAGGGGGGAGCCCTATGCTAACATGTCTGCCTCAATTCTCCATGTACAAATGGGGACAATCACACTTGATGACTTCACAACACATGACTTGGATATGCTGCAGGCTTAAGCATGAGCTGTAAGGGTGGGATACAATTATGCCATTTCTGCCATGATGGCTGTGGTGGTCAAATTGGATTCTTCACTGTAAAGAAACTAGAGAAAATGTCATGTGAGGTGGACTGAATGACATCAGTTTTCCTCCTCTTGCTTCAACACTCTATATATGTTCAATATGAAAGCTTGATTTTGTTTCATAAAATGTGCAAGAGTGTAAAAGATTGCATTCTTCTGTGGGGGAGATCCAAACAATGATTTCTAAAATGGGCCTGAGATCAACAGCCACTGCTGTTTGCTGTGTGAAAAAGGAAAGGAATATTAATTTCTGTGGGAGGAGGAGCTGTACCTTAAAAAAAAAGGTTGCTATTGAATGCAAGGCTGGTTTGGAAAGCTCATATAATTGGAAACACATGTTCCTGGCTGCAGGCAGACAGCACATACACTGCAGAAGAAAAGTAATAATAGAAAAGACATGGAGTATTTGAAAATATAGCAAAGTAAGTCAACATTTTACAACTCGTTAATGGTGAATGTAGCTAAAATTTTGTTTCGTTTTGTCATTAACCTTAAAAGCACAAATAGGTGTTCCAATGTACACCAACTTTATGATAAAATAGAAAGACCAGGTATGTTGGATGATAGTATTACATAAGGAGAATATTTTAGTGAGCTATCTGAACAAAAATGACTCATAATGATAGAGCTGACTATTTTATTTTAAACACAAAATGTTGTGAATTACTTAGCACCTAAAAATAACACGCCCCCCCTTTTAACTTTCAATGAACTGTGTTGACATTGCAGGAGTTTCTAACTTTTTCAGCAGAGCAAATCATCTGTCTTTCATATGAGCCTGGTAATGCAAATATCCCTTTTCAGGCCAAAACCAAAGCACACATAAACCCCCTCACACCCACAATCCCTTTGGTTTGCAGCTTTTTGTTCTGCCTCTCTCCCTTCTCAGGTAGTAAAAGCCAAAGCAGGAAGGAAAGGCTGTGAAAATCTGCTTGGAAAAATGAAAATGTGATGTACCGTGTAGAATACAGAGCTGGGCTGTGAGGGAGTGCATATCGGTCACTTAAGGCTGTGTGGGCAGAGCTGTTGCAAACCTGCCTCTTCCTCATCCTTGAAGCTAAGTCTCTTCCCATCCCTGTTAGATATGTGGAGATGTGTTTCTCCTTGAATCATCCCTGATTTTCCTTCCCTCTCTTCTCAGCAGGGGTGAGTTTGCCAGCTCTCTGATTTCTGTGTACTGTCCCACTTCTAGTCTAGATCAGTCCTGGGCTGCTCTGGGCTGTCCTATCCTATGTACTAAGGTTGTCTCAGGCAATTTTTGTCATAAAAACCTAGATTTGTCTGCAAACTTGCTGGCTTTCAAAGATGTGAAGGGCACATCCCTGTCTGAAAAGACACCACTGTCAAATTTCAGGTTTTTCTAATGGAGGGAAGGAGTGAATTTCACAAACAAGGCTCCCACAGTGCTGTGGGGGCAGGGAGAGGAGGTGGAAAAGGAGCTTTCCCTGCAACTTCATCATCTCAAATGACTCAAACTTTTAAACTTCCAGAAAGAAAAAAATATTTAAAATAGATCAGCCTGAAACAGATAGATAAAGTGGAAAGTGTGGCACAAAGAGATACAGCTTCATGAAATAATTTTCTCAATTTTTTTATATGGTTGAGGCTGTTTCAGTGATGGATGGTACTTTCTGCAACATTGTCATCCAAAAGCCACTAGATTCAACAGGGAGCTTTCCCTCAGCCTCTGTGATCTTCAAGTCAGACTTCTGAATCATTTGGTGCTGTGCCTTTTATTATATTCGTGGGGAATACAACCATGCATCAAAAGCCAGTTACAATGGTGCATCTCAGGAGAGAGAATTTTTTTAGAGCAGGTAGTGATAGGATGAGGGGGAATGGTTTCAGTCTGAAAGAATGGAGATTTAGATTGGGTATTTGGAAGGAATTCTTCACTGTGAGGGTGATGAGACACTGGCAAAGGATGCCCAGAGTAGCTGTGGATGCCCCCTCCCTGGAAGTGTTCAAGCCCAGGCTGGATGGGGCTTTGAGCAGCCTGGTCTGGTGGAAGGTGTCCCTGCCCATGCAGGGGGGTCAGAATGATCTCTAAAGGTCCCTCCAATTCAAACCATTCTATTTTTCTATGAACTGGAATAATCATGCACTTCACATATTTCCTCACTTTGCTAATGTCACTCAGCTTCTCCTCATCATGGGCCACTTTAACTGTGTAGCTTAATGCTTTTTCTTCTGCTTGAATATAGGTAAGTTAACTCATCTGTGAGGGGAAAAAAAAAAAAAGGGGGGGGGGATCCTTTCAAGGACAGAGAGAAATAGATGTATATTTTATTCCAGTAAGAGTAAAAACTTATTCCCACGCCTACAGGCGTTTTCCAGCTTTTCTGTGATGAGCTCCACATCTCAATACAGAAATTACCTCATGGGCACTTATCCTCTGAGTCCTTGTGTAACATCCCTGTGGCAATTTACATTACATGGAAAACCATAACGAAAAAGCATTTGTGCCTCTATTTAAGAGGTCTTTGGAGGAATATGGGTATTGACCTTCCTGTAAAAGTTGACCATGGTTTCTGCTTTTGCTGTTTATCTCATCTCTTCTCCTTCCCCTGGCTCAGTTCCTCTCAACTGGAGTCCAGGATGAAAGCCAGCATACTGCAGGCACACTGAGCTCACCAGTAAGCTGTGGACCACAGCTAAGGAATCTCCAGGCCAGGCCTTTTCTAGTGTGAAGCTTCAATGTGACATGCAAAGTGCTAACAGGATCACAGATCATATTTAATAAGCAAAATAAAAGCAAGGCAAGTCAACACCCCCAGTGATTACTTAAGAGGCAGCTTTACAGCCAAGTATAACACCTCTCCCTGATGCATTCTGTATTTTTCCAGGGTCATTTGCCTTGTTCTTCCAGAAACAACAGGATGGCACTGGGACCTGAACTCTGACCCTCTGCTGCTTCTGCTGTTCTGGATGCTGATCCTGCTCTTTCACAACAGCCAAGCTGGATCCAGATTGAAATGTGAAGTCCTTTCTGTAAAGAAGAAATATTGATACTTTTATATAGTTAAGAAGTTGCTTCTGTCCTTTCTTGGTGTGATAGACCGTAGACTGTTTGCATAGATTAATTGCTTATGGAAATACCAAGTTGTTTCTTGTTAAAATAACAGATTCACATTAACTCCGTTTATTTTAAATACATGAATTTCAGCAATTTCATGTAAAGAATGTGCAAAGAAAATAACTTTTTTTCCTTGGACTTGTAGAGATGGTAATGTTAGGAATTTCAAAATGGAATGATAAAGTTGGTATTAGCCATGACTGCCCGAGAAAAATATTTAAATGCACAGAAATGTATATGACTTTTGTGAACATTGTTGTCTTCTTGCACCAAAGGCATATCTTTGAAGCGTGGTCTATTCTGGTCTTCCTTAGGACTTGTCAGATACCTGCTTCTATCATTCCATGTGAGACAATCGTGGATAAAAAAATAATGTGGCCATGATTAAGGGTAGAAATGCATGTAGTAGAAGCAAGAAATTCATATTAGCTGATGTCTATCCCAGCTCTCCAGATACTTATTTTCAACTTTTGTTTTCAGAGTTTTAATATTTGTTTATGTTTTCAAGTCAAAACATGTATCTTTTTTGTGAAAAAGCAGAAGTGGTAGATTGAATTGCTTGGAGCAATACAGCCATAGCTTTTACACTAGGGATGTTCTTTTTAGCTGAGAGGGCTTTCACAATTTTGTAATAATAATACTAATAAATAATATAAGAAGAGGTCATCTGAGCATTTGTCATCTAAGAAATGTGGAGACAACAGCCTCAGAGGAAGGCTACAGAAAACAGGAAAAAGGCAGGAAACCACCGGTAGCATCCACTTCAGATAAGCCATGGCTTAGGTGACTGATTCCTTATCTCAGCTTTGCCTTTCTAGCAGCTGCTGAGAGTAGGTGTGCCACAAGGCAGCAGGGTAGGGCAGTGTTGATTTCAGAGCACTGGAGGTGGTTGGCCAACACCCAAGAATCAGAAGCCTCTCAAACATGCTTTCATGCTGATAAGAGAGGAGAAATTTTCCTCTCTTACATCCATAGGCAGTAGGACACAATACGTGCCTTACATAAGATGCTTTCCCATGTTCTCAGCTTTTCCCTGAGCTCACTGTTAGAGCTGAAGCTTTGAAGGGTTTAAAGGGAACCATTTTGCTGCAGTGAAATCTCTAGTTGTTTCGCTGTTAGTGGATGCTGGGGAGACACTTGGCTGGAATCACAGAATCAAGACTGCTGCACAATATCTGATTTTAATACAAACCAAAGCACTCCTCAGTGCAAGTGAAGCAGACAATGTTATTTCTTTGCATCACGCTTATTCTCTGAGGGTGCCAGGGTCATCTGCTATGTGTACAGAGACATCTTCCCTCACCCATCAGAGCTGCAGTAGCTGCTTTTAGTGTTCAGAAATGCAACCAAGGCCACAAGACTGCAGGAGCCCATGCTGGGAAGGTGAATCAGAGAGCTGAAATTACAGCAGATAGATCTTGACCGAAGGCACCAGGGCTAAAAACCAAACTCTCCTACAGCACTGTTGAGATCTTACATGGTGGTCATAGCCAGGATATTTTTTTTTCCATCTCCTCCAAGGCACTGCATGTCCAGATGTAGTTTTCCATCTCAAAACCATGCTGGAACTTTTGTTTAGGACTGACTCAGAGGAAAGGGTGCCACTCGGAGAATCAATGTGAGACTTCCCTTCGTTTGGGGGTTTTCCTAAGAGACCTTACAGCTCACTCTGGAACCATCCTGCCTGATGGAGGAAGGGGAGCTGCTGGGATGGCAGCACAAAGAGCATCACTGCATGCAGGGAGCTCTACTTGTTGCCCAGGGCCTGCTCCAGCAAGAGCATAGACAAATGCTTAACTCTACAATTCTGAGGCATAATCCCATTAATTTAAATGGGATTACTCATGGGCTTAAAATCCTGCAGGATCAGCACTGAGGTCTGTTGCTGCAGCTGCCAGGGGCAGCACAATTAATGGTGTAACAAGAGTATTGCTCATTCTAGAACCAAGTGCTGCCTTGCTGCACATCAGCACTGTTTATATCCTCAAACCTGAAAAATGAGCCCTTCCCCAGTTCAGAGGTCTCCTGGACTTAAGCTTTGCTTCATTTTCCTTTATCTGAAAACTAGACTATCCTAAAATGAAATCTCCTGTGGTTTCTGACTCTTCTTCATTGTTACCAGGCTGCATGGAGGATTTTTGTTGCCTACCACTGCTCATGGATCACCTTAACCACCTTGATCAGGAAAGCCTGATGAACTTCTCCCCTCTGCTTATCTTCTCTAAACAAGCATATTTCCTCCTGCTTAGCATCTTTCTGCTAATCTCCTCCATCCTGCTAGAGCAGACTGCTTCTTAAAAGAAATATTGTCTCCACTTACACTCAGGTCATTTTGGTCATTGGACCCTACTGCCAGCCCAGGGATAAACCCATTTCTGCAAGAGGAAGGTTAGTTAAATGTCCTAAAAGTGCTGTCCTCCTATTTCTGCTTTTTACATCAACAGATAATTTATTGTCTATGTAGCTGCTGCTTTTCTATCTGAAATCATCTTACCAATTATATTTAAAAAAATCAATAAGTCTGTGAAGTTAATGACTTGATTTTAGTCTTATAGATTAAAAAATAAATTAAGTAACAGTTTGCTTTCAAAGGCCTGTGCACAGCGTGTGTACATGTATGTCTGACAAACAGATTTGGGAGAGGCAGTCTCTGAGGGAAAGTGAATTTCTTTTGTTTAACTGCATGCATTTTAACATTTTGGGTTTAGAAAATAAATATTAAAATTCTCCCACTGGAGACCTTTAATGCCAAGTTTGAGCCTGGAGCAACTTTTTATGGCTCAGTTGCAGTAACCCCTTGAATATAGGGGTTTATAATGGAAACTCTGACGAACCCTCAGCCAAAGCACTTCTACCAGATGTTTCTGTAATGAAAGGGCTGTGCAGAACAGGCCACAGAGAGCAAAGCTTGTATTCTGCACAGATCACGGGTGACTGTGCACAGTTTACAAAATGATGGTGGCTCTAACCCAAAGTTGCAAAGCTCCCACCAAGCTGTGCCCTGTGTGTGTGCATACATTAACAACACAGAGTTTTGGTAAAGTAACAAGCTGTTGAACCTAACTCACTGCCTCTTGCATAGATTTGAAAGTACAGGTCACTTTTCTGTACAGCAATTTGGCCACGTGGTAGGGCTGATGCTTTTATCCCAAGTGCCTTGGGATGGATGGTCAGTATTCCACCAAACAACTGGTCTGAGCAAAAACCAAATATAATCCTCCATAAATGAGAGCAGCCAGTCTGGCCCCTTAGGACTGTCTTGGCTGTCTCCTTATGCTGTGGCATCTCCAGCAGACCCAGGTGTGGCAGACCCCTGGACTTCTTCTCTGAGGGGTGGAGGGTGCAAGCTGAGTGCCTGGGATGTGCTGCGCTGGGTCGTCTCCAGCTGGCTCATGGGCCCTGGGGACAGTGTGGATTTGAGCAGACTGAGAGACTCTGGGGATGAAAATAGGCAGAGACTCAGGGATCTGTGTCCTTATAGCACACTGCTCATATTGGAGCCCCAGATGTCTTGGCCAACAGTCACTGAAATGTTGCAAGTCTGCCTTAAAACAGCATTATTAAGAGAAAAAGAGTTCAAGCCTACAGCTTCACCAGAAAAGGAGGGTTTATATCTAGAAATGTTATGAGAGGGTATTTTTGGTTTTGTTCTAGCTCTCTGTCAGCACTTGTTAAGTGGAGATCAGAGTCACTGGACCATCACCTGAGGTGCTTGATGGTGCTGTGGAGACCTTGGCAGCCAGCTGCAAGCCACGAGGCTTGTGGAGCAGGATGTAAATGGCACTTATGTATGTCACACACACATAGATTCCTTGCAAATGCCTTCCTTTTTATGATTGTGGTTTGCCAGGCTGAATTCCTTCTGGGTGAGTAGCAGTGACAATGTGTAATTAATGTTCTTCTGGTTAACACTCTGCTAATGCACAGTACCCAGAGAAGTGATGTCCCCAGGGCTGTATTCGACACTGCAGGTTGTTCAGAGTAACCATATTCCTGGTATGAAAACTTCACTCTCCTTCATCAGGACAATGAGCAAAGCATGTGTTAGTACTGAAAGACTGACATGAAACTGTGCTTACAATATCCTTCAAGAAACAGGAGAAAAAAAAGTCCCTGGACTGACTTTATCAATTCACTTACGATATCACTGTCATGTTATTTTTAGGGCTTAGTTCACATGAAAGCACGTGGGTTCAGGAGTGCTTGCTGGTCTGGGCTTCTGTCTGCCATCCCATTTTGTGCTGCAGTGGACTTGAAAAGACTTCAGGTTCCCACTGTGATGGAGCTGCTCTATTCTTGAAAGGCAGCTTGTGGCTTCAGCACAATGTCCTCTAAGTTGAATTGTTCTTTTGTGTCTGGCCAAGTGCCTTTAACTCCTCAGTTATAAGCTCCTTGGGTATGGCTTGGCTGCAGTGCTCTGCCCTGTTCCTGACTTTCTGTCTTTGCTTTTTGTTCATCATGGTCCTGACACAAGCCAAAGCACTGGCCTGCTTCCCAAATCCCACCTTTGATGCCTCAGACTCAACCCAGTGCTCCAGCTGCCCCGGGCTTCTCGAGGAGAGCATGGCCTGCCCTGGAGCAGGAGCTCCTTCATCGCCTGCCTGTCTTGTGGCCATTAATTCCTGTGTTATCAGAAGCTCAACATTTTCCCCAGCCTTTTCTTATCTTTCTGTGGTGGAGCTATCTGGAAGCAACAGCTAGCTTTTTTGTCTGAGTGAAACCAATAAATTTGTAGTAAGGGATTCAAATGTTGGAAAGTTAAGTCTATCTTAGCTGAGGGACAAATAATACACTTGTAACCATAAGCACAGAGGAAAGAAAAACAGGAGAAGTGCAGGGAAGAAGTGGTCTCAGGAGTGGTCTCGGGAAGCTTGAGCTTCCCCTTCCTCAGTCACCATGGCTTAAAGGGGTGAACATTTTCTGTCTTCCTTCGCCTACGCCACAGCTGCCTCATTTGTTGGTAAATGTGGGCCTGTGCTTTGCTGTCCTTAACAGACCCCTAATAATCCTTCTGGAGGACCTGTTTTGATTTTTAAAGGAATTACACTCAGAGAGAATAAGCTTTAATCGAGAGTTCACTGCCTGGACTTAGGAACTGCTGATCTCTGATATGCCTGCCAAAATTGACTCCAGGCAAGATACAGACAAGCACATTTTAGTTGAAAAAAATCAATGGCTATTTTGGACTGAAACTTTCAATAGCTCTATTTCCATAACTGAAAATGCAGATGGCCAAATTTAAGCTCACAAAAGTACTCCAGTCATTAAAATACACTGAAGCTATATAAATACGGTATATATTATTGTAATGGGAAAGATTTGACAATTTATTCTACTTATTCCTTAAGTGAATGCTAGTTGCATCCATCCTGAGTGATCAATACTAGGTCAAATCCGACCCGAAGCAGTGAATAGTGGCTTTCACTGCTTACAGATGAATATACTATTTATTTCATTCAGTGCAATACTTTCCTCCATTGTCAGTATTTTTACCTCTTTTTGCACTGTCTGGCTTCTTGGCAGAAGATTGTGCAGGTTGCCAGAGGAGTCGGAGTGAGCTCATCCATCCTTTTGGAAGCTGTGTGAAATGCTGGATGTCTTCCAGTTATTTATCTCTTCCTCTCACTGAGGCTCATGTATAAACTATAAATCAGCTGAGAGTGCAGAGTGACATACTCTGAAACATTTTATTTATGTATGCATATTTCAGAACATCCATAAAAAGATATTACAGAATTGCAGCAGCTGAGGGTGCGTGGCTGCATTCTGTCTCTACAAAAGGATCTAAGGTGCAGAGTGTTAGGGAATCAAACCCTTTTAGTGACCAACCTTTCAGAGCATGAGTGGTAATGAAAGATTTTAATTAGCAACATCATCTTGGTTTGTGATATTGTGATCTTCAGCAATTTATTGCACTGATGCCATTCGTGGTAGCAAAGCAGCTATGAAATATGAGGACCAAAGGTTAATTTCTGGCTGCCTTTAAGCTGATGGCAGAACTCCCAATGACTTCAAAGGGTGAAGATCTCACCTCAGTTTTCATCTGGTATAAGTTGACATACCTCCATATACTTCAATAAAATCAATGAAGCCCTGATGATTTATTGCAAGTAAGAATACAGCCCTGAAGCTATTAAGGCTTGTAATTTATAAAGCTATAATTACTGAACCATAATTCCATCAAGGGCTTCTTGCAATATCATGGACCAGAGTTAAGTGAATTGTGCAAATAAATATAATGGGTTTGCAGTGCAGGGGAAATATGTCTCTCTCTCTAGGTAGGACTCCTAACACAAAGATATTAAAATATATTTTATCCATTCACAGCAATAGTTGGAAAAGAAATACTGGCTTCAGACTTGAGTCCTAGGGCACTGAATGAAAACATGAATTTTGCAGCAGCCATTCAAAAACCATGAATGGTCCCCTGCACTGCTGTGATAACTCAAGGCTCCTTTGGAATCTTATTTTTATGTTACTTATCATTGTCCACCAGCGTTGATAGCAGGGCTCAAATTTCAAAGCTGGAGGCATACAGAGTACACACAGGTGCCTGGGGTTGTATGACCTGGCAATGTAATGCCTCTGTGTGCATGAGAACATGCCTGAGTGAGAGGAGTGGATGGAGACCAACACCAGGGAGGGGACAGCATAGACATTTGGGATAGGCAGGAGCACAGGCTGCATATGATGGAGTAATCCACCCATCTACCTCTTTTCATCCCTCTTCCCTCAATATTTTTTTTAAATCTCTACTTGAATAATTAGTCTTCCAATTAGACAATGGCATTTGCAAATAATTGTCATGTTCTTGCTTATATGAATAAGGCCTATAACATTGTACATGTACCAGTGGGTCTTTCCTCATTTAAAAATCTGCCTCTGCTGGTGTCACTGAATACTCTTAGGTCTCTGAAGCTGCAAGGAAACCCGTATGTGTTTAATCTCCATTGGGAAGATGCACCTGAATCACAAAACTGACTCTGAAACAGTCTTGGGCTTGGAGAAAACACATACATGGATCAAGGATGAGTTTGGACAAGGTGCGATAATTTTGAGGTTATAGTCCTCTCTTGACTGGGAAAAGCACATTTTTCGTGGGTTTGCCTCTTAAAATCAAGGCAGACAAATGAAGAAATAAAAAACTTTGAGTGATATATTTTACCCTTTCTATTCACTCACACTAATGGCTTTTTCAAGCAACATACTAGGCTGTGGGCATGAGATACCAGTCACAGCTCTAGGTATTTGTAACACCAAGTGATAGAAAGGTGATTTCAAATTCAAGTCTCCCATGTGCTGTGATAAACTTTGTTTTGCCTGTATTTGCTTAGTCAGGACTGCAAAGAGAGCTTCCCTCTGAGGAAAAGTTCTGCATAATTTAATATGGGTGAAGCCACGAGGATCTTCAAGGATAAGAGACCATGGAAAAAATCCACTGGAATTCCTGAGATTTCCTACCTATCCCATAGCCTTTTTTATGTTACTTTTGTTAAAATGACAGTGATTAAAAGGCCCTCAGCTGAACTTTAGCAAGGCTTGTATTTCCTATTAAGCTGAAAGGGATTTTCCACAGGGGCTGTGGCAGGTCAGCTGCAGCATCTGAAGGTGAGGGGGGGCAGGGAGAGCACCCACCCTGCAAAGGCAGCGTTGAGCAGCATCACTCAGTGCAACCCCTGCTCCAGTTTCTGACAATGAAACAACTGCAGACTCTCTCTGATTCAGCCACATGCTTCTCATGTCCCCAGATCAAGTCTCTGGAAAAATCTAATTTCTGAGTCTCTGAAGTCACTGAAAGTGAGGCACATGATAAAAGTTAATTACTTCTTTAAATATTGCTTTGCTTTGCCGGGATTAGGCCTGACCCTAAACCCAGAGTCCAGCTTTTTTGCTGCCTTCAGTGGGTTCCAGGGTAGGTGCTATGACAGCACCTTCCCCACACTGGGTTACATAACATGATATTCCTTCCATTGGATTTCTCCCAGGATGCAGAAAAAACAAGTGTAGGTTAAGGTTGAAGGCATGTGCATTATTGAGATAAGGACCATATTAGGGAATGTGCAGTGAGACCAGCCCAGTTTATACATCTGAAGATCTAGTCCTTGCTATCTAATAAAACAGTTGGTCTTCAAAATCTTTTTGGTAGACTATGCTAAAGGAACCCCAAACTGGCAATTAGCTCAGCTTTTTAAATACATCAGGCACACATTTTAAATATCCACCTATAATTTTGGGGAAATGATTCATAGGGATGCAGGCAGATCAGAGGTGAAAAACATCTCAAAATAAATTGGACAGAGGATGACATCCATCAGTTCCTTTTAGGAACAGGAATACAAGATTTGCTGAAACCTCAGCAAAAGAAGCCTCTTTATGTGTAAATCTTACCAGAAGTGAGTGGGATTGCCTGTTTTAGTCCAGACTCTTCAATGAATTTCTCTTACCACAGAACACATTACAGCATGCTGTACCACACACTGTACATTCCTGCTTACTCAAGAGTTGATTTAATTCACTGTAATTTTCCAACTGATTTATTAAGCCGTGATGAGGCATATGGATACTTAACTGAAATAAATTAAATTTTTACAAAGCTCTAAATAAGCCCATGGAGCAGACTCCAGGTCCAAATTTTCCAAACATTTGTAATAGTTTATTTTCCATCAGAAGAAACAATGCATAATTCTTGTGGCCCAGCTTTTCTTTGAGTTTCTCTTCAGCCTGCTCATGGGTCTAATGTGGGGCGAGTGTGAAGGCAGTGGTGCAGGCAGAGCAAAGGGGTGGTGTGGAAGGAGACACAGGTGCCTACTCAGCACATCCCTCGCTGACACTGCTGGCAGGCATCTGAGGCACTGCTGGCAGCATCCCAGCAGGGCTGCACTGGAAACACCTGCGGTCCCCAGCTCCGGCTCCTGCCTTGAGTGTAGGAAGCCAGGCTGGGGCAGGGAAGGATGAGGTGTGATGCTCAGCAGATGGGCAGGCATGCACCCAGAGCCCTGCAGACGCTGGCTGCAGCAGATGTGGCGGATGTGAACATGCTGAACAGACTCATGCTCAGATTAGTAATGGCTTTGGCTCAAGCAGTGATTGCCTTCCCCAGAACTGAGTTGTCCTGTGCAGCTGCTCTTTCAGAGCAGGTCCCTCAAGCACAGAAGTCCTGCAGTCACCTGAATATACTGAAGGTATCTAATCTACATCTTGACAAATTAAATAATGCCAGGGGATTTTTCCAACTTGTTTGCACTGTTGTATTGGCAGGAAAGTCCCCGGTACGGTTCAGGAATTACCCTGGGTCCATCACCTCTGCCAGTAGGCAACCAGGAAGGCGTTACACTGTTTTGCAGAGCAAAAAAGCTGAAGTGTATAGGCACAGGATGTTCTAAACTGTCTGGCCTGAGTTCCAGAGCAGAGTCCTGAGCATGTTTGATTGACTAATATAGTTATAATGGACAGCCTACTTGTGGAACACTGCATAGTGAGTAGCTCTGCCAGGGGCTCCATGCTTGCCAGCAGTTGGTGGGCAAAGGGACCACCTCAGCACAGGGCTAATGGGTACTGGTGACTGTAATCCAGCCTCAGAGGGCTTTCCCCAACACTCACTGTCTCCCATTCTTTAGCTCCTGGCTTGGGGTGGGACAACCAAAAGAAGGCACATTGAAGTGCAAAGGCACAGGACACCCTGGCTGTGGTGGTTTTAATCAGTGTCACTAAACAAACCTCACACAGGGCCAGGCACAAAGGAGGAACAAGTTTTGAATGAGAGAGCTGATGTGGGGCTCCACACTGTGCTTCAGGGCTGCAGGAAGGGAATAAGGTTTGGCAAGCAAAAATCCTGGTGCCCAAAGGATGATGGGCTTTCTGCCGGTGTAAACCTTGCAGGAGTGCTGGGGGAGATTAGTCAGCACCCCTTGGGCAGGAGCAAAAGATGGAACAATGGCACCCAAGCCTGTTAACAAGCTTAGGCTGCATCATTTATTTAGTTTTTGTTTCTGCCTTTGGAAGATTAGCGTGGATTTGTCATGTGGAGTAGTTCTGGTTTCTCCTGCACTGCCTGGGTACACACTGGACAACCCAAACTGTCTTTTTTGAGCCTTTCAGATAATTGCCATCCCCAGAAAAACATCACAGAGACTTTCCTCTTGCTGGGAGATCCCTTGTGAGGAGCTGAGCCCACAAGTGCCCTTAGTTTGTGTGGGAGCTGGGGTGGTGGGCCACCTCAGGGTGCTCTGTGCAGTGTCCCTGCCCTTTCCCCTTTTCTCCACTTCTCATCTCCCACTTTCCTCATCCTCCCACTGCAAGGCATCCTTTCAGTGCAGGAGCTGCCTGCAAGTAAACCAGTGAAAGATTTTGGTTTTAATTAGAGTTTGATACTAATTGCCTTCAGTGAGGCTATTTTCACACCACAGATGACCAAAACCAGAAGATGTTGTGTCTGTCTCCCTAATAACTCATCCCTCCTGCTCCTCGGGCTGTGAGATGAAGAGTGAAGAGGCAGTGTACATTGCATCAGCCTAATTGTCTCCTAAAATATGCAGGCAGCTCCCACAGAAGTCAGCAAATAGACACACATGGATCTGAGGGGGCCCTATGATATTACTGATGCTCTCACACCAAGGGAGCCATTGTGGGCTTCCCTCTCCCTCCCCAGCCCTGGCAGGAAAATCTCCATGTCTGCCAGCCAGGAAGATGAGCTGGAAGCTGATGAAGAGAAAGGGGCATCTCTGTAAAGTCAGACAAAGGAAAACCTCAGCCCTCCCCTCACCCCAACAGACTTAAAACAAAACTGTGAATAAATCTTCAATCTCCACTGACTGGCCAGGTTTGGAGGGAGAGATGCCAGCTAGAGATCTCTGACACAATTAAAAATAAAAAGGCTCCTAAGGAAAAACACTGGTTTGGCACTGCAGTGTGACAAATCCTTCCCTAAGCCATGTGAAACCTCCCACACCAAGCACAGAAACACCAGGGAAACCTGGCTGCTCTGAATTTGTCCACCACCTTCACCACATGGAGCCCTACATGCTGAAAGCTCCCAGTTACTGCTTTCATAGCTTCAGTTGCCAGAAGCCCCAAATCCTATATGAATGGAACCTCACAGCCCACTGAGCCCTCTGCTGCTGTAAGACATTGCCCAGCCTTGGCTGATGTAGTTTGTACCAAGAAGGAAGACTTGATCCCTTGTTAAATAGCAGACATCATAGAAAAACAGGGCAGGGAGAGACAGATAAAATGCTGTTTGGTCTCTCTCCACCACCTCTGGTTAACATCAGAGAGAGGTAACCTGCTCCTGGCAGATACATGCCCAGTGCCATCAAGGCAATGTTTCTTTGAGCCAAATCAAGTGATCACCTTCCCTTTTGGCAGCTAATGGCTTTCCCTCTGCTTCGTGGTAAACGTATTTTTTATCTCTGAGTGCATATGCTAATTAATAAAGGCTGAGGGCCAGATCCCCACCTGGAATGAGTTGGCAGAGCAGAGCTCCACCAGTTTAGATCAGACAGGAGACTGACTGCGAGCCTGAAATCTCTGCAAGCCCTTTGTGCCAGTCCAGTCCCAGGCTTTGCTCATTCCTCCATAGGAACTGCTTAATCCAGGGTCCCCGAGGAGGAAGAACACGTTAGGTGTTTAACAGCACAGCTGGTACCGTGCTCCACCTTGGAGCAGAAACTGGATTAAGACAGGGAAATCAAGGACATCATTTCTTTTCCCAGTCTACCCGTTTAGATTGTAAATAAGGAGCAGCCTCCTTATTAAATAGGACAAAGGTTAAATACACTCACACACACCTACACACAGACACACACAAAAGAGAAATTTTACATTTTCACAACGGTGGGGTTAGATTTCTGGTTCTCTTATTTCACAACACTGCAAAGGATCTTAAAGGGATTGATAGCTCTGAAAGGCAGAGGCTGTGCCTCTGATTTCTCTGGAAAGTACCTCGCTGGCTGTTGGTTCTTGCTACCAGAGAGAAATAACAAAAAGCTGAAGGGATAAGACAAATATGCTCCTTCAAGAGTCTCTAATAAAATGATAACTTTGAGTGAGGCTGCCAGCATGTTCTGTGTCCAGATGCACTGCAGCAGAAGGGAAGAATTTAACAAGTTTTGAAAATGCCAGTTGTCTGTTGCCAAAGATGCATGTGATCCCCCAGCCAGTAAGGTAGTGGCAGGGATTAAGATGTCAGAGGAGACATCATCCTACCTAGGCAATGCTGATTTCACTGAAGAAGACAATGCAAAGACTCCAGAATGTGAAATCCTATTTCCTGCAAGGAAGTCTCTTTTGCCCTTTGTGATTCTTTCTGAACTATCCATTGGGCAAAGCTCCTTTCACCAAAGCCCATTTTCTCCCTGGAATGACTGTATGGTGACAGCAATGACAATATAGGGTGGAGGTACTTTTTAAATTACAAAAAACACTACTGTGATCCCCCCTATGTCTGAGAGAATCTCATGGTCTTCCACTGCCATGTGGGAGACTGGGGAAGATGCTAGAGTTGCCATGTTGCAGAAGGAATGTAGTCCAAGGTCATATGCAATTAGTCAGAAGAACAAATGGACCTTGTGAGCTCAGGGCCTGTGTCCTCAGCACCTGCCCTGAGCCTGTAAGCAGGGGATCCATGTGGGAGTGGTGAAATCCCAGATGTCATCAACTCCTGCCTGTGCTGCTGCATCCCAGGAAGGTGAATTAACCATGTCTTATGGTTAGGGTAAAACTCAGCTTGCATTTTTGGACTTCTGGAGTGTCTCCAGATGATCCTGCTGTTTTCTTCAGACTTTCCCTTCCCCTTGTGAGTGTCTCTGACACTTTAGTAGGGACTGGGTGCAAGTTTGGATCCCTAGTCTGGTAAGACCAGGCTCCAGAGGCCTTTTTGGTACCTCTGGCCCAGTTCAGAGGTTTTAAGTATGTGTCTAATCCCTCCCTATTGGCATTAGCCACTCACTTAACCCAAAACGTGATTAGAAACCAGATTTCAGTGGGAGTTAAGCATATGCTTAAATTCTGCTCGATTCTAAGTAGATACTTTCTTGAGCTGAAGCTTAAATTTTTTTTCTATGATCCATCTTTGCTTCTCCACATACCTTTACTGCAGATTATTATGCAGTACACATATGGCTCAGTAAATGCACCGCTCTGTGGCTTTTACACAAAAAGCCCAATTGATACATCACATACTTAACCTCTTGAACAAAGGAGTTAACTTTACAGGATCAATTTACACGCAGGGGCCAAAGCTTTTGGATGGAAACTAGCTGTCATGTGGTGTGCAGTCGAAAGAGCAAACAGCTTATTCATTATGATAGCATTGGATTCAGAAACAAAACACAGACGGCAGAGAGAGCCTGCCCAGATTTCCAAACATATCGCCTGTCCCTGCACTGAGACGTGTTTATTTTAAGCCCTCTCTCCATGCATGTAGTCAGCTGTTAGACTTAACTCCCAATTTCCTCACTTTAGGTGGTTCAACCTGGACTCTGCAGTTCCCACTGTGCTCGCCATCACATATGGGCAGCTTCTAACAAAGCAAGTAGGTATTGCACTTCTGGGTCAGCAGCACAGCTTTGAGACAAATGGAAATGAAACAGTGGGCTCATCTGTCAGCGTGATGCGTTTGTGAGACAGCACACACCACTCATCGGGTACACAAACTCTCCAGATCTGAGCATGACCCTTTGAATGACAGTCCCATGCTCTTCATATGGTTTCTTCACTTCACTTGCTTATTTCTCTGCTTTTTTTTTTCTTTTTTCTTTATTAATTATTCTCATCTCTAGGCACCCCAGATGTGCTCATTTCACTTTCAATGTAATGGATGTGCAGGCTATTAAAATGATGACTTAAGTCTGTTAGTGCTTTGCCATGCAAACTTAACCCCTGTCGGCAAATGCTTGGTCACAGAAATGGTCCCATTAATCTGTTACTGCTGTGTGCGAGTCCTTGGACTGTAAAACTCATGTGGGCTAATCCTGCAGAACTTGATCCAAAATTTGTTGAAGTGAGTAGGAGTTCTTATGTCAATTTATTGAATTTATTTGGCTTGGCAACAGAGTTTCAAGGAGAAAAAAAAAGCATTATAAGAATAAATTCAACTGCTTTAGATGCTATTTATAATGTAACATGGCATCATCAGTTGCCTCTGAATTTAAATCAGCAGGACACCTACAATTTTTTGCACGTCCACCTACAGTAGTATCAAATCGGAAATACAAGAACAGAAATAAAGTCACTTTAGTATGTTATTTTTACTTTTATTTTTTATTTTTTTTTAAGCTGGATTCAGAAAGATTTCTATTTCCCAGTTTTATTGCTGATGGTTTCTGCTCTGTGGTGGTGCGTTGGATTAAACTCTGGTATTAAGTCCTTCATGAATGTCTGTACTGCCATGTCACAGCCACAGTCAAGCTGCAATGAGAAGGGAGTCACTGCTGGTTGAAGCAAACACGTGAGACAAAAATAGGGAAAACATGTTTTATATCAAAACCAGCCATCTGGGCTCACTGCCTGTCCAGTGGAAGTGGGCTGTATGTGGGACAGTACGTGGTCTCCAGACTCCCTTACTAACTACGAGGGAATTCAGGTTCCATTGGGAATTCCCATTTTAGACTCACAGGCTCAGAACAACCCACAGTACTGAGAAAATCAGCTTTGGACTCATGAGTCAGGCCCTTTAGCTAGTGAGGAAAATGGCCACAGCACTGGCTGAAGACTCATCCTCTTAACTATTAATTAGCACATTCCCACAAAGGTTTTGGCCTGGCCCAACCATTGTTGCCAGAGATGCTGTGCCACAGCTCAGAGGACAGCAGGAGCCAGGAGGTAGCAAGGATGAAGCTATTCTGGTTTGGGGTGCAGAGATTCTTGGATGCGAGCTACATGCTTCACTTGCCCTTAAGTACATGCAAAGCATTCTGCCTTGGCTTATTTACCAGTATGGGATTTTCCATTGACTCAAACATGATTTTTTTACATGCAGGCTCTGTGACAGCACTGTTTCTCTCTAATCTGGTCAGATCTGTCTCAATCATCCATGCATATTAAGAGGACCATCCTTTAGTGAAGGGACAGACTAGGAGCAATGCGCTGCTCCCTTAGACCATGCCGCCCTCCTATATACTGTGGCCACTTTCTGCTTAGAGCCAAAGCACTGACACTGTTTCTGCTCGTAAGAAAGTCCATCACTCAGACAGAGAGTTTGCCTGATAGCACAGACTTGGGTCAGGAAATAGGCCTTCTGTTATGGCATGGAAGGAGTAATGCAATAGGGACAAATTAACCATTTGGGTTCTGCTTTCAGTGACAGCGCTTAGAATCATCACTAATGGTTGGAAACCAACTCAATATGCATCAATGCATTTCTCTTGGATGCCAGATGAATATTTAACCATATCTGTAGCTTGTTCTGCAATGTGATTTTCCTTCTGCAGAGCAAGAATCTCTGCAGGGATTTTGGCAAAAAGCCTACAGGCATCTTACCCTAGGCCAAGAGATGAGCAGGGACCTAAGCGTGCTGACACTTACCCTTCACAGTGTGCTTGACAGTGTCCTTGCTGCACACTGTGTACAGAAAGCCTCTTTTCTTACAAGCAGGCATAATCAAAAGCAATAGCCATTCTCTTTTCCTGTAAAACCTCAGAAGGGAGGCATCTAGCCCCTCACACATCTTGCAAAATCCCAGCCACAGTGCTCAACAGCCTCACTTCGAGCACCACTTAAGCAGCATGAGTTGTGGTGAAGGGTCAGCTTTCCTAGGACTGGGAAGTAGTCTGCTAGAGATGTAGTCAAAACCAAAATTATAGCTGTAGCTGTGCTAAAAGGCCAAACTACACAGGGTGCAGAGAACCCAGGCCCTTTGGATTAAGTGCAGCCTTGCTCTGCAGGCTGCAAAATGCTGCAGAAAGTAATGGGGGAGGGAAGCAGGAAACGACCTCTAAAAGCAAGTCTTTTGTGGCCAGGACTGGATTGGAGAAGTGTTTTGGGTCTTGCACATGTGGGGACTTGCTGCAGTTGTCTTATGCAGCTGACATTTGTACTCATGGGTGTAATCTGTGTGTAGTGTGCAGCAAGAGAGGGGCTTCTCCAGATGCTCAGCAGCTGTATAAAACACTGTCCCCAGCTTTTACAGCAGCATTGCCCAGTGGGATGGATGTAGCCTTGTGACTTGGTATTTCTGAGAGGTAACAGCTCAGGTACTGCTACATCTCCTTGTTCCTTGTCCTCTGCCCTACTCTGATGAAGACATCTTTATCTGGTGCGGTTTACTGCTCATCAATGCTGAGAAATAGACAGAGTCTGAGTACATTGCGGTTTCTGATTTTTTTTGCCTGTATGTTCAGAAATTATTAATGTGTTCTGAGCAGATCAACATAGTCCTAGTGTTTGGGAAGGAAAAGAAACTAGCCCAAGTTATCAAGTGATAATCACACAAATACTATTTTAGGTAGTCAGACCTGGCAATGAAATAAGTCTCCCTGTCTGCAAAGAGATCACCAGATCAATTTTTTGCATTAACATTTTATTCCTGCCCGCACTAGACATTTGATAGCTTGTTTTTCTAGAAGAGTAACACATGCGAGATTTACTCAGATAGATCCCATCAACTTTTTGGCTTGTCCTATGTTTCCAAAGATAAATGTATTTACTCATGTATTACTAACTACACAGCTTGTGGCCATGTGGTGTGAGTATAAAAAAGCTGAGCAAATGTCAGGTAATAGGATTGCCTATGTTAATTGTCCACATAATAAATACTGATACCAACAGATAGGATTTTACAGTATACAGTGGGTTTCCAGCATTCACTAAGTGCTGATGGCAGCAGTGCAGAGCTGAGCCATGAAATGTCTCTAAACAGAGGTGAGGCTGAGAGCTGGGTTAAGCCTGTTGGATGCCAACTTCTAATGCAGCCTCTGCTCATCTCCTTTGCACTGAGGTGGTTGGGTCACGGCCAGATCACTGCCTGAGCACCTCCGTACCGACCAGGATGTTCACAAATAAACAAAAGCATGAATTTTTTAGCAAGTTCCACCTCTTCCTCCTAAACCATAGCCATGCTTAAGCCCATTGACAGTGTCTGACTGTGTAGCCCTAAGAGGTCATTTCTAGGGGTAATGAAGAATGTCCTGCTGTGATTACTGAAGCCTGCTAACCTTCTCCACTCACCATTTTTGCTATGTTTTTGTGTGTATTTTGGGTCAAATTGGGACAGCCAGCACATCAGGCAGGTGATGATGGGCATGCCCTGCCCCATGGCAGCCTCCCTGACTGGGTGAACAGAAGGATTTCAGCAATTTTGTGTATAAGCTGCTGACACACAGGCTGTACTTCTGCTGGTCCCCATTTCTCCCATATTCATAACAGCCACTCCCAGGACCCTTTCCCCCTTCTTATCAGGCTCAGTTTCCTTGTTTACATCTCTGGTCCTGTCCCACGCAAAAAGCAGGTACAAATGTACATGCAAGAAACAGTTGTCAAATACTGAAGCTTATGTAGCAGAAGGGTTATGCAACTTTCCCTGCCTAAGCTGCTTAAACCTTACGAGAACAAAACATTCCAGTAACGTTTTCTTAGTAAAACCCTGTAATTGAAAAAGAGAACAAGCAGTTTGCACACACAGCCCTGTGTCACCTACCAACAGGTTAGTTAACTGGAGCATGGTTGAACGGAGCCCTCCTAGAGATGATGTGTCTTTAGAGACACACATCTCTCCCCTTCTTACAGCTTAGAGCAGCTAATTTAAATGTTAACTTCCTGAACATCGCCATTCTCATCAACACAACGAGGGTGCCCACCCTACGATGAAGCTATTTCTATCTCCAGCATGGGTTTAATGAAGCTACTGTTCTAAAACATGTAAGGGTAAGTAGATTTGATACTCACGTGGACATGCTCCTATTCTGCTGGGAAGCTTTTACACACAGAAATGTTAACAGGATTTACAAAATTCCTCTGTGTGCGAAACCAGCATCTCCGAGTGCATTCAGACCTCTAAGTCACAGCAGGTGCACAAACTGTGGCTGACTCCCCCTGCACACAGAGAGCTCAGTGCTGCTGCTTGTTCCTTCTCACTGACAAAGAGCACATTTTCACTCCTCGCATCACAGTGAAAAGCTGAATCACATTTGCTGAGTCAAAAAACTCAGAAATCAAATCACACGAATCAGTGGATTCAGCAGGGGAATGTTGAAACACGGAACACAGCAACAAGATGCAAAGCATCTCTGCTGGCATTTCCAGAGACCCTTACAGCTGAGGCTCCCTAAGCTCCTTGTAGATATTAATTAATTAAAGCAACAGCATTCCCGAGGGCTGGTTAATTTTATTATCCCCTCTGCTAACAGGACAACTGAAACACAGCACAAGAGGCTGGCCTGTGGTTTGTCTGCTCAGCTGCTGGAGGAGGAGGCTTCAGGATTTCAGTGCAAACCACACAGCATCAGAGGAAAAGCTGTTCCCTCTTTTGGGGAGTGGGGGTGATGCCTAGTGAGTAGCTCTCCTTGGGGGGCAAAAATGCAACATGTTTTGCCTTCACAATGGCCCCAGAGGTCTTCTCCGTCCCCTTCTTTCTAGGGTTCCCAAAGGATCACAGGGGGAGAGCAGCTGGGCCAAACCTGCTCAGTATGAACTCCTCAGAGAGGGAGTAAGGAGGGAAGGCCTCACAGAAGGGACAGCCAGCATTTATTTGGACTTAGTTCTGGTATGGAACAGAAAGAGTCCTTGCCATGTATTCAGCACTCCAGAACTGACCAGGGAATTTATCTTTGAAAAACCAAAAAAGTGTGAAAAGCTCAGGGCTGCCAAGAGGGTTTTGTTTGGTTGTTTTTCTGAACAGTCGCTTTTCTTTCCATGCCTTTCCACTTGTGTTTCTTTCATCTGGGTTGTTTTCATGTCAGTGTTTGGATGGGTGTCCCACGCCAGCCCCAGCAATGGGGAGAAACCCCTATAGCTTCAAGAAATAAAATAATGAAAAAATTCAGGTGATAGAAGACTTCAGAAATCAGGAAAGCAGATCAAATCTGACCAGTCTGGCATTATATTTCCATTCGCCCAATGCTTTAGTGCCTTTGATTTAAATGGCAGTCTGGTGACTAATTTAATTCAGGGAATCACCAGACCTGGACTCGAGAGTCAGTGGTCTCCTCGGCCAGCTCTACTGCAATATATGTCAGAATTTGGGAATAGGAATCATCCCCTCATGTTTGACATCTGCACCTGAGCTTGTCCAGGGTGTTTCCTTCAATACCAGCCCTCCAAAAATTCCCTAGATTTGCTGCCTGCTTTAGGATGGGTGAATTAATTATCCCCAAGCTTTGGTTTCTCTCGTTTCATTACTAGAGAAGACTCAGTGATGAGCTGAGATGCACTTCTCCATATTTTAGTTACATTCATCTCTTCAGATGAACACATAATGGCTTAGCAGTTTGGGTGGACAGAGAAACAAAGGAAAGTAAAAAGATAAATGGAAGATAAAAGGGGAATAGAGACTTGAAGTTGGAAATTTAAAAAATTGTAAATAGATTTACTAGCACAGGGGAAAGGCAGTAACATAAGGGATAAAGAAAATATTAATATATAGAAATATATATATACAGCCCGGTCTGGATGCTGTCAGGGACTGGTGCCTGAGGGCCCCTTGCAGCAGGGCCAGCTCAGGAGCGGCTCCATGGCTCTTCCCAGCACCCGAGGGATGTGGATTCTGAAGAGGACGTGGGGAGCTGGGGGTAAAGGAGTGCAGGGGAACAGGAGCGAGGAGAGGAGGGGGTGAAAGAGAGGAGGAGCTGGGGGCTGCTTGAGCCTGATAGAGTATGGGCAGGGAATGGGAGGGGATACAACCCTCTGTGTTCTGCCCCTCTCAGAATCTGAAAGCCCTCCTTCTTTAGTGCCTCCTACTCAAGCTATGACAACCTCACTCTTCCTTTCTGGAAAAATGCCTGGCCAAACCAAGGGCCAAATTTTTATTTATTGCTAGCAGTAGTAATGGTGGATTGTGAGTCTTCATAACTGCTGCTCACATGAGGGCCTCAGGCAGTGAGCTTTGGCTTGGCAGAGCTATTCAGCTGAGTTTGACTTAGCTGCTAGCAGGATATAAGCTCCAGTGACACACTGCTTGGAAGCTTGTTTACCTTCTCCCTTGGATGCTTTTTGCAGGTCACTGCAGTGTGAAGGTAGCCTGACTGAGATCTCACCAATAGGAGGTTCCTGGGTGCAGAGATTAACAATCCTCTTGCAAATGCTGACCCTCACCACACCATGCTGGTGTTAATGTTGCCAGGGCTTCTTCATGATAAACTTGTCCAATGACATCATAATGCACGTTTGTAGAGCTGTCTGTAGCAGCTGTTTTCATTCATTAGTGCTTACTTGTTTCTGTGTTTCTGAGGTTTTCCTCTTGCTGTACTTAGTTTTTTATTTTTTTATTTTTTATCCTTCTTATTCTGGGAAAGAGATCTGTGAAGAAGGTGAGTCATGTTCCACGTGCAGAGAAGTGTCATGCTTACATGCTTACAGGCTCATACTGTTTTCCTGTCAGGGAGTTTGAGTCAAGGAGCTTGTGTCTGGAAGCCATTTATTACCAGCAGAGCTAGGTCAGCAAGTCATGAATAGAGAGGCTGCTGAAGCACAAGCAGATCCTGAAATGGATCTGCTGTCACCATCTGAAATGGACTGGAAATAGCAGACCACTGAGTTAGCAGCAATGACCCAGTATGAAGGGTCTTTGGCCCAGCCGGTCGTCAGTTTGCTTTTTTATTTTTAATTCATAGAATCACAAAATGGTTTGGGTTGGAAGCGACCTTAAAGATCATCTTAAAGTTCCAACCCCCCTGTAGGGTCAGGGACCCCTTCCACTAGACCAGGTTGCTCAAGGCCCCATCCAACCTGGTCTTGAACACTTCCAGGGAGCGGGCATCCACAATTTCCCTGGGCAATCTGTTCCACTGTCTCACCACCTTCATATTTCTTCCTAATGTCTAACTGTAATCTACCATCTTCCAGTTTAAAGCCATTTCCCCTTGTCCTGTCACTCCATGCCCTTGTAAAAAGTCCCTCGTCAGTTTTTCTTCAGGTATTGGAAGGCCACTCTAAGGTCTCCCCAGAGCCTTCTTTCCTCCAGGCTGGACAACCCCAACAGTGTCAGACTGTCCTCATATGAGAGGTGCTCCAGGCCTCTGATCATCTTTGTGGCTCTCTGGACTCCCTCCAACAGCTCCAGTACTCCTTCTTGTATTGGGGGCTCCAGAACTGGAGGTATACTCCAGTACTCGGGGAGGAGTTCTCATGAGAGCAATGTAGAGGGGGAGAATCATCTCCCTTGATCCATCTTGGTATCCTCAGCCCATGTTCTCTGGGGAATTTGTGTTTTGGTGGCATTTGATATTCATGCCATGTCATGCTGCTCTTGCATCGTCCAGTCAGTTGTCTGGGATGGTTGTAGTTCAGTGTTACCTATAGTTGAGAAAAGCAGAAGAGTGTGGTTGTGTTAGGACTGTGGAGCAACACTGCTATCCCTGTTCCTCTGTGCTAGGGTGAAACCTGAAGGTCAGTCCTCAGTGGTCTGCTCTGCTCTGATACGAGGCAGACGTGTGAAAAGGGAGATGAGTAAAGATTAGGAAGATCCACAACCACAGGGGTCATGGTTGGACCATGGACAGGGGCTGCTGGAAACACCAACAGGACCTTCTCTGCTCTTGGTGTGACCAAACTTTCCATTCATATTGCTAGTTGGACTGAAGATGGCAGGAAGTTTCTTAGTGTTGTGACAGTGGAAGATGAGCCCATGTGCCAGATGGTCTGCTAGCTATCAGGGGAGAGGCAGGTGCCTCTGATGGAGGAAATAGCCTTGTCTAGTCTTTGCCCTATCTAACTTATCTCTTCTAACCTAAGCATTCTGTGATTCTTTGAATAAACAAGTGGCACGTGAATCCCTAAGAGAGAACCAGTGAAAGCCTCCTTCATTTTCTGTTGCTTTCTGCTAGATGCAGATTAGCTCACCTCACAAATCACCTCAGTTCTCAGCAGCTGATTAGCCAGTGACAGGGAAGGGAGAGATGCAAATCAAATGTCTCTAGACCCTATCCCCAGCTTCTAGCACTGTCTTGCTGTGGTACTACACAAGAACAACTCTGCCTCTGAGTCCTCTCCTCACTGGAAGTAACAGAGAGTCTTGTGGTGATAGATAGCCTCTGAGACCTTGCCCGTGTCTCAGAGAAACTTGACCTACTTTCTCCATCAAAACACCTGCATCACTGAGCTTACCTAAGCAGCAGATCACAGGCTGCATCAAATCTTAAACGTTTTTTTCTTTTTTCCTCCCCAGAAGGCAATTAAAAAAAAAAAAAAAATCACCAAAATTGTGTCTGCCAAAAAAAGTATTATTTCAGCTTGATTTATTCTAAGCTGCCCTAGCTGCTCTTCTCTTTTGTTGAATGCAGTATTTTATAGTGCAGACTCATGGCATCATTGCAGAAATCTTGGAGATGTGGAGATTTCTGAGTATGTGAATGCAGTGAGAAGCAATTGGGTGCTGTGGAATATGCCCATGATAAAAATAACTACTGAGCTTTCAGAGAAGTTGGACCACACAGAAAGGATTAACAAAATTGACCTTTATGTTGGATGTCCTGGTTAAAGTGTCCAATGTAACTTAAATTTTGATTGCAGTGAGATTAGAGGAGGAGAAAATATCCCTTCTGATTACAGGATACAGTCCAATGAAAGAAGTTCACATGTGGTGGGTTTTTTTAATAGCTGCTTGGTCTAGAAATTGGCTTTTTTTATTTAAATGTCACACTTAGATTGCAAAGTCCAAGTCTACCATTTAGGATTTTCAGATAATATCCCAGGCAAGGGAACTGCAGAGCAATGAAAGCAGGCCTCATCCTTATGAATTATTTTGTCCCTAGTGTTGTCCTGGACTTTAATTCAAAGAAATTAAATATTGGTCTGCAAAGATGGGAGAGAAGAGGCAGCCTGCGCCTCTCCTTGCAGGGAGGATGGGGATTCATGTTTATATTTCAGCTGGAATTTGGAAAGCACAGCACTGATGTGGTTTTTCTTTCATTTGTGTTTGTCTGAGTGTGGTGTGATACAACCTCAGTGTTTTCCCTGGGGCTTTATCCCAGTCAAAGTATGTCCCAGGTGAACTCTATCTCCACGATGCCCTTCTGCTTAGTCCCATCAGGGGTGGGTGAAGTGGTTTGGCCTTAACAATACTGTTCTCCTGATCCCTGCTACAGGTGATCTTACTGGAAATATGTGTGTTTTTAAGGGTAAAAGCTGTTCCCCCCAGAGGAGTGGTTTTATTATAACAACATTACGTAATTTTGACAGTATACCTGCTAGTCTAATAGGACTTGACCAGCAAAGCAGTCCTAGGGACAAGGTAACCCAACCCTGCCTCTCAGAGTCAGATGCACTGCAGTAGCTTGGGGAGGACACTGGCAGATGTTGAACGCGCCTACAGTAGACATAGAGGATTGCTCAACCTTTGAGAATTTTTCATCATGTTCAGCATAGTTTATTTTGGAGTTTGCTTTTGTCAAGAAGAAGCTGCAGTGAAGCTGTAAGTTTTCTAAGGTACATGTATGTCATCTTGTACCAGTATTTTTCTCTCAACTGGTGTTAGACGTGGCTCCTGAGGGCTACCTTTCTGTGGTCTGATTATAGAGGACAGCATTAGATGTTATTTTGTTTGGTGGAAGTTATTTTGCCAGATGAAAATTGTGGCTGAGGCTAAGGCTGATGAATATTTTTTCCCTCTGTGTGTGTGACAAGTTTGCCCAAGGCCATCTGGCGACATTTCACAGCTCAGCAGAGAGAACTTCCCTCTTGCTAATAAATTCATCCAATTGTCCAAGTTCTTTTTGTGTTGTACCAAGCTCAAATGTTTTTTTTTTCCTTTTAAGGCCAGAAGACTTGCCAATTCCTCACATGCATGTGCTCTCATGAGCACAGAGAAAGAACTATTTAATACTCGTATGCATTATATTTAACAGCTGCACAGCTTTAACAAAACAGGAGTCAGACCAAAATGCAACTCATTGTTTTTAATAAAAGGAATACCAGTCTTACCAGATGTAGTGTGTTTTTCTAAATGAACTAGAACAGGGTCTAAAGCTGAGTATGATATGTGCTTGTGCATTAACATCACTTGTTTTTGCATGTCCATGAATGGCAAGGCACAGATTAGTGATTAATAGAAGACACAAAGAGTTTTCCTTCTCAGAAAAGAATGAACTTGAAGGGTATGGAGTACAGGCTGTTTGCTATACTGTTAACTCTACTACCCCAATAGTCATCCCACAGATCAAGAGATTTTTCTCCCATCAAAGACAGGCAAGGTTGATAGTATCCCTTAAAACAGCTGCCATCACGTCCTAGTATTTAAAGCTGATAAGATAGAAATGCAGAGAAAAAGCTGAATGTGGAGCTTAGGTTCTTGAGATGGTTGCTGTCCTTATTGCGAAGATATGAACACCAAAACCTGAGCAATGTAGAGGGTACATTGCAAACAAAGAACTCACATGGGCCCAGAAAGGTGTATGAAGCTGAGCTGATTATAACTTTCTTCAAGAGAGGAGCCCGGAAACATCACTGATATAGGACCAGGTCTCCACCAGGTGTAGACTGCAGTAGCATCCTTGACTGTACCTCAGTCTTAAAGTACCATAGTGTTTCTAAAGATTTTTCTGCTTGAGCTGAAGAACACTCCATAGTTTGCCTGGGCACTTCTGGTATGACACCTAAGTCATCCTGGAGCTCTGCCTTCATCTCCACAAAGAATTTCTCTTCCAGCATCAGGGGTGGATGTATGACTCCTGTGTGGCTATTTCTGCTCCTGTTTGTCATCTTCATTCATTGACAACCTCTGACATCTGGAACGTGCTGGGAGGGAAAAAAACCCAAATATTCTCATAATTCATCACTGCTGAGAAGGTAGCGATGGTTTTATTTCCTGTTTGATGTTAGGGTTTTGCTAAATGGAGAGGAAAGGAAGGATGTTAGGGTCAGGCAGGCTTCTTGTCCTCACCAAACAGTGTAGCCCACGAGATTCACAGAACAGATGGGTCCTGGAAGAGGGAATAGGTTTAGGGCAAGTCGAGGTACTACTGTGCTGTAAACAAACTTTCAAACAGCTTGTTTCAGTGGTGGCTCTGAATAAACATCATCTTGTTTTAATCACTGACCTATGGCAGCAGCAGCAGCGCCCACCATAGCCACTCCAGGTCTGATCCTTGCATCATTAAAAAAATAAATATTTCCTGTCCTTGGTGGTACAGTGGCTCTGACTAAACAGTTTCACAGCTTGAGAATGGGTGCATGTAATTCACATATAGCTGGGTTTATGATGTAAATATGCTAATCTGGTTATTAGTATCTGTTTTTTTTTAAAGCTAGTTACCATAAATATAGCAGAGGCAGGCCTGGCCACAGTGGTTTCTAATGCAGAGGAGAGAACATCCTAGCTCAGACAGGAGCTAATTGCTTTTGGGCAGCCTCACTGCAGACTATATTGGAGTCTCAGGGTCCTAACTATTCTGGCTCCAATGCCTTCTCCAGCACAGCTCGATTTCTAGGATCAGCCTTTTCATCCTGTGCATGTCTGTGAAAGCTATTCAGTGGATTAAAAGAAAAAAAAAAAAACAAACCAGCCTAATTTAGAGAAGACATTCTTTTAAAAATGGCGTTTTGTAGGGAGATGTCCCTCATCTGAGCAAAGGCATCAATTCAATGTCTGGCATGGGTGAGGCACAGGGAGTTCCCAGGCCAAGTGTTCAGACTCTGCCAGAACCAAGTGATTCCTCATGCAAGGTTTAAAAGCCACTGTGTCACCTGAAATCCTTCTCAGACTTGTCATTGGAACCATAATTAGCAGCATTAAAAGAGGCTTCAATTTCACCATCACTACCTCCTCGCCCTCCTTCTCCTTCTTTGTTCTGGTCCCTTGGGGAATTTGGGCATGTGCTTTCCACTGCTATCACATCACAGAATTCTTCCAGGGTAATTCAAAGAAATTTACTTGGCATGTGGGTTTAGAGGCTCTCAGTGTCCCCCAGTCTCAGGTCTTTTCTTTGAATGCTTCCATATATAAGCATCAGGGAGATGTTATTGCCATATCAGCTTGTTGACAGTGCAGAAATGACTTTCTCAGGAACAAAACTGGGTTATTAAAGACTTGACTTCTCTCCTTGATGCTGAAGTCCATGGATTTTTCTATTTTCATGTAGTATCCTGTGTTTCTTCCTTGTGGTGTGACAGCCCAGCCTTCAGGTTTGCATCACCTGCAATGCCTTGAGAGGTGCTTGGGTCCCAGTATGGGTGGATCTGCCCTTCACCCACATTCATATTTATTCTGCAAGCTGATAAGTCAGTATAAGAAGGTTTTAGCTTGTGTTCAGGACCTGGAGGCAGATTTTGAAATGAGTTGCACACATGGCTTTCTCAATAGTAACTTACCCATTGTCCAGTGCAGTGCAGCATTTATCGTTAGGTTGTGTGTGTTCCCATTTTATAGAAATGAAATAGGCAGCAATGTGAAAAGCTACTAAGAGCTCTTTAGAGCAAAGATTTCATAATTATAGGCCATCAAAAAGTAAAAATTACTGAAAAATTCAGACTGTACAATCCCTAGCTCAGAACTCAGCAGCTACAAACACTGACAATTAACATCTCTTGCACAATCACTGGCTGGTGTGACTGATGACAAAAAATAGGAAACTGATTACTTTAGTTTATTTTAAGATACTACTCAGTAAAGTTTTTCCTACACTTCCCACACACACACTCTATTTTTGTTGTCATAATAGTAAATTATCTGATTATTTGCCAGCATTTTTCTTAAAAATGTACTAGTGTTCAAGGCACAGTCCATTTCTGATACTGATTTTGGAGTCTGTGATTATTGTTCATCATTTTTTAAGCCAGAAGATCACTCTTCTTTGGATCAGCCCTGGAATGGACCTGTACACCTCAATAGTATGTTTCATCTTCAAACAAATGTTTAACTATGGGAACTTTGCAGGAGAATTAGGTCCTTTGTTCTTATGCAAGAGGAAAAGTATGGCAGGAATATCACTACAGTCCAGATAAAGAACATTTATACAGCTATAAAAAAACACACTGATGTTTATACTTCAGGTATCTTTACAGCAAGTGCATAATTTCTTCTAAAAACTGTAAGAAAGCAAAGCATGAAAAAATTTCCCATAATGTATATAGAATAAAATGCAACTCTGCAAAGAAACACAATCCGAACTCCAGTAATGGAACAGACTTATTGCTCAAGGGGTAATAATGTGATAATGTAGGTAAAGACCAGGCCAGCCCATTTGCTGGCATTGGACAGAGTTAAGATTGTGCAACAAAGGTTTATTTTGATTGTAGTCCTAAGATAGTTATTTTTAATTATTTAGCTTAATAGTATTTTTAGGTAGTCCTGATTTTACACCACCTACTTACAGAGCTCTCTTGTTCTTTCATATCTATATGGATTTTTTATAACAAAAATTACAGCTGCTGTTACAACTCAGGAAAAGTGTATTAGAGGCATCACTGACAACTCTCTGAAATCGTTGACTTAATGTTAAATGGAAACAAAGTCAATGAGATGCTGGAGCTCATCAGGAAGGACATTGCAATCATGACAAAGAATTATTTTAATGCAACATTTTTGGTGTTCCCATGCTCTGAGTCTCGCTCATGATCCTTGTTTCTGCATCTCAAAGACATTAAAGAGAGGGGAAGTGGTGAAGCAGGTGACCAAAATAACCCAGGGCCTGTAGAAGCTGCCTTATGAGAAGCCACTAGAAAGAGTGGGTCTTTTTTGCTGAAGGAAAAGCAGAATGGGGTTATGATTGGGACTGGTGGCCTCAGGGAGGTGGTGGGCAGTGTAGCTGCAGAATGGTTCCTGACCACATCCATACTGAAACAACCCGACACTCACTGGAACCTGCACAGGACTTTTCAAAAACACAGAAGAGAAAGTGTGGCTTTACAGAGGGTGTATTCTGGTATTGCTGCTGCATCAAAGGGTGAAACAGGCTATGAACACCAACCAGAGGGGACTTGAACATCCCTTTTCTGGTGAGTGTCAATGCTGAAGAAGTGTTAGGGAAATAAACCACACACAGATAGTATCTGGGCTTGTGTGTTCTCCCTAAACAGCATCTTCTGGTGTTATATATGAATGATGGATCTGACACAGCATGGTATTTCTCATGAGCTTATGCTCTTATGCACTGACAGCTGATTCATTTTGACTTCTGAAGAAAACCAGGAAAATTGTGAGCTAAATGGAGAAAATTTCAGGGAGAATTTCTGGGAGTTAACAATGACTTTAAATTGAATCACAGTACTGAAAATAACCAGGCATCTTTAATAATAAGATTGTTACCTCTTAATAGACATTGTACATACCCTACATTTCATTGTTAAATATCATGGAACTGTAGACTAACTGGGGTTGGCAGAGACCTCTGGAGGTCTCTCCAAGCAGGCTCAGCTTTAAAGTTCCATCAGGCTGCCTGTTGTCTCTTTGCAGTACACCTCTGAGAAGTCTGGCTCTGTCTTCTCTGTAATGTTCCTTTTAGGAATATACTCATTCAGGGAGCAGTAGAAAAGTGATGTGAAATTTTTTCCATGTACATTTCAGCAACAGGCTGTGACCTTGCATTAATACAAGTTTCCTGTGGATGGATGTATTTTCTATGAGTGTTCCCTTCCCATCTCTCTTCCCTGTGGGACTTTCTCAGCACAAGTGTTGAGTGAATAACTCATTTCCTTGGAAAATGCACACCCTATTTTATAGGAAATTTCTATAGAGGCATAAAGAGGAACCTCAGGTCTCAGAACTGCTTCCTCTTTTGTCCCATATTTCTGCTATAAAGGTGATGAGAAAACAAAGACTGATTCTGATCTGCTCCATAGTCTCCTCCTCCACATCCTGGAAACAGTGACAAATGTGCATGGGATGGTTCATAGCATATGTAGGAGGGAAAACTGCCAAGGCTATTCTTTAAATAGTGCCCAGACAAGAGAGAAGTGGAGCTTCATCTTCCAAGGGTCTTTCCAGGATATCAATGCAATCAGGAGTTCAAGGTAGCTAGAGAAAGGGCAACATGGAAGCTGACCACAGATCACCTCTCTCAAGTCTAGGATGGGATGATGGATAGTTTTTGCATAAAAGAAGCAGGGAGAGAAAAAGGCTTTTTGTGAGTTTCTACTCTAAAGGCACACATATGGACTTCTGTAGACAAGCATTGAGAAAATATATAAATAGCTCTGTGCTGTGGCTCTTGTTAGCCACGGCTGGGGGGAGCCCAGAAGCAGGTATTCTTGACCCTAAAACCCTGTTTTCTATAACCAGGCACTAGAGATACTCTGCAGCGAGCTGTCACCATGGAATATGATATATTCAATTATCATTGAATATAGGACCATAAAGCCATCACCTTTAACACATTAGTGCCACTAGACACCTCGGCTGTATAAATTCAGTGGGAATGATTGTGTAGGGTCCAGTTACACAGCAAATTAGAGGTACAGGCAAAGACAGGTGATCAGGCTTTGTCCCTTGAGGGCTCATATTCAGTCTGCTAGAGTGCACAAAGTGCCATGTGGTGTTAGCTGCCTACGTTCAAGCTTGCTGGAGCAGATCACTATCTCCAGCTTTATGGAGAAATGTCACCTGGTGGAGCAGAGGGCAGGATGTTGCTTTGAGAAGTGTGGAGGCACTGCAGAGGCAACGATGGCTCTCTCAAAAATGGCTGCTTGCATTGGCTGCAGGGTGGTACAGTTGGAAGTAATAACACTTAGCACTGACACAGCACTTCATCCAAACATTGGGTAATTAATCTGTAAAGCAGCAGGACATGCTCTTTGTGACTGGTTCTGTAAGCATGACTAACAGACTAGAGTGAAGAGAGCTGTTAAAAACCACGCTCACATCCAAATTGTCCCTTGGCAACTAAAGAAAAACATCCAGAACTTACCATGTCCTCTTTGTTTTATTGGTCCTCTTAATATTCAAATGAAGAGAAAGTTTTCCAGAGCTGGTCCTCATCCTGCCCAGCTTCCAGAAGCTTGGCAGACTTCAAAGGAGCTGCAACAATTTATTGTGGCTCTTACTCCAGACATTTTGTGAGGATGAATACATATTCTAGATGGAAAACAGTTCGCTTATAAAGATTATAGTATATCCTAGTCAGCAGAATGCTGTAGGTTTTCTGGTGTTTATAGGTTTACCCCCTTCCCTCCCCTGACTCTTTGTAGTTTAAAAGTTCAGAAACAAAATTGGTTTTGCTACTGAGTTCATTTTCCAGTTAGCAAGCACTGACTGCTTTTTTCCCTCCCCCAGTGAAGCTGCACAAGACTGGCCGTGGGAGGAAGGAAGGAGAGTTTTGTGGTTATGGCTCAGATTTGAAAGCTGGGATTGCAGGGCTTTGCTGCTTGTCCTGTCCTCTTGTTTCCATGCAGCTCAGAGTAAATCATGTAACCTGCTTTCCAAAGTGCTCCATAGTATTTACACAGTGCACCATGTCACTGCATCCTGTGGCTGCATCCTCTGACTGGTGTCAAAGAAATGATTTTCACTGTTTTTGTATAAACTTCTCCAAATGGTGCCACCCATGTTCTGAAGGCAAAGCATGCAGGGACGGTAATTATTTGGCCTCCTCTGGAAATCCTGATCATTCTGGCAAAGTATTTCCTCAAGGGTCTGAGGTTGACTTCCCTGGGGTAAAATCCAGACTGTTTTAGATCCATATCCTTATCTGTGGAACATGGGTGAATGTTACTGCTTGTTTAGAGCTGTCTTCACAAGGCAGTGTAGCTGTGGCAGCCCTTGGTTTCAGTGCTCCAGATCTTTTGACTGTGTAGGCAGTTATGTAGAGCCAAGTCTTTGTGCAGAACATCCTCAGAAACTGGCAAGATTAAGCCTCCTCTCTCACTGGTGAGGACAAATCACTTCAGTCAGTCATTTGAGATTGTCTTTCTGGGGTGGTGGTGGAGAGGTAAGTGCTGACTTTCAGCATAGTAAGGCTCATATGAAAGAGAAATAGTGAGATCTTTGCTTTATTAGCATAATTGTATAGGCATGGCTCTGGCCCAGGTCCTTGCATCAATGTGTGTCATGGATTCATACAGCAGAAGTGCTTTGGAAAGGAGAGATTTAAGTCACGCCATCCTAGAAGGCTTTATAACTGGCTGCTGTGGTTTTATCCTGGATGGTGTGAGACAGCAGCTCAAAATCACAGTTAAACTGGCAATAAGGAAAAGTGTCAAAGGAGAGATTTCTGCTGTCTGCCATGGTGGCAACTTCCCAGCCTCGAGAGATTACCAGGAAGAAGGTTTCTCTCAGAGTTTCATTTCTTAATATTCTTTGAAGTTTAGTTGCTTTCCAAGCTGCATCCTAACCATGTATTTTCCTTCTGTCGGTACACTGTACCTCTCTGTGGAGTGGGCAGAGACTTTTCTAAACCCTTAGGGAGGAGATTTAGAAATTTCAATGATCCTTAGTCCCTTTTGGTACCTTGCTGTGGCTGTCATTTTCTGAATTTCCCTCTGATTTGTCAACACTTATTTTCTCCGTTACAGCTCTAGTGTTACCCAGCACATGCTGGGTATTCTGGCAGAATAACCCAGGAGTGCTTGCTCCCTGCCTCTATCACCACACCCAAAAGTGGAAAGATACCTTCATGAAGGATCTCCCACTAAAAATTTAGCAAAGACTTTTAAAAATGTGAATAAATGTGAATGCACTTTAAAAGCAGCCCCCAGGACACTGGTGAGGGAACTGGGACAGGCTCAGCTGGGTGAGATGAGGAGGTGCAGAGACAGGTGAGGCAGAAACAGTATGGGGTTTTGCTTGGTTCTTCTTGTCTTGATTTGCCTTTTTCCATAGTGCAACTGAGACTGTGACTAACATCTGTCACATGCTGTTCCCCACTTCTGCTCCCAAGAGGGACAAAGCTGCATTCTTGAGAGTAGGGTTTGTTTTCATGGGCTTCCTGATGTCTTTAAACTGGCTGATTTTATCCATGTAAACTTCTCATTTTCTGTTACTCACTGTTTCTTTAAGAAGAAAGCTATCTCTGCGGTTGCCATGGCAAGCCCTGTGTATCTCATGAGAACAAACCACAGAATATTTAGTGCAGCCACAGAAAATATCTGGAAATATATTTGCCCAAGAGCTGCAGTCCTCAGGAGCTTGGCAGCCTTGTAAATGGAGATGCCCCAGCTGGGAAAGGGAATTTCTTTTCCGCAGGCAGCTCATGCGGTCATCGGGATGGGACCACAGAATCAATCATCAGAGCTGGAACCCCCTTGCTGAGGCAGAACTGCTTAGGGGTGGTGCCTGGAAATCCTTTGCCTCTGTCAGGAGAGCAGGGGAGAGCTGGGGAGCAGCTGGGGGATGTCGGGACCACGCTGTGCCAGCAGCAGGGTGAGGACCATGGCCCATAAGTGCCTTCCCATCCCTCTCACCTCCAACAGGCAACAGCTTCAAAAGGCTGACAACAAAAAGGCAGACAAAAAGTGCACAACCCCTGCTTCTCCAACTGCTAGCTGAGGAGCTGATTCCCACACCTTCCTCTAATCTATAAACCACGGTTTCCCCCTCACTCCGGCTGCCAAAACCTACAAGTTCCCCCACAACTTCCTTTACACAATACCCTGTTTCATGCCGAAGTGGAACCTGGAAGTGAAAATTAATTGGTATGAATATTGGATTAAAGAGAGAGCATTGATTGAACTGTCCGTTTTAATTTAATTTTATTTTTTAAAGAAAAGCCCATTAAGAATGCCTTAGTCAATGATAAGATTAGGGAGTCTGGAACAGAACTGAGGCTAAGCTTTGCTTCAAGACTCCCAAACTGTCCTCTATCACTGCCATTGCTTTTTTTTTTTTTTTTTTTTTATTTAAAGTGAACATTACTGGCTTGTTTTTTCCAATTCAGGAGTCAAGGAAAATGTTCAGGGTTTTAAAAAAAAAAAAGGGAAGAAAAAAGACCAAATTTTCACATCAGCCTTTTGGAGCATAAAATCATTAATGTTCTGGTGTCTCTATTCTTTATTGCAAACAAGATGTCATTTTAATGCACAAATTTGCTGTCGAGCAGTTTGAGGACACTGAATTCCCCTCTCTGACTTTTGAAGCACTCACAGGACTCAGTGATGGAGCAGTTTTGGAGCATCCTTCTCCCACCCCTGTGATAGAGCTGTCCCTGACCACACCGTTGCTCAGGTTATCAAACATTTCCACTATAGGTCCCTGTTTTTAAAATATGTCTCATTTTGCTCAAGATCTGCCAAAACCAACATTTTTAAAAAGTGTAAATGGAGTTCTGCTGTTCCCAGGTATGAGGCTGAGGATACCTGTGTGAACTGGTCATAAGTCTCCAGCACTCGGAAGTTGATGGGATGCCCATGAGGGGCAGATTTGTGGTTCTGAAAGGGTCAGTTTTCTCAGAAATAATACATCTTCCTATTTCTGCAAACCCCCACACCTGCCCTGCGAGGCCCCCTCTGGCTCACTCCTCATTAGGATGGGTTGGCCCAGCTTCTGAACATGAAAGAGCTGTTTTAATTTGTAATTTAAATTACCCAGTTTCTTCTTCAGACTGAACACTTCCCACTTTCCAGAGTCTTGATTTCTTCTTCAGGTCTTTCTTCTAGCCAGGGCTCTGGGTATTCCCAGCCAGACCTCCACAGGTAGAGCCTTCCTCCCAGCTCCATCTGGGTCCAGGGCACAATCCAGGGCACAAGTCTCTCTGCACATCCCTCCTCTGGACTTTCAAGCTATTATTCCAGGACCACATCGATCTGTGTCAGGCTCTCTCCCACAAGTGCTTTTCTATTATATTAGCCAGATAGTGGAGTTTTTGTGGGCACAGGAGAAATACAACAAAGCTTCTCTTGTAATAGCTGTATCCCTTTAATCAGGTCCCACTGTTACACAATGCCTCAGCTCTGGCCTGGGTCCAAATTCACTGTCTGGGCACCAGGAGGGCTGGAAACTTCTCCCCCTCCGAGGATCAATTTGTGCAGTGTCACACTTATTTGTTGCCCTAAAGTTTTTGGAAGTTGAGGGAAAAATGAGTGTTCTGAGACTGGCTTGGGGCAAATTACTTTCAATTTCTAAAGAGTTTCACAAAGAAAATACTAATAATTCAAATAATATGACTACATTATGTATGAGCTCTGAAAACCATCTTCAGAAGCGCTTCAATACCGGTTTAAGAGGAAACTGAAGTAATGCAAATATTCTGCAAATAATATCATCAAGTTCTTTGCAAGTGCTCTACTTGGAAAATGTTTTATGTTTGAAGACCAAGATACTTGACATAAAACAGTACTTTGTAACTAGAGACCCAGCTACACCCTTCATGATGCACAGGTTTTTACCATTTGCAGGTACAGGCTCAGGCTGGAAAATATTGTAAATTGTGTAGTTTCCTTGTTTCACATCTCAGTAAATCATAGAATCTTTCAGGCTGGAAAAGACCCTTGGGATCATGAAGTCCAACCATCATCCCTACTCTACAAAGTTCTCCCCTAAATCATATCTCCCACCACCACATCCAAACAACCCTTAAACACATCCATGTATGGTGACTGAACCACCTCCCTGGGCAGCCTATTCCAGTGTCTGACCATTCTTTCTGTGAAAATTTTTTTCCTCATGTCCAGTCTAAGCCCATCCTGTTGCAGCTTTGCATTCCCTCTTGTTCTATCTCTAATTACGTGTGAGAAGAGACCAGCACCAACCTCTCTACAATGTCCTTCCAGGAAGCTATAGAGAGTGATGAAGTGTCCCCTCAGCCTCCTCTCCTTCCAACTAAACAGTACCAGCTCCTTCAAATCTCCTTTCCATCTCCACCTTTTGAGTTTGAGGGTGCTCATAGCCATCACCAGAAATTTCCCCCTGCTGGAAGCCTTTCGCTGCCTGTGAGGCTCTGTCTGCATTAAAAAGCCATTTCACCAATTTACAAGCCATCTCTACTTTCAGTAGCACTGATAACATCTGGGTACTCCCAGCAGTAACTAGCAGTGCTGGCCTGTCCTGCTTCCAGGTTGGCCACCAGCATTACCAGAAGCCTACTGCAATTCAGAAAAAAAGCTCCATATGTTGTATGCAAAAGAAAACATTACTCTTGGCACAACTTTTTGTGCCAGAAGCCAGTTGCCACCAGAATACAGATGCAAAACTTGCCAGAACAAACCTAATTGCAGTACTTGGGAGGTGTTTTATATTTTTCTTCCTAACTGTGTCCAGGTGTGTTGAATTGTTTGAGGGGAATTCATGGTGCTGAGAAACAGAAAAAGGCAAACTGTTTAACTAGTGATGGGAGCAAAACATTCTGCTAATCCTGAATCACTGAGCTGGTGTTTTGCTTTGTTGTTTTTACTTTAAGTAGCATAAACTTAAATAAACACCATTACATGGAACAGCTATTGCTGAAATGCATGCTATGTAAGTTCATGGATACATTAATGTATGAATTAATATATGAATTAATTGATTATTTTTGATTAAGGCACTAATAAATAAAAGAAAAGTAAGGGAAAATAAGGTAAGTATTAAAATAAAAATTTCAAATACGGAAAATAAGACTTTCAATCAAACCCAACCCAAATATTTTTGGGAGTTTTGACCCACAAAATATTTTCATTATTTTGACTTTTCATCTCAGTTCAATGTATTTTTCTGAGTTCCTGAAAATATTAGAGGGAAAGGAAAATTTTATCTGTTGTAGCAGTTATTGAAAGTGGGATAACTGAGCAATGAAATATGCTGTAAACAAGACAAATTCCTGGAAAGTCCTCCCCTTATAGCAGTTTCTTCATTGGTAACACGGAGATAACCACAGTGTTTTTCCATTGCCAAATAATTTGCAGTTTGTCAGCAGACACAGAGTTCTACTTAAGAACTAAAAAGTGCTGTTGTTGCCAGCAATGTCTGAGGAATAAAGGAAAGAAAATGATATAGAATGGGCAAAAAGGAGTAACCAAGAGAAAAGTGGGGACTAGCTATTTTCTCTATTTCTGTGTGGATACACAAGAGGCTGTACACACATGGGCACTTTTCACAAAGCCTATTCAATCCCCTGAAAACCTCATTGAGTCCAACAGTACATTTCAGTTTCATTTACTACCAAAAATGCATATGTGTATCTTCCTAAGATGGCCTTTTCAGATATTGAGAAGCCACTGAAAGATTGTTCCTAATTCAGTACACTAAGTAGGCATTGTGATTTTTAAACTGATTATAGTCTGTTTACCCATGAAGTGCTCTGTTTGCAGGTGATGCTAAAAGGTAATAGGGCCCTACACAAGCACATCAGTTTTTACTTAGAAACAAACTTGCTCCTTGACAAGCAAAAGAAGGAAAAAAATCAACAACTTCCAACATTAAGACAATGAATATAGAGGCCTGGGAAGAGAAAACATTTTTAAGACCTCTTTTCTCCCATATCAGGGATGGGTTTGCTTATATGCTGTAGGCAGAGAGGTTGGTTGCTAATAAAGCCATGGAATTCACCAGAGAAGTGGGGAATTGCCTGTTAAGTCTCAGAGTATCTTGTTTCACAGAACGGGTTACATTACCACAGGCAGGCAAAAGGGAAGAAAATTGTAGGCAAGAAAAGTTAAAAGTTTTGTTTGACCAAAGAGAGATCTTCCATGCCTGTTCTGCCCATGAAGCTGCTGGCTGAGCTGCCCATAGCACCCAGCTGCTGGATGGCAAAAAATGGAGTTCTGGGGAGGTGATTTGAGTCCCCACATCACTAGGGAGGTGGAAAGCTGCCAGCTGGCACATCCCTGGCTTTCATACCTGAATTTAAGGGCTTGGGGCTGGGCATCCAAATTGCCAAGGGGCTGTTGCAAGCCTTGCTTTCAGTGATTTCTGTGTCATTTGTATTTTTTTCCTTGTAATTGACAGAGGTTTTGGTTTTCTCTGAAAGCTGAATCAAACCTCTGTTCCATTTTTGCTTGTTTTGGTAGTGGCTCTCCCTGGTTTGGAAAGTGACACAACAAACTGCTTAGCTCAGAAGTAGATTTGGCAGAAGCTGTGTTGGGAGGATCAGTCCTTGTGATAACCTCTCTCTAGTGAGATGGAAGGCTTTCAATTGTAAGGCTGCCTCTGCTATGTTTCTCTGTCATTAAGTCATTTAAAAAGACAAGCAAAATATTGCTTCTAATTTTTCTTAAATACAGTTGGTGCATTTAGCACAACATTTTGCCTTTTCCTCTTGTTTGGTTCCGTTCCATGTCTCCCTTGGTTGCGTGGGTTTCTGCATTTCTACGGGCTGTCCTTTGACTAGTGCTCTCACAAAAACTCCAGCTCGTTCCTTTTTCAAGAATAGTTTCAGATATTTGTACCCTGAAGCAATTTCTGTGTTGTATGCTTCAGTCCCTTGTGCCATTTCTACCTAATATGGATAGTGCTCAATCAAAAAATGAAGACATTCATGTTTTTTATGAGGCACTCAGTGCAACTATATAAACCAGATGCAATGATTATGGGTTTTTAATTTATTATTTTTAAAATCCTTTTCTCAGCCCACCATATCCATTTTCACAGGAAAGCCCTCAAAGGGAAGGTGAACAGAAACCCAGCTGCCTCCTGTGTTTCCCTTGAGGACCCAAAATACAATTGTATTTCAGCAAATGATACCAAGGTAACTTCAAGGATAATGTTAAGATCTAGGCAGGCTGAGAGAGACACTACATTGTTCTCAGTCTGGATCAGGATTTGGGACTACTCACTTCCAAGGAGTATTGGGAGGTGTGGCTGTTGATTCATGAAGGCCATGGGCCCTTGCTGGTATAACAGCACAGACAATGGTCCAGACCAAGGTGTTTCCCTGTAGTGGTGTGTAAGCTGTCCTGTAGATCCACACTACTATACCTCCATAAATCCCCTGTGATGTCTCCTTACTGACTGCAGAAGCAACAGCACTACAGAAGGAAGGATAACACACACACAAAAAAATCAAAGTTGAAGCATCCCTAGCAACACACTGAGGTCTTATTGAAGGTGTCAGAAAAACACCATGGTGAGATATAGCTACATTTTTGAGACTGGCAGATGTTCCTCAGGATACATCTTCATGTTTTGTTCCTTACCTGACAAATCTGGCTACCAGGTTTTCACTGCCACTTATTCAGGGTAGTGCAGATTGAGTTAGTGCTTTGCAATTTTTTCCTTTCATGCTCTTACCAAATATTTGAGAATACTTTGGAAAGAGCTAATGTTCACAGCACTGCTCAGGCTTAGCATCTGGTAGATGAAGACAAGCAGATTGGACAGTAACTGACTTTTCAAATCTGGTCAGCAAAAATCTCTTGGGTGTGCAATTTGGATGTTCAGATCCATATTCACTCTTTTACCACTTTAGCAATACCTGGCTAAAACTTTGCAGCACTATCTTAAAAAGAAGTGTCAGGCCTGGGCTGACAAATCAGTGGTCTCTGGAGTGACTGTCTGCAACCCTCCTCCCTACTTCCTTCCACTTACCCCAGCAGCTCCAGAAAATAGGGTGAAATGGTCAAAGCAAGTTACAAGGCTTAGAGGGATATAATCTGTAATGGTTCTGGGAATTTCAGGAGTGTTAAATAGGAATAAAACCAAAATGCTGACTGAACAGGAATATCCAGTTGTCATGCTCCTGAGAAACATTTCTGACGAGCGGATTTCCTCTGCACAGAAGATCAGGAAGCCAAATGCTGTCCCACTGGAGAAAACAACATGAAATGTCCTTTGGATAAGGCTGCATGAGTCCAGAGCCAAAGGTGACCCTGGCTCCTCAGGTGTGGCTGCAGAGTTGAGCCTGGTGTGATGGACCCTGATGCTAAAGAGCTGATGCAGGACATGTGAGGAGGGAGTGCTGGAAAGGGCCATGAAAAACCAAGTCAGCTCTTGGAGTTAAAGACTCAGACATTTGTAATGGGGGGGTCTTGGCCACTCTGATTTCAAACAGCTTTTTGAAAGCAGGTACTTGCTTCATGATTAAAAATTATGCATCTAAATTCCTCTTCTGCCTTGAGGCTATTGATGTTTATTTCTTGATGTTGGTTCAAGCATTAATGAGATCTCTCTCCTGTATCCAACAAGGGTTGAGCTTGCTTTGTGGGCTTCCTCTTGGCTGAGTCTCTCACTCCCAATTTTTAGGTGGCTAACAATGCTGTCACTTTGGTTGAGATTGGCCTGTGGGCTCAGAGGATGCCCACAGAGACACAGGCAGATGTCAAGTCCAAGCTATGCTGTATCTTCAGAAAATCTAGTGACAGTTGTTCAGCAGAGCTGGTTGCTACACCAGTGCCAAAGCTCACTGGATGAACCACGTTTCTCAGGATAATACAAGAGAACTGGGTGTTAGCATGCAAACAAATGGATAAAGCCAGCCTGAGCATATGGATGGGGACAGGGATGATGTAGGAGCAGGGGTGGGCAGGTCGAGGTGGGAGGCTGTGTTCTTGGGCTGTATCCCCTTTTCTCACTAATGCTGGGCTCTGCCTCTGCATTGGGTCTCTCTCTCCAGGGCACATTGTGCTTTCTCATCTGGGTCCTGAGGGCTCCAAAAGCTGACAGATGGGGAGATGAGAAACTGGTAGCATGTCAACAACATGACAGAAGCTTATGAGGCCACACAGGGGACTGAGAAGGAGGATGTGCCAGGAAGGAGGGCAGAGTTTTGCAGGAAGGCAAGAAGACAGCCAGCTGACCTGGCAAGGGCTCCTGCATCAAACTGCCTTGTTTGCTACACTGTTGTTGTGAGAAAAATGTGAATGGCACAAAAAAGACACCACCTGGGGTGATGTCCTGATGTGCACTCTGAAAAACACTTCCCATTAGGGTTGGGAGAGGGATGGGGAAGCCTGTGAGATATTTCTCTACAGCTGCAATCATAGTTGACACTGGAAAAGTGGTGACCAAGTACTTCTGTGTCTCAGTGATTTGAAGAGTACAGGATGACCTTGCAATGTGGGAAATAACCTGCCAGAGAAATGGCAAAGCCATGGACAGGGCTGTGTCTGGGGCAACCTTTCATCTGCTGTGCAAAGAGAAAAACATGCAAGACAACCAAAGTAATGTCCTTTGGCGTTGTGTGACCCAGAAAGATTGAAAATAGAGAAAATGGAATGGAGAAAAAAAATAGCAGTGTTTTTGAATATACTCATTAGTGGTGACTTGTGATGGTTTTGAGCTGCAGACAAGCCTGTGCTTATATGGCTGGGAGCAGAAGCTGCTTTGGGAAGCTCACACAGCTGCTCTCAGTCTCATTTTCCAGTTCACTGTTCTCCTGTTTCCCCACGGTGCTCAGAGGCCCAGATCATTGCTTTGGGGAGCAGGTCTGCTGCCTGGAGAACATGGGACCAAAAGGGGATTTGTTTGCATGGGACAACCAGCATCTGAGTCATCTGTTCCAGTTCACAGAGTGGTGCTTTTCATTGGGTGTCTCGCTGAGCATCCTGGTCATGCAGTCTCCAAACATCATCTGAGCAGGCTTCTGGCCATGGGCTTCATTTTCTTCCCTGCTCAAGGTTACTCCTTACCCTGGACTTGATTCACCACCTACCAGCTGGGCAAATCAGCCACTGAATCTTTAATGCTTCAAGGATTTCAGAGGGTAAGATGTGAGAGTAGCAGGTTCTGGCTCTGTGAGAACAGTAGGAGCTGCTTACTTTTCTTTCCCTTAAGTCAGCTGTGCTCTTGGCACCCTCAAACCTATCTCACATAGCCACCAGTGTAGTGATTTAACTTATCAGCAGCTGCTTACCCTTGTGCCTTGGGGAGTCAATGATTTTATAATTGATCATCACAATAATAAAGTGAAGCAGAGCAGCCCCCTTGCTTTTAGCTTGAGGATTCCTGTGCCCCTGGGAGCACAGCAGGAATATTTGTGGTAGAGCTGTGGCGTGTGCAGACATGGGGGATCACTTCTGTGCAAATGCTGATCACAGAATATTCTGACCAAGAGCAGATGGGTACTTGAGGGAAGCAGAATGCTCCACTTGCATGCCCTGGGTAAGAGTTTTGTTAAGGGAAGGGTCAAATTCCTGACACACTCCAAACAAATTATAGTGTCTGGGATAAGAATTCATAGTTGTGACCATGAGGACTAGAAAGAGCATTTCTAGCCTTTTTATCCCAGGGCAGAAGAAGCTGGAGGGACAACCTTTCATAAGATTTGTGCCCATATCTTCTTCAGTCAATATCTTATTTTTGACAGAATGCAGCCAGTCTCTGCAGCACAACCGTGTTGGAGCCATTCCTTTGCTCTGTCTGCTGGACCCAGACCCTATCACATTCCAAAACCAAATGCTACATCTGGCTGCCTCTTCTCCCTTGGTGCCACCTTTGAAATGAAAATGTTGGTCTTTCTTGAAAATAATAACCTCTTCCCAGAAATGCACATAGAAAATGACAGATTATGACAAACCATTGTTTTCTGAATCAGCTTATTGGAAATCTTTAATAAGGAACAGTTATTTCACCAGTAGCATTGATAACATTTAGCATGAGCATAAGGTGGCTGGTGGATATGTGGGATGGAGACCCGGGACACTGGCCCTTATGCAAGTGAACCTCCAGGCACGTCAGCACTCCATCAAAATCAGAAAAATCCTGAGTTAGTCTCAGCAAGCAGGCAGACAACAACAACATAAGAGCAAACTGTAGCATCCAAGTGGTTGGTGACTATTACAGGTCTGACAGTCTTCCAGAGCAAAAAGCTGTATGCAGCAACAGTGAAAGCCCAAGACAAGGAAAGCAGATGTTTCCAGCTCCTCCTCCATCCTTGTTCCCATATGTTGACTAAGAAGATTTTGTAAAAGAGAACATGCTGTGAATCAGAGCTGGGCAGAGTTCACCAGTTGGGGGAAATGTGGCTGAATAACTGCACTGGGATCCAAGTGGAATATTACATACTTCACTTAACTAGCCCTTACTCTTTCAGAACTATATTTTTATGTAACCCACATTTTCTTAGATTATCTGTGCACAGGGATCCCAGTTCAGGATCATCAAAGCAAGAAATTTCTCAGCTAGAACTGCTTGAACCTGCCTGTCTTGTCCTTTGTGCTCAGTGCTTCCATGTTTCCCAGTGGCATTTTTTTCAGGATCAAATGGTCTCATTTTGATCTTTTAGCACCAAGTAGTGCATGAGGCTGTGATTTTTGGGAAAGCCAAATGAAAACCAATGTTTGAATAAGGATGTAATCTTAGGATGTGTGCATTTGTCTCTCTCAAACTTTGCGGTTCACACTGCACAATATGGTTTGCAGAAGACTGAGCTCTGATTGTCTAGGGATTTTAGAACAACAGGAAATACTTCCAAGCAACCTGAAGTATCTGTTAAAAAACAAAACCTTTTTAGTCATTGGTTCAGTGCTCAGGAAGCTGCTTCCTCTTACACATAACTTGAAATCTTTAGGTTCCCCTTGAGCTGTTGTATCACTCTGCAGCTTGGCCCTGCATCAAGTAGTCCCAGCTCCATCTCTGCAGAGAGGGATGGAGGTGGGGGGTGGGTGGAAATCCCACCCATAAAGAGCAGGGAGGGAGAAATCCATCAGGCTGCTCCTGGCTTCATGCAAAAGTCTTGCACTGTCTGAAGAGCTGTTCTCATGGCAGACATGCCTGGGTGTGATGCTGGAAACCCACAGTCTGGTCTTGCAAATCATGTACTGAAAGGATTCCTTCCTTCTGATACACTGACTCAATAACTTTATTAATATTTATAATCTTGTAATGAATCTATAATTAGGACTTGAAAGATAACTTTGTGAAATCGATAAATTCTAATGTAGTTCATCTAATATACACCCTTTTCTTTCTGATTAAAATTTTATTCCTGGTATTTCCCTTTTGCACAGTCTGCTTAAAAAATTAGGAACTTTAAAAATTGAGGTTTTCTATGAAAGGAAAATATTTTATATAAAGATAAATAATATAGTATAAATAAATATAGTATGAATATAAAGGGAGAACACATTGGCTGGAGACCTGCTGTGGCCTCCAAATCTTTCAGTATACCTTTGTTTTCTCATAGCCAAACTTGGAAAAACCCTCGGTTTGGTAACAAAATGTTTTGCTTATGAGTGTCACATTCAAACAAAAATTAGACTCAAAAAATCTGAAAGAAAGCATGTTGATTTTAGCCAAAGCATCTTTTTTTTTTTTTTTTAAGTATTTTTATAAACAGCTAAGCAATGTTAAATTTTAAATGAAATATTACAAAGCGTCTGAGATCAGAGTACCTGTCAGATCAAAACAATATTTTTTACTATATTTTAATAGTTGTTTAAGTCTAAATTTTTTTCTTGCAATTCCAATTGGGAACATGTTGCTGACTCTCAAGAAATGGGGGATCCACTTCAATAATTAGTTTAAAAATTCTTTGCTTTAATTAAAACAGGCCAATATAAATTTCTATCTATCTACAGTAGACATTTTATTACACTTAAGCTAAATTAACATACCTTTTAACTACAGAAACACATCAGTGATCTTTTAAATGCTGAATAAACATTTCTTTACAATCTTAAAATCCTACCAAGCACTCTATTAGGCCCATGACTGAGAAACTGAGAAACCTCTCAAACTGGCTGCAGGCAGTATTAGAAACATGTCCACATTGACCTAAAAATCATTAACACATAATAAAAAGGGACCTTTTTTAAGCAGCGGTATTTATTGAACTTGGTCTATGCCATCCTGGGCACGTGGGAAGGAATCCAGGTCTCCTCATAATGGAATCCACCCCTCACTCCCTATGGCACAGCTGAAACATCATCCCAGTCTCTTGCAGGATGCTGTCTAAATTCTGTCCCAAGTCCCAGGATCTGGGAGCTTCTATTTGTGACATACACCTTGTGACATGCTAAAAAATAATCCATTTCTGATAATGAATCTTTTTATTTTCCTGAACTCAGAGGAAATCTGCAGCACAGCTGGTGCTCCTGCGGGAGTGTGAAAGAATACTGCTTAATGAGAACCTGGTGAGTTAATTAGTCCATTGTATGGTGTGGTAAGTCAATGGGAAAGAAACATTAGGAAATTTTGAGTGACACAATCATGACTGACCTTAAGGTATCAGTGGCCCAACAAGCAGTTAAATGTGCCTGAGCAATAGGGGATGTTTGAGTAAGAGAGGATTAGGAGGAAGTGTGTTGATGTGTCTCTGCCCATTATGAAGCAGGAGAGCTGCAAAAATACATGTATTACTCAAGCTTTTAGCAGCAGAAGACAGACTGCAGCATTTCCAGCTCAATATGTGGAGTCTCTTGGTGCACTGACCCACGCAGTTTGTGGTTACCCACAGAGGGGCAGCAGGTATTGCAAGAGTTAGAAGGGAACAACGAAAGGAAAGACAAAAAGAGGGATCTAAGCTTCAGGGTTGTTTTCTTTTGGCCTGCTCAGAGGTCCCAAAAGGGTTTTGTCTTCCTCCTTCTGGCTCAGCAACCATTTAAGGCAATTGTTGCACTAAATACTCTCTTTTTTCCCTGTATTTTTTTTTTTTTTTTTTTTAAAACATGTGCTAACTTGAAGTTCCAGGTATGTGTTTTTTCCTTTTACAGTCATTTTGCTGCAACCTCCTCAGCTGCATGGTCCTTCTCATGCGTAGGTCTTTGAAGAAAGCTGCCACTTCCAGCATTCCTTTGCTATGAGCACAGGATTTGCCTTTCTGCTTCCTCAGGCATTCCAGTTTTTCTCCTCCATGGGGTCTGCTCCTCTCAGACTCTGCATTTCCTCTCACTCAGCTGGTGGCTGAGCACCTTGCAGCAGCTTCCCAGCCTTGGCCTCAGTTCTACAAGGCCTCCAGCTCCCTGCCATTGCTCTTCAGTTGCTACTGGTTTTATTTGTCTGCTCTCCTGAGTTTTTGCTATTCCATGTAAGCCTGCCAGATTTGCCTGCAAGACTTTTCTTTTGTCCAGATGCATGTTTAGCTCAGGCTATTTAATGCTGATCTGGTTTTGCTATTGCTTTGTGTGTACCCAGGGGAAGAGTTTTTGTATTAAAATTCTCCTGGAGTGCTGAGTCACTTGAACTCTGCTACTGTGTCATGTGCTCAGTTGTTTGAGAATGGGACCTGGTTATGTCATATCTTGCAAAATGTGTTTTCTGTTTCCCCATTGGAGTTTTGCCTGAATGGCTTCCAAACTATCCACCTCCTAGAAGCTGGGAAATTTCTCTCTCATGACGTAATTCCGCCCTTAAAAGTCTGTTTTCATCTTTTCCAAAAACCTGGTTTGGGCTGGATAGCTTGTGTATTTTTTGCTCTTTCTGTATATTGCTGGCCATTTGAGAGGGTTTTCTCCCTGTGATTTGGCCAGTTGTATAATTCCAAAATGCCAGCTTTTTTTTCTACTGTCCCATCAGGTCATAACCATGTTACTGTTGATCTCCCAGAGGTTCCCCTAATCCAGCAAACTCTTGGTTACACTCTGTAAGACACGTGTAATCTTGCTGGTTGGGTTTCCTCTAGCGATTCAGTGTTCACCAGACCCTCCCTGGGTCTTGCTGAGGCTGAGCTTGAGCTCAGAGAAATCCACTATGCACAGCACTGCCCCAGAAGGCTCTTCTTGATGCAACAATCAGTAGAAAGTTTTGCCTTGAACAAACTACATGTTCTGGCTTCATTCATTGGCAACCAGCAGTGACACTTTTTTTGGTGATTCTGCTTGGTGCTTTTGGGCTGATGTGAACACCCAAGTATCTGTAAGGCTTTCAGTGCTATCAAACTAGTGAGTCAGTCCATGTTAGTTTCCAGAGAGGTAGCAATCCATTTTCTTTGCAGCCTTGTAACTTCCTTCCTTAGTGAATACACAGCCCTTTTTCCATGTCTCACTGGCTGCACGTAACCTTATTTATAGTTTCACTTCCTTGTCTTGTGCCCTTGTCCATTACAGTGCTTGACCTGCAGTGCCTGCTGTCTCACCCTGAGGACCTTCTCTGGCTCTGCTTTACCAGATCAGAGTTTACATTGTCCTGACTCCTGCTGGGTCCTATAAAACCCAGGCAATGCATTTTGTAAGGGTTTCTGAATGAGAGGTTTTATTTATCTAGTGGCTTATTCATGGCTTTTTGTGTATCACCTACATGTAGTCACATATTTTCAGCCTTATGTTTATAGTTTCTGGGTAGAGCTCTGCAGATGACTCCAATGTTTGCATGGAAATGAATCCATAGTTGATCCTTGTGGTGGGTCTACTGATTGTGTGGATGGTAGCCACCCCCTCCAGGCAATGTGAGGCTGCATCAGGCAAGTGAATTGACCCAGTTCTGTATTATATGTCTCTGCCTTTAATCAACATTTGCTGACCTCATGACTGCTACTGTCTGATTCTCTTCCTTCAATAGATCAGCAGATCTCACAATTTTCCAAGAAATACCTCAGATTAAGATTTATTTCTCCAAGCTTCTGTTTCCTTCCCAAGAATAAAATACTTGTCAACATTACCTGTAGGGGTCCACACATCCATAAGATGTCTAAGCTTATGTCATAGTCAATGAAGGTCCAGTCTGCAGTGCTGAAAGGATAATTGAGCTAGACAGCTTTGGGTGCCTACTTTGAGGCAGAATGGCTGAATATCTCTCATGAAAATCTCCATTGCCTGTAGTGACAAAGGAAGGAATGCTTTTGCTTAAAATCTGGTGCTGTTTGAGATCTGCTAGGATACCTGGGACATCTGCAGTGCATTGGCCAGTATGACAGAGAGCAGCAGATGGAGACCAGAGCAGATACTCCACAGAACCTAAAATTACACTGAACACATCAGCCTTTGCTTACAGAACTGTAGACATATTCCACACGTGTAGACACCTAATTTTGGCTCTCAGGACACTGTCTGGGGCTACTTGAAATGCCCCTGGATGCCCTGTTTAGCTTCTCGTTGCTGTTCCTGGGCATCTTTTGGGGGCACCTGGTTTGGGAAGCTGCATCTATCTCATCATATTTATGAAGTGCCAGAGCATTATCTCAGCTGATTAATCTGCCACATACCTCCACAAACACTGTTATTTTTTTCAGTGGTGTGTTGTTTCTTCTCTTTTACCCAGTGGGATAATGAAGGAGTTTTGCATTATTTTCTCACCAGTATCCAACAGTCAGTTCTGAACAGAGTTGCTACCAGCTTTTACTCTTTTCACGTTGTGCTTCTTCAGTGTGTCTTTGCATTTTCTTTCATCACAGCTGCTCTTGTATTTTCTTGGTTATTTCTCATTTCCACTCTATTCAAAACAAAATACCCAACAAAACCTCATCATTTTTGGACAGTGTTGCAACTAATAACATTTAAGCTTCCATCGCTCTGCTACTAAGAGCTGTTCCCAAGCTCTTAGGAGCAAAGCTATTTGAGTGCAGTTCATATTCTACCCTGTGTACTTAGAGGGGGCTAGGGGTACCTACTCAAGACTTTTTCTATGTCTTCCAAGGTTCAAGTACATTTGTGAAGAAGAAAAGTAGAAACATTTTTGTTAGGTTAAAGAAGAGAGAATGCTGGCAAATATCCTGATAGCCATAATCATGAGGATTATTTCTCACTGTTTATACTGTGGCTCTAGATTTTATGAAGATAAATATATCCTTACTACAACACATAAAACATAAAACTAAATGTGTATATGTGATGGTTGAACACTCAAGTATTTTATTTGATTATCAGTTGTGTCAAGTGGGGCACCTAATTGCTCCAGACATTAAATTCAGTTTGTGACCTACATTTATATCAAGAACTACATTAAATCATACAAAAAGAAAAGAATGGCTTTGGATAGCTTTGTCCATTTTTTATCTGATGAATAAAAGGCTGTCTCTGAATTAGAAACAGATGTCAACCAAGCCCATATCTCCAGTAGATGTAAATGTGACTCACAAGAAAGGAGACTGAAAAACTTCAGGTAAAGGCAACAGCCCAAACCCTATGCCCCTCCCTCCCACCTCCCCACATATATTAATTTAAGAAAAGCAAACATTTGTAAAAGAAAGTCATCTAGTGAGAACTGTTGAGAACATGTGTTTTCCTTGTTGCTTCACAGCCAAAAGAGACAAGTTTCCATTTACACAGAATCACATTTTGCCAAATTAACAGTAAAAGTACTATTAATATTTAATATTTGCATGACACTGTCATCAGGAGGCCAATCGAGTCTGATCCCTACTGTGTGAGATGTGCAGACACTACAAATAATTTAGATTATTTTTATTTATGTTGAGGAACCATTGTCATGTGCTGCAGCCCCATTGTGCCTGCCAAGATGTGGGCCCAGCTCCAAAGGGATTAGATGTATATTTAGGACAATTAACTTGTATAACTGTGAGGGTTTCAAGTAAAGTTCTTTCTTTGCAGTTTTCTGACATAGCATTAAAAGCTGGGTTTATATGTCAAATCAGAGAAGTATGGGATCTGACTTTGGCAACACCGTTTCAGGATGTGACTGAGAAGTGGAAAAAGTCATTTCCCATGGCTGAGATAAAGTTGCAGAAGGAAAGTCATGTGTGTGGCTTTTTTTTCAACATGGAAAACTTAAGGATTGTGGAGTTTTATCTTTGTGTAGAGGTACCAAAACAGATAGTTTGAACCTACAGTGAAGTTATTGAGATGTTTTGGGTTTTGAAAGCCTTTTGAGTTTTTCAAAGGATTACACAGCCTCATAAAATGAGTCTCCCTGGGTATTTTCCTAGTCCTGTGAACACTCCATATCCCCCAATTTAGGCATTACATGCCATGAGGTCTTTGCCAGGATATGAGCTGGGCCCTTCAACATAACCATCAAATAAGTAAAGATCATAGGATCACTTCTGCTACCAGTATTACCATGACCAATTTGCCATCAAGCATCTCTCAGTTCATTGTAGTATTTTTAGCTTAAATTTTACAGTCTTCTCTTTCAACATACACAGGTTTGATCAGCAAAGTTAGTCTCTGGCCAGAGCCTCCAAGTCCATGTAGATGTATAAATCTAGCAGAATATCTAAATTGCATCTTCAGTTTGATGAAGTGACTCCAGCATTAGTGCTATTTTGCTAGAGAGCTTTGCATGAATGAATTCACATGCTTCTTACCAGGGAAGGACCTTGGGCAGACACCCCATGGCTTACACTTCTTGGCCTGCAACCCCTAACACCCCAGCTGCCACCACGAAGGCATCCAGGATGGCTCACAGCTGCCATGGGAGCTGCACCTGGGGCTCTAATGCACTCTGCCACCCTGGTTTTAGTGGCTTGGAATACTCCTTGGGTTTATCAACCACTGTGAGAATGGAGCTTGGAGGTTCCTATGAAACATATGGTTTTCTGAATTGAATCAACAGCGTAGAACACATGGATTTGAAGTCAGGAATAAGCAAGCTTTTAGCTTCAAGCTCGGTGCTTTTGACTCTTCTGATTATCCCCAGTTTCTGGTATTTTGGTTTGCACCAATTGACTCAAAGTGCATGAACCAAATCTCTGACAGCCAAATTGTGTGCTCCAGGCAACCAAACACCTGATGTGCTCCATCAGTTAACAGAATTTCTGTCCCATGGATGTTATTGGAGCTGTCCTGAGGCAAAACCAGGAGCCTTGCAGTGGGGCTGCTGGGTTCTTAGCACAAATGGTTCTGCTGCTGTTGCAATCTGCAAAAGAATAATCTGGTGCTCCAGTTGTACCACTTCACTTGTGAACACAGACATAGCCTGAATCCATGTGTGTCTATAAGGAGCATATACATACAAGGAAGTTCATTGCCTGTATGTGACAGCCTGTCTCCCTGATGGTTCACTTGGGACTTGGGGATTCTTTGTTGAATAAATTGCACGTGTGAAATTTGTGTCATCTGGGATTCTTAGCAAACTCTCTTGTGACAAATGCTCTGAAGAAACCTAGGTGAATAAATCTGGAAAGTGTTTCTTGGAGCCATATGCAATGACAGTTCATTGCATTCCTGTCATTCCTTGCAGAGTTATTTTACTTGCATTACTTCCAGAGTGTTTGCTACACAACAAAATCAGGCAAAACAAATAATAGAAATAATATGATACCACACATAGATTTTCCAAACATTATTTTTTTAGCCAGCTGAAGAGATATTCTCAGCTCTGAGGACAACTGAAGAAATTTGGTCCTGATCTAAGTATGTTGAGCATTCAGACCCAGGGAACTTGAAGCTTTGAAAATCCAAAGACTCTTCTAAGTCCTCAGCTGTTCCAGTTCACCCCTAAATTACACACTATAGGCATGAAAGTAAACTTCACAATCAAATTAAATGGTTAACTGAAATTCTACTCTCCCAGGTCAGCTACTTTCAGGTAGGAAAGGAGCACAGTATTCACTATAGCTTGTGAAGCAATACCATGCTGTGCCTTTACTGTGGACTCAAACATAATTCAGGAAGCCTTGCTCACCAAAGCATGCTGACTTTTTTTCCTTATTTACTTAAAAAAATTATTTATTTTATAAGACAGAAATATAATAGCAGTTAGGACTTTTTGAGGCACTTTGCAAAAACTATCTTTGAGACTGGAATCCTGCAACATAGAAATCAGATTAATATTTTTTGTGTGTCAATACTAGTAGATAACTATTTAGTTACAGCAAGACTTTTTTGTGTTCCTGTGCACCACTTTCTTCCCTCCACTCCATCCATCTACTTCTCCACCAAGCCATAGATTTCCACCTCCAAATGGACATGAGTACCTACCAGAGATCCCTTTTGGATGACAACTTTTTCCAGCAGTTTGCTAACACAGTCTACAGTGTACAGACAGATATGGAGAAAGATATTGTTCAAGTATGAGGAGGTATAGAATGAAGCCTAAACATGATTTATGTTGTGCTAGAGCTGAATTCAAAGCTGTGAAAAGATAAATATATTTATATTTATATATCATATAAATAACATAAAATATGGCCAGTTTTGAGTAGGCTTTGGTTGTTAAGTCTTTTGACCAAAAGTTGTATTTCAGTGTGCTTACAACTGTTCCAAAAGTCAGGTTAAATTTGTCACTTTTGAAGGTGAGAGGGAGAAAAGGGAAAGAGACCCACAATAATAGATTAATGAATTTAAAGCCACCCGTCTCCTTTATTTGAATAGTTCATTTGGCAAGGGACTCATTCAAAATGCAGAAGATTAGGCTTTAGTTTCCTCATCTGCCTGAGGAGATCTGAGCCCATCTTAATTTTCCAGGAATGGCCCCTAATCACCAGATTTCCAGTATCTCCCAGTGTGGGAGAGAGAAAGGTTGGATTTTCAATACCTCTGTTAGAGTACTTCTACTTTATTTACGATATTGAAATATTCATCAGAGTGATGTTCTGTCTTTCCACTGCAGAGCCTAAACCATGATATAGAGTTGTTCTCTCTGACTTAATGAATATTTCAATATTCTATATACAGTGGAACAAAATCAACAAGAGAAAAAGCCACAAAATATAAAGTATTTCCGAGCAGAATATTCCCTTGTGAAATAGCTGTAACTTCCTTCTCTACATTCATCTCTCTGTGTGAAAAGTTGGAACTAAACCCCAATCCTCTACCTCCCTGGCTGGAATCTGCAGCCCTTGAGTAAAGAGGTGCCAGTATCTGTGGGAACCATTTTAAGGACATGCTATTTCTTTGTTTTTTTTATTTTTTGTTTGCTTTTTTTTGGTTTTTTGTTTTGTTTTTTGTTTTTTCCTATGAAAGAGGCTGCAATAGAAATGTATGGCTTTATTTTTTGCTTTTAAGCAACTAAATCTGTAGATGCTTTGTATTTGTACATTGGCCCTTGCCAGGTATTGTTCCCAAACTCGAGAATTTGTTCACTTGTGTATCTCCTGACTTACAAATGGTTGGAAAATATGAAGGGAAGGGAAGGGAAATTTGCAGCTGTCTTATGTGAAGATCAAAAAGCACTGTTTGGAAATATGATGTTAGCAATTATGGAGTTGTCTTCTGATTGTGTCCTGATGGTATAAGATCAAATATAGTCCATTTACAAATTAAAAGGTTGTGGGTTTCTTTTTCCCTTTTTACTTCTAGAGACAGAAACTCCACATGAAAGTTGTCTGTTCAATGAACATGGGGAGCAGACCTTTCAAATAAGGACTATTTCTGAACACATGCTTTTCAAGGTATTGCTGTTGTTTTAGAAATGACTTGTTGGAATTAACTTCAAAACTTAGAAAAATACCTCTCCTGGCTGTATACCAAAGTACCTGAACTTCCAGGCTGTCAGGGTTTGTCTTGTCACTATTTTGTGATCAAAGTGGGGAGAGGAGGGTCAGAATCTGGTTTATTAAGAACAATGTCTTGATGCTTTAAATGTAATCCTCTTAGGTTTTCACCGTTTTACCTTTTTGGTTAGGACGACTTGGGATTCATGCCAGAAATGCCCTGCCAGCATTGAGGCTCCTGTTTCATTGCTTTATTAGGTCTTGAGCTACATGATTAGCCTGGAGGGATAGATTCACAAATAACAGCTGCTCAGCTGGGGTGTTTCCTTAATCCATGACTCTGTCTTTCAGAATCAAAGCCATACAGAGGTACGAGAATATTATGTCTGCCCTACAGAACTCTAGGGAGTGCGAAGGGAAACGAATAAATGGGCATGTCCCTACTGGAGATCTTGTAGAGGCTAGGATGAAACAACTACATTTCAGTGATGGAATGAGTCTTTGATGATACATTTAATCAGAATTAATTTTTTTTCATCTTTATGCAGCAAACTAAACTGTCTGCGGCATTAGAAAAAGCAAGCTCAAAAAGAAACTGTGACCAAGCTACTGTGTGAGCATACTGTGGAAGTACTGAGAATATTTTTAGTGCTAATTATTGTACATAATGAAACGCATTTACCTTCCTGTTTAAGAAATCCTGTGGAGGTGCTGCATCCCTCTATTCTTAACTCCGTGATACTTTCCTTCTTATATAATGAATAATATTTTTCAGAAGAAAAATTATTATAAAATATAATATGTGGAACTTGATTGTTTACTTATTTACTTTGGCAACAGCAGCAGCAGTTTCACTGAGCTCAGCTGACCTAAACCTCAATTAATGAAATCACTCTGGAGTTATCGGTTGCAATAGAAACCTACTCATTTATATTAACTGAAAAATTGGTTAACTGATGCTAAAATGGCATGAAGTGAAATTAAATGAGAAGAGAATCAGTGCCATTTTTTATTGTTTTCATGCCTGTAGTGGTTTTCTGATACTGTTATATAAAATAATTCAGTGAGTACCTTACAGACTACTAAGTAGAATCTGAGTGCAAAAAAAATGTTCTATTTTCTAGCTGTAATGAAAAAAATTCCTTGAATACTAGGACCACTCCTCTCTATCTGAAGACTTTTGGATATGTTTGGGGTGTATTTTGAGATGATACGAATTATTGTGCTGGTTACAGAAAGAGCTTCTGTCACTTTCTCAGGCTGAGTTTTTAATGTAAGCCCCATAGGATAAGTAGGGTTGCATTAACAGGTGAAATGGAAAATTGAAAGGAAGAAAAGCATGACTTTCAATTCTTGGGCTATTGGTCTCATGTGGTTATGTACCCTCCATGCACGAGTGTGTTTGTACATAACTGGAGCTTGAGAGAAGGTTGAGGGAGCAGATGCAAGATAAATGGTTCCTATAAAAGTAACAGGCCCAGTATTTTTTATAATTTTAAAGCATCTCTCTCCTCCGAGGAAATTATTATAGTTATTGTCCCTTCATTACTCTTGAGGTCTGTTTCCTGCAAGGACTCAGAATAAAATATGATACAGCTAGTGACATAAACAGTGTTTTATTTCTGCTAGCCGTGCACAACAGCACTTCAGGGAGAGGGAAGCAGGATTCGGCCTTTCCTTTTGCCTCATGGAGGGAATATCTAACTAGTTTCCCATCAAGAATTTGCTCTATATAGCTATAAAAGTGGTGGAATTACAGAGTCATATTTCAGATTATGATTTGAAGCTTTGCACAGGTCAAAGTCAGGCCATATACTGTCAGCTTGAAGGGACATGGGTAGGAATTGGAATGTACCTGAAATTGTGAGGTAAGCTTGTAGTGTCCATGGAAGGCAACTGCAGAAGTCCACAGACCTGAAGAAAGGTTGTATGCCCACCAGTATATGTCCTTTTCACCCATTATCCTAATTGGTTTCGTAAAGGATGTAACTTCTGCCTATGAAACTCACAGAATCACTTCTTGTCTCCATGTTTTATAAAGAGGTTGAACTTTTCCTCAAGATGTACTACAACAATTTTAATAGCAGGTTGTTAATTTTCATCTTCTCTTGGTATTTTCTGCTGTTCCTCATTTATAGTCAGGCTTAATTTTTTGTTTTGCTGTTTGAGATTTTTTTTTTTCTGTGTCCACGTCTGAGGAGCAAACACAATGCCTGCCTATTTGTCTTCTGATGCCCCATTACTTTGGTTGTCACAGCTTGATGGTCAGTGATATATAGGTGCCTGACTGTGCATGGTACTCATTGTGCTAATTGCTTCTCCTCTGCATGAAAGGAGAGCTTTAGGTAACTAAATGCTTCCTCAGAGATGCAAGCCTTAAGAAGATCTGAGGTTATGCTATTTTTAAAATTTCACAGCTCTGAATTTGTGCACTGCAATAAAGGAGTCTGGAGGTGATACACCTGGATCACTGATGGCAGTGGGAATTTTGACATTGGCATTAATAAGCTACAAGGCTCTTCTTTCTGAGAACTCAGGTCAGTCCTTGCTGGATTTCAGATATTTCTCCAGCGAGATCTCATTTAAAGATAGATCTGTTTCTCTAAATACCATTTTTTATAACCAAGCATTAATAATGGAGAGACACAGAGCTGGCACAGAGCTCACAGCATGGGTCTCCCTCCCTTCTGCCCTGCAGCTTCTCTGGGGGGGAGCCATGGGTCTGTATGATATGGTGATATATGGGTCTGTATGATATATGATATACGGTGAGAGATTGTCTTCTTCAGGGAGGCTGATTCACCTAATCCTTAAGTGAAATAACACCACACAGAGCAGACTTCTTTAAGCTGTGTGTTTGTTTTTGGCTTTACAGCTTACAATTATAGCAGAGCATATGGCAATGCAGATGAGCAGTCAAGGTCTGGACCCTTGGGGTGACAGTAGCTGCAGTCCCACCTCAGTGAAAACTGATGGCTTATGCCAGGGATGACTCTGGTCCCTGGAGCCATCTGCTTCTTTCCTGGAAGGGAAAAAAAAAAGGGGAAAGCTGTGTTGGCTGTGCAGTGCTTGCTGATCAGGGAAGCAGAGCTCAGTGCCCAGCTCAGCCATGCAGCCAACAGTGTGCTCAGAAATGCAGGGAGCAGCACCAGCAGATTTCCTTCTCAGTGCCTGCTGTAGTGCCTCTGAGTAGTTACACCCAGGCTATGTATCAGCACTTTTCTGCAGCCTCCTGGGGTGAGGGAATGAAGGAAAACGAGGCTGTTTTCCGAATGGTCACATCTCCTTGTGCTTCTACAAAGTGATCTTTCCCCAGTACACTATGTGCTTCCATCCTATTCAATCCAGGAGTGATATGGCAATAATAAACATAAATCTCAGATACATGCTGCTGCCTGGGGACATTTGTGTAGAGAATTTGCATTTCAAAAGGGTATTTACTCTAACGCTCACCTTTCTAAGATCTACCTTTGGAATATTGCCATAAATCCCCTATCACATGGAAAAGCCTGGCACAGGCTGTCTGCCTCCTTCTCTGCCTGTAAGAACAGTCTGTTAACTCAGTTTCTAAGGGCAGCTTCTGCAACTGACATGGTTTTGATCCCTCAGTGCTGTTTCTTAGTTATCTTTTCATTCCTACTACAGACATCACTCTCCTACCAGTATTTATTTCCTGTGCAGTGTGTGTGCCTTTTTCTTGTCCTGTGTGTCCCAGCATGTATCAAGGTTGACACTGGTTGTGCCAGCATGGTAGATCTATGTCCAGAGTAACTCCACAGTCCTGGCCTGAGGATCAGATTTTCTTCCATCACATGTGGGGGAGGGAGGAAGGACCCTCAGGCATTTCTCCTCTGCTGTGCATGGTCTTACTACTGCTTTACTCAGTGCAAGTGGCTGGTAAGGTACACACCAGAGCTATTTTGAGAAGGACCCTTGCAATGTGGAATTTATCTTATGTTGATGTAAATGGCAGTAACCCAGTGCTCAATGTTGCTAAAGGACAGAGAGTAGCATTTTCAAAGGAGAAGGTTGGTACAACTATAAATCCTATGGAATAATGGGATTTGTATGGGGGAAGCATCCAATTCCTTTCATAATAAACAGATTTATGAATGACAGATGTGGATAAATAATGAATGCTTCCAATTCAAGATCAAGAATTGAGTGACCACAAGAAAACATGGTTATAGCTCAGGCTGAATTTTGAACACCACTTAAAATCTCAGAGTTCAACCATGAGGTAGACCTATTTGATTATTTGGTTCTGCCTTTGCTCTTTACTTCATTAGTATTAAATACTTATAATTCTGCAGACACAACTAAAAGCTGAGGTGGGGTAAGAACAAAGAAATGCAAATAACTAATAAGATTTCATGCTTTATCCAAAGTGTTCTCTAAAGCTGTTTCACTACAAACACTCTAGCACATACAATAAGTGTTAATGGAACTGAACTGAGCATGAACGCACACATCAGGCTCATCAGAAGTAATGATGCCAAAGAGACAACAGTGAGCAAAATTATATCCAAAGAAAAAATCAGTCTGAGAGACAACCTGGGCTGAAGAAGTTCCCCAAAGCATATAATGTGTTTGGGATTTAAGCATATACTATAAAGTCTTAAAACAGAAATTAGAAAAGGGACTTTTTCCTACTATGTTTTCTACTCAACTTTCTTGTCAATGTAGGATCCTTCTTTGAGGTATTCCCTTCAGGGTAAACTTTCTAGTGTTTTATTAATTCTAAATTGGGGATTTTATCTGCACTGACACAGTGAAGAATTAACTCAAGGAACTCCTTGGTGCGGGTTAGCCTTGGAGCAAATTGCTTAGTAGTTTTTTAGAAAGGCCTCAATGCATTTGTTAATAGCATCTGCACCTGCGCTACTGGCAAATGAAACCCAAACTATCAATCTGGCAGCATCTGGTCTCAAGACAATTTCCTTAATGGTATGCTATAGCTGGATTATAGGGGATTTGTATCAGCGTCTAAAGCATCTCTCTGTTCATTTAGAAACAGGAAATCAGGTTTTCTAACTGAGCTAATGTATGAGGTTTTCTAGGGCATCCATCAGGAGTCTTGCTGAACTGCCTGTGTCAGTGCAGCAATAAATATGAATGCAATCATGTTGCAGGGTGCACGATGTGATTAAACCAGCTGCATGCTCAGCACAAAAGATGTCCTCAGACCTGTTTTGCAGTAGATGGGTCACATCTGCTATACACCGTGGCAGGGATTTATAGTGAGGAACACTGGCTGCCTATGAGCTCCTGTGGGGTGCGTGCCTGAGCTAGAGCAAGGTGATGGGCTGTGTTCACACCAGTAATTTAAATGCTGTCAGAGAACATTTCATAGATCATAGATCATATAATGTCAGTTTGGAAGGGACCTCAAGGATCATCTGTTCCAACCCTTCTGATATTATTGTTTATATGAGAAGTCTCAGCACACTGTCGAGCTGAGACTTAAAACTTTCCAGAATGGAGGAATCCACCACTTCTCTTTACACCATTCCAATGTTAGACTGTCCTGACAGTGAAAAAATTTCCTCTTGTATTCTAATGGAATCTCCCCAGGAGCAATTATGCCTATTGCCTTTTGTCTTGTCCATGTGACTCCTTGTAAATAGGGAGTCTCCATCTTCTTTGTAGCTGCCCTTTATGTACTGGAACATTGTAATAAGGTCTCCCCTAAGCCTTCTCTTCTCAAGGCTGAGCAAACCCAGTCTCCACAGCCTCCACTCATATTGGAGGCACTCCAGTCCTCTGATCATCTTTGTGGCTCTTCTCTGGGCCCTCTCCATCCTGTCAATATCCTTTTCATAGAATGGAGAACAGGAACTTGATCTTTTGTGCTGTGAAAATACCAGCCCAGCCTCTGCCATTGTTTTGTCTTGGCTCAAATTGGTAGCCTCTTAAATCTCCCCTGGCCATGAACTGAGGTCCTGGGCAGGGGTTCTTCTTCATAGGGGTTTGAATGTGACCACCTTACTCCACACATCAGACACTGTTTGTTCTCCAAAAGCTGCTGAAAAGCAACCCTGGCACATGTGACTTGCTGGTTTAGGGTTCTCCACCCACACTCCTGGATGCCTTGGACCTTAGTGCTTGGGTCTGGACCTTGCACTGCTCACAGAAGGCTTGGAGCATCCAGAGGCAGAGCATGCAAGAAACAAAGCTTATGACTTCATAAGAGTATTTTGGATGTGCTTGCTGTAAAGACAATGTTGCCACTCTTGCATGCAAGGTTTCATGTTGGATTCTGCCTCATTGTCTTTTCACAGAACTTTTCAAATTAGCTTGGTTGCCACAGCAATCTGCATCTCTCCTTGTAGTCTCCTCACGTCTACCCATACAGCTCAGTGTGCCAAAAAAACCCCTTCCACTGCTCTTCCTTTGCTCTTTTCCATTGCCATCCCTGAAATTCAGCCTTTCCAAAACAGTCTGTGCAGCTCAGTTCCTGTATAGAAGACTGTAACTTAGCAGTAAATAATGTAAAACCAACTGATTATAAAATGTGGTCTGCATATTTATCTATCTGAATATATGTGTGTTTGTACTTCCACTTCTGTGTATATATATATATATCCACACCTATAGACAGGGAGGTAAATGGAAGCAAAACTAACAAAATATTTGAGGTGCTTCCATGTCCCTCTGCTCCCTTAACAATTGAAGTCCTGACAAACTTTGTGTTATTATCCCAATAAAATTTCCATGACAAAAAGAGAGGAAACAGGCCAGAAGAAAGATAAATTGGTAGAGGAACAGGGAGTAGGCCCACAGCCTGTACACCAGGGCACTGTAAATGGTGTGTGCTTGACCCACATACTCCTGGATGTTGTAACTGAATGAACAAAAATAACAAAAAAAGAGATGTGCATCCAGAAGATAATCTGTTACAGTTCATTTCATTAGATTATAACTGAGGTTTCAATTTAATGAAAAACCCTCAAACCTAATGTCATATAGACTGATATGTGGGACTAGGAAAAAAAGTTACTGTTGAAGTGATTTAGGGTTAGTAACTCAGACCACCTACATGTTATTGGACTGAAAAATGTCCAAGTTCAGTTTTCAAAATGCTTCTCTAAGAGTAGCCTGCATGCCATATGTCTGCAAATGTTGCCTTCTACAGTACATACAAGGAAATCCAACTGCCTTGGAAAGCTCATATTTCGTTTGATGCTGCTGCTGTGTTTATAAGAAACAGAAGAAAAATAATGATCTGATGGCAGAATACGATTTATAGCTTTATGTGTAGGAGTGGGATGAAAACCCTGCTTCCTGGCAGACACACTCTTGTCCTGCATCTTTCCAGTTGATTTCAATTCAGTGACAAACATCTAAAAAGAGTGGAGTTAGAGCTGACTGAGTTTTCCATTTAGGAGAGACTGAGAAGTGGATAGATAGCATAAAATAATTTTTGACTGAATAATCTAGGAGCAGACAGAAGAATTTCCATTAGCCTTCTCTGTTGTGTTTTACTTTTACCTACATTTGAGTTATGTTTAGGATGCTATTGCTGGCTTCCTGCAGAGCTCACAGAGATGCCAAGTCAAACCAGCATCCTGGGTTGGACTTTTCACGTGTGAAACTGTAACCAAACTTCAAAAAGAAGGAAACACATGGAATCTGAGAGGCAAAACAGTGACAATAAATGTCCCTAGAACTCACTGAGAGCCAGCCTTGAACTGAGGCCATTTTACACCTGCTGTGATATAAGAACATGACAGTGCATGGAAGATAGGCTAAGCATCTTTACTATGAATGATCAAAACCAGAAGGGCTTTATTCTCAGGTTTGCAATGGAAAGCATGTGAGGGACATCACTGTAGCTCAAACCCTGAGTCTTGTTGACAGCAGGATGATGCTAGTTAAATGCTTTCAGCCAGGATGAGTCACTTGCAAGTCCTTTTTATTTACTTTGATTAAGATTTAAGATCTAGCACATCTGAAGCTCAGAGTTTTTAAATTTATAAGACACCCATCACACAGCTGCCTTCAAACGGCTTCAGTGGCAGTTAGATACCTGTTTTTAAAGATCTGTCTGAAATGAAACATAAAATGGGACTTCAGTTCTGGAAGTTCTTCAAATTTTTTCAATCTATTTCTCTTTCAGATTTTGCAGTGTGCAAATGGGGTTTGCCAGGATAACTTCAGATTTTATTTTTTCCTACTTTCCAGCATCAGTAGTAGCTTTGGTAATTGGATATGGTCTGGCTCCATTCCTAATTCTGACACAGAGCAGAGAGTGCTTGATACAAACCTGTAAACTATTTTTAGAGAATATAGAGGAAATTAGCTACAAAAATGGCTGCTGCACTGCAGAGTGCACGGAAGGGTCTTTTACAAAAATATGTCAAATCTGGAGGAGGGAGACATGTTCTCATGACTTGTAATCCCAGTTACTGCAAGGTATTTCCTTCACATCTATTCTTCAGGCACTCAGTCAGTGACTCTCACATGACCATGCATATGAACCACCACCAGCAGATGAATAGGAAAATTCCTGAGCATCTACTGAGCTGATCTGTCTCTAGGCTGTGGTATAGTCACTACTTTCTTAAAGTCCAAAATGAGTCGTAGTTCCCTTTTAAAACCAGTTCCTCAAACTGGCCCAGGGATACATGGAGCTCTTAGCATTGTCAAAACAAAAAAGAAATTAACTTTTCAACCAGCCCTGACAATTGGTGCTCCTTGAGCCCAAACGCAGCTGTATGTAACGTGAAGTAGAAGCCTTGCCCTATGCTCACACAATGCAACTCATAAACATTTCAAGATCAGCAATGGCTTGAACTCTCCCTTTTCAACTAAATCAGATCCTGCCTCATAGATGGTATTGTTGATGACTGTTGAATGACCTCTGGTAGCTGAGCTCTGGTAAACCTCTACCTAAATCACAGATGCTGTCATACTTAGTGGAATAAACCACAAGACCAAAGACGTAAATGGCGTGGAGACAGAATTGCTGTTTTCCTGCACTGTGATGCTTTGTACAGTTCAGAGAGAGGGCATTATCAGTGTGCATAACATGGGTCAGCATCAGGCTCACTATGAAGTAGTTTATGCTAGGGCAAAACCCTTGTACAAGGCTGACTGGTTCAGAATATCAAGAGGCATTTCCACAAGCGTAAACACTATTCCCACCCATCCTCAGACATGCAGGCAAGCAAAACGGGTAAAATTAAAAAAATGTTTAACATTTAGTCTACATTTTATTCCACTGGAAAGAAATTCCATTGCTACAATATTGCAGCAAACTTTCTGTGAATGTTTTTCTTTGTATATTTTATATTTTGTTTCTAAACAAACAGTGCACCCTTTAATTAACAAGGGTGGGAAACACTCTCCTGGAGTCAGAGCAGAGATAAAAAGTGCACAGCTCCAGACTCTGTGGTGAGACACAGGTCCTCCATTTTCCAAAACCCTACATGTGAAATTAGTCAAGTTGCTTTACAGCTTCACTGTGTCTAGCGTACATTTTTTCTTCTTCAGGATTTGTACAAATATTTAGGGCATCAGAAGAGTCCTCATTTACAAGTACAGGCTTGTATTGATGTAGTCACAAAAAGATTATTGGCTGGTATTTGGAGCCACTGGTCTGAAGTAAGATATTTTTAGTTTTTAAACATTTAATAGAGAAATAGATAACCTTAGTAACTATGGAAAATTAATATTAGGAGAAAATATTTATGCAGATAAACTGTAATTGTTACCAGCTAGCCTATGGGCATGCTGAGCTGGGGGGTGGTGGGTTTTTTTGGGTTTTTTTTTTTGTTTTTTTGGGGTTTTTTTTTGTTTTTGTTTTTGTTTTTGTTTTTTTTTTTTGTTTGTTTTTTTTTTTTTGTTTGTTTTTTTTTTTTTTGTTTGTTTGTTTGTTTGGTGGGAAAATATATAGGCCTAAAACACAGTTCAAAGAAAAATACCTGGTTATATGCCTTGGTGATTCAACTGACAGGTACTTTAAAACAACTCAGATAAATTATGAAGAATGGCCTGAAGATAAATATAAAAATGAGAGGAAACGAGGGAGGGAAGAAAGAAAGAAGGGAATGAGGGAGGGAGGGAGAGGAGGGAGAGGAGGAAGGGAGGAAGGGAGGAAGGAAGGAAGGAAGGAAGGAAGGAAGGAAGGAAGGAAGGAAGGAAGGAAGGAAGGAAGGAAGGAAGGAAGGAAGGAAGGAAGGAAGGAAGGAAGGAAGGAAGGAAGGAAGGAAGGAAGGAAGGAAGGAAGGAAGGAAGGAAGGAAGGAAATTATCTCATGAAGTTTTCTTGTTGCTGTCAGAAGTTGTCTCATCTTTTTGATTCAATGCAAGACCTTTCTTCCCCTGGAAGATTTCAGCATCACCCACTAGTGCTGCTGAAGTGAAGGTCATGTCTGCCTTTCCATTACAAATCCCTCCATCTCCCTCCCTTTTCTGTCCCAGCCTCTTTTTTTTCCCTAGAGTTTTACAGCTCAGCTGTATGAAATTGCTTCTGGCTGAAACTTGGCAGCAAAAATCTGATTTCGTGCCAGGAATGATCCCCCTCCCCTCCTGATTTTCAAAACCCTTTTCTTTTGGTCAGATTTAAGCCGCAGCAGAGCAGTGCCGAGGGGGAGGGCAGGGTGGTGGATTCAGCACAGGAGCTGGCTGGCTCTGCTGCTTTCATAATGCTACAGCAACTCTTTATTTTTCCAGCTGAAATAAGGGTGATTTCTGCATAATGTGGCAGGGATATTTTTGTGTATGTGTTTGTGTTTAAGCAGAAAATGGCTGAGTCATTTCTTCTTGAAAGTAATTTTGCTATGTGAGCCGCTTGCTTTCTTTCTGGTTCCCCTTCATTTTCCTTTGTGTTAATATTTAAAAGGAAGGTCCAAAATAACACTCTGCTCTTCAGATCAGCAAAAAACCACCTTCATAAGTGCTTTCTCTATGCATCCACAGGGCCCCTGTAGTGTTGGAGCTGAGCAGACAAATTGAAATGACAGTACTGATACCATTGTGACAGTGGTGACATAATAAGGACCTGGGAGTACTTTAGATGATTTTCCTTGGATTATGAGAGGGCTTAAAACCCCAGACTAAAATCACATCTCATTTTCTGGACAGGTAGTGAGGATAAGTAAGATGCAAAAGCTACCAGCCTAAAAAAAGTGAGACAGTATGTGAGGAGAGGAGCTGCAGGGGGTCAGGGTGATGACCTCCATGAGGTCACCAAGCCCAGCAGCAGCAGAAAGGAGAGCAGAGTCACACAGCTGGGGGTCAATGCTGCCATGTATCTTGCTTGTTCTAATGCTATGTCCATGCCTGCAGTGTTGAAGGAACAGAGCTGCTGGTAGGTGGTGCTCACAAAAGGAAAGTTAAGGCCAATGTTACAGATGGCTGCACAGCTTCCTCTCAAACACCATGCAGGTGTGTGGTTGAGGGTCCTGTGCTGATTCTCTGCCCAGCCCCAGCAGCTGGTTTATCTACTCTGGGCAGTTTGTGACCCCAGAACTGAAAGTGAACCATTCAGCCTCCAAGTGACTTGAGAATACTGCTTTTCTCTGGTGTTTCTATAAGGGTCTTTGAGAACTGTCTAAAGCCTGCTGTAGCACAGACTGGGTTATCTGAAGAGGGTCAGCCTTGTGCATCAGGTTGCTCCACAGTGTAGCACCCACTGGCTTACATAATGTCTATTTCTCTCTAGACACACATATCCAATGTAAAACATCAATTACACACTGGCTGTGAAAATACAGTGATCAGTGAGTTGCCAGCATGGTGTCAGAGAGCAGGGGAAGAGCCCTGCCTTGCTGGAGCTGAGACTCTGTTTGCTTCAGCTTTGAGAGCATCTTTTCTTCCCCTTGCACAGCTCTGCCCTCTTGTCCTCCCAGCTGTCCCCTGCCCTGTGAGCAGGAGTGCTGGGGACAGCAGCCTCTGTGCCCACGCTCACTCCCTGCACTGAAAACAGTCCTTAGGCCCTGTGGAAAAAATAGTTTGTGGTCATCTAATTAAAGACTGTACAATAAAGCTTTTAAACAGTAGGGCCAATTATGGTTGCCCTGGCAACTTTAATTCTGGTATTTCTGAAATGCAGGCTTCAGAAAGTCTTTTGCCTCTTCCTTTTGTTTGTTTGCATCCATGTAGTGCCCTCTGTCTCCGATAACACCATCCTCCTCCTCCTGAACTTCCTCATGTTTCTGGAACATCTTCTCTCCTTTTAGCTCCCACCTGCCCACATCCCACAGGGCTACTGTTGCCTTCTCCTCCCCAGCACTTGGGCTTGAAGAGGTGTGTGGCTCTTCTTTCCAGTTCCTGAAACCACAAATATTTAGGGTGGGACTGGAGGGAATGGTTTGGTCAGCCCCTGCATCAGCTGCCAAGATCATGGCCTGTGAGGAGGGAACCACTGCAGAATTCATCTGACTCAGCAAGTCTGAGAAGAGTGTGTGCAAAAGGAGATACTTCAGACATTGTCACAGGTGGTGTCAGAAAGCAGTGTCCTGCTGTCTCAGTGACCCCTGAGTAAAAGTCCCTGCTTCTTGCTGTGAGGAATACTGTGTTGCTCTCATACCACCACAATAGCCTTTGGTTGGAAATGCCCAATGAGAAGGTTTGTTTTTTAAGGGCATCTCTGTATGAAGCTCATGTATTTGTTAATGCAGCTCTGAAGGAACATATAGGGAAGGGAGAAGGGAAGGGAGAAGGGAAGGGAGAAGGGAAGGGAGAGAAGAGAAGAGAAGAGAAGAGAAGAGAAGAGAAGAGAAGAGAAGAGAAGAGAAGAGAAGAGAAGAGAAGAGAAGAGGAGAGAAGAGAAGAGAAGAGAAGAGAAGAGAAGAGAAGAGAAGAGAAGAGAAGAGAAGAGAAGAGAAGAGAAGAGAAGAGAAGAGAAGAGAAGAGAAGAGAAGAGAAGAGAAGAGAAGAGAAGAGAGAGAAGAGAAGAGGAAGAGAAGAGAAGGGAGAAGAGAAGAGAAGAGATGAGATTGTATTATTCAGAGTTTCCTTATGGTCTCTGAGGCTTTTAGATTTGACTAAGATTCATGTTTTCCAAGTCTTGTCCTGTGAGAGTGAGGTCTGGAAACATAATTTTCTTTTAGAGAAAACTGAGATTCTTGTGCAATGCATGTTTCCAGGAGCAGGGTCTTTAAGAAAAAAAATGAAATAATGTGAGATGTAATAAAAAACATTGAGACTGGCAGTATTGCAGAAGAGATGGTAGGCTGTGGCTCTGTGAGAGCAGCAACCAGGAGCAAAGAATAGAGTGTCAATCTGAACTTGAACTGCTGTGCTTATACTGAACTGAGCTATGTGTGTTATGCCAAACTAGGTCCATAAGAATGTTGAATTTCCATTTTTTCAGTGTATTTAAAAGCCTGAATTTTCCTTCACATCCTAAACTGAAATCTCAACACTTTGTTTTTGATAATTTAAAGACAAAAAAAATAATCACTAAAACAGTGCTGCTCTATGTGAACAACTCAAAATTATTTACTCTCCCAAACTGGTTGACACTGGCATTGTATTTATTGGATAGGTTTTTTATATTCCTTCCTACTTTTTTTTTTTTTTTTCCCAATAGGAGTGCCCAAATCAACTATCCTTCCTCAGCTCATGTGTTTTTTGTGGGTAGAAATTTATAGCTTCTGAAGCTGAGCAGAGATGAGACAGTGGGAGAAGTCAGGATGTAGCTGGGAGATATCATCTTTGTAGTGAATTCTCTGAGCCCCAGTGCAAAACCAGAGTTGTACCCAAATGTGAACTGCACTGCCTTGATCCCTAGCCTAATGCAGGACAGTTTTGTGGGTTTTTTTTTTGTTTTTTTTTGGGGGAGGGGAGGAGAATAAAAGGAAGAAAAGGTAGCAGTTTAATGGGATTTAATCTTTCATCAGCAGTGCTCAGTGCAGTGATGGGAGAGGCAGTAATGCTGCACAGCCCCCTACAAGCTTACAGCTGCATCCACCCCTACAGTGCACTACATCTCTGTTAACATCTCTTCCCTGGCCTCTATCAAACAGTAATTGGTAAAGAGCACTTTACACGTTCTCCAACTGGTAGTAAAATCCTACTTTAAAAATATTGGATGGGGCAGCTTATTTGTATGTTTTGAACAATACTGTATGAGAAATTGTAGATGCTTCTGAGAGAAATTACATTGTGTAAAAGCCCTAGAGAATCTCTTGATGACCATTAGGATTTAATTTTGAAAGGTAGAAGAGGAAAAAAGCAAAGGACAGCAAATAATGGATCATTATGACTCATGTTGCCTCAGAGGCTTTTATTCATCTGGTGCTGTGTGTATATGGTTATTAAGTTATTGTGTTATTAAATTTGGACTGACTTCTTATTGTAAATTTGGCCTTAAAAATTACTGTCTTGTTACCTATGAGATGTGTGTAAAAGGTGTAATATATTGATAAAAGGATCCACTAAGGAGAACAGAGGTTTAAACTAATGCAGAAGTAATTTTTATATGTTAAACCTAAAGAAAAAAAATCGTGGGGATTGAAAAAATAACCTCATTATCTATAAGACAAAATATCCTGAATGAAGAAAAGTAAAAATCTGGGGCTTCTGCATTTACAAAACCCCCAAGTGTCAAAATAAAGGAAAAAAACCACCAAAAATCTCCATAATTGTACAAAACAGAACTGAAAAACTCCAAAACAAATGAAAAAAAGCCCTCTAAAAATTAGGAATATTGAAATCTAGAAGTCCTTTTTTAGTCCAAATCTAGATGCAAGGATTTGTAATCTTACCACTGTTTACTCCCTCTGCCTCATTTCTGATTTTAAAGCAAGGTTTTTTTTCTCTCTCAATAAATGTCATTTGTTGTCCTTGATTATTATTTCCCAGCATATATTTTCCATTCTTTGGCCTCCTCTCTAAAGCTTAGATTGTAGATTTTTTTTTTTATGGAAAGGACTGTCTCTCATTTTGTTCTATAGACTCTCAAGCACCATAGATCTCCAAAGGGTCCCTTTCCTAGGGAAAAAATTCTGCCAAATTCTTTGCTGGTGGCCCACTTCTGATTTCAGCTTTCAGCTTCATTTCTTGTTTTAAATCCAACTTCTGGAACTATCTTCTGGCTTCCCAGGAGTTTTGCAGCCCTGGTGATGAGGGGTGGAGGTCAGGCTACAGGCAAATGTGAATGAGAGAAGGAAAAAAAGGTAAAACAGATCTCTGGAAGAGGCTGGAGAAGCTTTACAAAGGGGATAAGAGGGATAGAAAATGGCAAAATCTTCCTCATGGGACAAGATGTTCCTCTCCATCATGCTCCCTGCTTAGCAACTAACACCTTAGTAGCTCCTAGTTCCTTCTTGGATGCAGCAAGTAATAATAGTAATAGCAGCAGTATTAGCAGCAGTAACAGAAGCAGCAGCAACAGTAATAATTAGTAATAATAATAATAACAATGATAACAATTTATCCTCTTTTCCCCAGAGGCAATCCCTCATCAGGTAAACCCAGGTGGACTTTCACTGTGGTGCCTTAGAACCTTCTATACAATGTCTTCATAATGCATCTCCACAGCCCATCTTTGTCACCCTCTCAAGCAAAAGCTGCATTGGTGCTAGTACCAAGGTTGGAAATAAAGAAGGGAGCAATATCTCAATTCTCATTCCAGGCACATGGTGTAATTGTGCAGCTGGCTGCTGGCCATGCAGCTCTCGTGGCAGCAAACACTTCTTCCCCTCCGCAGTCACAGCCGCCCTGTTTTCCTGTGGGCTGGAAAGGTCAGAAAAATCAATTAGCTATATGGATGTTAAACAAAGCCAAGTCCAAAATGCAACTTCAGAAACACTTTTCTGAAAGATTAATGTGTCTTTAAAAAACAAATGGACATGTGTATAATTTTTCAGAGCTGCTTGTGTTTGCTGCTCCTCCTAGAAAAAGCCAGTGTTCTCATTCTGTACAGCAACACTGTCACTTAGCTGCCACACAGTCACATGTCAGGCTAGGATTGCTGAACTTGGTGTTATTCACACAAAATCCACAAAAATTAGCTTATCTCCAGCTGAGATGGGTTTTAGGAAGAAGACCAGACAGAGAGAGAGTTGGCTGAAGACACACACAGCAACAAGATGTGACTGCAGGAGTCAGCCACTGTACACACCATGATGTGGGCAGGTTTAGGTTACTCACTAGGAAGAAATTCTTCACTGTGAGGGTGTTGAGAAACTGGCACACGTTGCCCGGGGAAGTTGTGGATTCCCCATCCTTGGAAGTGTTCAAGGCCAGGCTGGATGGGGCTTTGAGCAGCCTGATCACCTGGGAGGTGTCCTGGCCCATGAAGGGTGTTGGAGTGAGAGGATCTTTAGGGTCCATTCCAGCCCAAACCATTCTGTGATTTTATGAGCTGGTCTGACAATGCTGCCAGGCCTCAGGGTGAGGGACTGGGCTGACATAGTTTGGGTAGTGTAGTTAGACCAGAAAATAAACCTCAGACTTCTGAGGTTCATTTTCAATATAATGCTTCCCGGGGCAAGTCACTTCCTTTTAGACATCTCTAATGGCAATGCCTGACAGGACCATTGTAAAGATTGATGAAATGATTCACTATCCTAATGTTAGAGATGCCAAAAACTGCAAAGTATCATTGAATTAATTGTCATCAGTCACATCAATCTTCAAATGGCTTAATGTAAATTGCACCTCTGCTTTCTAAAATAAATATTTTATTTCTCTCCTGCAGGAGTGTACAAAGTAAAAGGTAATCTTGCTGCCACAAGCCTTATTTAAAGTTATATAGATATTTATATTCTTTTCCTCACCGTTTCCTTTTTTTCATTATAAAGGAAATGATTTAGAACTGCAAAAGCTACTCAGATTGTCCCCTGGGCTCATCTCTAAATTTTTCTTCCTAGCTGTATCATTCAGTTAGAGTTCTGGTCTCTAATAGGTATTTTATATTTTGTGATGAATAGCAACAAAACCACACTGAGCAAAATGAGAAGTTCTGACGACTCTCTGTGAAAAGTGCTGCATTTGATAGGCTGGGACTGCATAAATGGGAACACAAACCACATCAGCTCCAATGACATCTGTGCCACTTGCAGATTATGTTGTATAAAGCAGACAAGAAAAGTTGCCATCCAACTTATGTGCTTAGATTTTCTGACCCCACACAGAGAAAAAAAATCACTTCAGTGGTTTCTGTAATTTATAGAACTAAGTGAGAATACGATCTTTAGTGAAATGAGAAAGGGAAGATCAGGCAGGTCAGTCATGGACCTCTGAGGACTTAACCACAATCTTTTAGATCCCAGCATGCTGGGCAATGGTTGAACATGTTTACATAAGAAGAGTGTGTTCAAATGTGGAGTCACCAACCACACTAGAATAACCTAGAAAAAAACTTGCTTAGGGCAAAGTTTCATAGGAAGATCATTAACACCTACTCTTAAGTGGAAGCTAAGAGTATTGTGTCTCCTTGGAAGTACACCAAGAAAAAAAAAAACAAAAAAATAATTTCACATGTCTTTGAACTGCTTCATTACCATTATTCAAATAGATCACTGTCCCAGGATACTCAAAAAGTGCAAAGCTTTTTCTCTCTCAAAGTCTGGAAAATTATAATTAGGAACACAACTGATTTCTATGATGCTGGGCCAACCCTGGTAATTTGTTATAAATGACATTATCCTGGATGTGGAATAAGCAAAACCTGTATACGACAGCTAATTATCTTAACAGCATTTGAAGTGAATTTTTTTTTCTTATACATGCAAGGAGAGACAGTGAGGCTAAGGAAAGAAATGCAGCAAAAACTGAGAAAAAAAGAGAAAGATTTATCCCGTTTTCACATAGTAGGGTACAGACTGTCAGTTTTCTTTGGCATCCTGGGTACAATTTGGTTTTGGTCAGTCCAGTAAGACAATAATTCCTATAACTATAGCAAAGAGCGATTTACCGATAATTTGTTTCCTAAAAGCACTGAATGCTGAGTATCCTGTTCCATATCCTGTCAGATATTCACATGCAATTAGATACAGGCAGTGGGAATGCAATGTGAAATGAGTGTTTTGTTCTGAAACATGGCACTGTGCCTGTGCTCTTCCCCATCTCCTCAAGCAAAGTTCAAGTGCCAAAATGAAAGGCATGCTTAATGCCAAAGGTGATTCTGGTTCAGGCCAAAAATAATTCCAGACATCTCAATTCTGAATTATTTTCCCTCTAAACATTTTTTTTGGAAATTGAAATACTGCCAGGTGTTTGAGGCTGGGATGCTAACAGCAGAACCTCTTGCAAGCTATTCAAATGTCAGCCACTGTTGTGTACAAAGTCCTCCATATCACTGTGGAATTTGGAAGAGGAAACCAACAGAGCAGCCAGATTTACAATATACTTGCAGAATTTTCCAGAAGCCCTAGTTCTCTTTTAAAAAACAAAAATGCAGTGAAAGTGTTTTCTTCCTATAACATTTTTCCCAGGTTCCCCACATAAAATGTGTTTACTGATACTTAGTTTTGTAAAATTGCACTCCAAGAAGACAAGCCTAGATAACTTAAAATTGAAGTTAAGAAATTATGGGTTAAATACTTGGTGTAGAATAAAGTACATAGAAAAATCCACATTTGTTTATTTAAAGAATATTGCTTTTCATGTATACTATTGCAGAACACCCTTAGGCTTTTTATCTTTTTTTCTTGTTAGCCAGCATGTAAGCATAGGTGTTCCGAGTGGTTTCTGAAGCAGAGCAGGGGGATTTGATGCTCAGAATGCTGATATTTTGAACAACGTAGCCCATGGAGATGAATTGTAAATCCATGGACTGGCTTCTCAGCCTCTTCAATGCGAATTTTTCTTTCTGTCTGAAAAGACTTTAAAGACAGAATGGCTTTGGAAATGTGATACAAGCTAACCACAGTCCATGGAGGACCCTCAAAATTAGATTTGGGGTTTTGAATTCAAATAGGTAGTACTGAGTTGGAATTATGGAAAGGAAGAATGAAACAGTGGTTTTGGCCCTAGCTGCTAAAGAAAGTTCCTGATGAAGGTTTCTGACCAATTTATTTAATCTCTGTGTGATGGAATATTTGAGCAGAAATGTATGGAGAGTGCAGGAAGGGGAAGAAAAAAGAAAGACTTTTTTTTATCATGTTATTTTTTGGCAGGGACAGGTGAAGACTTCTGCTATCTGAAGAGACTGATAGTTTGTCTGAAACGCAGGAACAGCCACAATCCAAAGACTTTTCACTTTCTTGATTGCAGTCAACCATGGAAATGAAAAGAGAATTCTAATGGGGAAGCAACTCCTTTCAAGGAGTTTGAAGACAAATGCCCGTGCAGGCTCCTTGGAAAAGAGAAAAAAGAATATTAAATGAACATAAACTAGTGTTATAGAATCACAGGATGGTTTCAGCTGGGAGGGACCCTAAAGATCATCCAGTTCCAACCCCCCTGCATGGGCAGGGACACCTCCCACTAAATCAGGTTGCTCAAAGCCTCATCCAACCTGACCTTGAACACTTCCAGGGAAGGGGCCTCCATGACACCAGTGGGCAACATGTGCCAGTTTCTCACTACCTCTCTCACATTAAAGAATTTCTTCCTAGCCTAAATCTATCTGTTTTTCCCTAACCTAAATCTATCCTTTTTCAGTTGGAAAACATACCCCCTCATCCTATCACTGCACGCCTCAGCTTATCTGTAGCTCCCTTCAGGTACTCAAGGTCACTATAAGGTCTCCCCAGGACCTTTCTTTTCTCCAGACTGCACAACCCCAACTCTTTCTGTCTGTCTTCACAGAAAAGATGCTCCAGCCCTCTTATGATCTTTGTAGCCCTCCTCTGGACTCCCTACAACAGCTCCACGTCCTTTCTGTGTTGGAGGCACCAGAACTGGGCAAAATACTCCACTTGGGGTGCAGGTAAAGATGCAGTATTGAGCACTGGACACCCCAAAAAACCCAGTGCTCTGGGACCAGCTTGTCTCTGAATGGCAAATGTGCATCTTTCTACTTCTCTGAGAGGTACTGTCAAAGAGACTCAGCAGGGAGACCTGTGAGAAAACTTTATAAATAATAATACATGAAAGAAACATAGAAATCTATGCACAAAAACTGAATAGTAATCATGAAACAAAATTTCATTAAAGTGTATGGCCAGAGTAATAAGACTAGCTTTGTTTTGTCATTGGCAGCTTGCAGGAAAAAAAAAAGAGGGAGAGAATCACATTACACAGATGAAAAGGAAGAAAGGCAGACAAAAAGGATTAAAAAGATAACAATAGACTTTAGTTTTAAGGATTATCAGTGGAAACCATATAAATCTAAGAACATTTAAAATCAGGGATGACAAGAAGGGTAGTTGGATGATGAAAGTATAATTAAGGAGATAAAAAGACAAAGGAAGAAACTGCACTTCAGAGGAAAGAGGGCAAGAAGTGTGAAATCTGCTGACTTCAGTGAAATCAGCATATAGATCTCCTTGCCAAGAGAACAAAGAGAAGAGATGTGAGCAGCTATCTGGGGACTCTACATAGACTGTATTGCTCTTATACTGTCAAACTACTCTTGAACAGTCCTGAGAAATATTTCCCAATCTTTTGAGAGCCGAGGCTCTCTTCAGGAACACGTAGCCACCCACATTCCCACATTGCTGCCCTGCCAGGTGTTGAACCAGATGTTTTCCTATTGGCTTCTGCCCTAACTACCCTTTACATCCCGCTGTGAGGGAGGCTGGAGAACTGGTCAAGGTTTTTCCAGAATGTGCCACTTCTTCTGATATTTTTAGGACGAGTAAAGAGCTATTATATTTTTTAAGAAATAGCAAAATAATATTTCTTATTTCCTAGACTTGGAGTTTTTAAGCCTGACCTGGGGCATACTACAGGCTATGAAGCAACAGCATTTCTCTACTAAGCACATCACATCTCGCAGTGCTAACTGGCATTTCCTATTATCTCCACTCCCAAGCTTTTTGGCTCCTGTTTTGTTATTTTTTTTCCCCGTCCATCAGTACAATGGAGAAGGCAGATCCATTTTACATGGCAAAGAATCAGCTCAGAAGGAACTGGCCAGTAAGCCTGGATTATAGCTCATGGATAAAAGTGCCAACTGGTGGCTTCTGAAGAGCTTCTTCAGCCCCAGTCACTGTTAGCTTGTCATGCTCCCTGGTTCTTTGTATAAAGCAGGGGATTAGCAGGTGGCATCTGTGTAGGACTTGGGGCATATCAGCAGGTTCATCTCTCAAAGATCACAGAGCTCATCAGCCTCCTTTCCTTCTTGGCTGCTCCCTGCATCCCAAACTGGGAGCACCCAAAGGGGGTCTAACAGCTGTGACACCATGGGCTGAAGTGGGCAGACAGCATTGGTGAGAGGTGTGACCTCTGCTCATGTGAGTAAGCCTGTGATATATGAGCCTGTGGTATTAAATGGTCCAGAAAATAGTGTCTATCCTTCTCTTTTTTGGCTCAGCAGAATATAGCACTGCCGTGTCCTTTGCTGTCCTCTCCTTCACACAGCTCCCTTCACTGCTGAGCTTTGTCAGGATGGTAAATGAATATTTTCATAACTAAACCAGAGCCAAACCCCAACTTTGTTCACATGGACAGAGAAGATTAAAACAGAACAATTGAGGTTAATAACACATTACCTCAGTGTGAACTTCAGAAATGGGATAGCTTGATTCCAAAATACCTCAGTAATTCTTTGCATGGATTACTGCTTCTTTTCAGGAGAGAAAACAAACCCAGGGTCTCCTTTGCTAGCTTTAACTCTCTGTGTTACGTTCTGCAATTTTGTGTTAAGCCAAAACCCCTGGGTTTGCTGTAGTCAAATTATAGAAACTTGCTTAAATTTGGATCTGGGAACTGGAGCCACTGTGTGACTTTGAGCTGACACTACATTGCCTAAAGCAGCTGATGCTGGGGACTGGAGAACAGAAGCAATTCAGGTTTGAAAAGCTGCAGCAGAAGGGAGCTGTGGATCCAAGGATAACAGTGTCTGTCCTCAGATCCACCCTCACCAATGCTTGCCCTGCCACATGCTAAGCCAAGGTTAATGATTGTCTGCTGAAGTATTTTCAGTGGAAACTTTTTGGTCTGGCCAGGATTGCTTTTGGAGGTCAATGAAGAAAAAATGCGTGAGATTTTACTTCAAAGTTAAAAGGTCCCAGAGTCTGTGTCTAGAGGGGGAAAATATGGAACAGGCTGGATTTTAGGGTTTTAAATACCTAGGAAAATGATAATCCTAGCAGAGCCACCCAGCCAGATTAATATGGTATGCTCAGACTCTTCTTAGGAAGAGCAGATTCATTAAAGTCAACTTCAGTCCCCATCTTAATCTTTGAAACAGAGACATAGCACCATTAGTCTTTCCCTGGAGTGAGTCCTTGTGATGAAATGGCACCCGCAGCCTTGTCTGGATGTTGTTGCCACTCACCAGTGGCCAGTCTGGCTCCCAAGAAGCAGGGATGCTCTGAGTTTCCTTGTTGAAAACATCATGCACAGTATGGTCAGTGCCTGGATAGCTTGTTGGCAGCAGTTAGAAATAAATCACAAGGGTATGATTGTTTCTAAAATAATATGGGTCAGAAGCCCCAATTCAATCCAAATCTGCCACTTGTTCTGCTGCACATAAAGGGATAGATAATCTGTATATTTTTAGAAAGTCTGGGGCCAAAATAAGAAAGGCAGTCAAAAAGGTGGGGAAACAAGATTTGGCTTTTTTTTGTCACCATTTAGGAAAGATTGAACCCATTGGTTTCACCTTTTCTCCGTAACATTGCCCCAGCTATAGGGCCTTGGAGCACTACAGTAGTTGCTTTCACTCCAGTTTTGCCAATGCAAAGTCCCCAAAGTCTTTCCAGAAAAAATATTCCTTTTAAAGCTTATATTTTGCTGAAATTACAACAATGAGAAAAACAAGCAAGCAAAAAAGCAGAACTCCTCAGTCACCTCTGTCTAAAGCTCACTCTACACTACAGCTTGATTTGGAAATATTTCCTGGAACCTTTATGTTTCTGGTCTGGTCTCCTGTGAGACACATGTTTGCTCTCCAGGAAGTTTTAGCTAAATCAGAGTAGACATTTTCTTGGGGCAGGATTATGAAAAATTGGAAGTATTTTTCATTCTCATATTGATTTTGGGGGAGGAAAGGGAAAAAAGAAGGAATTAAAAATCTGGGTCTCAGAACTAGTGTAAACAAGCCTAAATATTATAACTAGATATATTTAATTCTAGGCTAAAATATTTGCCTATCTACCTGCAATGCTGATTGATTCATTTTGATGCTATCTGCAGAAAATACTTGGATCTCTGAAAGCTTCTTAAAAACACAGTAGTATTTACAAAATTTTTCATAGCTCAGTAGCTGTGATGCTTGTAATTGCTGCCGAGATCACTGGTGGAGTTTGTACATTCTGCCAGTTAAATTGCTTTTACCTCTATTTTCCTCAAAGATTACTAACAAAGAAATTGAATTAACTATATATAAGGTTTTGTACTGATGACATCCGTGTAAATTTTATATCCATGTTTGAATACAAAAGTATAAATCCTGATTTATTTTCATATCTGTGAAATAATCATCCAGTCATAGAAAGGCTAGGGTTAGAAGGGTCCTTAAAGATCATCCAGTTCCAACTTCCCTGCATGGGCAGGGACACCTTCCACCAGACCAGGCTGCTCAAGCCCTATCCAACCTATAACTAACCATTTAATTGTAAAATCTTTGCAGCAATTGAGTATTTCATCAGGTCTTGCTATAATCAAGAAGGAAGTGAAGGAAGAAAGGACTGTGCTGCAGTTTCTGTTAAACTTGAAAACACAGCAATTAGTAGAGACAGAGGGTCATGAATCAATAAAAAATTACTGATGGCCTCTCATGTATTGATATTTAAGAACTTTTTATGGGTTCGAGGAAAGAATTGACTTAGACCCAAGTAAGAGCCTGCATGATGGCCACCTCTGAAATGTTTGCTATAAACTTCCATCTCTACTGCAATGTGCACAGTGATTAACCACAATTTTAGTTGTATATTACCTTCATTCCCATCACTTGGCTCACCTAGACAAACACTTTTCCCCTTGTTTTATGACTCTTCAGAAGAAAAGATGACTCAGTTTTCCAGAGAAAAGCAGTGTGTGGAGATTGGTGCCTGCTGTGACAATAATCTGGGGCTGTTGCTCTTCCATGTCATGTTCCCAGGTGACATCCTAGAACTCCAGGTGTGGTTGCAGTCTGCTGGAAAGAGATTAAAATGCTTTTGCTTGCATATTGGTTTCCAGTCAGATGGCAGAGTGACACCTGGGTCAGGCATGATGTGTCAGCTAACAGTATCTTGCAGCCACTTACTTATTTCAGATTCTTGACTTCTATCTCAGTGAGGTATTTGAGGACACATTTAATTCTTCGCTGTTAAAAGTGCAACTTAGATATGTACTTAGGTAGGGTTTTTTTGTTTTTTTTTTTATCAAGATTGGATTTCATTGCATACTTCAGTAAACTAGTGCCTAAGATCTTTTAGTTGCTCTTGCTAAGATGTTGTCTATAAGCTATACAACAGAGGCCTAGTCCTTTGAGAGTCTTATTCTCCCTCCCAAATGACTTAAGAAATATAAGGTGTCCAGATTTCTCCAGGACTGATATTTTAATATTTCTTTTTGTTTATTAGAAGTTTGTAAGTCTATGTAAATGTAATAAAGCATGGCAGTGTACCACAGTGATTGAAAAAATAAATATTTAAGATGCTTATATCATAGAAAACATTTGTCATGGTGGTAGAATTCCAGTCAATTTTTATTTCAGCACAGACTCTCTAGAGGCTGGTGGTATCTCGAAGGTAAGTGTTCATCTTACACTCCATAGATTGCCCCAGACTAATGCCTTAAAGTGAGCTCTTTGCTAGATAAATCTTTTTTATCATCTGTTTGTTTTGATGTTACTCTGTTCATCCTCAAAGCTTCAGCTGTCTGTTTGCTATTAAATTTGCCAGGGGAAAGAAATCAATATTCTATTCTCTCCCAATGACCCCTTTGTTATATTAGGAGGAAACACAGGTTCACTCGGGTGTGTGTAAGGGGTGAGAGGTGTGTGCATCTGACATTTCAAAACCACCAAATACCAGCTAAGGGTCACTTGCACCATGTATGCAACCGGTAATTCATCCTGTAAGGAAAGACCAACATATCCATGGCACTATAAAAGTGAGAAATTACAGTGGTAGTCACCACTGTTTCAGTTTGACTTTACCTGCAGGGCCATGGAGAGTTTCTTTGGCAGCCGTTAGTAAAGGAAGCATAGAAATTTTCTCACAAAGACTTTCCCTTCAGTTGTTTTCTCTCCCTGCCTTAAGCTTTATCATCACTGTTTGCTCCCATAGTTTCTACTTTGACTAAGCAAACCCCCAAGCTCTGCTGATATCTCAGCTCTGCAGAAATGTGTGTCTGCTGCTGAGGGGCAGAGGCAGCCCCTGTGCAGATTCTTTTTCCTGCTGCCACATCATGACTGGGGGGGATGTCAAGGGATGTAACTGGAAGTTATTCTGGGGAACCAACTGTTGCAGTCTTTAAACTTCCCCTTCCTTGCTTGCTAAATCTACTTTTAGTGACTCAGGAACAATGAGGACTTGCCCCTTCCCATAACTGAGTATAGAAATACAAGTTCACGCATGGTAGTGAAATAGGCAATGAAAAAGTTTCAGATTCTGTAAGCTTCCTATGTACCCTTTTCTACATAATCCAAAGCACTGAGTCTATAGATAAGAAAAGAGCATTCTGAGAACACAGTAAAGAAAAATCCTCTTCATGCTACTGTTCACTACTGTACCCCAGAAAACCCTGATGGATCATGCGTTTGCAAATAATGTTTACTCCATGGAGAACACCTAAAAAAATTCTCACTGATCACTATCCACAGTGAGGCTACTCCATTAGATATGGGTATAATGAAATTGTTCTTGGTTAAACTATAAAAGCTCTACTGTTCAGATGACATTAAGAATGAAAAAACTGTGGAAATTTACCAGTTAAAAAAGTCAGAAATTCACTCTGCTGGAGACAACATAGATAAGCCAAATGAAAAGATGATATCCAGCACCCCTCTCTTAATTCAAATAAAGAAGATTTATCCTAATTTCAAATAATTCACTTAAGTATGTGGATCCAAATAATCTTAACAGACATCTTCCCACTGTGCTCTGTGTGCTTAACTCCTGCTGACATCAATGTCCAATTTACTGCCCTTACTGAGATGGCCCTTAGTTTTCAGTCCACACACCCATGGACCCTCACTAAAATCCTCTGTTGGATTTAAGTGTACTTTGGATGTACCCACCAGAGCTTATGGGACCACTCAGACAACTTTTTGTCTCACATGTTGCTGCTCAGCACTTTTTCATCAACATGCAAGCTTCAGGCTATCTACTAATATTCTGTGTGGGTGGAGGGCAAACAAGACATGGCTATAAGCATGGACATCACACTTCAGTTGCATAGAAACAACTAATGAGATCTGGGGGCACACACTAAGCCTAAGTGAGGAATAGCTACTTATTCCAATGACTACACTTCTAATGAATAAACAATATTTGGCCAGAAAAGGAGAAAGAGCTTGGCTGAGTCTCAAGCCTTGCTGTTTGGACTAAGGTTCAAATTCCTACAATTTGATTTGGAAACAATAGTTACTCACAGAATGTAGAATAGCTTTTATAGGAGATACTGAAACACAGACAACTGAGAGCACTGGATGAGCTGCTAAATTAGTCAACCAGGTATCTGGGCAGCCAGGACCAAAGCTGTGGTCTGGATACAGATTTGGAGATGGATGTTCTGACCTCAGCAGGTGTCCTGACAATAGTATATTGGCTTTCCTACAGGAGAGAGGACTGTCTCTCTTTCTTTTTGGCATTTTGACCAGAAATCCTATCCTACCATGGAAACCTTTCTTATGAAAATTTAATCAAAACTGGCATATTCCCAAGAAAAGCCTCCATTTTGACAAACTGGCATTTCCCAATTATGAGCCATGGTTCTGGAAAATACCCAAATAACTTTACTGCTTGACATCTGTTTAAGCTGCTAAATATTGAATCAAGTGGTTCATATTACCATGGAACACCAAAGCATTTTTCATTATATGAGACTTGAAAAAGAGGCAGCTATATCACAGGAGATTTTTTTCTGTGAGTCGTTCTTTTGTAGTACCAAAGATCATTGTGATCACTGATGATCAGATCATTAAGTATGTGACACTCCCACTGTATGATCAAAACTCTTAGGCTGTGGTTGCCTATGATGAAGCATTGGCAGCAATCTCTTCCCAAGGTATATCTGAAATTTGTAAGTAAAGTTAAGCCCAGGAAGAAGAGAGAGGTAGGGAAAAATGTTTTAAGATTTGGTTTTTATTTTCTCATTATCCTACTTTGAGTTGGATTGGAAATCAATTAAACTAATTTCCCCAAGTCTATTTTGCCCATAACCATAATTAATGAATGATCTCTATCTGTCCTTATCTTAACCCATGAGGCCTTAATTATATTTTCTCACCGCTGTCCAGCTGGGAATGGGAGTGATAGAGCAGCTTTGGTGGGTACCTGGTCTCCAGCCAGGGTCAGTGCACCTCATCCACATAGCTGAGAAATTCCAGCAACAGGTGAGGAAAAATACAGATGTAAAAAGAGGCAAGACATCCTTACAGGACCTTCCTGGATGGAGGCAATCAACAAGTCTGTGGAGGAGAAAAAAAAAAGTGTGACGTTGCTTCTACTTCAAGTAGGTATTTGCTTTAAAGCTCTATTTCATACTTTTCTTGTAGGTGTGTTTCAAAACCCACAAATGTCCAGAAGAGCCACTTTGACTGACTTTAGGAGTTCTGGTGTCTAAAGTTATTCTGTTTTCTAGCCTATCAGTAAGATCCAAACCAGATTGCATTTGGGTTTGGTAGGACAGAAATAGCAAGACATTTTCTTGTTTTCTTCAGACATCACAAAGATTTCCTAGTCAGAGGTAAACCTCAATGGTGAGACTCATCCTAATTTTATATATCTAATCTTTTTTTATATAACTAATAATTGGCTACATGAGATGTCCATTTTGGAATCAAACAAAAGGCACCACAGTATTGTCTCTGTTGATTATCTCCTGTCTGACCATTACAAATGAATCTTCTTCCAAGAGATGGAAGTAGAAAACAGCATCTTTTCACAGTCATATTAACATTTGTGCCATCGAGCTCTTAACACATTCCATGATGACTCAGATGGCAGAGCTTCAAAGGGGTGAGGCATGGCTGGTCTGAAGTACTTGTTTTCTGTCTGTTTATGCACACATACACAAACAGAGATACATAAAATATGTATGTGCAGAAGGTTCATTTTCTTTCTTAATCTGTACACTCTCCACTAAAAAGTTTTGACTCCTTGATGCCTGGCACCCCACAGGGTCACTTATGTGACTGCAAAATGAATATTTACTCCTGTTGTGAGTTTTGCACCTGCTTAGCACAGCTGTGATAGCCACATTTAGTACAGGGTGAGAGAACTGAGTCCTCCAGAAGTTTACTCTCTTTGACTACAGTTTTTTTCTCCTCTCAGTGCACAGCTACAGTAAGGAGTTTCAGGTAGTCAGTTAAAATGTGTTTTTAAGCTAGTGAATATCTGACGAGAGAAACATTTCCATTGATAGAAAAATGCATGACAAACTGAGAGCAGGGCTGACAAAACTGTCAAGAAATCATGAGATACATTAATATTGGTGGATTTTCTTTCTCCTCTTTCCCATTTCAGCAGATACAAATTAAGTGTAAAGCGTTATTTATTGATATTCTTTAAAAGAAATTTCTGTGTGACATTCACTGGCAGTAGGGCAGTTGGAGGCTAATGATTTCTATTTATTCGCACAGCATATGGAAGATAAGCAATGCCATGGCAGGATGTGGTCCTGTGGAAAGACCCCCTGCCATTTCCAGCTGGTACCCAGATTCAATGAAATTCATTGACCTCTGCTATGGATGTTAATGTGACTTCTTGTGATGTGGGTTCCTATTCACTGGAACTGGGACTTCTCCTTAGGGTGGTGTATTCTGCAGGGATGCCCCACTGAATAGGAAATAAATGAATGGCTCTTCCATAGATTGTTCTCTCTCTCCCTGTCAGTGGGATAATTATAATCTAACTTACTGTCATTACCTTAAAGACTTATTGTTTGTTGAGGAGAATAATATGAGGAGATTTATATTAGTACTGGAAAATAGCAAGTGCTCAGTTTCCCTCATGATGCTGAAGGCTGCAGAGACATGGTTTGGCCATGGACAAAGCCTTCATGCAGGTGGACTTTCATTATGGGCAAGTTTCTCATTCTCTTGGGAGTTTTCAGGGGCATCCTGAAAAGAAGTTGAGTTCTTATAGATGATATTAACCTTTTCTGCTCAAACAGGATAAACACTGAACAACTCAATTCATATTAAGGAATTTTACTGAAGGAACCAACTAGATTTAGCAGTGTTGGTAGGATGGGGACTTTGAAATATTACTTTTGCCAGTATGTTAAAATTTGAGTTAATATTTAGCAGTAAGCCAATAAAAGTGAGTCCAGAGTAACTTGTTTGCTGAATTCTGTGAGGCTGAAAAGAGGTGAAAAGAGGTGAAAAGATCTTTGTGCTCTTCTCTACCAAGGAAACATTTTGGTAATGTAAAAATAATTAGAAAAGGTCATCGAAGAGAAGGCAAGGTTGGAGTTCATATCACCTAGATTTGAATATGACACCTATCTTACACCACACCAATGTCAAAATCTGGGTTAGTCTTGTGTCTTGACAGGTTTACTTCCTCGCTTTTACACCTGTTCCCAGGTGCAATGAATTCTCCCATGTAAATTCCCATTTCTTTCTACATACTACAGAGACAGGCTAAACAGTTAAGCTGCAGACACCCACACTGAAGCTGAGGCAGCATTTAGTATCAGAAGTAGGTCAGCAGAAGCAGCAGCTTGTGGAGATGGGAACAGGATCTAAGTAACACTGTTAGTGCCAACCCCTCTGCAAGAACAGACTGCCCCTTCCAAAGGAAAAATCACTTTTAGGTGCCAGAACTTGGTGCAGGAAAATGCACCACTCTTACAGCTGAAGTCTCACCTTCACATTAGCTCCCTGCAATGGTGAGAGGACAACACATCAAATGCAGGAAAGGCTGGAGCCTGTGGTGCTCCTAGAGGCAAGTGCAACATTGCTTATGCTCACTGTTTTCTGTAAAGACTCCAAATCTGTTTATTGGTTGGCTTATTTCCAGTTAGAAATTTGTAGCAGTTGAGTCATTGATATTAGGGCAAAGTCTCAACCTGATGGAAGGTTTCTTTGCTAAGGAAATCCTTGTTAGTAACTACTGAGAAATGTCAGTCTCAGGAAAAATAAAATCGAGTTTCTCTGGGGAGAGCAAGGGTTGAACACACATGTGGATATTTCTTTGTCACCATGCTTTCTATTCATTTTTCCTAGCCTTCCAAGGCTCCATTGGGAAGGACTAGGTGCATTTTCCTTGGAAGTCAAAGTAGTCAAATAAGAGTATATGAAATGCTCTTTGGTCAAAGGATTAGTTCACAGTGAGAGTGAGTGGAGTACATCCTAAACATATAATTATCAATGAGACCTCTCTAATATGTCTTGATATGCAGTTCTATGCCATCTATCAAAGGTGTTAAAGAAACAGATAAAGTGAGGTGAAAAACCCTTAAGTTGAATAAAGTAAAGTTCACAGATCAAACCTTATTAAAATCTCTTATAACACCCACATCAGAGGAAGAAATTAGCCCCTCATGACACATATCCCATGGTATAAAAGGCAAATAATGCACACAAAAAGGCACAAAAAGGGATGAGTATTAAGGCAAACACTCAAATGAAGGATTAATTTCCTGCTCCTAACTATGCATGAAGCAAAAAATGAAACACCTATAGAACAATTTTACAGAGAGAAAAGCATTTGTGCACACCAGGGTCCAGAGACAAAGTGTGGAAGCTCTGAAGAACAGATGAAAGAGAACTCAGTTTCATCAAATATGGATGAATAAATATCAGTGATCTGAAAAATAATGAATACTTTGATGACTAATGGGGCTAAGCACTGATTTCAAACTAGGCGCTAGTTTAGAAAGAAAAACATTCCTTTTAAAGAGCCAATAAAAACCAAAAGGCTGAAGCCAGAGCAGTAACTAACATGCTCTAATAGAAAGCCCCTACAGTGAAGTGCTTGGATAGAGATAACAGAGGTAAATAACTTTAAAGTCATTAATTTCAGGGATGTGTGTGTTTGATATTTTCTCCTCCAATACAGGTCAAAAGAACTGGAGTTTGCAATAATGTTGATGGAAATGAAAAAGCTAGAAGAGAGCCAGGGAGGAGATTTTTTCTGTGTCTAATTTACTGCGAGGTGAGTGAAAACATAGTGATGAGCCATGTAGTCTTGTTTCACTGTTTTACCACAGTATACAGCTGCACTAGCTGATGCTTCATCATCCCTTAACTTTTGATGTCTATAAATATACCACCACAGAGATTGTTGGTCATCCCAGTGGACTGGCTTTATAGCCCCCAGTGTAACCACAAATCAAGAACCTTCTACTAAGTTTGGGGACCCATCAGCCATTGTGAACCTTCTTTTTAAGCTTATTGTGACTGTGTTTGCTGGCTGCCTCTCTCTTTCAGGGCTCAGTTTCTCCTGTCCATGTGAGGCCAAGCATGTACATGTCTCTAAAAAGGAAGGCTGGGACTGTGCTTTTTACTGAGGGAGCTACAGATTCCACAACCTACTCGCTCTTCCTTCCCCTCTTACACTCCTGTCCCCATCAGAGCTAGAAATACTCCAGAGACTGCAGTAACTGGCTGGGAATGGTGCCAAGGTGGCTGTTGGCTGAGAGTCACTGGAGTCTGCTTTGGTGTGGCCTTTCATACCCTCTGCACGACCCTGGGGGATAAGTACCCCTCTGAGCCCCATTATGCCATCCATCAAAGAACTCCCCACATGAGGGAAAATTTCAGCTGGCCAAGGAGAGCTGGAGGATGGGCAGCACAAGACCTTCATTCACTCCCCAGTGGAGGCTCCTAATTTTAAGACTTGGTGACTGCATATATGCTGCACAAAACACTCAAAGTGACGACTTCCTGGGATTCAGAATTAAAATAAACAAGTAAACAGAGAAGCAATGTTAGCCTGCTTCTGCCCTACTATTAAAAACAGTTTTATGATCTGAAAATTATATGCCAACTGATTTTGGCAGTGCTCTCAACTGATCTACTCTGCATATACGTGCATCTGTCTTCTTACTTACAGCATTGGCTGTCACCACAGGGCTCAGTCTTTATTTTCCTCAACAGATTTTTAGTGGGTCTTTCAGTCCTAAAAATAAACAAGCTCTCCTGGGGTATGTGTTTGTCTCCTCAGCTCCCATGTGCAGGTTGCTGCATGATTCCTACTGGCTGTGTGGAGATTTATATCCCAGAGCTCTGTGCAGACCTGCCATGTGGCAGAATGGCAGTGGAAGCCAACAGATAAATTATGGAAATTGCTGAGTGTTTGCAGCAAAGGGAACACTGTCTTCCAAAGAAACATGGGGAATGGTCTTGCTTATCCTTTTGCATTTGATACCAACATGGCCAGCCTGTTGTGGGGTACAAGGCATTCTATACTGAGACTCCATTGACAGTTGCGCCTAAGGACCAGCTGTATTTTGTAAATCATGGTGAAAAATAAATTGACATGAGGCATTTTTAGTGCACCTGTCTTAACCATAGAAACTCCTTCCTTTTTTGAATGCACCTTCAGTTCCCTCAGACTATCAAACCCTTTGGGCCTGCAGAACTCAGAGCATTAGAAAATAGGTTATGAGCCCTACCCTACTTCACCATCTGAGCTCAGCTGATGGATTAAAGGGATTTAATTTTTTAAGTACTGTACTTGGAGAGTTGGACTACATGAAGAACTCTGAATCACAGGATCACAAGCAAGTTTAGGCTGGAAAAGACCTCTGGAGATCATTCAGTCCAACATTCTTTATAAAGCAGGTTTTAGAATAGGTTAATCAGGTTTGCCAAGCCAAGCCTTGAATGTTTCTAGTGAGGAAGAGCCCATATGTTTCTTTGGGCAACCTGTTCCTATGTTTAAAAATTATCACAGAGAAGCATATTTTTGACATCCAGGAAGGATCTCTCTTGAAGCCAATTGTGTCCATTGCCTCCTGTCTTGTCTCTGTGCATCTTTGTGAAGAAAGTATCTTCATCTTCTCTACAACTACGTTTAGGTATTGGTAGATTGTGATTAGATTCCCCTTAGCCTCCCCTTCTCGAGGCTTAACAAGCTCATTTCCTTCAGCCTTTCTGCATATGTCAAGTTCTGCAGCCCTCTGGTCACCTTGGTGACCTGAACTGTCTCAGATTTTTTAGTAGATACAAGAAAAACTGCAATTCCTGCTGTGTTGAGTCAGCCACACACGATTATGCTACAGAAAATGTCCTGCCTCTTCCTTTGAGGCATCTTTGCAGTGGTGCTGTAAGAAGGTTCTTTGGCTGTACAGCTGCTGTAAGTCTGTAGTGGATCAATCCTGTACTCAGGTCTCCAAGGCTGCCAGGCTAGTGCTGGTTCATCCGTGCTAAGCATACTTACTGACTCACACTCCTAAAGTCCCTCTCTCAGAAAGCTGGTTTAACTGATCTATTTGGAATGCTTAGGCCATATGGTTCTGATTATTTATATAGATAAGCATGTGTATTTTTTGCCTGACTAAAAATAACCAGACTTAGGAAAGGAAGATGCTTTTGTGTAAATTATTTAAAAATAAGAAAGCTGCTAATCCCTTGAGAAAACCCCCACTGGTGTCGCATACAGTACCAGGAAGGTCCTGAAATGACAAGACATGGGGCCTGGCTCTTCAGCCAAGTCCTTTTACACCCTCAGTGAGACAGCCCTGGCTACTCCCTCTTGAGTCAGTGCCCATTCCTGCAGAACAGCTGAGGAAAGGCAGCTGCAGAGCAAATACAACTCCTGGTCTTCTGTGTTTAGGCTTCTTTTCTCCCTCTACATTCCGAGTTTGCAACAATTCCCCTTAACCTCTCAAGGAATGAGGTTCTAATGAGGCTGTAAGGCTGAATGCTAACATCTGTGACTGCTCATGGTCTAGGTTGAGATGGTGGAGGTTGCTCTAACCTGCATAGAAGCCTTGGGCAGGATGAGCAGTGCAGATATACGTGGTAAAGAAATTCTGGGCTAAGATGAATGGTTCTATGTAAGGCCTAAACTGGGTTGGAAGAGGAGTCCCTGGGTACAACTGAAGAACATTCACTTCTGCACCTCCTTCTTTGTGTGCTCTGAGGTTGGTGTCTTAAGCAGGGTGAAGGATTACCCACAGCTCTGTGCCACCATGCTACCCCTCCATCTGTCCCACTTTTCACTGGCTATGCTTCACCCTGGCATAAGCATGGAGGGCAGGTAGGCCATGGCTGCCTTTTAACTGAGAATGTTTGTTTTTCTTGGCAGTTGGATGTCCTAGAAACTGTGTCTTCCAACTGTACCTATGCCTACTGAAGTCTTTCATAAGGTTAAGCACACCAACACTTTGCAAGTGCACTTTGCAGACACAAGTGTGAACATGATGGAAACCCTGCCTACTGTTCATTGTAATACAAATAAACAAACAAGAAAACTTTGAATCTCTCCTCAGTTACAGCATTCGTGACATTCTTCTCTGACATTCTTCTCTGTTGCCTTTTTGATGAGGCTGAGCAAAAGATCCTCTTTACAATATTTATATTTATATAAAACTCTCACTAACAATGACTTTCTATGGCATATACTATTCTATTCATAACCTTCCTTCACCCCCTTCCATCCGCAGTCTCATCCTGTAAAAAATAATTTCTTGAAGGTGGATTTATGAGGGGGCCAGCTATTTCTGTGTCCCTGACATTTGTAATTACAATCTTCCTGAGCCCCCTAAAACATTTCTGACTGTCAGCATTGCACAATCTCTTTCATGACAGTGGAGGAGATCTGACATTTAGCTGAGCTTTGTGTTGTTCTTTTGCGTGTAAAAGTGCAATGAATGTGTATTAGTAGTGTTATTACAATTTTCTGAAGTTGCTGTGAGAATCTAAAAAGTCATCATTCTTCATCCCAGTTCCTCTGCTGTGGAAAGCATTGGCCTGGCAGACTTCTGACTCATGCTAGCTCCCTCCAGTTTGACAGACCATCCAGACTTGTGTCCCATCCAGGGCTTCAGATCCTGCTTTTTGTTACTGCCACTGCTGAGTTACAGGAGCACTACCCCACATCTCATCCTCCCAACATTTCCCTGAAGCAGGAGAAATAGAATTACACCTGTACTATTCATGGGGACTTAAAACATAAGTAGACCATATAATTTGTCTTTGATTCCACACTGGAAGTCTGTGGGAGGTCAAGAGCTTAGCTCAAATTTCCCCCTTGGAAGCAAGCGGTCTCACCGCTGGATGACCTCTTCATCTCTACAGCTACCTCCGTCAAGTCTACAGGGACCTCATCTTTTGCTTCTGTTTCTCAATCAGTGTTTTCACAGCAGAGCTCAGGCTTGGAGCTTTGCTCTGGGCTGTATTACAGAATGCTGAACTGGCACTTGGTTGAGGAGATCTCTGCCAAGCAAATGGGGTCCAAAGCCTCTCAGCAGCCCGGTGGATGCCAGCCAAGAGCAGCCATGTGGCAACTTCTTCATGCACACTGGGAGCAGGGAGAGGGGATTAGTCTTCCCACCTTGCCTCTAGGTGGCCAGCAATATTGAAGTGATCTCACTTATGTCTCATAAGAAACCACAGCCCCTTGTGCATCCCATCAGGGCTCCCTGGCTTCAGTCTATCAGAGGAACAGCCACACCATTCCACTGGAGTGTATACATGCATGGTAATGAATAATGTGGTACAGAGTTCTGAGATAAAAACCACACTCTGCAGCTTGATCTATGGTAGAAGATTCCAAGATGCACTGAGTCAGGATTCCCTGCTGATTCAAAACAGTGTGATGGGCAAAACTCTTCATCTTAGCACTTTCTTGACCTCTGAAAGGCCCTTTGATTACTTGCAGATAGGTAATCAGAGATTTCTTCTCTGCTGAACAACAGCTAGGCTGTTTTCATATAGTGGCAGAACTGGTGTTATTTCAAATCCTCCAAGGTTACATGCTAATTAGTGACAACATGACTTCCATTCATTTGGTGCTCAGCCAAACTCATTTCTCTAATACAAATTCATTTCTCTAATACAAGGACTGTCACTGGAAGTTCCCTGGGGTTAATTTAAAGAAGTCCCAAACAAAACCAAGCCTTTGAATCATCATGTAGCACAGACATGTTCAGTGTCACGAGGGACAAGAATTATTTCTGTGGAGATCTGAGAGTTATTCTGGATATTCCTTTGAGATGACCTCCTAGATACCTTCTTCAATCATAAAATATTCCTAACTGCCAGAAATCATCCTTTTTTGTTGTTACAGTTAATTTCAAGGACTAAGAAGAGCAAGGAATTTTCCTCCAGGCAAAGAAAGGTAGCTGGAGATTTACACATGTTTTCAGTGGAAGTACACTAAATCCGTATGTCTACATTTGGAAGCATTCTCTGTTGTTTTTGGACATGAAAATAATGAAGTTAGGGTTTCTGTTTCACAAAAAAAAAAAAAAAAAAAAAAAAAAAAGAAGTCTAGTGGAAGGAAATCAGTTCATAGAGCCAATTTTGGATTTTCTCCTACATTTTTTATTTTTTTTAAGATTTAAAGAACTTTAGAAGGCACATTAACTCCAGCCCTGAGTAGATGAAAAATTCTTATTCCACTTGCAACTAACTAGGAGAAAATGGGGCTGCCTTGTTTCACATTTGTTCACTATACACTCCCCAAATTTTTGTTTTCTCAGATATATTTTGGTATGTTTTTCTTGTTTTAATTAATTTCTTTATAGAAGTGTAAAGCCTATCACTAGGTTCAAAAGTAGTATGGGATCCTTCTGTTTCCACAGAAGTTTAAATAACTCAACTTAAAATCTCCTGTATAGTTTAGTCAACTGCAGGGTCTGGAGGATGGGATGAAAATATACGCAGAAGGATTTTTCAGAGTACACCATCAAGTCAGGTTAGAGCTGAATTCAAGTTCTACAAAAAGAAGATTCAAACCAATAGAATTTTTTCCATATTTAAGTATTCCAATGAAAACAATTTTGACTGGAATTATTCCCTTGTTAGATTTGTGAGCCAAACACTGCATTATTTTGCTAGAAAAGAAGAGCCAGATTCGTTAGCTTCCAGTAAATTTCACAGTCTATTTTCATTTTTTATGTGGAGTGAAATACAGAAAGTAAGTATGAAATGACACAAATTGAAATGCAAATTGCATTTTTAAAATTATTTGCTGTGGGTGACACAGAAATGTAAATGTACTGAAAAATATGATCTCAGAGATTTAACATTTTCCCTGCTTAATTTCAAATCAGAGACAAATTTCTATACTTTTAAATTGCACATTCTGGCTGATGCTGGCAATGCTCTCCCAGGTGCACAATACAAAGGAGTATTAATTATTCAACAATGTGTACAGGCAGTCCATGGGAATGGGGAGAGTGGGAAATTAGCAAGAGGAGTGGAAGGAAACAAAGAGAGTGACCTAATGTAAATAATGACACTTGAAAAGCTCTGTCCTGAAAAAAAAAAAACAACTTCAGGTTTACCATAGCAACAGGAGACAGGAGCATGGCATGGGCAGCATCTCCATCCCCCTTAAAGACAGCTGCTGCTGAAGGAAAGTGAGCTTTCTTTTTTTGTGATCCTTTGCCTAGAAGGTTGGAATCTGTTCCTTAGATGCAAATGCTTTCCAGGAGATGCATAAATGTCTCTTCTGGAACTCATTCCTTTTCTTTGGCAATGCTTGGACCCTTCTCAAACCGTGTCTGCTTCCTGGAAGAGTTCTGTCTATGCCAGTCTTGAAGAATGATCTTTAACAGTTATTTCAGGCTGAAAGCTAAAATAGAACTTTACAGCAGGTAGTTTCTATATATCAACCATAAATATCAAACCAATACCCTCTCTCAGGACCCAGACAATAGCTAAGCTGAAGTTTGGAGGAGTGAATGAGAGAGGAATGGAGAAGGTGACTTTCCAACAGGTCCACAAGACCCTCAAGCAGTGATTTTAGGAGTTGCACCAGGATATTATTTATGTTTTTACATGGGTCTTGACAGACAACTCTATAGATAACATGGTAAGTCACCATGGCAATGAAGAAGTTTCTATTTTAAAATCATGCTGGTTAATTTAGATTCCACTAAAATTGCCAAGGACTGGGTTTTTTTAATTAAGTGGAAGGAAGTCTAGATCTTCATTGCTTTGTAGAATTTTTTTCTACATGCTAGAACTTGGAAGAATTAAACAATTCACACAGCAAGTTAAAATAATAACTAATCAGTAAGAGGGGCTTAAAATTCACAGTATGTAAGAAGAGGTTGATTGTTTTAGCTTATTATAAAGCTCCCCTTATAGCCAAGCTTGGGGGTCAATGCCATAATATAATAAAGTCAGTGAAACTGTAATTAAACTCTGCTTCCTGAGCCCCTTGAAATTCAGATGGGACAAATGTAAGGAAGGGACATGATTCAAATGATGATGGGAGGGAATGATCATAACATAGAGTCACTCTGAAACACACCTTGGGGACAGCAGGTGTGCTAATAATTTAACTGCATATACTTATTCAAGGCAGGGCAAAAGAGACACAGAGGAATTCCAAGGAAGAGTATATTGCACATGGCAGAGCCTGCCAAGCAATAACTTGCTGATTTAGGGTCTGTTCTTGGAGGTGCTCCATGCTTAAAACATCTACAGACAACTGAACAAACGGGATCAGACTTTCACTGAAGCCCTTTTCTTGTGCTGATGTGTTTCCAGCATGGTGCATTGATCTTCCAGTGACAGAGCTGCCTCACCCTGGCTGATGTAAGACATTGAAACACAAGATGCCCAAGGAGGAGTTTTGAATCCGTGTCTTCTTCCATACATAAATTGAAATTCCATCACCACCTACCCTATTTAGTGGCCTACGGCTGTGGACTTGACCTCTTATTCTAGAAGATGACTCTTGGGGACTGTAGTAGGCTGCTCTCCCCAGCTATTCCAGGCAGGAGGGTATTTTATCTCTTTCTCTCCCTTATCAAGAGGATAACTCAAGGGCTCAAGTTTCTGAGCTACAGCAAAATTCACTGAGCCCTCTTGTGTACCCCCATCAGGATAGAGAGTAGCACAGACAGGAGACATTTACAAAGACTGAAGACTGCAGTAGCCTGATGTCTTCACCCAAGTCTCAGACAGACTCAGTGATGCACATAAATAGGCTCATTACTGCTCATTTCATCCTCCTCCAGTATCTTTTAAACTAGGTATTGAAAATCATTGTATGAATTGCACCATTTTGGAAATTGTGTGTAGAACTCCCCAAACAATCAAGAGAAACCCAATTCAGCATCAATAACTGCTGAATAGACAGTTTTATGGTTACAGCCTTAAGGCTTTGGAACAAAAGAAAAGATTTCACTTGTGGCTGTTGCTGCAGTTGAATGTTAATCACTCCGGTCTGTGAAGTTTTGTTGACATTTGCAGCCTCTGAAATTGCATGACCTAGATTCTCATTTCAGAAGTTCAGATTTGAGAAGCAGATCTCTGTTTGTGACATTTTAATGATCTGCAATTTAAGCAAAAGAATGTGAGACTCCATAGACCACTTTTGACATTACATTTTTGGTAGGGACTTTAACTGTGTGTTCCCTCTTTTGATCTGCTATCCATATACTAAAAATATATGAAGTTTTGTGTATGCAAGGATGATAGGATTGACTCTTAAATAGAAATCAGAGTTCTTTTCCATGTCTTCTCTTGCAGTGTATGTTGTTTATATTGATGCCACGGTACACTCAAATATAGTCTTCTACTCAATTACTTTTACAACGTACATCTCAGATGAACTGATGGAAAGTGGGTAATCTGTCTGCCTGGAATTCTGGAAATAATGAATTGTACAGTGAAGCAAACTCAGCTAACCTGCCCAAAGAGCTATATTTTGCTTTAGGCCAGAAACATCAGTAGTTTGCTTCAGTTTTCTTTGAGAGAAAGAGACTTTTTTTTTCTCCCATTCTCTCCCTGCTGAATAATATAAAGAGCTATGGGAAGAAGTAAGATCTCTTTTGTTAGTGGATTTTACATGGGAATTAATGGGAGAAAGATCTGTGGTCTTGCTTTCTAGCAACAGGTTTATTTCACTGTCAAGGGCTGGTAGAAAAATCAATGGTCATTACATGCCTTGGATATTCCTGCCTGAAGTGGAAGTGGCTTTGCCTATAAGGTATAGAAGAAATATGTTCTTGAGGAATAGTTGAGCATCTTTGTATGCGTCAGGAGTAGAGATGATTTCCTTGACTTCCATGTTCAAGCATTAGCACAACACACCATACCACAAAAATAGAGATGAAGGACAAGGAATAAAAAAGTTTGGAAAAGGAGAGAAAAAGAAATTATGAGGTGAGATAGAGGGGAACAATATGTAAGAACTAACAGGTACGTGTTAAAAAATAAGGAAAGAAAATAAATTCTGTTCAACTCAAACTGGGCAACTCAAGAAGTACTTAGGATTGGCCAAAAGAGGAGAAAATTCTTAGGAAAACTGAGCATGTCTCCTGCAGGGAGAAGAGTAAAGTAGTGCAACTACTTTGCAGGAGAAGGGGAAGATTTTATTAACTACAGATAAGATCTGGAATTATGGAGGAGTCCTCTTGCAGTGATCTGCACTGGAACTGGTGACATCATATGAGTCTTCACTGTACAGATGCTGGGATACATTGCAAATGGGAGGAGATATCTTTCAGTATCAGAGAAACAACATGTTGGTTCTGTAAAATTGGAATGGAAAGGAAAAAGAAGAGATACTTTTCATCACAGCTCATGTTACTGTTATGAGTGAGATGTGGTTCCAGGACACAAATGCTTGAATATTTACAGATTTTAAATACTAAAGTGTAAGATGTTTAGCAGTTATCAGTTCTGCCCGGCTCTCACTGGACAACACAACTGACTTTTCCTTAAACATCTGTTTGTAATATGGGAGCGAAGTGGAAAATCTTAATGAATGATGGTTCGTAAATTGGTTATATGAATACTTCTGAATGTCCATAAAATCATGATCCTCCAATCCCAAGAATATATATATTTATTTATTTTTTAGGAAAAAAGGCATCCCGTAGAAAAGAAGAACCAAAACCACAACAACAAAAGCCATAAAAAATAACAAACCAGGAATGAAATGGGAGTTAATATCAAATAATGTAAATTAAAGGTTTTAAAATAGATAAGAAAATGAACCAAAAATTAAGGAACAGCAAAAGTTTTCAGGATTGCAGAGAATAAGAAGCAACATTTTAGAGGAGTTAAAAAAATCAGAGTTGGATGTAAGTAATTGCTGGATACAGATGTAAAATCATGTAGTAATTATACATAAAATCATAAATAGTAATGCAAAACTATACAGCAGATACTTTTTATATGTGAAGAACACAAAATGAAGAAAATTTCAGCCCAATTAATATTCTGGATACAAGAGAATTTTTACTACTGTATGAAAAGAAACTATGAAGTGGCTTTTAATACTAGGCTTTTTCAAATTAAAAAATCCCGGAAATAGTTTGCATTTAACATTTGAGAAGGGATGAAGCAAGAATTACTATGCCTCTCTGTGACTGGCTAGCAATTCATCTTGGTACATAAGGTGACAATGTAACATCAGAGAATCCTCTTGTGATTTCTAGAGCATGAGAGGAAAGGGATAAACCAGAGCAGATCAGTCCTCCTGATGTTCCTTATGGACCAGACAGTGAGGCAGTGAAATCAGGACTTTGTCACTGAAGAATTAGAGCTTAAGAAGGTAATTGACACCAGGCAAAATGGTTTTAATGGAAGGTACATCTTGTTTAACAAGTCTGTTATCTCCTTTTGATAAGATTATAGGTTTGAATGATTAAGATAGCTGTGCTGAGGTGGTACCTTTGGATTTCTCCAAGGCCCTTATTACTTGGCACACTGATTAAAATCATTCATTAAAAGGAATCATCAGGGCACAAAATAGATGGATGAAGTACTTCACTGACACACCTTAAAATGGAGTTGTTAATGTAGCTGTTTCTGAGAGAGGCCATTAGTACAGGACTTGTGTGGACATCAGGTCTTGGTCCAAAACCATATGATGTTTTCATCACCAGTGTACAAGGTGATAATAAATATTTGCTGGTTAACACATGCTGTGAGAAAGATGACTAGGAATGTCTGCTTTTTTAGGTTTTGTCCAGGAAATTAATTCTCATATAGCTTAATCAAGGTACAAGGACAGGAATGAAAGAAAAAAAGTGTTTCCACAGGGGATATATGAAAAAAAGAGAGTATGTTTGTAGGGGAGTAGTATTTTCCTTGGACACATTTGATAATTCGTTAACAAAATGTACCCAGCTGAAGTGACATTCCAGGCAGATGCAGAAGTAACAACAAAACTCCAGGAGATCCTAGGAAATGAGACTTAGAACCTAGGAAGTGAGACATGTTGAAGGATTAAAGGGCACAATCTGTTCAGGTTGTTCAAGAGAAGCTGTGAGTGAGGAATTTGGTTTTATCTGTGTTCCTGGAAGTCATTATGAACTGATGTCAAATTCGTAAGCAGCTTGGAGCAAGATGGACCAAGAAACCTCTTAGGGTCCTTTCCATCTTATCCTCTATGATACTGTGACCAGATAGATTAAAAATTAAAAAAAAGTGTCAATGTCCTAGTTGTGAGATTAATCAAACTGGATCAGCTACCAGCAAAGGTGCTGCAGTCTTTCTCACTTGAAGTCTATACAAAAATACCCTAGCTATCTCTACTAAACACATGCTTGTCCCAGTTGTTTTTTTTTTTTTTTTTTTGAAGAATGTAGGGGCCTGTGCAGCCCTGAAGGATCCCTCATAGGCACTACTGAGACTGGAATATTACTTTGGGTACCAATACTGATTTAGGAGATCATCATGTCAGGAGGGACCATTTTTTTTTTTAAACACGGTCCCTCTTGGCCCTTCTGACTCAGTGAGGAAAGCTAGAACTGTTATATCATCATCACTTGTTTGCCTTTTTGTCTTTGTGTCAACATCTTTCCCCATAGCAAACAGAAGATACAGTACTGGGCTGCTCAGTTAGAAAAGCTTTTTTTAAATAACAGATGCTACCAAACTGATGTGCATGCTCATTTTATTTTCTGAATTCATTACTAGGTCTCTAAAGACAACTTCTGGCTTAGTACTCCAGGAATAATTATTAGAACTATTAAGGCTCATGGTGTCTGGTCTCCTCCTGATAATGTTTCTATTGTAAACATCTGAAAGAAAAGTTGAAAACTTGGTCTTTTGTATACCACAAAACCTCATTCCCACTGAAATCAGTAAGTGCAGGGTAGCATCAGTTGATTCCACCTCATATCAGCAGGATGTTAGGGGCCATCGAAATAGGAATTAAAGACCTAAACACTTTTTTATAGCAGGGGTTTAGGCATTAATAAGATGGATTTCTGCTATAAGCTGGGAGCTCATCAGCAGGAAATAACCAAGGAGAGAAAGGCTTGTGTGTGACAGTCAGATAAAAGTTGAGCATGAGTCACAGGAATGATGCAAGTGTGAAGAAGGCAAAAGTAGTCCTGGAGTGTCTCACAGAAAGCATTTCCAGGAAGAAAGCATTAAGTTGTGCTGCATAACTGTGTGCAGTTTTCATCACCCATTTGAAAAGAAAGAGTTTATAGCTCATCAGTCACCAGGAGACCAAGAGAGGTCGTGGTGGTCACCAGGGAAGGGAGAGTTAATAATTTTAAAAGAATCTAAATGATCTGTGAGCTTGTCCAGTCTTGCAGAAGGGAGAGGGAGAAGGGATGTGGCTATCAGCTAGAAATACACCAAGGAAAGATCAGAACAAATTAATTTCACAGATACAACCAGAAGAACAATTATATACCAACTGCTTATGGATAAATCTGGCTGAAAGTTAGAATGGTACTTCAAGCTGTTGCAGCAGTGAGAGGCTGGAAGACGCCTAAGCAGCTGTACTGAGGACAAAAATCCCTCCTCTTTTGTTGTTGATGTTGGGTTTTTTTATTTTTAATTTTTTATTTCTATTTTTATTTTTCTTTTCTTTAATTTGCAATGTGGTCAGTTTATAAACAGAACTTAATGGTATGTGGCAGTTGGGAATGAGACTTGTCCCAGTAGAACCTTCCAATCTCCTGTTCCTAGGGCTTGTTCAGAGCAGTTTAAATTCATGATTGCCTTCTATGTTTCAGGCAGTGAGGGGGTTTCTACTAGGGGCTAATTCCTGCCCACATTTTGTAGAGGACAAGAGCCTGGGTCGCATCAACACTGCCACCATCTATCTTGTGCCAAGTCCTGGGAGATCTCACATTTTTCTGGAGTAAACAGTCAACCCTAAGGATAACTGAGGAAAGCTCAGGAATGAAGATAGAAGTCAGAGCCATTTTTTTAAAAGTCTGAACAAAAATGCTGATACAAGAAGTAGGACAGAGGAACAAAGAAAGAAGATGAAGCCAGATGTTTTGCAAGAGGTGGGAAAAAAGAAGTTTGTCCGGCATGTCCCTTTGGTATTATTTATCTTATAAAAGCCTGGTGTTTTCTCTCAATATTTTTTATTGCTTGTTCTTGCAATAAGCAATACTGAATCTGGAGCCCAAGGCAATATAAAACTTTGTGTTCATTGAAGCACTCTCATGGTTATCATTCTGACCTGCTGGTTTTTGTTCTGTCATTTTGGGGACATGTCACAGAGTGGTCAAGTCAGCCCTGGCTCCCAGGCTAGCTTGCTCAGCTTGAGAGATCTGTGAGTGCCTGGAGGGAGGCTGCTTGTATCTTAACAAGCTGAATATAGCTTGTGAAATCTCATCATTTCCACTGAGTGCTTAGACTGTGCATCTTAGGTGCTTGTTAAATGAGGCTTTAGGCAGATTTGCTAATGACCTTGAGAGATGAACAGTACTAGAGCAGCACTGCATGAAAAACATTTTCCATTTCACTGTGTTTCACCTTGCAGAGCACAGCTCTGGTCTGAAGCCTGAAGTAAGGAGAGGGAGGCTGAGGCACAGTGGTAGTTTACAAAAGCCTTCTCCAATTAAAAAAAGGTGTGGAGGAATTGTGGTACTTGGTTTGTTGGATGCATCTGCCCAATCTCTTTAATCCGCCTTATCATCCTGACCTGTAGCTCAGGCTGTTCAGCTTCCAGAGGCTAAAATTTGCCTTTAGGAATAATGACTGACTAAATTCTTTATTATTCATTGCAGAAAAGATATTTACAAAAGGTTTCCATGGTTGATCATACTATCAGACAAGTATCCACTAGGGGCAATGTGCCTGACCCCTTGAATTATATTTAGAAAAGCTGAAAATCTCATTTTATAACAGTATTTTTTCTTAAATCACACCCAGGTGTTCCTTATGCAAACTGGGCTGGTTGTGCTAGATTCTGTACATATGCAATGTAGGAGGTAGGATTCTGTCTCAAAGTGATAAAAATGTGAAAGTGGGCCAGAGCTGCGGTTAATTAGCCTGTTCTGTGAGCCTTGCTTAGGTGGTCTAAGAATTCTCTTCCATCTGTGCAGCTCCTCAGAAGTGAGTCCTGATCCTGACTCCTCTATCACCTCCCTCCGTTTCAGATGTCTGAGTGGCTGCTGTAGATGAAACTAGTTAATTATTGCACTTGTACATAACTCTGAATGGGGCTGTAACATGCCCCATTTTGTGAGAGAGACAAAATAGGATTTATCTCACCCTGCTACAGACACCCACACTGTAGAGCATTGCCCACCAGAGAAGTAACCTCTGCTCCTTTCAGTAAGTAATGTAGTTGCTTTAGAGCATGTCATGCAAAAATAGCTGCCTAAAGCAGACCAGAAAGGGTCTGCCTGAAAGTACCCATTTTTTTCTGTTCTCTGTAAAGAAGTCCAGATGTTAATGTGTGCGTGTGGGTGTCCTTCTTGGACTGTTTGCTGTTCAGGGGCATACCCAGATTTGGGTTGTTCCTTGATGGCAGATGGATTTTGCCTCAGTTCCTTGTAATTAACAGATTTTTGTAACAAGGCAATTGCTCACATGACCTGGAGCAGATGAATACAGCTCTTAATGGACTAAATGCTTCTATGCATGCTAATGAAACCAGAAAAGACATGACACAGAGAAGAAGGCTAGAAATACAGAACAAAAGCATCAGAAAAATGCTAGTTGCTCTCATGTAGTGTGTGCAAAATAGTTTGAGCAAAGGCATTATGATGATGAGGGACATATAATTTGTCACTTTGCTATTATCAGCAAATAAAGCAAAGCAGAGTTGCAGTTAACAACCAAAGAGGTAATTGAAGCTCTTCGTAGCTCTTAGAGACTTTGCTGTAACTGCACTGGGCATAGTGCATTAAGTTATAACTACTGGAAATAAGAAGGCATTCAGAAGAGCAATAAAAATGATTAGGTGCTTGAAATTACTGACCTAGAGAGGAAAGATGAGGTAGATAAAAGCTTATCCTTGAAAATATGAAATGATGAGATAATTGCTTCACAAATCTCTTCACATGGGGTTTTCCACACCACCTAGATTTTCAGAGGACTCCAGTGTAGGTGGATGCCAGTTCTGATATGTTAGCTAGTGACATACAAATCTGGTTTAATCCAGAAACACCAGCTTTATTAATTTCTCATGCCTTCTGACCCTGAAATGCTGTTCCTATAGCCACAAACCCAAGGGCTGGAAAATCCCTTTGAATTTCTTCTTTCAGCCTTGTCTTTTCCAAGTACTCCATACCTACCTCTTAGAGCAGAAACTCAGATCATATTGGTGAAATACAATGCTTTAAATCTTTATGCAATACTGGCACAAATGGTTTCTCTCTCTTCAAAGGCCCCTGAGCAAATTTCCTGTGTCTGTCAATAGAAATTCAGTGAATAGATGGAAGTGAAATATCGTCTCGAGCAAATAAACTTTTTTTTGCAGCTCCAAGTTTTTCAGTGCTCTATTTTGGGATTTAATTGCCACCTAGAGCATTTGGATGCCAACAAATGTAAAAGAATTCATCTGTAAATATTTCACCAATGCCAGTGGCAAGAGCCTCTAAAAATAAGCAGTAGAGGACAAAAGGCTCAGGCTGAACATCAAACTTGTGTCTAAAAATGTTGACAATCTAGTGACTTAATTTCCTGATTGATGGTATTGTGCTGAGCATTGACCAACTTGCAGTGAATCAAACTGAAGGACTGGGTATTTTCATCGTGTACACTCCCCCCATGGGTAGTAGGAAAGTGCACAGATAAGATGACTATTTTTCTGCAGAGTGAGTAGCATAGGGCCAAGAACTTGAGACTGACTGAAATCTTTGAAGCAGTAATTATTACACACAACAGCTAGTTGTTATAAACAAACTGAACCACATCAAAGCTGCTGAGGTCATGTAGGGATTCTAACATACTCTTGGCTTTTCAGAACCCATAGGATCTGACCCAAAGTTACAAGTGCAAACTCAGGCTGCTCATAACGATCATCTGATACTTAATGTTGATGCAGGCAAAAGAGAAATTAGGATACTGTTCACTGGCATGCTGAATCCTACTTCTAGCATAAAACCAATTCAAATGAACTCTTTTGTATGCATTTGTGTCTCACTGTGGAGTTCATAATATTTAAGATGGTTGTCATTTTGCAGAGTAAGCATATGGCTAAATGCTGTCTGAAATAAAGATGATTACCTGGAATGTGATTGAAAATATAAAGAAAAAATACTAAGACTGTGATAAAGTAGATTAATCTCCTTTCTACCAGATGCCATAAGATGTCATCCATGGGATCCTGCATCATAAATATACTCCTGTGCAGAGCTAAAACATAATTTTTTCCTTGCTTTAAAGGTCTGCTCGGGTGGAGCTTTGGCCTTGGCTTATTTATACCACTGATTATTATACTATCAGAACATTAAAAGTGCCTTATTTCAGCAGCTGTTCATCACTGATTATTAAAAAAACCCAAACAACAAACTGTCACAAAGCCCCAATCCCCTTTAGGGACAAATATGTAGGTTAAGAGGAATTCCTACAACACAGAGCCCATTAACCAACACCTGCTTCTATCCTTCCCTCCCCCCAACTTGTTCTCTTGTCATATCTTTTAAAATTATTAACTCCTAAGGCCTGTGTACGTTCCTCTTGCTTTGGATCTAAATCATCCAATGTGCTTGGGCTGTTATATAAGTAATAGTCAATATCAAATTCCAAGGTTCAGTGTCATAGTCTAAATCAGGAAAGCACCCTAGGAGAAGAATTGTATAAAAGAACACTAACTATTGAAATAGTAATAGTATTTTGAACTCCTGGGAACAACTACCAAATATTTGACTGCTTTATTCAAATGTGATCCACATTGTACCTGTTCCATGGGTCAGCTGTGTGGAAAGCATGGGCTGCCAGGCATCTCTTGGGTAGATGAACTTCAGTATCATTCTGTAATTCTGAAATATCAAATCAGATCAAAAAATCTAAAGCCATCCAAGGAGTGCACTGCAAACACCGCATGCTAAGTGCCTGCAGGTTTTCACAAACTTCCAGATGGGTATCTTTACCTGTGCACACATTCACAATAGGCAAGGAGTCATAAGGAGAAGGGGCAAGGAAAACATTCATTCTGTACTGGACATGGGTGGGAATATAGTTAGCAAAGATGAGGAAAAGGCTGAGGTATTTAACATCTTCTTTACCTCAGTTTTCAACAAAAAGACAGATTATCCTGTGGACAGCAGGCTTCTCGAGCCTATAGAAGGTGATAAAAATCTAAACAGCCCCCCTGAAATATTGAAGGACACAGTCAGTGACCTCTTGAGCTGCTTGGATCCCCACAAGTCTATGGGACCGGATGGGATCCACCCAAGAGTGATGAGGGAGCTGGCAGAAGAGCTCTCCCAGCCTCTCTCTATCATCTACCAACAGTCCTGGCTCACTGGGGACATCCCGGATGATTGGAAGTTGGCGAATGTCACGCCGATCCACAAAAAGGGCTGGAAGGAGGACCCGAGAAACTACAGGCCCGTCAGCCTGACCTCAGTGCCTGGCAGGGTTATGGAGCAGATCATCCTGGAGGCAATCGCACAGCACCTGCAGGATGGGCAAGGGATCAGACCCAGCCAGCACGGGTTTAGAAAGGGAAGGTCCTGCCTGACCAACCTGATCTCCTTTTATGATCAGGTGACCCATCTGGTGGATGAGGGGAAGGCGGTGGATGTGATCTACCTGGACTTCAGCAAGGCCTTTGACACCGTCCCCCACAGCATTCTTCTGAAAAAGTTGTCGGCCCACAGCTTGGACAGGAGCACCCTGTGCTGGGTTAGGAACTGGCTGGAGGGCCGGGCCCAGAGAGTGGTGGTGAACAGGGCTGCATCCAGTTGGCAGCCGGTCACCTGTGGTGTCCCCCAGGGATCGGTGTTGGGCCCAGTTCTGTTCAATATCTTTATCGACGACCTAGATGAAGGGATTGAGTCCATCATCAGCAATTCGCAGATGACACTAAGCTGGGAGGAAGTGTGGATCAGCTGGAAGGCAGGAGGGCTCTGCAGAGGGATCTGGACAGACTGGAGAGTTGGGCTGATTCCAACGGGATGAGGTTCAACACGGCCAAGTGCCGGGTCCTGCACTTTGGCCACAACAACCCCATGGGGAGCTCCAGGCTGGGCACAGAGTGGCTGAGAGCAGCCAGGCAGAGAGGGACCTGGGAGTCTGGATCGACAAGAAGCTGAACATGAGCCAGCAGTGTGCCCAGGTGGCCAAGAAGGCCAATGGCATCCTGGCCTGGATCAGAAACAGCGTTGCCAGCAGGTCCAGGGAGGTGATCATGCCCCTGTACTCAGAGCTAGTTAGGCCACACCTCGAGTCCTGTGTCCAGTTCTGGGCCCCTCAGTTTAAGAAGGATGTCGAGGTCCTGGAGCAGGTCCAAAGGAGGGCAACCAGGCTGGTGAAGGGACTCGAGCACAGGCCCTATGAAGAGAGACTGAGAGAGCTGGGGCTGTTCAGCCTGAAGAAGAGGAGGCTCAGGGGAGACCTCATCACTCTCTACAACTCCCTGAAAGGAGGCTGTAGCGAGGTGGGAGTTGGACTCTTTTCCCAGACGACTTTCAACAAGACAAGAGGACACAGTCTTAAGTTGTGTCAGGGGAGATTTACGTTGGATATTAGAAAGAATTTATTCATGGAGAGGGTGATCAGGCAATGGAATGGTCTGCCCGGTGAGGTGGTAGATTCTCCGTCCCTGGAGACATTTAAAAAAAGACTGGATGTGGCACTCAGTGCCATGGTCTAGCAATTCCTCCAGTGGGTCAAGGGTTGGACTTGATGATCTCTGAGGTCCCTTCCAACCCAGCTAATTCTATGATTCTATGATTCTATGATTCTATGATTCAGGAGGTAGATGGACTGACAATTCTCTATCAGATCCTTAATTCCTTCTTCAGGAGTTGACAAATTTCCAGGTAGTATCAGCAGACCAAGATCTTTTCTGCAGTATCCAGTGCTGAACATATTGAGAGTGGTCAAAAAACATCACTGCAGTTCAGCATCTTTAAGATGACACCTGCCCTGCAGTCCTGTGACAATGAATGAACAAGTTCCCATAGAAGAGAAATAACAAAAAGTCCTTGTGCTCTTCTGCACTGTGTGAGCTCAGAGGACCTATCCTGTTCCTTCTATGGAGGCATCAGCAGAGAGTCTGTCTCCTTTTTCCCCTGGGAAGAGGATGTGTGGAAATCCTGGCACCTGTGAATCCAGTGAGGATTTCTCCAGGATATTCTACAAGGCTTTGGGACTGGGTGAAACAAGAACCCAATTTTATTAGCTGTGTGTTCATAGGTGCAGTTCTGAAAAAGGTTAACTTAAACAACTCTACAAAGTATCTACTGACACCAAACGTGTTTGAAAAGTGACCTTTACCACTGTAGTAGTGGATGGCTAATGTCATGCTTTAAGAAACCAAAGCACCTAATTTTTAAGATGACAGAGTGTCTCAGATTCACAGATCACCTGCGTCCCTTACATGTGTCCCCAGAAATTGAAATAATTCAAAAACATCAGTGTCATTTTCCTAGATTAATATTTTACATTTTCATACACAGATGTCTTTAAACTGAATGTCATAGAATGTGACTGTCAGTTACTGCGATGTTATTATATCTGACACCGTGTTACATCTCCTCTATTCCTTTTCTGCCCTGTCCTTTTTTTAACTTCAATTTCTCACTGGTTTTCACCTTTGATTCTTTTCCTGTTCCTCTTTAACTTCCTTCCAAAGTAAAAACTGAACACAGAAAGTCCAGGTTCTAATTCAACAATTAAAGTCACCACACTAACAAGAAAATGTTCTGTAAATACATTAGAAATATAAAATAGGAAAAGAGAATGCATAGCGACCCATCATTTAATGGTAAGAACAAAAAAAACAGGTTTTTGGAGAGAAGGCTGAAAATAATTGCCGTTTTTCCTTTTCTCCCCAAAATAGATTACATACGCCTAGATACATGACAAAATTAACTTTAACAAAGAGATTGAAATGCAAATGAGATCAGGGAGTGAACCAAAAGTTGATGGTTATTTATAATAGATGTGCTCAGCTCAGCAGGGCCTGATAAAATTGAGCAGATTTAAGGAACTATCCGAGGCAGCTCTGAACTGTTGGTGATTATCTCCAAGAACTCAGCAAGGGCACTGTGGTGCCAGAGGGCTGGAAGAAAGCGTACATCAGATCAGGGATTTTGAGATCAGCTAGTTTAACTTTGTTACCCAGGTAGGAACCAGAAAAGATTATTAGGTAATCAGTTGTGTAGAATAAATAAAAGATGCTTAAAAAGCAATAAGTGTAGGCGTGTCAATCAGGCTAAACTAACTTAATTTCATTTTTAAAAAGAGAACTGGAAAATTGTATGGACACAAAAGATGGCATCTGTTTAGTAAACTGTAGGTCCAGCTTTAGTGATGCTATTGACGATCTCTGACTCATCAGTAGCAAATAAACTATGAAAATGCAGCTTAGATCCCTGAAAGTATGGCATAAGAGTTGGGGAGGACAAATAATGGTTTGTGTTAGTCTTTTCCACAACATTTTCTTTTAATAAGGTACAAGGTTGGAGACCAGGGTGTAAATGATGTCAGTGGATGTAAACACTGAGAAGCCATGGACAAAGTGTAGATTTTCACAGGGAAAGAAGAATTTAGTGGGGCCCAGTCTGGGCTCCTGCGCTGATCATTATTTTTGTGAATGATTTTGATGATGAAGAGACAGCATACTCAGGGCAGCTGAAGAGACCTCTGGATGGAAGTGGACTCTACAGTAGGAGATCTGCTTTGAAAATAATCTTGATGACTTGGAGATGGTGTCTGAAACCAGTCAGAGGAAGTTCAATGAAATTCAGGAATAAAGTGCTATACTCTTTGAAGAAAAATGAGTAACTACAAAGTGACAAATGCTTGCATTAACACAACTGCCAAAAGAGAGTACGGTGAGTATAGTGGGTCACAAATTGAATCTACCTCAAAATGAGCTGGTGGTGCAAGGTTGAAAAATTTTCTTCTGAGACAGATTGATTTTCTCTGATTGACAGAGTTAGGATGTAAGACTGAAGAAGTATGGATTCCAGAACAATTTATAAAGATGATATAAGTAACATCAAAAGAATCTAGATGAAATCCACAGAAGCAAGAGAAGTTTGAAAAGGCTTGAGAAAGTGTGGTGATCTAAAAAACACAGGTTAAGTCACGGTCAGTCAGTGGGCAAAACGGCGTGATGAGGCCAACAAGAATGCTATCATTTATGCTTGTGCTAGAATAGGAATAAAGCAGTTAATTTAATCAGCTAGGAAAATGGAAATTACATATTTGGAAATTATTTCAAAATATAAAAGATGCCAAGCACAGAGTTCATATTTTGTGGGATCTTATTCACTAACAGTTTCTAAGGGTAACAGGACATAATTTGCAGGTACAGTCTAAATATAAATACATATATACATGTCCTTTGAGTAAAATAGTCTTTTTTAATCCTGATCTTCTTGTCCTATATTTACATTTATGTCTGATTAAGCGATTAAATGAATTTAGCCATCCATGGTGGCTGCCTGCATGTAAAACATTGTCAGGATGTGCTGAAGCAGGAAAGGGAATGGAGTGGCTTTGGTAACATCAGGAAGGAACTGAGTGCTCCCCATCTCATTTTGGATAAGAACCACAGAGCCCCACTTCTTGAAGCTTTTTAGATATAGCTTGCACAGTTTAATTTGGCCTGTCTCAGTGAACATCTCGTTGGAGTTATTGGGTTAGGACTCTAAAAAAAAAAATATGGTTCTGGAAGACATTAAAGAAGAAGTTCAAAAGAGAATAGAGAATACAGAGAAATCCACATGATAATTTGCAGTAAGCCCTGAAGAATAAAGGAAGTGGGACAGAGAAGTAGAGAAGAGGGGATTAAAACAGTGACCTTGGAGCCATAAGCAATCAGGAAGGGTACAAAAGGATCCACATGTGATGCCCGTGTTTCTTCATAGTGATGATTCACAAGTTATTGAACTTTAGATATGAAATACAGTACACACAATCTTTGCTTAAAGCTGCAGTGTTCTCTTGATACCCAGCTTTGACCAGTACAAGCACCTAATGTCTCAATTCCTGATGAGTGTCCTGAGGTGAACTTATAGTGGTTTCCTGATTCCTGAAGGGGGCCTACAAGAAAGCTGGAGTAGAACTTTTTGCACTTTTCAAATATACACTTGTGCTATATAGCAAATCACAAAAACTGCAGTCATCCCTTGAGTTCAGTATCCCAGGTAAAAAGTGTGCAGTGGTCAGGCACCTCTAATGGAAAAAAAGCCCAACTTTAAATACCATCAGCATCACTGACAGAATCTAAGGTCTTGGGATGGAGGGGTAATAAGTAGGTATATATTTGGCTGATGACATTCTAGAGCAGAATAGGGATCTTACTATTCTGAGGTATAGCTATGGTTTTATATTTTAAACTGCTTTGAAATTGACCACATCTAGATTTTTTAAATAATGTCTTTCCATTCTAGCAGAGCATCAATGAAACTCCTTCATGACTGTGCTCTATTGACCTAAATGTATTAAATTGCTATTTCTGTTTCATTAACTCTGGAAGTATTATTGCACTTTTACTGGCACTTTCCTTATAAGACTTATGTTTCAAGGCAATTTTTAAAAGCAGATTTTAATCCATTCTGCTCCATTCTTGCATATATTTTTTTATTTCTCTAATTAATACTAATCCTGGCAAAGAACGTGGGGCTTGACCCAGAATTAAATGTATGCAAAACCAGCTTGTACACTCTGCTTTAAACCCAAGGGGACAATAGTCAAAGTCACTTAATTTCTATTTCCACTCTGAAGATTAATTAATTCCTGTTCATGAAGTGCTCTGAAAATTTTGGCTAGGGGTGCTTATAGAAGTGATAATACTGTGAAGAATTTTCTCCTAGTCTGTTTTAATAGTCAACAGTGTCAGGAGGAAAACTCACTGAAGCTAGTGGCTAGCTTACAAGCATTCTGGGACAGCTGATTATTACCTGAGATGACTGGGCAGGAGGGTTAGATAAAGTTTTGCTGAACACTTTTATTGTGTTATTGGCATGTGACAGACACAGCCATAAAGAAGGTCTGAGAGGTCACAGCATATGTAAGTGTTCCATGCATGCCAATGTCTCACTTCACCCACTCTTTTGAGGTGTTTTGGAGTAACTTACAGTTTTCTTGTCATATTAATCTTTTCTTATTCACAAACACTTTGCAAAAGGTCAAACAATATTTTCATCAGTCCCAGAGGACTGGAATGAAAATGAATTGTTAAGTTACGCTTATTGGGTCAAAGCAGGAGGGACACTCCACCATGATGACTTCATTAAGGACCCTTAGTGGGAGAGAATGGTGGAGGAGCTGTGATGTTTCTGGTGTCTGTTTTTCCTCAGGGAGATTCTTGTTCCTTTCTCCAAGTGTAGCCAATTTTCATGGGTAATATATTTTAAGTCTGCTTAGAGCTGTAGTGTCCATCTCTCACAATGGTCAGCATTAAAGACCACCCAGGCTGTGGAGCAGTGTTGCTCCACACACCATCTCCTTGGCCTCTCAGTAATGATTCAAGAAGCTCTGATGAAAAACCAACAAAACAAAATCCCCCAAACCAACCAAACAAAATGACAATCAGAAATCCAAACCATAAAATTTTCAGTGTGCAGCATAGCTGAAAGAAATCATCAATGCTTTATATACAGACATAGCTCATTTATCAGACCTCACAAGTATTTTGTCTCTAAGTGTACAAAGCCCTGGGTCATGGGATTTGGACAATATGCTGGGTTATGTGATGCTTGGCCTGGGCTGCCTTCTAGTGGCATATGTTCAGCCAGTCTCCATGGTTTACTTCATCCAGGGGCTTTGACCTTTCTCACTAGAATATCTGCATTGGTATGTTGTCTCTCTTTTATTTATACTGTCTGAAAAGCAATACAGGCCTTGCATACAGCTGATCAGAAACCATCCACGATGCAGTCAGAGGACAACACAGAAGAACACAAACGTCAGCTCTGGCTTCTCTTACTCATTGAGCATTTCATTGTGTTGTAGATTGGTGCTATAGTTTGTTCCCTCACTTCTAAATACAATTCTGATTTACATCCACCCATAAAATAATTTTTAATGTTTCAAAAAGCACATAATGAGGTGAGTTAAACTCCAGGTATTCTGCTTCTGCTGAGTCTTAAATTGTAGGTAAAGTCCTGTTCATGTTGGACTTCTCAGAGCTCAGCATCACACAAAAGATCTGTGTAACCAACTTCTGTGTTTGGGGAGGTCCCTGATGAATAGGTTTGTTCATTGCCAGGACTCATGTTCATTGCCAGGTTCATAACCAGGGCTTCTTGTAACATCAGCAGCTGTGACACAGGTCTATGCCCTTCTCCCACACTATGGTGAAGCACAATGTCCTGTCTGGTCCCCTTCACAGGAAGAGACAAACCTGGGAGGCTTGATGAAGATGCTGTCTGGGAAGTTGTGGCTGTGATGCTATCAGTAGGACGACTGTGAGCCTCATGTTTAGTATGTGAGGCTCTGCAGGTCTGTTGTACATGTGTATGCCCTGGTAGTATCTGTGTTATTGCATCTGCAATAGTTCCTACCTGGTTTAAGTGAGCTGATGAAGCACATCTTCTCTGACCTTATCAGCTAGTCTGACAGAAGACATGTCCTCTTTCCCAAACTTTGCTTCCCCTTATGTGCTTACATAACCAAGTGTTTTCCTATTTATAAACATAAAAGTGCTGCACTGCTCAAAAGTCTCATAGACAATTCTGGCTTATATTTTCCTTGGATGTGAGTGTGGTCTCTCTCATGTAGTGCCTGCAGGAAGCTCTTTCATGTGCAATATGGAACACAAAGAAAGATTATTCTGCTACTGCTATTTATCATAAAGATATAGACGTAAAAAACAGTTTAAAATATCAGCTTTAAACTGTCCCAGTGATTATTCTATTACTGTAAACCAGCAATGGGAAACAAGGGATTGAAAGGAAAGAAACCATTAGAAAAAATAATAGAATAACTCAGTATTTCTTTATATAAAGAAAAATGGACTTGGGCTTGTCAGTGTGCCATTTATTAAACACTGTCGTACTTTTGTTTTTCTATTTACTTCAAATGCCAAGGAACCTCTGAACTGGCAGTGATGAATGGAAGTTTTCTGGCATGCAGCACCACTGAGTTCAAAAGGAAAAAATGTTATCAGGCCTACTAAATCCCATTCCCTGTTTCATTGTATGCAGCCTCTCTTATGTGTTTATTTTACTTCCCTTTAGTCATACAAGACAGAAATTATGAGATGTGAGGCTAACTGGTTGCCTTCTTGCAAAAACGTTTCTATTTTGACCCATCTCAGCAACAATAATGTCTTCAAAATATGTCTTTGTTTTAATAAAATCCTTGCTTTCATGATAGGCCCAGGTTATAGTAACAATGCTTAAATCCTGTATGGTAATCATCTCCAAGCTTGAAAACACTTTGACAAAGAAAGGTTCTTAATATTAGTAAATCTGTTTTTAGATGGAGACAATGAAGCGAAAAAAAAAAAAAGTTTATTTGGTAAGCAAGTCAGAGCTTGGAATAAAATTCATCATCGTTATGACTTTAGGGATCTTAACCAACTATGAAACTCCTTAAAGGGGAATTAAAGTTTAATTTCAGTAGAGCTATGAGGTTTTACAATAGCAGAACAGTGAGGCACTTCTGCAGAAGCATTACCTTGCACTTTCCACTAAGGAACAGCTGGGTAAATGAGATTTATGTTGAGTTTATGTTGACTCATAGCAGACTTGTTAAAGCTTACCTGTTTTTGAATCTCATCAAACTCATAAATAGGTGTTCTGGAGTAGCTTGGCCATGATCTGATAGGCACGAGCTGCCCTCAGGCAGAACAGTCAATCAGAAAGCTCTTGGCTGCTGCTATAAATAACAAACATTACTACAAGATGTTGTCTGTGTTGTTTATGTGTGGAGGCAATGCTGTTAGGATAGCAGCCCCAGTCTGAGAAAGCCTTCAGTCAGTGTGTGTTTCACAGTAACACCCCACATGCATGTGCATCTAATCCACTGTTGGAAAAGGAGCTAAAATGCCAGCTGCCACCTGCAAAACTAAGGTAATGGCCTTTTTATGGGATCAGTATCTGGGCAGAATAATCTACTGAGGAATGCAAACATATGGTGTGAAATTGAGCATTTCCTAGGTGAGGAGATTGTGCTGAGATGGACTTCATCTAGGAAAGCAGCTACCTCTTTTCTCCTGAACTGTTCAAAATTGCTGGTCCATTAGGGACAGTGTTATGTCTCTGACAGTTTAAAGCTAGGATCAATTGGCAAGTGATAGGTAATTCCCTTCTTGCCCCCCAACACTAGCAAGAAATTACTGGAAAACTTGAGTAACTGTCGTAAGGCTACTCCTTGTCAGCCTGTGGCAAAGGGATGGAGTGGCAGCAGGGCACGGTTAGGATGTCCTCATGCAAAGCCACTAAGTGTTGGCCTCCAAAACAAACATTTGTAAAGGAAGCAGTGATGATTGTAAATGCCTGGAGCAGGCAGAGAGGTGTGAGGGGAGGCCTGGCTATGTGCTGGTGACTGACTACCATGGAAAAAGAGCCCTGGGGAACTACTTTGGTACACCCTTTCCCATTCCATTTTTGCCCTTCTGCCCACATGTATGGCAAGCATGCAGGCCTCAGTATCCTGTGGATGAATGGAAATGGGGATGGAAAATGGAAATGGAAAAATGTTGGTATTTTCAAATTTGGTCCCTGGTAAAGCAATGTGGCAATTTCTGTCAGCAGAGTGCAGGGATTGAGCCCCTCTGCCTGTTGTTTAAACTCCGCCACTGCTATGTCATCTCATCCATATCCCTGGGGGAAGGTGGCTATCCAGCAACCCACAGGCCTGGATAATATTTAAAGCTGAAGCTACGTTATCCAGCCACTGTCTAGCCCACGTTACATCCCACAGGGCTCGTACAACACCAACAGACACATGGTATTTGGCCACACAATGTATAATTCCAGCCATAGGCAGTGTTTGGCAAGCAAATATAGTTGAGTCCTTCCATTCCATTTGTCATAAACCAGGTTGCATAAAATGCAAGCTATGCATTTGTGTAGCATAATGGTCTTAAAATGGCCTTTTTTGATATTTCAGAGGAAGTTTTACCTCTGCAATGGTCACCTGAAAGTCTGCCCTCCATCAGCTGTCACCCTGGTCTCTAATAACCAAATTGTTCAGGCATGGGGCATCCACAACTCCCCTGTGAAACCTGTGCCAGTGTCTCACCACCCTCACGGTGAAGAATTTCTTCCTCATGTCTAATCTAAATCTATCCTCTTACAGTTTAAAACCATTACCCCTTGTCCTATGCCTACATCCTCTTGCAAAAAGTCCCTCTCCAGGTTTTCTGTTGCCCCTTCAGGTCCTGGAAAGCCACACTAAAGTCTACCTGGATCCTTCTCTTCTCCAGGTGGAACAACCCCATGTATGATGTATGAAAACTTACTGGATTTAAACTTTCAGTTTTCAATTTTGGTGAATGTCTCCTTGTTTTTTAGTGAGAACTGGCAGAACAAGCACTTGCTAACTGCTTTCTATGACACATTATTTCTACTTCTTACCAGGAATGAATTTAGCATGGATAGAGAGGAACTCAGCTCACTTTTTGCAGCGGCAGCTGCTGCTGCACTTGGCCACAAGCTGCTGATATTAGTTTCAGTGCCATCATACAAATCCTGCCCAATCCAGCCTAGGGGTCCTTCAGGTTAATAATCTCTGTCTCTGTAGCATGTCTACAAATGAGGTTTTGACATATATACAACAGGAGAGACCACTAAGAGAGGCCCATTTTCCCAAATCCCTTTGCATGAAAGGCAGGAATAGTGACTGCAAGCAAATAATGGCCTGTTTTGAGCAAGGTGATGGAGAGCAATATTTGTCTCTGGTGAGAGCCCACACCCTGTTGTTGTCTCTGTGTGGTGGCCCTGTGGCAACCCTGGGGTGACAGCTGGGGGTTGAGATGAACCTGGCTAACGAGAGGAAGAAAGAAACAGGAGCACTCATGGTTTCCTTTCATCCCAGGAGGAGGTGAAAATCACTTATTTCTGAGGAGCCTCTGTTGGCCCCAGCCTGTTCTAACTACAAAGACAGTCTGTTTGTCTTTATTTTTCAGTCCTTAGGAAAGCTGAATGACTGTCCCCAAAGATGCTCTAAAAATATCCAGGCAGATCTCCAGACTGCTCCAGGGAGCCTGTGAGCTTCCTGCAGGAGATGACAAACCAGGCTCTGATCACAGCAGATCCCAGGTCGGGGCTGTCAGGTGCTGCATCCCTCATTGCAGTGGGTAAGGAATTCAGACGTGATAATCAAAACCATGGAGCAGTATCTGGTCCTTCAGCTAGGTCAGAGGAGATGAGAGGAATAAACAATTATTGCTTTTATTTAGGCAAACTTTGATCTTATGTCTATATTCTGAAAAGATCACCTAAATGAACAGTGACTTGTTGTCACTGTGGCTTTGTCCTGCACTTTTTTTCCTTTGCCCTGCCCTTGTCACTCTTACTTTCCTTGTATACATAGAAAGAGTATGTTTGTCCCCAAAGGAACTCAAATGTCAGCATGTACTTCTTGTTTTCTACATGTTTGTATTGATTCATACTGGCTGGTAAATCAAACTACTTTTCTAATGACTAGCTTTAATTATTATACATCAAACCAGTTTGCAAGGACATTTCTCTATCAAGGAGTTTTTTTATTTTACTTTCCATATACCCAGCTATAGTTTTTAACAAAGATAGATCTATGAGTACAGAAAAACACTTGAAAATTATTATTGGGATGAAAGAGAACAAGTCAAAAGCAAGGATTACCTGGTATGAGTCTCTAGTGAGTTTTTTCTCTTTGTTTCCTTTGGAATGAGTGATGCAGAAGGTCCCCATTTAAACACATTGGATGAGGTACCAAGTCATAGATGGTCTGACAGAAGTGGCAAGTGGAGATGTCTCTCTGAGCATGCCCCAAGTAACTACCACAGCAGAATCAGGAGGAAGATGCTGCACACCCACGTGGTCTCCCAGAGAAGCTCCCTATACTGTTTTGCTGCATTAGTCTGCAGAAAGGTTTGTATCTGGGACCTTATATGCCAAGGGAATTTTCCTGGAGTTCTGAGTTATTTGCATCTTCTAACAAGGTTGGGAAGGTGTGAACTGTCAGATTCAGCTGACAGCCTTCAGTGAGATGGCAAATGTGCAATCAGTGGGGAAGAGCATATCTGAGAAGGAATCAGAGACAAGTTTTCTATCTGGTGCCTGCTACAACTTTCCCACCGACTGGAGTTTGATATGGATGAAGTCATGGGAGCTGAACTTCACCCTTGGCACTAAAGTTGAAAGAACTTTTATCCTCTACCTCAGCCTTCAGCTTGGGAAAGCAAGTCTGCAGAGCCTTAGGGTTGACACATACTTTATCAATGCAGTGAACCTTGCCTCTCCCACAGGCAGCTGCACCTGCTCTCTACTGTTTGCATAAGCAAAGTTCAGAGATCATATCTTGCTTCAAAAAAGCAGCACATTCTGATCATGGACTGAGGGTTGCTTTGCTTTATGGAGGTTACTTTCTCATGGCTATCTCACCAGTGTGCATCAGCTTGGTAAAAAAGAAGTTCATTGGAGAGACTAACAGTGCATATATATTTAAAAGGAGGGCACCTGGATAGATGGTTCTGACCAATAGTGAGTAATTGCTTCTGATGAAGGACTGGGAGACATTTGGGCCAGTAGTTTCTGAAATTCTAGTGTTCCTGTTGTTGTGCTGATGGGTACTAAATGAGGATGCTGCTGAGCAGGGTTGTAAACAAAAAAGATGTTAAGTTAAACTTCACCAGGAGAAAAAAACTACAGAGCACTGCTTCATCAATGTAAAAGGACTAAACTGTACTGAGAAGAGAAATGTGTTTGACTTCTAGGACTGTAAGAAAACAAGGGATACAATGCACAGATACTCTATCATCTATATGAGGTTGCAAATGCTCTACAAGCATTTTAATTAAAAGCTCACAGAATAATTGTGAGCCAGAAAAGTAACATCATTCTTTCATAGACCACATGGACAGGAAAATTCAAACTTCTCTTTATCTCTAAAGAGGAGAGAGAGATGCTTTCTCTTTGTTTTATTTTTTTGATTTTTGTAATGTACAAAATCCTTGTTATACAGGCTAATTGAAATCAGTCATAACATCCCTATTTTCTGTCCAAGAAGTACACCAACACTTAATACAAAAGTTCTTAACTTTGCCTCCTGAATGAGCTCCTGAACTCATTCAGAGTGATCTTTCACTTTTTAATGCCCCCAGTTTACTTTCCCTGGCCCCTCTCTCTACTCTGCCTCTTCCATAAAGAGCCCTGGTATGACAGTCCAACCACTTCAGTGCACCTATTTTTCTGTCATAGAGTGATAGATTTGGGGTGGAACTGCTACTGTTTTATCTTTTTATTTCTGCAAGGAACTTAGGTGTTCCTACCAGTAGCCAACAAATGAAAAGATATGAAGGCCCTAAATTGCTTATCTGGGCCAGCTGCTTCCCTAAATGCACACATCTCCTGCAATCATCTGGGTTTCTGAATTGCTTGCATAGATAACCCAAAAATCAGGATATCAGCCCTTGGAAGAGCCTTCTTTTTCTTCAGTTCTCCATCTTTCTGTGGCTCACACTGCAGCCACAGAGCGGAAGCAAATCCTGGGTACTGCTGGATGTTTCCTGCTTTTCACATCTCTCCCAGATAACTCTTTTTCACAGGAGCCATCAGATCTGTGAGCCTCTTCTCATCCTCTCTGCCTCCTCTGGAAAATTATGTCATGAGGTGTTAGGGATGCTACCCAACATGTTCAGAAAACCTCAACTGCTTTTACATCTTCCTTTAGTCACTAACTCAGAAGACTACTAAAATGGAGACCAAGAAGGTCTTGGCTCCCAGAAGCCTTGGTGTGAAGTCCTTTGAGGTCAGCAAGAGCCCTGCTCTCAATAGGGCTGCCTGGCTGCTGCTTTGCTCCCTTCTTTAATGCAGTCTTGAACTCAGACTGACTTTCTACCAGTGAATCATCTCTCTGCCCCCAAAATGCAATTTCAACTAAATCAAGTGTGATGAACAATTTTTAGGAATGACAAAAACTGTGTATTTCCTAGGAGCAATGTCCTCATCTGAATGACAGAGTCACAAAAGGATGGAGTCTTAACACAGGGGCAAGATGCTGGTGTGTCCCTCTTCCATCAAATACTCTCAGACACTCACATCACACATGGGAGTTAACTTTAGAATTCAGGGCAGGGGGAAAAAAGATGTCTTTGCACCTCTTAAGAGGGGTATGACCTTTGCCATGACCAGTTAACCACAAAAACTTCTCAGCACATGGGTCTCAGTCTTATGACTTGTTTGGCTTTGCAAGGCCTGTGGCACACAACTGGCAAAGTCAAACTAATGTTTGCCAAACACTATTTTCAGGGCCAATCGTATCTCAGAGCTGTGCAATTTGTTAGTGCCAAATACAAATGAGATGCTAATTAAGTGGGAGTAGGTATGAGAATTTTTCTCCCCTCTTGTTGTAAACCCAGGAAGGGATGATCCCCTTTTCCTCTGTGATGCCATGGCAGCTGCCCTTCTTTGTTAATTGTACTGAATGTACCCTGGAATGAAATGACTGGGATTATACAAGTTCAGGACCTGTAAAAATGTGAACCAATTATTTTTAAAAGCCAGCAGTGAGTGCCTATCAAAGAGCTTTCTGACAGCAGCCGTGTGGTTTAGGAAAAGGTTTGTGAGATACAATAATTACACCAAGTTGCTCCAGCCTTGTAGAGACACGGCATACAGAAATGGCTTTGAATATGTTTTAGAAATGCAGCTGGTCCTGTTCCCCTCCCCTGCAGTGCTCTCAGGAAGGTTGGAATGGGAGGGAGATGACAACAAAATGCTGGTGCTGGTGTCAAGGCTCAATCCACACGTAGCTGATGCCAGCAGTGGTGCTATGTCCCCATCCAGGAGAAGCCATATGATGAACTATGAAATTAACACGGGGCATTTCACTGCTGAGAGGTGTTTTTTCGGATGGAACAGCATGGTTGTTTTGGAAAAATCCTTTTCTCACTCTGTCAGGGCTTGCACAGCAATGAGACTGAACAAAAAGTCGTCAGACCGGTATGTGCCCAGCCAGGGCTCACAAACATCCCAGGAACGGTGGCAGCACGTCCAGACCCAGGGTTGCAAGCTGCAGAGCTCAGGGCAGGGCCCAGTTCCCAAGGGATCCACTTCCCCGGGCATGGCTGGCAGCATCCCCTGAGCCTGGATCCTTTGGGTACCGGGGCGTCCCCCAATTTCTCGTAGCAAGGGCTGTAAGATCCTTTGCTGTGCAGATTGGCTCCCCAAGATCTCCATCTCTCCTTGCCAGCTGGCAGGAAGCTGCGTTACAGCCCGGGTTTAGTGGAGGAGCAGCAACTCCAGCAGGGATGCAGGGCTGGCTCCAGCAGGGATGCAGGGCTGGCTCCAGCAGGGATGCAGGGCTGGCTCCAGCAGGGATGCAGGGCTGGCTCCAGCAGTTCTCTTGCGAGCTCTTGTGGCAGCAGGACCTGCCTGCATGCAGCCAGCACCTCTGAAATGCAAAGCTGCTCCAGCAGAGAACACTTGCTAAGAAAAAAGGGGAACTTTCATTCGTATGCTAAACAGGTTTCTTTTTCCATCCTGCTCTTCTCCTTCTGTTTCCTTGAGAAGACTGAAACACCAGTGAACATCACTGAGCTGCTCAAAGGGCTGCAGAGCAGAGGCATATTGCATTCCTCCCCACGGCAGAGATAAGAAAGGGGCCGAGACAGAAATGAAAATGGGAAGGCAGAACTATTTGAAATAAAATAAATATTTCTTCTTATGACAGCCAAAATCCCAAGACAGTTGCATTCAGGAGGTTGTAGACCTTTTAACAAAACCAGTTAGTCCTACTTCCACAAAGTAGTGAAACACATGCTCCCACCTCATGGTGAAGAGTTGTGTGGAGCAAGGATGAGCACTTATCTGATATCCTGGATGGAGCTGCAGTTCTCAGCTGAAACCTAGCTTCCTACTAGAATTCAGAGTGGAAAAATCCTGTTTGTTATTTTTTTTTAAATTATTATTATTATTATTTTTAGTTTTTTTTAGTCCAGAGGCCTTTTCTCCTGCATTTATCACATATTCAATGCAGGCCTCAGCAACAGGGATGCTGACTATCAATACATGCATGAAAGTAGCCCAGGGGGTTTCTTTCTCAAGTAATGTTTTTATTACTTCAGTTTTGCTTCACAGCCAAGTCTGGTTCAATAGAAAACTCAAATACTCAGTTATTCATACCCAAGCTCATATCCCCAGGCAAATGGAGAGGAGGAAAATGGAAGATGTTTCTTAATTTACGGAATGTCTGATTTGCCATCCCTGGACTAGAGCAGAATTAATTAGTAACTGGCAGATATTTTTAAGGACAGTATCTGCCCCATGCATGCCTTGAGTCAATATGCCTCTCTCCCACACAGATCAGAATAAAAGCCAGTTTTTGCATCTCTCTGAATCCAGCAGCAGTCTCTTATGAAGTGAATTGCTAAGAACTGTCAAGATATTGCTTCTGGAGTTTTTGAAGAAGTAACATATAACTCAGGATTGTCTTTCCCATCTGATGAAATTAGAATAAATCTGACAGGGAGAGAGCAGAAACCAGACTCAGGCAAGGATCTGAAAGGATGTTGTGTACATGTTTATGTGTATAGATAAATATACACACTGCTAATTTTTATATTCATCCTCAGGACTTATTTAAAATCTTCCTTATTTTGCTTGTTGACATGAAATGGTGTCATGGTTTAACACTGGCCCGGCAATTAAAGCAAATAAGAGATGCTCTCTATTAATCGCCCTCTCCTCCCTGATAAAGAAAGGAGAGAGAATAAGGGAGAGAGAATTATGGCTTGGAAACCAAAAGTACACAACTTTAATGAAGCAGTAATTATAAATAGGAAAAATTACTAAATATATACAAATATACAGGAAAATTGATACCACATTCCTCCCCCCTTTCCCCCAATAACTCTCACGTCACCACCGAGGCTGCAGGGCAGCCCTGGGAAAGTCCAGGCTGGAATCCTGGAGTCAGCAGCAGTCGGGAGCTGGAGGCAGGAACACACAGATTCAGGCTGGCACGGATCAGGACCACAGGCAGAGGAATGGATGGAATCCTCCCAGGATGCTGAAGCAAAAGAGGGACAGGTGAAAAAGGGGAAGAAGGAAGGGCAGAAAGGGGTTTGACCCTTGTGATCCCTCAAATTTATCCTGAGTATGACATGTATGGGGTGGAATACTCTGGTCAATTCTGGCATCTGTCTTGTCGGGTCCTCCCCAAAGGAGGGTTTCAGGTGGGACCTTCTTACTCCTTCTGGAGGGTAAAATATTCCTCAGAGCTGAGCAGTGTCCTTGGGTTGCATGCCAGTCTCTGGCTGTAACTATAAACATGGAGTCTTATCAGTCCTAGAAGCAGACACTGTCTGAGAAACTTGCTGTTAATTTCAGCAAGTGCAACTACTAACAGGAGACTTAGCTGAAAGCAAAAGTACAAGACAGAAAACCACCTTTATCCTGGCCCAAACCAGGGTAAATGGGCACATTAAAAAAAATAATTTACACTTGGTGGAGCAAGTTCTGGTCTTTTGGAGTATTTACCACTATATTTATACTTATACCACAATAAAACAACTACCAAAATAATCCAAACATTTCTGCACTTATGTTTACATCCTAATAAGTGGCATCATCATTTCGAAAAAAAAAATTACTCTGAATATGACAAAACAACCTCTCAATCTTCCTTCAATAAATAGACATTTTCCATCTGGAGAATACTAGGTCTGAAAGTGCAGGGTTTTTCATAAGCAACTTCCAGAACTGATAAGTCTGAAAGTTCAGCATTTCCGCCTTGTTCTCAGCCAAATTCTTTTTTTATAGACAGTGTCTGGGCAACTATAGGAATAGAGCAACAAATCTGTTCTTCCTGGACTTTTAATTGCTGCAGTCTTCTAAAAAGCTGTCTGGCACGAATACTTGATTTATCTTCAAGGGTGAAATTTAAGTACTGTGGAGACAAAACAGTGGAACACAGGCCTCATTTTTCTTTTAGAACAGGCAGCAAAAAGTTTCCCACTGATTTAAAAACATAGAAATCTGGATCCATATAGACCTCTGGGTATACTTTATCTAGTCTTCAGCACAAGTGTCCAAACAGACAGCTTACCATTCCATGAAAAATCACCCTGGTTACTCCAAACTGCATATGAAATGGAAACCGAAGACACAAAAATGTCAACTCCACCTAGTCAATGTGATCCTCTTTATTGCTGTGACCATACTGCACCTTACTCAGTGATAACTGAATGAAGTGTTTGGTGAGACACTGGCACAGTTTGACCAGGAAGGCTGTGGATGTCTCTCTCTGGAAGTGTTCAAGGCCAGGATGGATGGGGATCGGAGCAACGTGGTCTAGCAGGAGGTGTCCCTGACCATGGAGGGAGGTAGGAACTACATGATCTTTAGGGTCCTGTCCAACCCAAACCAAACATTTCTATGATTTTATATTCTAGATCCTGGTTCAAGTCTCTCATTTGAGGTGCTGCAAGGAATTTAAAGACATTAGTTCTATCTCCCGAAACCAATATATGAGTTATAAGATAAGTTATAAGCTAAATGAGGACAGAAAAATTTTAAGTTCTCAGACCTATTTGCCTTCTTATTCCTTGAATCAGTGAGGTCAATTTCTAGTTCTCAGATACTCCTTCCAAATAATCATATCCTTACAGAGGGGTAGCCTCCTTCAGCTTATATGAATTTTTTTCAACCAACAGTATCCCACCTGAACATCACCTCTGGTTCTCAAGCGTGACTTCCACAGTCAGTAAGTAAAAGTAGTCTGGGTAGTTCTGAGTGAGTGATGTGTTAGTTCTGCGTTGTTGCACAGTGATGACAGAATGTGCAATATCTTGCAGGGCTGAATCAGGTTTCTGGTCAGCACTTGGAGAAGTATCTGTTCACCTGATGGCCCAGTGTGGGTGACCATGGAGAGCAAGATCTGTAGGTCCTTCTCAAAACACAGTCTTGTTTGTTTTTTTTTTTTTTTGTTTTTTTTTTTTTTTTTTTTTTTTTTTGTGGTTTTTTTTTTTTTTTTAGTTTTTATCAGCTTTAGGTTTCTTTTAAGGTAATAAAATGAGAAAAATGAAATTTATTCTCGAGAAACCACTTTTATCTTGCTCTAGTTAAAATAGTTTCATGAAATGATACAACAGGACTGAAAGTGCTGGTGGCATTTAAAGTTCAACCAAAGCCTTGGATGTAAAAATAATACAAATCATATTTAGCATCTAATATTACACTTCATACTTTCTGTGTACTTTCATAACATCGACTCATTAATCCTCATAACTATGAATAAAGTGTTTTATAGTTGAGAAAACACATGAAGAGAATCTTTTATGAGGTCAGACAAAGGTTATGAGATGACTTTTGACTTTTTCAAAATAACATTCAATGCTCAAGGTGCTATTGCAAAAATATACAATTATAAGGTAAATAAACCCCTTTTATATGCAAATGAAAATATACACTTATGTATGTATATAGAGAAGAGAGTGTCCAAGAAGGAACAACATTTAGCAACTTGTAAATCTCCTACAGAGGCTCACAGGTGGGTGCTGCGTGCCTCAGGGGCTGCTTTGAAGGTAAGAGGCACCAGTCAGTGCCCTATCTACCTTTTTAATGTTTCAAGATCTCGTATTCCACCCAGCAGCTTTGTGGGTTTGTCAGATTGCTAATGCAGAACTTGATAGTTTGCTGGTTTTTGTGTTTGGGTGTTTTGTTTTTGTTTTTTTTTTTTTAGTTTTCCACAAATATGAGCTACTTCAGAGTTCCGCATTTTATTTCTTTACCCTGAGCCAGGTTTTCTGTAACAGGCAGATGGTTTCTAGAAAACAGGAAGGCCTGTAGGTGGTCTTTATGATTAATATTTTAGTAGATTGCTACAGCTGCTTATTTGATGGTCAAATAAAAATTGTCAGATTTCAGAAAACATGAAATTAAATTATAAGTAGTGACTGGAAATATAATCATGCATTTTGAAATGTTTAATTTTAAAAATTTATTTTATTTTGATCTGTTGCTTATAGCAGGAACAAGAGCATAGGACATTATAATATGTATATTTTCAAAGCTGATTACCTATGGTCTTTTACAGCTTCACTCAATAAACAGATTGAACCAAGCTGGTCTTCTGAAGTCATAATTATTAATTCATCATTAATACTCAACAAGCTGTGAACCACTTTGAGGTGTGAGAAGTACTGCATGAATCCATGGATGGAATAAGCAAGGGAAGGATTATTTCACAAGTAGCTATTCAGAACTTTTTTTGAAGGTTGCACTTCAGTGTATTATCCCTTCCTAGCACAGGTACTCCCTCTCTGAGCACCCAGCAGCTGATTGAATGGGATCCATGGCCAGCTGGCCAGTCCCATAAGTGGGCAAACCAACAACTAAAAATACTGAAGTGCTACAAGGAGAGAAGCTAGTGCAGAATGAAACAGATGGGATGGCATAACATTTTCACCTTGCTGGAAAATTCAAAACAGATGTAAATCAAGAAACAAAACCAAATTTGCCCTTTGGAACTCTAAATTAATCTTATTCTGCCAGGTTGCAAAACACAGAGCCTGTACTCCTATAACACCCTTTTATATTTTTAAAGTAAGAATTTCAGAACGGGTAACCTTAATTTGCTTCTTAGAGATGCTTCTTCAGGAGGTGTGAAGACTTCATGTGAACAAAACTGGAGAAAGGGAGAAGACAAGTGGTACTATATGCAGCCTGAAAGTTTGTAAGATTTATATCTGTAAAAGGGCCTCATCACACAAAATTTTAGCTTGGGATTCCTGTTATGTTTCAAATATACACAAACATCTTTCCTGCCCTGAAAGAATAAATTGTGTGATGTTAGGCTATTACTTTGCTGTGTCATTGCATTGTCATATGGTCCAAATCCTCAGTGAACGTAGTGATGGAAAAGCTGCTCAGAGGTTTAAGTCCTAGAATAATAGTCCGTGGGCACAGGAAGCCAGCAAACATAGATTTAGGTGCATCCTTTCCCATGTATGCACAACTGATCCAGTCATAAGCCAAATGGTAAGTGTGAGGCAGTCCTCAGCCCTTTCTGAGGCATCCACGTGGAGACAGAACACTCCTGGCTTGCACCTGCATTGGGATCAAATCTTCTGGAGAACAAACTTAGCCACTGATACCACACCTCTTGCATGGCTGGGTTATGGCAGCGTGGTTAAGAAACCACAGAACCTGAGCCCATGGATGGCTGCTATATGAACTGGAAGTATCAATTGGATATGGCAGCATGGATATCACTCTGAAACTCACTTTTTTTTTTTTTTTAGAGCAATGACAGTTTCAGTTCAAATTGGCAAATCTTTGCTGAAGGAGTCCCTTTCTTGGATTCTTTAGCTTATCATTTTCCATGACGTGTGTTGCACTGTAATAGTAGAAGTGTTATCCCAAGAACAGCATTCTGTGGGTGCTTTCCTGCAAAGTGAAGTTTCCTCATCCTCAATTCTGCTGTCACTTAGAAACCAAGAGAATAACCAGTGAAATTCTAAATATTATCTTACCAAAGAGATCAAAACACAAAATACACACTGAAGATTTTGGTGAAACTACCTCTTTTTCTTTTTTTTTTTTTTTTTTTTATTTCAATTTTTTTTTTTTTTTTTTTCTTTTTTTTTTTTTCTTTTCTTTTCTTTTATTTTATTTTTTTTTTCCCCCATATTCCTTTTTTTAAATTTTTATTTCAATTTTTTTTCCTTTTTTTTTTTTTTTTTTCCCCAGCACTTCTCAGTGGTAGATGTGCAAAAAAATTGCTAGGCAGAGTGAATTTATGCTGCAGTCTAAGGATCTAGAAGATAGCTCCAGGGATTAATGCTTTTCAATACCTTTTAAGTCATGACCCAAGGAGACCTGAAGGTGAATGCACTGGAGACAGGAATATGGCTTAGCACAATTTCAGTGGTAGCAACCTTTGCCACCTGGTGTTGAAATATGATCAAAAATTTTGCTCACAGAGATCAGTGAACTTCTCCTGCTGGAAGGGTTATATAGAAAACACAGAGAGATTAAGTCCATGCAGGAATTTTAGAGAAGCAGAACTTAATACTAGATAGGGACTGTGGACAAGAAGTTGGAAGAATTGTGTCTTACTGTTTTAAGCCATCATTATTGCTGTGTGATTTGATTGACATCCATGGTTGAGTTACAAAATTATATTTTTGGGAAGGTAGCGTGGCATGGAATATGCATTTAAAGGGTGACAGTGATTTGATTGCTTTGTAAAGAAAGGTTTTCAGTGCTTAATAATCCATTGAAACATGTTATTTTATTCCCAGTCTGTATTTGCCTAGCTTTAGAGGAGATTGTATTCTATCCCTTTCTGTTACATTGAAGAATCTTTCTAGTGTTCATCTCTTCCTCATGGAAGCATTCATCCTCTGTGATTAAATCATTTGCTCACCATCCTTTTTGTTAAATATCTCTATTGACCTTCTTTAGTGTCTCTCCCTTGTGCTGTCTCCAACCTTTCTTGAGACCTTTATTTCTTATAAAATAAAGAAAATAAATAAATAAAAAAATCCCACAAACTCAACAGCTTGTGGCATCCATCATTCTCCAAGTGCAACCCTTACCATTGGGCTCATAATGCTACCATGGAGCTCATGATGCAAAAATAATACTCCTTTCCTTTTCCTGATCAGAATTTCCTTCCCAGCGTTGGGTATGGGGGTTGGTCTTTCTAGTTATTTTTTACAAAAAGGGATGGCTTTCATCTGGTTATATTCAGTGGAGTCTGAGCTGCCTTTTAAAAAGACATGGTTCTTTATTATGAAAGTGCATCTTCATGACTCTGATGAACCTTAATGTATCTTGAGTAAAATGACATATTGAATGAGTCTATCTGGCATATGTTCTGGATCACACTGTATAATCCATCTTTCCTTAGACAGTTTATCAGGTTTTGGGTAATTCTATATCTTTATTCCTTACTGTTTTACCCTTTCTTCTGGCTAATAACTAGCAGTCAGACTATAAGATTAGAATGGACTTCAGTAGGTTATCTAATCCATCTTGCTGAGCACAGGCAAATAGTATCCAAGAAAACGCCCACTCAGATGAGGTTCAGTAGCTCCAGTTTCACAGATAGCAGTGCCCAAGATCAGAGGAATGTATGACCAGCATTTCCATCTGCCCACCTTGAATTCTCTGTGCAATCAATGATCAGATACCTACTTACAACTGTGTCACTTGGAGGTGGCCCTCAGTGCTGGTCCCCAGCAAGGTCCCAGTTCATGTTTCTGAAGCTGGAGGCTTCTGGTGACCTGACAGCAGCACAGTTGTCCCCCCTGGAATCCTACTGGGATATTGGACAGAATTTAAGACAGACAAGATGTGGCTCCTGCATTTCAGAAACCAGTGGCCCAAGCAGGCAAGGTTTTAGTGAGAGGAGATATATAAAAGTGGCTGCTGCTATGGAAGATTACACTGGCATCACTGCAGAGGACTGTGCAGAGGCATTGCAGCTTTAGGCCATGCAACTGAAGATGGTGAACATGATGTTTCCTAATCAAATCCATGTGGCTCAGCTTAACTGGTTCTGATGAGCTGTTTCTTATTAAACAGGCAGAAAATGAACAGTCTAAAACACTTAGGAGTGTGTCTGCAGTTCATAAGGTCATTAAGGTAAATTAAGAAAAACCAAAAGAAGGAGCATCTCCCCATTTTTAATTCCATTAATAGCAGTTGTGCTGCCTTTGGAGGATCTGAAGCTTCTGGGAAGAAAACATTACTGTCCTCTTTTACAGGCTAGGATACAAAAGTCAAAGAGATAAGCTCACTTGGGGAAGGTCACACAATCATCATAAAGTATGTGAACTGAAAAAAACCCACAAAGGTGTCTGACTTTAATTTCTGCGGAATAATATATCCATTTACTCAGGAGACATACAGGGTAACTGCCCCTGAAAAGTGATTTACTTCAGCTTCTGTTTGTAGTCACAGGAATAATAAAAAAATTATGTGCAAGAACTCAGAGGACAATGTCAGCTCACTTGTAAGATAATGTTATGGAGCAAAACAGGCTTCCAGTGCATCGTCATTGTAAGTTGCCACAAAAGACCTATCTGAGCAATTCTCTATTTATTATCTTAGTTTCCACTCCTAACTTTGAAAGTCTTACATTCCTAAGAAGGAAAGAAGACCATGCTGTCAAATTTCTAGGATTTCTGGATGATGGTTATCCTAAACTGATATTTGTCAACCTGGATTCTTCATGGGATGCAGTTGGTATAAATGGGACAAACACCATTAAACAATATCTGAAGCCTCCCAATTGCTTCTTGGTTTTCATCTAACTTCCTCAGTTTTTGTCTGTGTCTTCAGATGCTCTATACATAATCTGACGCCTCTTCCTTTTGATTTTGTTTTTTTTCCTCCCTTGTTTTCTTATTCTGTCGTTCTCATTCATTCCCTTCGTTTTTCTCTCCTTGGGCTGCTCCCTCTGTCCCAAGAGGTAGCAGCTATCTTGTTACTTGATCAATCCTCTATAAGATAAGCTAAGCAAAAGGTTTATTTCAAGTTACAATTCAGAGGAACTAAATGGGACAGTTGCATTAATCAGGGGAACATTCAGTTTCCCAGCCCATGACTCTTAGGCAGTTGTGTTGAGCATGTTCTTTACTTTGGGGATGAAATAATTTCCAGAAGACCAGTACTTTTGTCAAGCAGGATAGAACACGTACCACCAGGAAGAGCTGGAAAGGAAATCAGTAGTGAAAAATAAGAGCATCGAGTATTATAAGCTAGCAAAAGACCTATTTAAACCCTTTGACCATTTCTGGCCTTCCACAATTTACTGACTTTCATGGGCTTAGATACTTTGAGTGCAGTTTTGTCTCCTCATGCCCTTCACAGCTCATGGGTGCTCTTGGGAACTTCATAGTTCCATAGTTCCCAGGACACCATGATTAACCTACAGGTGCTAAATACTTATCACATAAGAGCCAACTTGAATAATCCTTACTTACATAAGAGCCCCTCATACTGATTGCCTAAATTAACTCTTACAGTGAAACACAAGAAAATTCTGTAGCTGTTGTCCCATTCTACAGCATGACAAGCACATAATGAAATAGTAAAGTGGGAACAGATATCAATAATATTCCAGATAAAAAGGCACAGCAAGTGGCAAGAGGTCCTTGTGAAGGGATCCTTATTCCTGATTATATGGCAGCTGCACCTTCCCCAGGGTCACTCATATTCCCATCAACCAGAGCTTCCTAAACCTGGTGGGAGGCAGAACCTTCCCTCCTGAGATAATAATTTGATGCCTTTGTCTTCCCCTGTAGCCTGTTGTCCTGCAGCACTTTTGATTGTGAAAGCCAGGGTGGGAATTTTAATGCTCCCGGTATGTGCATTTATGAACCAGGAAAGAAATTAAAATTGGCACTTCTGTGTCATTGGCTGGGGGCCACATTTTGGCTGAATGGTGCCCTCATTTGTAACAGCATCAGTGAAAAGAGCCCATATGAAAACTCATGAACTGTTTCCACCCCCTTTTGATAGTGGCTGAACAACAAAGACCAACTGCTGTTCTCACATTAAACATTTTGTTCAATATTTAAACATCAAGGCCTAAATTTTTAACATGGTGCAGAAAGCTTCAGCTGTGTGCCTCCCAGAAATGATAATAGGAGGAGTGGAGCTAAATCTCACCACATCACATTTAATATTTATCCCTAAAGGCTTCTGCTGCTGCTGAAGATATCCGAGCACATTGCACTTGCTTAGGCTTTTGGAGGCATTCCAATATCACCTAGCTGATTGTGCTGCTTGCAAAAAGCATATTAACTTTCTGCCTTGCAGTGCATATTGAGGGGGAAGGAGGAAGAAGAAAAACAGTTGTGCCAGGCTGCAGGCAACAAAAGAAGTCTAAGATTTAAAGGAAAATCAGAGATTTGAGTTAATCAATCCCACCTAAATAATAAAAAATACCAATCCAACAGAATTAGATAAGAGATGTATATTTAGTATCCTGTATTTTTAGATTTTGGCTGCAAAATGTGTTATCATTTATTTAAACTAGATGTGTCAATGTAACTTCAGATTTCAGATCTTTATCAAATCTCTGAAGAGAAAGTGGCACACACTTGTTCTATGCTAGATCTTTCACATCACTGTTACAACATGCTCCTTGTTTCCCACTTGTATCTGGGGAAAGCCGTGTCAATTTTTAATTCAGTACAAAAAAAAAAAAAAAAGTATGCTTTTCCCTCGACACTTCCAGAATTGTGTAATTCTCTTTGGTGGAGAAAAACCCATATCTATTGCCATCCTCCAGGCTGTTGTGATAGAGAGAAAGCATCCTGGTGCCCTTCGTGATGGCTCTCCAATTTAATTGGTGAGGACCATTAGTTTGAGAATGCAAAGGAGCACAGAGCAAGAGGAATCTCAAAATCACAGAACTGTCATGGTTGGAAAAGACCTCTAAGATCACTGCATCCAACCATCAATATCCTCATTAGATAAACTAAACTAAAATAAAAATCTGTAACACCATGCCCACTAGAGCATGTCCTGAAGTGCTTCATCTACATGGCTTTTAAATACTTGCAGGGATGGTGATGCCACCACCTCCCTGGGCAGCCCCTTCCAGCACCCTACCTAGAAAAATTCTTCCTCATATCTAATCAAAACCTCCCGTGGTGCAACTTCAGGTCATTTCCTCTAGTCCTATCACTATTTACTTGAGAGAAGAGGTCAGCACCCATCTCCCTACATACTTCTTTCAGGGATCTGTAGAGAGCAGTGAGGTCTCCTCTCAGTCTCCTCTTCTCCAAATAATCCCATTACCCTCAGCCTCTCCTGACAGGACTTGTTCTCCAGACCCTTTACCAGAGAAGGGTTGCCCCAAAGGAGTTAAGATCACCCAGAGCAGTCACCCTTGAAGGATTGCCCCAAAGGAGTTATGATGTAAGGGGAGGTAAGGTGAAAAAGTTTGCTGTTGTACCAGTATGAAGTCTGTGGGCTGTCCAACTTCTTTTAGCTTACAGATACAGTATGTGAGAATTGTGGCTGTACCACTCACTGTATGCTTCCCAGTCTGTGCTTTTCTTCCCCTGAATCTGAGTGAATAACCTACATGGATTTGAGATACTTGCTTGGGCACACCTCAGGTGTGAGCTCACAGTGTGGGTATTTAAGAGTCTGGTCCTGAAGCTGCAAAAATAGGCTACACCATCAGTGCTGGCGTAGCCCATTTTCCTTGTAATATGAAAGATTCCATGTGAATCCTTGCTTAGCTTTTTCTCTTCTTGCAAATAACCCATTAGCATTACTTTCATTAAGTTAGCTTCATGAAGTTATCTTCATGGTATTGAAGAAACCGTTATAGGGCTACAGCTTAATAACAAAACGCTATACATCAATTAAAACAGTATATAGCCTATTATGTAGAAACTAGCTGAGCTAGTGATCTATCAGTTAAGAGTTTTCAGGAATTACAAATTTACATAATCTGATTAGGGTTACTAGTAGTTCGTTAAATGACAATTAATGGAAACTCTGAGATAGAATTTATAATTATGATGAATCTTCAGTATAAAAATATAAGAGTAACAAACAGTAAGGCATGTGAGGAAGTGAGAGAGAACACTTAGTGGGAGTACTTACCATACAGTATTTAGTCAGTATATTGCAGAATATAGTTACTTCTATAGTAGTTACTTTTTTATCATGACTTTTTAAGACATATGAGGAAATGCACATACGATACTTGTGTGTCCCTAAAGGTCATTTCAAACTCAGGTAAAATTTTTTCATAAATGTATTAGTAAATTCTCATGTTGAAGGGTCAATCCACAAAGCCTATGAAGCATTACAATTGCAATGCCAGACAATGAGTGGTTTTCCTATAGAAGACATTCTGTGGGGCTTGTCCCCCACTGCAGGATTGGTACATGAGCCTCAGGTGGCAAAATTAGGGCTACTCCCACTTGCAGGTTTTCCAGAAGAAGATTTTCTTCTTCCTCCCTGACTTCCTCCACAGATTGGTTATGCCTCTGAACCAGGTCATCCCCTTCTTCATCTTTAGGTGATCATATGCTGATATGGAGGTAAGATGTTCTTTTACTCCATTAATTGTAATTTATTCACTTAAGATTAGTCACATAACTAATCAGTGACCCTTATGGATAATGTCATAATTTCCTTCACATGTTGAAAAGGTGTTATTTGTCACAGGAAGTGTTCTGAAACAAAGCCATCAGAAACTGGAAGGATAACTGAAAGCTGATGGATGTGGCTTTTAAGCCGCATTTTAATTCATAAGGTAGTGAGCTCTGCAAACCAGATGGGACATCATATAAGACAGATAATTCATCAAACACAAGGGAGCAAGCAGCCCTAAAATACAAAGGGCTATTGACCAAAAGTAGAACATCAGTCAGAGCTGGCAGCAAAGATGCCAAAGCCTCTAGTTGCAGTATCTTCTCTTAAGGCTTCTGATTGGAGATGTGGAAAAATTCAACTCTTAAGGGAATAAGAAAACTGTAACTTTTAAAGCTAATTTATTCACAGCATTGGTGAAAGTTCATTCCTGGGGCTCTGTATCTCTCTCATAATATTCACAGTCCATTTTAAACCCACTTCATTTATTTTTATTTAAAAATCATGAGTTGTTAACAATGAATCATCTTAACTTTGATCTACATCACTGAAAGTAGTACTTTTGCAATCACCTTCTGGAACTGTCATAAAATTTTAACTTCTTTTTTTTTTTTTTTTTTTTTTTCACTAAATGTATTTACCATTACTGTTATTAATTACCTGATATTGTTACCACAAAGAGTAAATATTTTAAGGTACTTGTCTGTCTTTATCATCAGAGAAAAATCCCAGAAATGTTGGGCTGGAAGTACCTTGGTACTACAACAGGAGTAAGTGTATCCAGACCATGCTGGGCAGGCAGTACTGGAGGAGCGAACAGAGAATGTGGGCAAAGCTCTGATGGCAGAAAATATGTATGTCTAGTGAGGAACTGAACTTAAAGCATCTCATAGGAAAGGCATTTTTTTGCCCAGTCAGGCTTTGAAAACTCCATGGAATGATAGTTCATCTTCTTTCTGCATTGTAGGAGGGCGTTTTTAAAAACTAGATTTACCACACTGGAAATTAAACTCAGGATTTATGTGGGAGCATGTGGAAATCAGAATTAGGAGCACGGTTAGCAAATACTTGATCATGATTTGTTTTAGTACCAACTGTCATTTATTAAGTCTCATCTGCTCTTGTTCATTCCCATTCCTTCCTATTTTTCTTCATATGTTTCTTCAGCATTATTTTTTTTCTTTTTTCTTTTCACGACTAAACCCAGGAATTCTTGAAAAATATCCTCAGAGGCCGTATTTTGCAGTGTTCATCTTTTTTGTTCCTCTCCTCTGGACTGTCACCAGCATCCCTAAGTTTGTTTTTGTATCTGATGCTTTAGTGAAGTGAAGTTTAGAAGAATGGTGATGTCCCACAGCTTACACAACTCACCTGTTCATTCTTTATGGAAGGATATTTCTTTTCTGTAACACAGCATCAAAGGCTGCCCAGATGTGTCTTCCAAAGTCTATTTTTCCTATGTTATTACTAAGCTTTCATGGTGTCCTTCATGTTGTATTTGCTATTTTGTTTCTCCTACAGAAATACAATGTGAAACTTTCATTTACTGAACTATATCTAACATATAGAAAGATGGTGTGTACTCTGTCCCTTATCTAAAGTGCTGTTACAAGTGTGTGGCATCACATCAGCCAAGCTGCTAATGAGAAACCTAACTAGGACAGGGCAGAAGAGACCTTTTTAAACAGCCCTATGAAATGTTCCTGCATTGTAGTCACCTATTTATGTGAAACTTCACAAGGTAGTTGTGAAGCGATTGCTCAGACACTTTTAGTTGGATTAGTAGAGGCTGTATTCCATTTGTCTGTGAGAATGTCCTGTAATAAAATTCACAGGATTTCCTAATTTTCACACTTACAGGTACTCTTCTTTGGTGCTAGCTCAACTGACTATCTATGTAGCTAGTAAAAGAGTAAGCTGTTTGCCAACTCCAGCACTTGCTCCCCCCCCCACCAATTGTTTACAATGGGCATCTGGCAGATTTATTTTCCAAGGACATGCAAAATTTCCTTCCTTTACTTAAAATGTTTTATTTCTTATTGTTTCTCAGCTTGTGTATAAGAATTTTTTTTTTCCCACATTTGAGGCATTATTAGCCAGTATAGAGCTATTAGTTTTTTTCCAAAATTTAACCTCATAAATATCACTTTGTATAAAATATAAATTTACATTAGGTTTTCAAGGCATGAATCTTCTGGATGAAACAAACATTTCTGTAAAGAGACATATTTGTGTACTATGAGCAACTACACTCGTGTACGTGATATGTGAGGAGAGATTATAATATAATAATATAATATAATATAATATAATATAATATAATATAATATAATATAATATAATGTCGCAGTTTAACCCTGGCCCGGCAAAACAACAGATTTAAACCGAGAAACAGATTTATATATTAATCTCTCTCTCCTCTGATAAAGGAGAGAGAGAGAGAAAAAGGAAGAGAGATTTATGGGTTGGAAACTAAACTACAGAACTTTAATGAAACAATAATGATAAATAGGAACAAATTACTAAATATATACAAATATACAGGAAAATTGATCCCACGTTCCTCCCCCCTTTCCCCAGTAACTCTCACGTCACCACCGAGGCTGCAGGGCAGCCCTGGGAAAGTCCAGGCTGGAATCCTGGAGTCAGCAGCAGTCAGGAGCTGGGGGCAGGAACACACAGATTCAGGATGGCAGGGATCAGGACCACAGGAACAGGGACGGATGGAATCCTCTCAGGATACCGAAGGAAGCAGGGAGGGCAGGAAGGAGTAGAGAGCAAGTTTGACCCTTGTGATCCCTCAAATTTATACCGAGTATGACGTGTATGGGATGGAATACTCTGTTTGGTTAATTCTGGCATCTATCTTGTCTGGTCCTCCCCAGAGGAGGGTTTCAGGTGGGATCTCGTTGCTCCTTCTGGAAGGCAAAATATTCCTGAGAGCTGAGCAGTGTCCTTGGGTTGCATGCCAGTCTCTAGCTGTAACTATAAACATGGAGTGTTATCAGTCCTAGAGGCAGACAATGTCTGAGAAACTTGCTGTTAACCCCAGCAAGTGCAACTACTTACAAGAGACTTAGCTAAAAGCAAAAGTACAAACCAGAAAATCACCTTTATCCTGGCCCAAACCAGGATACTAGTAAATAACAGTATAGGGGGAATATAGTCAGCTATTTGTTGTACTGCACTTCCACGAGGTGCAGTACAAGGTGTCTGAAATGCTAATAAATGACAAACTTGTAAATCCCAGTCTTTGTGAGCTGAAGAAGCAGCCACATAAATTGATGTGGAAGGATTTGACCTCTGATCTGTCCTCTTTGTGGAGGCCAAAACTGACACTGTAAAAGGTCAGCGAAAGCTTTCCATGGTTCAGAGACATAGAATATGTATTAGAGGATAATCTTGTGAGTAAAACAGTAGCTCAGGCCTCAGGTCACTTATGACTTTTACCACATTCTCTGTGATCTTTCTCAAATTAGGCTTTTCATACATTGGCATTCTTAAGGTGATACAGATATAACATTTCTCCATTAGTCTTCTGTATACAGTAAAAGTGCTGCATGGCCTCAAAGGGACAAAAATTGAAGGAGATTAATCTCATTTGGGGGTTTATATGCTGCTGTAAAAGAAGAAATCCCTCTGGCTGAAGTCTCCTTCTTATGTACAGGTTATTTTCCTTACTGAGAATTTGATGGATATCACAAACTAAAATCTCTCCATCCCTAAGGATGTCCTGATTAACTTTGGCTTTAGAAGCAGGATATTTTTAAACCTCATTTTACATCTCTACTTGACAGTAGTGACAATTCATTATGATAATGAAGGATAATACAGGAACTTATTTTCCAACAGCCATGACAGATCATCTTTAATTTTCTGTATAGTGTTCTTATGAAAAATCTGAATTTGCTTTAATGATAGACATCATAGCAATGACTATGATAAAAAGAAACTTTCTGAAGAGAATTGCAGAAATATCAGCTTCATCATTAGCTAGAAAATTAAACACCTTGCTTGGTGAAAAGCAAATTGGGAAGATAATGTACCATAAAACCCTGAATAATAAAAGCATAGTAGGATTTTTTCATTACCTTTTATTGAGACCATTAAAGAGTGAGGGGGTGTAGAATGACTTTGGAAGATCTTGGTTATGGACACTAAGTACTGAAATGCCAACTCAGCTTTTGGTGCACAGGTTGGATCTTGCAGTTCTCATTGCTCAGAAGAGCTGAGCTCAGCTCCAGGAACCTAATTCAGCTCTGCATGACACTGCCAGCTACTTTGTGTGACACCCACTGCCCCCAGATGCCAAACTGGGGGTATCTGTGGAAAGATTTTTTTTGCATAGTTTTAGGTGTTTGTAACACAAACTTCTATATGGGACCAAGAGAGCCTTTATAACCAGCAGAGATCTGCTCAGCAGAGTCAATGGAGTGTGGGGTGTGAGTCTTCTCACTGCAAAGTAAGTGACAGTATTTTACTGGATAGGTGACAACCCACACTCCACTGACTCTCCATTAACAATGGTAAAGGTAAGGGGTAACAGTTGTGATGAATTCATTCTTGGGCTCTGGCTGGCAAGGTGCCAGGGTAAGCAGACAGGTGACACTATGGGTGAAAGTCTGTTCTTAGTGTTTCACTGTGGTCTCTCACAGCTTTTTGTGCCCACTCACCCAATGGCATTGGTTACAGGTCTGGAGGTTCAGTGTTTTGACAGGGTGGATCTGCAGCATTATATGCATGTTTTGACATAGAAAAAAACCAGCCCCAGAAGTATTCATGTAGCATTAATTTCAACTGGTTGCTTGTGGCACTGAAACCTCGGAGTCATTTACTACAAATACTGCCTTTTGTATTGAATTTATGAATGTTAAACATTAATCAAAATCTTTCTGTAGCTGTTTGGGGCCTAGTCAAACCATGGAAAGGCTCCAGCTGGTTTTAATGAGATAGGAGAGAAGCTGTTAGTTGGGCTTTAAGTGTGAGACATTTTGTTGTGAGCTGACAGGGCACTCATGGTTTATAGCCCTGCTGTGGAAAGCCTTCTGTTGGAATAAAAATAAGTCCTCTTTGGAGACTGTCAATTGCTCATGTATGTCTCTCGAAAATGTCTGGTTTAGCAGTTCTGTAAAATACACAGCCTTAATGTGCTAGCTCAGATCTCATTTGGGACTCTTCCTAGACTTGAGGTGCATAAAATTGGAGCTTGTTTGTGGACTCACCAAACAATGATGTCTAAAGAACTATATCAACACTTTTGCAGAAACTTATAGCTTTGTGCAAGACTGGATGAGTTCTCTGTGTATGTCTGTTGAGGATTAGTTCTGAGCCGATGACAATATGTGTCTGATATATTTTTAGGAAAGCACTTTTTGCTAATATTTCCTGTGCAACAATAAAAGAACAAAATGTAAACTGGCCAAGAATGTAAGAATCAATCATTGTTTTAAGAGTTCTCTTGCACTTCTTGGGTGTGAAATAGACACTTAAATATCCTGAATTTTTGAATTTGACCAGTGGCTCATTCTTCCTCTAAACCTATGTCTCAAGGTAGTGATTCAATGTTAATTGTATTCTTATTCTCTCCTAATTAAAGCAGGTGGTTGAATTAGGGGTCTATTACACAGATAATTTCCTGTTCTAAGACTGGTAAATGTATAATTGAGCTGCTGTTCTTCATGCTATCTGACTGAAGTTTTGGAATATTTTTTCCCACTCACAGAGCTGGGCAAAAATCTGTGGAGCCTCTTATTCCTGTGAATAGATAATTTCTCTGCTACCTGAAAATCTCTCACAGCCAAAATTTCCTAAAGGATAAAATCAATTAACAGCATAGAAGTATATCTCCCAAAATTAATTAACCCTTCTCAACAAAGCTTTTAAACCATCGTGTTTGAAGCTGGTGGTATCAAGACAGAGACATCTTTCAGGTCTGTGTAGCCATTAATGCCATCTGGAGAGCAATTGTCTTAAATCTACACTCATTTTTTTTTTGTAACAGGCTGACATTGAGGCATCTTGGCCTCATGCAACAGTGAATGAAGGTCTGGGGAGAACATAATCCCAGTGGCACCCAAGGCCAGCAAGCAACTTGAGTGGTTCATCTGCTGAGGAATGAGACCTTGGTGCCCCAGGAGTGCCACACTTATGAGAACTGTAGATCATCAGTAATCCACCTAAAAGTTATAGGATCTTCTGCCAACTTCTCAGCAGTAGAAAAAGACAACAACAATGCCATAATGCCATTGCACTATTTAGCTGAATGGTGCTCTCACTGCCTTCAGCTCCCACATGCTCAGTGCCCAGATAGAGAGTCAAACTGCCCCAAGTATTATGAAAGAGGATCTTTCATCTTCTCACCTCCTGTGGTGTGAGTAACAAGGAAATATATTCATTCAGGGGAGTTACATCATAATTTGAAAAACATCAAACAGTTGGGGTATCTCTGAAAATGTGTGTTCAGAAGATGAAGGGTAAATGATCTTATTGATTGCTGTTCCTTTAACTGCAAATAAAGTTATGGAAGTGTCCTGAAATCAAGAAAATACTGACAGTGTGTGCAAAAAAATCCACAGGACATGTTTTAAGATTTGACTTTTGACAGAATTATACTGTAAAATTTGTCATCTGTATCTCTCTGTAAACACTAGGGTCTAGATAGATGCAGAATTATGCGAATCAGCTTTGATTACAAGGAGATATGAGTCGTGTGTGAATATATCTTACTCAAAACATTAATTCAAAATGTTTTTACATTTTTGAAGATGTGGCTGATAGGTTACTGTTACAGTCAGCCCTGTTTAATACCCATGTTAATGGTCTAAGAAGGATGAGTAGTCTGCTTGTTAATGGAATTCTTCGACTATTAAATTGAAGGAAGATGTGAATAACCAGCAGGAGACAATAATAAAGATAAAAGGACACAACGCTGCTTGCAAATAACAAAAAGAGATTCAATTTAGAGGAAAAGAAGAAAAATGATTCAGTGAAAATGATTTTTGTTTTAGGCTGTGGGTAGAGGAATATTGAAATACTGGTGATGAATAAAATGGAGTGACAGAAATGCATCTGTGGGAATATTATAGGTAGATATGACAGGGTTTGGATTAGGAGGATGGTCCAGATGTTTTCATCCTTTCAGTCCTATTTGCCTAGGACTCTGCAAGTTTTCAACAAGCTACTACTGAAACTTTTGTGCTGCATTAACAAGCTGAGCAAAGAAGTGATGGTTTAGCTGAAAGGCATCAGTCTTATCTATATACCCAGAGCATCACTGAACATAGGGTCCTGCATTCAGAATGGTGAAGATTCAAAGAACAAAACATGAGGCATTTGGGAAGCTGAAGGAATTAAATGAAAAATAAAAGATAATATGGTAAATTATTCTAACTGTGTAAGGTGGTGTAACTAAGGCTGGGTGAAGACACAGAACAGACAGACAACAGAAGCTCTTCCATGCCATGGCACTGTGACTCAGTTGTGGCATTTCAGACACATCAGTCCATTATAGGGCAGGTCTCCTAGACACAGTGAGGAAATGATATGTGGGGTGGGAGTTCTGCACCTTTCATGAGCACCATGGCATCTGGATGAATCATAAATGGCACTATAGGTACTTTCAGTTGTCCCCAGAGTATCTGAGGATAAAATAAAAGGGGACATCTGGTCCTGCCTTCCTTGGTAGGTATTCTTTCCCAATACAAAGCAGCAGCTCTATTTGTAGATACAGGATGGGGACTTCTTATGTTCCTTCATTTTGGGTGCTGTACAGGGGACTCCCCACTTTTCTGCAGGACAGAGAAAACTGTGGCATGCAGAGATGAAACTCTACAACAAAGCTGTGTTTTTATATGCACCTGTACTGCAGAATGCTGTCCTGTCACTATGGAAAACTGCAGTCCTGTCCAGTCAGCAGCTGAAACCCAGCTCAAAAGCAAGTCTTTTGATTAGAAACTTCACAGGCCAACCTGAGATGAAAAGATAAGGTTCTCCTTGGGGTGTAACTGAGCTGTTTTTCTCTGAACATTTCCGAATATCATCAGATCTGACCAATAGCACCCGCCCCAGCAGGACTGAGCTACTCATGCATCAGTATAAGCCTTCTTCTCCTGACTTTCTCCTTGGCTTAACTTCTCTGTTTGGTCCGTTCTTCACTAAAAACCTCATATGCAATGACAAACACCACCACTGCAAGGGTAGAAGGCACTAGTAGTGTTTCCTTGCCTAGCTCTTCTTTCAGTCTTTCCTTTCAATCTGAGAATTTGGGGACTGAGTTTATCCTATGCTGTCTCGTACTTCATGGATAACATTTAAAGAATATAGTTTACAAAAGCATAAAAGTAAAAGGGACTTGCTCTTTGTTGTTTATATATAACACTAAGATGTATTTAATGAAAGGAAAATATGTACTTCCCTTTGACAAGCAACACAAATAGAATTTTTTTGAAAATTGAAAGTAAGTAGAAAAAATTAGTGACTCTTCCAGCCATAACAAAGTACTATGTGATTCTGCAACCCATTACATTTTGACATATTGTCTTGCAGGAAAAAAAAAAAGAAAGAAGAAAAGCAAAGGCCTGGAAGTGAAATATATTATTTTCTTCAGTGAATAGGTATATTGTTAGTGTTCCCAGAAAAAATAATGTGGTGAATTCATAAAGTATGAATAAGCAGGGCTGTCAGTACAGTTTGGCAACTGTGACTCTTCTATGTGTCCCTAAATTGCTACAGAAATGAATGTGTTGCTCATTACTGAAAATCAACATGTCTGATATTAATTGGCATCACTTCTTTCTCTTGTCATCCATGCTGAGTGTGTTGTGGATGTTAAATGCTGCTGTGGGGTCAGTGAGTAGTCAACTGTGATTTGCCATTGAGTTCATACATTTGGTCAGATTCTCCATGAGTACATAAGAAAAATGTTGGCAGAAAATTAGGACCTGAAGATGCTGGTTTGTTTTTGACACTCAGAGCATGAGATTGCTTAGGTTGTTCCTTAAATTAGACATGAGGAAGATGATGACTTACGGGGTAGAATTTCTGCAGGTGTTAATTAAGCTAGCATCAATTTATGTAAAAACGCTATACCAATTTGCACCAATAGACACTTTACAAAAATTTGCATTGACTTAGAACAGCATCCTAATTCTCTTTGCACACCTTCCCCATTTTTCAGTGCAGCAGGTGTTTTTTCTCTTCATGTTTGGACTGTTTGTTAATGAGATATATGACAGGCAGTGCATGAGTTTACTGAAGTGACACTGATTTAAACAAAACAGTAATTACTGTAGCAAACTACTGATAATAACACTTCCCTGGCTCCATCATAAAGTAGTGCCATTTCTTACTGTGTGCTGTTAAATGGTCAGAGGAGAGCTTGGAGTTTGCATGGATGAAGGAGCATCAGTGAATTGCCAGACTATTTTGCACACTGAATTGCATTCATCACCCTTAGAAAGGCACTCACAGATAATTATGCTAGCCAATATATGAACAAATAGAGTATTTTCTGGCCTCAGAGAGAATGCAAACATTATGCAGTGTGGTCAAGTAGGCAGGGTACTGCTCTCTAATTCAAAGAATGGGGTTTTCTTGCCTGCTTCATGACCTTGAATAAAGTAATTTGCCTCTGTGTTAGTTTGCTTTTCTGTAGATTTGTGGCTGTGTTGCAGAACTCCATTGTAAAATACTTTGTGATAAACTGCTGTAAAGGGCATCCTAGTATTGTCTACTCCATTATTTTCAACAAGCTCCAGGTAGAGGGCTTTAAATTTGAGTGCCAAGCTGATAGTAGATTAATCTATTCCATTGCAGTGATTAACCCTCCTGAACTGAGGTCCTCTCTCACACTTACCACTTTTGACAAGGTATTTACTGGTGTCTCCTGCAAAACTAGCAGGAAAGTAGCTGTTCTACATTGCTTCAGCATCATGAATAAAAACCCTTATGATTCACTTCTCTACCCCATGTGCCACATGTCCTCTTCCAGGAAACGTGGTTTTCCCCTTTAAACTTTATTAATTCAGAGAATTTACTCAAAGAATGCTCTTTGTTTCTCTGAATGGGCACAGAGTCATGAACACAAGGCATTTGTAGTTGTCCTGGATTTTGGAGTTCACATATATTAAAAACTGAGGTGCAGCCCAATCCAACAGGAAGACACATACTGATATTCTCCTCAGAAAACATCAGAGTGCTTAATGGAGACACCTGAAAATATCCCCTCAGGTGAACTCACTACCTTTTGAAATGCAAACACTTTATATAAAACTCTGGGCTTACTTCAAGCCCAGTGTCTGGGCTTACTTCAGCAGTGACTCTGAAGTATCCCAAAGAATGCAAGTTTAATGCATAAATCTTCTTGTGCTGGGAGGCAGGTGGGATAACCCTCAAAATCCATCTCCTTTAGATCTGGCATTTAGTGTACCCAAGGCACCTCAAAAAACTAACCTGGCTTGCTTGTACATGCCACCATCACCTAAAGAGACATCTGAAAAGGGTCTGTGGTGGATTTACTGAAGAGGGCTCCTTACTCTGCTTGGGTTAATGACCAGTGCAAATCTTAGACAACTCCAATGTTTAGTTCTGTTGTCAGGACAATGAAAGGTCATGCTCAAGTAAAGAGCATGAGTTTTGGTGCATCTTGCTGAAAACTCATGGGAAAATGCTAGGGTTGTATAAACTGCCTGAGTTTTGGACCTGTCAGCTACTTCTGAAATATGCGAGTATCTGCCTACTTTTTATGGGATTCAAACTTTATCTTCCTAAAGAAATCTATTTTAACCAGAGATTTAAAAAGGGGCACAAATAATTCCAAGTTGACATATTTAAAATGTCTCCATTGATGCTGTTTTCAGTGCCTTCATGAGGGACTGAGTTTCACTGCAGGGATGTACACAAAGAACCCTGCAGACCCCTGGGCTCTTACAGCCCTGCTTTGCTGAGATGGCATCAAGACCTTCACGCCTCACAGATTTATGTCCTGTAGTATGTGAATATTTCCTTGACAGTGAAGCAAGATGGAGGCAGCTTTAGCTGCAACTCATCCAGAGATGATTTAATTATTTACTGTGGGCCAAAATGTATTAGATAATAAAATTTGGTTACTTATAAATAAAGATTATGTGGTATCATTATTCAGCAAGAATTAAAGTTGTTAATAAACTAGAACTGTGAAGAGGAACTTACTATGGCTATAAAATGAAACATTCAGGTCAGTTATTATGATTTACCACCATAAAGTTCGACTATATATCCATGATGTCACTGGGAGAAGTTATCCTGAAATTGGTTGTGATTTTGTCATTCCTACCAACTTGAGAAGTCATTATAGCATCTAGCTTAACAGTTTCTTTTTTGATAATTTTCTGTTTTTTCCCTAATTTGGACAACCATACAGTGCAATTTTTACTATCCTAATAATATCTGTGCAAATGAAATAGTATTTCCTCTACAATAGACAAGGACTTACACCATCTTCAACATTCATTAGCTGAAGCAGTTTTTTAAACAGACAAACCCAAGAATGATCATTCTTCATTTCTTTTTTAGGGTTAAAGCTTCATTACGCCAAAGAATAAGTGTCTTCTTCGAAAATCATATGTGAGGAGGTGAAAGACCCTGACAGGCTGCAAACTTGCAACAACTGTTTGTGAGATCCCTCTTCAGCCTTACTGAGAGCTGGTGAGCATGTAATGCTTCATCATATATTGTTTTTTCATGTCAGCATTTTCTTATTCAGTGTTACACAGACTTTGGCTGTTAATCTTGTCTGACTCTTTTCCTTCAAGACCTGTTATGGGATTAGTCTCCCAAGAACAGGATTGGCTTCATATTTAGTCCAAGAACATTTTATTTGTCTGTCCTAGAAGTCAAGAGAGTAAGAAAGAGAATTCTGCTTGAGCTGCAGTAAGTAAAGTTCTATGTATACTATTATTTATATATATATAAATGTATATACATGTACCCTGTCATCCCTGAGACACGTGTTAAGGAGGATTCCCTACCCTCTCCCCACCAAACAATGCTGTGGCTTTTCAGCTAGTGGCTGAGGGAACTGTGGTTGTTTAGCATGGAGAAGAGGAGTCTTAGGGGAGACCTTATCAGTCTCTACAACTACCTGAAAGGAGGTTGTAGTAATGTGGGTGTTGATCTCTTCTCCCATGTAACAAGTACTAGAACAAGAGGTAATAACCTCAGGTTGCACCAGGGAGGTTTAGAAGGGATATTAGGGAAAAAATTCTTCATGGAAAGCATTGTGAAGTATTGAAACAGGCTGCACAGGGAAGTGGTTGAGCCATGATCCCTGGAGGAGTTTAAGAGCTGTATAAGTGTGGTACTTCGGAACATGGTTTAGTAGTGGACTATGTGTTTGGTTTATGTTTGAATTTGATTATCTTAAAGGTCTTTTCTAACCTCAATGATTCTATGCTTCTATGATATACATATCTATATATGTATATATTTACATAATATATATGTAAACAGTACATGCAGGTATAAATATACATGCATACATGCATATTCTCCCCCAGCTCATTCAATAAAAAATCATTTCATACTGGTTTCATCTGGCCTGAGCTACAATGTTTTGTGACATGGATATGTTTCACTGTACAGGGAATGAACTCAAAGAAAACCTCCATTTTTGAAGAAAGTGTATGAAACAAAACAAGCTTCTTTCACAGAGATTTATCTGCAGTCTAGGTGAATTTAGGTCAGGATGTATTTTGGTGAATGAAGGCTTTTATTTTTGTTGTGAATGGACGTTTTGCCTCTCCCCACAAGAGGACAGCAAAGGCAAAGGATTGCTGAAGCAGAGTCCAAACACAGCCAAGGACATTTAAGCATTTGAGTTTCCTACTGCATTTAATAAGATCCCGAAAATACCATTGTGTGGGAACTAGAGGAGCTTGTAGAAAGCCACCTGGTGAGAGAAAAACATACATATATATATATACATATTTTTGTTTGTTTAAATGCTCTCAAAGCTTCCTAATCTATTGAGAAATAATGCAGTTAGTTGCTATTATCTTCAAAAGTCCTCCCCGGTCATGTGGTTACACCACAGCAGAGACCCAAGGTCTCCTGGGCTTTCGTGTCCTTATTTGCACTGTTAATTGCTCTATTCTCACAGAATTCAAGTGTTTTCCTCCAAATCTCTTGCTCCCTCCCTGAACCACTCCTCGCTTGAGGAACCACAGAAACGGGGAGGGTTACACTTAGAATCATAGAATCATAGAATAGGCTGGGTTGGAAGGGACCTCAGAGATCATCGAGTCCAACCCTTGATCAATTACCACCACAGTCACTAGACCACGGCACTGAGTGCCATATCGAGTCTCTTTTTAAATATCTCCAGGGACGAAGAGTCCACCACCTCCCCAGGCAGCCCGTTCCGATGTCTGATCACCCTTTCTGTGAAAAAATTCTTTCTAATATCCAGTCTGAACTTACCCCGGCACAATTTAAGACCATGCCCTCTTGTCTTACTGAGAGTTGCCTGGGAAAAGAGACCAACCCCCGCCTGGCTCCATCCTCCTTTCAGGTAGTTGTAGAGGGCAATGAGGTCTCCCCTGAGCCTCCTCTTCTCCAGGCTGAACAGCCCCAGCTCCCTCAGCCTCTCCTCGTAGGATCTGTGTTCGAGTCCCTTCACCAGCTTGGTTGCCCTCCTCTGGACCTGTTCGAGGACCTCAATATCCTTCTTGAACTGAGGGGCCCAGAACTGAACACAGTACTCGAGGCGTGGCCTCACCAGGGCTGAGTACAGAAGAACAACAACCCAGTGACAACAAAACTATTGCACTTCTAGCTGTTTTATCTCAAGATCCCACCTAAGTAATAAAGTAATCCTGTTTTGAGGTTGTTTTTTTGTCCTGCAGGCTCTGCTAGAACTATTCAAGCAGGAGCTGGGGTGTTTTAGGTGGCTGGAGTTGCTGGGAAAAAGTTTGTGTGTCACAGCGACCGTGCTGAACGCAAATAGAGGTTTAGTCAAAAGCAGTGATTCCATGCTGCATCCTGCATTTTCATTCTGCAATCCTGTAGGCAACCAGGGCACCATCATATTAATTAGCTTTATCATAGACAGGAGATTTGTCCCCATTTTGAATGTTGCGGCTTCTAAATAAATGACAAACAAAAAGCAGAGAAAAAAACCCAAAACAAAACAAAAAAACCCACAACAAAACAAAACCCAAACCAACTCCCCCCTCAAAAAAACCTGCACTGGAAAGTGAAGGCTTCTTTCCAAAGGCTGTATTAGAGCTTGGATGTGGACCCAAGTCTCAGTCACGGTGTCACCTCGAGCTGTTGGTGTTTTCTGCTGCCGCTGCTGCCATATTGTACCTGACAGAAAGTGTGCTCTGAGTGACACCAGAACACAGGTCAGTGGGACCACACAAGGACTTTGTTTATTCAAAACTTTGTTTATTCAAAGCAGGATCCCACCCCATGCTGGTTACTTCCAAAGAATGCAGAAGAATGAGATGGGAAATGCAGCAAGAAACAAGCATAACTTAATTAGCTTTACAGTTTAGCTGAGGCTGAGGGGAAAGATAAGCCATCAGGAGCTATTGGATCTGGGTATAAGATCTGGCATTGTCTCTCCAGCTTGTGCCTGGCTGCCAAAAAAGAACCTGAGGAAACCTTTTCCTGGGAAAGCACCAACATGCTCCAACCTGCTGCTCAGGTGAAGGTGACCGTGTCCCCACTGCCATCTGTTGTGGATGTGGCCAAACGTTTATTGATTTATTTATCTATTTTGACTCCAAACTGGCCTACTTTTTATTTCCTAATGAAGCCCTCCTCCTCAGACTCAAACTAGAAGTGACAGCCACTGCAGCTGTTGTTAGTCAATAGCCTGGTATGGTCCAACATACAGTGCAGAGCATCACCTGCTATGCACCATGCAAGCAGCAGACTGGGGCTTGTCAAGGACCTGCTTGCAGCTGTGCACAAGTTTTCTGAGTATATGTGCCTGGTGCCAGGACAGTGCCAAGTCATGGTGGTCTTTGTGTCATGATTCTGCTATGGCTTGCTGGGACAGGGTTTGTGATCCCATCCCTTCAGGATTGGAAGAATAAAACCCGAGTTTCTTCTGGGTTTGTAAGGGCCCTGGTGAAGCCCTGTTTAAGACCAAAAGAGAAACATACATGGGATACAGCCATGAACTCAGTGTAACACTTTCAAGCCAGAGAAAACAAAATCTTTTCTATGTTAGACTAAACATCTAAAATAGTAAGTACTTCTCAGCTCTCCAGAGCTCTAGCAGATGGATGAACTGGGACTGTTTTTTTAAGCCAATGTGCATCTCTCCCAGCAAAATATCACTCTCCATTATTCTGAGCTGGAAGAATAATGAAAGAATCAATCAAATCCTCTAACAGTGACAGAAAACAGACAAAAATCCATGTGAGTCTCTTTTGAAGCTCTAAGAGGATTAGACTCCTCAGGCAGGAACACTTCTATAAGGGCTTGTTTATGGGGAGAAAGAAAAGTTTGACAGATATGTATGGGCAGTTCAACAAAGCAGCCCGTAAAACCCTCATATGCTATCAGAAGTGACAAAGCTGGTTCTTCACATCTGGATCAGGATCAAGGACCTCAAATGTGATTTTGAGTCTGACACCAACAAGCCAAGAAGCATCAAACAAATCCCTCTGTTCCTTGGGGCTTTTAATTTCTTTCCTTATTAATCTGATTTGTCTGCTTTGGTTGCAAACCCTTCAAGCCTGTCACTGTAGATGTGCTTTATGAAGCAGCTGGAGAAGGTATTAATACAACCTGAGACCCTGACACGGCATCTGGAGAAGTCCCACCATGATACATCTATGTGCCATGATGGAGATGAGGGCTAGCAAGGAAACCTCCCTCTAGCCCTGCTTCCTGGGGTGCCAGCATCCTGTATGGGATTGTAGGAGTGCAAGAGGATTGCTGAGTGGTTCCCTTCATCCACAGTGTGACTGCACATTCCCCTGTGTCTGGTAACAGGGGGCACTGAAGAGACAACTCCATTAACACCATATGGAGTGGAGTGGGATTCCAGCCTTGACTAAAAACTGTATTACCAGTCAACTAAAGTGTGGTGTCATATAACAGAAGTGCAAGACGAATTAGACAGACAGCTAGACCCTTTCTTTTTGTTCATGGAAGATAATATTTTGGAGAAGATAATGCACAGGATAGAGTTTTCATGATTTTCTAGTACTTTGAACTCCATTAGAAAGTGCTTTTAAGATTAAGCTTCTGCTTTAACATTGGAAAGGATTTGATTATGTATGATATAGATGAAACTACTAAACAAGTTTTATTTCAGGTCATGAAAATGACTTTCCTATGACTGATGACATTCACAAACTTGGGCTTGGTCTCAGGTTATGTTCTCCTGATCAGAGACAAGGATCAGAACCACAGAACTTAATGGGTCACAATATATCGTGGAAGTTTTTTTTAAGAAGCAGATTCTACTTTGCAATTGCCAGGGACTACCAGCAGGCACCCAGTCAGTGGCAACTGGAACCTTGTGGGGAAAACCAGTTTGTCTGTGCAGGTGGATCTTGACCATATTGACGACTGCAACATCTTGTGTTAGACATACAGAGATTTATACACAGGATAGCTGCAGACCTATAAAATTAAAGGCTTATTGAGTTGCAGCAGGGAGGATGGTGATGCCTTGGGTGCTAATTCTCACTCTTACTTTCATTTAAGTCTTCATGCTGCATCTGGTTACTGTAGAGAACAAAGATACTAAACCAATCTCTGTCCCAGGCTGAAGGGGAACACAGGGATTGCCAGGAAGAAACCAAGTTAGAAAACTCCATCTGTTCTTCCTGTCACCTTCCTTCTCATTTTATTTCCTGTCTCATTCAAAGCATGATGATCTCCCATCGAACCCACATAGTTCACTATTAGTTTGGGCCCTACATCTTACCCAAACATCTCAGAAATATTATATGATCTTCTGGGAAACTGCTGTGATCTTTGAGTAAAGTCAAGTGATGCACTTTAATTTGCACTCTAAACTTTTTGTTTGGCTATAAATACAGTAGCATTACATTTTTGGGCATATCTGCCTTCCTTGCCCCAGGCAGATGGGGTGATGAGTGGGAGAAAGGCATCTGATGGTTGTTTGTTAGAGGGCCACATGAGATGAGAGCTCCCTTCAAAAAATGATGCTCTGCAGAGGACTGAAAGCATCTGACCTTTTTGTACATTATCATTCTGAGCTGGTAAAAGAGTGAGTGTTATTTAAAGGTGTCAGAGGAAAGCAAGGAAGAGAGAAAATTGTTCATAGCTACCTAAACAGTGATTACACAGTAAATGGATCTTTCAGAAAATACTGGAAATGTTTCTAATGCCAGTGATTTTCCTCTGCAAGGAGCATGACAGATTTTCAGATGAATTAGACTGCAGTAGTCAGCAGATGTGATTGTTTTCCGGAGTCATTTTTAAGACAACCCTACTGAAAATCTCTGATTTTTTTTTTTTTTTCTTTCAATCTCCTTGTTTCCAACATGAGCTTGTATCGCCTCTTTTTTTTTTACCTCTCTGACCCTTATCCCACCATTTAGGTATTTTGGTCTTGAATGACTTAAAACTGAGGTGACACTTAGAAGTTGATTTTGTGGCAGCTTGTTTCAGGTATCCAGGTCTGAGCCTGTTTTTGCCCATTTGCATGTTCTGCCTGCAATTTTGCATCCTTTCTATTTCTGTACTTGTGGCTTTTTATAGCTTCCATAATTTTGATCATGAGATCCATTGTCTTAACAAAAGCAATGAAAGAATCTTCACTGGACTGTAACAAGGGTGCAGGTAATACCAGGTTTGAGAAGCTTCATCTGTACATTTGTTTTATAAGAATGTGTATAAAAGTATTGCAACACCAAACTTGATGTGATGCAGCCAAGTGCCATAGTGAAAGCCAGGAAACATATCTATTATGATCTGATTGCCCTGGAAAAAAAGCTCTTCGACTTAAACAGTCCCTTTTGGCAACCACAGCAATGAACCTCGTGGTCTTGAGGGCTTGAATCCAGCAGGAGTACAAGGTTCAACAGAAAGAGTGCTGAGAGTGCCTAGAGTGACGTTTCAATATTGGTAGGATCATGATCATGAGGGAAAGTTGACAGCAAAGATCAGTCTAGGAGGAAAATTCACAGAGGTTTCTGAGATGTAAGTAGCCACCTTACACTGTTTGGCTTGGTAAGAAGTGTTTCAATAGAGCTGGTCAGTGCTCTAGTAGAACTTTGATCTTATTTATTCCCATGGCTCTCCAATCCATCCCTCTGTAACTGAGATGGACATCAGCAGAGTAGAGGCCTGAGCTGTCTAAGGAGTCTTTAGACACAGTGGGGAGGAGTTAGGTTTCCATGAAGCCTTGAAGAAATGCAGCATATGTACCACTGAAGAAAGTATTTGCTGTCCCCCTGGCTGGGATAGAAATTGCAGGACTTGGTAGACAGACAGGCTCCAGATCATAGGTTAAAAGCAACAGAGGTCAGAAATAAATTGTTTTGTAGTGGGCCATAAAACTAATTTATTTAGATTATCCAGCCAGAGGTGCTTTCAGTGCAAGATAATAAAAACCTTGGTCTATGCAGATGTCTCCTGTGTGGGAGCACTATGCCCAGGGGCATTATCCACAGCTCTGCCTACATTATCCCTGCATCTCCTTATGATGGCAATGTGAAATGGGTACTTACACAAAAGCAGCTTCTGAGTGGCTTATGATAAACAAGATAGATTTATCCTGAGCAAGGCAATTCCCTGCTAGGGGAGTCCAAATCAGTAACTTGGTCAGTTGTGTGTGCTTCATCTTTTTCATTTCTCAAGAAAATATTTTCATCCTGCCTGCAGGTGCAAAAAGTTATTGCCATGTCACTTATACTTGTTTCAGGCTTGAAATGCTTTCTTCTTATAAAGAGTAGAAAGTCATCTTGTGCTGTAGAAACACAATTTTAAGGCTTCTAGGGAAATTAATTTAATGAGGCAGATTCATGATTCCTCTGCAACCTCTCACACCTTGAATCATTTAATCTATCAAAGACAGAGAAGGAGAGAGGAGAGGCTGTAAATAAAGATGTCTCTGCAGAAAGAAATTTTTACATAGCTCAGGAGCAGCCTGTGGGGGCTGTTACAGAAGGGCACTATGGAAGCAACATACTCTAGTCTGCTGCAACTTCAACCTCCAACCAGTTAGAGAGCAAGGTCATACTTCACAGCATGTATTTGGACACAGCAAATGCACCTTTGACAAACCCCTGGGCTGTTCTTGCTTCTGTCACACAGAACCGCAGAGGTATTGAGGCTGAAAAAGACCTTTAACATCATCAAGTCCAGCCTATGACCTAACACATAGGTCATAGGTGACCACATCACCCAGACCATGGCACTAAATGCCACATCCAGGCTTTCCTTAAACACTACCTGAGATGGTAACTCCACCAATTCCCTGTGCAGTCCATTCCAACATAGGATCACCCTCTCCATGAGGAAGTGTTATCTGATAACCCAGCCTAAACCTCCCTTGGCACTTCAGGCCATGCTCTATTGTCCTGTCACTAATTGCCTGGGAGAAGAGCCTGATCCCCACCTGATTACAACCTCCCTTCATGTAGATGTAGAGAGTATAAGGTACCCACTGAGCCTCCTCCAGGCTAAACAACCCCAGCTCCCTTACCCTCTCCTTATAAGACTTTCCCCCTAGTCCCTTCCCCATCTTCATTGCCCTCATCTCCCATGAGTCCAGGACACCATTAATACATGTCCAGCAAAGCACTTTCTGTTTGTCTTAGCAAAGCTGCTCTTCTGCCTCAAAAATACCATTCAAGCCTGTTAGATGTGTAAGGAAAAGTCTAAACATCAGAGCTTTTTTTCAGTCGAGCCTAAGGAGTTTAGGAACACTAAACTGTTCTCCCTCCATTTACATGCTGTTGAAAATACCTTCCCAAAATAACCCACATAAAATCCTCATTTCATGCCCCTAAGCAGGATGATGTGTCTTTAAGTCTGCTCTGCCCTGTAACTATCCATGGTGTGAAGCAGCTGAGTAGACTCAAAGAGGTTCTAAAAGGATTGAAGTATGCTGCAAAGCCTGCTCCTTTCTCTTGAGACACCAGGAACAAGAGCAGTGTGATCCATATGTGCACTGTGGTGAGACACTATTAATAATTCAGAGCAGCAGAGGCTTTTATTCCACCTCCCCATTGTTAATTTCCACTGCAAATCTCTCACCTTTGTCATTCAGTGGGAACTGCTGATCCAAGTGAGATATTAGGACTTAACATGTTCTCTTCTTGGTAGCAGAATTAGGTAATGGTGTAGTTAGGGGAAAGAAGGGGAAAAATTCTTCTTGTCAGTCTTTTTGAGCAGTTTGAGAAATACATAATAAATTATAGTGTGCAAGTAGGCAAGGGGGGTATTTGGAAGCTACTGCCTGAGAATTGAACATGCCTCTCTTTCTTCCCTCCACAAAATTTGAGAGGAAGCTTTTATTTGAATCCTTCTTTTACTGCATCCCATGTTTTCCATTCATCAGAGGGTTTTTTGGCTGTGGAACAAAAGCCTCCAGAAGCCTTGTCAGGCTGTGTATCTTATGTATTCAGCATCATATGCTTATATAAAAATAAACAGGCAGACATCATGATAAAATACTATTCTTACAGCAGACTTCATACATTTAACTCAAGGCCACATTTTTAGCTATAAAGGAAAGGATCAGCACCCTCATTGCAGCCAAGGTCACTCAGCTCAACTGACACAAAGAATTATTGGGATCTCACTAAATGCTCTGTGAACAGTCTCCTGTTAAGAAACAGATGCTCTTCCCCAGTGGGTTTTAGACCCCTTGCTTAGAACAAATGCAATGGGGAGCTACTGCCCTGAGCACAGGGATAAGTTAGGGAGAAAAGGCACAGTGAGAAGTGGTGGGGTGGAGAGGGTGGAATGCATTGGAGGAGCAATGAAATTTCTTCCCTGATGCTTGACTACCAAGTTGTTTTGCTAAAATCAATGAAGCAGTTATATAAGTAGTAGAGAAGTTCAACAGCTGGGTAGTGTGTCTGCCAATATGCTGAGCCACTGGTTTGAAATTCCTTCAGTTCCTTCCACAAAGGGAGACGTAACAAATGTTTTTCTGGGCTGTGAATCAACAAAAGAAATGGTAAAGATTTGCCTTCCTCATCTTCAATCAATAGCTGCAAGAGCTATGAAACATTCCCAGGACTGAAGATTATCCTCCTTCTGTTTTGGTTGCCAAATTCATGGATTTAATATAAAAAAATCTTGAAATATCCAGTTTGCATGTTAGGACTTCACAGATCATAGAATGCCTTGTTGTTCCCTTATCAGTAGATTCAGGCACTTCTATTTGAATAAAATACAGTTTCCACAAATGTCTCTGTTATCTTATTTTGAACTCGTTGGGAGATAATAGATTCACTGTTTTTCATGGTAGTTTTTTCCACTGCTTTATCATGTTTGCTGTCAAAAGCATGTGCTTTATTTCCATTTTGACCTTGTTTAACTTCCCATCATAATTTTTGTTCTGCTTTTCTTCAATAGCTTAAAGACATCTCAAGAAACTACTAATTTTGGCCCACAACAGTATGTATACTGGAATTAAATCAATTAACTACAGTGAAGCCCTTATTTTCATAATACATACTGCTTGACTCAGTTCAGCCACTGATCTCCAGCAGAATTTTTATTAATGTATTTTGGTTTAGGGATCACAAGATAGAGTAACTAAGACAGAACTAATTACAGAATTCTGAACTGGGGCTGAAAGAGCCTGAGATGCAACATGGACCTACACAGAAGACAGGTGTCCAGATCTGAACTTATGACCTTGACCAAAGGTGATAAAGGCTGTTGTCTAGATGTAGTTGCTTCCATCTCAAAGGAGAAACCCTGGCTGCATACCCTCTTCTCCAAAGACATATTAAGGGTTTTGCTAGGATTGGTGGTTTTTTTGCTTTTTGTTTGTTTGTTTGTTTGTTTTGGGGTTTTTTTGTTTTTGTTTTTTGTTTGTTTTTTTTTTAGGGGGGCGGATGTTGTTTGTTTCTTTGTTTTACAGGCAATTACTAAATCATTGTAACACAGAGCAAAAACTAGTTCTGGACTTTGTTGCTGCTAAGGTGCAATACCTTCCAATATCCTCATGGATATATTCTAGTATGAGTTTAAAAGAAAAAAAAAAAAGATAATAGGGCTGTAAGGATGGTTTTGTGGGTGTAGGCTACAGGTTAGGGTATGGCTATTTTCAAAAGTGAAGCTTACATAGCAGCTGTTGCAATCAAACTTTTCTTTTTTGTATGTCTGTCAGGTGTTGGACCAAAGAGAGAATACAAATGCCTTTTGTTTCCAAGTAAATTCTGAACGGATAAGTAAAATGGCAACTATGAAAATATGTTTTTTTATTTTTCATCAGTGAAGAGTATATAACAACATCTGAAAAATTAAAACTAAGGAAGGATTTCTTGAGGTGGTTCCAAGAAAACTTTCCTGTTAACAGCCATACAATGGTTTCTGAGTGCTAACGGATTCTGCCAAGGTAATTGCCAGGAAAGGGGCAATTTAATGGGGCAATTTAATGGGGCATCAGGGTAACTGCATCCTGTGGGGTCAGCTGTGCCCTCATTACCCTGTGAGGTTTGGGACAGCCATGCTGCAGACTGGCTGTTACAACTTGCAGGTAACTGGGCTGTTAATGAAGAAGGAGCTGTAAAGGCAGGGTCTTGGCTCACTTTGTGGGAGGGGAGACTTTATCCCTCTCTACAGCTACTTGAAAGGAGGTTGTAGCAAACTGGGTGTTGGTCTCTCTCTCCTCCCAAGTAGCAAGCAACAGGACAAGAGAAAATTGCCTCAAGTTGTCCCTTAGGAGAACATTGAGAAACATTTCTTTACTGAAAGGGTTATCAGGTACTGCCACAGGCTGCCCAGGGAAGTGATGGATTCGCTATCCCTGGAAGTATTTAAGACATGTAGATGTGGTGCTTAGAGACATAGTCTAGTGTGCTAGGTTAATCGTTGGATTTGATGTTCTTAAGGGTCTTTTCCAATCGAAGCAATTCTGTGATTCTCTGAATCCTGCTTGGGTTTTCTTCCCACCCTCACTCAGATGGGAAAAGTGTTGGGCTGCAGCTCCAAGCCTGTCCAAGCCCCTGGACTTGTCTTTCCCAAGAGTAAGGCCATGGGGAAAGATGTGGTGCCACTGCAACTCTTGGTCTTACCCATACAAAGTGTGCTGAGAGGGATGTGACTACTGGATGGAGCTTTACATCATTGGTCTGGGCATCTCCAGAGGAGGTAATCACTTTTCTGAAAAAAAATTGCTTGGTGATTTATAGAAACTTAAAAAACTGACAGCATGTCACAATATTCCCTGTGAGGGAAGGTGAGCAGGAAGAAGCTATTGTATTTTTATTATTTTAAGTAACTGTTGAGTGATATAAAATGCTACTTAATATCTTGTTGCTGTGAAAACATCCCTGGCTGTATCCCATGTCACTGCTGCTGGGCATGAGTTTTGCAATCAAAAATCATTTCAGACATATGTAATTCAGGCTAGAAACTTAGATTTTCAGCAGACTAACTGAGATTTCTTCTTTTGTCTATTTGGCAACAGTAGTGCTTTTTTTTTTTTTTAATATTGCAAAGCTGAGGGAGGCACTGATTTCAAGTCCCTCAAAAGGTACACGAACTATGAAAGAGAGAGATGTTTAACACATTAATATAAGCCACACATTAACGACATTAACATTAATATGTTTATCAGCCAGAAAAAAAAACAAACAAACAACACTTTGGGCTGAAGAAGATTTGGGTTAGGAGAAGTAGCATGAGTGACATTTTACAGGAAATGCTGTCTAACCAGCCCTGCACATTGCTGTCACAGTCACACAAAACAGCTGAATGAATCAGTCTCTGGGTGGCTCTGTAGCTCTGACAGCCATTACCTAAAAAAAGAGCTTAGTGGGAAATGGACAGAAAAAAAAAAAAAAAAAAAAAATTTGGAAAAAACTTGAGCCTTCTGTACTGAAGTTACATAAACCAAGGAAATATCTAGTTCTAACAGTGGAGCTAATGAGAGCATTCCTTAAATACTAACTGAACTGCAGTAAGTTTCGAGTGCCTAGAGATGAATATTGAATACATACCCTTTCCCTCCCATCTGCCTGCTGCTCCCCTGTCCTGTTTCTCCCCCTCCTCCAGCAGAGCTCAGAGCTGGGGCAACCACAAATGCTGCATCGCCTTGCTGCCACCGAGCGACAGAGGAAGATTGATGGGGAGGTTAATAAGTTGACTGTGCAATTACACTGCTTGCCACGTACCAGAGTTACATGGTTAATGTGGTTATTTCCTACTCCTCTGATCCTTTCACTGCGTGTTGGTGGGGTCAGCTCTGGAGCCAGGCTCTGCTCCCTGCCTTGCAGCGTGACAGCGGGCACTGACGGGACGTTTGGCTGTCAGCCACCTCTGCTGTGCTCTGTGTTTGTATAAACTCCTTGACCCCCATTGCACTCAAGAAAGGCAGCTGAAGTTCTGCTGATGAGAAAAGCATTAAAGGAGGGTTGTTTGGTTTTTTTGGGGGGGGGTTGTTTTTGTGTTTGTTTTTTTAATAGCTTTTTTCGTCATCAAACACCTCTAAATGTTATCATACCTATCACACTCTTCTTGGTAGAGGTGAGCCCTCTTCTGTCTTGAGCCTTAATGTGAGCTAAGAGTAGATACCTCGACAGGTGTCAGTATGTAGCTGCAACTGGCTGGATAGATATTACTAAAATTGGTGAATGGCATAAATTAATCAACACTAAAACCTTTTCACAGTCCTGCAGGCAAGCATTCTTGCCACAGATCTGAACTTTGGTAGTATATTAGGCTAGGATATTAGTTGCAAATGTGCACATGGAGCATTACAGAGTAATAATTTTTAGAACAGAACTATTGTCACGACACTGAATAACCCATCTGCTTTAATGATTAAAAATGAGTACTTCAAAGCTGGTATAAACTGCCCTTGATGTAGTTGAATGTATGTTGCTTTTCAGAGGAGCTTTGGATTTCAGCCTGTTTGTTTAGAAAACATTTAAGTCATCAGAGCTTAGGGGATGGAGCTTGTTGGAGTGACCTGGGCACAAATTTCTGAGCAAGCATCTGGCTACTGTTTGTTTCCATGGTGCATATTTATAGAAATAAATAAGGTGACATAAAAAATACAATCAGTTTCTGCCAAGGCTTTCTCCTCTTAAGGGGGAAAGTCTAAGAAAGCTCTCAATATTGGCTAGCTGGTTTGGCCAAATACAATATCAAGCAATTATTATTACTACTGCCATTATTAGTTCAGGCACATGTTTGAAAGGATATTAACCAGGTCTTTTGGCTTTATAGGTCTTTCTTGTATGAGCAATTCTGTCCTCTATGAACAATAAACCCTGAAGATAAGAGTTGTGAGGGCGGGCTGAATAATGGTACCATAAAGTTATGGAGTAAAACTAGAAAACTGAGAGCATAAATAATAGCTGCTGCTTCACTGAAAACTAATGCTACAATGAAAAATAACATTACTGAACCTTTGTGGCCATCACACTTGGAAAAGACATGAACAGTGTAATTGCTGGGCTGACAAATAGCCATCAAGTGTGGCCAAGTAGTCCCAGGGAGGGAGTTACCTTCTGCAGTCATAGGTGAAATTTGTCATTAAAGAATTATTCATGGCAATGAGCAGATTTAGCAAACTCTACCAGGTCAAGACAGACCCAGGCTTCATTAGCAGACAAAAAAACATTGCTTGAGAATGTGGTTGTGCTAATGGGGTTTTTGAGAAGAATAACAAAGAAAGCCATCCGTGCCTGTGATAAGAAACAAGTGATTAGGACCCATGGTAAGAAACACTGAAGTTTCCCTCATAGCTCCAGTCTCCAATCCTGTTATCTTGTTAATGCCTTCCACTCACTGCTAGTTGTCATTACACAGGTTGCTAGCAGTGGTGAGAATTAGAAAACAGTTCATCTGGGATATTAGCAAGAATTAAATGTTTAGGGAAGCAGGAGAAGTAAACTCATCCAGCAGACAAATAAGCTGGGAAGGAGAAGACAGCTGATAATGAGCTGTTTAAACCAGTCAAAACTTCCTTCTTTAGTGCCTTAAATAGCACTGTTAATGAGAGGTTAATTTAACTGCTTCAGATGCTAGCCCTTGAATTCATCTCCTACAGTATCAGCACAGGCCTGGGCGAGCTGAGGAGCTCAGCTTTCCCTGTGTGGCATAAAAAAATGGTATTTGTGGGGATTCAAAGTAGTAATCAGTTTGGAATGAGAGCTCAGTTACTGGCAGCAGGAACACTGGGTGTTACATTTCAGACTGCTCTTTCCTTTCTGTGCTTAGACCTATTGTTCAGTAATATTTCTGTGAAATCTATGTGGTCATTTTTATTATATTTTATTTCTGAAGATGGCACTCAGCTAATGTTATTCCACAAACCCATTCATTGGGTTATCTTACATTGAGCACTATTTTTATCTTACAGTGATTAGACACTCATGTTTGGTGCCCCTTTTGCTAGTAAACAAAATGTAGGAATTAAGATTTCCTATCCATACTGGCTGTTTTATAAAAGTGTGCCTGCTCCAGTGGTGACAGTCTCCAGAAACCCCATTTTTCATTAAGGACTGGGTAAAAGCCTGTAAAAAGCAAGGTCTGTTTTTAGAAAGAATGGATTATGTTGCACTGCACTGGTTGTGTGGGGTCCTGTCTGGGGATTGCTGTGTGGTTACAGGTTCTGCTGCTTCCAACTATCATTTATTTTAAAGGTAATATTTACTGAGTCAAACTCAGCTCCTTTAAGAATATGGATTTGATGAAAGGTTCATCTATGCACTTTATGGCTCAGTGTGAATGATAGCAACCTGTGCTATATATTTACTGTTTCCAAGGTGAACCTGATTAACAATCCCACACTCCAAATTATACTCCTTTTGTCAGAGAGCTTGTAGCACTTGGGTGTGCCATTGTAGCAGCCCAGCAAGGTTGTCTTCATGCTGGCACCTGAATAATTTGGAGTACCCTCAGTCTTGGGCTCTTCTCTCAAGGCAACAGAGCAGGGGTTTGGTGGTGAACTCCTACTGTATTTCAGCATGTACTCATTTTACAGCCTCAGACAGCCCCTGTTTTAGTAAAAATACAGACTGTTGATGGGGTTAAGAGCTAAACTCTGGATAGTGACTCCAGAGAATTTTATTAATTCCTTGGCTGGATAAAAGACTCTTCTATAGACTCCAGACACATCATTTAAGGTCTAATTCTCTTGTCCATTCTTAGGTGTCTTGTGCTGGTTGAGATATCATAACACATTTCACCCCTCTAAATGTGGCTCACAGATATGACGTGGTGCCTACAGGACAGCTTCGACCTCCTAGTGGAGGTAGGTGCAAGAGGTCAGATGGATCCTGACATGCAATTTATCTCTCTACAGTGCAGTCACCCAGGTGTGAGGAGAATGTGAGGTGATTTAACAGAACACAGTGGGGTCATTGAAATCAGTGGGTTCAGGGTTAGATCCACCTCATCTATCTTCCAGATAGATACACTTTAAAATCCTTTGGCTGTAATGACTATTATTTCCCTCTAGCTGTTATGAACACCACTAGTTTAGATGTATATAACCCTACTTGGAGGCAATTTAAGGTGAGAGGTACCTACTCAGTCTCTTTATGCCTCTGCTTTCACTCCAGAAAAGTGGACAGTGTCACCTCCGTTTCCTAAGATTAACTCCCTACACAAATATTCTAAATCCTTCAAGTCAGAGGTTTAATCCCACACCCTTCTACAGGTACCTGGCACAGCACAGTGGTGGCTTTCAGCTTCTATGCCTGGACATTCAGAGTTTAATTGCAGCTGGGATGAGAGATGTTGGTACCATTTGTTAAAATGTAGGAATTTGAATCTCATAGAAATATCACACCAGAAAATAATCACACTTCTTCTAAAAAAAATTAAACCCTTTTTATTTGTATATTTATTTTTATATATAAAAGAAATAATAATAAAAAAAAGAACACAAACAAAATGCTTTTTATGGCAATTCAGTTTTGTCAGCCCCCTCTGCCTGGGCTGCTGCCTCGGATCCACCAGGAGTGAGCAAAGTCCTCCGGTTGTAATGTCCTTTTATGATTCCAGAGTTATTGTTCTCATTAAGGATTTGTTTCTGTTTTTGCCTATTAAGAGACTGTACAAGTCCTAACACAACAGCTGCTAATGAATACTGTCCAGTCAGTTTTCTTGGTTGTAAGATTAAAGGATTTGGTTGAACTCTTCCTAGAAGAAAATATGTTTTGATTTTTCCTTCCTGTTCACTGATACCTTTGACATAAATCTCTCCTCGGTAGTCGAAGGCAAATCCTCGGTCCTTCAGGATCAGATACGTTTCTTCAGGCACTTGTATTCTGTCACTAACACCTGTGCTGTCCATTCGACTTGCTAAATTAACTGTTTTGCCCCAGATGTCATATTGGGGTTTCTTAGCACCGATAACTCCTGCTACGACGGAGCCATGGCTAATCCCTATTGAAAAAGGAATTTAAAAATTTGAGAAGAATTAGACAAGAATGGCTGAAAAACATATTTGCAGTTAAGAACTAGACAAAGCCTGGTTAAGATACATTTATCTCTAAGTGTAAGGAAAAGGTGTATGTACAAATAAATAAAGAAAAAATGCCATAAAAGCTAGAAAATACGAAAAGCTATTTTACAGGACATCCACAACAGTGGAACCTCAGTACTTGTTCATCATCTGTGTACTGCACAATATTGCCAAAGCTCCTACAAACTGATTCTGATGTACTAGCAAAGATCTCTCTAGAAGGATCTTTCTGGGTCTCCATTTTTTGAAGGCAACCTTGTTAGTTTTATACAGTAGAGAAATTACATTCTTATGTTCCATGAAGTGAAAACACTACAATATTCAATGAAGTTATTGAAAGATGTAACTTGTGAGATTGTTGCATGAATTCAATAAAAGCAATGTTTTTTTTCCTACAGCAGTGATTTAAGAATAAATTTATTGATACTGAACAGAATCTTAGATTTTAGATTTGTTTTTTTACTTTTTTTTTTTCTTTTTTTACATTGACAATAAAAATGTTTTTTAGATACCCAATTTTTAAATACCCATTCATGCTCTATGAAATCTTAGCAAGCGATTGACATAAAAAGTGGATGCATGTTCCCTGAGAAATCTTGGAAACTGAGAGTTTTCCGTTCAAGACCATTAGGAAGTGCAGATCACAAATAGTTATCCTGTGACTTTCCATGCTATGACTATGAATATACTTCATCTTTTTTAAGGCAAGGATGAATATAAAGGAAATGTTTATTCTGAGTGGCTTTTGGCCAGTGATCTAGTCAGTGTAAGAAGCCATCAGATTTGTTCCTGCCATGTGCCATATATTCAGGCCAACTTTTCATGTCCCATCCTACTAGCCATCCAGGACATCTCATCCTGGATAACAGCGTCCTCTTCATGGATGTTAAGAGCTTCTGTCACTGGGACAGGTCAGACCTGGAGTTCAATCTTTGTGCATGCACAAATAACTACATGTAGGTTTAGAATAAGCCATTATTACTCCTTCACTGCAGAAAAATCTAGGATAGGGAGATTAATTAAGGACTGTGTAAGCCAGTATCAAGCTTGGGGTTAGCTCTGAGCTGCCCAGTTTGCTATTTGTCTTATACCTATTGGGTCTTGGCTAGACTTGCTAAAGACAGCAGCTTCATAATGTATTCACATTTCACTAAACCTTAGAACTTCCACTGCCACCATTCTGCTAACAGACTATTTTTAACTTTGCTTTGGATCAAGTCACATTGAAAACAGAAGGTACATTATGTGAAGTATTTTCAATTGTATGTGTTCTTTCAGTGCTCCTGTGGTGCACTTACAGAGTCAGGTCCTCACAGACAGAACCACATTTTAATTCACACACTTAAACTCTGCTTACCAATACGAAGTTCAAAGTTGTTAAATGAATGCTTGTTGATCTCCTGTATGCTTTCATTCAGAGCTATAGAGAAGTCAGCCAGAGCACACAAATGCCCCCATTTATCTTCACATTGCTGAGGAGTAAGTTATAAGCCAATGTTAGAAAGGTTTTGTGATTTGCCCACCTCCCATCCACCCCTGCCAAGTGACAATTATCTGAATACAGAATTTGTAAGAACAGTCTCAACACATTAGATCCAAGACAAGTAAGGTATTATTAATAGTAACGCTTCCCATTTATATTACAACACTTGCATACCTAGGTACAGAAAAGCTTAGCATGAAGTACCAAAGTAATTTCCTGTAAATAGTCTGATAGGCAATCATGGGAATTAATAAGGCATGTGAACTCTAAGGCTGAGAACGAAATTATAGAGAGAACTGAGCTAGACGAGATATAATGGACAAAACCAGGTGAGAAACAGGGATGACACACGTAAGCAAGAAGTAGAGTAAAATAAGTGAAAGGCATAATTCTCCTTTGCTGAAAGTGTCACCCAGGTAAAGCACCAACTCCAGTGCTCTCAGGAACACCAACAAGAACAGCAGAGCAAGCCAGGAAATCCGGGATCAGTTAGGTGGGGGAGAAAATGCTGTTCTGTAGCTCATTAGTTGCCTCTGCTCAGAGCAGTCACATCATTCCCTACTCCTTTCCCTGGGTTTTGTTTCTGCAGGGTAGCCAATAGACAGATGGGGACCAGGAGTGGATTTTGGTCTTCCCAGAACACCAGCAGTGCAGATGGTGCGGCAGAGACTCTCAAGGGATGACAGTGAACTCCTTAATTGTTTCTCTGAGGGGGTAGTGGATTAAGGAACAGGAATGGTTTGATTCTGATAGCAGTAAGATGTCATCTCATCTATTCTGAAGGTAGGCAATTCATCAAACAAATTTCCAGTCCATAGGAACCAAGCCTTTGGTTCCCTGGGTCATGCAGTCCAGGCTTTTTTCAATTTTCATTATCCCCAGTGTTTACTCCTAAACATAAGCATCTCTCTGGCATCACCCCATTCTGTTCACACCATGCTCAGTCCTTGTCCTCAGCCTCATTCAGTTCAAGTCATGCCAACGCCCCTCAGCACCCCACACCTTTTTGATGCTGACAAGGTGATTTACACATAGGTATGAAGATAAGTATATATATAACATACATAAAATTCCCACTAGGTTATTAAAGAAAAAGGATGAGTTAATCAGTCTTGGAAATGCCATAAAGATTTTTTCCCTTTGAATTTTTACCCACATCAAGAGTCAAAAGCAGTTAAGAGCTGTGTTACTATGACCAGCTACCTCCCTTGTGTTCAGTCCTCTGCTCATCTTTGTACAGAAGCATTTTGAGTAGGAACAAACAAAAATCTCATGCATGCCTAGTTCTGTGAAGTCCTAGCTGTCAGAATCACTTGTTACTCTGTAGGTGGGAGATGCTCAGCTAGTTACACTCCACATGTTTTATAATGTATTCCAAATAAACAATGGAAATTTTCTTGTTTATAAAATTCATGCTAATCTGACTTCTGCTTTTCTGACAGTTGCAATCAATGTGGGCAGATCTGATTTGCACACTGTGGTTCATCTGGGGCAGCACAACCTTTTTTGTGGTGTCCTTTCATGGGGAGAGGCGCTGGCTGCAAAGCCAAACAGCTTTTAGCAACAGCTGAGTTCTCCCTGGATGTAATTTAGGATTTTGCCTTATTCCTTTGGAGACCTCACTTTCAGTAATATCCTTGACTGTAATTATGAATGGATTTCTCTCATCTGATTTATCTGAGATTTATAGCTGTGATTGTGCATGTGTCCTCTGTGGATAATTTTCCCCCCAGCTTGGTTTCCAGCTCTGCAATGAGGGCAGACTTGGGGCTTTGTGATGTTCTCCAGTTGAACTGAGGAGTCTGCTTTCTTTTTCATATATAGTTTATCAAGCTGTCTGTAGATATACAGCTACATAATCTGAAAAATGTTTAAATGTAACCTTACTCTTGCATGACTATGCTGTCAATAGAACCTCTCTCTTCATAGATAACTGGAAGCTGTCAGCCAGATTCCAGTTTGAGTTACAGAGGTAACTTTAGATTGTGTATGAAGATACAGATAGAGCTGCTCTAGATTCACATCAGTGTGATTGAAAGAAGATTTTTTTTCTCTTTTATAAACTTAAATTTGAGGAAATAATCCATATGGTTCTTGTTCTGAGCACAAGATGGCATTTCAATTCATGAGGAAGTGCAGCTGTTGTCTGCTAGGAGCCACAAATGTCTATTATCTTTTAGAAAAAACAGCTCTATGAACAACTGAATGACAACACTAATATTCTCTAATATGAATGTTGGGACATGCTAAAAGCTTTGCGTTGTAAAGACGACCCTTCTCTTACCTGCTTTTCAGGTGATAATCCTGACACGGCCATGTATGTGCTGCCAATTGTTTTAATTTTTTCAATATCTTGAAATCTTTCTTCACCTAGTAACTAATAGACATGTTAAAAAAACACTGTTACTTCTGTAATTCTTAATGAAAAATGCTTCTACAGACATAAAAATGAATCATTATGCTCATGGTATCTTCCAATTGGTTTCCGGAGCATACTGAGCTGCGACTCTTTGCAACATCATCTACTCAAAAACAGAATTCAAGCTAAATCCTGTAAAGCCATTTGGTAAAACACATAATTAATAAAACAGCCTAACTCAAATACAGATAAGTCATCCATTTCCCAAGGAATAATTACTGAAAAATAGTGGAGACAAACTCACTGTGTATGTATGTATGAATTTAAGTAGACCTGATAATTTTAAAATGTTCTGAAATCTCTTTTGGAGGAGCTCAGTTTAAAAATTAAGCGCTGCTACAGAAACTATTCAGTGATGAGACCAGTGCATAAGGGAATCCAGTCCCCTTGAAATTACTATTTTAATTATCTTACACAGTTATTGGATAGACGTAGATGGCTCCAAAAACTTCTATGAGAAATCAAGTCCTTCTGTATCCCACACTTCCCTCTGCTTCCTGTCAGACCTAATAATGTTATGTCCATTGGGTCATTTAATCTGCACATTCATTATGTATTTTGTTATGTATCCAACTTCTACCAAAAACACAGGGTACCAATGGGAGTGGTAAACATCTGTATTTATTTGGGATAGCTATTAGTGCCAAGTAGGCTTGAAGAATTTTTCAGCTTGAGAACCCACATGAGCAGGAATACATTTAGTTTAGTGACTAAAGCAACAAGTAGAGTGTGAGTGACAGTTTGGTCCTTATTCCAAGTCCATATTCACAGTTGAACTTAGAATTCTCCATGAAATAGAAGCCAGAACCTACATCCTTTGAGACACCTAGACAGAGTTCAGGCTGTGAACTCTGTTAATGACAGCAGAACTTTGTTTTATGTGGGCATTTATCACCTCATCGATAACCTTTAAAAATGTGAATTGATGATTTTAATAAAAAAAACCCCAGGGAAACTTCATGACAAGCTGTATGATATCTAATAAATTTGCACATCAATACTGTTAGGTAATTCTGGAAAAAAAAAAGCAAACAGTTCTCAGACACAAGGAATTTCATACTTTCAGTTCTAAAGGCTCAACTTAGGATTTGAATGAAAAAAATTCTTGCTGTGGTGAGCTGATAATTTAAAGAAGCATTTCTTCCTTTTTTTTTTTTTGTACACTATCACAGATTATTTTTCCAACTTGTGGGTTTGAGTTTCCTGTCAATTAAAAACTAAAGAGATTATTTCATTCAAAGGGAGAAACACACCAAAAGCCTTTCATGAAATATCCCCTGCCATTGAAATAACCACAGTGTATGTCAGCCAGAGCTCTGGGGTCCTGGAAGCTTTGATGCTCGTGTGCAGATATTGCACCATCTGTCTCTAATGGGAGGTTGTACAGCATTGTGCTCAGGGAATACAAACCCATATGGTTCATGGCTCCCTTCCAAGTCAGGGAAGTCCAAAAAATTGACCTGCTTCTCATTTTTCTTCATGGCAGATAAACCCATTATCTCTGCTTTCCTCCTACAAGGGCAGCTCTTCCAACTGCTCTCTTACAGGAAAGGACCATTTCTTGTAGCTCTGCTTTTGTGAGCAGTCTGAGAGCACCAGGTGTGTGGGCAAGGGGAAAAAATGGTCTTGGTTAAAAACAGCCTATATTTTCATTTCCAGATGGCTTCTGGAAGCAACAGCTAGCAGTACAGTAATTTAAAATGTATGATAAATATCTAAAATTATCTTTTTAAGGAAGAAAGAGGCTCTGAGGCTATATAGAAGAAATCACCTTAAGTTATCTGTTTTCTTCTCATTCATTATCATTTACAAATCTCTGTTTTTTCATGCTTCATCCTATCTGTCAGGTAGCTTCTTTCCTTCTTCAGATAATGGTTATTTACCAAATACTTTCTTCACAGTATTGCAGAATGATGGATTTTGATACTGGGGACAGATACTCCAACTCACTCCTATATCAGCTGCTATTTGTAATGACATTTTAAGTAGGCTTGCTAATTTACCAAGACAGTCCAGGGAACATTTTCAAACACTGGAATGTGGTTGGTATCTGAGAAGCAACTAATGGCTTGAAGCCGGAATTAATGTTCAGCCAAGGTTATATGGAGGTGAGACCCTGGCATGTGTACATCATGAATCATGTACAAAGTAGAACAAAAGGGAATGTTCCAGGACAGGGCACACAGTTGCTAAGTAGTCACTGAAGTCTGAAAGCAGGATCCTGCTGTTCTGCAGAAAGTTTTGTTTATGAAAACATAATATATGAAAATCTGTTGTGTTACCCACTGTGTAAATCACTACAGGATAAAGAAGATAGAGAAGAAAGAATCCATGAACTAGAAAGCTCTTATTAAAGCACAAATCCCAACTGTAACATCACTAGGATACATAAATGATTGATCTGGAAAGAATATTAAAATAAAAAAACAAAACCCCAACTCCTTCTAGAGTCATAATTTTCAGAAGAAATGTTCCAATTTATTTATTTTTGGTGCAATATCTCTAAGAATGGGAGTTTAGCCCTGTATGTGTATTAAGAGTACAGTTATATAAAAATGGCTAATTTTTAAAGTAGATTTCCAATGCTCATGTTTATTTTTTGTTGTATGAATCGTTCCTGTAAGTACCTCTGTGCTTGGGTACAAAAGGGGAAATTATATATAGCTGTATATTCTAGAATGATGTTACATGTCTAATTGAAAATAATAATGTAATTTTCTAGTTTCAGAAATGAACACCTCTCATTCTGCCTCAGTCAATAGGCAGCCTGGATAATTTGGACTGCAACAGATTTGGAAGTCATCAGAGGAAAAAAAATCTCTGTGTAAAGTCTGTGCTTCCGGAAATGTCAGTCACCTGCTCCTTAAAACCATCATATGGTCCAGGTTCCCCTACTCCCTAAGAAAGACAAAGCTACAACCTGACTCCTCTGTGGACTCCTACCCCATGCAGTTCTTGGTGTCAGGTTCCAACATTAAGTATTTTTCATTTGACTCTCTACCACAGATCCATTACCTGGAAAACAAAATAACAGAACTTGATTCTGTTCTGTAGTAACAAGGAAACTTCACCAAATAGAAGAAAGAAGTAAACCCAAGTATTTCTGGTGCACTTACCACATTTTCTAAACCAAGTCAACTTGTATTTTTACCACTACTTTCATTCTGAAATATTTTCCTGGCTCTACAGACATAATATTTCTACTACCATTATCTATATAAGATGAGGAGGGGGCTGGAGAATCTGGTTTGGGATTGGGAACTAATTCAGTCTTCTAAACATAGATGCCTAGTGTCATCAGGCATGCTTACCTGGAAAACCTGCAATGGCTTTCTCCAGAATTGCATGAGTTTTCTGATGGTGCAGAATGAGACCTAACAATCCCTTGTGGGTATCCCAAGTCACCTAGGATATCTCATATCGTATCAGGTACCAATGTCTTACACTCTTGTACTAGGACTTCTACAATTGGGTATTTCTACAGAAGTGTTCACATGATGCTTAGGAGCATCCCATAGCTAACAGATCTGCTCTGCTCTCAAGCTGCACATCTGCATTTTGCTTCCAGGTCTGTATTGAAACAGCACAAAATCTTGACAAGAAACATCATGAAAAACAAGTAACATCCTGTAGTGTCCACCAGTATTCACATGGAAACATTACTGGCCCTGAAACATCATGTTGGAAATTATTTCTGGTTCCTGTACAGGAATTATTCACTTCAGTTGTTCTGTCTGGCTTATAACTTCACATTGCTCAGACAGAATAAACTAATGGCATCACCATGCTGGAAATAGGTTAGCAGTCATCAAGGGATCACATAATTTCATTTACTACTGCACCAAGACCTTATCTATTATTCAACTAAACATGTCTGAGACAAAATACAATCCCTAATTAGGTCCTTTATTAATTACAGAGCAGGTGTTAGGGGTCTGAATGTAACATTATGTTGGGGCTTTTGATGAAAAACTTGTCTTCAGTAATCACCAAAACAGCAACGGAATTTTGTTGTGAAGATTATATGAATGTGCGTGACAAAATATCTTAAATTAATTCATAGCAACAGGCTTTGCATTAAGTTTGAGCCATAATAATTTTAATAAGATCTGGAAAGAAAAACAAAACTATTAATCAAGAAGCATGCTGACAGCTGTGCAAGATCTCAGAAATTAGAAGCAGGTATTAATACCTGTAGGGAAAGCAGTGCAGGAGCTTAGCACACTGCAGAGCTCTTCTAGTAGGAGATTAGTTTTGTTTTCTACTGAAATGCACTGGAATTTGTCCTCTGTGAATTCTTTTATTTTCTATTAGTAATTTTAGTAACTGATCAATTTATATGCATAACCTCACAACTTAATTGTCTCAAGAGTCTGGTAATCTTAACACTATTCCAGTTTGTATTAACTACCACTCTATGGACATTCATGATGCAGATGCCCAGGATGAGGAAGGATGAAGGTACAACTAAGACCCTGATCTGGGTTCATATTTACATTCTACCTCCTGCCAAGTGCACAGGTATCTGTGTTTTCCAAAAAAAAAAAAAGTGAGAAAGTTAATTCACCCTTGCTGCCTTTGTTTTCCACTTAGTAAATGAAGATAACATCAATCAGAGAAGCAAATTGAAAATAAATTCCTCAAAACTTGTCAGAGGCCTTAGGTACTTGCTGCTCAGGATGGTATTAAGTAAAAAAAGTAAATTTTTTTCTAATTTTTTTTTCTAATTGGTATGCCTTCTAATTTGATCTTTTTCTCCAGTACCCTCCTCTGAAGCCCTTGAATATACTTTCATTTTAAAGCAAAAACCCCCAAACAAAACCTCTAGGCTAGATCCCCTAAGAGATTTAGGTGTTCGAAATAGGGATGAGATAGAACTAACTAACTAACTAACTAACTAAAATAAATAATGTGGTTTTCAAATTTTTATTCTGCTGGAATGAAGATTTCTTGAAACCCTGGAGAGGTACAAACTCTGCCATTGCTTTAGTTTTCTGGAGAAAAGATTTCTGTATGCTTAATCTGTGGGCACAATCCTGGTCCAGATGCAAAGACCAAGTATGCTTTCTCATCTCAGGAACTCCACCTTTCACACTCTGATGCTGCTTTTTGAGTTGAGAGTCAAAGCGGTGAAAGTTTTTCTTTTTTCAAACCACAACACAAGTGGAGTTTTTCCATTCTCTGTTTTAGACAATTGCTTCATGGTTACGTAGCTCATGTAGGATGTGAGATCCAGATCCAGATCTCTTTGAGAGAACAAACTGCATCTTAATTTTAAGATGTCAAGACCCTTAGCACCACCAGTTGATACTCTTATCACAACAGAGAACTGAATTTAAAAATTACTTGGAGTAAGCAGGGATTAAACTTTGCAATTTTTACTTGTTTCCACCTGGAAATAGCTACATTTGGGACTGGCTTTTCTTCTCCTGTTTATCTTACCCAGTTCTCATCTCTCTTCTGCAATTCACTGGACAGTATACCTGAAGGAATTACTTTTGCTTGTGGTGTCCTTTCAATTGAAAAAAACACAACCAAAAAAGGTCAAAAAACATTTACCACTGAATTCCTTAGTAAAACAAGCAGCTTTGTTTCTTTCACCTCTGTGTAACTCACCAGGCAAGACAAGCCTCCTCAGTTTACATCACCACATTTCATTCTCTACGCAGCACTTGATTGTGAGCTGTGTGCTTCACATTCAACTTGACACTGTTTTGCCTTTAACATTTATTGAGTCCGGTCAACCAATGTCTCCAAAACAATATTTTGCAGAACTGTTAAAAATATCTTCATCATTCTTCCTTCTACTTCTAGATACACCGGAGCAGATTGTGCTTTAATTTATGTGTGATTATACTCAAATAATTATTCATTTCAGTCTCTAGCTCACTAGGTCATTCAGACCCAAGTTTGGCAAGACAAAGTACTACAAAGTACTACAATCAAAATAGACAATTATAATTGAAGTAAAAAACCCAGGCAATGACTGGAAGCAGAATAGTTAGTAAATCTGATAATTAAGAATGATATATTTAGTATTTTAGAACTCATTGTTTATGCATTATTGGATTTCTCTAGTAGCTGGTATTACCTCATCAAAGTCTGCAATGATTTCATTCAGCAAACGCAGGCACTCTACTCCCTGGTTATTCATCTCAGTCTGGGAATAGAAGTCAGCAAATCCAGGAATAGAAGCAAACATCACACCAACAGCATCATAAGACTGAGAGTATAACTCCTAAAACAGCAATGAAGAAAAATGAGTTGAAGTGGTAATATAGGGAAGAGAATATAACCAGCTGCAATTAAAATAGGTTTTTTCTTTTTTCCCATGCATAATACCTTAATATCTGAGGTTAAGATTAGTATATGAAGTGATAGCTAAGTTCAACAGCAGGAACCTGGCAGCTATCCATTTTTATAATGGATTATATGCAAGGTTTTCCCTTTCTTTGAAAGACTGTTCTTTTTGATTCTGAGGTCAAGGGGATATACCAGCAAAAGTGAGATAGAATATTTCATTTTGATTCATATCAGAAAACATTTGAAGAAATGACATAGGAATACCTGAGAATCAAAAAACATTAGGCAAATAAAAGGACCCAAATGTTTATTATTTATCTGTCTCATAAATATTTGTAGTTGACAATACATTTCTAAATTTGTTTATTAACATGGATCAGATGGGACCATTTAAAGTGTCTAATATGACCTCTTTGTAATGAGTCCCCTCAGCACATTTTCAAGTGGATAATTTATGCATCACACTACTGCTGCTCTTTACAAGTTTGTTTATTCACAGGTTTTCAGAGCACCCTTACTCTGTGGTAATCTGTGGTTCTCTTAAGGTTACTATGGAGCCATTTGGTTGCTCTGGAAGAGGTTTCTGCTGTTACAGTTTAGAAATAGGGAGAAACAGAAGTGGGGGTGATAATGGAATTATGGGGGACAGAAAGCAGCTTATAAGGGTTGGGACATTAGGATAAAGTGTGCTCTAGGATAAACTTCCACTTATGTTATACATACAATTCACTCTGGTACTGAACGACAGATGTATTTATGGACGGGTTCTTGCCATGAATATGTAACAGTACTGTCTGTTCTTCTTTGATTTCAAATTTTTGTCAAGAAAACTAATTTCAACTTTAAAAATGTCAAGGACATAGCCCGTCAACAACTCCCAGTATGCTTTTTAGTGGCTAATACACTACAGACACCTGCATTCTCTTTTGTTTATTTTTTTCCTAGCTTCAGCTTCTGTAGTTTTACCCAATGATGGATAGTTTCATTTCTGCTCTGGGACTTACATGGAGTAGTTGCTTCTCAATGTCCTTCTTAGTGTGCTTTTGGAAATTTTTGTCCTTTGCATGATAAAAGCACTTACTGATGGATGCCATATGGATGATATGAAAATCTCAAGCTCCTTTTCTTCCTTCATCATGATTCTCCCTAGAAAAGCACCCTGAACCTCCGTCCTGTGCTTTGCTATACTACCGTTTATCTAGACTCTTAAACAATGCATCCTACACTAAAAGTGGCAAAACTCTGCTAGTTTGTAAGGACAATGAAAAGCTTTGATTGAGGAAAAAACATGATTGATTCCCTTCCTGTCCTTAAACTTTCTTTCACTGAAGGACATCTGCAAGGACATGAAAGCCATACTATAATGATTCTCCTGATCCCTTTCATGGGTGTAGAAAAAAAGTAATACACACATCAGCTCATGGATGATCATGGAAAACAAGACAATTTGTGCTAGGAGAAGCATATATTTACTCAAGCACACTATTTCCTCAGATCATGAAGACAGAAAACAACTGTCTGAGCCTTCAGCTACTCAGTTTTTCTATTTTGGTAGAAAGCCTCGAGACAGAAATAATGCATCCAAGAGAAAACGCTTATAGTACACATTTGGGAATTCATTTTTTGAGAGCAGAGAAATTAACTTAATGGCCAGACATGAACTGCAGGATTGATTGTACTGAAATCTGATAGATGTTATAGCCAGCCACCTCGTGCATAAATCATGCCCAAGTACAGTCACTCTGGAAATCGCCTTACAAAAAAACAGGGCTGGTAGAATTGAATTCAGTGACAAATTATTGAAGAATTATCAGTGATCCATGGGGCATCTGTTTGCTTTTGAAGATTATTATGCATGTGAGTGTATGTGAATGTGTAACAGAGGACACATTCCCTGAAATCCATAATGCAGATATGCCAGAACACATTCATAGTTAGCATTGGGATCTGCACTGCTTGCAATAAAGTATTTTAATCTTGTTGCTTTCACAAAATCATTTTCCCATGTGCAGGGCAGTATTGTCATGGCAGTTTAATACCCACAGTGTAAAATTTCCCAAGTGGATGGATTCTAAAGTGATGGCATTAGAAATCACACTTTCAATACACAATGATTTCTCATTGTGCAGTCTAATTCATCTGGCTACATCTCTTTCCAATATGTACAATCAGAAAAGGGTAACCTTGATTCCTTTTGGCTGCAAGATGAATATATATATTATATATCAATGCTGGCAACTTGAATCTTGCAATATTTGTCACATATTCACTATAAAAGACAATTCCATCATTACATTGGAAATTTTTGTTTCATCATACAATAGCCTCTATTCACAGATAATATTATAGTATTCATCTGCCTTATTCTACGTAAGGAGTAAGTGACTTACTACTGTTTCCTGAAGAAAATGCTGGACTTTATCCCATAAGGAATATCTCTTCAAACTCTGTCTTAAGAGTATTCAGAAACTCTATTATCAAGTTTCTCTTTGTGTACTACACTTTAGGAACACAGCCACACACTGTTTCTGTAACAGCTATTTTGTTAACTGCCATAAAGAGGTAGTTCAGGGGCAATATGTACTGGAAAAAATGTTATCTTGGGTCTGAAGATGCGAGAGGTTCAGGACTACTGCAGCCTGTTGCATAGATTCCTTCCATAAGTAGCAGGGCTGTAATAACACTTCTACAACACCGGGCTATCTAAAGGTTTTACAGGTATTCTGTTAAATTTGTGTAACTTTTAATGAATTTTTATCATAGACATATAGGTTTGAGAGAACCTCTGGAGGTCATCTAACATAGTTACCACACAAAGCAGGACCAATTACATCAGTCTCTTATAACCTGGTTCAGTTGAGAGATGAACATATTCAAGATTGAAGATTTCACAACCTCTCTGAGCCCTGCCTGATGCAATGACTTCTTTCATAGGTATTTTTTTTCCCCTTGTATCTAAGTGGGATTTTTCTTTCTGCCACTCATGTCATTGCCTCTTGTAATTCCACTTGCACACTGGGGAAGATTTTGGCTCTGTTTTGTCTATAAAAACCCACTAGGTATTTGAAGACAGTGAGGAGATCCTCTTTCATCCTTTTGTTTTTAGGTAAATTGATTGGTTGAATTAAGTCAGCTTTATCAGCCTCTCTTCATTTGTCATGTGCCTTTAATCATCTTGATGGCCCTCCACCAGACATGCTGTAGTAGGTCCATGTGTCTCATACTTGTGAGCCTCAACCTGCAAACACCACTCCAGATGTGGTCCTACATGTGCAGAACCTTTACTTTAAACCAGTTGGATTTTTAACATAGATGAGATACCAAATATTGACAATATTTGTATAATGAATCCTATCCAGAACTAAGCTGTAACAAACTCCTAACAGAATTTCATTTCTTTTGCTAATTTGACAAAAGTATCAAAAAATAAAACTGTTACGCACTTCATTATCCCGATCCTTCTCCAGGAAGTGACGGGCCACATGACTGGGTAAAATATTCCGCAGCATATTTTCATTGTGCTCCCTTAACTCCTTCATTTCATTGATTTCTTCTTTTGCTTGGACACGCCACAGAAAATCCAGCCTTGCTGTGTATTCAAGCTGTAGTTCCAGAAAGATAAAAAAGGCAAAAATAAAACCTAACAAGAGTAGATGCCGCGTGGTGATGCTGGCAGGTTGCTCCTGCCATCTAACTGCCTTCAGTGCTGCTGAAGATCTTTGACTCTGAAAGAATTTGATTTCATGGACAGAAAAAGGCAATATTTCTTTTGTCTTTTGTATGGTGAGTTTATCAAAGGAATCTTGGAAAAAATACTATTTGCCACACTACTGCTGTGATGAGTAGCTAAAAAAATGTCACAAAATTATTTTCATTTTAAAAACCTCTTATTAGATAAGGGAATTAGACAGCAGATAAGGTTTTGGAAGATACTGGTATGGGTATGAAATAAATATGTTTCCATTTTCATATGTGTTTTCAAATTTGATGAGGAAATAGTACAAGGGTCATTCTAAACACAGAGAGAGGCAGTTTACTTATCAAGGATGACCATCTTTCAGCAAAAATATACAAAGCAGCCCAAGACACTCCCAAAGAGGACTTTCAAATCTGTGAAATTATTATTTCACAGATTATTTTTAATTTAAGTCTTTTAAAAGATAGAGAAAACCCTGCTGTTTGATAGTCCCTTGAAAATTCTGTCCCTGATGGATTTTGGGTCCAGATACTGCAGTCACAATTTAGCACATGGGCAGTGGCAGTGCCTGATAGCAAGTTAAATGGTTTCAGTGCTGAATGTGTACAAAACAAATGTAGATTCCTGCAGAACACAACTTATACATGTATATACACATGTATTGTGTATTTTCATAAATATACATGTAAACACAAACTCATCTAGATATAAATGACAACCATCTGCTAGATGGTGAGGGATGTCAAAGCACCATGTTTTTTGTCTGAGAGGCCCATGGGTTAGCACATGGACAAGACCAATACTACTAGAACTTTTAGGTACATTATGCTGATGGAGAGTTTTAATCGATTTTTAGGCAGGTGTTACTGTATCTTGCACAAAGGGTAAATTATTAAGCTATAGCCTTATTGAACATGATGGAAATACATCTGTGTGCAGGAAGCTGAAAGAGAAAATATATTGTGAAACTCGAGATGTTCTAACCAGAGATAATAAACACCCAGCAGAAAAGTGTATAATACCATCAAATAATAGACTTTACAACTGTGAGAGTATTCAAAAGGTTTGCCAAAAGATGCTTGGGTTAAGGAAGTGGTTGAGATAGAACTCACCTGCCAAATGAAAAAAAGTAAAAGGGCAAGCCTGCAGTGGGTGGGAGTGAATTGGAGGGGGTTCAGGCATTATTTAGTGACTCATCTTGTCCACAATTTTTGTCACCATCAGTGACCAGCAGCAAACTCTTTCTGAAGGAAATGCAAAGCATCTTGCAAGGGGGGTTGCAGGCTGACTGTATTCCAGGGAGCTTTCCTTTGTAAAAGCTAAAGGTAAAACTGGCTTAGTATAGGCTTCCAAAGCTTTCATTCTTTTTAACAGTAATTTACGTGTCCTCTGGATGCTATTTCCACCTTCATAAACAGTTAATCTCTTCTCTAGTTCTAATACTATAATACTGCAACATGTATCTATTAATTTCCTAAATTAAATGCCCAAATAAGTGTCAGGAAAAAGTATTTTAAAATATTTTTTTGACATTTTTTAGTTTCTTCTGTCTTTTCCTTTTGTTCTAGAAGACAAGGCCTGTAGCATATGATAACTGACTTTTATGTAAACTATCTGACTGAGAAGGTAACACTGACTATAACTGTGCAAGGAGTTTTAAATGTATTTTACTGATGGGCTTGGAGCAGCAGCTGCTGGTAGATTCTGAGTTCTTTGATGGTTCAGAGATTTGCAATAAGAGATTTGCAAAAAACTGTAGTACAGGTTTTGACAGCTGATTTTTTTAATGTATCTGCACAGGAAAAATATCGAATTTCTACATCTAGCTCAGAGTAGTAGCAACTAATCTTTACATTTTATATAAAATCATTCTACTTCTTTATAATCACATTCTAATATGAAATATTTTTCTTGCACAATCAGTGGACAACTGAGATGACAATGTCTGTTCAGAGATAAAAGGATGTGCTATATATGGGATTTTAAAACAGAAAATTTTAAGAAGATGCTTCGCTGAGTTCTGATATTTTTTAAAATTGACAAAGTTATAGGGTTGAGTTTTGGGTTTATTTTTTGATCATGTATAAAAACATTTCTGGGCACAGTGGTGCCAATAAAAATTATTGCCTGAAATGTAGATCTTGAAATGTCCAAGTTTTCTTGCCCTGATATGTAGCTCTAATTCCAATAGTGAGTGAAGAAAATTGAGAGGATGCATTACAGAGAAACCCTACCCATGTACTCTAAATGCTGTACAATCCAACCTCTCTGCAGACAGCTCCAAGAGGCAAGGAAAGCACAAGGTAAGGATCAGCATTTGAGGGACAGAACATTCTTTCAAGAATGAGAAAAGAGGATTTACATCCCAAAGGGACACTTTCAACACCAAAAACAGTCCAGCTTCAGACAAAACAAGCAATAACCTTTCTTCACTACACTAAAATCCAAATATAAAAGTATAAAGATGTGGCCAGATTAGGTAAATTCCTTCCTTCCTTCCTTCCTTCCTTCCTTCCTTCCTTCCTTCCTTCCTTCCTTCCTTCCTTCCTTCCTTCCTTCCTTCCTTCCTTCCTTCCTTCCTTCCTTCCTTCCTTCCTTCCTTCCTTCCTTCCTTCCTTCCTTCCTTCCTTCCTTCCTTCCTTCCTTCCTTCCTTCCTTCCTTCCTTCCTTCCTTCCTTCCTTCCTTCCTTCCTTCCTTTTCTCTCCTCAAGGCTTGCTTTGTACCAAAATGCCCCAGAAGATGAACAGAAGACCAGTCAACACTTGCCTGCATCATAGCACTCATCTGATGTGTTCAGATCTGTAGTCTAAAAGAAACAAGAGAGAATTCTGTCCTTTGTTTTGTAAGGACTCTTTTTAGGTTTAATTGGGGTGGAGAGGGAGTAGTGACTGAAACGGCTGTGGGCAGTTTTATTCCCTCTATGTAGTTGCTAAAACCTTCCAATTTAAAGTCATAGCAGAAGGTTTCACTCAGGACTAACAGTCTATTTATATTTTGTGCTCTCCCTAGAGATGTATTTATAGTAAAAGAGACTGTACATGGTAGTGTATTTTGATAATGTTATAAGGGATAGTTTATGCTCATACAAAATGTTCTACTTAACTCATTAAAAAGATGAGTACATTTTCATCAGAATAAGTCTAGCTTCAAAATTATCCACGACACTTCTGCCACGTGCTATCAGTTTAATAAGCCCAAGCTTAATCTGCAGAAACACTGCTTTCAAATATGCATTACTCGTATTGAAAAGATGTGCCTCGAGATGAAATTGAATTTTGAATAGGTAATTAGTCTGTTTAGCCTGATGTCATGTAACAGAAATGTAACTATTTTAAATTACAGATTTAGCACCAAAGACCCTTGAGATTTATTGGCTGAAGTACAGGTAAGATTTTAAGAAAGCTCTGAGTCTAAATAGACAGTCCCACAAAACTTCATATTGAAACTAACTTAAAATTCTGGGTGCAAAATGAGGATTAACTTTAAATCACAGTTGATAAAGAAGAATCAGGGAATATCAAGCTGGAAAGGACCTTAAGGATTATCTGTTCCAAACTTTCTGGGTAGGAACACAATCAAGGTGAGATGGCTGAGCAGTAGTTAGGCAGTCAGAAATTAAAAGTCCATAAGCTTGGTCTTTCCAAAATAACTTTTTTGTTTGGCTGGTTGGTTGGTTTTTTTGTTTTGTTTTATTTTGGTTTTGTGTGGGTTTTTTTGTTTTGTAAAGCTACCTTGAATGAGGCAATTATTAAGCTATTCTACTTCAGAACTTTTGCAGTTTCTGGGAAGCAAAGCTGTACCAGAGGACTTTGTTTGATTGGCTGTGCTCTCCATAATTTCAGGCTATTAAAGTGAAGATCTTTTACTGTGCTCTGAACAAAATTTTAATGTATATTTTTGGTTTGTATTCATATAGAGACCCTAAGGTTAACTCTGTAACCTGGAACTAAACAATACAAGGAAATATTTCTGGGTACTGATTTTGGATATTATTAAACTGATAGAGTAGCCCTATGAAGTGTTTGGGAAAGGATGCCAGAGTTGGCACATTTTAGGGGCTGTTTCCAAGGGTATTTTGCGTGCAGAAGTGAGTGGAAAAAACACCCTGCTTTAGGTGGATTTTACTCAAAGCATGTTTTGTTTTAAATCTGAATTTGTTGTACTTCACTCTTGCTGTACACTGTGTATGGATTCTTGAAATACCTGGATTCTCAGTTCTTCCTTGAGTATATCAGTCTTAAAGCTCTGAGATCACCAAGTTGTGGTCATGGTCTTAGTACTCATGAAAATTCTTAGTAAGTAGTCCACGGCCCAAAGAAGTTTGTGTTGGTGCTTAATAGCAATTTTTCCTTACTTCCTCAAATTTAGTGTTTTTCTTCTATGAACATACTAAGATATTTCATGGGTGTTTTATTATTTATTATCTGCTATTTCCTTTCTTCTTTTTGGTTTTATGCCTACTCAAGTGCACTGAAGCAGTGAGATGCCACTGGGATTGCATGTGTACCTAAGATAAACAAAGTCACATTTGTTCCTTCAGTTTCTATCAGAAAATGCAATTTAGTTTAGGTATTCCTGAATATAATATTGCACACGTTCTTTGAGAATGCTAGGCAGTGTCAGATGTGGACTTTCTTTAATCAGATCCTGTGTATGGTTTATTAAATTGTTAAAGGTCATATGCTCAGGTGAATAAAAAGGCAGTTGGTATTTTGAAAGTAATTATTGTCACATCCTGCAATTGCAAGTGATATAGGGAATGGTTAAAACAAATGTTTGCATTACCTGTTGACCATGATAAAATACAGCTAAAAGGAACATTGCCATCAGTAGTAGAGATGCTTCCTTTGTACCCAGGAAGTCTGTGCTGGAAAAAAAATCCAAAGTAAAAAACAATTATTGATTTGTTTGTGTTGTAATTGTTACGAAGTTTCGTTGCATAAAGAACCCCGGTAGTCTTTGGTTTTCTTTAAAAACTCCCTGTATTTGAAAATTTAACTTAACAATAATTGAAGAGAACAGGAGTGTAATTAGAGTGTTCCCTGTTGGCAGAAAAAATTAATTATCTAAATTGTACTTTACTGTAGGTGGGCAGAGGGTGATGACCATTCTTTCTCATATGTGGCATACAATCTGTGAGTCAATAATTCTCTTTTCATGGGAGCTTGGTAAACAGCCATGAACACTGCGGCCCCTGAGGAGTGCAGGGAGTGGGATCTACATGATGTAAGGTTGAGGCTGGAGCTAGGAAAGTGAAACTTCCAAATTGTCCAAGTAGAAGCCCAGTAAATGGGCCTATAGATAAAAGATGGACCCCAAGATAGAGGCAGGGTCTTTCACCTGGGCCAAGGCAGCCCAAGACATATAGAGCCCACAAAATAGAGCCCAGAGAGTGCTGATCAATGGCACAGAGTCCATCTGGAGACCTGTGACTAGTGGAGTCCCCCCTGGACTGGTGCTGGATCCAGTCCTGTTCAACATCTTTATCAATGACCTTGATGATGGGACAGAATGTCTTCTCAGCAATTTTCTGATGACACAAAGATGGGAGGAGTGGCTGGTACCCCAGAAGGCTGTGCTACCATGCAGAGAGACCTACACAGGCTGGAGAGTTGGGCAGGGAAAAACTTAATGAAATACAACAAGGGCAAGTGTAGAGTCTTACATCTGGGTTGGAACAACCCCAGATACCAGTACAGGTTGGAGACTGAAGTCTTGGAGGGCAATGAAGAGGAAAGGGAACTGGGGGTGGTGGTGGAGGGGAGGATGACCATGAGCCAGCAATGTGCCCTTGTGGCCAGGAAGGCCAATGGCATCCTGGGGTGCATTAGAAGGGGGAGGTTAGTAGGTTGAGAGAGGTTCTCCTCCCCCTCTACTCTTCCCTGGTGAGGCCACATCTGAAATATTGTGTCCAGTCCTGGGCCCTTCAGTTCAAGAAGGACTGAGAACTGCTTGAGAGAGTCCAGCTAAGAGCTACCAAGATGATGAAGGGAGTGGAACATCTCCCTTATGAGAAAAGGCTGAAGGAGCTGGGGCTCTTCAGCTTGGAAGAGAGTGAGGGGTGACCTCATCAATGTCTATAAATATGTAAAGGGAGAGAGCCAGGGGGATGGTGCCAGGCTTTTCTCAATTATGCCCAATGATTGAAAAGAGGCAATGGATATAAACTTGAGCATAGAAGGTTCCATATAACCACAAGGAAAAATCTTTTTACTGTGAGGGTGACAAAGCAATGGAACAGGCTGCCCAGGGAGGTTGTGGAGTCTCCATCTCCAGAGACATTTAAAACCCCCTGAATGCATTCATACATGACCTCCTGTAGGTGACTCTGCACTGACAGGGGGTATTGGACTCAATCATCTTTTGAGGTCCTTTCCAACGCCTAAGTTTCTGTGATTCTTTGTGACATGAATGCAGGCTGGGGGAGGACACATTGGAGAGCAGCAATGTACTAGTGGAGCAGAAGCTGGACATGAGCCACCAATGTGCAATTGCAGCCCAGAAGGACAACCATATCCCGGGCTGCATCAAAAGAACTGTAGCCAGCAGATCGAGAGGTGATTCTGCCCCTCCACTCTGGACTGGTGAGACCTCACCTGGAATACTCTGGAGTCCCCAACACAAGAAGGATGTGGACCTGTTGGAGCATGCCATGAAAATGATCGGGGGGCTGGAGCCCCTCTCCTATGAAGATAGGCTGAAGGAGTTCAGGCTGTTCACCCTGAAGAAGAGAAGGCTCCAGGGGGACCTGATAGTGGCCATACAATACCTGATAGGGGCCTACAGGAAAGCTGGGAAGGAACTTTTTACAAGGGCTTGTAGTGAGAGGACAAGGTTTTAAACTGGAAGAGGAGAGATTTAGTTAGAGATTAGAAGGAAATCCTTCAGTGTGAGGGTGGTGAGATACTGGAACAGGTTATACAGGGAAATTGTGGAAGCCCCATCCTTGGATGCATTTGAGGCCAGGATGGATGGGGCTCTGAGCCACCTGATCTAGTGGAAGGTGTCCCTGCCCACGGGGGGCGGGGGGGTGGAACTAGATGATATTTAAGGTCCTTTCCAACTCTAGCCATTCTATGATTCTATGTTATCTTTCACAGCTACATGTTATGGTTTGAAATGTATGCAGTGAAAACCCTGCCCCTAAAAAATAAATTGGTCACTCCTGTTTTCTTCAATTGAGGTGAGTTTCACTCTGTATCTCTGGTGTTTTCAAAAGCAGAAGCAACCAATGTATATGGACATTAATCTTATTTTTAGCAACATGGATAGACCATGAGAGATATAAGAGATAAACTATGCTCAGTATTTAAATGTCCTCATGAAATGAGCATTTTAATAAAAAGACCTGAGATAGAATCATCTTATAAATCTTTTTGGATTATTCATTGCACCTTGCAGCCATCATTCCATACTTAACAGTGGTGCTGTCCAGTGCACACATACTCTGGCAAGACTTGATCCATTACTTTACTGAAAGCAGTTCCTAAAGGGAGCTCTAAACACTTACTCTCCATTGTGGTTAAAGTTGTCATATTGCAGAAAAAGGGAAGCATAAATGGTCTCAGTCAGCAGAGAATAGATCGCAATCATGATGAGAAGTACTGCCAGCTTCAGAACAGAGTTGAGACGGAGAAAGACTGCACAAGTCACCATTGCCAGCACACCAGTGAAGACAAAATACTGAACAGAAAACAGCAGTGGTTACTTTTGGCAACCAGTGATTACATATTCACTCCATAAATATCCACATAAATGATCAAGTGATCAGAAGTATAAGAAATACTGCGCTGAATTTCACTTCTCACTTCCCTTTCCCATCATACAGCTTTAGGAGAGATAGTATGCAGTTTTCTGAGTACAGATTTTCTTTAGTATTGTTCCTCTACAGAAAAGTTTACAGCCCTGCAGTATATGGCATACTGCTGGCAGTACAACAACACTGCCATAGGACTTTCTAAGTAACATACTTTTTTTATCTGCACATGACCAACACATTCATTTTGTTGCCTGCTTGCTCATCACTGTGAGGATTATTTTTTGCTCCTAATGCAACTTTAAAATGACTACAGCAGTATGTCTGCTGGTTTTGCTATGTACGTATTAATTTCCATTAGATTCACATGAATTAAGTCCTGTGTTTTATTGCAGTGGGTTCATTGATTTGTTGCTGAATGTGTTGCCAGCATAATGGCTGTGTATGAAGTTCAAAGGTTGAAACTTGGCTGTAAGGCCCCATCTAGACCATAAGATTAATTCCTTCTCTGCCCCGCCTCTGCTTTTTCAATCAGGATATGGAGAGATGGAAAGGATCAGCTTCACAGCATTGTTGAGGCACCTGACTCCAGCACCAGGACACAGAACACTGGTTCTAGGTAGTGGTTGCCATGTACTCTTTGTGGAGCTGTGTCTCAAATTCAAAAGTTCCCTCTGAAATACCTCAGGATAAGAACAGATGTCTGTAAAAGACGCAGATGAATTAAACGTCTGGTTCTTCAGGACCACTGGTTTGTCAAAATCACACCACAGCTGTGAAGGAAAAAAAAAAAAAAGAAAGGTCAGGGCTATTTAATTCAGGGTTATATTGTACACTGGTGAATAAGAGCTTGTGTGGCTGGCTGGGTTCAGGGATGGAGGTGGCTGACCTGCTGCTGTCTATGCAAGCTCCCAGACTGGCATCAGTGACCAAATGGACAGTGGGAAGACATACTGAAGAGATAAAATAGAAAGGGGGAGCTATTCATACTACATTCAGTATCTGAGTAGCATTCCTATGTTCTCTTATTGCCAAAGGTGAAAGATTAACTCCTCCAGGAGTGTCAGAGGACTGCTTTATATATATATATAAACATTATATACTTTTATATAGAGAAAAATACTACATCGGAAGCACAAAGATTGCATGTGTGCACTTGTCCACAAGCATTTTTTTTCCTGCTATATTGCTATGGTCAGTGTTATTCTAGATAACACTAAAACAAAAAATAACCAAACACTAGACAAAATTCCATGGCATCATGCAGAACTGGCTTGTATCAAAGTATGGTATGGGCCCAGAAATGCAAATGTGATCTCTAGAATAGAAGGGAATGAAAATTCATTCATGATACAATGGTTTTGAGAACGTAATACTGTCTTTTACTCTTATGACCTGCATTCATGTTAATGGTATTTCAAACCAACTGTATTACATATAAACAAAACGGCAGTGTTGAGCTGCAATATATCACGGTCTTAGAACACAGGAAAAAAATCATTAATGTTTCCATGATTTAACAGTTAAAGCAGATGGAGTCTCATGTTACATTTATTAATCCAATCTGGATGTTTATACTAGTTCGTTCCATCAGCCTGGTAAGTACAAGCTATTTCTCTCGTCTTTCTTTCCAACAGATTTAGAGTTTTTAATGAGGTCCTATGTCTTATAATTAAATTCTAACGAATTTTGAACTCAAAACTCTTGTTTTTTCTTTCAGCAACTGAATCAGGTTTGCAATGCAGCAGCATTTTTTTAGATTGTCTGTGCAGTCCTCAGTGACAACAGGTAGTTATCAGTTTCTTTTTCCAGTTTATGTGAATGTTGTGATTTTCTGCAGAGGCTGGGACTCGGTGATTCAATTCATTGCCATTCTAAATATATGATAATAAATATAACTTTATAGCTTTTTGAAAACCACTAGTATGACAGTAAAAAGAATTATATTTCTTTTGACTGTTTTTGGTTTATCCGAACCAAAATTTTTAGTGGAAAAAAATCTTAAGAAATAATCCACAAGTTGCGTTATTAGCACATAGAAAGCAAATTGGCTATGGATAGACCTTTGGAGGTCATCTTGTTTCCAGAGCAATATTAATTCTACTAAAATCTTTCCTGGCAGATATTTTTCAAACTTGATTTGTAAAACTCTAAATTTTTCAACACTCATTAGAGACCTATACCATAATCATAGATTCATAGAATGGTTAAGGTTAGAAGGGACCTTAAAGATCATCTAGTTTCACACCCCTCTGTATGGGCAGGGACACCTCCCACTGGAAAAGGTTGCTCAAGACCCCTGTCCTTGAACATTTACAGGGAGGGGGCAGCCACAACTTCCCTGGGCAACCTGTGCCAGTGTCTCATCACCCTCACAGGAAAGAATTTCTTCCTAATATCTAATGTAAATATATCGTCTTTCAGATTAAAGCTATTACCCCTCATTCTATCACTACATGCCCTTGTAAAAAGTCCCTCCCACAGCTTTTCTCTATCCCTCTGAGGAACTGGAAGGCCACTATAGGTTCTCCCCAGATTCTTCTCTTCTCCAGGCTGAACAACCCCAGCTCTCTCAGCCTGTTTTCATAGGAGAGGTGCTCCAGACCTCTGATCATCTTCATGGCCCTCCTCTGGACTTGGTCCAAGATGTGTTGCTGTCCTTATCTTCAGGAAGTTTTCAGCCCTATTTAACTTCCTGGATTAAACTTTACTGTATTTGTATCTTCTATATAAGGATAGCAACTAGTTGCAACATTCTTCTTCCTCTAACTCTTCTATCAGTGACTGCATGGTATCACTAAAAAACCCAAGGGAGATGTGGAGTTGCAGCATATTGACAATCTGAATTAAAAAATAGAAGAATGACAGAAATAGAATGTAATAAAATCTCATAGCTGTTAGCAGAAGATAAGGCAAAGCCTTGTATTATCAGACTTCATCATACTTATTGCAATAACAAAAACAACAACAATAATAATAATAAATTATATAGGATAATTATTCTTCCTGTTATGTTACAGTTGCTGTTGCTATTACTGTCACTACATGATTTCTTGGTCTCATCTAGAAGGAAAGAAACACTTCTAAAGAATAAAGTTTAGATGAAAATGCACTGCCACATCCACAGCCAAAAAGTGCCCTATGACAGGAAAGAGTGATGAAAATGCTAGTTTTAATCTATCTGTCTATTCTTGGCTCAGGCTTCCGCACCTGCCAGGTTGTCTGGCATGATAATCTCCCTAATTTATACAAATGTCTCTCAGATTTCGGAAGATATCCAGATAATTAAAGCTCTGTTGCATTTGTATTTATTTTACATGTCTAGCAAAGACCCTGCTTCTTTACCATGTGATGTTGTACAGAGCCAGGCCCACAGTATTTAATTACCAATATTTTTATCTAACCACAGATGTTAAGCAAAAGTTGTTACATTCATTTCCTCACTCATATATATTAGATAGATGGTATAGATATACTGATGACACAGTTACATGATATATATCAGTATATATCAGATACACTGATAACTCTGCTCTAGACTCATCATACTTTAGGATCTTTGTGGAGATGTGCATATTAGGAGCCCAATCAGACTGAAAATCCCTGTGTGGGCAGTACAGAAAATAAAACCTCTTTAATGGGACCAGTATGATCAGAAGAAATCTTAGGGGAAGCATATTTTTTCTGTACTGACTCTAAGAAAATCTGAGCGTGACTATGTCCATAGTTTGGTACTTCAGCTGAGGGGAATCCAGGCCAAAGGGATTTATCAAACCACTACATAAGCAAGGAAAAGCATGTTTAGAATTTAAGTTTTTCAGTTTCTTTTTACAGGCTGAGGTTACTGGCTCAGCTTGACCTGCTTAGTCTTTTCTTTGAAGGTGTTTTCCAGGTTTGTGGGCACTTCTCATTTTTCCAGTAATATTATTAATGGGATATCTGTGAGATGAATAATTTCTATAAGCATTACTTGGATTAACAGTCTTCAAGAAAGTATATTGGCATGTCAGAAAATTACAAATGTTCCTTTAAGTGTAGATATATTGAACAGACAGTTACAAAAGCATTTTAAAAATAGATGATACTCATGAGGGAAAAATAATTAGATATTTGAGAAATACATAGTTTAAACAACATTCTGAATTTCCTAAAGCTGTGGCACTTTTATATTTAAAGCACATCTGGATTATAAACACATTAGTTAGTAAATCCTGTAGCAAGCTTAATAATTCATAAATCATCTTTTCCTGTACAATACTCCCTATAAGCTTACAATATTGATGATGGCTCCAAGAAAATTTATCAGAATGGATGCAAATATAATGACATTCCTGGCCAGGTAGGTCTCATTAATCCAGCAGCAAGTTTTCCGGAGCATTAAGGGTAAACATTTGTAATCCTCTGCTGTAGTAATTAGCACAAGAGCGGAGTGCAGCATAATCAGAATAGAAAACTGGATGACCATTGGTATCACCCTGGGATGAAGAAAAAAAGAGAACCCAGAATTAAATTCCAACACCATACCACTGCTAATAAACATAAACAGTAAACAATTAAGACCAGGAAAAATCAGTTGTCATAAATCTGAGAAATCATAAATCTGTCTCTTAAGTTTCTTTCAGAGTAAATATATTTAGCCTGTAGGATCCTGATGCCTCTTATGCATGAGCTGGTTCCTATCCTTGCAGACTAGTTTGGAGGAAGTTGAGGAAAGTGTTATTTTGTACACAGCACAACACAGGTGTCTTGAACTCATTATACTGAGGGTTAAAGACTCTAAAGTAAAAAAGGTAATGCAGTTTGCATTCTGATATGTCAGCGTATAATAATTGCAGAAACATAAGATTCCCCTCATTTTATTTAATAGTGAGCAAATTGTACCTGAGAATTTAATTGGTTTCTAAAAAAGCAAAATAACTAATCTACTGTTTTCATGGAAGACCTTTGAAATATAAAGCAGACAAAAAGCTGTCCTATGATCCAAACATATCTGGCATACCCTTTAAATATTGTTCTTGCAAATGGGAGCCTTAATCAAGGTTTTTAATTGTGTATACAGAATAGACACTTCAGCTCCTTTGAATAAACTTAAATGCCATAATTTCTTCTAGTCAAATTTTCATTACATTTTTTTTCTAAATTTTCTCATTTTTCTTGTTTAAATCTGAGACATGAAGTCAGTCAAGCAGCCGGCATTCTCAGGAATTGCAGTAAATTATTTTATTTTGTTGAGAAGAAAGTACTCAGCACTTCACATCAAGAATTTGGCCTCATTTGTGAGTCATTTTCCTTCTGTGTCTCTTTTCCCAAAGATCAAACCGATGCACATTAGGAGTAACTCCAACGCTCTTGCAAACCTCTCCCCTCTTCACTCTGCTTTCCCATTCCCTTTTTATTATCAGGAAAATGATCAAACTTCATTATTTGAATTAATTGTAATGTCTAATAACCTAGCTGTATCATTGCCATTACATTGCAATGATCTAATCATAATGTCTCTCCAAAAAAAAAACCACTTTTCAAAGTGGACTATCAGGGTGCTCCGAGGAGACTTCTGCACTTCCAGGTGCTGCATGTTGTTAGCCTGTGCTCTGCTTATTAAGATTTCTGTAAATGTATGCTTGTCTTATTGAAAACATGAAGTTTCAAATTTTGTTACACATCACCTATCTCTTTGCTTAGGGTGCTATTTCTATAGTTGTGCCCTATGGCAAGACAAATGTAAGGGTGTAAAGTGGAAACTGAATTGAAAATTACATGACTCTTCTGTCCACATTTTGCAGTTGGTAAGCCATATGCACTCCTGGAATCTGAATGTATTATAAGTCAACCTACATGAAATTCTCCTCAGTTTCAGCCTACTAACATTTGGCTTTAGAAGAGCGAAGTCTAAATTCATACAGATCTGAGTTCAGATCTGTAGTTTAAGCCTATTAACTTTAAAAGTTTTGCCATAAGTTAACAGTTATGTAATGAACAGGAAGAAGTTGTAATCAACTGAGATAATGGCAGGAGAGGACACATGGACAGAGAAGGTCAAGCTTGAGAATCAGTCTGTTCAAAAGGAAATCTGTTTCTCTGCAAAGCAGGAGACATAAATCAGAGTATATGTAGAGAAATACTGCTTGTGTTGAGGGAATCTTCCACTTGGGTCTGTGTTTTCCTCCAACAACCTTTGTGAGTTTTGTGCATGACTTGAATGCAGGACACAGTGGACTTTCCCAAAAAAAGTCCCATCCCCTCCAGAAACCTCATTCAGAAGAAAAACTTGCTTTTGAAGGAAGAAACAATGTAGTCAGTAAAACCAAACTGTGTTATGAAGGGAAGAGTGAAATGTGAGGAAACAAAGACTGAAGCCACAGATCTCATGCTGTGCAACTGAATGTTTTGTGGGAAGAGTCTCAGGACTTGCTGAAAGTCCCAAGGCTGCCAAGTAGAGAGTCAATGCAGTGATGCCTTGAGAGCAGCTTCTATCTCTGGAAATACACAGAAAGCCAAGGGAGAAACAGTCAGTAAAGCCAGGGAAAATCTGAACAATATGCTCATATAGAACTTGTCAGGAGGGTTCAATCAAGACAGCTGTGCAGTTTAGGATATGATTCATCTCACTGCACAGCAGTCTCTTACATTTATTGAGGTGGAAGGCACCTTGAGATCCAGACTGACGTGTACTTTAGTGGTTGTTCTGTGAAACTGGGATATAGACACCAACAGATAGTGATATGAGATTAATTCCTTCAGTTTCCTACAGAAATTTCATTCTTCTGCAATAGCTTCTTGATTTCCAAACACAAGTGACTGAGATCCTCTTTGGAACTACCAGTTTCTATCTATATCCCAGAAATATACAGACAGCCTATCTACACAGATTTAGCCTACCATCTCCTGAAAGCCTACCAGTTAAGGCTTTCAGAAAGATTAGGTCAGCCTTCAAGAGATCAGACCTGAGGATACTAAACATGAGTTCTTATTTTGGACTACCAAACTCTACATGTCACACCTAGTGCTATTGAATTAAGGTACTATAAAGAGAGCATGTAGGGACCTAAGTCTGGAATAACAATTCAAAATGCAGCATAGCTCACTTAAGTGACTGAGAAACCATGGCCTTGCATGTGTTATCATAAATACATAGGCAAAAAAATTCTTTCAGTGTAGCTGTTCAGTTGAACTTTGATGTGTTTGTCTCTTGTTTAAGCCCACTTGAGAAAAAAACCAAAAAAACAAAAGTGAAGTCTGCTCAAGTCTGACCTCACAGAGGATCAGTCCAGTGTTTGCACTAAGATTTTGCTGGCAGTATGCTGATAGGATCAGATACATTAGAAGACACAGCCAAGGAACATGGCTACGGAACACAGCCATAGAACAAACAGTGATAATACTCTACTCTTCAAGAACTTCTCCCAGAATGAAAGCATCTGAGTTGGATTTCATCTTCATTAAAGAAGATATTCAATATGTAAAGCTTTTCTTTCTAAGGTTTCTCTTACTGTCTAAATCACATGAAGTTTGAAATGGAATTTTACCTTCCTCCTTCTTTATGAAGAGTCAGAAGCCAAGATTTGAGCTGGAAAGAAACACTTACAAAAAGCTGCAGATGTTTAAATGAACAGCAATTTGAAATCTGTTTTTCTCCCCTCACAAGGATAACCAACTGAAGAACTGATAGAAATAAAAGTAGTTCAGTAGTCTACTCTAGTATGATGTATTGCCCATGTGACAATATAGAAGGTGGAAATGAACCAAACTACCCAGGCCTCAAGGATGGAGAAGATGAATCACTGCAATGTTGGCAATGTACCATAATAGCTTCATAGAGCATAATTACAGCAAAAATATAGCATTAATTTATGTCACTTAGAGTAACTTCCCAAACTCAATATTTCAAAGAATAAAAACTATTACAAAGATTTAAAATTCAGTGATGTGCTTGCCCTGTCAGGGAAAAGTATGAGTGGATCAAATATTTATCCTGTGAGAGACATATAAACTGAGATAAAATTCTGAAACTCTCATACACAGTAGGTTCAATAGCAGAAAGAATATTCCATTCTTTAACACACAGGCAGCCTATCTGGGAAACTCCTTGAAGATCCTTAATAAGATATGTTTTAGAATGATTTAAGTAATGCTTGCTTTCACCAAATTTCCAGAAATCACCAAAAGCCTAAGCTTAGAAAAAAACTCAGTTCTGTACTTAAGCAAACACAAAATTCCATCCTTGTTTTACAGAGCTCAAAAAAATTAATGGAAAGACACATATATGCTGTTAGGAAATGGGTAAGTTCCCATGAGGAGTGTGAACAATAGTTTGAAATGCTGTTCATGCTCTTCCACTGTGGTGGTTTACTTCTCTTATGTCTACTAGAGGCAGTTGTCTCCAACAACACTCTCTGAATCCAAATTCTGACTAACATTGTGACAGTTTGTCCATGGGCTTATACCTCAAATTGTTTTCAGAACTGGAGCTTACAAAATTTGAACATCCATATGATTTCCCCATTCAATAGGTTTAAGCACATTGAAATCATCTCACACAAACCCCCTAATATGTTATTCTAGGGTTGCTCATCTCTTGAGCTCTGCTTTTTTATAAGACTGAAACACATTTTTGAAGCAGAGTATCAGAACTGGAAAAATGAACACCAAAATTTGCCCTCTTAAATCTCAACAGTGATTTTCAGCTGCTGAAAGAACATAAGAACCGCCTTAGAGCAACCATGTGGCTTCAAATATCTCACAAAAGGGATGGTAGTAAATATCTAGTCCCTAAACATCTTCCCAGGTTTCAGAAATCAACCTTTAAGGACATTCTTGAGGCCAAGGTTCTATACTTTTATTAGAAACTTCTGCTGATCTCATCTTGTCGGAGTTTTTCTAATCTGCACTTGAAACTGTATTTACATCTTCTTTAACATTCACTGACAAAAAGGTCCAAAAAGCACTGCTGAAGTGCAGAGAAAAACACAAGACTGCTGTGCAAGATGGGAAACAGGCAATTAGACAGCTGCAGGCCATGTGGTTGGTTACGTGACCTCTTCTCTCCTAATTCCAATGGCACTAGACACCCTCATGAGAATTAACAGAGATTAATCTGCTGACAAAAAAAATGTCATAGGTTTTTGCTGGTATAGCAGTGATTGATATAGCAGAACAAGTCTGTTTAGAAAACAGGTTTCATTAATAAGATCCATAAATCTTCTTGTACATACAGAGAAAAAAAAAAACAACAAGCAACCAACCAACCAAAAGCAGCAACCAGAAGTGAAGAATTTTGTACCTGTATGAGTAGAAGAACTTAAAAAGAACTAACAGACTTACTAGTATTAGAGTAATATATGAAATAAGGAGCAGCAGCAGATCAGGAACCATTCTGGGTACTTTACAAGATGATAACTACAAAATACATGGAACATCAGTGCTGCAGTGCTGTTACCTGTGTGCATCTAAGCACCATTTTGGTATTCTTAGACATAAGCAAGGTGAGCAGGTCTGTAACACAAGACATGTCTTATGACTACTACAAATACACTACTTTCAAGGTTTTTCTACAGATATTTGTAAGTTAAGGCAACTTGAGAGTTAGAATCCAACTAAGAATTGTGTTCATCTGGGAATTTTTATTTTAGTACTCACTCTGCCAAAGACCAAACGAGAACACAGGCATGTTTTAATGGCAGTCATGTTCTGCTGACTCTGCTGTGATAGTAGAAAACTGACCTTAGTCCTTGTACACACTCTTGTGTCTCACTATTAGATAATAGAAGAAAATTCAAGTTGATGGGTTTGACCGCATGAAACATAGACACAAAGGGCTCATCTACGCCACACTTTCATCACTTTGATAGGAAGCTTTTTCTTGGTCAGCTCCAGACAAAAGCAAAAGTGAGAAAAGATCTACCGGATCACCTCCTTGCTTAATGGCACAAGATTGCTTTCCCCAGCTGAGTAAAATGTATCATCAGCAACAAAACACAAGAGTACACTTTTCTTATATATCATGTAAGAAACAAAACTAAAATAATCACTGATTCCCAAGGTGACCACCAGTCACTTAGGAAAGAGTCTCAATGCTGTTTTATTCCAACACTGGAAGCAGCAGGCCATATCGTGTCAATCTTTCACAACCTTAAGTTCCCACTTATCTCAGTAGGGGTTCTGCTTAAAAACATAACAACATGTCAGGAGATGTTGCTGCCTCACATGAAAACATGAAGCTGCAGCTAATGTGATATAACAGTAATTGATGTTGAGAAAAAAAGTATAAAAAAAAATATTTCTAAACACTTCTGGGGAACAAGCATATTTTATTGGTTCATTCCATGTCAATTTTAGAAATGTTACCCTGATGTTTCCCCAAAAGTACTTTCAGACAGAGAGAGAGAGATATTTCTGTATTTACCTGGAAGAAGGAAGTAAGCTTTGGATAGCCGTGATGAATACAAGAACAATAAATGCACACACCAAGTTTGATTTGAAGACTTCATCCCGCATTTGAGAATACTAGAATAAGGAAAAAAAAACAGAAGAGTAAATTAGCTGTTAACCCATGCAGTAGTTTCATAAGGACTAATGCATATAGAAGACCAGCGAAATTAGCAGGAGGAGTGCTTAAATCAATAAACCTGAATTTGTTTTTAAAATTAAAAAAAAAACAAAAAGATCATTAAAGATGGTAAAATACTTTATCCAAGAGAGCAAAACTCAGTAATCTGCAATAAAATGTTGTTTTCATTTGTTGTTGGAAATCAGCTGTGACTGCATGCATGATGTCATGGAGGTCTCTCCATAGCCATCAAATTGTGGCCACCCTTTTTTCTTTACTTTTTTTTTTTTTTTTTTTTTTTTTTTTTTAAGAAAAGTACATACTATGGGACATTCTGACTATTTAGGATTAGGGTCATGATTCTGTATCTTATGTATGGATGAGACAGTGCAGAAACTTGGTAATCTAGGAATTTTCCAAGGGAAAAATAAAGGTATTATTATGAAAAGGACCATCTGAGGTGCATTATTATAATGATTTCTTGCAAAATTAATTTTCTTCAGCCATCAGTCTACTGAAGATATTAACAGGTTCCTCTTTTATGGCTTTTACCAAGAAAAAGAGCAACAGATACATGGGTGAATCACAGAGGATCAAAGTGGGAAGGTTACTCAAGTTCTCATCTGAGTAACCTCAGTAATTTCTCACTTAAGAGTTCAGTCAAACTTCAATTGTTTACAGCAGATGGAGACTGGCACCTAGACATAGATTTGTAAATCTCTTTATCCTATACTGATGCCTCTAAATTTTCTTCACCTAATTAAAAACCCCATGGATGACGGCTCTGCTCATATTTCCTCATCAGAACAATAACTCCATTTTATTCAATCTCTTGCAGTTTTGAAGGAGCTCAGAGTTACATGTGCAGAAATAAAGGCAACTAGAGTCACAGATATCAGATACCAGTACCTTTCTCCAGCAATTTAGAAATTAAGCATACTGCAGTTATAAATGCATAGGGAGCACTATAATTCAGAAAAATTAAAATCAAGTAAGAAATAGATCAGTAATATACATTGAGAGAGTTCACCCATCAGCTGTGTAGGAAAATAGAACTGCATCAATGGAGCAGGGTTGGTTTGTGGGTTTTTTTTTGTTTCAGCGCAAAAAGAACTGAAGTGGAAAAGAAAGGTACTTTCCTTAAAATATAACATGAAATCCCACAACTGCTCCTTAGGGAAATTATAGGAAACTAATTGAATGAACATCAAACATGGAAATGCCTGCTGTGTCAAGCCTTGTGTCTACAGGATGAATGCTGTGGTCTAATCAGTAACCATGGTGCAATGGGAAATTGTTAGCATCTCAGAGGCAGAACAAACACCAGTGATAAACATAGCACTTCACAGTAATCTACTCCTTAATGATTTTGAGAAGTAATTGAAGAACAGACTAAGTCTCCAGACACTTCCACAAGTATGAGGAATCATACAGCCAACTAGAGTCGTGTGGATTGGTAGGAAGACTCATGATGTGACTTGCTCTGCTGTGAAAACCTCATCTGCAACATCCCACAGAACTACCTGCATTGGTATGAATTGTTTTTGGCACAGCAAAGGTTCCCTCTGCTTCCCACAGGGCTGAAGCCACTTGCCTGAGCTGGTGAGGGGACATTGTTACCTACTGCCTAGCCCAGTCAGATACCTGAAACTCTGCTACTGTGAGAAAGGCCATGTGTCCTCTGCTAACTAATGTGGCTTATTCCCCATCTCTTCTCTTTTTTTCCTGGAGATATTTGAAACAGTGTTTGTGCACTGAGGAGGAATGTTTTTGTTATTCTCACTGTTGCTTTTTGACTCAGATAGTACCTTATGGATGAAAAGGAAGACCTTGCTTGTTGCTTGTTGTTTGTTTGTTTTTTTATTTATTATAGTTCACTGGGTTTTGTGCCATAGTGGAAAAGATTCTGCAGTACAGGGGAGTGACAGAAGAAAATGTATGAGGAAGTCAAAGGGAGAAGAGATGGATGAATTCCTGAGAAGACCAAAGGGAAGGCACAGATCCAGTTATTGACCAATGACAGAAAAGATTTGAAAAATGCCCGGAGCTAGCTCACTGTTTCTTGAAGGTCTTCTTGCCACTGAGTTTCTGGGCTGAAGGAAAGAGGTGAGGCCCATATCTGCAACAATATAGCACTCAGGAAAGCAAAATTCTTTTCCTACTAATTTTATTTCTATTTATTTCTTGTTAGAAATTCTGAAACAGAGAAACTCAGATATTTAGACCTAATATTTGAACTGAGGGAACCCATGCTGTGAAATTCCAAGCCCTTTTGATATTTCCAGTTTGCTCACCTCACAGAAAATATGCAGACACTTCACCTCTAAGCCCAGACAGACTTATGATCCCAATACAAATGCATGAAGACTTAGGGTACCTTTATACAAAGCTTTATATTGGGAACTTTCTTTAACAAAAACCCTACCAGCATGTAAAATTCTCTGCCTTGTTACTGTGCTTTATCCTGTGTGAAAGTACATGTTATTTATATTTCCAAGTCATTGCCGTCAGAGCATCATGATGTATTTTTTAATTATTTGAAATAATCTAAAGCAGCATCAGATTTCTTTCTGAACCATTACATTTGGAAACGCTTAGTGTATTTTCATGCTACCACTAGAAGTATTCTCCTCTGATGAGTCTTCTGTTCTATCCTATTTATGAAAACAATCTCTAGCAAAACTGAGAGTGAATTAGTCTATAAATGAGATAGCAAGAGTTAATGAGTGAACTACAGATTAGTAATGACTACTCCATTTGGGTAAAGAATCTATAAAATATAGTGGCTGGGGATCCTACACAAATCTGAAAAATTAAGTATCAAACAGTTCTTGTGGACATACACATGCTGCCTCAAGGAGAGAAACCACTCACTAGTGCAACTGTTACTGTTTGCTATGAAAACTACATTTATTCTAGCATGAAGAAATAGAGCAACGAGAAGAGGGGAGTGGAAAGATGTACCAGTGGCTTAAACTGGTGTGATATACTAGTGATTTAAGCCATTATAAACCAGGAACAGTGCTAGCTCCCAAGGTAGTATTGGGAATGCTGAGGCCAGAAATTATACATATATATATTTTTTTTACATCCGGAAACCTTAAAAGAAGCTAAACAGCACTTCCATTGTCAGTACAAATCTTCCATCTGCAATTATTTCACAGTGAAACCCCCCTGAAATACTATAGAGTGCTTAAACAGAAGTCCAGCATGACATTTCAAATCTGTTCAAGCCACCCCAAAAGATTTATGATCCTACTGCATAATAGTTCTGTTACTAATGTTGGAAGCAGAAATATAGTTTATGGTTCATAGAGTTACTCACTTCTCTGTGGTTTGAGGTACACAAGATTAACACAGTTCTATCTGAGCAAGATTACCATAACACTTCTTGATTAGGATCTCAGCTATGGGTACTGGTTGCTCTACCTGCTGAGTACCTGGAAAGTCTGGGAAAAGAATTTCTTGCAGACATAAATACGAGAAATATTAGGTAGATGCCAGCATTGCCTAAAAGTGTGATGCCTAAATGTGCAAGATTTTACATAGGAAGACCTACTTTAGTTCAGAGTTGCTCCTGACTTGAAGATGCCACAGGGCTGAAAAGAAGGCAGTAAATGATAGCAGGGTGAGATGGATGTCCCATAGACATCTCTGGGTACTTGTTTAGCTAAGTGGCAAGGAGCATCTCAAAATGCTGATGTAGAAGGTTATGTAAGCAGCTGCAAAATGTTAATGTCTGGAAAAAAACATTAATTCCAGACAGAAAGGTTAAAGTTGAGGAGATTAGAGTGCAAAGGCTGCTGAAATAGCTTTATGAGACTCTAATTTAAATCTGAGCTTGGTTTGTTTTGTTTCCTAAATGGGCAAGAAGAAACAGGAAAGTGATTGTGCTAAAAGTTAATGTGGAGGAAATAGTGATTTTCTGTAATCATGAATTATTTTTTCATAACTGCTTGGAGACTCCAGGTCAACACTAAGGCTATCAGGACAAACCTGTTACTACTGCATAGGCATATGAGGAGAGGAGGGCAATTTCCCACACTGTCCCATACAAATCATTGCCTCTACCTAATATGAAGAGGACAGTGGGATTCATCTTTCCTTAATCCACATCATCACTTTGCATCCTGCTGCATTCCCCATCCTTCTCTGAGCACACTCATGGAAGCCTGGGACCCTGAACACAAGCAAGGAAGTTGCTGGCCAGCAACTATCCAACTGTTTGAGGTGGATGAGCCAGAACAAGTAAAGCAGTGTTGGTATTTTTAAAAAATTTTACTTCTGTGCAATGATAAAAACCAACCCAATTTAGACGACAGAAAGGAGATTCCACCTAACTTCCTGAAAGGATTTTGTGTTTCTATTGCCTGTGCTTGCTGGCTGGGACTAACACCTAAAGAAATATTGAATGAAAGTACCACTTTCCAAACATTGGAAAGGTCATACTGAGAAGAATTTGTATCAAAACTTAAAAATTTTGATTTTAAATAGAGTTATTGTCATTCAGAAGTAATGAAACCCTTTATTAATATTTAAAATCTGACCTATGTAACGTGATGGAATAGAACATGGCTCTTTTTCCCCCCTTCCTCCTTAAATTACATTAAAACTAAATTCTACATTTTCCTACAGATTTTCTTTGTGGTTGCTAATTGTGAAATCTAAAATGACAAGGAAGTTTACATTCTAGATGTAGGATCTAGTTCTGGGCAGTGTCTCTTTATTCCAGCCCATGTTCAGGCCTTGTTTTTTTTTTATTAAAAAAATAATGTCAAGCTAGGTGAACCATTGACAAGTTTGCTCATTCAGAAAGTTGTTTGTGACCAGGCTGTCTAGTCTTCTACACAAAAAAATCTAATATATCATCACCCACCTTCTGGGATATATGCTGTTCTATCTAGAATTGGTTCTCTTTATCTTTTGACCTTGTTTCTTGAAAAGATTGAAGATTATTCATGAGTCTTGGGCCTCTACATGGTAATTCAGAGGATATCAGAAGTTTTTAATTTCCTATGGGATCCTGTCAGCTTTGCATGATGACTACCCGGAAAGAAATATTTTTGTATCTTGTCTTACAGCAGTAGTGGCTAATTCAGTTTTGGCAATTCTACCTTGTGTCTCAGTGTCCTAAATATCCTCACAGGGAAATGGAATATTTTTGTTTTCTTTTCTTTTAAATGAACCCTTTTTTTTTTTTTTCCCTTCAGGTATGCTTGTGAAGTAAAAGCTAAGTTATACTTCAAACATATTTTTATTTCTAGTGGTTCTCATTATGCTCCGACCACTAAGACAACCTGAGGACCAGTCTCCTATTAGTCAAATAAAGAAGTCTGTTTTCCACTAGAGGTTAAAATGATGATGTACAAGTGGGCCTCCATGCTTCAAACTCCCCATTAATTTTCTCTCTTTTCAGTCAAGCGCACATCCTATTGCAGACATTCTTTTGCTGCATTGTAATAGCACAGAAGACAATGAAATTCTTCGTGATTTGTGCAACCCCACCACATGTCATCAGCTTGCAATTGACTTATCTTTTGTAACTCACATCTAGATGTTGATTGAAATAGAAATTAGTGAGATCACATGGCTGTTGAGAAGCAGGATATATTAACAATATTTACCTCTTAGAAGCAGACATTAAAAATTATACTTAACACAAAGAGCTGACAAATTAATTTTGACTTGAAATAAACACAAAAGCCTAGATAACATCAAATGGATCCTAAGACTGAGTTAAAGAAACATACCTATACAAATATAGATATATATTTTGAAATGAAGTGTCAGTTCAACCACTATTTGTGCCAAAACAACACGTCATGTGATGGAAACCTGCTTGCACTTGAGCGCAAGTGGAACCCAGAAAATGGCTGTTGTTTTCAGAATCAGAGTTTTCTCAGTGCCATTTTCCAACAATGAAATGTGATCATTGCAGTGCTGTAAGACCTCCACCATGACACTGTCTATTATGATCTATAGCTCAGTACCAACTTCTGAAAACTGAAACAAAATGAAAAAGGAAAACAAAACCAGAAAACAGATAATGCAAGCTAGAACCTACAGCTTCTCTACTTCAGTGGACATTTATTACAGTTTGAGTTGTGAATAATCCAGCTACCAAGACTCAGCTACCTTATGCTCCAGGCTGGAGTCTTTAAACATCAGTGAAAAAGGCTTGATATGCTCTCTTCTCAATTTATCGCCACTCCGTAAGTCGATGGTGTGCTCTATTCTCTTGTTAATTTCCTCAGGCCCAGACTGGACATGCAAAGCTTGTGCAAGATGGTTTGGAAGCAGATTTATTGAATTTCTTGTTAGGGCAGCCAGAGTCTAGGGGAAAGCACATGCAAACAGAATAAACCTGCTGGTCCCCTTGGGTTAAAAATGCAATGTTTTAGATCATGTTGCATTGCAAACCATTACAGCATTCCATGCAATTCATTCGATGAAATCTATAGAAGTGTAAAATAATAAGTCTGTTCCACTAAACACATACAGTATATTAAGGGGAGCACTTTAATGTCCTCCTTTTTACAGTCTAAGAGGTTTCCTGTCACATTGAATACTGGGTCCAAAATTTCCAGATTCTGATAATTAAATATTAGAGCTTGCATGAGGGGAGTACACCACAGCAGGGTATCTAACTCAGTGGTTTGTTTAACAACTAAGAATGGAAGCTACAGAAAACAGATGTCACAAAATGATATTCTTGCTGATCTTAAAGTTACTGGATGTGTGTAGTTAAGGAACAGAACAGTTAGGCAGGAGTGAAGAAGGTGACATTTCTGATTACTTCAGCATGGGTTTTCAAACACTGTGTTCTTCTTCACTACTGGTTTATTTAATCCAGTCTATATTACAGTTAGGCTATATGATTTAATGTAACTGTAATTCAGATTATGATTTTAAATATTATCTCAAATGCATTATTCCTTTGGCACTTCATTGACTAATCAAAAGGAAAAAACCCAAACATTTGCACAGCTTTGCAAAGGAAAGCTAGCAGAGATAGTATAAAGGGTGCTTCATCTTCAGGAAAGGGGTAGAATTTCCTTTCACAAAAATAACCACTCAGTCCAGTTCCATGGTATCAATTCATGATGCAAACCACAATGAAGCATCACTGTCCCACTCAAACAGGAAAATAAAATAAACTACCTGTGATATTCCCAGGTGTTAAGAAATGTTGATGAATGGAAAGGGTATAAACCTTCATACATAACAGCATAAGACATTTCAAAATTATCAGGGAGAAGAAAAGTTTCTTTCTGCTTGAGAAAAGTTTTCCCATAGGTCCTTGCTGGAAAGATCTTCTGCTGTATCTCCTACTGGGTATTGCTGGAAGCAGAAGTCTGGGATGGATTATCACTAGATTTATCTCACAAGCCAGCTCTTTTGTATCATGGGATTATGTGCAGTGACTGATATAGGGAGAGAGGCTTCCCTTATTCATATTCAAGCTGTAGCCAGAAATTCTAATGAATCTTGGAGTGCACATTTGAAACATAGGAAGGGTATCTTATCATCAAACCCCAAATCACAAATTTCTTTTCAATCCTAAAGTAAAGTCCATGGACTCTGTAGTCACCGATAGTACCTTGTTTTCTCATATTCCATCTTTTAATGAGTAACACAAGAGCCCACAATATATGTAGAAAAGAATATCTATACTAAAATCTTCTCTCTATTTAAGGGAAAAGAAATCTTCCGGTTTGCTTTATTAGCAAAGAACTTCCTTAGAAAGGGTTTGGCAAACCATTTTACTCAAATCTCCCCATCTTCCATCTAGAAAATCAGTATCATCAACATCCAAAGGGAAAAAAATAATCACGGAAACTTTTGACATACTAAGATTTCAGATATGCCTGGATCCATATCTCAGTCTTGGATTTTAAGTGGAAACTCTAACATTAGAGTCAAATCCCAAGAAAACAATTCATTGAATCAACTGGATAAATACTATATTACTGAACACTAAGACACTAATTTAAATGTTCCTATCTTTTTTAAACTGAGATATGCAGAAAAGTCATTATCAGTTTGTGGAAGCTGAAAGCACACAAGTGGTTTTGAAGTCACCATTAATGGATGAGATTGTATCAGTTGTTGTGTGCCCTCTGAATTAATTCATATCCCTGTATCTCCTCTGGAAGTCCCTAATATTTTAGTTGGGCATTGTCTTTTGTTTTTTTATTACTATGAGGGTGACAAAGCACTGGAATAGGCTGCCCGGGCCTGTGGAGTCTCCTTCTCTGGAGATGTTCGAAACCCACCTGGATCCATTCCTATGTGACCTCCTGTAGGGGACCCTGCTCTGGCAGAGGGGTTGGATTTGATCATCTTTTGAGGTCCCTTCCAACCCCTAACTTCCCTTGATTTCTGTGATTCTGTTTTTAATGTACATTAGTAGAACAATCTCAATTAATCTTAATAGGTGGCTACATTTAGCTTTAAATTATCTTTTAAAATTTGATTAATATGAAGAATTGTCTTCTTGCTGAATGTATGAAGTGGTTTACAATTCATGGTAGTTGAACATGAGATAAATGTCACCACTATTCCAATAATATTGCTGCAAAAATGGATTCTGAAAGTGGGTTCATTTTCAGAGGATAACAAGGAAATTAATGTTTGAGTTTAGTGGAGTCTTTTCTCCTTCATACCCATATGCATACTTAAGAAAACTTCTTTCCTGTAATTAATAATAAAAATAATGAAAAATATCACACAAATTATTTTCCCAAGAATATATTCTAAACACATTGTGTCTCTGTATCGCCCTCTAAGACTGTGTTATGGCAGTGTAAAGAGTATTTTTTACCTTTCCTACATTTTTGTGAACAGCTGTATGGAAGACACAACTGTGACTTCTACAATGAGCTTTTGAACTTTTCAGATGCTGACAATAACCATTCATTGTACAGGAACACATACAAAGTTCTGTTAGGAAAAATCCTAGCCAGACTTCAGCTGAGACTGAAAGACAGGATGAATGAAAACAAATAATAAAACTCCAACTTTAGAGATAATCTATATATATTTTTAAAAGACAGCTTGGATTAGATTTTTAATCCTTCCTGCAAAATTTTAATGCAACAAGTTCTAGCACTCTGATCTCAATGAGAAGCATGATTTTTAAACAGTGTCAATTAGAAAATCTCTAGAAAGACTGAATTATGCTTTTCAGTTTGCAAACTTCAAATCTTGGAGGGGAAAAGGGCAATACAAGGTTACATATTTAAAGACACAGGTTTCAGGTAGGATTTGTTTCAAGAAGAAAATACCTAAGCTAGGTGTCTAGGTTCTTAGTGTTTAAGCTTCTATTACTGGCAACATAGTCTGAATACTTTCATTTGCCCAGCCATATGCAGCTAGGGTCAGCTGAGGTGCCCTAAGGTATCCTGGACAACAGTCTGGATGTCACAAAGTGTTGGTTGGTGGTGGGGACCAACTAGTGTGCAAGGGGATCTCAAGCTGCAACGAACAGCCACAGGTCAGAAGCTGAACCAAGCTCTTACTCAGCATGTTTCAGCATAGGAGTCTAGCACTGAGACATCAGTCTCCTACCTGGCTTCATCTGATAGCCCAGATGATCACAACTCTTTCACAAGCCCATTGTCATCTTGATGTTTCAGGCACCCTTGAGCACCACAGGTAGCACTAGAACTTTATATTTAGGAGATGAGCTGTGTGGGAGACTGAGACCTGGCACAGTCAGGAAATACACAAATGCAGGTGCCTTGGTTTTGAACTGAATTTCACCCTGTTGTTCATACTGATCTGTCATCTTGGAAGTCTTTAAGTAAGTATAATTTTTGTGGTAATTTTTAGGAGTTGTTGCAGCCACCAATAAATATGCCTATACAAGACACAAGCATTTTAATTTGTGTTTTTCCTCATTCATGTCATTACAGTCCCATTAGGTGCCTCCAGCACCACACACAGTGACCAGGTGGTCTGATACTTCTTCTGGAAGACCCAGAGAAGAAATCTGATTTATCAACTATTAATTTATTTAGAGGAGGGGGCCTTAAGATCACAGAATCAGAAAATGGTTTGTGTTGGAAGGGACTTTTAAAGGCCATATAAAGGTCTGCAATTAGCAGGGGCATCTTTCACTAGATCAGGTTGCTCAGAGCTCTGTCCTACCTGACCTTGAATGTTTCCAGGGATGGGGCATCTATCACCACTCTGGGCACATGGACGGTCACTCTCTTAACACAAAATAACTTCTGTTCAACTTTCTGTGCTTTAGGAAAGAAGCCCAGACACTTGATCCAGCAATAGAAAACTCCAGCCATATTTGGCATAGTCTGAATTTCAGAGCAGATACTTGCATCATTATCTTATCCCATCACCAGAGTTAAGACTCATGGTGCTTGCTATCCTGTAGACACATGCAAATTTACAAATATCGACAACTGGGTACATAAAGAACATTTTTCTGTTCCTTACTCACATCCGTACAACTTCAGCGTCTTAGGCTGCCTATAGAAAATGAGCTTAAGGTAAAGAAGAGAGATTGTGATGAATCTGAGTTGGCAGAGAACTCACCAGAGATTTGCTACAGCTGAAAATACAACAGATGATTAGAATTGCTCCAGTTTTGCTGCAACTTATATTGGGTAAAGAAATCTCTTAAATTCTATTGGCAAATATTCAAACACATGGACTAATTAATTGTTGGGTTCCTGTTACTTGTATTCTCAATAGCTGTTGCTGCCAGTGACCTTTATGCTTTATTTACAAGCAGTAATGGCTACTATCTCAATTTAAAAAGTTAAAATTACATAATAATTGAATCACACATGGAACAACAGATTTTTAAATCTTTTCTCTGTGAAGTTTATTGTAAATTTTTATATTATAAATTTATAGATATTTCCAGCACAAACCCAAGGTCTTTAAAAAAATGAGAAGCTATTAAAAAAATGGATTATTTATTGCCATAAAACAGCAATCTTCTTTAAGCCAATTGTTTAGTTTTGCCTATTGCAATTATTTTCATGGGACTTTCACTACTTTATTGAGGAGGAGTTGTTCCATAATCGAGTAGCAACACTAGGCCTTTATTTCATTCCTTCTCTTTTTTACTACCAGGGTCAGGTTCAGCTGACAAAATGACCAAAAAAATTATAGCCTACCCTGCATAGATTTTTTCAGACTACAGAAAGACGAATGTCATAAAGAGAAAGAAGAAATGGAGAGAGATCAGAAGACATGGTAGCATGCACACGTACTTCTGTTCCTAATTAAACGAGAATATAGAGACAGGTCAACAAAATACAGAGAATACTAAAAGGCAGTGCGCATGCAGATACAGAGATGTACAAAACAGATATGAAACAGTTGTTTTATGTAGCAGCAAACTAAGCCATACTCTGATTCAGTCTGGAGAGACGAATACGCCACCATGGGCTGATTGATTGTGAAGCTTTATCACTTCTGAGCAGATTTGTAAAAAGCAGACTGTGGTTGACAAAGAAAGACCTCTCCACAACAACACTTGAAGTTCAACAGAGACTGCAGACAAGTAGGACTAAGGGTGTGCAGCAGAAGAAAGGATATATCATGTCACTACAGATCCTCAGAAAAATAGAAGAAAATTCCCGCTGACCTTGTTTCATAAAGACTCATCAGTCTCTCAGTGTAGTGAAAAGAGTGGTGTCTGAGGTGTTTCAAGCTTTCCATCTTTAATTTCTCTAAGCAAGCAGACTTCACAAGTGATTTTTATGACTGTACAAGAACTGCTTCTTCCCAGGGTGCAAGCAATTAGCTATGCAATGCTTTTGGAAAAGATCTAATCAGGAGTAGTTGTTATTATCTCATACTTCTGCTGAGCTACACATGACATTAGAGGCTAGCTCACCTGCTAGAGAACTTTAATTATGTCTTGGAATCTATTTTTAAAAAAAAATTTCTTATTAGAAAAAAAAAAAAAGAAAAAAGTGGACAAAATGTTTTCACAAAGCACTTTTTAAAGGCACATATTTTTTCTTTCCTTTATATATCAGCAACCTACACTGCACGTTTTCCTCTGGCAAAATGTCAATTCAGTCACCCATTTGCTTTGATATCAGTGCTGTGAAGCTATGCAGTGAGATACAAACACTGACTAGAATGTCACAGCCAGTTTAGTAATAATAGCTTTACTTTTAATTTACTTCTTTATGGACTGCTTCAGTCAAAACTAAGCTGTGAAGTATTTAATTTCACTCAGAAAGAAACTCCAAATCTCTCATCCCCTGGCATTTCTCCGGTTTGGATACATGAATTATTTCTACCCTGAAATGATTTGTTTAATCCTCTGCTGTTACAGTACGTGTTAGAATAAAGGTTACAGATGAATTTGTCTCCTCTGAGGCTTCCATTATTGAAATGCACTCAAGCATGCATTCATACTTTATGACATTAAAGGAAGTTTGACTTACGTTCTGTTTTCCCACTATGTTATCAAATGGAAGTTCAGGGCTCCAGGATCCTTCAGTGAATGTCGCTCCACTGTTTCTCCTGTCAGAGGAGCTGACAGCCTCTTTCACAATATCTTCAGGCAAAGTCAACAGACTCTCCTCAGGTTGTTTAATTAAGTAAGTCTCAATGTTATGTTTCCTCAAGAATTCATTACGTTCCTTCCCATGCCCTTCTTCAACTTTATAATCCCCATTCAGGCAGTCCAGAGTGGCTTTGGAAATGTGAATTCTCCTGCATAAGTGAAAGAAGTAGTAGCAAATTCTGATTGTGCTCTAGTACACATAGGTAAGAAGTGCTTTATGAACTCTGTATCATTTTTAACATGATGGATATATGGAATATTTTCTGTTGTAGTATGATGATTTCTGTAAAGAAAATTAAATAGTGTATTCAACAAACATGAGCTTCATTTAGGGACAAATATTCTCAAGACATGATCACATGAACAGGATCTCATGAATGCACAAAGCCCTCTCACAGGTCTAACTTTGATATTCATACCTGATACTTTTGACCATAGTATTAGCATAATGGGAGATCTTCCTGAGTAAAATAGTCTTCAGGGGGAACGAAAATTACCATTTCTGGTAAATATGATAAGAGAAAAATATATGGTATGTGTTAGAACTGTTTATGTGAAGCTCTTTAATTTTTTTTGTTTACCTGAAGTAGCTTAGGCAGTTGAAATTAGTGATCTGAGTGCGTGTGTGTTCCTATTTGGAATTCCCTGACCACAGTTATGCCACTGCTTGAGACAGATAGAAAGATGTTCAAGTAAAAAAAAAAAAAAACACAAAAAAACCCCAAACCAAAACAAAACAAAAAAAAAAGACAAGAAAAAAAAGGAGAGTCTTATTTCTATGTTTAAGAAATATTCAAATTCCTACATTACAAATTAATTGCATACACCTCTGAAATACATCCATATAGCCATGTTATACTTTAAAATGCAGCATTGTAAACGCAATAAGAGATGTTAATTAGACATGTACCTAACTCAAGCAAAAGCCTGTAGTGACTCCATTAAAACTGGCTCATTTGTCAAACTTTGGATGCGTGGATCTTTCTGAAAGTCAGACTTGCAGACAGCTCCCTAAAATTCAGTCAGCAAAAAATATTGATCATTTCTTGATGATAGATTCTAAGCCATTTTTCTCAGGCGCCACAAATCAGCTTATCTCCACCACGAGAAATAGTTCTAGCACATCCCTTGGGAACTTACTACTGGAACTTACAAGATGCCACTACAGAATTAATTTGCATAAAATACTAATGGACTAAAAACTTGTAAGTGCTTGCATGATGTGCATGTCGTGCCTGAAAATAAAGCACTAGCTATCTTTAAGCAGTGTGAAATATCCAGGAATACTAGAATTTGGCATAAACTCAGACTATGTGGAATAATAAATATCAGTATCTAATAACAAAATCAAAAATTTATATCTATCTCTGCCATATTTTTATCTGTCTCAGTTTCCCTCTAAAGTGAACATAAGTTTATACAACTTTCACTGTCTAAAGTTATCCTGTTATGACAGGAGTCATCAGCAAAACACAGTCAAAAGAGTAAAAAAGTTTCTTGAATATAAGCAACTTTTGGCCCAGACTTTACATCCAGAGCATATGACCTGTCAGAAGGATGATGTATTTCCTAGGTCTTAGAAACCCAAAGAGCATAAATTTATTTAAGTAAAGTACTGATAAAAAAAAACAAACAAAAAAACAAAGCAAAAAACAATTTTTGCTAGGGTGACTATCTTTGTGCTAAGTTTCAACTAGTAAAAACTTGGGAAGATTGTGTTATGAAGTCCTGAAATGTAGATTTTAGAATGTAAATGCTTTAAGCATTAAGTTTTGTGTGGAACTGGATATTGATATATAATCTCAAGTGGACCAAATATTAATAAATAGTTAGTAGATCAATAATATTTTCTGGTTTCACTTTTTTTACAGTTTGCTTAAAAAAATCTTAAAATTTATAGTGTACAAACACAGTAAATCAGGAAGCTGAGTATTGAAGTCAAAATGTATATGCCTGAAGTTTTAGCTGACACCTGTCATTGAAATATAATGAAAAATTAATTATTAGCTAAGCTTAATGCCAATTCAATACCATACAGTAATACCTAGATAAACCAAATGTAGATTACTTGAAGATGGGGTCTTGGCAGAAGAATGAGTCTGAATAACATGTCAGGATCTTGCATGTTTCCTTCTAAGTTGTTATGGATGCATTTTTTTTTTATTTCTCAGAAAACCAGAAATTATTGTATTTTCTCAGTCTTCCTGCATGCCTCCTTCCTGGACATTTGGGCTCCTTCTTCTTCACCAGGGGGTAATTTGACCCTGTCCCACCATTGCTCAGGTGCTTGAAAATCATATAGTTCCTGAATAATTTCAACTCTCTCAGCCTGTCCTCATCTGAGAACTGCTCTGGCTCTCTAACCATCTTCAAATCTTAAGTGAGGGGAACAGCTGAGCCCCCCTCTCTTGCCCCTGGATGAGGTGGGGGAATCCTCTCCATGGCAGGTGGGTGAGCTGCCTCCTTCTGCTGTGCACTCAGGAAAGGCCTCTGGTCCATCTTTGCTCGTTTCACACAGTAGGACCAGGACCATTCATAACCCCAGGGTGGCTTTTCTGACAAAACAGAGGAAAGCAGAGCAGCTCTGGAAACAGAAATGATCTCACTATTGTGGCAAGCAAGAGACTGAGGATGGTGGCAGCAGGGAGAAGTAAGGAGAGGCTGAAGTGAACTTAACCACTCTGATAAATCATTAGGAAAGCCTGATGTAAATCACTCTTTTGAGGAACTCATTGAATTGCTGTCAGACACAGACTTTGTTCTGTTGGCAAATTGATGTAGAGGAGTGGAAATCACTCTGCTCCAATAGGCTGCAACCTATCTCCACATTTTATCAGCAACAGCAAGGTGGTGCCTTCCTGGGTTATTCATTAACAGCTGTACTATTGCATGCATTAATAGTGATACAGGAGACTTTTTGCAGGTGTAGATGGTGAAAGTTAGATGACCTATTTGCTCATGTTGACAAAGCAGCACGTGACCTTTCTGAGTCATCTGGGGATAGCAGTTGGGATGAGCAGCTAGGAAAGAAATGTTTTTTTCTGCAGTTTTATAAACTAGTTACATATCAAGAGTAGAGAAGTTACTTTCAGACCATGCAATATTTTATTTTCTGCTGATTTGAAGAATACATATTAGTATAAAGGTCTACTAAGGGGAATGGGGGAATGCAACCACTGACCTTCTTCAGGAAATCATAGTTTACAAAGAAAAAAAATATTTTTGTCTTTTACAATGCCTCTGCTCTCTGAGCATTTCCACCTTTTTTGACTATAGCCTCACAAATCATTGTCAACTGCAAAATAGAAAAAAATTAAAAAAAAAAAAAAAAAGGAAGATCATAGTTGATGAAATAATGTAAGACAGTTAATCTCTTGGCAAGGTTAGCAGTGTACTCTGTTGGCAGTGTTTTCTGACTGTGGGAAATACACGTTGCCTTACCCAGGAATTCCACCTGACTCGAGTTTGTTTGCAATATCCACATCCCATGACCAGACATCAAATTGCCACTTTCGCAGGCCCAGCACTCCACACAGAACCGATCCAGAATGTATCCCTATTCTCATGTCAATGTCATGCTTCGTTCTTGACCTAACATATCTGTAATGAAAAAACAAACAAAAAAAAAAGAGAAAAGATTTTTCATATGTTTAAGAAAAGGGTATAGTATAAAATACAAAGTCATTTGTTATAAAGAGACCTCTAGTCTGTTAAAAGAATAGAAGACTTTGTAGGTAGCAAATTACATGTAGTGATAAAATAACTGAAAACCAGATCATCATGCAATTAATATTTATTGCATGCATGGTTTGGTGGCACATGTTAATGCTATCAGACAGAAAGAGAAGGACAGGGAGAAAAAAGATGCCTATGTGAAGTATCTGCTCTCATTGAATCCTTTAGCTTGGCATTATTCAACATCACAAAAGCTCATTCAACAACATTGTCATCAAACCTGCATGAACTTTTATGTTCTATTGCACTTTTTAGAATAATTTTCAATATTTCAAAATTGTTGTTTTATTGACTGAATCATTTTAGTGTTATTTTTTGTCCAAAGTAGAGTTATTTTCCATAGATTTGGCCAGAACACCATTTGCTTTGTTATGATAATGGTGAGATTCTTACATTAATTTTCTTCTATTCTATGTGATAAAAAAAGGTCATTTCACCTCTTAAAAAGTAAACGTATGAGCTTATTAACAGTCTCAAAAAAGGAACTTTGTCCCAGTACTGCTTTAAATTAGTATCTGTTGGTTACAAAGGGAATTTTACTGTGTTAAAGTAGTATCTTTGTCTTATGATACAAGACAACATATATCATTCATAATCAAAAGCACCTTAGTAGTCTCTTCCAAATCAGTGCTGAGATATTCCAGCTCACCATCACTGGAAGCTCACAATGAAAATTGTTGATCTGTATCCATCGGGATTACAAAGAGAGCACTTTTTTAGTTCTGCTTTTGTGAAAAATATTTGCACCAGAAATACTATTAAAGCTAGTGTTCATTAATATTGGAATAGCATGCTCAGGAAAGGAAAAGCACATTGTTACTGCTGGTCCACAAACAAGGTTGCTGTTTCTCTGTAGAGTTCCAGTTCTGCTGTCACTGAAGTCAATAACAGCACAGCAAGACCACTAAACAGAGCAGACAAGGAATAAATAGCTCTGTTTCACAGCTCTGAAACTAACTACCTCAGGTGCCTCAGTCATGACCTTGACAGACCCTCTCCGGGGGAGAAAAAGGTAAATTGCTCACTGCATTCAGTACTTGGCCTTTCATTGTTGTAATGGGGCATCTGTTCAGTTTGTGGGGAAAAAAAAAAGAAGGAAACTATTAAAAAAAGAAAAAAAAAAAAAGAAAAAAAGAAAAAAATTGAAATTAGTTTAAAATGTAGATTAGTTGTATAAAATGTGAGGAACCGAAAATACCAAATTCATATATATTTCCCATCCTTGCATATTGCAAAACCATGGAGAAAAGCATACATATAATATGTCCCACTATAGTTGTTTGCCCATTAGACAAGATCTGTTCATCATATCAGGAAGATAACGTATTTCAGCTATCTAAAAGAAAGGGTATTTTTTTTAAAGTTAATAGTAATAATAATAATAAAAAGCTTTGGGGAGGGATGTATCTGTGTTCTCATAGTCCAAGTCTATAGTTTTAATGTATTGGTTTGAAAGCAAGTGGACTTGAAATATCAAAATTAAACAAAAACATGTGTCTGGAAGGTGGAATATGGAAGCAAGTCCTCCACACTGAAGTAGAGACTTAAATGTTGTGAAAACAGCTAAGAAATGTGAAAGCACTCAGATTTTTAATGCGTTTTGAAGAATTATTGTTAATATGATAGAAGAATATCTAAATTAACACTTGTAACTGCCAGAGGAATGATCACACAACTCCCCATCTGATAATTTCTCCAGTCAGCGTTTTTCTTTTGTTCAGACTAAGATAATAATTTTTCATTTCATGTCTGATTTCCTTATCTTGAACTAAAAAACTAATTGGGTCCAAAGGAACACTTGAGCAAAAGCTTTTCCTTAAAAAATGCACATAATAAAATGACTTCAGTTAAGAAAATGGTCTAATACATACATTTAAGTAATATCTGTACATACATACACACACATTGTATTAGATCAATTTAGATTTAAAGTAAGATAGTATTTATTTACTAATAAATACTAGTGCTTAATATTAGACAAATACTAGCATTGGGCAATCATCAACGGCATGGAATTTAGAAAGTCCAAATGTCAGATGGTGTAATGCCAGGGAAAAGTCTAAACTGGGAGAGGAGAGGCTGGAGAGCAGCCCTACAGAAGGGATCTGGGGGTGCTTCTGGACACCAGGCTCAATCTGTGTTATCCATGTGTCCTTTCAGCCAAGAGGACAAATTCCATCCTGGGCTGCACCAAACACAACATCACCAGCTGGTCAAAGAGGTGATTATTCTGCTGTGTTTGGAGTTGGTGTAGCCTTGCTATGAGCACTTTGTGCTCTGCTGGGACCCACAACTTAAAACAGATGTGAAAATCCTTGAATGTGTCCAGAGGAGGGCAACAAAGATGAGAGGGATGGAATAAATGTCCTATGAGCAGCTATTAAGGATGTTGGATTTGTCTAATCTGGAGAAAAGGAGCCTGAGGGATAACCTCATTGATCTCTACAGCTTCTGAGCAAGGGAAGTGGTGAGGGAGGTACTGAGCTCTTTTCCCCGGTATCTAGTGATAGTATATGTGTGAGTGGTTCATAATTGAGTCTGGAGAGGTTTAGACTGGACATTGGGTAGCATTTCTTTAATTAGAAGATGGTCAAACACTGGAACAGGCTTCCTAGAGAGGTGGTCAGTGCCTCAAGCCTGTCAGTATTTAAGAGGCATTTGGGCAATGCCTTTGATGATTTGCTTTAATTTTTGGTCAGCCCTGAAAAGGCCAGGCAGCTGGACTACATGATCATTGTAGGTGCCTTCCAACTGAAATGATTGTATTCTATTCAAACTCTTTGAGCATGTCCAGAGGAGAGCCACAAAAATTATCCGAGGGCCAGAGCACCTCCCCTATGAAGACAGGCTGAGGAAGCTGGGGTTGTTCAACCTGCAGAAGAGAAGGCTTGAAGGCAATCTGCTCAAAGGCAGCTTTCCAACACCTGAAGGGGGCCTACAAGAAAGATGGGGTAGGACTTCTTGCACATGTGTGTAGCAAGACAACAAGGGATGATGGTTTAAAACTTGAAGAGGGAAGATTTAGATTAGATACTAGGAGGAAATTCTTTAATATGGGGGTGGTAAGACACTGACATGGGTTGTCCAGGAGTTTGTGGTAGAACTAGATGATCTTTAAGATCCTTTCCAATCCAAACCATTCTATGATTCTATGATTATTCTATGAAATACATACTGTATATTAGGTTTTTGTATTTGTGCCCTATACGAGAACACACAAATTTCTCCTTGGAGAGACCAGGGACTATGCAAATGAGCAACACATCCCCAGAATATTAACTAAGGATCACTGGTGTGTAACTTTTACTTTGTCATAAAAATGTGATGATGGCCTGAAAAGGCTTTGTCGGCCTCAATCAGCCACATAGAACATCTGCATATTTTCAAAATTTCACATAGCTGTGCTGTCCACACAGCCTCCTGCATGACACTGCAGACCCCTAGACCTAAGATTCTATCTCCTTTGCCTCATTGTATTATCTTTCATAACCTCCCAGCACTTTATTCCTTTGTGCTGCTCAGGTGTCATTTGATCTCATCTCTCCAGCAGCAGCCAGGGTGGATTTGGCCACCTGCCCACACCCCTGCACCAAAGGCTGCTCTGGTTTTCTGTCTGCAGCGTTGCCGGTGCACCTGCAGGGCCCCCATCTTCACATCCTCCTCTTACTTGCCCTTCACAGCAATGTGTTCTTATGTTGATAGGTAGGAAACTAATTGCATGAGGGAGCCTGACTGAATCGAGCCACAGGCAGTCTGAGATATATTTAAACAGCCCCTGTCCAGAACATGAATCAAAGCAGAACAGCAATCTGGTCCTGATCCCGTTACTTTACTATTTACAGCATGAGGCTGAGAGCAGAGAAGTTGAGAACCTGTTTGTGGAGATGTTAGTTTTCACTGAATTTTTGTTGTAACATTTTAAATTGACTAAAGAACAAATGGTTGTTGTTTAAAAGTGAGGTGACTGATTGATACGTAACAAACAAACAAACAAACAAACGCAGATTTTCTTTAAAATTTGGAGTTATGTGGGGTGAAAGAGACTTCGTAATTATGTAGCAAAAGGGACTTCACCATGGTCAAATCAATCTTCCTAATAATAGCCAGACTACCACAGACTTTAAGAAGTCTTGTTTATATACTCCTATAGGAAAAAACCAATTAAAATTTTTGAAATAAGACACAACGGATCACCAGTAGTTCTCATTTATTCAGGACAAAGCTTCTCATAAATAACATCATGTACTACATACTGAAAAAATTAAGAATCTTGAGCAGCTCAGGCATTTTACATCTTTTAGTTCTTCTGACTCTTAAATTTATGTAACCATCAACAAAGCTTCTAATTAAAAAAAATGTATCTGCTTCACCTGTTTTACAGGCTCTCTGCAAATACTTTGACAAAGCATGTGCATGAAGCTGCATTATTGATGATCTATAAAACTCCTCTTGTTACCTCGCAAGTTCTCTGATATCTTTCCAGGATGAGGCAACTGTGACTGATACTATTCATGCCATATCTCATTTCAGTCAAGTCAATGATAAAAATTTCATTGATTATAACTGGATATTGGTGTTTCTTTCTGGCCAGCATTCTTGAATGGGCATTTGATTTCTGTACTACTAATCAAAGGCTTTCTATTGGCATGTAGAAAGTGAGCCATAAGACAGAAATCTGCTTTTCAGCCTTTCCTGTAGGCTGCCTAAAAGCTGACTGCCCTGGAATTTGATTCAGGCAGTAACACACTGGAGAGATCTGTGCTAAGCAGTTTAACTGTGCAAGGTTCTGTCTATGCTTTGAAGTACTTAAAATAGGCCCACAATTTTTTTTCCTGAGCAAGTAGCTGTGTTACCACCTGTCCCCAGGTTCAGGAGTTTGCATGTGGCAATTTCAATGCAGCTGACCAGTTTTAGAAGCAAAAATGGTCTAAAAGAATGGAGTTGGCCAGTCTGTGCCACTTTTTCTTGGTGGACATTCTCCAGGGCTGTTTAATTTACCCACTAAGACATAGACACAACCATCCTCATTCAGATGTAATAGGAAAGTATCCCTGTGTATCCTGGTGGAAGTAAATAAGGGTCATACCTGATCATGATTTGAGCGGAGGGTGGGACTAGTGATGTCCTGGTATCACCATCAAACTGAACTGCCTGATGATCTGAAAGTTTAATTTTATGGACAACTTTTTGGTTGAACTTAACAGATTTGTGGAATTTTCCAAAATGAGGTCAAGTGCTTTTCTGGTGAACTGAGGTAAGTGCTCTTTTTCTGGTGTGATTCTGGGAACTGTGTCAGGCTTATGAAGGTGATAACTATTATTTCTCAAAATCTAGGTAACAGGATGTACCAAACTATAGAACAGTTTGAAGAATACAACTCAGGTACCATGACTCATAGGGTATAATACTTTGTAAATGGACTTTACGCCGTACTGATTTTAATGGCCCTTACGCGGTACTGATTTTCAGCTGATATTTTAGTGGGAAATAACCCAAGAAACAAAACTACTCAGAACTTCTTGACTTAAAAAATAAAGCAGCAAAAAGGTTTGTTTGAGTTTCCACCATTGTGTTGATTGTTGTTGATTTTCCATCATTGTACCCTGTGAGTGAGACCTTAAGGAACTGAACCTCACTCAATCCCACCCTGCTCCCCTGTCACGGGGATTTTAGAAGTAAAGACCTTTGAGAAGGTGGTGACAAAATCAACAGCCTTCTACCCTTGGAGGCAGCTCCTGCCTCTTACTCTGCCAGTGTGTCCCAAGCTAAGAGCTAAAGCTAAAAGCTACACTGTCCACCCTGATACCTTGTGCCACGTGGGCTGGTAAATTTTAACCACACATGCTTGTTTTTAGTCCATTAGCTATTGCCTGCACTTAGGAAGAAAATCAGTTTTGATTTTAAAATGTTGAGGGAAAGAAAAGTCATCACTTCTCTTAGTCATACCATCATCTATTTCTTAAATCTACTGGTTCCTGCCCATCAAAATTTTTATGTGCTGCTACCAAACAACTTACCAATCCTTTTACTTTACTCATCTAAACACATCAGACTTCTCAGTTGTCTTCTTTTAAAGGCACTTCTGTCTCATAAATTATTTTTTGTGACTTCCCCCTGTACCCTTATAAAAATTTTTAACAAGCTTTTTAAAATGAGGCCATCACATCAGGAATCTTTATTCTCATCTTGCTCTTGACATTGACAGACTATGGTCTATGATTTCAACTTTGGAAGTACTCTCTCCTCTTCCTTATTATTATTTCTTTCACAGTCCTTCCTCTGCTTTCATGTTTCCTCTCCTCTCTCCTCTCTCTCACTTTTCCTCTGAACTATTCTCAGGATGCTTTATGTAGCTAATTCTCTCCTCACAGCCCAGCCTAAAGAACAGGAACTCACAATAACAAAAGAGCAAAGAGATTGTCATCAAATAGATACCCCCATCTTGAATTTGATCACATATTCCATCTCTAATCCTGTCCATCTGGCACTCCAGCACAGCTTTGGAATTTCTCTAACATGCAATGAAAAAGACAGTGACTTCTTTCTTCTTACAAATCTTTCCCTCCCTCTGTTGACATAAAGATAAGATGTCTGTTCTTTTTTGTATGTTAGAACAGATGCAGAATAAGTTTCCTTGAGTGTTATCTCTGACACCCAATTAGGTTGAGTGATAACTATTAAAATGAAATAGCATCATCTGATGACTAAGCATTCTACTAGTATCTCATTTCTATCAACTGTCAGTTTAGACAGGCATTAATACAATACAATTAAATACAGGAAGATTTATGCTGCATGTGAAAAGATACAAAAAACAGATAAATAGAAGAACCCTTGGGAACAGACTGATCTTTTTATTTTAATTTACACTTCCACCTGCAGCTAAGGAGTATTTACAGGAGACTGGGGTTTGCAAGACAGCTGGTGTTAGAATTCTTTTTCATGCACAAATGTGATGGGGCAAAACTTCCTTGCTTTAGAGTAAATATCAAATTTCATGGAATGAAAGTAGTATTTCAATTGTAGTCAACCATTAGGGGAGCAAAGTACAAGAGGACAGAATGGAATAGCAGTTAATGAACATATTTGTAGTTTTGTTCAGTTGCTGCTAAGAATGCAGCCACCAAGAAGACTAAAGGGAAAAATCAGTAATGGTACTGTTAGCTGGTAGATTTTGGGGCACTGCATTGATACTGATCCCTGCAATGTTACCAACTATTTGTTATTAATAAAAAGACAGGGAATCTTGGAGGACCTGCAGGAGAAAATCGGTCTGCCTAATGTAAAGCTTCCTGCTACATTCAGTGATTAAATAATTTAAACTGGTATCAGGAGTTCTAAACAGAATCAGGAGTTCTGAATGTACCTGGATTGCTCTCTATGATCTAGGTGCCTAAATCCCAATTATAAGTAGGATGTTGTGGCATAAATACTGGGTTTTGTTTTAATGTCTAATTCTTAAGCTAGGCTAAGTGCTTGAGCTAAAATACAGCTAAGATCTAAAAGCTAAAATAAAGTTTTGCAAGAACGAGAAGGAACAAATATTCATATAGGTTTTATGAGTAGTGAAATTTTTTGAAAATTCCTGTAAACATCTTATGATTTCTAAGAAGGTTTTGAGTTTCTCTATATAACTTCAATGCAAGTGTGAAATATGAATGACGACTTCTCATGTTAGATCATCTCCCTATAATTTTGGAAATATAATATATTGTTTTGTGAAATCCTCAGATGAAGGTTGTATATCTGATCCACTTCTGAGTGATCAATATAGGAGAAACTCAGTTTTCTAAAGAAGGTGGTTTTGTTTTGTTTTGTTTTTTTTTTTCATTTTAATTGTCAGAGATATCTGCTAACTTGCATTATTATCAATAGATAACTCAGAAATGTGGGCTGAAGTATTTGTAATACCCCATGGACAGACTGGTCCTCCCTGTGAACTATGAGTACACATTAAGATAAGAAACAAAAGGCTCCTACACCCTGCACAGAAAAGCCTGTGGAATAAATCATGCTCACTGAATGGCCAGAAATTCCAATACTGAGATTATCCAATAAATTGGAGGCAATATGAATTGAATTAACCTGCAATGATCAAAATTATAATGGACTTCTGTTTCTAAACTCCCTCTGAACATAACTGTCAGATAAAATACCAAGACTACAGTACCATTTATCCCTTTGAGACTCAGTTCACGTGTAAGGAGATGCAGGGAAATTTACTCTTAGGAAAAAAAAAATTACTTACAGATGGTACTAGCAAGCAAAAGCAAACGATTTGATGTGTCTTTCCAACAATTTTTAACAATGCTGTTGGCTTGTTTTATCTCTGTGTTCTCTAATTCATGCTTCACTTTCACTGTGGGGATTCCAGAAGGAAAATATTTATTACTTTGTACAACGTTTAGTCTATGATAATTGAATCCAATCTTCTTAGAGATCATTGTTGCCTAATAATTGTTGTTATGTTTTCCATTAATTAATTTGTGTCAAATTATTTATCTATTGAGGTCTCAGTAATGTAACTGCAGTATTCATTAACTGTCTGATATATGTAATGAGACACACTCAGATTAAAGAAGGAAAGCAGTCTGGAAAAGAAGTAGAGAAAGATTGGACAGCAAATCATCCATGGAAAAAGAAGAGTGCTTGGGTTAAGCAACACTTTTTAGGGAAGATATCAACAGAAGATGGATTTGGAGAAGGGTAACTCAGAAACAGTGATGTATAAAAGATGGAGGATAAAGAGGATAAGAAGAAGAAGACATCTTCTGGAGAATTAGATGTTGGCCACTGTTACAGTAGATCATTTGACAATGCTGAAATAGTGTTATCATTAATCCTGATGGCATAAAAATACAATAATCTATCAGCTGGGCAACTATATTTACATAACGGGAATACATCCCCTAACTAAGACACTTTCAGCCCTTGTGGGTTTAAGCATCAACTTAATTTAACAAGTAAAAATGTGGCAAATCTTATCACTTGTGTGTTTATCTGTGAGGTAGTTTCTAAGCTAGAGTATTGATACAGCTGTCTATTTACTGCATTTATTGTTTTATTTTATTTGAGAGATTTCTGTGTGAAATTCCATCTCTTTCTCAGCCTCCACTTAAAAATGACAAGAGTACAAAATGAGAACTGTTAAGATCTGTGAAAGTCACTTGCGATGCACACACAGCTACTTTGTTACGTGCTCTGAAAAACACAGGTTAATATAATGCATTTAATATGTGTTCCCATGCATTATACAGATCAAAAAATGTCCTGCCTGTTTCACAGTGATAATCCTGAGTTCTCTGAACAATCATAGGAATTATTTGTCTAGGAATAGCATTCTCAGATAAGAAGTTTAAGACAGTGTCAGAAAGAATGAAACAAGAAGAAGAAGGAGGAAAAAAGCATTACCTGATAGTTTTGATCATGCTGAGCCCCATTTCAACACAGCAGTGTGCATGGTCCTGGCGAGGTTCTGGAAGCCCCGACACGCAATAGTAACAGTCCCCCAGGATCTTTATTCTGAGACAATGATGTTCCTATACAAAAATGTATCAAGGAGAAAACAAAGATTTGCAGTTATGTTTTCATTCATAATTTTAAGCTGAATTTGAAAGTAGTTGCAAAAAAGAATGGAAAAACCATTAAAAACTTGTTGCTGGATGTTTCCTGCTTGTGATTAATGCAATCTTTTATTTCATTTTTGAAATAAAGAACCTTTACATCTTCCATAAAAAAGTATATAGTAATGTTTGTATTATACTAGTCAGAGATGCCCTTGCTGATGGTGAGAAAGGTTTCATCAGAGTTAGACTGAAAGCTAGTCTAAAGCTGCAGAAAAATCAGCTGGGATAATGGCTAACCCATCTGAGCCTGTATTTCTCCGGGACATTCTTTCTGTCCCCTTTTTTACACTGGAAGTAATTGAAAAACATCTTTGCTCCCACTGATAATCCCTTTCCACCTAGAGTTTCCACTGTCACACTAATGCATTCCCAACATCTACAGGAGCTGATCAAGCATCTGTGAGCCAAAGATACCAAAGAAGGTGTCTTGCATTAGTCATGTGGGAAAATGACATTTATTTTGCATCCAGATAAAGACATTCTGTACCCTAGGAGCAAATACTGAATTTCATTTTTAAAACACATATTAATAGTACAATATAGACTGAAGCAACATATTACTGAGTGACTGGATAACTGTTTTAGAAGATCCTTTTCTCCCCTTCTACTCTGATCTTGTAATGCCCCACCTGGAGTACTGTGTCCAGTTCTGGAGTCCCCAACAGATGAAGGACGTAATGCTCCTGCAATGTGTCCAGAGGAGACACTAAAATGATCAGAGAGATGGAGCACCTTCTCTGAAAAGATAGGCTAAAGAATTTGGGGTTGTTCAGCCTGGAGTAGAGGAGCCTCCGCAGTGGCCTAAAAGCAGCCTTCCAATATCTGAAGGGGGCCTACAGTAAAGCTGGGGTAGGGCTTTTTACACAGGTGTGTAAATAGAGGACAAGGGGAAATGGTTTTAAACTCAAAGAGGGGAGATTTAAGTTAGACATTAGGAAGAAATTCTTTAATTTGAGGGTGGTGAGACACTGGAACAGGTTGCCTAAGGAAGGTGTGGCTGCCCCATCCCTGGCAGTGTTGAAGGCCAGGTTGGATGGGGCCTTGAGCAACCTGGTCTAGTGGAAGGTGTCCCTGCCCATGCAGGGGGGGGAATGGAACTAGATGATCTTTAAGGTCTCTTCCAACCCTAGTCATTCTATGATTCCATTCTATGATTCTGGAGAACAGAAATACCTGAGGTGCAAAAGCTTTGAAGTTCCCAGGCAAGTAAAACAACTGAGACCACAACTAGCTGTAAACTTGGTCAGTGTGTTCTGCTGGCTTGGTAGTCACAGAAGATGATCAGTGCACAAGAACGGAGGTCACAAGAATCTTAAGACAGAACTGCAAGTATTTAGGCACAGACAGTATTACAAGCTGACTCAGGTAAGTTTTTTTTTATGATGGGGAATCATTGAAATACAAAGTGCAGTATTAGCACTGAATCAGTAAAGGCTGCCATGACAGAAGATTAGAATGAAGACCTATCATTTCTGGGGAGCAGGATGATGATTTTTAAAACTGGTCCATTAGATGACAGCAAAATTTGGCCTGCAGTATTATTTCAGTTTTTCTTTTGTCTTTCTCTCTGGACACCTGGAGGTTGCAGGAAGAGGGAACGTTAAGTAGAACATAGGAGCAAAAGTGGATGCTGATTATACCACAGGAACTGATTACTGGCCCAAAAAAAAAAAAAAAAAGGAACTCTGGGCTATTGTTCAAGATTCTGCTTAGGAATAATGAAGCTTTGTAGTCAACATCAGACAACAACCTTCTAGAGTGGCAAAGGGAACATACACATTTGTACCCAAAGCTTTTGCAGAAGTCAGCTGAAGCTTTAAGCATGCCAGTGAGGATAAAATCTGCTCTAGGCACAGGGCCAAAGTAATCTGATTCCCTGAAATCTCCTTAAACCATCAGTAGGAGATGACTGTTTTGAAGCTTTGGCTAAGCCACCAGCTAATACCATTGCTGGCTCTGAGAGTGCCATGACTAGCTGCCCGAGTTTCACAAGGAAATTCAAGGCTAAAGTTAGGCTGCTAAAATTTCAACATTCATTTGTAATTCTCCTCTTTCTTTGTCCCCTTCTCTTCAGCCACTTTGCAGACCCACATGAGTGAACACTGGGTATGTTCATAGAATTGCAGATGAAATTGCACAGCTGTTTGGTTCTTAATGACTCATTTAAATTGTTTGGAGTGGTGATTCAATTCTATTCAAGACAGGTGAGACCTCTGTCACCTGGCTGCATGTCTCCTCATTTGCTGTTAACCAGAACAAGGCAGACCACTTAAAAAAAAGATGTGATTTCTATTAGAAAAATTAAGAAGAGTTTTAATGCACAGCAAGACTTGCTGATGAGGGTTTGATGTCTGCAAGTGTGTGTGACACAGGAAATAAATCCATTCAGCTGCACATGGATGTAAGCTTTCTCTTGTCAGGATATATCATCCCTACACTCATTTGCTAAAGCTCAGGAAGTCATCTACAGAGTGAGATATTCAAGTGGAGATGACTATCTAGGTGTCCATATGTCAGCCAGCAGTCAAGGCTGCCATCACAGTCAAAGGAGATCCAGGCAATGCAGTCAGGAAAGCGTACAGACCAATCCAGCTCACAGCTAAAGCAGTTGGCTTCAGTTCAATAGTCTACACACAACCTTACAGTCCATCAGTAAGATCCCTGGGTATGTGAGGCACCCACACAGGACTAACAGACATGATGTAAGATGTATGTCCCTTTGGAGTGGTGTGAGGGCCAGGCAGGGTGGCTCTGTTGGCACAAAAAGATAAAAGAAGCACTTAAATGCCTCCTTTTATTCCTTATTTTTCCTGCTAGTCAAATCATCATGACTGTTCAACATGAACAGTATTGCAGTCTGACTATATTGTCCTTACTCTTTTTGTTCTTCCCTTAATATTCCCATTACAGCATTTTTAAGGTAAACTGTGGATTTTTTAACCTCTGGAAATGTTTCAGCTAGGAGATAATTCATCTACTGCCAGGAAAGACAGAGAGCTAATGGTATCTGCCTTTGGCAGAGAAGAATTATGTGGTCTCCTGAGATTTCCTTTGATAACTCTGTATTTTAATCACATCTACAATTAAGACTAGATGCTTTATCAGGCTGGTTGTATTATTACATTAAGGTTAGATTCATGGCTAATGTGGGTACCCACATTGTTGTAAATAGGCCGGAACTTTGTAAGGGCCTACCTAGTTTTCAATAAAGTGATAATAACAGCATTCAACATTTTCCTCACACTCTAGAGCTCAAGCTCACTTCCTAAGCCATCTCACTATAACACTATCTAAGAGCTGCAAGTGGACATTAAATTAAAATGAATGAAATGCATAAATATTTTTTTAAGAAACTTTAAAATGATAAAATTATGTAATAAAAGAAAAGGCCATGAAGGAACTTTAATGCAGCAGATATTACACTAAATTGTTAAATTCTTACACTCACTGCTGTGAGGCTGTTGGGATCTGCCCTTCATTTTATTCTATTCTATTCCATTCCTCCTCCCCGTCCCATAAGCAATTCCAGAAGTTGTCCTTGAGCATGCAAATGACAGCTGATGACATTCACATCAGCCTCACACTCCTCCCCATACTCATTCATTAATTTAATTTACTGGAGACATAAATTAAATTCTCAGCATGTCATAAGGAACAGCCTTTTTCAACTTAGTTGCAGATTCTCATTTGGTACAAGTGAAAGATTAAGGGGACTGATTCTGTCAAGACCAATTAAATAAGCTGAAATTTTCCCAGGTGATACTGAGCAGACTCAGACTCAACTATTGATAATAATAATTCTAGATTAATTCACTGGCACTTGATAAGAAATCTTTTTCCAAATCACCTTGATCCAGATCAAAAGAAATTATGCAGATTTTTCATAAATAATACCTCATACATGTGAAAGATTTATGTTTAAGCTTATTAAATACACCCCTAGTGACTAGAAAGGAAGCAAATTGGCATAAAGTGGAGCTGAAAAAAATTAGTTGCTCAAATATTGAGTTACCGAAAGACACAGTGAGAAACTTCATTAACATTTCTTGTTTCCTTGGGCTAAATTTCTGATGAGGGAAAAAAAAGTGATTGTGGTCTATAAGTTATGCCACTTTTTAAATTCTGCGTGTGGTGAATTAATTACTTCACCTACTTTTGAAAGGAATCCCGTCGGCTAGTGAACAGCCCACAGAGGAGTCTGCATTCACAATTTTTATCATTTCAAGCTAAAAAGTTAAACATTGTGCATGAGAAATTATTAAGGCTGAACTCCTGAACAAAGAGAACATACACATAAGTCTCCTTTTCAAGAGGTGGCCAGAGTGGGAGGAGGCAGGGATTTGGCCTCTGTATACAATAGCTCAGTTCCTGAAACGATTGCCAAAGGTATAGGAAACCAAGACAAAAGGCCTTTCTCAGCATGAATGGGGGCAAGGCCAAGGTTCTTAATCAGAAGGTTGTTTTGGGGTGGGCTGGAGAGAGAGGTCTGTCCAAATTCCTACTATTACAGTTCTGTTGCTCTGGAAAACAGAACTGGGACCTTGAAAGAACAAGATGGAGGAAAGTTCTTGATTTGGGTGGTAAAGGCAGAAAGGGGAATCAGGCTGGGTCATGGCTGCAGGGATTGTTCTTGTTTTGTAAACATCTAAAGGGAAAAATGTGGCAACCTTTCTTTCTCTACCTGGACCATGCAATATTTAAATATAGGCCTGTGTTAAATTCTTTTTCCATAGTTATCAGATCACGTAAGGAATTCTTTCCTTTCGTGGAATTGCCTTTAGCAGGGTGGTTAGGATTTCTCCAGGCTGACAGAAAATATGGATTTGGGGTCTCTCATGTTACAGAAGGAACTGAGGCATGTTTCTGCCTGAGTTTTCCAACATATGATATCAACACTTCTGTCCCTTGCCATACTGAGAAAGAAAAACAGCTGTGGCTGTTGTGTCTGGTGAGCAACCATCCTTGCCAGAGAGTGCTAATTAGGAGATTATATCATAAATGTTTTTAGGCACAGAAATCCCTGTTAGTAACATTCAAGGTGTGTTTCTACCCTGCTAAGGCAGGATCAATTCCATACGGAAATTCTGCCCCTTGATAGGACTGCAGATACATAAAAGGTGAGGTAGACATTTCTCAATATACTTCTAAAGCCTAAATTTCATGCAAACCCCAACTAAGTCAACCAAGTGGAGCCAGCCTTTTTTTGGGGTTTTGGATGTATGTAACTCTTAGTTTCTAAATCACTGAAATTTTGACATTGAAATGTTATTTCATCTGTCATTTTCATCTGACTTTATTTCATAAAAAACATTTTGTGGACTTGGTTTTTATCTGACTTTTCAGATCTTTTGATTATTGGGCTCTTAAGCATCTGAAATACTATAACTTTAGTAAGAACACAGTTTAATACTGCTATTTATTCACTAGTATTAGACAAGTAATTATTAACACGTTTTTTTGTTTGTTTGTATGTTTTTTTACAGACTCTCTAGAAGCCTTCAGGTTAGGTACTTAAAGATCATTTCACAAAAGAAAAAAGCTTGGTAGTTAGGTGTGGCTGGGAAGAGCAGTAAAGCACTGCAACAGGAGTGTCTTTATTGAGGAGACAAAAGAGCCTTTAACAGCCTCCACTTTTCCCTGTTAATATCAGCTGGTGGAGGTATTGCACCGAGACCATAGGATGCTGCATTCCTGTGGAGCTCTTTAGTGAGGCTGGATCCATCACTGGAAATTCAAGTTACAAGTAACACTGGTAGGTAATGTATTGTTGGAGGAATTTTTGCCAGGTGGCCTGCAATCTCACAAGAGAGATTACAGAAAAAGACCACCTCTTTTAGAAAAAATAAATAAATTCGGTTCTTCAATATGCAAAAGGAACCCGTGATTCACACTATATAAATAACTCTCCCACTAACAGCAGACTAGTGACATAAATAGAAAAAAAAGGCTCATATTAAAGTATGAGTTTTCTACTAAGCATCTGCAGTTCCTCTGGGTAAGAAACACTAGTATTCTTATTTATTGTATGAGAGCTGGTGAGAAATGAAGAGTCTTACAGGCCAGTCACTTTATTCTATATATTAAACACACGAGTTTTAATCTTTCAGGGAAAAATTTCTGTCTTAGCATCAATGCTGCATATTAAGCATGGATTTAAACTCAAATCTAAGACTGTCTGAGTCCATCTTTGTGCATTCATCTAAACTAAAATGTTGTAGCTTGCTTTTATCTCTAGGTCTCAGTGACTCTGGCCAACATTTCAGCTGCTGTTCCAACAAAGCTTACAGATGTTAGTTACTATATGTAGGGTTTTATTCCTTCCTCTCTTGTCATATTTGAAACTGAATCTACACACAGTGTAGATACATTTAGAAATATGACAACTTAAATCATACTATCAGCTGATATCTAGCACTGCAGAGTAGGCAAAGGAAAAACAAATAGCAAAAATACCTACTATTCATCAAAGCAGGACCTTTTTTTGGCTTAAGTATCTTATAGAATGTCATCTTATTTCCCCTTTCTCAAAATTTATGCCCAAGGAAATATTAATATTAAATAAGTTACTGTTTAGGTCTTTCAGAGGGATATATAGTCTGTTTTATGTAAACTTATTTTTCTTCTTTTCCAACTGTCACATTCCTCTTTGTTAACTGTAGACCTTTTACAAATATCAGAGTGATTAGAAATGAGAAGCAGCTGTACATAACAATATTGCATTTTTAGTAAGAAATATTAAACTGAGTTCTAATTTATTCCGAATGTTCTGTGGTAATAATATTGCCATTATGGAACTTTTTTGTTATTAATTATATGCATCAACATGTACTTTAATACTTGATGTAACCAGCTGAAGATAAAAAAAAAATCTCAAAGCTCTAATTTTTTCTCTGTCAAAAGACAAAAGAAGGATGAATAGGAAAAACAAGAAAGTAAGCTAAGATACATTCTTCAGTGAGCTGTGAAATTGTCTTCTTTAATATTATGTGATCTATATAAGACGACAGAGCAGATAAAACAAATCATTTTAGACCACTATAAAATGTTACTTTTATATGGAAATAAACCAGGATTTATAGGAATTTTCCTTATAACCTAAGGAAACTGCCTTGAGCTTTCCACAACTGACCTCTTTGTGCTTTGATGCTTTTACTCTTAGCAAAACCTACAAATTTAATTAACCGTGTCTATTTTAAAGTTATGATAATGCTATTTAAGCTGATTAAGAAACAGTGAAGTGAAAGATCAGAAATCTGGTTGTGAGTGAGTAACCCTCTTAAGTAGAGGATCCTTCTAAAGAGGTCTTGAAAGGATCACTTTCCAAATGTCTATCAAGCATGTACAGGCAAGTATGAAACCATTGCTAATAACATTTACAGAATGAATAAGACTGGTGGAATGATCAATTACCATGCAGGCATGGTGGCCATAACAAAACAGTAAGACATTAAAAACAAAAAATACAATGTTTCAACACAGTATTGTCACCACTGTATGTTCTGAAATATGTGATCTTTGGACGGTAATCAAGGAAAGACAGAACAGGAGGAATTGACTTCAAGACACTAAAGAAGGTTAGTTCAGGAACACTGCTTTCAGTGCAAGTAACTATACCTTAAAAGAGGTTCCAAAAAATAGGAGGCAGTGCAAAAACATAGCCCCCAAAATATTTGAAGAAATAAATTTTGCAAAGAAAAACCCTCCCAGTGAGCTTGGTCTGTTTCTTTTACCAAAAGGAAACCTGAAAAGTGTCTTGATCAAAGCACACAAGTGTATTCTCAGAGAAAATCAGTGGTTTCAAGATGATCCTTTTGTCTAGGAAAAACAGGTCATAGCAACAATAAACTGATGTAATTCAAATCAGAAAAACAAACAAAAAAAGAAGCCATACTGAATTAACAGTGAGAAATAACAGTGGAATAGACTCTCAAGATACAAAATATTTCTCAGTCTCCTGGAACATTCATATAAAGATACTTTATTTTTCCAAGATACACCTTTGTGTAAAATCTTCAAATAATATCAGTTGAGTAGGCTGATAGGTCACAAGTCCTTAAATTTTAGGTCATGGACCAGTCAGCACCCACTTCCAAAATCTGACAAAGGTTAAGTTCAATACAAGATTTAGGCCCTTGTATTTTAGGCAGCTGGCCCTTTCATAAGAGTCCAGAACTCTGCGTGAGGAGTCCCAAGTCCTACAAAGCTCAGAGGGTTCATCTCCTTGGGTTGAACACAGAAACACCAAAAGCTGTGTAGAGCTTCTGTTGCCCTCTAGGGCTATTGGGTATTGCTACTGTCAGGACATCAGACAGGTATCACGATATCCAGGTCTCAGGAGCCACAAAGAAAGAACACAATCAGAATGCCTTTCTTTTTAATAATATTTAATTAGTCATGGTTAGGTGATGGTAATCTTAGTAGGAAAGTCTGTTCAGTTTCTGCAGTGATTCTTTCTCGTGTCTTCTGCCTTTCAGAGGACTTACCAAGAAAGCTGGATTAGTCAAGTCAATTATATGTAGGAGAGAAAAGCAAATTCACAAAGAAAATACACAAAGGATCCTAGAGTCTTGATTTTAGTGACTGGAACATTCACTTGACAAGTGTCTGTCCCGGTGATGAAGTTTAGCAGACAGAGAAGGTCTTGCATCCCAAACTGCCAATGTCTGAGTTACAAATTCTTCTAGAAAAACTGGTATAATTATTACTTTCTATTTATTAAGAACTCAGCTCTATTTTGGCATAGCACTCCTATGTGGGCACATTCAGTGTTCTCCATTACGGTTTCTGAGTTTAGGACTGCTACTTTCTAGAAGGTTTAAGTAGTAGAGGGTTACAAACTACAGAGAAGGGGGAACACTGGGCATATAAAGCAGCAAATTTTCAGCTCCTATAAACAAAGCAGGGAAGTGTCTTCAGCATGTAGTGCCAAGTGTGAAAGCATTCCCTGGATTTTAGTTACAAATGCCTTCTTTGTTCTTCACTCCTCTCCTGGATCTAGTCATTCAATACAAACTCACTATTCGTTAAATATAGTTTATGGGATTATTAGAAAATATTGTTAATGATCACAAAAAAGAATCTCTTCTACCAAGAGTGCTAGGCAAAATTAAAACGTGAGGCAAGGCAATAAATCATATTGTGTACGTATTCTTCCTAAAATACCTCTGTGACATACTTACATTTAATTTGGTTTAAAATATGTTTCTACAGTTAGAGCAGCTATTTTTGTCAAGCCATACAGAGGCAGGTATTAGTCCCATGAGCTTTCTAAAATACAGGACTGGGTAATTTCTTTGACCCTACTCAGTTTTAAATGTAGATCAGAGTTGATGAGGTTTTTTTGTTCGCAAAACAAATATTGTAGGTTGCATTTACCAACTTTTCAGTGTCCAGGCAATGTATTATGGCGTTCTGTACATGAGAAAAATACATTACTAATTAAGATAAAAATAGCTGAGTCACAAGAGTGCTGAATAATTACAGAAGTCTCACCAGTGTTGACTTTAATTTTCAACCTAAGAGATGACATCAAGGGACTTGTATAATATGTGCAAAATACCCCACACTCCTGAAGCAGAAATGTATAAAAATCAGTGAGGGATGCAGATCTGTACATCAGAGCAAGTCACTCTAAGCTGCCTTTAGAGTAAATAGAGAGCATGGTCAATGATACTCAGGATACACTTCCTGTTTTCCCATAGTAGGTGCCTACATTGGTTGGATAAATTGTAAGAGAAACTTTATTAGATGTACTTCATTGCCTATACTAGAAGTCTTACTAGCCAGCTCAGATGCTGACACCTAAAGATATTTATATGAAGTAATCAAAGAAACATAAAGAAGAAAATACAAGCCTAGCAAACTTACTATATGTTCTATTATGTTTTGCTTTGTTGCTTTTTTTCCCTAACCGGTACTAATTGACTAGCAAATTATTTGTCTAATGTAATGAATTTCCCTACTGTGTTTAATTGTTTTCATTGTTGAGTGAGACAGAATCCACCCTAAGACTGTAAAACGTAGAATAACAGTGGTGGCTGATTATATGACCTTTAAATGAACACATCTTTTAACATTCCTCAGTTTTGGAAGAAAAGTCAAACTAAACTACAGTGTTGAAAAAAATTAAATTTCCAGCAAGGACCAGAGCTATCAAACGTCCTTAGAAACTGTGTTAGGTGATTTTCTTTCATATTAGGACTAGAGGAAATGTCCTGAAGTTGCACCATGAGAGGTCTAGACTAGATATTAGGAAGAATTTCTTTACTGAGAAAATAGTCAAATGCTGGAATGGGCTGCCCAGGAACTGGTGAAGTCACCATCCCTGGAAATATTTAAAAAACTCATAGATGAGGCACTTCTGGACATGCTCTAGTGGGCATGGTGATATAGATAAATATATTTTATTTATATTATTGGGAAGGGGGGGATATGAAGTTAACAGTTGGATATGGTGATCATAGAGGTGTCTTTGTCCAGCTATGACAATTCTGTGCTTCTATTCTTGGTCTAGCACTACAGCAGCATGAAGTTTGATGCCTATCTGAGCTTTCTCTTGCTATCAGAACTCATCATTTTTGATAAAACTTGTCAGGGCCTTCCAGCCTCAGTGGGGAGGCTGAAATCCCAGTGGGAAAAATCTGAATAAATATCATTCAAAGTGATCAGAGGATATTTGTCTAAACTATCAAATATGGAGTTGGCTTCATATCCTTTTGAAAATGAATAGTGTTGAACTTACATGTGCCAGTCGATCAAATCTGGCAAAGAGTTCATTCAGCATTCGGACCAACTCTTGGGCTGACAGAGTTGTGGAGAGGTTGGTGAATCCTTTAACATCTGCAAAAAGAATGCTAAAAAAAAGAAGATGGATCAGTATTGCAGTCTATTTCCTTTGATAACCAAATGCTACCTTTGCTCTAGACTCTTATTGATTCTGGAATATTGAATATAAACACTGAAGAGATTAAAGGAATACTACAAAGAATGAGAAAGGACCCTGCTAGAAAAAGTGTGCTATGAAATTGTGGATTATCAAATCATTCAGGAAGATTAATTTAATTCTTAGTAAGCACAATAGTTCGCATTCATCAGTGGAAAGATTGACGTATAGTGCACCCATAATACAGAGAGCTGTATGCACAGACAGATTTCTGTGTGAACCCAGCTATCTGCTAGTATCTGACAGTGTTCTTTGAGGGTAGGACTGTTATATAATATATATATTTATATATATAAAATATAGCTGTTTTTTACAGTGGGTTTGACTTCAGTGATTTCAACTTTTAATGTGATTTTCAGGCTTTACTCATCAATGTGCCATACAAGACTCAAATCCTGAGACAACAGATTCATGACAGTTGATACACACCAAGCTTGGGCCATCTTTATGACATATATTTTTAGGGACTTTATAGAAATACAGGAGAAGATGTGTACCCTCTATCTAGGATATGAATCTTTATTTGGATGATTTCTTGTTCTTTCCATTGACTTCACAGGGAACCTGGTGTGACCATAATTTAAATATAGGTGCATCCGATTGAATGCCTTAAGTTACGGTGGGATCTTAGCTAACAAACAACCCTCAGACAAAGCTAAACCCACATTTCAACAGCCAGAGAATTTTCTAGTCATGTAACTTTGACTTCACTATGCCTACAATGAGAAAATGTAAATATAGAGAAAAATACATGCACACAAAGTCTGTGGTGTGCAAACTGTCACCCAGACCGAAGCATATAATAGCTCAGTACATAGCAACTGAAGAAAGGTAAGTATTGTCTACTTTAAAAAGTAGTGCTATTCAAAAAGACAATAAAGTCAGAGATTCTGTAATATCCCGGAGAGGAAATTAATCATTCTGGTGTAAATGTACAATTACCTTGAGCAGCACCTTATAGATAACTATTATTTTCCAACTAGCTAATTTTAGAAGTAAAAAAGTTTAGAGGAGAACAAAAAATGGAAATGGAATTAGGAAAATGCTAATAAGAATGGCTGAATGAAAATGGCTACTAAGCAGGGGAGCCACATGACATGCCTACATCTTTGAGAGCATCTCACAAGTCATCATCTCATTCGCCAGTGTGTGGGGTAAACCAGAAAGTTGTGTCAGAACATGAATTTATGTGCAGGCAAGGTTCCCATTTCTGTGCAACCCTGACTACTTAGTTAAAATGAAAATACAAAAATAAAAAAATACATAAATGGTCCAGACTCAGTGTTCAGCTCAAATGGGTATTGTCATAGCAAAGGCATGCAGTCATCCTGATGAGTGAAAAAGGCACCAAAATCCCTGTCTGCTCAGGGGTTAAACAAGGGTACACTAATTTTCTGTTTTATGAATGAGTTAAAGAAAAGAAGGGAAACTCTCAAACCAGAGACACCTAGTAGCATCTGAGACCTTAAACATGGGGGAAAAGCTCCTCCACCCACCTGACATTCTCATAACGGTGAATGTAGATCTTATGAAACTGGTGTTGCAAATGTTCATCTTCTACATTGGTCATATCATTTATCATTTCCAGGACCACAAACCGTGGTAAGACAGAGAGCACCAGCCGTTCCTAAAACAAAGAGGAAAAAACATGGCAGTATCTGTCTAAATGAGTACTTAAATTAGTATGGGAAACTGATTGAGCTCTGCCCTCTTTAAAGAACTGGATAACTGTCAGTTTAAGATCTGACCCTCCCCTCTGAAAATTCTACCTCCAATCATTTGTGATAATTCACATTACCAGTCTGAGTCCAGAATATGCATGCTTCTCTCTCCTTGCCTTCCTACATGTTCTTACTCATGGGTTATTTAAAGATCCATCTGCTTATTACTTTCACTACAAGCTTCTCTCTAAACATCACTTACAAACATATCAAGTGCTACATTTCAGGCAGTGGTAGCTTGATTAACAAATATAGGCCATAGGAACTAGAAAGTCCTCAGAAGCAGGTAGGATCAGATTTGTATTGCTGCTTATTTATCAGAACTTACAGACTATCTGGTTAGCATTCATATACTGTATAATTAATAATAAATCTGGAGAACAGATAAAGCAAAAAATATGCAGAAAACCCCAAGTCCTCTTTATTTAGTGCAAAAACTGACAGTATTTAGACAACGTTTAATTGTAGTTAAAGACAGGGATAATATAAACCAGTGAAGACCTAAAATATTTTATGGAAAAGATGTAGCAATAGACTTGTTTGTGCATTAGTAGGGTTAAAACAGTTAATAGAAACTATGTTTAAAGTGAATTTGGAACCTCAGAGTATTCTCAACAGTCTGACACTGTGAAATGTTTACAATGCTTACAGCATTTTGCCACTGGGACCAGGTTTCAAATTTCCTTAAAAACCGTCTATGTAATCTCAGAAAAAAAAAAGTATTTCTATGGGTCAGTGAAGCATGTTTCCAGGATGACTCATTCAGGTTGTGGCCCATTTCACCTCTCTTTAGATCACTCACAGGACAGATTGTGGACTGAGCTGATGATCATTCTCTTTCCCAAAGGCCTTGTACAACTGCCCTGTTGCAGAACGGATTCGCGTCCATTCACACCGTACAGTGTAGGCTGTACATCCACAACAACCCAAACAGTTCATGGAACCTACAGTCTTCTCCCACCACCAAAGACATGTGGGAGTAGACAGAAGGAGTTGTTCTGCAGATGACAGCCTGCTCCTGGCCATCTTTTAGGCCCTAAGGGAGCAGATAGGCTTTCACTCATTACTATATGGACATTCATAGTGGAATGCTTATTGAGAAAGAATAAATTTATTTACTGGGATGCCTGCATAGGATGATGCTCACATACAGTCTCAAATCACAGAAAATGGACAGTTGGTTGCTTGTGGTGGCAGGAGTCTGCATTACATGGGTCCTCATAGCAGAGTCTTTAGCCAGGTCAGCACAGACTCCTAACCTGACTCTTCTGCTCAGTTCTTATAGCCAGAATGGCTCATGAGCTCATGTGACAAACCCAGCTCTACATAATTCATCACTGTTGGTATATTTTACCCATATACTAAACATTTATATCTTAAATATCTAAACTACCTACAAAAACCCCCAACCAAACAAAAAGAAACAAAAAACCCCAACCAAAACCACAAATATGAAGCACTTTTGCAAGGATGGTTTCTATTGGGCATTTACAAATGCACAATTTATTCACTTCAGCAGCAGGGATCAGGTTCTGGATTGGGTTCTGGATGGGACATGACATGCAGAATATTAATTAACATCCTCAAACATATAAACAGGCCAAGATAAAGCAGGAGTTGCAGAGAATTTCAGAATCATCCAAAATTTCCAGCTTCTGTGAGAATTCATCAGTATTTAATTATGAAGGTTTAGCCAACCTCCTGCTTTCAGGGTGGTTTCACATTAGTCCATTGTGTCCAACCAGTGTGTTATCTCATCTACACAGATGAGTAACCAGTGAGCTGCTGGGTGACACAGAGAGCTGGTGATGTAAGTCTACTATGTGAGCACACACACATCTCTGGTGCTAGACCCCAATTATGTAAATCAATTATTTAGTTATACCTGTAATTCAAATCTCTTAGCTCTTTCCACACACAGGTGTGTTTTATAGCTCTCCTGAGAAGGGCTGACTCTTCTGCTCATCTGCAGTAACATTCAGCTACTGGAGGAAGGTGCCTAAGCTGGGATTTTTAGATTGTGCATCCAGGACTCGGGAACAACATGTCTCTTGTTTGACTGATATAGGCAAGGAAGAATAAAAATGAATTTAAAAAAAGCTCTTCAAATTGGCTTCTCTCCTAGGAAGACTGGAGAGCATATTCAGCATTTCTAATGAGCTTGGTCTGTGTCTCAGGAACACTCAGGAAGAGTAAATATTCAAGACAAGTGACATATAATTATATACATGCACATGTTTATTAATAATGTCTGTTATTTATTTATATGATTAGAGGGTATATTAGTTTCAGTGTATATTAGTTTCATTAGTTTCATTTTAGTGTGTACATCAGTGCATATCTGTGTACACATACATACAGTATTAGAGATCAAGTATACATACTTATATACACAAAAGTGCTGTTTTTCAGCCCCTGACATGATATAATGACTAACTACATTTAAGGAGGGCCAGGCAAGTCTTCAAAATATTATTGAATTCTTTAATTAAAGCCCTAGATCATCACTGAAGAATTTTTGCAATGTCTCTGTTTCAGCAGCTCATCAGATTGACAGCTCTGGCAGACTTTGCAAGTATCCCACCCAAATCTGTTTCTCTGCAAATTAAGCTTTCTTTTTATCCTTTCAATGAGGATATGGATAATCATTAATTGCCTTCTTCACTGTTACAATCTTTCTGTACCACAATATTGTTACTGTGCTATCTTGTTCTCAGTCTTCCTTTTCTGGATTAACCAGATTTCTCCAATATTGAAATATCATTCCAAATCACTCCAAGACCAAGCTAGCAGTGTTTCCATGAACTGGATCCAAATTATTAACTATCCTTTGTTTTAAAGGATACTAAAGAGTGAATCTTATTCAACTAAAGAAGAGAACATCAGTTCTGTAAGAGACTTATCACCAAATTTCAGATGACATTTTTGGGAGTAGAATAGGTCTGGGGAAAGACAGATGTGAACCTCCAAATCAGACACATATGGAGACAACAAGGTGGAAGACATGGATGAAGAAAATCCTCCCAGGCAATGCCCACAGAGGAAATACAGTGCAGTTTGAATCTCTCTTCCATTATTTTCAAAGGAGTTCAGTGATACGGCTGGGGAGAGAGGACTTGTGTAGTACAGAGACCTATGGGGGGGGGGGGAGGTTGGCTTCCACATCAACTCTTCCCTTTTATACTGAGGAAAGGCAGCTATTTCCATAAACTCTTTCTCTATCCCATTTTACCCCACCCATCACACCTTAAGAATAACCCTTCAGAACTTTGGGAACTGAGATCAGTGCTGAAGCCTGATATGAAGTGGAAGAAAAAAGATATCAAGAAATCAGTTTCAGAAAATAACATGAGCGAAGGTTGCAAGATACCTTTACTGAAAATAGGAATATGGAATAAAATAAGTAATTCAAAATAACACCATATAAGTATTTGAAGAGAAAAAGCATGAATCTTGGAACAAGCCTTTTAAGGTTTAAGATGTTCAGAAATTCTAAGAGACTGCAGCTCTTTTAGAACTAAGTTTTATTCAACCTTCTAAATTGTAAGGACGCAAATACTTCATTACCACTATTGTCAACAAATTCTTAATGAAGAAGGAGCTACAAAGTAGGATATAAGCCCAATTCTGGAGGAGACCTGCTGAAGGACAGAGCTTATATAACCTACTAGTATGAAGTTTTTATGACAACCATGGTAAATAGATATGTTTATGATTGTAACTAGGCAGGCTTGATCCAAATCTTAACATGAATTTCTGGATTTTTTAATTTTTTTTTGGTCAGCTAAGCTGGTTTGGTCTGGCTTTGTGCCCTGTTCTAGCCAGTCAGGTGAAAAATTCATTCTTGCCAATGGCTATTTTTTTTGATTCCTACTGCCTCAACTTGAGCTAAAACCCACAAGTTATACAGCAATTGCATTTTCTACGCATATTTCCTACTTATTCCTTACATTAGGAACAGTTTTTTCTTCTGTTTGTACCCCTAAGCCCTCAGAAGCATTTTGGTGCCCTAGACGTTTATTTTGGTCACACTCAGGAGAAATATGAGAATGAAAGGTAATTCTAGGTTGGTTTAGAAGAATATGATTGATTTTTGTGTCAGCTGTAAGGACAGCACCTTCTCTACGGAGTACCATAGAGAAAATACAAGTGAAAATGCACGCCAAAGGCAGGCAAGACAATGCTTCTTGGCACCGAAATCTTAAATCTTACAAAACTGAAGGGTTTTACTTCTGAGCTTTTCAGAGTATCACCATAATGGTATCTTGGCATTTACCTTTGTGCTGCTCAGCTTTCTTTCTGTCTGTAGTTGCTTACCCCCATGACTGCTTTTTCAGGCTCCAGTGAGATGATGCTTAAGGATGAACACTGGGCCACTTTTCACAAGTACCAATGTACATAGCACCCAGGAGTCTTGACTTTTTTTCCTGCCTGCACTATCATATTGTTGTGAAAGATTAAAGATGTTCTATGCACTTTCTGTTCTCCACCAGAGAAACTGATGTTGAGGTTGTTATGAGGCAACTGTTGTTATGAGGCAACTTGGTATTAGAAGCATATAACATAAAACAACATTATCCAGGCTGTGGGCTATGTCACGCTTTGAGGCAAAAAAGTTGCTCAGGGAAAAGAAAGCCATGCAAAGATGGATGATTAAGTGACATGAGATAGAGGAAAAACAATGAAAATGTTGGGTTTGTTTCATTACATGCTGTGGATGAAATGAAGTCATAGATGAAGCAGATGAAAAAATGAAAGGCAACACCCCCTCTCCAGCATATGTAGGAGGTCATATTTTTTCCAGCCTACAATTTTTACAGTGAAGATCATGGAGAATTCCAACTCTGAGCACTCTTAGTCAGAAGTTAGCAAACAATCCCCAGCTACAAGGAAAACACATTGTAGATAAACACCTTCATTTGTCTAGGTGTCAGCCCCAGCTGAGCTGAACTGTATGTTGACTTAAGAAGGCAAAACACATGCTGCTATTGGCTTCTGATGGAGTGGAGGTGTGCAGTGCTCCACTCTGACATGGCAGTTTTCTCCTGGGCTCCTGCCTGCATAATGTGCTAACAGAGAAGATGAAAGAATCAAGACTCTCCTAATCTTTAATCCAACTTTTCTACAGAAATTTACTAAACCAAGGGCTGCATTCAGGAGTGAGAGAAAAATAACGTGCGAGGCAGTGACAGCTGATATAGAGCAGGCAATGGGTTATCATGAAGTGAGCTCATCCTTTACTCCAGTAAAAAGCTCAGCTCAGATCTCCCGTTTGCTCATAGTGTGATACTAAAATTAGCACACCTGCATTCTCTTGACCTTCATCCACCCTTCCCATCTGGGAATTCTGCTATCCTCCACTCTTGTTGTGGTGAATGGAGTTAAATCTAGCTGGCAGCTAGTTAGAAGTGGTGTTCCCCAGGGTCCAGTACTTGGACTAGTTTTGTTTAATAACTTTATCAGTGATCCAGATGGGGGGGATCAAGTTCACCCTCAGTGAATTTGCAGATGATTGAAAGTTGAAAGCAACTTGTTAACCTCTCTCTGCAGCTACATGGTGAGTTAAGGGTGAGGGTCAGTCTCTTCGCCCTAGTAGCAAGTGCTAGGAAAAGAGGAAATGGCCTCAAGTTGTGGCAGGGAAGGTTTAGGTTGGAAATAAGAAAAAAAAAATTCATTAAATTGGTTGACAGGCACTAGAAGAGGCTGTAAAGGGGAGTGGTTATACCACAATACCTGAACATATTTAAGAGATCTGAAGATGTGTTGCTTAGGGACATGGTTTAGTGCTGGATTTGGCAATGTGCTAGGTTAAAGATCTTTTCCAACAAAACAGATTCTACAATTTTTCTGATATTTAAACACTGGATATGGTGCTTGTGATAGCAAGAATAAAACCAATAATTTAGGATCTATTTTACACTCCAGCAAACCCGGGTTTCATAGGGTAGTCTAGCCCTAAGGTAGCTACACTTTCAAGATGTCCCATAGCATCTTAAGATGGCATGTTTGAGAATGCTATTTGTGGATACGTCAGGAACAAGAAATATTTTTGACATTTTGTATCTTTCAGCCTCCTATAATAGAAGGCATTTAGGCTATATATTCTCTTATTCCTTCACTATTAAGATACATTGCTCAATATGACCATATACTAAATCCACCCTTCAGATAAATCAGATCAGTCTTTCAGGGAGCTACATGATTGAAGTGACTGATGAGTTCCTGTAAAGATATTTTCACAATAGCACAAAATATTTTCACTGTAAAAAGAATATTTTTTCCTACCTTATCATTGTAAGAAGACAAATAAGAATACAAATTCAAAAATAAAAGAAGACAAAAAAGAAAGCTAACAAAAATTCTGTTTATTATTTGAACTGCTAATGAAATGTATGATCAGATCAGGACATTAAAAAAAAAAAGGCCATTTCTCTATAGACATATGGCTAAAATGGAGAATGTATATTTTTCACAAGAGGAAAATCTTACATTCTTTACATTCGCTTAAGTAGGTATCAATCAATGGCTCTAGAACATTTACTCAAAATAAAACATAGTTCACTTGGCACACATTCACAAGCCAGGGAAAATATCTATCTTAACCTTCATGCTACTCATTAGGTAAGTTCAACTTTCTTGGCTGCACATACCACCTGGCAAGGACCCACAAAAACAGAGGTTAATTAATATGCTTCTACTAGTCCTCCTCTAATGATATTGTAGCACGTGAAGTGCTCTTATCAGGATCTCAGTGGAAAGTGCACATACAGCTCATGTCACTATTATGTATGCCATACTCTGGAGGAACACTACAAGAAAAGATCATGTAAGTGTGTGTGCTTTTAAATGTATTTTTATAAAACACTCCAGACACCAGTCAATTCTCTTGTACTGAAACATTCAAAGGAGAGAATTTTTTTCCTTCTACAGGTAACAGCTGTTCTTTGTTATTCCAAGCTTCTCTTACACCCCACTAGACTGACAGGGTAAAACTGGTCCCTTCCACAAGCCATGCACTGAGTGTGTGGATCAAATCCATCATATGTGAATCACATTCATCCTTTTTATCCCACAGCTGATGCTAATATTCTATGGACCAAGATATATCCCTCTTCACAGGCCTTTGATCCACTTTTCTGAATGAGTGTAAGGTCACTGTTCCCTTCATACAAAACTCATTGCCACACAACTGCCTTTTAAACCAGTTAAATAATGTTATTCCCATTTCACAAATTTAGATCCTGTGGCAGAGAAGAACAGCAGAAATCAGTGGAGGTCATGTGCAAAAGATCAGTAGCAAATACAGAGAAGAAAACTATTTTCAGAGAAGGAGAGAAAGACACAAGGAAAAAAAAAACTTGTCTTTTTCAGAATAAAGAAATGTCATGAAATCTAGGATGAGGGAAACCATGTAATCCAGTTTTATTGAAAGCTTGCTAGTTGAGCAATTGCATAAGTGGGAACAATTCAAAGGTGAACAGCAGTAGTGGTAAGTGGTTTGAAAAGGAACAGGGATATATTTGTTCAGGAGAAAAGACACAGAAGAAAGAAGGTAGCAACAGAGGGATGTAATAAAAGACCTGGTGATTTTCTGCTATTACCAATTCACAAAATGAATCAGCCCTAGTCTTTAGGAGGTAGTAGTCATTTTAGACTAAATAAATGAATAAAGAACCTTTATCCCAAAAAATAACAAAGTAAAAGAAAAAAGACCATTAGGAATCACTAAATGTAACAAACTGTTGATGTAATTCAGGTCTGGTTTCAGACACCTGAATTCTGGTGACTACAATGTAGGTATTTTGAAGCTTCCATTTCATTCAGTGAATCTAGAGAGACACTCAACAAGGTCAGTAACTAACTACTGTGGTGTCACTATAGGTCTCTCTGGGCTCCATTGGCTGTGTTCACTGGATGTCAGCTGACACTAGCAGGATCTCAGAAGTTTAAAGAGCATGTATACACCTAGAGGTGTATAAATATGGAGCTAACTCCTACCCAATGTACTCCTTCAGGAAAATTTAGGGACAGTGAAATAAATCCTGCAGTCAGAAAGCAAAGTAACTTTGTAAGTGACATATATGTCTCCTTAAAGTCCCAAGACTGTAACACTGCTACTTTCTCTAATGCCCACTTCTTGTTTTATGCATCAGCAATAGTCACCCTGTTGAACAACTTCTCTGCATACACTGATCCTTTGTGTGTTTCATATTGAAACCAGGGGGTATCAACTGTACTTACAACTGTACAAATGTAGCTAGACACATTCATGGGAAAGTGGGATATATCCCTGATGAGTAAATAGCAACATCTGGAACAATTTTTGAGATGTGTCAATTAACACAAGGTCTCAGTCTTGTGAACATAAACTGAACTAGAGACCTTTCCACTGGTGCTAATCAAAGAAAACAAAATACCAACAAATAGAAAACATCAACAAGCAATCTGGGCCTGCAGGAGGTTTCCAAGAGGAAGGTCAAACTCTCCAAGGTTTTCCTATGGATCAGGTGAGGACATCACTCCTACAGGGTCTGCTCTCAGCATAAGCTTCCTGCACCAAATCCCTTTAGATGGTACAGGGCAAATGATGAAATACTGGTTATACTGCCTTGGGATTTTCCTTTGTTTTCAACATCTTAATCAAGGTTGGCTCTAATAAGAGATGAAAAGCTCTTCTCGAATAACAGTTCAGTTCTGGTTTTGTTCTTCCTCCTCTACACATTCTTTCAGATAGCTCAAATACATATATCTTGTAGAAGGAAGTTTTCATATCAGGCAACAAGTTGCATATGACTGTTGCTAAGACTTTTATGTGAAACTAGAGTTGACACACACCAGAAATGTTCAAGTCAACAGACTGTAAAGAAACTTTCCTGCACTTTCCATCTCTATTTTTAAGAATAATTTTGCTGGAACCATCGATCTTGGCACTAACATTTACAACTAATAACATAAAGGTATTTTCTTAAGCATCAAACTTGTAAGAATGAGAAGTGGTTTTAGCCTTTTCAGAGCATGAGCTTTTGTCATGTTTAAGGGAAGTAGACACAAGTGGTATTGTTTTCTACTGAAAAACTGAAAATGTTCAGAATAGATGTAATTACTGTAGATGCCACTCTGGAAAACGAGAATTAGTACTTCTCATTATGATGAACAGCTCTAAAGAGAAATTCCTTTATTCTTACTTAGTCCACAATGGATACTCTGCAGCTGTTCTTCCTCATGCATTATCAGGACAATGACAAGTAATTAAAAAATATGGAATAAACTGCATTATCTAATTTGTTCAGACTAGTAGGGCTATGAGCTTGTCTGTAAGCTTTTACTACTTACTGCTGCAATACATGATATGAGCTATATCAAGCTTCTTTTAAATTAGGCAGTTACCATTCTCACTCATCCTATCCTTGGCTTCATGTTCCATTTAGGCATCTGCTGCTCTCAGAGAGAAAAAAGGGCCAGATTGCACAGGAGGTTTTGGAGTCTCCTTTTGTTTAGCTGTTGGCTATGAAACATAACTCGGGTCTCATCCAAACTGATAAGCTGGTGTTTATGAGAGTCACAATTTTTTATAATGGCGTCTAATTAGTTGTTAGCTGAGGAGTATCATAAAGTTTGTGGCAATACAAGAAGAAAAAAGCTCCTTCTACACACTTCTTGTAGGAAGAACATTTTATCCAATTGTTTCCTCAATATTATTGTCCACAAAACCATGAGACAATATATGTATCACATGCTGAAATGAAGGACTTTGTTTTGGGTACTAAATGGTTTGAAGATTCAAGTACCTGAAGCCACATAACAAAATCTTGACAGGGCTTGGTGATTATCAGTGTACTGCCAGGTGTCCAACAAGATGCCTTCCTCAGGAGCCAGTTGGCTCAGTAAGAATATTGAGATCTTAGAGGCTGCTTGCTCTGTGCACTCCCTGAAGAGTAGAAGGCTGATTCTAGAGATGCCAGTTTGTATTTCCATGCTTTCCCAGTATCATTTTGGCTTCATAAACACTTAGCACATCCTGTAGTATGCTGGGAAGTGGTGGAAAAAACCCCTGTGTCAATTTTTCTGGTGTGGTACCTGTTACTGCTGCTGCATGTTTATTCAAATGAAGAATTGTATCTCTCCATACAAAATTATTTGTAAAATTGTCTTTAAAAGTAATACAATTAATCATGAAACGAAATGCAGCTGATGTTTACGTGGTACAGGACAGTTTCAGTGAGTCAGCTCACTGTGAGGCCTCATGAGCATCAGTAACACCCAGGAGAGGGGTGGGAGCACATGTTTGGGTGTTAGAGCTGCAGGTAGCAAGCCTGGATGCCTGGACAGCAGTGGAAAGCTGTTAGATCTGCTCAGCTACATCATGAAACCTTCTCCTGACACAACTTTGTCTTTTGAGCTGCCTTTTGGCTTAGACAATAGGAACTACAGGTCTCAAAGTCAGTGCCAGTGCCTATTCCCAGGTCCTCTGGATCCTAACACATGGTGTTTTACTTCCTGAATGAAGAGCATGTTATACTTACATTCCATTGTGAAACCCAGCCATGTAACAAACACATGTAGTGAAAAGCAGAAGTTACAAAACAATTTTTAACATCACCCTGGCTTGTCAATGTGAACATTTATGCTTACAAGTAATACTGTCCAGCCTCACCGGAATCAATTAGACATGTCTAACATGTGGAAAGGCTTTCTAGTTTTGAAATTTTGTTTCTTCTAAATCTCATCATGATTTTTTATTTTTAGTTATTTATTCCGTATTAAACAATTCAAGAGAAGGAAAATATCCAGAATAAAAACTTGTACATGGAAAAAAGAGAATATATCAAGAAAAAGCAATGTACTGTATATGAAGTATATTGGCTTCAACAAATTCCAGTTAGTTTGGACAGGATGGACATTTTAAAAACAGGAGCAAGATAGACAAATCTACTAGAGACTGATTCCATAATGGCATAACCTTAAGCAATTCCTTATCTTACAGGAATAGAAAATGAGAGCAAAACAACTCCTAAAATTCAATTTTGCTCCAAAATATCAGAATAGCCTCATCTCACTTTATTGTAAGCAATAATATGTCCCAGTACACTTTCATTTCTCTAGCACTGCTTTGACTCATCTCCTGATGAATCTTCATGTAATTGTTCTGCACTCTTTCTCCTTTATGTTAATTTCATGTTTCTTTTTCCATTTTATTACTTTTTTGCTGTTTCAGAAATTACTAGGCAATGTCAGCAAAACACATATTTCTTGACAGTACTATGTATTGCATCTAATTATATTGAAAATGGGAGAAAGCAAGCCCACATGCCATTTATTTTTCAATATTATATGGCTACCTCACTGCAGGAAAAGACATAGAAGAGCTAGGAGGTCCTCTGTTCTGGTCAAAACAAGAAATACACCATTTCAGAGACTTCCAAAGCTGCAATATTACGCACAGAATCAAAGAATCATCACAGTTAGAAAAGACCTCTAAGGTCACCAAATCCAACCATCAACCCAGAAAAAATCCCTATGCCCACTAGAGCATGTTCTGAAGTGCCACATATACATGGTTTTTGAATAGGAGGGGTGGTGACTCCACCACTTCCTTGGGCAGGCCGTTCCAGGGACTGACTACGGTTCCAGTAAAGAAATTCTTCCATCTAGTCTAAACCTCCCCTTGTGCAGCTTCAGGCCATTTCCTCTGGTCCTATTGTTATTTACTTGAGAGAAGAGGCCAACATCCACCTCCCCACCACCTCTTGTCATGTAGTTGTAGAAAGTGATAAGATTTCCCCCTCGGCTTCCTCTTCTCCAAACTAAACAATAACAGTTCCCGCAGCCTCTCCTTACAAGATTGGTGCTCTAGACCCTTCACCAGCTTGTTTTCTCTTCTCTGAACTTGCTCCAGCACCTCAATGTCCTTCTTGTAGTGAACTGTAGCCCAGAACTGAACACAGTCCTTGAGATGCAGCCTCACCATTGCAGGTGCACCATCACTTCCCTTCTCCTGCTGACCACACTATTCCTGATACAAGCCAGGATGCTAGTGGCCTTCTTGGCCACCTGGGCACAGTGCTGGCTCATATTGAGCCAGGTCTTGATCAGAAACCCCAGGTCTTTCTCTGCTGGGCAGTTTTCCAGCCATTCTTCCCCAGGCCTGTAGCATTGTCCGGGGTCGTTGTGACCAAAATGAATGACCTGAAACTTGTCCTTGTTCAGCCTCATACAACTGTTCTTAGCCCATCAATCCAGTCTGTCCAGACCACATCATAGAGCCTTCCTACACTCAAGCAGATCTACACTCCCACCCAACTAGGTGTCATTTGCCAACTTGCTGAGGAAGCACTCAATCCCCTCATCTAGATCATTGATAAAGATATTGAACAAAACTAGCCCAAATACTGAACCCTGGGAAACATGACTGGTGTCTGGCTGCCAGCTGGATTTAACTCCATTCAGTACAACTCTCTCCAGTGACTTGATTCTGGATAAGTTAGAATTCATACTGCTCATGGTCAGATAATTTAAAACTTATATGGAGCACAAAGTCTCTCTACTAATTGTGAAGCTTGTAAGGACATATTTGGAGTCCTCCTACATTCATTTCAGGGTACAAAGAAAAGTCACTATAAACTTTCCTAAAAATTCTGATCCTGAATGAGAAAAATAACCTTAAAATGAATGAGTATATTGAAAGCTCAGGAAAGGTACTAGCCTGATGAATCTGGAGCCTGGAGTTCTTTATTTAAGCAGAAATGACTGTACTGCAGAGCAGCTGGCACAAGTGTCTCATCACTGTAGGGAGTGAAACGATTTCATTCCCCTTACTCATTTCACTTTTGTCCATTTCCCTGAGACAATCAGCAAGGGTCGCTAGTCAGCAGCTGCTGTGATAATGGCTTTTTTCTATTAGACACAGATGGGAATATCTGGAAGGCACAGACCACCAAATCCTGATCAAGAAGCCATTGATCTCATTCACTGTTGACGAGAACAGCATTTAAACAGTCTGGTTTAGAGATAACAAAAGAGAAACAAATAAACGTAGATTTTCAGAAGGTAGTGTTATCACTAGCAAATACAAAAGCCACCAACTAGGGAGGGGAATCAGAGGCTCCTGTCTCACTCATGTTTAGGGAAAATCCCCATGCCTGAAGTTCTGACACTCCTTGTAATTATTTCTCCCCTAAACAAATTGCAGCTCAGGTTATGTATCTCTAGCATTGGCTGTAATTCTCATTATTCTGTTTGAGTCCATGTGGCTACTCCAAATTTGCAAGGAATGAGAAAGAAGATAGAGGATTATTTTTTATCTATCCTGTGCAGCCTTCTCTAGGTGGACCTGCTTTATCAGGTGCTTTGGACTAGGTGTTCTCCAGAGGTCCTTTCTAACCCCTACTATTCTATGATTCAATGGTCTTGATTTTACCTCAGATTTCTACTTGAAACCAAATTGCAGAGGTTATGTTTTAATGGTAAGAAACACACATCAACAGCAAATGAGCAGGAACAGCATCTAAAATCTGACATGAAAAATGTTGTTTTCAACTGCAAATGGGTTGAGGAGATGCAGTGTTTTGGGACAAGAAGATATTGAAAATTTGCATGCTGGTCCTGTGATGTGTTCCCTGGTACATACAAAAGTATAAATCCATGTAAATGTTGCTGCTCCTGACTCCATTAAGTAAGCAAGTCTGTCAATGGACTTAGAAAATCACAATATGGATATGAATCCTAAGGAACAATTGAAAGTTTGCATATTCCCTGGCTTGTTGGATTAACCAGTATATCCTGTTACTATGATCATTTAAGTAGCAAAAGGAGTAGCATGTAAACAAATTTCTACTGGGATCATGATTCTTCATAGAAAGGAGTGGAGATCAAAGAAAGTCTGGAAAACTGTTAAACTTTCCTATGCTTATCACATTCAACAAACCATTTCCTATAAATCTGGATAAAATGCAGTATCTAACCAGAGATTAACACTGAATTTTTAAATGTGAGGTTATTGTTTGCCCTTTAAAAAAAAGCACAAAACAAAAAACTGTCACCACAGGTTTTATTTATGAAGCATTTTGAAGTACTTCTACAATGAAAAAGGAAAGCTATGTGATCTCAAAAATTCAGAGTTAAAAACTCAAAAAAATATTCAGAGTTAAAACCACTATTTTTAAACCAAATCTGAATTTTATTCTCATGCCACGTTAGAGGGATTTTCATATTCTTAGCACCAGTTTTAAAAAAGATGACTTTACAGTGTTTAACCTTCTTAAAGTATCCTTTCCAATCCCAGTCCAATCTGCTTTTTCTTTAGAGGTTGCAAAGTACTGATGGTTGATTAAAATCTAGATCTGTAAGAGCCCCATAAAACCTACATGATACATAAGCTTCTTTTAAAAGCACATAAAACAAAACAGAGTTCATCTATCTGCAGAATGCATCTTAAAGCTGTAGGAAACAGAGATTGTTGCAGAGGAAAGCTAGAAAAAAGTCCTCTGAAAGTAGAAGTAAAATGGGAAACAAATGGCCATATAGAAAATTCTCTAATAGAAAAAGGGACCAAGGATTAGGTTTTTTCCACAGATAAAAGGCAGGAAATATGCTGAAAGCAGACTGTTCTGAAAAATAAGAGGTGTTTTCAATAGCCCTCAAACCCACAGTGGAAAAATAGAACGTGAATGGAATGTGTTCATACCCATAAAACAAAAAAAAAAACTCTTTTCACCTGGACAAATATTTTTAGGGTTCTTGAACTAAAAGTCTCCTTGGAAATCAAATGAAATAATTTCTAAAATGTTTTAACATTCAAATTTAGCTTTAACTGAATTTGTGAAACCCCTGAAGAGAAAGACATGAGCTGAAAAGTAGATGTCCAGTAAAACAGAGGCAGGGCTTGCAGGGAGGATATATAGCTAGGGGGATCTCATACAGGATTGTTCTCATTAGCTATTTAATGAAGAAAAGGCTTTTCTTCTTGTTCCCCACTAGTTTGAGCAAATCCATAACTATGCCTGCAGATGTCTATCTTCACCCCACCTTGATGGGAAGCATCCCCAGAAGATGGGTGGATCAGGTATGATGTCAGACTGAACCTTCTCACCTGAGTACTCCTTGAAAGACAGGAGTCATACAGTGGTTATTCCTCACCAACTCTATGTCTTAATTGTTCCTTCTTAACTTCACCTCCATATCCTCTGCCAGACACCCAAGAAAATATTTGGAAGGCTCAGGGAAAACTGAGATGGAGTCTTATTTCCATGTAAGAGGACATTCTCTTGGTGGAATTTGAGATGTTAAGATGATGCATGCAGAGCAAGGGGTCTACTTGCTGAAAACACTGTTGGTGGGGGATATAAAAATGCATTGTGTCTTTTGTACCTTCTAGAACTAGTTAACTCCACTAAAATTGCAAAAATTTGATGCTAAAGTAGGATAATTTTCTCCTTTTTCTTCTCAGGGTTTTAAACCTGGAGGATTTATTTTTTATTTGAGTCCTTGTCCCTCCCAGTAATATAGCACAGCAGTGGTAGTGCAGCTTGGCTGGTGAGCTCTCTGAACCAGGTAGGGAGATTTCTATTCAAATAATGAAGAACTTGCTACCATGAGAAGAACAAACACCTCACCAAAGGATGAATATGAGCATCACAGAGATCTGGACTGATTCAACCTGTCATCTCAAACAGCTTCAGAGAAGATCCTTCTTTAATAAGATACCATCAGATGCTCTAAATACATCATCTAAATACATCAGAAATAGAACAAATAAAATGTTTCAGAGATGCTTTTTATTGTTGTTTTGAACACTAGTCCAGTCCTCAGGTTATTCATGTTAGTAGGACACAGTCTAACAATTTCACTCAGATGGAAAGCACCTTCCCACCTTTATTTCCCTATTGCTTTATCTGGGCTTCACAAGTCTTATAGGTCTAGAGAGAGATCTTGGATGGAGAATAGAAGTGTGGGCATTACATAGGTTAAGTCTTTTTATTATGATTATCAGAGAATCACATCATCATATGATTCTGTTATGAATGACTTTTCTCTGAATAGCAGTCCTGTAAAGTTGAGATCTTTTTAGAAGATAAGTGCTAGGCTGATTTTTAAAGCTTTTTAGCTGTTTAAATTCTGTAATTTTCACTTGCCAGTCATTTTAAGCCTCCATTTCCAGTCATAAGAAATTTTGTAAGTCAAATATTAACCAATGTTTCCAAGTGTATATAACTTGGCATATGTATGTGTAATGGAGCAAGAGGCAGATTGACAAACTCATCTGGGGAGGTCTTTATAATTAAATGGTAATATTTGAGGATCTTAAAATGTTAGACAAATTTTAAGTAAAGCTGAAGTGTTAGAGAAAGAGCAGCTAAGGGCACTAGAGATATATTATAACTTCAGTTCTTCATAAAGTCATAATTTCAATATGTGTCTGGATTTAGTATATCATTCATTTAAAACTTAGGGATTTTGTATGATGAGAAATAGAAATTAAAATGAAATTTAATACAGGTCCCTGCTCTTCACTGAGAGCATTTTCACAGTGAGGGAAATTACATGTTCATTGTTTGTGAAAGTTTTGTAGTAACTCTTTAAGTAAGTTATAATTTCTATTTTCATTTCCCAGATATGATGAAAGCAGAATTACCTGCTGTGTATTCTACATTAAAATCAAGGTAAAAAGGAAAACAGTGCTTTTGAAGTGGCTGTTAAAAAAGTACAGCAGTAGGTGTCAAGCTTTTTGAAATGCATAGATGGCAGATAAAAATATTGACCCAAGATTTCAAATGAAAGTGGACTTAAGAAAACTGAGCACCTCATGTTTCTTATTTATGAATAATTATAACACACTGAAAAAAAACAGGTGGACATTTCATGGCTGACATTTTATGGTTGACATTTTTGATTGGTTGATATACCTACATATCTTATGTACAAGCTACTAAATTTATTTCATTAATAAATTAAATTAAATTAATTAAATTAATTAAATTTGATTAAATTAATTAAATTAATAAAGAATTTGGTCAATAGCTGGTAAACTGAGGCTGTCTCTACAGCACATTATTTTTTGTGTGCTACCTTCTCTAGCTTGCTTCTCTGATGTTTGTATCTTTCTATGATACAGGTTTTCTCATAGTCATCATTGGTGGAGCCTCATTTAACCAACCTAATCTTTGAAATGTTTTAGATCTTCACCAAAATTGTAATTTTGTAACAAAAAATGGGAAAACAGTAGACACAGATGTTCTTCCAGTTTCACAGTGCTGGGATTTCTGAATGGTGTTGTACAAATACCACCACACAGTCAAGTGCATAAACATCATTAGCAATGACTTCTGGAGCAATTCTCCTTTGAATCTCCACTATGTTATTAATAGAGCAATTTGAGTGAGTAAATTTGTTGCAATTGAAAATGCTAGCACAAACTTTTTAGCAACCCCAGGTGCTTGAAAATAATAATTAAAAAAAAAAATAAATCAGATCTTTAATGATTTAGTCACTTTTGGAAATACAACTAAAAGTCTTAACTTTCTCAAATACTTCTGAAAATTTTACTCAAAACCTTGTTGAAGCTAAATGATGATTGGAGAGAATGGATGAAAAGAGAAGGTAGAGCTTAATTGGATAGAGTTTTGGAAATGTAGAAACTGGAAATGAAGTAACTTAAAAGCTTTGAGAAACTTTGTCCAAGGTCCCTAAATTCTTTTCCACCAGCCAGATCTTCATTTCACCCTTTTCCTTCTCGTGCAGTAAGTGAATGAACTGCTGTAAAAGCTGAACTTGCACCTACAGATACTTTCTGTGGATAATGAACCAATGTGGATAATGAAACAACTCAGATTTACAGAGACCATACATGGCACACAGACATTTCTACAGAGCAAAAGGGCCTTGATTGCCAAAGTGGAAAACCTCAGACAAATACTGAAATAGATCAAGGATTCCTTAAACCCTAAAAAACCCACAGAAGGAAGCAATCACAGACTGCTGGAAAATAACAACTGGGAAACAAACTATGACATTGAACTGTCCAAAATTTCATCTCAGAGCAACACAAACAACAATAAAAAAAAGATTTCTTCTGCCTAATGGGATTTTGGTGGTTTCATCTTCTATTTTTATTTTATTGCACTCTACAAAAAAGCATGATGGCAAATGAATGAATTAGACTGCTTTCAGTTAAAAAATTTCAGCTGAGCTACCTGAGGACATACAGAACCATCTCCTGTTTTCCACTACAAGACAGAACCTGATATGGTAGAAACTTTACATTTGTATGAGGGAAAATCTGCAAATACTCATGAGAGGATTGTTAAAAATCTCTGAAACCCCATTACTTATCAGCATTTATTGTACAGCTCCATATGTCTGATGGTACGTCTTGCTTGTCTCTAAAAACTGGATTCTGAAATGTTTGGGTCACAACTGAGTGACTTTTGATGACTGGCTCTTTTAGACACTACACAAAGCAGAATAATGACAATAATAGCATTTATAGTTATTAGAATGACAGATGATTAGAGATGACAAATACACTGAGAAAGTGGAAGGGTCATTTTGAGAGTGCAGAAACTTGATTTCTTTTGACTACAAAAAAATAAACAGAAGTATATCTGAAGCATTTATATAGCCTTTAGAATGATTAAAAAATGAAGTCTTATTCTGCAATTACTTATGGAAGAGCATATGATTCCCTGTTGTATTATTTAGCGCATGTTTTTTGTTATTGTAATTTTACTGTCACTGTTTTAAAAAAAACAGGGACAAACCCAGGCCCTATGGCACCTATCTGGAAAGCTGTGATACCTCATATGATATGTCATTTGTATGACATGTCAATAAAATACCCATTGTAGTTATCTATTATTTTTATTTAAGAAGTGGAAGCTGCGTGGGGTGGAAACAAACCTTGAGAGATTTTAATTATGTCACTCATTACTGTAAAGGGTTGCAGTACCACCTCTAAAAAACACAAAAAGCTTGACCCTGCTGTAAGAAACCTGACCTTTAGATAGTCTATAACAAGCAGAGGAGAAATAAATCAAAGTGGAAAAGAATTTGGAATTCCTGGAATTATTATCTGAAATAATTAAACAAATAAATATTTCTATATTTTCGTTTCACAATTTTATCTCCTCAGCCACATTTCTAGAAATTTTCAAGAGCCACATCACAACTATTGGCCTGCACACACTTCCTCTCCTTCTTTTTCCTCTTCATATAACAGTACTATTTTCTAGAAAATCCAAGAATTAATTTATTAAACTTCATCATGATTTAAATTTGACTTTCTAAAACATGATACTCACTAACAATAAATATGATTTTTGCATTCATGTGAACTACGGATCCCCTGTATGATTAAATATATATCCTCAAGATAGGAAAATTCTACCAGTCACAGAACTGCTGCCTGTGGATACTGATCAAACAAGCATGAACAAACTTAGCAAAGAAAGCAGTCACTGAAAATGTGGAAGTACTTTTAGAGATTGCTTAAATGAGATACTGCTTCAGAAGTAAAGGGAAAGAAAAGACTGCGGGAAACATGCACTCCATTCACCAATACATTCCAGTATTGGAATATTTTGTCATTGTTGTTATCCCAAAAACCAATGAAAAGCTGTATTTTTAGTATATATATAGAGAGATATAGGTGTGCATTATAATGGTTTCAAAGTTCCAACAAAATTAATTTGAAATATTTAAAAATGTTTTGCTCCTAAATTTTTCTTTAGTTTATCAAGAAACTGACTTTAGATTTTCCTTTTGGTGTTCTGATCTCTCTCTTTTTTTTTTTTTTTTCCTTGTGGGCATTTTCTTTGGCCTGAATGCATTTTCCCTTATGCATTTCCAGTCATATGATGCCTAAGACAAACTACTTTTTGTTTGGTTATACGTGAACCTCAATGGCAGTGAGGTAATGCTCCAGGAAGTTCTGCCTTCAGGGGACAACACAGCCCTGAAGCCTTGCAAGACACTGGGCCAAGACAAAATGCCCAGTTCAACACTGACTGATTTAAAACAAGCAACAACAAAACAGATGTCTTCATAGAAATTTCATTTTTTCCTGAGACAATAATATAATTATAATGGAAAATCATCTGAAACACTGAAACAGGGGAATGTTTTGCTAGTTCTTAATAAAGCTTTTTTTTTTTCAATAAACTCTACAAAAAAAATAATCAAAGTAAAGCTTACAAAATATTAGTTTATAAAAAGACTCCACAAAAAGAGAAAGGTAAAATACCCCAAACTCACAAAAAAACCCCAACCTAAAATCCTAAACTAAGAGCAAAGAATTCCTGCAAGACCCCTCAGTCAGCTATGAGTGGAGAGATATTCTAGCATAGGTAATTTTCATCTCTCAGCATAGTCATGCATTGATTTTGAGTCATTAGTCAGTAAAGTCTATTAGTCAGTACAGTCTTCCTCTGTAGTAGAGCATGGCTTTTGAGAAGTTAATGAAAAAAAAATTAGAAGCATTTCACCTATCTATACAACAGGACAAAATAAAATGATAAACTAATTTGAGAATGAATAGCAATTGAACAAATATATATATATATATTTATAACTGTACTAAGAAATATAAAAATTATAGATATGTGTATATGTCTGTATACAGAGAGGTTGTATTTTGTCTTTAATGCACGTTTATGAACAGTGGATGAAACTTCTGATACTTCAATGTGAATGTACACTATGTATATCATGTTACATCTCGTTTCTGCTCCCCTAGTGCAAAATAATGAGCTGCAAACTTGTTTTTATTCAATGCCTCTTATTCTGGATTGGAAAAGATGATGTATCTGAGAACAATCATACCTGCTTGGCTGAAAAGTTCACCCAGCATATGTATGCTATTTTGCATAGTGGTCAAAAGGACATATTTAAGGAAGAGTTAAAGACCAGAGAAAACATACAGTGATACTTCTCCGCAGCAGCCTTCTGGCTCAAAAATTCAACTGTGAGTCAAAGGTAATGTTTTAGCTACTTCTTTGCCTAAATAGAGTTCACTTGTATGAGGTTGCTTTTCACTTGACTGATACAAGTTTTAGGATCCACCACATTCTGAAATATGAAGTTCCTCTCTTGTTTAAAGAAGCGTTTTTAAACAGCTGCCAGCTGCTATTTCACATAATAGCCTCTTCTTTCATGGAAAAGGACAATGAACATCCATTCTCTATCCATCCCGCTGCCCAGAGAAAATGATGTCATTTAAGATGTCATATCATCTACACCAAATGCACACCAGCAAAATAACAGCATCAAACTCACTTAACCTACACAAATCAGGTGACACCACATTGTAGTCAGCGAGGCTCCAAAAGCTCAGTCTTGCCCAATTATCAGTTCTGGTTAATAGAAAAATAGAATTATTTCTCCAATACCTGTCTCTGATTTTCTGTCTCTAGCCTCAGTCGGGCTTCTACACATCTTCTGGTCTCCAGGAAGGCTTGGCGTTGGGCTCTGTCTGACAGGTAGCTAATGAAGATTCCTGCAGTGTTCATACACATAAATAACACTGCCTGGGCTGCTATCTGCAACAAATAACAAATAGGATTTGATCAGACAGAAGCAAAAATATCTGTTTAAAGAAAAGAAAAAGAGAGAGAGAAAAACTGCTCTGTAGTCGTGTAGGCTGTAAAACTAAACGGTTAAGAAAGTTTGCATTAAAGAATCTCTTGGATCTTATTTAGAGGCATCAGACGTGTAAAATTCTCTCTGCCTTGAGGAAGAAATATGCTGTATTTGGGGGCATTAAACTCCCTTTGAACCAGAAATGAGGCTTCCAAGAACTGACTCACAGGGCCCTAGTCAGGAATGATTACAAACATAATTAACAATTTGTTTTTGCACTGCCTCTTCTGTAAAAGCAACTTTGTGATTTGTTCCATGCCTTAGTTTGAGAACAAAGCCATATTAAGGAAAACAAAGAATGCCAGTTAGCTAAGAATTAATACTAGTGATGATAATTATTCTGTTATTATTGACCAAATTAAATCATTTTCAACTGATGCCAAAGCACAAGTTTGCACAATCTGAATCCTGACCCAGGGAAGCTGAAAGGATCACCAAATGCTTGCATAGCCTGTGACTGTGTGCACAGACCTTTCCTTCACCAATGCCTACGTAAAAGCTGCAACTTTTTCCTTGTGCGTCACAGCTTCTTCCTTTGCAATATGAACTTAAAAGAGCCAAATGGGAGTGGATCCTTGGACAGTGCAAATTCTGGCAGCTTATTTGTCTTTCATGGATACCTCTTTGTGCTCTGCATGTTTGTCAGACAGAGCACATCAACACCACAGAAATGAGGATTGCTCAGGAAGCCAAGCAGCAAACATAATATTAGCATGGACTACAGACAGAAACACAGACCTGCAGTTTCAGGAGCTTTATGCAACACCTCATCCCTCCTGTAGGTTAAAAATTCATGTGAACTCCTCTCATTTCCTACTTAGAATCATAGAATCATTGGTTGGAAAAGACCTTTAAGATTATCAAGTCTAGCAGTAAACCTAACCCTGCCAAGTCCACCAATAAACCATGTCCCTAAGTGAAATGTCTAAACATCTTTTAAAGACCTCTAGACATAGTGACTTCACCACTTCCCTAGGCAGCCTCTTCCAATGTCTGACAACCCTTTCAGTAAATAAATTTTTCCTGATATCCAATATAAACCTGCCCTGGCACTACTTGAGGCCATTTCCTCTTTTTCTGTCAGCAGATACAGCACTCACATCACTGCAACCTTCTTTCAGGTAGTTGTAGAGAGTCATAATTGCTCCCTTCAGCCTTCTCTTTTCCAGGCTAAACAAACCCAGTTCCCTCAGACACTCCTCCTAAGATTTGTGATCTAGACACTTCACCAGCTTCATTGCTTTACTTTGGACATGCTGAATTCTTCATTCTGCCTTTTTTAACTTATGAGAAAGTCTGCAAAGTGCAGCTCCCTGTCCTCCTGTCATGGTCCAGTCACAGCAACTGTGCTGCTGAAGTCCCACTGAGTGCAACCTGCGTGGCAGGATCCCACCTCTCTCCCAGTGGCAGATCAGCTGTGGAGCAGCAGCTTCCATGGCCTGTGGGCACACCACCTCCACAGCAGAGCTGCCCAGGCTCTGACAGCTCTGAACCATCATACTATGGGTGATACCTGTAGTATCATAACAACATCAAAACAGCCATGCCATGACAGATCAACTGCCCATCTTTGAGAATCCAGAGAACAGAGTTCTCATATAAGCCATATATAAGTACAAGAATAAAGCAAGTATTCAGTGATGTTTTGACAAAACAGTCTTGAACACTCGAGAAATCCATGGAATAGAGGTGGCATTTTTAAAAGTATTATCTCATAATCAGTCTCCCTAAAATCAAAGTATTCATTGTCCTAACAGAAGAAAAACAATGCTAAGCAAAACTCTTTAAGTCTCATTGTGATGCCTCAGAACTGCAAGTCTTGCTCTTCACATTCACATGGGTTTGAGAGATTTGATATCAAAGCAAATGCATCTGGCAGAAAATTCATCTTTATATATTCCTGTATTTCTGAATCTGGAGTATTGTTCTATCACAGTAAATGGAATTAATTTACAGTTTCTATGCCATCATTAAATATGCCTGGCTCCAATTGAAGTTTTGTTTAACCTTTGCCAGTAATAGATGTCTAGGCAAACTTTGTGAGAAATAGGGCATGATTAGCAGAGTCTGCATCTTCTTGGCTTCCAGGATCCTATGTTTCACAGCACCTATGATCTGGAGGTGGCACACTCTATGCATCTGCTTGACATTTTCTGATACCTTTCTGAAGATAATTATACTTTTGGTCCCTCTGGTATTCAATGACGAAGATTTCTACAATTAGGCACTTTGTGATAAAATTGTTTCGTTTTGTTTGCTGCAATTATTTCTTTGAGTGATGTATCATGCTTGTAGTATGAGAAACAGTATTTAATCAGTTCCAATTCATCTTCCTCTCATAATTTCTGATTTTACTGACTTTTAGCACTAACCCTCTCAGCCTTTTCCTTTTTAAAAGAGAGGAATTTGAGACTATTTACTCTCTCTGCATTTGTCACCATCCCACTTCTGTACTTACTGCCTTATCCCTGTCATCTGCTTTACCCTGTTTTACTGGAGACAGGTTGCCCTGGACCCAGCTTCCCCCAGACACTTTCTGCCTTTGCTCCAAGATAAAACAGAGAATGCAGTAATGCAGCCCCTGAGATAACTCCTGTCTGGTGCAGGCTGCAAAGAGGCATATGATGAGCTGACATGAGATAAGACCAGTTTAGAATTACATTATTCAGCAGAACTGAAATGAGATCTGGGTGGCTGGAGGAGTCAATATTTTGTACTTTTTTGACTGGCTTAAAGCCTAAAAAAAGCCAGTGCTTAGACACTAGGAAACCTGGAGTATAGGGTGAAAAATAAGAGAAGCCTTTGACAACATTTGAAATGTGCATTTCAACCATGAAACCAGTGGCAAGGTGCTCTTGTTTGCTTGCAAATTCAATTGCAAGTTCTCCATCAGCCCAGTTCAGTCACCTGTCTTTGCTAACGCCTAGGAGTAGTGCCACTCACTTCAGCAGATCTCCTGAGAGCAAATGCAGTAGAATTTGGCCTTCAATTAGATTTCATGGGTACATAATCTGATTTGGATAAAGGAAATTAGAGAAAACATGTTGCAGGTAAAACATCAGCTTACTAAGCAGCAGAATCTTCTTACTTATAGTAGTTCTGATTGAAACCTGCACTCTGCCCTGCAAGGACATTGATTTGTGACTCTTAATAAAAGAATAAAAAGGACATACAAAACTTCAGTCTCTCATTTCCATGCCTTTTCCTACATCTAACTGTAGCCAATTCCAGAAGTCTTGCAGGATTTTCTACTGCATACCACGGCCACAAGCAATGGCAGAATGATTTTATAAGATGTACACAGTTCCATAACTTTTGGACTGACTTGAAAATAATCAGTGCTCACACAGTGAGAAAACTGCAGAATAACATGGGAAAAAAACCTGCACCCCAAAAAACCCCACAAATAAGCAAAACCAAACCAACCAAACAAAAAGACCACACCCCCACCCCCAACTTTTCACAATATTTATAAGCTCTTTAGACTATTTATACATTGCACAGCATTCAAATAAGCAAATGTATGAGACAGAAAGTAAGCTATGAGTGACACATTTTCATGTTCAATAAGATTTTTGGGGAGGTTTGCAAAAAATGCAAACAATATGGTACCCATCACCATGCTGCGTATGAATACCTGTGTAACAGGACCTGCACTGTCTCTGCTACACCTGAAGTTGTCCATTATTTCATAACAGGATGAAGACAGCTGAAGAAAGTTACTTGATGAGATATTGCAAGGAGTTAACATTTTTACCCCAATACTCTAACTTCCCATATTTCTCCTAGGAGGTGATTAAAAGATCAGTTCACTGAAAAACACTTGTCAAATCAATTTACATTTATAAAGTGTCCTTCAACTAGGTACCTTGGAGATCTTTGTAAAATCAACATGAAAACTATCTGAAACCAAAAGCAATAAAAAGAGAGGATGCAGGTGAGATGAGAACGCTAAGTTTAAATTTGACAGTACACATTGATTCAAATAATTTCATTTTTATCTATCAGTCGTGTGTATCTACATATATGCATGACTGTATAAATGTATAAAAAGGACTCATGTATAAAAAGGACTTTGAAAAGACAGTGGAAACCAATATAACATTTTGAGTGAATTTGTGAACCACCAAATCTTGGGCAAAGAAATATTTAAAAGGCATACAGCACAGCTGGTGAGGAGGAAGCATCAATCAAAGTGTGTACAGTACAGCAATGCATTAAGAGAGGAAAAGAAGAATTCATTGAAAAGGAGAAGAAGTAGTTCACAAATCTGTTGCAAAGTTGTAGGTAAAACACAGACATCTTATCAAGACATAATTGAATGTACTTCAGGAAACAAGAAAGTCAAAAGAGTGCAAGTGAGTTAGTGAGAGCTGAGCTGGTCTAAGTATGACAGTGATTTGTGGGCATTATTGACATTCAGAGTACTTAATTGAGTTTACTTCAAATTGGAGTTTACACAGATTCCTGTGATTTTATGAACAAATGGCACGGAGTCAGAGAAGGGTTTGCAAATGCCAGGAATTTAAAAAGTGCAAAAATCATAACTTTGATTTTGACACAAGTTTCCTGTTTGAAACAGTGCACTTGTCCATCAGGGACAATTACATAAAGCCACAAGGCCATCTGTATAGTCTCCTAATTCAGTACTTTCTAAAACCTGTCAGTAATAGACATTTATGTAGTGTAGAGTGATTAAGTTCAGCACTTCCAAAGGGCCAAAGCCTGAACTGAACATTTAGGTAAATTCAACAAACCAAACAGACTGGAAATATGTTGACTGATAGCTAGCCCTTAAAGATAGTAATTCCCACAGGAAATCCTCAACTTGAATAGCTAAACCAATAGAAGCATACACTCACATGGAAAGCATGGTTGAGGTGGAGGAAAGAAAGCTGAAAAAGTTTAGAAACAATTCTGATATCCAGGAGGATATTAAACTTGTGTGTTACTGAAGTGCAGAAGAAACCCCATGTTTGTTCTGCAGAAACAAACCAATTATTCATTATTAACAAACCATCTTCAGCTCTTTTGTTCTGCTGCATAGAAACAAAAAACACATCTGAAAAGAATGGTTTTCAATGGAATCTCCAATTGGACATTCCCAAGGAAGGTCAGTCCTACAGAGCAGGAATTTCATCAATTCTTAAAATGAGCCTGTGGGAAACCATTTAATTCTTTTCCTATTTTGCTTTCTAATTTTAGATTGGCTTCAACAAAGGATTAGAGCAATTCTTGTCTGTTTTGGGAAAACTAGGAAACTAAAGATATTATGATTCTTTAACAGTATTTTCAGAATGGGCCACATAAAGAACTGGTTGCTATGGTAATTATTATTGGTTAAGTAGGTTTGGAAAAGCATTTTGATTCATCATTGCTTGATTAACTAAAAATAGAAGCTTGCCACAAGGTTATTTTTTTATAAGCAAAATGTCACTGAAACCCCATTGCCTTCTCTCCCTTGTCTATCAGCCCCTTGCTTAGATTACTTTGAGGGAAAAATAAGTTCTCCTTTTGTAAGAACTGAGGAATGAACCAGAAATGAACTGAGGGTTGAATGAGAAGTGTGGGATTTGAGACAGAAATGGTTTACTTTGTATAGAATAGGAACATCTGGCAGCACAGACTCTCCGTTGGACTGCAGCAAGCCTCTATCTCCAGCTGAGATCATGATTTTATGAATCAAAGCCCCTGGCAGCAAAATGAGTAAGTACCTATATCTCTACTGCCTCTTGCCCACCTTGATCCCTCAGCACAGCTTCCCTTTTGTTGTGCCAGATCAATTATTTGTGGGACCATACTGTGAACTATCTCAGGGAACTTGGCCAACTTAAAAAACAAACATTTGGTGTTGGCAATGATTCTGTATCATAGAGCAGTTGCCTGATTGAGTTCACAGCACAGCCTCCACAGGGAGAGGAAGCACGTGAACGTTCATAGTTGGCACTGCTGCCGACTCATTAAACTGAAATCATTGCTGCCTTATTGTTAAATCACCTTCTAAGGAGTGTTGGTTTTTTGTTTTTTTTTTTTTCTCCAGGTTCAATCCTGACTTCTCCTGGTTGTAACTGCTAAATGCCAATAGCCACAACAGAGGTTTGTTTTGTTTTGTTTTTATTATGGATGCTCCTTTGTAATTGAAAACCCAACGTGTCCCATGGAGGTGCCCAAACTGCTGCCATGACTTTCCAGAAAGCTCATCTGTGTCTAATCCTCTATACTGTCCAGTGCATAAGTACAAAAACCGTTTAACTCCTACTCATAGCTGGAGTGAGTGTTAACACTTTTATCTGATCTACATATACTAGTTACACCTGAGAAGACAGGACTGGAGAAAGGTGCATTACTTATTTATGGTAAATTTAGTAGAGCAGTACTTTACCCCACCCATCTCTGATTTGCCAAATGTGAAATGAGCAGTTTCTATCAGTGTCACCTCCTGATTTTGCCTTTATAAACAGATTTTGTGGTTCAGCTGTGCTCAGCTCCCATGGGAATGTTGTCTGATTCTTCAAAAACTCAGATCTTATTTATGCCTCTATGAGAGCTGAGATCTAGCCTGGCTTTGCTGCTTCCAGAGTAGGCATTAGAGGACTCCAGTATGTCAGTACTGGCCTTTACTGTGCATAAAATCTGTAGCCTACAAGCCAGGCTGGCCCCATCAAAACCCACAGTGGATTCCACGGAGTTGTTAGGTTACCCTCAATGAGATTAACAGGTTTCAGACATGGTTTTCTCCAACCTATTGTAGAAAATCCTAAACTTCCTACTGCTCCTGCACTGCTAATGCTTGAAAAAACAAAGATCATTTTCCCTCTGAACAATGACACGTTTGCATAAAATAAATTGTTCTAGCTCAAGACAGAATTCAGATAGATATATACTGAATATTTAATAATTCAGAGCAAGAGCATAATATGTATAACTGAATATTTAATACTTAAAGCAAGAGTATAATTTGCTGTTAGAAAAATAGTTATTTCCTTCTTGTTCTTCTTATTGAATGCATTAGAAGATTAGAAAATTTAATGTTTGATTAAATTATTTATAGATTGTTCAAACCATATAATTTGGTTTGGTCTATGACAAGACTTTTGCAACACAGTGTGGTACAAGAGATCTTTCAGGAAAAATCATATTATATCATATCAGACACATAAGGGCTGACACAACTTGAGTAATGCACTGAAGAAAACAAATACAAACCACTGCTAGTGACATCAAGCAGCCCCAAATGAAAACTAATTTTCAGCACATCTCCTCTAACTCCCCTTGAGTTTTTCTGAATTTTAGGATTTGGGCATGATCTTAATAATATATATATATAAATAAATATATTCTGGTACTTTTAGAAACCTTTTTTGTTGTTTTTCTTTTCATACATGTTGAAGTGACTAGAGATGTCTGGGAAAATGTCAGTAGTAGGGTCACAGCCCATGCACCCAGGAAAATGAACAGAAATGGGTAAATGAACTTCAGTTTTTAGCAACTGTTTTCCATGGCTACAGGGTGCTCTGCTGAACTCTCTCTCTGACCCTCACCCAGAAACTGATCTTGAACCACACAATGAAATCTTCTGCTCATGTCTCCTGTTCCCTGTGCAGCACAGCACTCTTTCATCATAATTTTTCACAAAGGATGCTATCACAAGTACCTGAAATGTTCCTGTTTAGAAGGAACAACTTTATTCTTGATGCAAATAACCTTCCTTATTCAGTGTTTTCTGTGTGCTGGTTAGGTACCTTCTCCCCCTACTCCAAGACAGCTGCATTGCAGGGTAATTATAAAGAGAAATCTAAACCCAGACCTTCCAGATGACATAATTTTCCCGTCCAAAAGCTTCACCTCTTTTGGTTTGTTTAGTTATACTTAAAAAACTAAGATAGGAATTGCTGTTTTCTCCAAATATATGCCACCCTGAAACCACACTACATGAACTACAAGATTACTTAAAATTACCTGTGCTGTCTAACCAAGAAGAGATCCTTTGACAGCCCACCAAAATGAGTAAAAAACAAGGCAAAAAACAACACAAATACCTGAACCAAAGAGAAATACACTTGAAGCAACTCATGGCAGTCAGGGTGGGTTAGGAAACAGCTGAAGTGATGGCATCACCTACTCACTGCTTAAAAGGGTGTATAAAGCAACTGTGGAGTTCCTCTTCCTGCACTTCCATATTTCAGACTCATAAAGCTCTATCTGACAGTAAAATTTTCCCTATTTTTTTTTTTAAGGTAGAAGCTGATCTCCTTTATGAGCTGCCTGTTTATTGTTCAAAACAAATACCAGAGTAACTACATTCAAAAGAAGCCACATTCCATTTAAAACCACTAGAGAAATAAATAACTCCTAATAAGAGTTTCAGCACCTAAACATTTATGTAAAAATAATCTCAAATAGAGCAGCACACTTAAAACAACCTGAATATTAAGAATTTAAAATAATTCCTGGATAGTTTTTTAAACAACCTTTACCAAATGCTAATTTTCCCCCTTACATTACTTACATGCATGTCTGAACTGTAAATAACTGTCTTCCAATTCAGATGTACCAGTGTTTGGGGAACAGGCATCAGACATCATAGATAACCTCACAGTGACAAAAAATTCCAGCTGACAACCTGTCTGGAAATGTCTGAGAGCATCACTGAACATAAAGCTGAGCCTGAACAGCCTAAAACACAAACCTCTAAAGTGAAAATCACTTTTGGAATTTTTCCTAGAATTATCTCAGTAGTTCTGCCTCGACCAATGCAAGATAGCCAAAGCAGAAGTCCTGGTACTTCCCTTAATAGATTATACAGGGAAAAAAATGTCATCAAAACTGCTTTGCACCATTGGAAAAAATATAACTACATTCTAAGGAAGACAGAATTAGGCAGTCTGCATTTCTGCTAAATGAGTTTGGGGTGCTGCTCGGCACAGCTGGTTTTATTGCTCTAGATAATGGCTCTTATTGGAAGTAGGATGTCAAAACTGAGCAAGCAATAATTATGTTTGTAGGGCTGACAGCAGTTCATCTTTTCTGACACAGTTCATTGCCGTTTCCATCTGATCAAATGTATGAATATCCCTGCAATTACCTGCAGTGGAACTGACAGTTGTCACGGTCCATGCACAGGTGACCCTGCTTTGGTGTATTCTGCAGAATTATTACAAGAGCCTGCACAAGAGGAGCTTTTCATTTTTCTTCCTAGCTATGCTAGGCTGGGCCATATGTACTTTCCTCGGAATTATCGAGCTGTGGCCACAGGTGGAGGAAAGAAGGAAATTTTTGAAAATATTTTTTCCCCCTTTGTTGTTGCAATGGAAAAAGATATAGCAAAACTTAATGATCTTAAATTACTCTTCGACTCTTTATCAAGAAATAAAGACAGCCTTATGATAGCCACTGCAGTCCAGGGGAGAGTGAGATTAATACCTATGAAAAAGTTCATCGGTTTAACTGAAGTAGTACAGAAAATACTGATAATGAAAAATAGATGAGGGATATCATAGTGTTGAATGTCCTTTTCTAAATGACCCTTGTCCTTCAAAGCCTGCTTCTGCTCTGATGGGAAGCTCTGCTGATCAGCTGGTTGTGTTAAGCAGCTGTACCTGCTGGCAAACAAACCACCCCCCACAGCTGTTCAGGAAAACAAAAAAAACAACAAAAAAAACCCCCAAACCACAACAAAAAAAAAGCCAAACCCAAACCAGTGTTGCTAATAGAGGCTCTTTACACTGTATAATCAGCATTTTAACTAAAAGCCAAAGGCAAGGCTTAGTTTACCTCACAGTTGTGTCTATAAGTGGCACTGGTTTCATTAGAGACAGTTCACCCACTGACTCTGCAGCTGATTGATGTCTGAGATGCCAGGAGCAGACATACAGATCCCAAGCTTTAGGTTTGCTAGTCCAGAAATAATAAGGCAAATATCTCCTCCCTTGAAATTTTCCATTAAGTCTGCTCTGCTCTATTTTAAATTATTTCTAAATGACATGAAAACTCAATGAAAGCAATTTAATATGATTTTTTCCCCTTATCTCCTTTTGGTTTTGACTGTGATGATTCCACCAAAAATCAAGAAAAGGCAGAATTTAGCGGTGACATTTTGAAAGTCCTTTCCTAGCAAAACATTAAAAAAAAAAAAATCAACAAAACTCTCAAACAGCTATTTTTTCAGCTATTCCTGCTGCTAATATTGGATTGTAAACACAGCACCTTGGGCCTCCCTTGATGTTGGAGAAAACTTGGGTAGAATAAAGGTAGTGGACTGCAGTTTGACTTCAGCGTCCACAAAATTTCAGTCATCTCTAATCACACTGAGAACTAGTGCTACTATGACCTTGGGAGACCACAAGAAATGGAGAGCCTGTGCAGGTATGAATGAACCTGCAGGGAAAAAGTTGGAGCAATAGGGTTCAGGACCTTTTCTCCTCCAGAGCTGACCTGAACACAAGTTAGGTGAGACTAGAACAGAGGAGGTTCCACATAAATATAAGGAAAAAAAAATCACTTCTGAGGGTGACAGAGCACTGGAACAAGATGACCAGGGCAGTTGTGGAGTCTCCTTCTCTGGAGATACTCAAAATCCACGTGGACACATTCCTGTGTGACCTGCTGTAGGCCACCCTGCTCTGGCAGAGACTTTGGAATAGATGATCTTTCAACGTCCCTTCCAACCCCTAATTTTCTATGATTCTGTGAAAGATATGAATCTCTCAAGCTTAAATGGGAATTTTATTGATAGGTATCTTACTTTACTTAATATTTTCTTTAAATCTGTTTATCTCATTTTTTTTCACTCTGAATAGTAGTTTCCCTGGTGAGAAAACAGGGAAGGGACATGGAAGCAAGTGGAAATGTACCAGACAGAAACTGTGAGAGGTTACAACATTCCAGACCAGCTGGATTAAAACTTTATCTCAGAGAGTTAGGCGAGGACAAACATTTTCCTTTGTGAAACCTGTGGGTGTTGTTTTGCTATTAGTCACAGTGAGCGCTTCAGTGTGGTGAGCTAGAAGAAGTCAGGCTGACATCAAAAGTACAGAGAGTGCTGTGGGAAAAAGTTGACTCAATCCTTTGGCTGGCAGAATCCACCACAGACAAATAACGAAGGATTAGGTTGCTTCTACTACTTTGGTAGCAGAGGAGACATGTAGCACAGGATTCATTCTGCAGTGACGCTGGTTTGATCTAGGACTAATTCCTTTAAAGGCAGTGGCTTACCCTTGTGCAAAACAAGGATGGGATTAACATCAAACCCTGATATTTACTTCATGCCAAATTTTCCTTGCCTGACAATACAAGCCATGCCTTTGTTTTCACTGCATGTGTAAGCATGAGAAACAGAAACTGGGCTGCTCATGGAATATTAAATAAATGACACAAGACAAAACAATCACTGTCTCTGATGTGGAATAATGAATCCTGCTAATACCAGGGAGAGCTACTGGAGAGTATTCAGTCTTGATGGACATAAAGTAAGCAGAGAAGCACACACCTCCCCGGATGTTTTACATCAGCACAGCTGTGTGTAAATCCATACAAAGTTTGATCCATTGCAGAGCCACAAGTGCTCTACACCTTTTTTCAGCTCAGGGTGTTTAGAGACACCCACTCAGAAGCAAAGTCATTCTTAACCTGCTCACACAGAAGATGATTGGCTTCAAAGGGATAATTGCTTGCACAAAGCAGTGTTTGGTCTTCGTGAGTATTTAGCTCATGTATCTCCTATTTAGATCAATGTAGCAGCAGTTGTGATATGTAAACATTGCTCTCTTAGGAGCACTTAGTGGATGAGTGCTTGAGAAGAAATGGTGTATGGCCTTGGAGTTGCTGCAGTACAAATACCAAGGCTGAAAATGCTGTGTTTTGTTGCACAAAAAACATGCCAGAATTTAAGTCAAGAAATAGCCAACAAAGTAGATTTCTTACTGGAATTGCAGTCAGTGAAGAGAACACTACTTCTGAGCTTTAGAAAAGAAACACAAAGGCAATGAGTTTTAGGAACTGACCTGCCCAAGTGATATTTTTGGAAACCTGATATTGCTAGTAGTAAAATCTACAAAAGGGCTTGTGGAGAAAGGATGCAGTTAATGACAGGATAAGGAATTTTTTACTGTTTAATGCTTGTTCTGTTTGTTAGAGGTTAGGAAGAAATTATTTCCTGTGAGGATGGTGCAGCCCTGGCTTGTGCCATCCCTGGAAGATTCTATGATTACAATTTGAATAATTTTTTTTTTCCCTAGAAGGATGAAATCAGTTCTTAAAGAGTGCAATCTCTGACACCTAGCCAGTCAGCATTGGCCAGATACACCCTTACCAAGGTATGTGCAAAAGTTTCAAACTGCAAAATGCTAGAATTTTGTTCATAAAGGAAAAAAAAGCCCCAGATAAGCCCCAATGTTCAAATTATTTTCCTTTTAATTCAAAAAGTGCAGTGCTGAAAGCAATTAAAACTATGTCTACAAACATGCTACTTGTCAGTATTAATCTGACATCTGATAGCTGACTCTGCACGGTAACCACATGTGTAATCTACAGTAAATTCTGACTAAAAGCAAGAACAAGCTCAAATGGCTCTTTCATGTTGCCTTCCTCAGGAACATCCACATCCATTTGTTAAAGTCAGGTCAATTAATGGTTCTGTGAACAGGAAGCCAACATGTACTTGCAATAAAAAGACAATGGAGTTGTATAATAAATAGGTTTTGTCACGCATTCTTGTCTTCTGACATGTTCTGATGTATTATTTCCACAATGGGTTTATAAAAAAAGAGAAAAAACATACCAATTTTTTTTTAGGTGAAAAATACATTTTTTAAAAAGTAGAATTATCCAGACTCAATACCTCACAGGATTATATTAAAAACAGTAAGTAAATTTGGGATCAACATCTGAAAACAGGAGAGCCTCATATGCATTTCTAAGGTACAACTCTGGTGGCACACAGAAGGTGACCTAGAGGTATATAAGATTCAGAATAAACTTATAGCATGTGGGCAGCATATGGTAACTCTCAGGTCCTATTTTCCACTGATTTCAAATGGAAACTGACATGGAAGAAACATTAACACTCAGAGCTGGAAAATCCCTCCTCTGGGAGATGGGGGATCCCGCTGACCTCAGTATTCAATAAAAACACCTTGCTGAGAGCAGACATTGCTGATCTGCAGGACTTGCAATTGTGACATGTGGTAGTTCAGGAACACAGCAATACCACTGGATTTGGATGGGATCATCCAGACATTTTAGAAAAATATGTCCAAATCCATAAACTGGCCATATGGTACTTGTAAAAATTATTATAATGACAAAAAAACCCATGATGACCTACGTCTACCTGCCACCCTATTTTCACTAAGAACAACACAAACACTTTGCATTTCATGTGTGTGTTTTATGCCATCCTCTCCTCTGAACAAAAAACCCAGCATGAATTTGCAAAGTATTCATTAAAAAGAGATTCCTGTGTCCAACGGAAGTAGGAATGGCTGCTGAAAAACTTTTTATTGAAGGTTTCTCTATGGTTTCTCTGAACTACTGATGCTGATTTTGTAGTCTGGAAATAAAGGCATTTTGCTGAAAGGCTGAAGTGCCCTTTAGAACATGAAAAATGTGATTAAAATATCCTGGCATGGTCAGAGTTTATTGCCCTTGAAGAGAACATTAGCCACCATGTTCCCTGAATTACAATTGTGTGCTGTTAAGGTCTTTTGCTTTATTTGGAAAGCGAAGGGAACACTTCGTGTCTATTCAAAAATAAAAGCCAAGTTCCTGGCTTTCTGGATGGGTGGGGTGCCCAGCCCCAGGGAAGGTGCTGTATGCCAGTAACAGAAAGCAGACTCAGATCTCACAGACCCATGAAGGTGTTACACATGGAGAAACTTTGCAAGAGACTAACTGTGCATGAGGCTTCCCAGTGATGAAAACTCTTCCACCTCTTAGCAATGCTCCTGCTACTCAATAACCATAAACTAAGCTCTGTATTTACTTATGTCACTATAAGTCTGTATTTTTTTTCATTATTTGCATGTCTACCACATATCTAAGAATATGTCAAAAGTCAGCTGTCTGATTTCAGGGGCCACATCTATATCTTTTAATGTACACACGTACTTAGACATTTTGCTTAGAGCAGAAACAACCAGGAAAATTCTTATTCTTTGTAACGTGGCCATCTGATTATTTTTTTTTAAATATTCATATATAAGTAAAACAAATATGATCAGATTTATTATATAAGAGGAGCAAGATTGAAGGTCAGTTAAATGAGTTGATGATGACCTGAAAAATATTTTTCACTGCGTAAAAATGGCCCCTCCTTCTTCAGCTGATTCACTCTCTGCTGTTTCTTTGCATGCAACAGGACATGCTTGACAATACAACCCTTTCACCAGTCGCTAGCCTCTTGGGAGAGATGGCTAAATTCTGTCATTTTCTTGCACCATATGCAATATTACTGGCCACTGGTTCATCCAACATTCCCTTAGCAAACCAGAGATATAAATCATAGAATAACAGAATCATAGAAATCCTTGAACCTGTGGCATTTCAAGTAACATTAGTGAAGCTAGTTTGGAATAATCAATCAGCCTCTGAATACCAGTCATTAGAAACAGAAAATAGTTTGCTTCTCTGGAAACTGGGGGTTGCAAACATGGTGCTTCATAGCTGGGATTAAGAGCCAGTATCATGTAATTATAGAAAATAGGGCATGAAGGGACCCTGACAGGTCATTCAACTTATGTTTCTGGTTCTGGATATTATCTAAATCACTGCTAAAAACAAGACTGTCAAAACTGCTTAATCATACCTTAATCGTTATTGTGAAGGCTGTTGCCATCTACCCTGTGCTTCCTTTCCTCTAGTGCAACTATCTCTCTACAAAAGTAGTGAAAATGACAAGTATCCATTGCAACTGAAATCAGTGTGTTTAAAGTGCTTGGTTGGGAGGTTAATTTCTGGCTTTTTAAGAAAAAGGTAGTGTAAGTTGCTCAAAATATTGTCCTGGCATTGGCAGGCAGTGTCTGTGCCTCTAAAGACTGCTGAGAAAGCCACAGTTCACACAGAGTTTGAGCAGGTATCTTCTAACACTTCTGTAGCATCTGAAACTGAATGTCTGACACTGAGCTGGAGGAAAGGAGATTGCTGGTGGAAAGGAACCACTTGTACATTCTTCAAACTCTCCCACCTGTAATACTGCACATCCCACAGAGATCTAGCAGGTGGTGACAGAATTGTTCTCCAAAAGGAGGACAGAGAGTGAATGTGACTGATGTTTGCTGTGAGCATGTGCTCTGGGACTTCCTGATGTCACCAGATGTGAATGGGGAAATAAAGAGGGCTGCTTTGAGCTTTGTACCTTATGATGCTAATATGACTACAGAACAATTCTCATGAAGAAGTGATGTGCCAAGGTCAGGTGATGCTGTGGGGTGGACTTCAGTTTATGGTTGGACTTGATGATCTTAAGGGTCTTTTCCAAACAAAATCATTTAATGATTCTATGATACAGGGAAGCAGATAAATTCCACAGTAGGACTCAATGCTGGGATTAACTGAAGTGAGTGCAGAAGGCATGGCATGTTTATTAAACCAGGTCTCATGCTGTGATCGCAGGAACTGTGCCCTGAGCTGGTTGTGTGTTTGCTTCAGGATAGATTTGGAGATGTTAGTTCTGCACTCCAGATCCTCAGTACACCTTTGGATCTCTCTGCTTGAAACAATACCTGTACTGCCACCACAGAATCATAGAACAAATGAGTGTGAAAGAGACCTCTGGATACCTTATAGACAAAACTCCTTCCTCAGAGCTAGGTCAACTAGAATAAGTTGTTTAGTGTCTCATTCAATCAGATTTTGAATATTTCCAAGGATGACAGCTCCACAATATCTCTTGGGAACCTGTTACAGTCTGTAATCACCCTTGGAGTAAAAAAGGTGTTTTTATGTTTAAGTGGAACTTGCTGTTCTTCAATTTGTGCCAACTGATTCTCCTCCTGTCACTGGGCACCACTGGGTTTGGGTCTGTCTATTTTACTACCCCCAGTAACATTTATACATTTTTATCATATTGCCCTCCTACTCCTTGCCTCAAAACTTCTCTCCAGGATGAACAGTCCCATTTGTTAGATAGCCCTTCAAAGCCTTTCTCTGGACTCGTTCCAGTATGTCTCTCCTGTACTGGGTAACCCAGCACATTTGGCACAGAAATGTGAGATGTGTTTTACCAGGGCTGAGCAGGGGAAGAAGATCATCTTCTTCAACAACCAAGAATGTTCTATGTAATGTAGCTCAGGAGGTCATTTGCCTTCACATTGCTGGTCAATTTGGTGTACACCAGGAAACCCCAGGGCTTCTCTGCTGACCTGCTTTCAGCTGGGCAGCTGCCAGTCTGTACTGATGTATGAGGTTATTTCTCTCCAGGTGCAAGACTTCACTTTTCCCTTCTCCTGAACTCTGTGACATTCTTGTCAACTCATTTCAGGAGCCCAGTGAGGTCTCTCTGAATGTCAGTGCAATCATCCAGTGTACCAGCCACCCCTCTGTATCTTCTGCACTATGTAAGATTGTGCTTAACCCTATTGAGACGGGTGGGACCTTTTGGGACTTAAGTAGTCCCATGAGATATTCATAAGCACTTAAGTGATTTAAGGAGCCCTTTAGTTTGCAGAGTGTTGAAAATTCCACTTGTTGAGATTTTTAAACCCCTAGATCAGCTTGAAAAATGGGCTTAATGCCTGATGTCTATCCTGGGAATAATTACTATGACCAGCTATCCTTCCATGTTTTGTAGACTACAGAGTTCATAAAAGGTCTATGTGTTTATCATTTGTATTTTCAACACATTCCTTTTTTGTTGGATACTTTAGAACTTTTTTTTTTTAATCTGAGATTATTTCAATAGTAATTATTTGGTAAAGGCAGGCTGCAAGTCCTCTGTGAATCAACAACTGCTAAATCCACATTGCTGTTAGCCAGAAGACAGTCTGATTTCCAGATTATAGTTTGATTTTTTAATGATAGTAATTAGAAATTTCTTAATTAATGCTGTGTATATTTTCCACTTTAAATTGGACCTATAAACTCTCTTTAGGTATACACAAATGTTAGAAACATAGTAAATATTATTTTGACTTGCAAATGTAATTACTGAACCTGAAAGCAAATTCAAAAAAAAAAAGAAAAAAAAAAAAGAAAAAATCAATAAATCCACAGCATTGCCTTTGTTGAGTATTTGTATCCTTCTAATTTAAGTATATGTAAAATTATAAAGTGTTTCTTACCATTAGAAATTTAAATATGGGATATTATTCAATTTTATTATATATATTTGGTTGGTTTTGAATTAAAAAAAAAATAGCTATGTGACATTTAATTACAGAAGTCTTGTGTTGTAGAAGAAAACCAGAAGTGGACTCAAATACTCTTGCTTCTTATACATCATTAAAACAGTTCTTCTATAAATTACACTTAGCTATACCATTTTTAAATACAATAATAAATTTAGTGTGTTCCAGTGCCACGGAAAGCAATCTGGCCAGCAGAAGGTTTGTTAGCTACTTGAAGAGAAAAGAACAGCTACCTTAGCAATCTTTGTACTCATTTTCATGGCCCCAGGCTGCCAGATAACTTATATTTACACCCATCTTTAAGCATATGGGTGCTTTTCCTGACATTAAAATAATTGACATAATGCTGAGATGCACTCTTTTACACTTCTTCTCCAAAGTCACATTAGTGCTCTTCCAAGCTTCTAAATTTCATTGTGTTCATTGTTAATGGGATTTGGAGTGACTGAATGATTACCTTAGATATTCTACTGTGAATGAATAGCAAAGAAGTGTGGCTGTCATCAGATAATGTACATAACTATGCTTTAAGAATAAGTAGACACTAGTATATTTTCCCAGGAAAGAAAGTGATAAGTCATTGGATAAATCATTTCTAAGCATGAAGAGATATTAAGATTATAGAGAAGATTATAGTCTTGTACCATCACACAGAAACTGAGAACACTTCATATGTTCTTACACCATTTCTTGTAGCCTCACGGGTGGCTAATGAAATATAGCAGAAAAAACCCAATTACATTAGCACAAATAAAATACATAGAATAAATTCTTCTTCTCTTCCCATTATTGTCAACAAACTGCTATTACTATAGGGATTGGGGCAAACACGGGAAAAAACACACCATTAGTCAGAGTGGTATTTAGCTGCCTTCTGGAAATGTCAAAGATTTTTTTTACAGTAGTCTCCTCAGGCAAGATTCATATGACTTAAGTTCAGTATAATTCTCAAAAAAAAATTTTCATTGGTTACTTTCAAGGACTTCCAGATCTTGGAGTAGTTTACTATAAATCTCCCCATCCATTCTGAGATACATCACTCCCTTAGTGCTTCAAGTATAGGCTACTATATGCACTTAGCACCTTTGCAGGCAAACCCACTCAGCTTCATCACAACCCAGAGAAGGGCAGGCAGGGAGCAGGGATGCATCCTTGCAGTGCACTAAATAGAATCAAGGAATGTCTTTAGAATGCTATTGCCTATGCCACTAAATCACCAGAACAGGCCCAGCCACTGTTTGGGCCTATGTCACCCAACCCTCCCTTCACAGTTCCCACATACACTTCAGGTGTCACCATGGACCTGATTTTCCCACCTCACGGTCTGGATGCAAGCACACTTTTTGGGGAGTGTTAATATAGCCTTTACAGAGGGAGGGAATGAATCCTGAAATGTGTCCTACCTTTGCCTGACCCTTTGGGCAGCACAGAGCTCAACCTGAGACACACAGTCTTCAGCCAATTATGTCACTCAGTGCCCAGGAAGGAGGGAATTTCTTCCTACCCAAGAGCTTACACCATTTTGCACAAGGATCAGGACTCAATATCTGGCTTTCTCTCAATTCTAGGTGAAGAAGTTTGAATCTATGGGTCCCAGTTCTAAGAAAGAGACATATTAAGGCAACAAATTTACCAAGATGAGAATCTTCTCCATTACACTCATTGAAGCTGGTTCACTGCATGGATATGAAAGCAAGAAGCACGGGATTACAAAGAGGCCATTTGAGGAAGAAGCTCTCTCTGTATCCCTGTGATGCAATAGCAGCCTTGAATAAACTCTGTGACACCAACTTTAAACTCCCCCCAGCATAGATGGACTAATGTAAAAAGACCTTGGAGTTGCTGCTGATCAGACTGAAGTAGGGTAGGGTAGATTAGGGTAGTAAGGATGGAGTGGAGAGGTTTAGTTGGAAGGGACCTACAATGATCACCTCGTCCAACTGTGTGCCCAACTCAAGGCATCTTTGCCCAAGTGCCTCTTAAATACTGACAGGCCAGGGGCTTCAATCACTTCTCTAGTAAGCCTGCTCCAGTCCTGGACAACTCTCTCAGTGAAAAAAATGCTTCCTAATGTCCAGTTTTGAACCATTCCACATATCTTGTCACTGGATACCAGGAAGAAGAGCTCAGGTCCTTCCTCTCCCCCTCCTCAGCAAGCTGTGGAGATCAATGAGTTTGCACCTTAGCCTTCTTTTCTCCAGACTCAACCAACCCAAGATCTTTAATTGCTCCTCATAGGACATGCCTACAAGCCCTGAACAGAATTATGTGGAAAGTGGCCTTTAAAGAAGAGTAAAATTACATGCAAACATTCCCACCACATTCAGTGTATTCTCTATTTAAGAAAAATGTGTGTGGATTACAAAAGACAATATTCTTCTTTTGATGAACCATAGAAGGTGATAGGCATGTTTTGCACAAAAAATTTAAAGCAATTGAATGCATTAGTCACATATTACAGCAACAGAGAAAGGCAAATTTCCAAACCAAATGAAGCACACATGGTGTGTGGGGGTCAGCACAGGGCAGTGATAAATTCACTGACAAGACAGGAATGATGCTCACTCCCAGTGTGCAGCAGAAATCTGTGGTGAATATTACTCCTTCCTCTAAACGGATATGAATGCCTGAAGCACACTGAATTAGATCCATACTGAGCATGTGTGGGATGATTCTGATGTCAATTATAACCCTATCTAGTATGCTTATGAAGATTATTAATACTAATAAGCATAAGAGGTACTTTCACATATGATAGAGAATCATAGAAAAAAAGAACATGTATATCTAGATCTTATATAGTTATTTGAATAACTGCCATGAGATCTGAGTTATTTCTTCGCCTAAGACCCTTACTGTGGAATTATGAAACACTTAGTAAACAGTGTAATATCATGTAGGTCTTTGTGCTGATTCATTTTCCTGATTATTAGTAGTAGTACTATTATTTTCTATTTGCAGTGTGATGATACCTCTGGACTGATGGATGAGGCTCCTACTGTGGTAGATGTAAAGCAAGCAGCATGGAAAATAGATACCTATGTCTCTGCATAGCTCCCAGGTAAACAAAGCAGCAGAGTTCAAACAAAGGAGAAATAGTAAAGTGCCTGGAGATGAGATTCCTCCAAAGAAACAAGCTGATTTTCCTAATTAGGATTCTGCCACTGATCAATGCTCCATTGATTTCAGTAAAGAGGGATGTCTGCATTTTATTTTTAAGGGTCTGTTCTGTTAAAATAAAAGAAAATGAAAATACAGAAAAATTCAAAACTGTAAAGTAATGATTAATTCAAAATTAAAAGAGAAAACTGGACACGTAAAAGAATTAAATAACTAAACTCATTCAAATAGTCTTTCATTTGTACTGGGGGCAACTGTTTTCTCGATTAAAACTAAGAGCATCATATAAACCTACAACATCAACATCAGACTGTTTCCGAGAAAGAAAACTGGGGTTATGAAAAAATAATTTGCGTGGGTTAATTTTGCTTTATTTTTCACACTGATATGCTTCATCTGTTTCCCAGACTGTAGCAATGGTTAATTAATGAACTCGCAGACTTCCTCTCTCCTCTAGGGCTAACTGCATGGAGCCTTGCAGCAGAAGAAGCTGGCAAGTGAAATAGCAGCACTTCTTAAAATAGTTGCTAATAAACAAAACTCACACGATGAAATATTACTCTTCCAGCCAATGGCTGCCTGGCTTTGCAGTTTTTCCTGTGTACATTTCCTGGTATTGTTTATTCCAGATGAGGCAGACCACTCTTGTATCTCTGTCTAGAGACTTGGGTGTTTGAAGAGATAAGAGTGATAGAGCTCACTCCAAGAGATTTTCAAAGGAGCTGCATGTCCACGTTTGTGTTCCCTAAAAAAGATCCTCTTGGTTCAACTAAAGATAGAAAAGAATCACAGAAGTTTTTTGGTTGGAAAAGACCTTTAAGATCACTAAGTCTAACCATTAACCCACCTCTGCCAACTCCACCACTAATCCATCTCCTAAGCATCACATCTATATGTCTTTTAAATACCTCCAGATATAGTGGATCCACCTTTTCCCTGTGCAGCCTGTTCCAGTGCCTGACAACTCTTTCAGTGAAGAATTTTTCTGTACCATCCAATACAGCTCCCCTGGCATATCTTGAAGCCATTGTCTTTTGTCTTACAAAAGGAGATGTAGAAAGACATTGGGATGACAGACTGACCCCTACCTCAAGCAAGAAGGTCTCCCGTCAGCTTCCTTTTCTCCAGGCCAAATATCCTCAGTTCCCTTAGACACTCCTCCTATAACCTGTGCTCTAGACCCTTCACCAGCTTCATTGCCCTTATTTGTGCATGCTAAGGTCTGTGATCCTATCCTAGATCCTCATGTCTGTGGGATTCCTTATATTACACTCTGTGGGATTTAAATCGGGTCTGTAAATCAAGCTGTTGTGAGTCTCTGAGTCAGGCAGGCCCTAGTAAGTAGTAAGGCCCAAGTAAGTAATGGATGTTAGGAACATCCTTAGTTCCAATAAATGATAAGTAGTCAGGCCTTTTAATGATTGACCCCTTTTGATTAGCCAGGTCTCTTTTATCCCTGGTTTGGATGAGAGTGGCTGGTACCAAAATGCTCAGGATTCACTGCACTGCTAATGCAGTGCTTTGCATTCATCCGTCTCCTTGGAACAGATTGCAGCTCTACAGAGCCTTCTGCACTGGGGATGGGTACAAGCTGCACTGCACCAGGAAAAAGCAAGTGAGACAGTGATTTTCTCTGAAGGAAGGGGTAGAAGAATTAAAAAGGGCTCAGAAGCCACAAAGAAAGGTCCTTGTACATCTTATTTCATGACATGCCACTACTAGACTTTAAGCCAGAAGCCTCTGCTGAATGCCACCAGGATCTTATGGCCTGTACAGTCTGCTGGTTGGGACATGTGCTTGAGGGAATAATTTAATAGCACTATATAAAACAGTAAAAATGTTCAGAAAGGACTCCACCAGAGATTAATTCCTTAATCAGTTGGTTACAGAGTCAAGATTGTTCTTTCTTTTTTGGCCCACTAGATCTTCAACTTTTATCTTCCCAGAGGAATAGCTGTGCTTGGAATGGAGGAAGGTTTCCTTTGAAAACTCCCTGGTGAGGTAAAAGAAGTGAATTTCAAATCTCTCTGGGGAAAAAGGGATTTAAGACTTGGTTTGCTACTTCCCAAGAACATCATCACAACATTTGTTACACAGAGGAAGAGTACAACCTCCTTCTCATCTGGCTTCTACATCAAGCAGGCACTGTGGGTGTAGTACAACTCCAAAATGTGTTCCCAATGGATTAGTGTTTGGATTCTGGCTAAGCTGCGTGGTAACTTTAACGTTGAGTCATTGAGGCACATCACGGGATGATCAGAAACAGAAACACAGTCAAGTGCAAGAAGACTGCACTTAAAGCAGCATGTTGTTAACAAAATGCCTGCTGGGATGGGGTGCTAGGGAAGGAACTGAGAATGGGGTTTCAGCTTTGGAGTTTCCATCAGCCTAAGCATCACTTTAATTCCTTTGTGTTTATTTCACCTTTTACATGAAACACTCCCATTTTCTTGTGCTTAGACAGATGGTCTGTAAATATGGAAAATGGAGGAAAAAGTCCTTTCACTCGCCACCTTCTGTGCCCTCTAGAAAGAGAATAATCCATTAAACAGTTCTAATTTTGCCTTCTTCTCTTTCCTGTTCAGATCATATCATTGACAAGGTTGGGAATTGCTGTAAGAGGATGGACTGGAGACATTTATCCCCTTCAGACTTCTGTACAGACTAATAAGCATCATTCCAGCATGATCTGCTGTTAACTGTCACTAAGTGCCCTGCTCCGTTGTGTGATTATTTTGCATTAGATGCTGCTATTTTAGAGCATATTCTTCTTTGTGGGCCATGAGAAACAACAAGCAAACAATAACAAAAACCTCAAAAACAACACAGAAGCATCCTGACAGGAGAAAAAAAAAAGTCTCATCAAATATAGCAGAGTAACTTTCACTGAGAACAAGTGTACTAACTGTTGTAGGCTGAAACTCACTGAAAAAAATAATAATAAAAAAAGCAAGTTTCATTCATGTTTCTGCCTGAGTTATGTTTCTGCCTCAGTTCCTCCATTTTGGAGGAACTCTCTGAAGACAATTAATCATCAAATAGTAAATATAACTAATGCATTGCCTGCTTAGCACAACAATGATGCAGCTGGTTCAGAGAAAGGGTATCCAGTTCTAATCTAATTATGCTGTGACCCACTGATGATGTGATGATCACGTCAGGTGATATTACAGGGTATAAAAGGAAACCAGATCATGACCTAGCCTAAAAATTACACGATTACAACAGACTATGGAAGCAAACTATAATTAAATAATGCTATGAAAACAACCATAGAGATAAAGGTGGGATGTTTTGATTATGATTCCCTAATGAGAGCCAACTTTGAAATATCCTTTGAAATATCCTTCTATCTTACAGGTTTAACAGTTATCCCACAAGGACCCCCAGAGATTTTGAACAGACTACTGTGGCTTGCACATACTCATATGCTGATATCTACAAGCAAATTTTGGAAAACATGTAGCTGAAATAAGCAAGTAAAAGCTATTGGTTGTCACTGCATAATTATACAGATTGCTTTCTATAGGACTCCTTGTGACTTCATGAGTTCTGACTTTTCCTCTATTGGCAACCCTGAGAGAGAGTTTGTTTGGAGAAAAAAAAAAAAAAAAAAAGCAAGTAAAAACTGTTACATTAATTCACAGAACTGCCTGGACTTTGAAAGACAGAAACAGGGGGGAAAGAATGAGTTTCCTAAGTCTTGGCATTATTCACTTCAAGGTTATTTCCAAGTGTATTTTTAAAGTTTAATTTAATATGCTTAATCTGGGACTTGATGCTTCAAGGCATCCATCATGCAGGTCACTTACTCACAAGAGTAGGCTTACTGAATCCAGTGGAATTTACTGTGAGTGAAGAATGCACAGGCAGAGGATTAAAATTCAGAATATGTTTATACTTTACATAATTTCAAGCCTGTCAAAATTCATATCTATATTATCATCTGCCTACACTGCAGGAGCTCTCAGTTGTTTAATCTTCCCCATAGGCCTGAAACACATACATGGTTTTAGGAATTTGGATTGTATAGTACATTTATAAGGAAATAGTAAGAAAAGGGAAAAGGCAAGAATGAATGCAATACAAGGTACATTTTCATTCTGGGAAACATCAGAGGCAAACACCAGCACAGTACCTGATCAGGCACACAAATCAATGCATTGTATTTGTTTACCAGCAAGATCTCACATTTCTCATTTGTTTTCTGAAAGAATCTCTAGCCCAGTCAGTACCAAGGTTTCCTTCATCTAAATCATGGTATCAGGTCCTTTTTTCATGGTCCTGCCCTGGATAAGCAGCAGCATGCTGCTCAGCATTTTGGCCTGGGGTCAGCTGGGTTTCAGGGTGGTCATACCTCTTCAGAAACACTGAACACTTGGCAGGATTGAAACTAGTGAGTCTACATTTGTTTTGTTGTGTTATGCCTTGGAGTTTTTTGTGGGGTGGTTTGTTTTTTGAGGTTTGTTTGGTTTTGGCTTTTTTTTTTTTTTTTTTTTTTTTTTTTGTCGATTGCGTTTTTTGGTTTGTTTTGGTTTTTTGTTGGTTGGTTGGTTTTTAAACCCTAGTTTCAAGCCTTTCTACTTCACACATATTGGATGCTGCTTCAAGTTAATTTTGAGATGCCAGGGAATCAGACGATCTCTTAAATGTTAATGCAAGAACAAATGGTGAGCAGTGGTCATTATTTGTGTTCATGATCAAGCATACTTTGTTAACTTCAACAAACAGCTGAATCAGGCAGTAGTACTGCATGGTTGTGTTCAGCATTACTAATGATTTGAACATATTTATCAATGAAAGCTAAGATTAATTAAGAGATTAAGGGAAAACAGATCACTGCACTCAATTTTCCTCTTGTATAAACTGTGGAAAATTTATGGTAGTTTGGGAAAACTTATAAGATTTATACCCTTGTGACACAGAAAAGAATCAGATTCATTGCGCCTGTGGATACTATGGGGTACTCAGTAATGAACTGAACAGACATTCTTTCTGTTCAGAATTGAATTCAATATTTTCTCTGCATGACGTCCTGGTTTCATAAAAATCAGTGGAAAACACTTTATCTGTACCTGTTTATTTCTTCTGGTTTTATGTTTTTTGTTGTTGTTGTATACTTTCATTCCTGTTTTATGTCCAGTGTAAGCAGTTCCCTGCATCCTGAGTCCCAGCAAGATGGGCAAAGGTATTTCTACAAGAGGAAATAGTTTGTCTAGTCTTGCAAGGCTTCTCTGATGGGAAGGTGAAGTATTCTAGATGGGGAAATAAGGCCCACAATAACAGAGAGGTGGTTCAAGAAATCCGTGTTGTCTGGAAGACTTCCACTATAACCTTGATGACACAGTAATTTAAATTCTCTGCCTTTATCTGTAAAGCAATAGTTAAATACTACTAAAAGCCCTCAATCCTGAAAGCGATCTGCAATGCTTTGGGAAAAATAAATAAAATTGGGCCACACTAGAAAGTGACGAAGTGGGACTGGGCGTCTCTCTGGGCTCCAGGTCCTGCTCCCCTTGGCCCCTGGGCCGGGGGGAAGGGGGGAAGGGGAGGACGGACACAACGCCCGTGGGCGGGAAGCGTGGGGGGGAGGCGGCGGTAGGGCTGCCACTGGGGGGAGCCCCAGGGCCGCTTCAGCACCGCGCCGGCGGACAGCGCCCGCGCCCCGCGCATCTTCCGCGGCGGGCGGGAAGGAAGGGCGGGGGGGAGCAGCGATGCCCGCGGGACGCTCTCTGCGACTGGAATGGAGGGGGGGAGGTGGGGGGAGAGGAGCGGGTCCCCCTCCCCAGCCGCAGAGGGCAAGGATCTGGCCTCGTCCTTTGGGGGATGGAGGCCAAGGGCCCAAGTGGCGCCTGATTAAGGGAGGTTCGGCGGGCTGCGGGAGGGGGAGGACGGTGTAAATCAACACCGACGTGTGGCAAGCTGTGCGGATCTTGTTAAGGAGATTTATATATGTAGTTCATGAAGGCAATCGTCTGGCCCGTAATCTCTCATTGTGCACCGCTCAAAGGCAGTTCGTTCAGACAGTTGGCAAGGTATTGGGCTGCAATGTGAAGATATTTAGTCTATCTCCTGAAAAATGTCTTTGTTAGGAATGTCTGTAGGAAACGTGTGTGTGTGTGTGTGTGGACTGGCTAAATGGCTGAAATAGCCGTGCATAATGAGATAGCCGCACATTACTCAGCACTCCGGGATGGGAAATGGAAGTAAATTAAGAAATCAGCATAATTCATACAGCTTTTGACCCAGCACCAGCAGCACATGGGAGCGGGACGTGGTGTGTGGCTGCAGTTCATTCATCAGCACATTACCAAGAGCTGGAGAACAACTCTGTGCAGTCCAATTACCTCACATCCACAGGACTCAGAGAGGCACAACACACTGGGACACCTCTTCCCCAGAGAGGGTGATCCTGGCCACTGCCAAGTGAGGTCAGGAAGCCCACAGGTAACACGTACATGGAGGAAGGGGATGAACAAGGGTAGGCAGGCATTTCAGGAGGGACAGTGTCTGAGGGAGGTAAATTTGTCCCAAGGACCATCATCAAAACTTCCAGGTGTAAGATCAGCCACTTCCACCATTCGAGTAAACAGAATACCACATACAACACATTCCTCTGTACCCTCCTTCTCTGGGAATTATCTGCCACCTTCCTTCCCCACCCCCTTCTCCTTGACTCCCTGGAGTTAGCCAAATGGAGATGATAATCTGCTGTGAAATATTGGTAGCATAGAGCTGTGACAGTATGGGAATGGGGAGGGAGAGTGGGCAAAAGGGAGCAGCAAGAGTCTCTAGGATTAAGTCTCCCTAGAAAGGCAGTATTTTCTTGTCTTGCATGGATGTGAGGAGGTCAGTGCATTCTCACTTTGATGTAGAAGAATCCAGGTAAGTGTGAAGCCAGGTTAGCCCTGGTATTAACTCCTCAGAGCCATATTTTTCCCCATCCATCTCAGCATTTTGCACAGCAACCCACTCCCCACGTAACTAGTTCTCTGCTCTAGACAGCACTTGAAACATTGCAGCACAATGTTTGCCCCACAACCACCAGCAGAAAAGGCTTCTTGGTGCCCTCCTGAGACAGCCTAGGATCTCACACTAAACCTCCAAGGGAAGCTTTCCCTTGGTTTCACCATGCTCTCCTGGCAAAGAGCAGCATGCTTTGCTCCTGTTCTCCCATAGCCCTGAACAAGCTGCATGGCACATATGAAAGTACCAGTCCTCCCAGTAGATACAGAGTTAAAAGGCACAGTAAGGTAAGTAAAATGAGAGATGAGCAGGGGGCGAGTTTGGCCAAGGCAGAGTCATCTCATGCCACAGAACATGTCTGGAAATAAGGAAGGAGAATGATAAATGACCCATCTTTCCCACCTGCTCCAGGCACTCCTCTCCCCAAAGTTATTTCAAGGGACAACAGTGTAGTCAATGTACAAGGTGAGAGAGCGTGGTTAGGAGGTGTCCCCATCCCCAACTTGAGGTGATACTTTCTACAGGCAGTGAGGGAGTGAGGGGGAGGAGAGGAGAAGGTTGCATTTTGCCTATGGTCTCCCCTCCAGGTAATGAATTTCTGAGCACCTGACTAAAAGGGACAGAATCTCTTGGGACACCCCACATCTCCTCTCACCCAGAGTGATGGGGAAAGAGGAAGGTTCCCACCCTTTCCTCACCACGGTACCTGGTTGAGGGAAGTCACGGCCAGCCTGGGGATAACCAGCTGCATGACGAGCTGCAGGACAGAAGTGACCAGACCAGCCAGGATGGCCCAGGTAAGTGGCAGCGGAAGCATGCTGTAGGTTGCAAAAAGCGTGAAGAGCACATAGCCAATGCCGTCCCCAAGGAGGCCACAGCCCAGACCAGCTGCCAGGATCTGTGTGGCCATGGCCACCCAAGTGACCACACCACTGTACTGCAGGTAGGTGTACGAGGTTGTGTCCTTCCTGACCACCACTAAGGCACAGATCACAACCTCGATGCCGGTGAAGAAGCCCAAGAGGATGCCCTTAATGGGGTCCATGGGAGCAGAAGCCAGGGTCAGGTGGAGGAACAGCAGGGTCAGCTTGGTCAGCACGTCCAGGATGTTCATGACCACCTCGGATTTGCGCCGCTGGCCCAAGAAGTAGCGCTGGTAAAGGCGCTCCAAGTCCCTGGACTTGAAAGAGTTGCGGAGAGTGGGGAAGATCACCCCGCGATAGGTATAGCCCCAGTTGAGGAAGAAGTCGGAGTTGCTGGGAGCACAGTCCAGGGGCAGGAAGCCCAGGTCCCCGCTGCTGCTCGTGCGCTCCGGGAAGACTTTGGTGCCCCCGTTGTTGTTTTGGCGTTCGCTGCCCAAACTCCGTCCGGCCGACTGTCGCCGGAGGTGGTGGTGGTGGTGGTGTGGGGGGTGGGGGTGATGGTTGGGGCAGCAGGTCTCCTCGGAGCTGAAGCCCTTGCCCCCACCGCTGCTGCTGCCGCCGCTGCTGCTGCTGTGCTCCTGGATGAAGCGCTGCTCCGTGATGTGCCGCACGGCCGTCTGCCACAGCAGGCGCTGGGGTCTGCTGCTCCCGGGGGGGGTCCTGTTGATGGTGTAAAGTTCATCGCTGTCGCTCAGGCACCGCACCTCCGAGAGCTCCATGGCGGTGACTGGCGGGGGGCAGAGCACCCAAGAAAGGGGGGGAGGGAGGGGGGAAAGGGGGAGGAGGGTGAGGGCGGGGGGAGGACGGACCGTCTTTGGGTAAGGGAGCCGGGGGGAGGGATGGAGCCTCGGGAGCGGAGGGAGGAGATGGAGCAGGGCGGGTGGCAGCGGCGGGGGTAGTGGTGGTGGTATCACATTTATAGGCAGGTTCCTGGGGCCGGCGGTGTGGCTGGTGGCGGGGCTGGTTTGCCGTGGGGCTCAGCGCAGGTGGCTCTCGCCCCGCGCCCTCTCCCGCGGCTCCCCGCGGAGCAGCATCCCGCGGAGCCCGGCGGCGGAGTAGCCCCGGCGCCCCGGCGGGCTGCGTGTGCGCCCTTCTCGGGGCGGAGAGCAGGGAGGGAGCCGAGCCGCGGGTCCGGGGAGGAGGAGGAGGGAGGAGCGGATCATCTACGGGCGCAGCCCCGCTGCCCGGCAGGCGATCCTTGGCCCCGTGCGGAGACTGGGGGCGCGGAGGGGTGGGGGGAGCCGCCTTGCAGAGAGCCGTTCACAGAGGGAAGCTCTTCTCTCTGGGGATCCCGGGGCTCCTCTCCGAGGTCTGGTTGCCGGGAGCTGCTGTAATCCCCGCGGCTGCGCTCAGCGGGAGTCTTGCGAGCTCGGGCGGCAAGGGAGAGCCGGCCGGGTCGCGGGCATCCTCGGTCACGGCGCCGGAGCCGTCGGGCGGAGGCTGCCCGCCCGCATCCCCCCGGCGGAGGGGCATGCCCCGCCGGGCTTGCCCTGAAGCTCACCGGGTGCCTCTGCCCAAGGGGAGCTCGGGACTGCCATCCATCGCAGAGACTCGGCTTGCTTGGTAACGAGAAAAATGCGGAGAAGAAAGGAAGGAAAGAAAAAGAATCCCACCAAAATACAAGCCTTAAAAAAAAATTAAATAAATAAGCGAAACAGCAGGGAACGACAATCCCGCCCGAAACTCAGCGCTCTGAGAAGACCGCTGGCTGCATCCCAACTTCTCCGCGGGGCAGGGACGGCTCCAGCACTGGAGCTGCCCTCGGCAGCTGGCGGGAGGAGCGGGAGGAAAGGGCGAGGGGCAGGCGCGATGGCTGCGGGGCTGCGGGGAGCGGGTGCTGCCCCGGGAGCCGCGGGGACCGGCACGGCGGAGCCGCCGCCGTCGCCTCTGCCACCGCCGCCGTAGTGGTGCTGCGGGAGGGCGGCCCGGGAGGAGGCAGAGCCCGGCACGGTCAGCTGATGCCCACGGTGTCGGGGGGGCTGCCCGCTCCCCTCTGCCCGGTTAAAGAAGCCGCAGCTGCGGCGCCAGGAGGGGGACCGGGGGTGGAGGCTCGGGGGTGGGCAAGGGCAGGTTCCCTGGTGCCAGGAGGCTGTTGCGTGTGTCACTTCGGTTTCTCCAAGCTGTACTTTCGTAGGTAGCTCGGACTGTCCTGCAATGCGCAGGAGACTTGTTCATGCGTTACAATAAGTGAGAGATGATGCTGAAGTCGGGCATGCCTCTGCCTGGGCCTAAGGGAGAGCGGCCTCGGGCCTTGCCTGGGACTTAGGGATCTTGCCCCGGGTTGGGGATCCTTGGGCACCACCCCACCTCTGTCTGGGTGAGCTCAACCCCTCTGAGAAAGGTGTTGTCTCTGCCGGGACTGTAGCTGTGAACCGCTCCGTGTTAAGTGAGTGTGTCTGGGTGTTTGAGGGTTCAATCAGTATTTGTGTTCAAGCCACTGGATAAAGTGCAGAGACTGTCCCGTCCGCAGTGGCTGGAGGCTGAGCCACTTCTTGCTCTCCCAGACTGGCACTGTCCCTGCTCCTTTGCTTGTGGGCTCTGTGCCAGCAAGCCTGGATGCTTTGTGCACAGTGGCACAGCCTGGAGAAGAGGGATAAGAGGATGGTGCCTCTCCCATTCCTTCTCTAGATTAAACCTTGTCAAAGTGGGTGAACCCTGTCCAGGAGGAAAGGCAGCTATGGAGCTGGAACCGTATCACTAGAAGCAGCTGAAACAGAAATAATCTACACATTGGACTACTGCAAATGAAGGCAGAGATTTTTTCTTTGTGTTTCAGAAGACCAAGGGTGATGCCTGCTGAATTCTTTGAGATAAATGCACAGCTGCCTTCTGTCAGCAGTAAGGATTTACATGGACAGAGGCCCTGCCTGGAAGGCAGCTGTGCTACCCTGCTCTGAGCCCTGGTGTCTGTTGGGAGACTGGGTGCTTGAGCATGGCATATGATGCTTGACACTCCATGAGCACCCCTGGGACTGTGATTATTTGATTCACCTTTTGTTATTATTAGGAGGAAGGCTTGGAGATTTAGGAAGGATTTCACTGATTGTTTCTATATTTGTACTACAATAGATCTGGGGACTCCAGCCAAGTCTGTGTCTCATGTGTGAGTCACGTTTTTACAGATAGAAGAAGAGGAAATTCTTGTTCTCAGGAGCCCAGATAAGGAATAAGTGGAGTTTTTTGTGAACAGGAATGGGTCTTTCCTGTGGTTCAGCATGACCCTGCTAACCTGGAAAGGGTTAATACTAGTTTTACAGTAATAACAGAGATACACATCCTTACTCTCAGATAAATTCAATGGAAATTGCAGCACTGCTTGAAGATTAAAATGTTACTCTAAGTGGGGAAGTCTTATATAAACACTTATTTTTAAAAAGAAATTCTAATCATTAGTGGTATTACCCCAGAACACTGCAAGAAAGCATCTTGCTTGTTCAGATTGCTCAACATAAATCATGTTAATCAGAGGAAAACGAGATAAGTATGTAGCGTAGCTTAAGGAGACACCAGTTCAAAAAGTTAAGATGAAGCTCAGACAAGCAGCTCTCAGTTCTCTAATGTTGCTGTAATCACTGAATCACAGTGCTGGAAGGGTCCTGAGCTCAACCCTCACCATTGTTCCTCTCATGGAGGCTCTGTACCTCCCTAAACCTTCTACCCTTCTTCATCCTTATCATTTTCATATCTAATCTGAATTTTCTTTGCAGCATTCACTAAGAATGTCAATTCTGGTCCTGTCCACCATGGACAGGGAGAACAAATTATCTTTGCAGTAGTCTATACGTATTTAATGATGGCTCTTTCATTGGCTCCCTCTTCCCTTTTCATTTCTTAGGCTAAATAATATTATTATGGCATTTTTTCCCCCATAGGTCACATTTTATTGGCATCTGATTATTCTTTTTTGTTTGTTCTGGTTTCTGTACACTTGCTTCATGATTTTATTTTTCTTTGTCCCCTCCTGTGAGATGCCCACAACTCAGTTACACAGTGAAAAATTTCTGTCTCAGAACTGTGTTTTACGATCTGCACTCCTATTTATACATCCTGTGAGATGTCTGTCTTCCTTCCATCACATGCTCATCCACAAGTGATGACCTGCTGAAACTTCTTTGCTGTCCTCAAGGCCTGGGCAGGTGTCACTTGCTCCATATGTGCATAGCAGCCTACATGATGTATATTGCATTTGTTCTCACTGAACTGCGTTGTAGTTTCTCCATCCTGTATGCCCAATTTGTTTAGAACATGTTGAATACTAAACCTGCCCTCCTCCATTCCAGCTCTGTGCCATCTGTGTGTCTGTAGAGCCTACTCTCTCGTCAGTGATGATGGCAAAGCAGCACAGTGCATTTAGGTAACAGAACATGCACACATTTCTTGCGTGCATTTCTGAATCTCAGTCTCAGAGGTGCTGGACACCTTTGTAAATGGCAGTGAAGGGGACACAGGACCTTTCTGAGCATAGGGATGAGCTGCAGCCATGCTCTGAGCTCTGCAGAGTAAGGAGGAAGACTGCCCATCCTGGGGAGCTGGAGGGATAAGAATGCCAAAGCCCTGGTGGCCACCAAAGAGTGAACGAGCTGGGGGTCCAATGAGGTAATTTCACACATACATCCTGAGTCCTGTGAATCCTGACGGGGCTCAGTTGGCCCTAAATTAGTACTGTGCATTATTCAATCTTTGTTGCTACTGGATTTATCTTTTTTAAATAGAGCTAAATGACTTGGCAGTGTCACAAAATCGCTAAAAGCCATTTAAAAATAATACTGTCACTGAAGGATGAAAGCAGACAGAATTCATTCCTCTTTTGTCACCTGAAAGTTTATGTCACACTCATCTCCTCTTCCCCTCCTTCCCCCTCTCTGCCCACAGCAGTTAACATTTATGTACATTTTTCTGTTATGGTATTTAATCATGCAAATAATGATCTCATTCACTTTACTGAAGCTATTTATGTCCTTAGGACTGCAAGCCTGGCACTGTGCTCTGCAAAGTGCTCCAAGGTTCTCTAACAAAGGTAGCCTCAATATCTAACACATTATAAAGGGACACTTTTGTTACTACACATCTTACTTATATACAGACCACACATAATAATTAAAAAGAGGAAAAGCAAAAACTTAACTTACAACCTATCTATCTCTTCATGCACAAAGGAAATGTGAAACATGGAATGTGTGATGGAAATGATACAATATGAAAAAATTAGCTTTGATTTCCTTCTTACCCATTTCTTGTTTCCCCACCCATCCTACAAAAAATCTTCCCTCTTTTCTCTTTGGCTGCAGCTTAGTAATTCTAATAATAATGAAAAAAAAATATATATTCTAGTATTGATTGAGTCTCCTTTTTAAAAACCTGTCTATCATTTTTCTCAAATATATGCATATCTCCATATGATGTTTGCTCAAACACAAGCAACAGGTGTGAGAGATTGGACTAAAAATTCTAGCACTAGCTAGGTAAAGCGCTCAGGATGATTAATGAAAGACATGGTAAAATAAACGCAAGGCTTCATGGACTGAAAGATCAGAAAGAGGACACAAAGCTTAACAAATGATGGAAACAACCAACATCCATTGGGGTTTGCAGATGATTTTTCTTAGTACCAGTGCAAATACCAATGAAAAATTTAAAAGTTTTCAGGCAATGAAGTTAAATTATTGCATAACTGAACAATACCATATGGAAGAAAAAAAAAAGGAAAGAAAAAAGTAATAAAAAAAAAATACTAGAGTGGTTATAGCATAAAAAGATAGTAACAAATGTCAATTTTAATGTCTATATTTTTTTCTTTTTTTCATTTAGTTTTTCTTTTGTCTGTGCATGATATTACTTCTCCATGTTGTAAAGCAACAGTTCCCTCATATCCAAATGGATTCTTTTCTCTCCCTCCATTCACAGGGACACATACCAACATACAAAGGTCAGGGCATGATCTAAGCATACAGATTTTTTTGAGCAAGGTAGAGGTCTGGAGACAGATTATTCACCTTTTAATCAGTGGGTGTAACTGTGTTTTTATGCTCTCTTCCACATTTACTCCCTCATCCACTTAGTTATTACTCCACTTTTTAAAATGGATTAGCAGCTGTGACCATCACAAGACTTTTACCTATGACTTTGTGGGCAGTGGAGATGACCAGGAATATATTAGGCAGGCTGTTTTGTGCTGAAAATATTGGTCTGTCTATTCAAGCAATTATTGTAGTTTCACTGAAAATTAACCTTCAGAAAGGAAATAACATGATGAAAAAGTTCAGCTCTTAGGATAAAAAAAAATTAAAAGAGCGAATAAAAGTTTTTAATTTTCAAATTCTTTCAATTTTTGTTTGTGGATGATATGTTTTTTTTCAGAATCAGAGATAAAACATGACAGAGTCCTTAAGGTAAATAAGATTGATTAGAAAAGCAGGCCTTTTTTCTTTGTTGGGAAAGGAAAAACTGTATTCTAATTCAAAATCAAGTGCAGTTTCAGTAATTTGATAAAACCTGCCTACAATGGAACTGCTGCCCTTTGCATCACTCTGCAGTCCACCTAGACGTTGCTGTTCTCCTTTTCGTCCTCTTCCAGCCAGGTTTCAGTCTCTTGCTGCTTCTCCACTCATCTCTCTATTCTTCACAGAACATCATTCTCCTACAATGCTGTTAAGACTCATGAATCTCCAGGGCACCTGCATTGCTGAATAAATAATACTTTTTACAAAGCAGTAGACAGTTAATGATTTTTTATGGGATTCCTCTGGAGAAGCAATTTTTTTCTCTTTTAATACAAAAGATCTTTGATTTGGACATTAATTGCAACAGAAGTTTAAAGGAAATGTACTTTTAAATTCACCTTTCAAGAACTACAAGTGAAATTCTTATAATCTACAGCAGCCAAACCATTCAGGCATTTTGTTCTTGATTTGCTATCTGAAGCAACAGTTGTTAGGATTGATAGCTTGATCAGTGAACACACAACTGAAATTGATACTAGAAAGCAGACTTGAACTGGAGACATTCAAAATAAACTAAAAACCTAAAAAAGCCCACCTAAGGCTATACTGTATAACTTTTCTACACGAAGTAATTAACTTAGCTCCATGTAGAGGTTTTCACAAACAGATCTCAATGTGTTTTTCTTGTTACAGGATGGAGATGTTTCCTGTGGATGTATACAATAAATCTAATTAGGCTGCAAATAGGGACCTATTATATTGTACGAGATTTTAAATCCATCTAGATCAATATCCTGCAGTTACTGCAGTATAAGACATATCCTAAGAGGAAATCCCTCTGTCAGCCACATCAAAGGAGGGAAAGTCTGGTAGGGCTGTGTATGTGCATGTTCCTTGGAACAGGAACAAAATCTAGGAATGCTCATGCTTCCAAAGGAAAGGAAATTCCTTCTTCTTTCTTCTGTCTAGAGGAAAAAAATTCTATATAATTTTTGAATAAAATATGAACCCAACCTCTTGGCTCCTGGGAACTCCTTTCTTTGCATCACTGTTTCTTTCACAAGTTTGGAAACCCTAGGAACTGTAGCTTGGACTTCCAGGGATGCTAGGTTTGCAAGAATGGTAAAAGCTACAGATATGCTGGAAGCCTGGTTGGAAAAGACTCGCACTATGTCGCTGCAGATACAGAACTCCTGAGTTGACTTCTCAAGCAGCTACTTAAGGAGCTGACAAAATGACAACCAGGTTTTGGAAAGAACCTGGCTTTTGTTTCTGAAATATTTGTTCATCTGATACTTTGCATATGCGAACATTTAGGACTCTGAGTTTTGCTGACCTTCAGATAAGCACAAGATCTAATACAGCAACAGAACTCTTGTCCCCACCTTCCTAATCTTCTATATGAGGCTTTCTTCTATTAGAAAATAGAGAGTAAATAAAATAACCCTTTGAGTGACTTGCTGTGTCATAGAGAAAGCATTGTTGCCCGGTATGCTGATATTAACAGTGACTTATTTCAAACTGAGCTCTCACCATAACTGAAGCTGGTTAATCTGCTCATTGCCAGTCAAGCTGGGGATGGTAGGTGTTCTTAGACAAAATGTTTAGGAGGAATCGTTGACTCACGGCAATCTTTAGTCATTCTCTGAAATGATACTATTAATATGCATGGGATCAGCAGAGTACTTGTTTCTCCATTCTATTATCTTTTTTTATATTCAGTAGCATCCTCCTTAGCATAGGAGGAGGTAACAGATTCATGTTTGAGCAATCTATTTGATAGTGCATTTCTCTAAACCACCAAAACTTGTCATTTTCTAGTGTTGCAGGATTTGCTGTAGCAGTTTAAATTGGGTCTCCTTTTGATAGCAATGGCAGGCTGTCGGTGCTCCAAATTAAAATGAAAAACTGGGCTGTAGGTGGTCTACTTTACACATAAAATTAATTTGATCTTCTCTGACATGACTAGAAATGCAATGTCAGTCTTAACGTCTGCATCTGTGCAGTTTTCAGCTTCATGAGGTTACTAAGAGCCAAGGAGAATATAATCTCACATAGGGATCTTTAGAACATCCAAAAACTTGTTCTAGGAAACAGGCATGAAGAATGCATACAACACCTAGAGGGCTCTAAAGCCAGGTTAAATATCTTCATATGGGAATCAAACCACAGGTTCTGTTTTCGTGTTTAAAACTATTTATTATGGCAACATCAATAATTTACACAGACGATAGTCAGCTCTTAGTTGTACAGGGAACAAAATTATTTGTTCTTGAATCATAATGAGAGACAAAATACCTTAAATTCCAGTGCTTTTTAAGGAGGAAGCCAAACATTACAGTACACTCTGCTGCAAGGTTTTTGGCATCTTGTTAATGATATTTTCAGTGTATGTTTTCAGCATGCTACTGCTCAGATATTTTGTTTTATCAGTAAAAGATTGCTATTGTACCATTGCTCTTGGTCCCAAGTGTTACTTCAATAAGTTTCACATCAGAATATAGGAGAGATGACCCTGAAATGAAAGTCCAGTGTGGTTTTGATTGCTTTAAGCTTGTGCGTGTACTTTTCCTTTGAATCAATCTCAACAACTCCATTGCACAACTCTCTCTAGAAATGTATTACAAAAAAACCATTTCTTGTTCAATGGATTTACAGCCCAGGATGGGACACAGCACTTAGATACAGTGAAGAACCATACAAAATTACAGATACTAAATGAAGTATTTGTGGAAGCAGTTGTGACCACTGTGGTAAGCAGTGGCCCTTAAATGGCAGTTGACCTCTTGAGATGTCTAGAGGAATTATGGCAGGGAAGTATTTAAACACTTAGGAGGCAAGGTGATAACATTCCTCATTTTTACAGCAGTTGACAGACTCTAAGCAAAAGGCTGGCAAAATGGTGAAGTTTTGCTGCCATAGATTTAGTCTAGAAAATGGAAGTCTTTGACCTGGTTTGGACGAGGAGTTGTCCAAAACCACTCCAGCAGTAGTTGTGCTCCTGATCATTCAGTTTGTATATTTTTTTGCTAGTTAAAATTGGGCATTCTTAAAAAATATTAAAAGATCATTTTGCCTGTGATCAGAGATAATTTACTTTTTAAACTTCAGTAGCATTGCATTATTCACACTTTAAAATATTCCCTGGGTTAAAAGCCTGTATGATGGGATAAATGATGTTTTTACTAAGTACCAGGCCAAGCAAGAGCACCAGGAGTTGAAGGGCACAACCAGATTTAAAAATAATTTTTGCTAATTCATGATATGGTCTAGAAAAACAAAGAACAGAAGATGCAATTCTGTGGAAGGTACTGTATATAGGCAGAAATAATCTGTTACACCAGCACATGATGGGGAACAGCTGCTTAAATGGCAGTTCTGCAAAAATTGATCTCGGGGTTATTGAAATTGAGCCAACAATGTCATGCTGCTGCAGGAAAAACAAACATTGTGGTGCATAAGCAGAAAGGTAGATGTATAAGGCTTGTGAAGTAACCCTTCCTCTCTGTTCAATACTGGTAAGGTCATAGCTGGATCCTTTCCCATTGTAAGAGTACAGCATGGGTAGGAGACTATCTGGGGGATGGTCCAAGGAACACTCCCCTTGTGGGGCCATGCAGCTCCAGCCCACATCATCAGGAACCTCTGTGGGGACAGACAGGCTGAGGCTGAACCAGCAGCCTGCCAAGCTGGGACCAGCATCCTACAGCACTGCTGAGGCAGGGACTGATGGCTCTGGGATGGGCTGTGATGGGGTCCTGGCCCATGGACAGGAGTGGGGAAGGCCCTGGGTGTGTTGAATGAGGGCCAGTAAAGAGCTGTTTGTGCCCTGAAGGGACAGACACTGGTTTTGGGAAGTGCAGGTCAAGAAGTACTGGGCCTTCCAGAAGCCATTTAGTGAGGTGTGACCTGACATGCAGCAAATGTAATCAGCAAGAAAGTTTGAAAGGAACACTTGCTTAGTTGTGTTCAGGTGTTGCCTTCAAACTGTACCTCCTAATAAAATTAACTCATATCATTATAACAAAAGTAAAGAAATAAAGCAACACACAGAAAGTATTAATGTTTTATAAATGCAGGGAATATTGCTATTTAGGTATTTCTACCTGACTGGTACATATTTCACTAAAGAAAGAAGGCATTGAAACTGCATTAGAAATTTTCTGAGTAGTGTGGTGAATGCTAGTTAGATGTGATGGCACTTGTCATCACCATATGTAAACTTCATGCATAATGAATTCTTGACTCATGTTCACCTTTGCATTTCAAAACTTCATTTAGTCTGTGTTAATTTAAATTTCACATCTAGCAGTATGGGAAAGGGACAAGTTAAGAATTTCCTTTTAATGAAACGTCAGCTTCTAACAGCTCAATTTTAACGATTTCTGCAGCACAGGGAGGAATTCCTTTTTTTATTCTTGATGGGCTATTAGCTGTTGAAATGTAACTATTCATCTTTCATTATTTCAATAGCTCAGTCATATTTGCTTGTACATTGACTCTAAAAATGCTTTGTATTTCTGCAGACCTCAATATTTTGTATGAGCAGAACAAGGCCACGTTCTCATTCCATTGAGACTCTCCTGACTCAGCAGAGTGAATTTGGCAGAACTCCAACTACTTCTCTCCTGTTCTGTGCTTGGCACATGGCCAAACCCCACATAGTTGCCCATTCCTGGAAGGAGACTGATCCCCAGAAGGCAGGATTCACTCTTCTGGATTCAGTGTGTGCCTATATATATTTTATTTCTCACTATATGTTAGAGCAGTCATGATGCAGAATGAATGGCCATTCACCTGGGCCTCCCTTTACTACTTCATTTGCTGTAATGGTTCCTTTGGAACAGCAGAACAAAAGCTGCTGAATGGTGGTGCTGAATCCTTTAGCTATTCATTTTTTCCCAAGCCAGCTCCACTGACACCTGTTCTGGTCTGCTCAGTAATGCTTGCAAGCCTCTTGCTTTGCTGTGCTCTCCTGGGAAGCACAGTTTTTATCCAAAAGGTAAATCTATTCCACCTTACCAGCTTGTCTCCCAGTGTATTTTTATACAGTCATAGGGTATCAGTGCTATGCTGAACTACAGATGCTTGAAGCTATAAAATTCTGACATTGATACCATTCAGTGATTGATGGCCTTACTGGAAATCTATGCTCTGAAACTCATATACTTGGATGTTGTGGAATGGGCTTGGATGTGGGAATGTGGTAGCAGTGGACTGTTGGTAGCAGTGTTTGTAAGCAAAGGACACTTCAAAGATAGGTCACCACAGAGCTTTACAGACTCCTAACTAAGTAGAAAGCAAAGCCATTTTTCCCACGTATTCTAAAGTATGACATCAGGGAATGCCTACAGTTTGTGTATCTGTGTTCCAGCCTGGCTATACACCAGCTGAGGACATGCAGGGAATGACCCACTGGGAGTAAATCTTAATCTAGGATAGGACTTTCATTTTGTTATTTTCATATTAATGTAGAATGATGCTTTCCTCAGAGGAGGGATATTGTGGAGGTGGATTCCCAACAAACTTCTCTTAGATCACCTCAGGGTCATGTGGTGGATATTACTTTCCTTTGTCATGGCTTTTCAAAAGCTGGTGGTGTAATGCAAAGCACACAGGGAAATTCTCACTCCCACAGTCTCCTTAGTCATACAATGAGTACAGCATGAGTCCAGAAATGGAGAAAAAGACAATAGCAGTGATAAGTCCTGGGAAGACAGAGGTGCTGTCAGCTTGAGAAGATCTTTCTCTCTTGGGAGGTGCCAGAAGTTCATGAAAGTGGCCAGCAGCATGCACTTGTACCACTTTACAGGAAGAGCAGAAAAGAGCCCAAAGGAAAAAATCCAAATTATACTGTTGTATTTTTTTAAAGGAATTTGAGGATGTGATTCAAACCACTGAAAAGACAAGCAAATTGTGAGGAAGTATCAGGGAAGTATATGACAACCATGGTCCAAGGCAGGAAGCTGAAACAGCACCAAAGAACAGTGCTGGTGTTTTACTCAGTGCTGGTCATAGCACAGGCTGGTATGTTCAACCAAAGATTTTTTTCCCCTCAAAACCCTATCAAGACAAGGTTTATTGGCATATAAGAAGGGCTGTAGAAGGTATTCCTAGCAGAGATCTATTGGATTAGATACTCATCTAAAATAAGGAAAATTAATCTAGCAACTCCTATTCTGTCTGAAGCAGAGCAGGATTTGAAGCTACATCTTCAAATGTCTTGTGGGCCCCTCATCAGACAGGTGCTGGGACAATCTACGTCTAGCCCACTGAAGGTGGAATCATTTATATAAAGGGAAACTGCTTGAACAGGAACATGAAAATGACCCACCCAGAGTGATTCCTTTCTTTCCTAGCTACCTGTGACTGTCTCTCACACTGAAGTAGTTGGTACCAGGAGTTGTAGGGGGATACACATTGTCATCCACTCTGCCCCTTCTCATTCCCTCTTCTTTCACCTAAGCACTTGATTCATGACATACATTTAGTCAGGATCACCACAGTGATTTTGATAATATCTTATTTGAAACTGCTTTACTCTCCGAGTCCTTTGGGACCTCACAGATTTTCCATTTATATTAAAATAGCCACCTCAGATGAACAGAGTGACCTTTATGGTTTTTTTTTTCCCCTCAAAGTACTGCGCAGGCAGAAGAATGCTGGATGGGCTGGAGATGGTACAATTTGTATGATCTGTGCCATTAAACTTAGTAGAAAACCAGAAATGTTATATACCTGAAATGTCTTTCCTAAAATACACGTTTGACATCAGAGGTGTTTGCTGTCCCCACAACAATTTGGAAAGCCAGTGGTGTAGTGAACTAGGCCTTTGATTTCACTAGAATGAGGAGAGGGAAATGCAAATTAATATTTCTAATGCATAATAATAATCACTTTAGTTGGATAAGCAGTAAATGTGCAGAATGATCTAGACTGAAAACAGGTGGTTGCAGCAGAGCTGTGGGATCCTAAAAACTCCAGGCAGAGTTTCAAGTCAGCAGATTAGAAAAACAAAATATCATTATCCATGTCACACTTAAATTATCCCCTTTATTTGAGGAGGGCTGGTGGCTAGGCTCTCAAGTGCCAAGGCAGAGGACACACTCAAGAGACCCTTTGGCTAAATGAGATCTTTTAGCTCCTCCACAGCTTGATGAGTTGGAGGTGAAAGCTACACTTAAGTGCAGGGAAGTGGGCTATGAGGATTAATTGACTGTCCAGGGAGAATGGAGTGAGTTTGTTGCATTTCTGGATCATACTTTTAAGGAAAAAAATGGTGCTCTTTCTCTATTCAGTGATAAGAGTCTGCCAATAAGGTAAGAGGCCACTCTGTGTTAAGAAGAACAATCAGAGGAGGAAGGTTGCTTTCCCTTACGTGTGTTTCCCTTATGTGTGTTTGCCTTCCCCTTGTGTGTTTCCTGGGAACACACAATAAGAGTGGGAAGTGTCTGGGTGAAGAAGTGCTGCAAAAAAAAAGGCATAAGGAAGGGGATATCTTGGTTGAATGCTCCATGACATACAGCTGGGAGAAATCTTTTCTTCTAAGGAATGCTTTCTTGGTCCTCTCTCTCCTGGAATCTGACAGAGCTTCTTGAAGCAGCATTTACAAATGGGCTGCTTGGTCTGGAACATCATTGACTTGACTCTTCCTCTTTCCAGGTGTCTTGCTGGTGGCAGTTGACGTGTGGTGACATGCTGACATTCCATGTGCCAGGTGAAAACATAATTAGGGCCTCCCCCAGCACAGCTTCCTACTCCCTTTTACAAGTCTGGAGCAATGTCTTTCACCTGTCCCTGTCATACCATCTACTGGGAAGGGACAGAGAAACTCAGAAAAAAAAAGAAGCAGTTTAGCAGTTGCTGAGTTCGCCACTCTAATTAGGGATACTGTGACAATTGAATTTAAATTGGAAGAAACACTGTGAGCCCAAACTATCAAAAACATGTCCTGCACTCGCTAATTGAAATTTTCTCTTCCTTAGTCAGCAATGATGTGCAGTTCCCAGGGCCAAGTCCTGGAATCCTGTTACCAGTCTCCATGAGTAAACTGGGAAACAGAGCCTGACAAGATGAAATTCAGATGTGCAGAGAAATGGGCTGAATATATCAACAGGCTTTTACCAACTTTGGCAGCAGTTACTGCAGTGCCTTTAACAGGTCTATTTTGACTGAGATCTGGAAGCTTTTCTGACTCAGCTGCAATCAAAAAATCATCCATGCTCTTTATTTCCTCTATTTGAATAAAAGAGTTTCTGTTTCCAGTTGCCAAATACAAAATCAATCCTACACGCATCCCCCTGAAGACAATGAATCCTAGCTTGTATTGTTCTACAGACTACCTGACTGCCTGTCATATTTTCAAGTCAGAGATAAAGTTGAAGGGAAAGTTTTGTTATTCAGTAACCTCCTCCATCTCTCCACTTATAGAAGATAGACTCCTTGTTCCATTTTGCCCAGTTTTCAATGACTAAAATGAAGTTCTGCCTCTGGTATATTTCTCTCTGACTAACAGACATCACCATCAATGTATTTCCTAGAGGCAAATCTACAGGTATTTTTGCTCTGTGTCATTCTATACCTTCTATTTATTTTCCTCCACTGTAAAATAACTTTTTTCTTCCTTCTCCTGAATAATATAATAGATATTTTTATCTCCTGCATGTTTACCTGTCTTTGCTTAAGTGATATACAACTTCTTCATTTTTGCTTTTTTACATTAACAGTACAAAGTCCAGCCTTTTTGTCTCTTTAAACTGCTTCAGCGGGTATATTCCCTGTCTCTGAGCCCTACTTTTAGAGGGGAGATTTAGGTTAGACATTAAGAAAAAATGCTTTCCTGTGAGGATGGTGAGACACTGGCACAGGCAAGGAAGTTGTGGCTGCCCCGTCCCTGAAAGTGTTCAAGGTCAGGTTGGATGGGGCCTTCAGCAACCTGGTCCAGTGAGAGCTGTCCCTGCCCATGCAGAGGGGAGTGGAACTGGATGATCTTTAAGGTCCTTTCCAACCCTAGCCATTCTGTGGTCTAAAACTGTGTTAAAGAAAAAATTCCTTGAACATTACAATACACAAAATGGATTTAATTGTTTCCCCGACAAAGCTACTAAAAAGACCCTCCAATTTAGAGACACTCTGCCTTTTCAATAGTCTCCTCAGTATGCAGCAGTGCAGGTGGAAGGAGTTTCAAGGCTGGGAATAGAACAGCTTGTGTGTACACAGCATTATATTTATAATTTGCTTGCCTCCAAAACAGAGGTTTCTGGGGATAACTACACCTCTAACATAATTGCCGAGGATAAGGATGAAAGCTGAATACACCTGACTCGAATCTCTAATGTTTTGAATTGTAGGTTGCCTCTCAGACACACTGTCAGTATCTAGAGACAGACGAAGTCAACAGTTCATAGAAGAATTTTATCGAAAATGCACTGTATCTTTATTCCATTTTTGTGTCTCTATTTCTTTGTTATTAGAATAAGTCACAGTAGGTCGAGAAGTAACAGGCCAGGCCAGGTAACTTCTTCAGGACAAGTCTATTAAACTCCTTCTGTAGCTGAGGCAATGTGAATTTCCATAATTTAGAGTTTTACTTATGCCTATGAGGGTGTCCATTTTGAGATGCCTTTTTTGTCTTACTGTCCTCGTTTGGGCCAGGATAAAGGTGATTTTCTGGTTTGTACTTTTGCTTTCAGCTAAGTCTCTTGTAAGTAGTTGCACTTGCTGAAATTAACAGCAAGTTTCTCAGACAGTGTCTGCTTCTAGGACTGATAAGACTCCATGTTTATAGTTAGAGCCAGAGACTGGTGTGCAGAACCAAGGACACTGCTCAGCTCTGAGGAACATTTTACCTTCCAGAAGGAGTAAGGAGGTCCCACCTGAAACCCTCCTCTGGGGAGGACCGGACAAGACAGATGCCAGAATTGACCAAACAGAGTATTCCATCCCATACACGTCATACTCTGTATAAATTTGAGGGATCACAAGGGTAAAACACTTCCTTCTTCCTTCCTGCTTCCTGTGCCTGTGGTCCTGATCCGTGCCAGCCTGAATCTGTGTGTTCCTGCCCCCAGCTCCTGACTGCTGCTGACTCCAGGATTCCAGCCTGGACTTTCCCAGGGCTGCCCTGCAGCCTCGGTGGTGACGTGAGAGTTATTGGGGGGAAGGGGGGGAATGTGGTATCAATTTTCCTGTATATTTGTATATATTTAGTAATTTTTTCCTATTTATCATTACTGTTTCATTAAAGCTGTGTAGTTTAGTTTCCAACCCATAAGTCTCTCTCCCTTATTCTCTCTCTTTTCTTTATCAGTGAGGAGAGAGAGATTAATATATAAACCTGTCATTCGGTTTACATCTGTTATTCGGCCGGGCCAGTGTTAAACCGTGACACTTACATATATTTTAAAAGCTCTGCCTTGCTGAAGAGGACAGGAACCCTATCCCTGTTCTAACCACAAGTGACATACTTCAGTATTCTCTCAGGATCCTGCTGTGTGTGCAGGCTCTGCCAGATTTTTCATACACATACTCTGTTATTGTCTAACTTAGGATTTTAAAAATGCTAGAACAAATTATGCTGTTTATTTTCTTCCCAGTGGGCAGTGGTTCCTTGATACTGAAATTCTTGACTCATGTGTGTCACGAAAACTGATGATGACTCCCCACAGTTGTAAGTTGTTAGTAACAGCTTAACTTTCCATATCTCCTCCTGCCAGATGGTCTTCTAAAGACTTTCTTTCTTCCCACCTTGGAATACTTAAACTAACCTCGATGTGCTATCATGTTATGAAAAAGTTCTTTCTCCTCTCATGTAATGTGAACAGCAGAGTAGTAGCACATGTTGGCAATGAGTATTTGTAAAGCACCCACTGGTGCAAATCATTTTCTTCCTTAAGATATGTTGGTACTAACTTTCTGTCTCAGAGAGACTGAGTATTTTTTGCCTGATGTTTTGAAAGTTTTCAGTGCAACATTTTAGAAAGCAGGATTTTAGAGTATAATTATGAAGTTTCTCATAAATTTACACCCTGTTTATGCCACTTCATGGGAGGGAGATAGCCGTGATCCCACTGTGAACTTCATTTTATAAATGGTCAGCCAGATCCGGCATCTGCTATGGGTCCATGAGATGAATAGCACCTACAACACCTATGAAATGTAGTTCACCATCAGGGTGTGGTGAGGGCTGACTGTACTTCCAAGGAAGAGAGAGAGACAGGACCCAAGAGTAGGTCCTTGTGCAGGTAATGCATCCACTAATGGGACAGGGTCCCTCAGGGTCTTGATATGGTGGACAGAGTTGGGTGCAGGTAGCAGCATCCACTGGCAGCCTCAGACATGGGAAACCAGAGCAGGGTTCATAATGAACCCTGGATTATGAATCCATGCATGGGTTTCAGTCATGAGTAGGAGGTGATGGAGCAAGGGACAGGGCTTAAGACTGAGCTATGAGATTGGGCTCCTGAGTCCATACAGTAGATCACACTACAGATAGGACTAGCAACAAGATACAGTATACATTGAAGGGGTTTGGTCCATCCAGAAGTCTGGACCAGAGGCAAGCTAGAGATCCTGACACCACAGAGTAAGCAGGGATTGAAAGTTCAGGGCTGAGCTGAAATGAGCAGCCTGGGCCCATGGGCTCAAGTGGAGACACCAGCCAAGACAGGGCAGTGACATTTATGTCCATCAGAGCCCTCAGGGCTTTACCTCACTACTCAGGATGGCAAATGAATAAGAGTTCAGACACCTAAACCTTATTATTCTAGTGCACATGTGATAGTTGCTTCATCAGAGCTGACATACACCAGGCAGAGAGGGACGTGTGAGTCTGGATTGACAGGAAGCTGAACATGAGCCAGCAGTGTGCATCCTGGCCTGGATCAGGAACAGTGTGGCCAGCAGGTCCAGGGAAGGGATTCTGCCCCTGTACTCAGCCCTGGTGAGGCCACACCTCGAGTCCTGTGTCCAGTTCTGGGCCCCTCAGTTCAGGCAGGAGATTGAGGTCCTGGAGCAGGTCCAAAGGAGGGCAACCAGGCTGGTGAAGGGATCCAGCACAAGTCCTGTGAGGAGAGGCTGAGGGAGCTGGGGGTGTTCATCCTGGAGAAGAGGAGGCTCAGGGGAGACCTCATCACTCTCTACAACTCCCTGAAAGGAGGCTGGAGCCAGGGGGGGGTTGGTCTCTTTTCCCAGGCAACTTTCAACAAGACAAGAGGGCATGGACTTAAGTTGTGCTAAGGGAAGTTTAGGTTGGATATCAGAAAGAATTTCTTTACGGAGAGGGTGATCAGACATTGGAATGGGCTGCCCAGGGAAGTAGTGGATTCTCCATCCCTGGAGATATTTAAAAAGAGACTGGATGTGGCACCCAGTGCCATGTTCTGGTAACCACAGCGGTAGTGGTCAAGGGTTGGACTTGATGATCTCTGAGGTCCCTTCCAACCCAGCTGATTCTATGATTCTATGATTCTATGAATCTGCCTAAATGTAGGTCATAGGTCACTGGCAATACACAAGGCTGTCTGAAACATCTGCAGGGAGGTGACTGGAGATGATGAGCACATGTCTAAAGTCCTGGAGGCCAGGTGGGAATCCCCAGGGCAACTCAGCTGGCCACAGGCATTCCTATCAGATAGTGATGTCAATGCTGTTGTACACATACTGAGATGAGCACTTGAGAGCATTCAGTTCAGATGCTATAGCCAGTATCTAAGCTCATTTTAGGTACCACGGGTAAGTTACCTGACAAGCTCAGACAGAAGATGAGAACTTTCCAGGATGATGTAATAGTCTTCTCTTTTTTAATCTTTTTTTGTGCTCAGGTCTGGAAGTTCCTATGTCATAGTCATTTTGGCAAATGATTCATGTTCTTCCTTTTCCCTCTCTTTTCACTAAATGGACAAAGCATCCACTGAACTCAAATAGTTCTTAGAACTCAAAGTTCCTCTTCAGTTATATGTACAACAATTCCATGCTGGCCTCCATTCTATATCCTTAATCTTCATCTTCAAGACAAGCTGGTGTTACACTGGCAGCACATACTTGACTATAGAAACTGGGATGCTAACAGATAAATTTGTCCAGAAAGGAGAGCAGTGCACTTAAACTATAATCATCATGAGTCACTATAGCAGCTTTTTAGAACCAAGGGAAGCATTTTGACTTGTGCTCCATTTTTAGTAAAAAGCTAGAATGTTCTAAAGAGATCAGATACTGTGAAAAATAAAAATTTCCTTGGTAGTAAAAATTCTATTCTACTGGGTAGTTTTGATGTATATTTTCTAGCTAGGACTTGGACTAATCTTGTTTAAAATAGGTTTCTTTCAAAATTTAATGTCAAGGAAAGATAAAGTTTGGATTAAAAAAACCAAAGTCTAATCAGTGGGAAAACAATTATGTAAAAGCTAAGCACCTTTTTTTCAAAAACAAAATCCACGGAAAGGTTTCATTTGGTGTTTCCTCATTGAGTGTTTTGTAGAGAATGATTGGTTTTGGCCATCTTTGTTAAAGCGTATTTGAGACATTGGGAAAATGAACAAATTGTTGTTAAAGCTACAAAGTGTGCCATAAATAGATGCTCTGTTGAGGAGAGAACTGCTCTAGTGAAACCTGGAATTTTAGAATCTCTTCCTGAGAAACCATGAAAGATCAACACATATGGAAAAATATTTCTACAATAATTAATTGGAAGCATGAAATATAACTTGTTGATTTTTGTGGATCAGGGCTGGAAAAAGTAAAAATTTTTACATATTATTACATATTACATATTTTTACATACAGAATTTTTACATACAAAAAGTCAAAACTCAACATATTTTGCAGCACTGAAGAAGTAAAACTTGAACACAGGTTTTGGGGCTTGCTCTTGATGATCTGTACTCCCAGCTCATCGTGTCTGATGCCGTATGTTTGATGTACATAGGTGCATGCACTACCCATTCTTTAAGCTGTGCATGGTTATGGCCAACAAGGTTTCACCCAAATATCTGTCAAAGGGCAGAGAAAGCTCTTTGTAATTCCTGTCATTGCACAACTATTAAGAAACAGAAGCAGATGGATATCAGATTTTAGGTTCTCAGTTTTAATGGTCTCTTCAGTTAAGATCCCACAGGATGAAAATAAATTTAGAAGATTCTCAGATATTTATCTAGGAAATGCAAGGAGCAGCAGACTAATTGTACTGCAATGGCAGGACACAGCTGCTTTGATGTGAGATAGCTCTTGTCCATCATGGACCAGCCCCTAATGTTCACATATGCCACACCAGAGCTTGCTGCCCTGATCCCCCTGTGCAGTCAGCATCTGTGGCAAAGCACAAAGCCTGGGAACATTTAGCACTGAAGTTAGCTAAACTGGGGATATTTTTTCTTCTGCCTTCACTCTTACCTATTTGTGGCAAGACTGGTGCTGGGTTTTTCCCGTTCTTATTAAAAACCAACATTAAAGTTTAGTAGCTTTGCACATACCAACTCCTCTTTTCTATTCTTAAAGTCTCCAGCTGTAGAATGAAAAAAAAATAAAAAATTGTCAGACGCCTACTCACCTTTTACCAGTCAGAAGTATATGTCAGGTTGTTTTCTGTCCTTAGTGTCTTTAAGAAGTCTGGAAGTTGGAAACATTGCAATAAGCAGCTGTAACTTTTTTCGTAGAGGAGCTTAAAGGCAGTGCTAATGTATTTAAAGCAGATTTTAATTCATCAGAGTTGAACAGCTACTGAGGCTGCAGAAGCCAGTGAACAGCTGAGTTAGGCTTGCTCCCAAGGAATTTTCCTCCTGTCTCCACAGTGGGAAAGGAACAGCTTCTTTACAACCCTTCAGATGACTTCTAGCTGTTCTGAAAACAAAACCTCTTCCTTATGGCACTCATAATTGCTAAATAAAAGTGATTTAATTTAAAATAGTTATTTTGTTTTCAAAGTACTATAATTATTTCGGCTCAGCCAGCTTTTGGAATGACATCTTGTAAGAGTTAATGGATGGTGGAAATGTTTCTTTCATTTTGCACTATTGTGTACATCCTTCAATTTACCTACTTGGTATTGTTTACATTACTATGAGGAACTTCAGACAAAGGGCTGTTGGTAAAAGCAGTCAGAAATGAAACAAAGGCAGAGATAAAACATCCTCAAAGGAAAAATCAGAAGGCCTGAAAAGAACAGAAGAGGCTTAGGGGAAGTGCCTATTTATCTGGCTGCAGCCAAGCACTTGGGCATGTTTGGATTTTTTAAATGTTGTGATCTGAGATCAAAAAATAAGTAAACTCCCATAAACCATTCCTATACACAGTTATGAGGAAGCAGGAGCTGGTGTAGGGGAGTAAGTGAGGCAGCAAAAAAGCTATTTGAGGAAGATGTTGCGGGAGCAAGATCAAGAGAGGAAGAGGAGAACCAGGAAACTGAGCAATAAGCCTGTGTGTTCAAGTTAAACAGAAGTATCCTAAATTTGTGAGGAGATTTTGAACTTCACTTAGCCTCAACAACGTTTACCCCAGGGTTAACCCTCTCATCTGGAAGCTGTTTGAGCAAATCATCAATCCTTCATTTTGACAAATTCTTTTACATCACTTTTCTGAGCAAAATGTTCCTGGAAGAGTTTATTGGAGGTTTAAGTGTGGCTGAGAGAGTGAGACTGAGTTCCCCAGCAGCTGTAACTTGGTAGAAGAGAAAGAAAGAGTGCTGATTGGCAAACAGCAGTGTTTAAAAGGGACTGAAGGGTTGTGATGCAGAGCTTAGTTTGTATCATATGGAGATTTTTATTTTGGGATAACCTTAGTGCAAGCGCTATCAAAAAAAAACCAAAAAATATCTCTGGCAAACAGCTTGCCCTTTTTAGACACAATCATAAAACAGCCTAAAGTAAGCAATTCTGCTGCTGAAATATGAACTCACACAGCCTTTGGGATTACTTTGATGATCCAGATGTGACTCTACATTAGCAGCTGCACTGAAGCAACTTTCACCTGTAGATCAGTGTGTGGTGATATCTCTGCAAAATCTGCTGTCGCTCAGTACAGCCAAGCTATGCTTTTGTATCACTTCAGAGGCATGATCTCATGCACTCAGTTATCCCGGTGTAATCTGAATTGTTAAGGTCATTCTGATGTTAATTAATTGGTCATGCCACATTAGAATAGTCTCCCTGAAGTCTCGTGCATTACAGATTAATGTGAGCTTCTACACAGCCCTAGCAGTGTGAAGTGTCTCACCAGCAAACTAAATAACACTGATGAGCTGGGTTGATAGTTATTCTCTGTATTGCAGGAAGGAAAGATTTCAGTAACATTTCAGCTGTGTTTGGATGTCTGCTGGAAACACTCTCCCTGCAATAACAAATGAAATCCATGTACTCTAAGAAGAATAAGTAGAAAAGTGAAGATAAGTTGTCTATGTCTGAGGAGGTCATGTGAGCCCACAGCATTAGCAGATAAATGATGAGAAGCAATAAAGTTACAGCTTTTTAAAAACATGGCTGAGAGTCTGGGAAGCCACCTTCAGGGAACCTCTAAATGCAACTGACCATATTGTTGTTAATAATCTTCCAGTGTGAACTTGGGGAAGTTTATTCACAAACTTCATTGTAATTTCCATGGGCAAATAATCATTGTTATTACACTTATGCCCAGCTGCAGCTGGCTGCAGCTAAAAATGGAATGCTGGATTTATTTTTTTTTCCTATCGTTTGTTTTGGTAATTAAGTTTCTGATAACTGGAGCATTATTGTGAGAGTAAGGAGCATGAAAGCTTTGCAAAGCTCACCTTGTGATCAATCTTTTAATATAAAAAACTTGGCTTAGGGCCTTTTGATGAGTATGATTCTTCCTCAAGCCCTCTGCTGCTTTCCTTCTTCTTATATACTGTTCTTTCAAGACCCAGAAGTGCTGATGAGAATGGCTGCTTCCCTTGGAAAGCAGCACTTCAACACTTCTCTCTGCATCCCATTTACCTGATTTCTCTCATCAGCCTGTCCTCATTTTCCTGATCATTAGGAACTCTCTGTCCTACAATTAGGATAGAAGGAACATGAGAACATAAAATAAAAAATAATCACCATGAAAGTAGTTAACCACTGGAAGGGTCCACAGAGATGGTGAAAGCTTCATCTTTGGTGATGTTCAGACCTTGACTGAACCTTAAATCAGGCTCTGAGCTGCCTCACTCAAACTTGAAGACAGCCTTGCTTTGAGTACTGGGTGAGGGCTAGATATTTCCAGAGACCTTTCTAAGGTTTCACCTTACACCTAAGGTTTTCAATTATGTGTTCCTATCCTAGGGTGTTTTTTACTTTTAGAACTGAAATGCAGAAAAGGTTATTCAATCATTTAATCTGAGCAGTTTTAGAACTTTGGCTATGAAAGCTAGGAAGTTCTGAACTGCATCCAAGAAGAAATTCAAGCCTGAAATACCTATTTGTACATTTTGATGTTGTCTTTTGAAATCTACACCCTTCTACGTATGTACAAAGTTTTAAAAAGTGGGTGGGAGATATTGCCAAACCAGATGGGGACACATCTTAAACCCAAATCATAAAGGAGCCTATGAAGCTCTTGGGCATGAACTGAGCTGACACTGCCTCAACACAGCATAAATTCAGTTGCATTTCCTTCAGAAGGAAAGGAAAAGAGCTAGCCCCTTCCACAGCAGCCACTGAAAACCAGTGCTGTCAGTTTTTACACACATGCCCTTGCAGCAATAGTGAGTCACTGATTCATGCATTGACTGATACAATTGATATCAGATTGATACAAGGTGAAATGAGAGACTTTTTCTGTCTAAAAGTGGGAGTGCCCAGGCACAGATGCTGTTATATCCCCAAGTATTTCTGAAAATCTCCAAGCATGTTTGACAAGATAGTAAAAAGGTGGTAGAATTAAGGTTATGAAGTCCATAAGTCCATGAACCAAAGGCTGCAGGTTCCTGAATTCCATGGACATCTTTCCAATCGATATGCTCAACCCAACTGGGACTCTCAGGAGAGGATGTTTTTTGGGTTTGGCTATGAACTGACAGCAATGTCCACCATGATCGTCTTCAGCTTCCTTTATGAAGAAGTTGCATGATTAGAGGACTTGGCACAGAACCAGGGAGGTTCAGTTTGCATTTTCTACTTCACCTTCAAGGTTTGGAAGTTACCAGCCAGTCACCCTTGCTGAGTAAGGGCATCCCCTTCCTTCCAAAAAGGGGCCTCTGAACCTGGAAAAAGAACAAAAATGAAGACATAGGTTTAGTACTGTGACCACAGCACACAGATGGGGATGGGGAAAAACTTCTTTCTGCTCCTAATTCTCCCAAATTACTCCTGTGTTTTATTACTTATGTTCCCATATTAACAATTGTTAAGTAAAATGCAATAAATCTACTAGAGTGGCGAGAATATTATGCGGAATTCAGGATGTAAATGAAACACAATTATATTTTGTTCAGTCTGTAGGCTGCTAGAAAGGCATAAATTAAAAGTGATATGAAGCCTAGAGATGAGACATTTAAATTCTGCTTCAGTTCTTCCCAAGATTTTTATTAAAATATGATGTGAAATAAATGAAGATCAGACAAATTAATTTACATGAGGTATGCTTAGATTTCTCTGTTATTTGAGCTTCTGACAAGATAGTTCATGACAAAAACAACAGAAAGCCAGGTTTAGAGAAAAAAAAAAGGAATATCTTTTTATTATTTTAAGTGATACACCTAGAAAAAATAAATAAGTTCTAAGGTAAATAAAACCTTCTGCAGAACTGTAGACAGTTGTGGCTACAAGAACATTACTCAGAATAAAACATTAATGACATTTTAATTGTAACTGAAAAGGTAGACTGACAAAATTTTTTGGGAAAAAAAAAAAAAAAGAAAGAAAGAACGAGCTAAAAAGCTGCCTGAATTTCTTAGTATCAGAATAGTAATTTCAATTTTGATTTTTTTTTTTTTTGACTTTTGAAATGTCTGAGAGACTGGGCTAGGTTTCAGAAATTAGAGGAAACTTTCTATAGAATGGTTCAGGTTGGAATGGGCCATTAAATGTCATCTAGTCCAAGTCTTTACAGTGAGCAGGGACACGTTTCTTTAGACCAAGTTGCTCAGAGCCCCATTCAGCCTGATCTTAAATGTTTCCAATGGTGGGGCTTCTAGCACCTCTCTGGGCAACGTGGTCCAGTGTTTCTCCAGCCTTAACATTTCTTCCTAATATCTAGTCCAAACCTACCCTCCTTCAGTCTAAAACCACCACCCCTTGTCCTACTGCAACAGGCCCTGGTAAAAAAATTGTCCCCATCTTTCTTATTAGCCTCCTTTAAGCATTGTTTGGTTTAAGCACAAAAAAATTAACAAATCTGAATAGGAGAGAGAGACACTAAGTAGGGAAAGATACAAGCTCTAGATAACTGAGAATAACAGAGAAGGAACTTGATAACTTTCATGCTTATTTTACACCAACTAACTGGACAAAGTAAAGCTATTATTTTCAAAAACAATCTCCAATTTTGGATTCCAAGTGTTTCTTAATTAAGATACAGTTTTCAGAATTAAAGAGCTACCTGATGTGAGTGCTTGGGATTCTTGGGATTTGATCTTTCATTTCTAAATTGTAGACCACAGACACTGAGTCATCAAAATAGTAAAAAAAAAAAAAAAATCCAATTGTTTTGAATGTGTGATCCATGACCTTTCTTAGCATTCTTAAAAGTCCAGAATGCTCATAGCCATACTCCCACTAAGCTCATGGGCAATAGTAATTTTGACATATTTTCATACATCGACTTTAATTTGGCAAAGACATGTTCATTGTGGAAAAGGTAAACATACATACAATTAAAAAAAAAAAAAAAAAAAGAAAAAAGGTACACCTGATTTCATTCATTCTTAGTTTATATTTTCCATTGCGTGATAGTGTCAGAGGTCCTTGGGACACCTGGTGTTGCTTTGATGATGATGGATTGGTGATACTGTTCCCTGAAGAATAGCCCAGGACATTCCTTACTATTTTCTTTTCTATTTCAGATATTTTGTTAAACATCATGCTCTGTTTTCCCAGTGCGGGCCTCCATTTGATTAAAAGCAAATTATTCTCTAAGTCAGGTTTGTCTGGTTGGGAGCCATTTCCTACATCCATGGATGCAGGTCTCTCAAATTGTGACCTTTCCTCATCCCTGCTATGTATACATTGGCAAGGTCACAAAGAGAGACATAAATTGTTTGGTTTGAATAAAAACAATCAGAACATTAAATCACAAGCAGATCATAACCCAGTGACATGGCAATGGAAATATCTCTAAGTGCTGCCCACATTCTTCAAATGAGATGCTGTTACATTATTGATTTATGGGCAGTGATGTTTTAACAAAAGAGAAGCCTGAAAATATCTGCATCTGGCACTGGTTAAAGGGTGTCAGGGAGGCAGCTGGGACTAATCTCAGCCTCAGCCACATCTACACTAGTAAATTGCCTATGTATAAAATCACTCTTTGGTGCTCCAGTGGACTGGCACAGAATGGCCCACGTCCAAATTTTCTTGCTTTGTAAAGGGTAACTATGCACAGACTGGTTACTGAGAGTTGGTTCTGTGCTCTGCTAGAACACAGCAATAGACACAGTCTGCATCTGGTGCCCACTGATATTTCCTCATTCTGTTTATTAGGAAAGTAGCTATAGCCTTTGAGTGCTTGTTGCTGTGTCCAACACACTCAACTTTCCTTAGTTCAGATTCATTGCAGTAAGAACTTAGCAATTTACTCTAAGACAGGATCTAAGATGCCCCATTTTCCCTTTGGGAGAGAGAGGTGGAGTCCATGTACTTGCAACTGCTTTCTTGAAGATGTCCATCTGTCCAGGATACATAGGAGATTTAGACAGACCTCTGCCTGGTGCCTGCAGTTAGCCAGTATCAACCTGGGGCTCTGAATTTCTCATGGCAGTTGGGAAATGTGTAGACTCGGTGAGGTTTGATGCGCAGGAAGTCACGGTCCAGTATATTTTAAGCGCCCAAAAATAGTTCAAGCAGGTGTGCACAACAGAAGTATTCACCATTCAGCTTTTCTACTATCAAACGCAATTTTGAAGTATATGTTTTCAGCCTAAAAATAAAACAAAAGCCTAGATGCTATTCAGACTGGCAGTGAGATTAACCCAGCGTCAGGTGGACAAAAAAAAAAATGAGTGTTCATACAAACTTTTGAGTTATTAACTGGTTTATTATCAATGTTGCAAGAAATATATAGGGAAAGCTGAAAGCCAAGTAAGATTTACAGTTACATGGCTCTTACTGCAAACACACAAATTCGAGTAAGTCTCCAGATCTGTATTAAAGGCTACCTCCAGATGACCCACTTTAAGGTGGATAACCCAATGGTTTAGTGCAATTAGAAGTACCTGGCTATTCTGTGCTTGTTAGCAGCAGCAGCAAATCATACACCCTCACTTTACTAGCCCGTAAAGCTTGGAATACCTTAATGCCACAATTCGCAGTTGGGCAAGTAAGTTTTGTGCTGTACTTTTAACAAAAAAGGAAAATTCTGTAACAGCACAAAGCTGAATCAAAGCTAACAATAACCTCCTTAGTTTTGGTTTACTTTTCCTTATTTTAGTAATAACTTTGGTTCTTCTGGTTCATGTAGCCCATGTGTTCTAGGACCAAAAGATGAGAGAGAAGAGACACCTATCAGTTAGTCTGACAGGAAAATACTCATAATACAAATACAGTCACTGCTCATTCTGAAGCCTACTGCCTTCATCTTTTAGGTGGGTGAAGAGACACAGAGCAAGGCGAAGTATCTTTTCCAACAAGAAGTGTTTTTACTGTAAGAAGCCTCTGTTAGCTGCAGAGAAGGAAAAAGATTAAATGTCTTTAGTCCCCTGGTCCCAAAGCAACTTCAGTTTAGAGAAGAGGGAATGCAGGAGCAAAACTAAGCAATGCCTAATACTTTATGTTGGAGAAATGAGGAGTAGGAATGGTGCAAACCCTGGAGTAATCTACTCTTATTTTAATTTTCTCTAGATACCTGGTGTGACAGCTCATCCCTTTCTTGTCCACCTACCTGGCATCCAGGAGTCAGGAGACAGATGGGGGGAAAATATAACTGGTTTGAGCAGCTATGTATGTTGAAACTAAAGAAAAAATAATAGGATTGGGATTTTAATAAATTTTCTGATCTTAGAAATATGTGGAAGCATCCTTCTGTATTCAAAAAATCTCTTTTACTACAAAAACCACAAAAACTCAGGCTTCAGGATATACAACATATGGTGAGACTGGCAGTTAATCACTGCAATTTTTGACCTTGTACCCACATTGCAGGTTTCTTACCTATCCTGTATGAGGAAAACCACCAGCAGTTCAGGCACATCCACTAAGGCATATACAAAGCCCATGAACTTACATCTTTTTCTGATTTCTGAAGGCTAAGACCCTGGTCCTTCTGCAGTGAAGTCTCTGATACAAATTAATCCCCCTATTGAATTTAAAGTCTTGGATTTCAGACTTCAGTTTTCTTCACTGAGCAGTCAGACTATTGCTGAATAAAGCCCTGCTGACATGGCTCTGGGTCTTTTGAACCCTTCACACTGAGTATCTGCATTCACAGTAACCTTTTGTAATTTTATGTGGGGTTTTTGGCAAATCTCTTCCTGTAATAAGTCAAGATGAAAACTTTAAGTGCCAAGCCTACCTATTGTGCAATTACTGATACAAGCACAAAGTTTAATCAATTTCTATTATCACTGGCTACAACAAAAGTATTTGTTAAGTGGATCCAGCACTGCCTGTACTTTAAAAACACATTAAGCACAGATACCATTTCCATTCCATGTGAATATCAAATCCAGTATTGTCTTTGATTTTAGTGATTTTAAAAAATAATTTCTTTCTTTTAGCCTTTCTTTCTCTTCTATGGGGGACCTTCTCTGTGCCAGACCTTTACTCATGCTTGAAACAAACTCTCCTTTCCCATGGCTGACACATAAACTTAAATCTCCCTGACACTTGCTTTGCACCTATCTTTGCCATGCTATTGATGCAAGAATGACCAGGGTTCTGGGCCATCCACTAGAAGAACAAAACAATACACATAGACAATAAAATAAAGAAAGCTTACAGTTTTCAAATAACTGAACTTTCATTCCAGCTTCATTCTGCACCCCCATCTGATAATTTAAGAGGAGAGTTCTATAAGAGAAGAATCCCTGTAGGGACAGTTGCTTCCACAGGGCTGACAACCTCAGGAGGCTACTATAAAACACACCACAAAAAGATATTTATTAAGCTACCTCACCCAAATTGCTGATGAAACTATTCATTCCCAAGATCCTCACTTCTCCTGAGCCTGATCCTTTATTGTGTACTACAGTGAAATAAGGGACAGATTGTTTGGTATTTACTCAGATGCCCATAGAGGCCACTGGTCCCACCCAAAGCACACACTCCACAAAGGTCTAAGTCAACTGGGAGCTTTGCCCCAAGGACAGTTCCTTTCCTGCAGTCCCAAAACATATATATTAACCTAAAGAAAACCAGCGAGGGATAGATTAAAATTATAGCAACATCCAAGAGAGTCGTTTATCAAACCAACATAATAATAATAATAAAATCTTTTTCTTTTCTTCCCTTCCCTCTGCCATTAAAGGTAAGTCTGTTGTCTTGAAATGCCACTGCTTGTGAAAAATCCACAGACCCAGAAACATGAACCATTTAATTTTTGGTTTTGCTGGTTTCCTTAATTAGTGCAACTTGTCTTTAAGGAGGAACATGACCTTCACCATTGTCATACAGCTAAGGGTCTGATGGATGGGTTAACCTGCCACAGTCCAGGAAAACAAAAGAGATTTACTTTATGTCCTCAAGGATGTACCAAATACAGCTTTTTAGACAGATGCCCCTGTGTCACCGTTAAAATACCAGTGGAGGCTGGCCAGCCACTATGGTATTAATTCAGCTTCTCAGATGTGCTGGATTCCAATCAACCTGGCTTCTTTCTGTTGTTACAGTGCCAAGAATCTCCTGGTTTAAAAACTACCTTGGGTAAGACTCCAAGAGCAACTTTTTTCTTTTAGTACATTACTCACATCCCTGGAAAGAGCCTCCGGGCAGAGATGACACCATCCAATGTGCCAGCAAAAGGCCACACTCATTTATCTTTCATTGTTCTATCTGAGGACTAATTCTGGTTTTGGAACATTTAGTTGTTCTTTGATTTCATTTTTGATTACAAAGCATATTAACACGAAGCCAGATCTTAGTGTCTTGAGTGTTTATCCACTCTCCTGAAGTCCTAATTGCTTGTTAGTCACCTCCTAATTGATTGCTGTGGAATAACGATTAAGAAGGCTGAGGCAGAGGATAATGATTTCAGGTGGGATGTAACACTGGCAAGCCTGAATAATATTACATATTCATGTAAATAACTCTCATAATAAATAGGAGGTAGCTCAGGGACAGCCTGAAGGAAGGTGTGGTGCAGAGAAGGACCTTCCATGGAGTCATGTGGCTTCGTGACCTGACAGTTCCAGGAGTACAACAGACCCCTCAGTGGCATCTTGCCTTTGTGGTGGACAGTTTCCTTGAACATCTCATTTGACTTTTTTTTTCTTTTTCCTCCTTAGTTTTCTTTGGTTGTTTGGGGTTTTTTTGTTTTGTTTTTTTGGTTTTTTGTTTGTTTGTTTGTTTTGTTTGGGGTTTTTTTGTTTGTTTTTTGTTTTGTTTTTGTTTGGTTTTGGTTTGTTTTTTACCATTGCTTGCACCACTGACTATGTTTGCCTGTGGCCCTTGTGCAAGGGACAAAAAGAGGAAGGCATAGCTCACATTCCCCATGGAGTTTGGGGACTTGTGTGTTGAGGTACCAACACAAGAGGGGGAGAAAACCCTTGCTGACACTGCCGCAGGGAGAGCCATCGTTTCAAACACCGAGCCAGCTCAAACCACTCGTCAGCAAACAGAGGAGCTGACGGACTGAAGGACTGTGCAGGTATGCCCAGTGTCAACACTCGAAGCCAGCTCTACCTTGGCGAGCTGCTCACCTTTCCCACTGCACCCCCACAGGTAAAGGTCTTTTGCCCTAAGGAGTGGGAGTCTACTCCTCCTTCCACACAGCTGTGAGCAACACCTGAACTGTCACTGTCACTGTCACTGTCAGGGCTGATGGGGTCTGTGTGAGGCAACGCCAGGACTGCCCCGTGCCGGACACAGCCGGTCCCATCCAGTCCCAGCCGGTTCCAACATCCCCACCCCAGGACACAGCTGAGCCCCTCAGCCAAGCTGGGGGCACCGGGGAAGGAAGGGGGGAAAGAGGTTTCCGAAAGGGCCAAAGGTGGCAGAGGCAGAGGAGGAGGAAGACAAGGAGGGAGCAGCAGCCCCAGAGGGAGCCCGAGGGAGGGAGGAGGAGGAGGATGAGGAGGATGAGGAGGGCAGGAGGTGCTGCAGTCCCGGAGCAGGGATCCCCTGCAGCCCTGGAGAGACCCCGCTGGAGCAGAGACCCACCCTGCAGCCCGGGGAGGGCCCCAGCCCGCAGCAGGGGGATATTTCCTGCAGGAGCTGCGGCCGTGGAGAGCCCAGTTGGGAGCAGGTTGTCCCTGAAGGACTGCAGCCCGGGGAAGGGCCGGTGCTGGAGCAGGGAGAGGTGTGAGGAGGGAGGAGAGGATGAGAGGGGCTGGGATGGACTGAGCGCAACCCCCAGCCCAGCCCTGCGGCCCTGGGGGAGAGGAGCCGGGAGGGAAGGGCTGAGGGTGAGGATGGGGAAAGCGGGGTGGTAGGAAGATACCATTTAATGTTTGTCCACCCCTGCTTTTTATGAGAACTGGTAAGAGAGCTCCCTGTCTTTATCTTAAGCCATCAGCTTTTTTTGTCCTATTTTATGCCTCGTTCTAAGGAGAGGGGGTGACAGCAGCTGGATGGGTGCCTGGTTGCTGGCCAAGGTCAACCCGCCACAGCTGCAGCTCCTCTGTTGTAACATGAAGCTGTGATCTGACAGAAAACACTCGCTCTGTGAGCTCTTGCTCAGCTCCTAGCCAGCTTTGTATTGTAAATTCATAGTATAGCCGTTATAGTGTACAGAGATGAGAAAAAATTATTAGATTAACTCGTGAAACTGGGAAAACAAATAATAAAACACTCAGACAATTTTGCATTATACTTACCTTTCTTCAGGCCTGTGTCTGTAAGATTGTTTTGGTTTGTTGGGTTTTTTTTTTTCTGTTTTTTAAATACAATCTAGCTCAAATCAAGAAATAAAAAGCCTGACTTGCTGTCTGAGATCAACATTTTACTTTCTCCTTACTTGTTTTGCCAAGTATGTCTCTGGTGGGTGACCCATCTATCATAAATACCTATAATATCTTAAGATATTATAGTATTATAGTAGGGGTGTATTGCTTTTTAATTTATTTTTTTTTTACCCCTTCAGACTTAAGTTGGACAGACTTAAAAAGTGTAATTAGTTGGCTGAAATTAGGTGTTAGGTATCCTACCCTTCACTCATCCCATAATGAGTGAGCTATACATCAGATAACAAGGTAGACATTTTTTCTTGGATGGAGGGCAATACCCACACCACTGGGCTATTTTAGATACATTGCAGGGGATGAGTATCAGATAGTACATAAAGTCAGTACACTGGTGCCGACAAGGAACATTTTCAAAGCCCTGTTTAGGTGCCACCTACATACAGGGATCCATGGAAAAATTCCCTATAGCTATCGGTGCTTCTGAGATGACCAGCTACTGTACACAGGGCCTGGACACTGCATCTGGTTTTAAAATGGGACCTTCCTGGAGGACTCTGCAGTGTTCAAGTGCCTTAAAAATGTCTGGGTGATTTGCAAAATATCTCCAGCTAGGTAGGACATTGAACCTTGTGGAAGGTAAAGGGGAAATTAATTTGAATGCTATAATAGCTCTCCCTTGACACCTGCTTATCGTTAGAGGTCTAGATAGCACTGTAAATCTTGTCTGATAGGCTTACAGCCATATGAAGACTTCAGTGTGATACTAGTTCACCAGCAGCTAAAAATAGAGTGCATCTTTATTTTCTCAGTCTGCTCTGAATTGCTGTTTGTCTCATGCATTTGTATTTGAAAAGAAAACTGCCATTTGCCTTGTCCTTGTACAGTTTTGGCACAAAAACAGTCCCCAAAAGGTGATACCTCCATAGCAAATGACAGTCTGAGGCTTGGTGGCCAGGCAGTCCAAGCAGATAGAAAATGTCCTGTTTCCTGCATCCTGTGGCACAGGGGACAGTAACGAGATACCTATCCCAGGCTGAATGAGCAGATGCCCTGTTTCCATCTGGGAAAATCCTGGGTAAATGAGCATCCATACTGTTGCCTGTAGCTGTCACTTTGTTCCTAGTGGGTGAATGTGCCAAATAAATTCATGGCCTAATTCATCCAGAAGTTAATTCGTGGCTAGAGACAGCAGATGCTGAGGCATCCTCCACTCCCCTGTAACCTTAGTTATTTATCACCAAAGGTGAAGCCTGTGTGGTGTGGAGCAAAGCTCCTGAGATAGAAGCTCTCAGGGGGTGTGGTTTAAGAGAAAGCTCTTGGTTTAGAAAATTGCCAATTCCTGCCAGTGCAGCAAGTTTTTCTGCAGGCCTTCCTATGTTTGGTTTATTTTTGCTATGGGCATCATTTAAAAATCTGCCTGCTTAGAATCAGAAGATGCTTTGATAGAATGATGAATATGGTTTCATTAGTTCCCAATTAGCTAAGCAGCAGTCCATTTTTGGGGGGGCAGGAGCACAAGGAAAGTCACATTCACTTCCAGGATGAGTGCATGCAGTCTGTGCAGCCATCATGGAATGCAGAGTGAGGGAAACACACAGCCTAGCAGTGGTCAGTGTTTACTTGTGAACCTTTGGACTAGCAGTTGGCCTCTGTTTATGAATCTCTAGAGTTGGAAGAATGACCTTTTCATCTGGGCAAGATTGTTTCAGCTCCTTTACAGCAGAGAGAAGTTGAAACCTGCACTTCTCTCACCCAGGCAGATCTGTGCTTTCTCAGCCTACAGATTCCTCCTCTCTGAGGAAAGCATCACGCTGCAGGCTGCAGGTCAGTGTAGCACAGGGGAAGCACTGAGAGGAGCCTGTCCACTGCCTGAGCTGACAAAAGCAGAGACTGGAGGCATGTGGCTGCATGTGCCACCACCATCTCACCATCAGCAGCTTGCTGAGAGTTTCTATTTTTGACCCTGTGCTCCAGCTGTTCCTCTTCCAGCTTCATTGCACCTTAAACCCGGTTCTGAACTAAAGGTCAGGAACGGATTAGCAAGGTCTGCTGACCATGAAGGATGCACTTTGATACCTTCAATTAACTCTAAAAAGTAATATGTAATTGCTCAGTTGGTGCTGCCTATATGTCTCTTTATAACAGTAATTGTCTTAGTCCTTGTTTCTTCTCAGTTTAAATAGCTTGAATTTGATCTTTTCCCATTAGACTCTCATCTCTGTATGACAGCTCTGAGTTCAAAGCTGCTGTTTGTGCCAGCAGCTGTTTCCCACAGTCTGTCACTGTAGGAAACTGGGACCTGTAGGTAGGCCTTTGCTCATGTGTGAATGTATCTGCTCATTGATTTATGAAATCCATCTACATTAAAACAAAGAAAAAGTCAGTAAATACCTAATTATATTTTAAAATGTGAGGCAGTACCTTCCTAGTATCCATTTTCTGGTCCTAGGCAAACTCCCTCAGATCCAGCGCCATGAGTTTCATTTTTTTGTACATTTATTCAGTTATTTATGAATCAAAGAAGAGAGCAGATGAGCACCATGTCCAGCCCTCAGCTGGCAGAAAGCAGTTGAGTGCAGCTGAAATCAGTTCAGTTAATTGAGAAAAAAAACAGCTGAGGGCCAAGCTGAGGGAACCTCTGTCAGTGCTCACTAGGGTAATGATGCTTTGTGCCACTTCAGATTTTCTATTCAGTTTTATATTAAAGTCACCAACTTTCTGGGAGTAGTGAAGAAGTGGGATGTTAAAATATATTGATAGATTAAGTTTTTTCAGCACCACTGTGCTTCTGCACTTTATCTGGGTTTTTAATTGACCCGACTTTGGAACTAATTAGAAGCTAGTCAGAAATTAACCTTATGACTGGTTTTACTGTAAATACTTGTATTCTCAGGACTAGGGAGCTCTACTGCTGTCTGGGTGATAAAAGGAATCAGAGAATCGAGAAGAATTATTTGAAAAGCAGGTAAAGCTGTAGTCTCTGAAGCTCAACCTATGATGGTGGGAGAGACTGGTTGTTCATTTTCATTTGATAAAAAAGAAAAGTTTTCAATGTGAAGGCTGATTGGGCAGCTGTGAATAATTGAAGGAAGTACAGTTGTGTTTAAAATCCCAGGTAAGTAAATATGAGAAAAGGGGGGCAAAATCATGCTCTGCTGAAATACTCCTAAGGAAGGTATCTTATTTTATGTTGGAGCATCCAAAGGCTTTGTAAATACTCCTCAATAAGTGCCAGGGAGGTATCAGCTGCTCTTCTCATTACATCCTAGTGGAGAAGCTGAGGGGCAATGAAGTGTTCAGTGGGGCCATGTACAGAGGAGGGTCTGTCCCCACCATAACACAGGAGAAGCCTGAGTGGTTGGGTTCACAGACATGTTCTTTAATCCCATGTCTGGTAGCATAACTAGATCTCCCCACAACAATACCCTAAGTTTCCTTGCCTGCTCTTTATTAATTCTTGTTGCTGGGATCCCAGCCACACTTTCCAATTGCTAAAATCTGGCTTGTCCTTAGAGGATTCTCTCTATTCACAGATTTTCAGGAGTTTCTTTAATTTGTAGCTCATAGCCTAGAAAATCCTTTAACTCAGTGTATCTACAAGTTTGAATGCTCTTGCTAGGAACCACAGACACTGAATCCTTTGCCAAACTCTTCTTTAAGAATTGCCAACCTTGAACTCTAGTTCAAGAGAAGGTATCAAAATGAAATTAGAATTTCTGTGCATGTCCTGGTTTGGGCCAGGATAAAGGTGATTTTCTGGTTTGTACTTTTGCTTTCAGCTAAGTCTCTTGTAAGTAGTTGCACTTGCTGAAATTAACAGCAAGTTTCTCAGAGAGTGTCTGCTTCTAGAACCGATAACACTCAATGTTTATAGTTACTGCCAGAGACTGGTGTGCAGAGCCAAGGACACTGCTCAGCTCTGAGGAACATTTTGCCCTCCAGAAGGAGTAAGGAGGTCCCACCTGAACCCCTCCTTTGGGGAGGACTGGACAAGACAGATGCCAGAATTGACCAAACAGACTATTCCATCCCATACACGTCATATTCAGTATAAATTTGAGGGATCACAAGGGTCAGGTCAAACTCTTCTTCCTGCCCTTCCTGCTTCCCTTCCTTGCCTGTTCCCGGTTTTTGCTTTGGCATCCTGGGAGGATTCCATCCATTCCTCTGCCTGTGGTCCTGATCCGTGCCATCCTGAATCTGTGTGTTCCTGCCTCCAGCTCCTGACTGCTGCTGACTCCAGGATTCCAGCCTGGACTTTCCCAGGGCTGCCCTGCAGCCTCGGTGGTGACGTGAGAGTTATTGGGGGAAAAGGGGGAGGAACGTGGTATCAATTTTCCTGTATATTTGTATATATTTAGTAATTTTTCCTGTTTATCATTACTGTTTCATTAAAGTTGTGTAGTTTAGTTTCCAACCCATAAGTCTCTCTCCCTTACTCTCTCTCTTTCCTTTATCAGGGAGGAGAGGGGGATTAATAGAGAGCAATCTGTCATTCGGTTTAATTGCCAGGCCAGTGTTAAACCGTGACAGTGCCCCATGAGAGTTACAACTGATACATTAGCAATTCAGGCATGCACCAAGGGGTATTAGAAACTATGAAACCTTCCCATGAGACTTCTTTGAGGGCAGTTGTTAGCAGAATATATTTCTCACTTATGAAATCTAGTCCACTCCCCTTGCTTTTCCTGTTTTTTCATTATGATGAGCCAAGTAGGAGATGTTGGATCAGTGTTTCTGAATTCAGTTCCTACCTCTATGACTTATCTACCACATACCCTAGAAAGAGATCTTAGCTTTTCCAAACTGATAATTATTTCTGATTTCATAGATTCTTGGGTCCTCGATCTAGGATAGTTTTTTTCACTCTAGGTAAGTTAATGCAAAATGGAGTCATTGCTTACCTCTCTTGTAAATTCCTTTTTTTTCCTAATACAGAATCAATGTGTGTGAAGACAAAGCACAGATTACAATCAATATTTTTTACAATATCAGCTATTCATTAAGCTGTTATTACTGGTAGCAGACAGCTATTCATACAACATAGTCAGTTATTCATTCACTCAGCTCATTCATGTAGTAATTGGAGTAATATCTGGGAAAACAACCTCAGCTGCACACTCAGAAGTAGTGAGGCTGTTTTCCCAGGTTGTTTTCCCAGCTTTTAGGTAAGGGTTCAAATCCCTGAGAGATCCTTTGCTTCAATGAGGATATATATACTCCTGTAGTCTTAATTTGCACGTGGCTGCCACCCCCTCTTGCACATGAGCTGAGTTACACAACCAGTGTTTGATACCAGTGTGTGCCCATGTCCTTCTACAGATTCAACAGACTTTTGGTACTGTGAATTCATCAGCTCTTGTAAATTCAACAGGAGACCCTTAATTGCCCATAGCAAACTTTTATATGAAAGTCTTCTAAGTACATTGTTTCCCTCTTTCTGTCCTGTTTTCTGGCAACTATTTCCATTCCGTGCAGACAGCAGCAAACAGGATTTGTTCGCTGAATGAGAGAGGGCCTTTGTGGCCCCTCTTCCTTTGGCCAGGAAATATTTCTCTCTTTAGACCAAGTGCAATATCACAGAATCATAGAATCGGCTGGGTTGGAAGGGACCTCAGAGATCATCAAGTCCAACCCTTGACCCATCGCTGCGGTGCTAGACTATGGCACTGAGTGCCACATCCAGTCTCTTTTTAAATATCTCCAGGGATGGAGAATCCACCACCTCACCAGGCAGCTCATTCCAGTGCCTGATCACTCTCTCTGTAAAGAAATTCATGTTGTACTTCACTTGCTCTCAAGTCAAGTTGCTTCCAGAAGAGCAGGTGCCCCACCTCCTCTTCTTCAGCAAATCTAGTGATTGTCTTTAGGGTGGCCTCAATCTTTTTGCTGACATGAAGAAAAAGTAATTATTGGGGTTTTTTATTTAATTTTTTTTCTTGTGAATCAATGAGGTGTCACAAACAACAGATTGGAGGCAATGAGAACTGTGACAGTTTACATGTAGGATGTATGGGGAAAGAAGTACCAGAGTGTCATGGCAGAGCTGGGACACAATTACTCAAATGTTAAACTTCTCACCAAAACCTGGATGACAAATACTTGAACTTCTCCACAGCACTGTGATGATCATCAAATGAAGGTGATCATCAAGACCTTCTGCAAAGTATCATTTTTATATGTTTCCTCTACTATGCATTTGTGGATTCTTGAAGCTATATAAATGTGAGTAAGCACCTCAAGAGAGTGGATTGTGTCACAAGTATTCTAAACACAGCAAAGCTAAAAGCAAGTTGCGTCATCAATTAAAAAAATGTAATTAAGTGCAGCCTCACTAATTTCTGGATAAATCAATTTGATTTTTGCATTGGAAAGATCAAAACCCATGAAGAAGCACAGATAAGCCACCAGAAATAAGGCTAAAAATAAACCCACCACATCTCCATTGTCTGGAAGCCTCCCTAAGATCAGAGAGGGCACAAGTGCTTGCTGAGCCATTAATGGTCATTTTACAATTGTGTCGCTCAGATGAGACTCTTAAAATCCAAACTGGATGCACATAATTGTGATGTAAAAGCAGAAAATGAGGGGAAAAAAGAGAAAATACAGCCATTACTCTTTATTCCTAGGCCAACAGGGCTTTAAACAGAATCCTACTGGAGAGGTAATTTATCAGTAAGATAAAATTTTACTGCTTCCAGGCATTTATTCTAACCCTGAGTGCTCTCTTGCTCATATTCTTCTCTACATCTATCCCCAATAGGCACCAGAGTCTCAGCTTCAGTAGAGTGGGTTCACAGCTTTGAAGTATTCATGTACTTCTCTGCAATCTTAAACTCCCGTTTCTCAAGGCTACACCAAAGTGTTAAGAAGTTCAGGTAACCTCAGAGCAAGCTTGTAGCCCTCATGAAGAGTTATTTCTTAATCCTGATGCAAGAGGGTCAGTCTGCACATCTGAAGACCAGCTTGGTACTGTCTGATATCAAGCGGTCATTCATATGAGCAGAGGCAAAGAGCAGGACTCAGTTACAACAATCTAAAAGAAAGAGGTTATGGAAAGAAGAGGGACTCACAAAAGAGCTTATTGGCTCTGTTGAAGCTCTCAAATGCCTGGATCCCAGACAACTCTCTCTTGTGGATAGGTATTTATAATTCAAAGGGACTGAAAAAGCAAGGATCACAATCTTGTTTACCTGTCTTCTGACTATCAGCCCAGTGGTGACACTTAATACTTCTTTTGTTTGAGATTGTTTAGATTATTTTCTTAGTTTCTCTGCTAAAAGCATAGCTTGAAGTGATTTTGGTAGCTGAGGTGAGTACTTAGTATTTTAGTAAATCAGGCCTTGAGGTATTCTGTTTGGCACCTTCCCAGTAAAAGAGAAGCTCAGAGAACAATGTCTTCTGAGGTAGTCTTGTCCAGCATCACATGAAATCTATAGCAGAGGTCTGGGGAAGATCCTTGACTTCAACCTGTCACCCTATTAAAACTGCCTTTGTGTTTCAACAAGCAAAGGAGATTCTTGCAATAAACTCAACCAAGTCCTCTCCTGTGTGCATTTGGCTCCGTCCAAGAGCAAGGAAGTAAAATAATACATGATCAGGTGTTTAAATATGGTATTATAATGCTTGTACAAAAATTGCCTTTCCCATGGACATACTGACTGTGATATCTGCTGATTTCTGAGTGCTTTATTTTGTACTCTCAAGCATTCATCAGTCTACATAGGAGTTATTTCTGTACCAACCAGGAAGGGACTAAGTTATCCCAGTTTAATTGCTTCTGCTGTAAGGACTAATAGGTATAAAGTTTATCAGGGGAAAGTTTATGTCTGCCAGGAAAGGTCTAATGGTAGTTCAGGACACAGGTTTCTTGGGCTTAGTCCTTCAGTGCTCCACATCATGTACAGACTGTAATGCCCAAACAAAATTAACATCAGCTGTATAGGTTCCATTGAGATACATAAGAAATTATTGTATTTCCATTCTTAATTTGGAAAAATGAATTTGTGAAGTCCTTCCGGCCTGGCTTCCAGTTTTACTTTTTTTGTCTGCTTGTCCCATAATCACAAGTTTCTGTTAATGCTCAATATAATGTACTTTTGAGAGGCTGCTACTATATAAAATGGGTCTATAGAAAATGTACAGCGGGATGCAACTCAATATAGGAAAGAGTAAAAATAGTACAGCTGCACCTTTCTGCAGGGCTACATTTCAAGAAGTTTAGGAGAGGCAATTTACCCACACTACTTTCTATAGATAATGCCACCAAATAGTGCAACAAGCTCTCTGAAAATAACTCTTTAATTTCTCTTGAAGATAGGAATAATTAAGTGATGTCTTCCTGACCTCATGGACATGCCAAAGAAGACACTGAGTAACTAATGCATCCAGGCAATGTGTCATATGCCAATACCATTGTGTCAGGTCTGGCTTCTCAGTGCCATGTCACAGCACAAATTCTCAGGTCAGTGTCAGGAGACTGCCCCTATCTAAGTTCCTGAATATACCAAAAGAGGGAGAGCTCAAGCAGTCACAGCTCTGCTATAGTCACAGCTAAAGATATGCATGAGAAATCATGCATATGATTGATGATGAGGTTATGGCAACTGTATTTACCAGGTTGAACTTATATGCCTCATTCTTGAGAACAGCCTCCTTACAAGGGATTTAGGTTTCTTCTTCTCCCATGGTCTTCATTCTTTCCCACTTTTTTCCTTTTATTTATTTATTTATTTTTTCATCAATGAGGAAGAGAAATGATGAAAGCAAACTATCCCAGGTTATATGTGACAACAGAAAGAGAAATGCCATTTGAAGTTTACTTAGCATCACAGAATACTTTAGGGTGGAAAGGACTCTGTCCCTTTCTGTATGTCAGGTGATTCAGCCTCCTGAACAACTTGGTGGCCTCCTGCTCAACTTGCTGCACTTTTTCAGTGTCTGGGAAGCTCAAACCAGACTCTGCTTTAGTGTCATTTGCCAGCTTGCAGGGAATGCATTACATCTCCCCACCTCAGTTCTTTAAGAAGAGATAAAACAGTATTGTCCTTTGTATAAACACTACTTATGTCTAGAGTTTTGTAGAAACTTTACCAGTTTTACTGAGGTGATCATCACTTCACATAGTTCACATTGTTGACACTCTAGCTGGCATCACTGATCATCCAGTTCCCTCTTTAGGGGAAAATATTGCACTTGCTGAAGTGAAATTTCCAAGGTCACAATCATCCTTGCAGACTCCAGTGATTTGATCATCTAAGTCCTTCACATTTTGATTATTTCATATTCTTTGATGAAAACTGTAATGAAATCCATGAAATCTAATAGCATTGTACAAAAAGGATTATTCCAATCTGGGAGAAAGTGGCCTCATTTTAATCCCGCAGCAAATATTAAAAATAGAGTTAAATACACAAGAAAAAAGGGTAGGAAAATGTTATTATATATGTATACAGAAGGTCTAAAACCTATATAATATCTCTGACTACTTTTTGCTATGCTTCTTCAGTGAAGGGCACATAAAATTGTCAGTGTTCTTTGTAAACCTTTTGCCCAAAGTGCATCTATTTTTTTCTACCTAAATACTACTTGCAGAGTAAGAAGTTAAACAATGACAAACACAGCAATAAAAAAATTGTAAATCAATGTATATAGTGGCTTCCTGTAGACATAAACTCTGTCTTTGGAGACACAAAGTGAATTGAGTAGACCATTGACCTGTTCCACAGTCCTTAGAAAATAAAACCTTCCAGAAATTATTTATTTCACTTTATTCAAAATGTGTTATTTTTATCAAATGAGATCTTAGACTTAAGCCATACTTATTCGTTGCCTGAACCTTCTCACATTTGTACCTGCTGCTAACACCTTTACTGCAGAGAGAGACTTACCAGTTCAATGTTCTAAATGAATTTTTCTAGCAGAGGCAATACTACACAACTTTCAGACTTGTATTCCAGTGATTTAACATGTATGTGAACAACAATGGCCAGTGGCAGTGTGAGACCTCAGCAGATAAGATTGTCAGAACCAACCAAATGAGATTTGTAGTGTTTTTTTTCTGAATTACTATTTATTTTCCACTGCAGGTAAGAAAATTTCAAGACACGAAATTGGAGAACAATTATTGCTGCAGGCAACAAAATATCTGTGAAATGTGCATGTACTGCAGATTTCTTTCCCAATCTAAGTCTTGCTCTCTTTCCAGTTTTAGTTTCATATTCCTTCAGATCACACCCTAGAAAAGAGGGAGAAGAAAAAAAAAATTAGAAAAAATGGCACAGCCAGAGATAACACAACTAAAACAAACCTCTATGCATATATTAAGTTCTACTTTTATATTTTATAATACCTAAAACTAAAGAATTGAAATATTTTCTAAACATCTGGATTGAATATCCCAGGAAAACTTCAGCTCGTACCTAACAAATGAAGTGACACCCACAGAGAGAAAAATATGGAAGACACTATCTTTGCTTTTAACTTTCCACCTCTGGAAGTAATCATATCACCTAACCATAGGCATCTGTATCTTGGTGCCAAGTTAAAACATGTTTCCTCAGATCTGATTAACTCTATGGATATGAACTTACTCTGGTGCTGTTCAATTCATATGTATTAAGGTTTTAGCTCTGCATCACTTGCTGGAATTGATGACTTTTCTCTCTTTCAGTATCTTTGTGTATAGATACTGAAAGCAGGGGAATTTACTTCCTAGTGTGGACCACTGACTGTGATGGCTAATGTAAGGTGGTGTCAAAACACTTATTTGTAGGATGGGGCCCATCTGACCTCCTGCTCTCTGTCTCTACTGCTTGGACAGCTAGAGAGGGAAGCCTGGTACCACACATCTCACCCAAAAAGGAGGAGTCTGGAAGTGAACACAGGAATTTTTTTCCAAAAGTGCTCCTTCTTTACACTGACTAAATTAGGAATTTAAGTTACGTTAAAACTGGAGTTGTATTTTTATTGCTGTGTGCAGCTAACGTTAAATGAGATGAAGTCCATCCTACATCTCTCTCCATCTTATTAAACTTCTGCTAGCTGGTTTACAAGACAGCTCTGATTTAATCAGAAACAGTTTTCTGAACAGTTAATTACCAACTGAGCTGTTTTCAGTATTGAAGAAAATTTTTGCTGAATAACTTGGGTTAACCTTGTCTACTTTTTTTGTGGGAACAAGATTTAGAAATTGCAAATCTGTTAACAGGTCAGTGATCAGTGTGTACTAGCCTTGGTTTAGATAATGTTATGTGATCTGAAAACATTCCAAGGTAATTTCTAAAATAACTGTATAAGAGATTAATTGATCTGCCCCAATATAAAGCCAAATAATGACTAAAGTTATCCATGGCTTCTATTAAAATTTTCAAACTTGGATACTTAAGCGAAGGCATGACATCCATATTCATATACCTAAATGATTTATTGAACTGTTTAGCAAATTCAGCTTTTTAAATTTAAATGAAACATAATCCATATGCCTAAACACAGACATGTATTGTCATTTAAGACATGTTCTCAAGACATCAAGCATGACCCAAGCTCATATGCCACAAAATCTGTAAGAAACTCTGCACTCCCAGCTGGGCACAGGAAGCCAATCTCTCCAGTTCCAGATGGGGAACTGATCCTGATCCGTGGAGGAAAAAGGGAACAGAGGAGGATTTTCAGATCAGACCTGGAAATCATGTGCACCTATGCAGATACTGTGCTGTAAGCAACCAAGTCAGAAAACTTTAACCTCAGCCACTGGAATAACGCACCTTAATGAAAGGCACTTTGGAGCTCTGTGTGGTCTCTTATACTGAAGAAGATTGCTAACATTTAATATCTTTAGTAAAACATCCAATCTTTGTAGAACTGCAGTTATAGAGAATGAACAAACACAGCACACGCTGCAGCCAACTGATACCAACTTAAATTTGTTAGAGGTAATGGAAAAAAGGGCTGCTGGTAGAGCAATGCCCTGCCCTCTGCTACCAGGAATATTTCACTTACCTCATTGCACAAGGAGAGTCTTGAGACACTTTACCAAAAGGAAAAAAATTATACAGAAGTAGTGCTACTGCTTTCACTGTAGGATAGAGCAATAATTATTTCACAGCACACAATCTTATTATGAGGCAATTTCGACTTGGGAATTGCAAAGAAAACATTGTGTGGTTACTAGTTGCTGGTAGTGACAGGGACTATAAATAACCATAGATGCTAAGGAGCTGGACCACTGCTTACCTGTCCATCAATAACCACTTTTTATACCACTGAAGTTTCATATCACACATCCATGTCTGATGGAGATTTGAACAAAGTTAGTTAGCCAATTTACAGTTAAAATAGAATTTAAATCTCCCTTATTTCTGAGGTTACTCAGATATTTCATCCTTTCCCCTTAGTCTACTTCTCCCACTTCCTGACTATTTACAACACCTTCAGGTTTCTCTTTCTTCAACTTTCTGCTCTAGTTCTTGTCTTCAGCAAGTACATCATATTACTACATAGCATCATTCCTCAGCCCCAGTGGATCCTCTCTTTTCTTTCACCCTTCTTGTGAACAAACAGAGGGGTTTTTTAGTGTCTCTACCCATATTTCTCTCCTTCAGCTTCCGTTTGATTATTCTGCTTGCAGACTTTTCAGCAGCATTACTCTAGAAAACAGTGACTCATGAAATAGACTGGTATTAGGTGAGTAGTCCCATTGCACTGTTTTTTTTAGTAAGAGGACTTACTCAGACATCCTCAGCTTTATTTGAGAAGAGATTTAGAAAACTGCTAAAAAAACCCATCAGCACTGAAGAACAGCCTTGGTCCTTTTAATTTAATAGTACAGAAGTAACTCAAGGTTCTAAAGAACAGTCAGGTCAGTGACCCCCACAGAAGTCCTTCAATACACAGTAAAACTGGAGGAAGTATAATATGAGCTGGTAATAAGAGATGGTCATTACAATCTGAGATGATAAAATTCTGAGGAAGCCTTCTGGCTTCTGTGGGTTTTTTCTTTCATATAACTTAGCTGGAAGTATCATGGTTTTGCAGCTAAAGGAGATTGTTGGGTGGATTTCAGGACCTTTGAAATTCTCTGCATAAAAGCCCATTGGTGTCCATTTGACAACTCTGCAGAGTATAGCCCAGTTGCAGCCTTTGCTTAAAATTCAGCTGTTCTTTTTTCTGGTTTGCTTGCTTGTTTTCCATTCAATTTTGATAGAAGGAAGGGGACAATGTCCAACAAACCACCTCAAGAACTTGTGCTTCTCCCCAGCACTTTGGCTGTGTGCTACCCTGTCTGGAAATCCAAGCAGAACCCTGTCAGCTTCAAAAACCCTCAAAAGCTGATTGCAGACCTTGTCAAGGCAGAAAAAGAAAGATGAGCAAATTTGACAATTTAACAAATTTGACAGTTGACAATCGTAACATTTCCTTTTCACCTCACTTTTTGTGACTGTTTAAGCAGATCTCAGTCCCACATCCTGTGCTCATTTCTGTAGACTTTGAAACACTTTGGAAAGCCTTGGTTTCCTACAGTTAAAAAAGCCATCTACATTGCTTAGTTCAAGCTTAAGTCTGTATTTGTAATGCTCCTTAGTTGAAACATCCCTAGCTCTGAGATATAAGCCAAGATTTACTGGAGCCAATTGCACATTCAGTCACTGTTTGGTGCTAAGCAAAGGTATTGAACCTTTTTCTGAAGTCTTTGTACTGGCATTTGTATCTGCTATTATTTCACCTGATCAACTAGTTTAGGTAAATCTTAAAAAAAAATCTCAAAATTTATTCTTTTAAAATCTAAATAGTTGTGTGAAACAATTATCTCCCCAATTACACTCCTTTCAAGAAGTGAACATTTTGTTTTCATTATTTCCATTTACGTTATTCTTTTTCTTTCTGTTTGCCTCCTATTTCTTGATCCCTCACAGCTCTTAACAATGATGCTTCATCTGATGAACATAGGATTAATATACCTGACATGATTAAAGATGCTGTAACCTTTCCACTAGCAACATTTAGTAAAGCACCTAGATTCTGCAGATCTCAGTATCTGCCAGTCGGAGAAGTGGCATTGGTGTTTCCTGGGGATTCTTGAGGAGAAATGTTGAATAAGAGCACCAAGAGGGGGCAATGTATTCTGGACACATTTGACAACATCCCTACACTTGTTCCAGTGCAGACATGACATTCATGTGTGCAGAGCATGTGTGATCTGGCCTGTCCTCAGTGTGTCAGACTCACTCATCATGAACCTGACCCCAGATTTCACCAATGGAAAACAGAGAACCCTGAATATTCACTCAGACGTTTGTCTGTCATAATCATGGCACTGTGTAGCACCAAACCCAGTTCTTTCCCTATGGATCCTGGTGTTCAGCCTGTTCCCGCTATCAAAATATTTATCAAAGACATGTCAAAATATGGTGTTAAGCCTCAATATATATGTTGCCATGGTGATATTTCCTTTATCTGCTACATTAATGACATATAGAAAAGTCCAAGGGAGTAGGGTGATGTAATTTTCTTCTGCAAGGGTCAGGCTAGGTGGCCCCTCTCTTGAGATACCCTCCAGACATTTGTTATTCTGGCTGCAGCTGTTTATATATGACATTTACTGCCACCCTCTGCTTTGGAAGAAAGGGTAATTCAAAGAGAGACTGCATTGTTTTGTTGATTCCTCCCCCCATAACTTATGCTTCCTTAGAACCCCCAGGTGTGTCACTTGGGTCTGATGAATTTCATTACTATTATTATTTCTTTTCCTGACATTTCAATATCCAAAAATATTTCTTTTCCCATGCCAGGAAAGAACAAGATCAAGGTACATATTTACCCAGCAGATTCCTTCATGAAACTTATACCAAAAGCTGCTAAGCCTCTCATCAGTTTGTGTATATTCCTTTATAGATCCCTTTAGTCCCTGATGATTCAATGGAATTATTGATCACTTGCAGACTTCTCAGTTTTCATTTATTTTCACACCATTAGCTATTTGTTTGTTGAAATTCATCTTGGTCTTCCTAATTTTCTTCTTTCTTAATAGCTGTTTATCTCATTTATCTTCCTATTTATTGGCTTCATTAGGGTCAGATAATAAAGGATTTTTGTTTGACTCATTTTTGCTATTGGGAAGCTACATTTAATCATGTCAGATAACTTCTGGTCTCCCTTCTGTTCCTTCTTTCCCCGTTTGTTTATGCCTCCTAATTCTATTGCAGATTTGAATTGAAGAATTTTTTTTTTTTCATAACTGACTTTGCCAGTTACTTTATTTTTATCTGAGGAATATTTTGTCTAATTTTTCATGTGGTTTTTTTAATCTTCCTTTGCTCGTTTTGGGACTCATTTTGTCTGTGTGAGTGGAAAGCAACTAGGCTGTGTTGCCAATTAACTTAGAGGCTCAGGACTCTCACTCATGGTGTCTAAGACAGTGTCTCCAGAAGTGACTCACCTTGGCCACTTCTCCTTTCTGAGAAAGGATACCATATAATCCCAAATGTGCAGGAGTTTAGAGAACACTAAGTTTGAGCCACAGCAGTTCTCTGCCTGAATTCTCATTAAAAAATTGACCTCCTTCAGTGATTTAAGCCACATCTTTTGCCTACTGAACTATGATCTGGAAGGATGTAGCAAACATAACCCTTACATAGAGATGAGGCATATAGGTAAGAGGTAACAGCTTAAATAGATTTCTGGGGGTCATCTCTCAAAGTTCTTTCACACTGGCACTTGAAATATTTTCCATAGAGTAAGTCAGACAAACACAAAACCCTATGAGAGATGTCTCCTTCAGGTCTGTATACTCCTCATTCCCTTCTGCCCCATCAGTTTGTATCTGTTATGTGGGCATCATAGACACCAATAGTGTGCTGACACAGGCTGCATTTCAGTGCATTTTGACTGAGGAAGTCTGTCTCTCCATTTCAAGCAACATTTAGGTTTGTTGGGAATTAGAAGATGCCATTTCCCCAGACAAATTAAAAATATAGTCTCTGACCTTTTGGGTTACTTAAGCGCTATGTTGCTCACCGAGGACTTTATGGATAGTCTAAATATGATGACATTCCTCTTTCCATGTACTGTATTCTTAAAAATGCTTTTTTTTTCTTGGACTTGAAAAAGTTAATGGTCTGCTCTGAAAAAAGGAAATAATATGTTGATAGATTCTCTTCATGGTCATTCAGAATGACATGTATGCTAACAGTAATTTATACAAATTGGAAATCCACCTTTCTCCCTGGGAAATGAAATTATCCCCAGCTGACACATTCCCAGTGTTGACACATTTCCCTGGGCAGCTGAAATAAATGGACAGTTCTCATTTCTTGGAGCCACACTGCAGGCTGCCTGCAAACTTCTCCATTATTACTTTCAGGTAGTCAATCCAGTGTCAAGAAGGTGAAGGCTTTGTAGTTGCTGTGCATCTTGCTGCAGAGAAGTATAACCTGAAGCTAACAGAGCAACCCCTTTCCACTCAGGCATAGACAGAGCCTGTATCTTGCCTCACCTCCATCACTATGCATTTGCCTGGTATGTGCAGAACATTGCTTCCTTTCATCATTACAAATTTCCTGATTCATCTGCTCCTCCCTTTCAGTTTAATTTCACTTTTTGGTCCCACATCATTTATTTCCAAAGGTATGTTTCATTATCTTAAGTGGCAAGTAGAAAATATTCTTAGATGATTATGTCATATATAAAACAGAAGAAAAAAGTCACTCAGAACTTAACTGTAATAAACTCAATGTGTCTTGAAAGTTGTTAATTTTCAGTAGTTGATTTCTTACTATTTTTACACAATGTGAAAAATTTCCAAATTTAGCTGATAAATGAAATTTGTTGTATACTGCAAACAGTAATTTTTTTAAACAAAGATAGCAGTTCTGTTTCACACAGTTCCATCTGCATACAGCCAAAGTATCATGAACTTATCAACTTCTAAAAAACTTTTAAATCCCATTTTTTCTGAACAGGAACAATGAAAAGAAAGAGCTATGAAATATATTTCAATATTTTTTCTGTGACATCAATGTTATAATTTTTTTATATAGGATGTAATTTGCTTTTCAGTCTTGAATGACAATCTTTTTGATGATCAAAAAAACCCAGGCAGAAACACTTTTGCTGCGTGCTAATTCTAACAATGAAATATGGGCATTATTATGATTTTATGTTTTCTGTGAGGAAGCATCAATATTTCTAACTTAACATACTCAGTTCATTAGAAAAGGTATTATAATTTATGCATAGTATAAGTGTAATTAAACATTATAGATTTTTTTATCATTACTTTCAGGCTCATCTCTCTCCTCACAATCTCTGCCCCTGCCATGTAATTTCATATCTACCCACATAGCGGGCTATTGATATACTTAGACTTTTTCTAGGAATTCACTAGCCATTCAGACTGCCTCCATTCTCAACACTCCTTACTGAGTGCTACAGACGATGCTATCATGGATATATAGATAGACAAGTGATTCCTAGAAAAGCCTGTAGACAGAAAAGGAACATCCTACATCCTGTCTTTGTCTGTGACCAGTTAAAATAAGGGTATCTTTTTGTTGCTTGGCTAGATTGTGTTTTTAAATAAATGAACAAAGATATTTTCAAAGGTATGTGACAGCTCAATCATTCTGAGCAGTGACTCCAGAACCACAAAGGCTTAGAGTCTCCATCCATGGAGATGTGAGCCCACCACATGGAGATGTGATGCTTCGTGTGGCTTCTGTTGTGGCCCACAACCCCCCCCCCACCCCCAGTGAGGATGCTGGAAGCAATGGGGAGAAGGGAGAAGGTTTGATTCTTTTGCTTTGCTCATCCAGAAGCTTAAGGATCAATGCAGGACTCTCTGGGTGAAAATCCATGGCCAGTAATATGCAGATATTCAGTGTAGCTCATCAATCATTTAAATGGGTGAATAAGTCTTTTAAATGGGTGAATGGGTAGCATTTCTTTTCCTCAATACATAGATAAAAGGCAGTTGTGCATAAGAGTAAGATGTATCTATCCTTTCAGAATTTATTACTCCCACACCTTGTGAATTGCTGCTTTCTATATTAAAAACTATATTTACCTTATCTTAGGTAACAGGAAATGGAAATGAGAGAGAACTTCCCATGTATCTGATCCAATCAGACTTATCCTTTCTACCTGCTGCAATGCACAGATCCTGCCCTCCCAGTCACCAGTGCCTGTGAATGAGAACAGGAAAATCCAGCCTGCTCTTTAGAAATCAGTGTGTGTTGCACCAAGGACACAGGCAGATTCATCCTGGTGTGCTAAATGGGAGTGTGAAAAAGGATAGGCAGTATCAGGAAGGTGCAGCTCTGCACATACCTCTGTCCACATCCAGACAGACTCATAAAGGAAAATCTGTTTCATATTTAAAGGGAAGTGCCATGTATCTTTGTGCCCATAAGAGAAACATCATTAGGACCTGTGATTATGAGACAAATGTCTTTTCCAGAGCTGCTTTTAGAGTGAGTCAAGACCCTGCTGTTTTTTTCTCAGGAATAAGCCTAGAAATTCAGTTATTGCTGTGATGAGGGTTAAATAAATACATAAATATAGTTTTAACATGGACATTAGTGTCCCACACGTTTTATTTTCACTCAGTTAAAATTCCATGTGATTTTTGAAAAAAGTGCATGAGGAAGGTCTTTATACTCCTGAGTTTAACTGAAAAAACAACCAAACCTAACAAACAAACAAAAACCCAAAACCCTAAAGAAAACTAATCAGGGGTAGATATTCCACTTTTGTTGGTACTCCATTATGCCAGGATTTTTGATAAGTGATGGAGCCAGATGGATAGATTGTGGTAAGAATTAAGTTTTATTTCAAAATGAAAAACAAAAACCAAAAACACCCGAAACATTGCATTTACAAATATACTAGTTTTATACACACATCAAAGGTATGTATACAAATATACTAGTTTTTCATGATCTGTTTATCCAGCATTTGGGAAATTCACATTCTTGTTTAGAAATGCATTTTAAAAGACAAATAGTGCAATTACTATTCTAACATAAATCAAAGTAAGAATATAATAAAATACGAAATCTCTGCACATCTAAGAAGTCTTGGATAATTGCAGTTTTTGCTTCCAGTCCTTCAGTAATAAGCTCAACTCTGATGGCTAATTTCCACAAAGATAATATTTCATTTACTACTTGACAGGACTCTTTAATGTTGGCTACCAATTAGCAAAGATGCTTACTTCTCCCATTTTTCCTAGAACTGCAAGCGCCTCTGCAGAATGCCTTTGCTATAGTAATTTTTCAACATTTAAGCAAAGTAACAGAGAGAGTGATCTAAAGCCACATGAAGCACATGCACATCAGCCAGATGTCCAGTTAGCCAAACCACTGTGCACTCTCCATGTGTCCCCTACCTGAGCAGCCACTTATGCACTGTCAGCTCACCCTGATGCTTTCTTGTAACTGTCTGAGCTAGTTCAGGTGTACTGAAAATGAAATGTGTATCCATGGATGGCCAGAAATGCTTCAGATGTGGATGGGATCACTACTGCCACATAATTTCAGGCACTTGGGTTAACACCTCTGCTTTGATACCACTTTCAAGATGGATTGTAGAACAGTGAATTGCTGGAGAATTTCTGCATGCCTCTTATCCTGTCATCCTGCAAAGAACCACATACATGAGGGACTTGGGGCTTTAACTAGCGCTGCTGGAGTAAAAGATAAAACATGAATAAAGTTAAGGTGTTTTGCAGAACTAGGCACAGGAAGCTGGTTTTGACCGCCAGTATTTTTTGTTAAATGCCCTCTCACTTGCCTGACTTCTTGCCTGACTGCCTGTTGGTTTTCCTTCCTTCTTTCTTTCTTTCTCTTTCTTTCTTTCTTTCTTTCTTTCTTTCTTTCTTTCTTTCTTTCTTTCTTTCTTTCTTTCTTTCTTTCTTTCTTTCTTTCTTTCTTTCTTTCTTTCTTTCTTTCTTTCTTTCTTTCTTTCTTTCTTTCTTTCTTTCTTTCTTTCTTTCTTTCTTTCTTTCTTTCTTTCTTCCTTTCTTCTTTCTTTCTTTCTTTCTTTCTTTCTTTCTTTCTTTCTTTCTTTCTTTCTTTCTTTCTTTCTTTCTTTCTTTCTTTCTTTCTTTCTTTCTTTCTTTCTTTCTTTCTTTCTTTCCTTCTTTCCTTCTTTCTTTCCTTCTTTCTTTCCTTCTTTCTTTCCTTCTTTCCTTCTTTCCTTCTTTCCTTCTTTCTTTCCTTCTTTCTTTCCTTCTTTCTTTCCTTCTTTCTTTCCTTCTTTCTTTCCTTCTTTCTTTCCTTCTTTCTTTCCTTCTTTCTTTCCTTCTTTCCTTCTTTCCTTCTTTCCTTCTTTCCTTCTTTCCTTCTTTCCTTCTTTCTTTCCTTCTTTCTTTCCTTCTTTCTTTCCTTCTTTCTTTCCTTCTTTCTTTCCTTCTTTCTTTCCTTCTTTCCTTCTTTCCTTCTTTCCTTCTTTCCTTCTTTCCTTCTTTCTTTCCTTCTTTCCTTCTTTCCTTCTTTCCTTCTTTCCTCCTTCTCTCCTGCTTTCTATGATTCTATTATTTTCTTCCCTCCTTGCCTCTCTCCCCCCTTCCCTTTCTTCCATCCCTTCCCTTCCTTCCCTTCCTTCAATCCATCATCTGTCCATCACTCTATATTCTTGAAGAACACTCAGTAAATATAAAGTACCACAAAATTTATGAGGTTGCTGATAATGAGAACATCTTGTAGTCTAGGAAGAAAACAGAGAGAATTCTGAAGCATGAAATTGTAGCAGGGCTGCAGAGTAACTTAGCTGCTCATAAATCATCTCTCTGTGCATGTTGCATCAGAAGAAATGGAAGATGAACTGGGACTATACCACTCTAGTGCTCCCCTTCCTATTCCCACTCCTAGGAAGATGATAAATAGAGAGTTTTCTTTGCCAGCTTGTGCTGTGATAAAATTCCGCTAGACGGAACTTGGGTTAAAGAGGAGTGTTGTTTTGGTTGTCAGTCTGGAGAAAAATATTTAAGTGCAACTGAGTTTTTCTTCAATTGGTCTGAAGTTTGAACAGAACTAAAAGTGAGATGCTAAGAGTAACTAATAGAGCTTTAAGACCACATACTGAACTCAAAGCACCATTTCCTATACTTTCATTTGGCTTTGGAAGTGTCATAGCTCTGTAATTTGCTGCAAAACAGTGACTGAGATGGGGAAATCAAAGCACAGCAAGTTACCCAACTAGCCGAAGGCCACATGGGACTGGGTGAAAGAATAAAGAAATAAAGAAAAAACAAACAAAACAGAAGTCCAGAACTCATCTCCCATCCCCTGCTGTAGCACTCTAAATTTTCTCACTCCACAGTGAAGGCCACTTAAACTTTAATTATCTTTCAGCTACTTTCCAAAGCTATTTTAAATTATATTTTCTCAAATGTGTATCAGCCTCTGGGCCTGAATCTATTCTGTGCTGTTCCTATTTGCATAGGAAGATGTGATAGCAGGAGGGAACATTCCTTCAGAACAAAAGAAGTGTTCACCACACTGGTGTGTCCTTTGCTGTGATTGGTGTCCCCAGTTCTTGTAATGCAACCTTTTCCTATTAGCAACTGACCTTTCTTCCTGATCAGATTCTGTGCATTTTAGCTTTTATATGAAGTGTGCAAAAAGCAAGAAGAATTCTCAAATGTCTTCTCAAGAAGAGAATTGGAAAATAGCAAAGGACTCTGTGATGATGAGGAAAATTTAAAATATGTAACATCAAAGAAAGCTGGCATACTACAAAGTAGATTGCGGGAGAAAATTCAATGTGGGAAGAGAAGAAAAATGGCAAAAAGAAAGTAAAAACAAAAACCATGGAAAATAAAGAGGAGCAGGAGACTCAGTTATAAAAAATGACATGCAGAAGTTGTGTAGAAAGTAGTTGCATTAAATCAAGATTTTACAATAACAGACACTTCTCCTTGGCCAGAAAACTGCATAATTTATTGCAAGATTACTCAGGTAATAAGGTGTTATTCTTTATAATGAATCTCACCTGTGTCCTGTCCCATAAGGAATGGGATGCTGGAATTAAAGATTTGAGCTAAATTTTCTGGTGTCTTTTTCAGTCAAGAAAACTGCCCTATAACCTATATGTGCCTATAGATCATACCCACAGTAAATTAATTGAAAATTCACCGGAGTTCAGCGTTCTGTCGTTTGGGGGAAAAAAAATCTTTTCAGGAAGCTTGGCATAACAGCAGAGGTGTGATACAGCAATGCTTTATAGTTCAGTCTCTTTGTTGATTTGTGTGACTAGAGTCTAATACAGCAGACTGTCTCCAAATCTGCCAGCTGTCCTGCTTGTGAAACATAAGATTTACCACAATGTCAAAAATAACATTTGTCAATTCATTTATCCACTCATGGACTAGAGCCAGCACCAAATACTTCAGAATAAAACGAAATAGCTCTCACAGGAGACAGCTGTGTGATAATCTGCCTGAGTAATGCTCTTACCCTACATCTTAATAGTTACTGTTTGTCTTGAGCTTTGTATCATGAGGATTCATCTGTCTTTGTTAATCTTGGCTGTTTTCTTTACCTTAGCTACTCCATGTCTCATCATTTGTAAGTACATGCATTCCCTCCTCACCTCAGGCTCCTTTCTTGGTCCTGAACAATTCCATTGGAAAATTGTTGCACACTGAAATGGTGCATTGTGGGGAAAAAGGAAAAAAATGAAATAATTGTACTGAGCTTTGCCCAACCACCTTTAAAAGCAGACAACTGAGTCTCTTCTGTTGGCTTCTAGAATGTCACCTTTTCAGACTGTAGCAGATTGCAGCTGTCTGGGGTGTCCAGTGCCCATGGCTCCTGCTAAAGGTGAGTGGGAACATGACTGCCCATTGCATCTTTCCTAAGCAGCTATTTTTCTTAAGACTACTGAAATTTATGGAACCAGCTGAACTTCATAGCTTAACAACTCCATTCCTGTGAAAACCTGCATCTGAGGCTCCAGGCCAAATCTAACTTTCTATACAAATAGGACAGAGATCCTGTATTACAGGAGGTTTATTAACTGAGTGGTCTGGATGGAAGCAGAGCTGGGAAAGGTAATGCGGCAGATAAACATTATGATCTGAGAGAAGTTTGGCAAAACACCTTGTTTGCATCACAGATGACCTTTTATTTTATCATTTGGCTGTCATTTTTAACATTTTAGGGCAGGGTTTTGTTGGAGCAGGAGTAAGTGGTCAAAAATAGAAATGAAAATGTGGATATTATAGGCTGAGCAAAGGAAAAGGGCATGGGTTAAGCCATTTATTATTACTGTTAAGTGAGAAGAAAGTAAGATGACAAAAAAGAAAGCAATGTCCACAGATGAGGTCAGGGTGGCACTGGTGAGAAAATGGAGTCCTTCACTCTCGTGTTGCTGCTGGCTCATCCCATTGACCTCCACATTCCTCAGCTTACTTGGCTGGGACAGTAGATCATCCTCTTCTCCAGAAAATTGTTCTCATCCTGAAAGCTGGTGGGGGGTACAGCCAAGGGGAGAGGAGAGGAAACAAGTCTGACTGGGTCCCGAGTCCTCTTTCTCCTCTATAGTCTGATTATACCTGCTACAGCAGGTATTTTATCAGTGTAAACTAGACATTTATGGTCCTTTCCCACAAGAATCATCATGACCTACTAATTTTAACATTAATATCTCTCCAACAATGTGACCAAAATGCTAGATGGAGGTTGAAGAATATTTTAACCTCCTCACCATGGTGTTTTGCCACAGACTTTGCTGACATTCCCTACAATAACAGCTGATCTCTGATTCTCTCTCCCAAATGACTGCAGGCTTACAGAAGAAAACAGTAGTTTCCATTTGCCCTAAGGAAAAGAGAAAGGTTGATCCATGTGTTTAAAGATACAGACTAACCGCTTACAAGTGATTATTATTTTTTTAATGAAGACAACAGGCTTAATTCTCTTCTGAAGCACATTAGTGCAATTCCTTGGTTTCGGTTGTTTCATGAAAGTGTAACAGCTGAAAGTAAGACCCAGTATATTTAACTTAGTGTTACAGCACACAGGGGAATTATTTAAGCATAGACTGAAGATATGACTAATGTTTCATCCTGACAGCCTGCTCTGGTGCCTCCCTTGACTTTGCTTCCAGTCATAGAGCTGGTGACACGAAACAATATGCTAAATAATGAAGAGTTAATGAAAATAAACTCAGTCTCTGGGGAAGATCTCTTCACCTATCTGTATCTCTGTTTTCTTTCTGGCGTTTTGCCTATTACATCAGCAGTTAATTGGTTTTGTTTGCTTGTTTTGACTGTACAAATTAAACTATAAAAAAAAAAAATGTGGAGCCCTGAAAATTTTCAGTTTGACAAGGATGTTTCTCAGGTAGTATAGCTTTGATAAACATGTATTTCCTTTCTGTACATTAGCATATACATGTACATTAGCATTTATGTCTTGAGAGTTCAGATGGTCTTTATCAGCGAGACTGTGTTCTGCCTGTTGTCTGCTTCAGTAAATCACGGAAGATGAGGTTTGGCAGAGAAAGGTGGCATGATGCAACTGGATTACAGTTAATCATGAGGTACTCTGGCAAAATTTTGAAATACGTAACTTCCAGTTACTCCATCTTCAGTCAGTTTTTGTGTTTAATTCTTAAAGCTTCACTGAAAAATAGATACTACCTCCTCCCCAGAAGAAGTTTTCCATCAGCTCTTCTCACCAAACAGGTCAAGTGCAACATTTTCAGCCAGCACTCATTGCTATGCCTTTTCACAGGCACTTGGTCTGGAGTCTCAGCCACTGCTCTATAAATAACCATGCAGCCCTAATAAGAAAGATAGACTCAAAGAAATTCACTGCAAATTCTGGAGGCAGCCAGGCTTACTGCTGATTGTTTGTGGATAGAGGGATCCATCTGCCTTGCCTGTGCATAAGCCCTAATCTTGGGGCAGTGAATTTGCAAATTTAGTTGTATCTAAATGTGTGTGCTTCACAGAAGAGGCTGGGACTTAGATCTCATCTCTACATAGCCATGTTGGTGGGTTACATTTTCCATAAGTCTTGAGGAGCAGGCTGTTATGTAAAACCTTTTGAATGCTTGTTTTGTATATATTTGCACATTAGTTACCACAAGAGCCTATCCATCCAGGTGAACCAGATTCTCAAAAGTCAGGGAGTAAATCATGGAGACAGAAGCCCCTCTGAAAACATCCAACTCCCAGAGCTAGTCTGGTCAGGGCACAAATCTAATGCTCATTCAGTGTCCACCGAGTTTTCCTCCCACCACTCCATTGTGTTTGCATTTCATCCCCATTTCTCAGCATTTTTGCTCTTCCTACAAATCATACTGGTCTACCAAAATAATAAAATGAAATCTTCAGATGAGGTGCAGGAAGCCTTACCTGCTTGCACAGACTGCTGCTGTTATTCACAGGAATAGGACTGTTCAGTAAATCTGCATCCAAGTTTGTCACTCATATTAAACTGCAATAATAAAAAAAGAAAAGCAAAATGGATTTTTTTCATCAATCATTTAAATGCCATGATCTACTGTTTTAATAAAGAGAAGAAGTAAGCAAAAGGCTTTGTGTTTGGAGGAGTGTCAAACTAAGAGCTTGCTTGCTTGCTTGCTTGCTTGCTTTTCTTGCTTCTCTTGCTTGCTTGCTTGCTTTCCTGCTTTCTTTCCTTCTTTCCTTTTTTCTTTCTTCCCTTCTTTCTTCCTTTGAATAGAACCGTGTTTTTCCGTTTTTTGAAGGAACAGGCACTGCATTTCTGTGTCATGCTGTCATTTGCATGAATGGCTCTGAACTTAAATACCTGAAATATCTCTAAGCTCAGGATCAGCTGCTATGATGAGACTAATGATTTCAATAATAGTACAGGCTCTGCAAGGTCATGGCTGTGGCTCTGAATCCATGGAAAGATTTCCAAGAAAGATGGACATTATGAGTATAGGGCTGAAGCCGTGGGCAGTCAGTGTATGTATTGAAGCAAGCAATCCATTGCATCCATTACCCTTTGTCCTATCATTTGTCATCACTGAGAAGAGCCTGCCTCCATCTTCTGACACTCACCCTTTGCATATTTGTAAACATTAATGAGGTTGCCCCTCAGTCTCCTCCAGGCTAAAGAGACCCAGCTCCCTCATCCTTTCCTCATCATAATTCCATCATAATTCTGGTATGAAGTTCAGTGTGTAGATGAGGAGAGAGGCACTCCTGCCAGGCAGGTGTCTGTGTAGTATTGGGGAAATAAGTATTGGGGAAAAAAGTGTATTCCTTTGTTATTTGAACTCTGGTAGCCTCTAACTCCCTCTTTTGTGCCAGTTAAAGGCTCTGAGGTGATAATGGCATGCAGAAATTCACAGGTATTAAGGAAGCTTAAGAATTAAGGTACATTAGGAACACTGCGTGTTAACCTACAGAGAGCACACAAGTCAAAACAGGCTGTTTGCATGCAGTTGCCCACTCTGTGGCTGGCAGGATGCTTTCTCTGTCCATCCATCCAAGCTGAGATCCTTCTCACTAGGAAGAAAGTTTTCACTCCATTGCACTGCAAGTATTGTAGGTCACTGGAAAATGGTGTACTGCAGGTGACACCAGCTTGTCTGGCTCAGAACATGGCAGCAGTGTCTTCCACAGCTGCTTCTCAGCTCACACCATGCCAAGGAGCCTGTATGCACCTGATGCTTTGAAATCAGTGGAGCTGCAATGCGACCCTGAATACTTGGCAGTTCTTCTTGCCATGGGCCTGTTGGCTTGGCTTGTGCTGCTGTGGCTTTTTCAGAGGCAACCTCATAACTTACTAGATGCTCTCAAGATGTTGCTTCAGCAGCTGTGGCTTGGAGGTAGAGTCCTTAATGCCAGAGTCAAATCTGAACCCAGCTTCCTCACTGCACTTGCTGTTTTCTGCACAATAATGGCAAAATGAAAGGGGATCAGCTGGCAACAAAGTGGCTCTGGGAAGATTCAGTGGAGTCACCTGCACCTTCTCACAAGTTGAAATTAATTTACTTACCCACAGGAACTGTACAGCTAGTAGTGAAGGAATCCCTAGCTATTCTTTTCTGGAAAAAACTTAGCTGTTGTCTGCATCTTGAAATTCTCTATATACATCATTCAAGAAATAAAACTTGGAAATTCTTTTGTGTAATTCAGTGCTTTTTTATGCAGTCCCTTTAACCCGGACCTGCAGGTCCCAGCTTTGAGGCTACTTGAAGTTCCATCTGCAGGCATGAGCATGTCTGTTGCTTCATAGAGAAGTCTACCTCTTGCTGACTTCACAGCACTGTCACTCCCCTTTTCTGTCTAGGATGGAACTGTTGGAGCAAGTACAGGGGAGGGCTACAAAGATGATCATAAGGCTGGAGCACCTCTCCTATGAAGACAGGCTGATAGAGTTAGGGTTGTTCATCCTGGAGAAAAGAAGGCTCTGGGGACTCCTTGTAGTGGCCTTGCAGTACCTAAAGGGGCTATAGGAAAGCTGGGGATGGACGTCTTACAAGGGTGTGTAGTGATAGGATGGGGGGGGGTAACAGTTTCAAACTGAAAGAGGGTAGATTTTAGTCAGATCTGAGGAAAAAATTCTTCACTATGAGGATGGTGACACCCTGTCTCAGGTTGTTCAGAGATGTGGATACCCCCTCCCTGTAAGAGTCCAAGGCCAGGCTGGATGGGGCTAGAAGCCACCTCATCTAGTGGAAGGTGTCCTTGTCCATGCAGAGTGGTTGGAACTAAATGATCTTTAAGGTCTCTTTCCACTCAAACCATTTTACGATTCTGTGATTTTATGAGTATTTTATTTAAGAGCAACTTAGTAAGCATATACTATCACAGATAAAGAAAATCCCTGAGTCCATGAGAAATATTGAGTTCTTGGACTTGAAAGCATCTGAGGGAGGATCAGCATAAAACCAGCGTTTTGGGACCTGCCTGGTAATATAGCATTGCTCCCTGATACCTTATTCTGTTTTATCAACCCTGACATTCTACTCAAGGATGGCAAAGCACATAGGACCTGGCTGAGTGCTCAGAAATGTGTAAGACCTGGCCAGAGATTGGAAAAAAACAAGCAAACCAACAAAAAAGGATGGCTGTCATCCATCCTAATCATGTTACCATGGTCCTCAGAGGTGATAAATCATTTAATCGTTTTGTTGATCACTATTTACATGAAGATCTGGATGGTACTCCATTCTTGCAAGAAAAAAACAGGCCTCAGAAAAAAGATTGTGTTGTTCAGCCTCAATATCCTTTTTTCCATTTGATGTGAACTTACTGTAGTTTTGGCTTGACAGTCCCTATATCACCACTCTACCCATTAACAACCTTGTCTTTCTTATAGACTCTCTTCACAGCATCAGTCGTAGGTAAAGTCTGCTTCAATTCCTTTTTGTCTCTGCAACATAACACAGATGGTTCTACATATTCTGTTAAATGTATCCATGCTGGGTGATATTCCCTGGCTACAAGGTCAAGTATTACAGAGTTTGGGCATGGCCCCTCTGGAGTGCCCTTGCTATATCTTCATTCCATAATTCTTGGAAGCACTCCAGGATCCATAGATCACCATGGCCCTAAGATATAATCATTACTTGTTATATATTTTTTCAGAAAAAAAAAAAAAAAAAAAGTATCTGTGCTAAATCCTGTGAAAATTATGTAGCTATAGGATAAAAGCAAAGGTTTTCTCTCTTTTTTTGTCTCTCTCTTTTTTTTTTTTTTTTTTTTTTTTTTTTTGCCCTGGAGTGTGGCATGAGAACACATAGTGATACTGGAGGATAGAAAACCAGCTCCGATATTGTTAGAGAACATCTCATCCTTATACCCATTAAGAGAGGTTTCTTTGGAGAAGTACTTCTGACTGTACAAGGGCGCTTTGTTTCAGGGAAATTTTGTCGATTCATTCTAAAGGACAGCCTACCATTAGTTATTAAGTGTTGCTGCTCAAGGAATCAGAATTTGAGATTGAACTTGATAGGTTATTTTGACAGTGGACTTCAAAATCTGTGACTTAGTAGACATTGCTGAGCACCTTGACAGTGGAGAGCTTGCACAGCAACTTCCCTCTATTGCCTGAGGTCAAGTATTCCATTCCTTGTCCATCCCGGATGTCAGAGGGAATAAACAAAATTGGGGAGACAAAGGAAGTATCCATGGCACTGTCTTGTAGCTTGGGTAGTGTGATTATCCCAGGCCACAGCCTTGCTGTCACATCAAAAGCAAACTTCGAACCAGAAGTCACATGAAAAGGGAAAATCCCATAATCCATGCTCTTATGCTGCATAAACTGCATGGTGAAGGGCTAAAGTTCAAACAGCCTTGACTAAAGTAATTTTTGAAGGAAAATCTCAAGTACGGACATCCAATTCTGTAACTTAAACAATGCAAAAAACCACCCCAGGGGCAGGACTGTTAGGGAAAATGAGCAAAGAGAGATTAAGAAAGGAGTTATGTAGATGGACACTAGAATAGACACAAACAAGCAGCACAATCAGTTCTGGCTCAGTGCTCACACATCGTAGCATGTGTGTTATGATTCTGTGATCTGCAGATGGCAGCCCTGCAGACAGCTTTAGCATATCATCCAACCATAACCAAAGTGTGCAGCATCTCCTTTAGGCATCCTAAACTACTGGCTAATCAACTTAATTTTTAAAACCATGTGCCAAACACCCAATTTCAATTTTTGTGGCTGAAGCTTGTAGTCATTAATTGTTGCTATGCTTTTCACCACTGGATGAAAGAGCTCTGTTTTCTCCTCATTAACATAGACATTTTGTAATCAATTCATCTCTCACTCACCTTTTAATAAGCAGAACAGATTCAATTCTTCAGCTCTCCCACAGGAAGGCATGTACTCCAGTCCTCTAATTATTTTTTGTAACAAATTTTTTACCTGCTCCAGTTTCTCCCAGTCTAATGATTGCATTTGGATAGAGTGTTCCTCTCTTGTTTTTTCCTGTGATGTTTACAGAAGTAAGAAATAACTAAATATGTGAATAAACCAGAAACAAATAAAAAAATAAAAGGTCTTCCTGTTACTCCCCCATTAGTAGCTGGTTCAAAATCCTACAAAAGTATATTAGCTATGGCATCCAATTTGGTGTTCACACTGAGCAACTTCCAGTGCATTCCAATGCCTAAATCCTTCTCAGAGTCAGTGACTTTTTGAGGATATCATTGTACTCTCCTGTGCTCTGGGTTTCATTCCTTTTCCTAGGCTGTCATTTGGATGCAGTGCAATTTATTTTTGTCTCTTTGGATGGCTATGGGTATAGATGCTCCATATGACAACCTCAGCCTCATTCATTCAGGCAAACTTTAGGGCTGCAAACTATACTGTCATTTAAAAAGAGATAGATAACAGTGAGAGAAATTATGGAGTAGAGAAATTAGGAGTGAGTAGAAAGGGCAAGGAAATGTCTTTCCCCTTTTCTGCTTCATTAGAATGTGTACATCTATGCATGACTGAGAGCTGTGAAACACTGAAGCACAGCGGTAACCTCAGGTTTCTCCATAGTTGTCCCCGTACTTAATATGACCTCCCTTCAGGAAGCATTCTGCTGCATCTTTCTTCCTCTCCAGATTTTATCATGTCTTGAAAAAATCTGATTATTAGCAAGTCACTGTGTTGGTCAGTCAATAAATCAGTGTGTTTCACAGGAAAAGAAAAAAAACATCTATGAATGAGCCGGGGATATTTTAGTGTAAAATAGGAATGGAAAATCTTTGACAGATTCAGGTCTTGTAATGATAGAAGAAGGCATTCATTAAAAAGGTTAGCAGGCACCACTGGGATGCATCTTTATGCGAATATGTGAATTAAAACAATGTCTTCCTTTGATTCTATGCAAAATCCAAAAGCAAATAAATAGGTAGGAAACAAAGGTCGTCTCATTTGATTTTCAAATTCTTAATTTTATCCCGGAGTTTGATGTTTTCTTCTCATGCTATCACAAATATATTCCTAAAATAGCATTTTATGCTTTACTGCAGTACAGCATGGATTCTGCCTACGTGTGTTCTGCAACAAATACAAAACATACCCAACCCTCAGCAATAGCAGTCTCCCAACAACTTTTGACTCTTGTATTCACAGCAGAATTTTATTCAAATCAAGCAAGCTGACAATACTGAATGTAATTCTCTCACATGACTTGGAGACCATAATGCTCCAGTGCCCCCATTTTGAGGAAAACAAATTTAAAAGATTTTGTAGAACAGATCAACACACATACTTAATGGTTACAATTGAATAATGGAATATTTAAACCATTTCAGCTGCAAATGTGTCTGTAATAAGCTTTACAGACAGTGGGTAGACTCATGCAAGTGCATCCACAAATACAAATTGTTTTCTTTGGAGACTAAAGTTTGCTTACATAGATTTATGGTGGATTTAAAATGTTTTCTTAGGGTTATCTGCTTCAGGAGAAAGGAAAGAAAAAGAGAAACGAAATGTCTTTAGTACTGCTGTTTCCTCTCAGCATGCACCACCAAATCATTTCTTTGCTTTATGCCAGCAGTCACTTGTGCCACTGAAATCAACTCTGTCTGGTCCTAGAGTACCAAGAACAAAATAATTCTGCCTATAACATCTCCTGCCCTCACCAGGCTGAAGCAGGGAGTACAATGTCAGTAATTAACCTTGGGTGTGTAATATCCTCAGACCAGTTTGGCTGAGACAACACTTCCAGGTTGCCATGGAAGTTACTCACAGAACATGAAGAGCTGATAGAAAAAAAAGACCATGGCTTTAACAGTTTGGGCTTTTCCCCAGCAATACGGGGTGGCATAATAAAAGATACCATGACATCCTGCAAGCCTTGGCTCTCTTGTATCCAACTTTAGATGAAAGAGCAGCAAAATCAATAATTACTCTGTAGTGCATTTGGTCCATCATTTCAACACCTCTGTTGTCAGGTTTTCATCAATGTTTCATATGAGAAAATTGCTCTTGATTACACTTGTTCCACAAAAGCTATAGGATACTTTGAAAGGTATAATGGACTGGAAGTTATAATAACACTGGTCCAAAAGTTGCCTACAAGACATTTTTTTTTGTGGACTAGAATTGTCAGAGAACTTGTGCATAATTTTGTAAATTGGTTAACAATCTCCTTGAAAGCATGTCTAGTTAGGTTTAATGGTGTCTTTTTCACTTTTAATGGTGTCTTTTTTAATTTCCCCCTAAGTTTTCTACTCACAATAAATGCTTTGTTATTACAGAGCAAAAGATGGATTTTAGGTTTTTTTATCTAGAAGACAGAGAAAGGAAATAAAAATAAGCAGAAAGAATACTAATTCCTATTTAAAATTCATATTTCCTGTGAAATTACTCAAGTAATTAACTTGCAGTTTTGAAACAGGTTGAGAAGGTAAATGCTTGTTTTCTGGTTCAGACCTTGAAATGGGTCTAAAAATCAGTTTTGCATTAAATTCTTTATTTGCTCCACACTTCCTGTGTGACCCTCGAAAGCTGCTGCAGGATGCAGGATGTGAATGGGTAATGACAGATTTGACTTTGCACCAATATCAGAGGTACTGACCTCTGTTCTCTTTATCATGCCACAGGGAAACTCAGCTGAGGTCCTTGACCTCTGCAGAGCTTATTGTGTGAATGATAGTGGCCTTGTAAAGTAGCCATAAAGAAAAAGTGTGTGTAGCTAAAGAAAAGCATATATTTCCCTGAACTGGGGAACGACTTCAAGAGTATCTACTTAATTCTATTAGGAGGTATTGTTCATTTTCTGTGTGAATGAAGCAAAGAAATTTTTTTGGTGCTAAATCAATCAGATCATGTTCAAGGCACAAGCTGTCCAGAAATAACATCACCCTCCAGCAAAAAAGGACTAACACTGCAGAATAAATACCCATAGATAAATCTGCATACCTACATCAGGCAGGTGCTGTAAGGTCTTTGAAACACTCCAGAGTGGCTAGTCAGGTGGTGTACCATGGATATTACTTTCTGCAGTATTATTAATGCTAATACTAATCCTCTCACTTCTAGACTGAGTTCTAACCATGTCGGACATTACTCATATTGTTAGTTCAGAACTCTCTTGCTGATCTCAGTTTGCTCATCTTTCTATTTCTTTTCTAAGTATTGTGTCAAATTATTTGAGCATGATGTCAGTAGAAGTTGGACAGCAGATTCAAGATAATCCCGATTTTTTTACTTGGGCCATAATGATTGTAGCAATACAGATATCTTTCAAATTCTTCAAGGCACATGTCATCCATGTATTAGGAGCAAAATATCAACAAATGAAAGGAAAAAAAAATAATATGACATGTAGAGAAGTATTTGTGTCTGGAACTATGTAAGAGTTTGTGAGCAGCCTCTGACATTTCCAAATGTGATTGCATTCTGTTCATAAGAGAACATGCTCTGCTGCACAGTGGAGGGTATTGTGCCCTTCCTGTTCACCATCCAGAAAGTCTATTTAAGTTTCATTCACCCACACCAAAAATTCTGGTAAGGTTTGAAGGGAGTTATTTTGGGGTATCTTGTCATCATCCATTTTTCCTCATAAACTTTGAGAAATTTCTTCCAAATAAAAAAGCACCTGCAGCAAGTACTGATTCCCAAGGATCTTGAAAGAAGATAAACTGTCAGGTGAAAAAAGCTCAGCAGAAGTAATCTAGATGTCTCTTCTGAAACGCTTGTGTTCCTGACTGTTTCCTGGGAAGTTTTTTTTACCTCTTTCCATATCACTAAATGACTTAATTTCTTTTACCTTCCAACCATCTTCTCCCTTTTTCAGATCTTAAAACATAAGAACAAACCTATTAGTTATGATTCTTCCAACCTGCAACTATTTTCATCTGAGATTTCCTGAGGCTGACAGGGACATCTCTTCTAGCCTTGTCCAGTCTCTGATCTATGGCAAGAAGTTTCATAAATCTATTGCCTGATACTTGAAGACCTTCCCTTTGCTGATTTCCAGCCTGAGCCCTTTCAGTGTCCTTTGGAGTCAACTCACATTCAGTTTACTCCTCTTCACGTGTTTGTTGACCCATTCAAAAAAGCTCTTGCATACACGTAAGCTCTGCTACTCTTGCTTTCTAATACAAGATTCCACAGGTCATCTTTTGAAAGTTGCTGGTTGATGTTGGAACCTGAAACAATTTGTTTTTCATGGGAATTTAGTACTTTAGACCCAGACAGTTTAGCTTTCTCAGGTTAACTCAGTCTTAAAGTAGCTGGCTATGGAAAAGCTGTGCAGCAGAGCATTAGTTGAACACTTTCACTATTTTTTCTACCCACATGCACAGCAAGGCACAGAAATCCCACACCCTTGAAGGCACATTCATTATGGTTTGTATTCATTGTCTGCACTCTTTCTGTTTCAGTCACTTGCTGCACATCAGAAGATGCACAGGGGTGCATTGCTCCATGCTTCTCAGCCTGGAACTCCACAGCATTTTTGAGTCCTCATAAGTAGGTGAAATTCAAACAACTTGTGCACTATGACCTGAGGTGAGGAGGGACCTGGGAGTGTTGAGCTTTTTACCCTGCCTTGACCATAGGTAAGGCTGTCAGGGCTGGGATGAGAAGCTCTTGTTGGTTGCTGCAGATGTGTGTTAGTGCAACAGAAGTTTTGATGCTGGCTCTGCCAACAGGAGCCCCGTGGTGTTTGAATAAAGCAGCTCCTTACACGTGTACTGAAGATGGGGCTGCAGGCTTTCCCAGGGCTACTTCTCTTTTTATACCAGGTGCTGCCCTTGTTGTCTGCTTTGGCTGAAGCCAGGCTGTATATATATTGCTCTGGAGGACAGTCACATTGAGAAAGATTCCTTTATTTGGTACAGATAAACAGCCAACATATTTGGTTAATAGGCTGAATTACTGTGAAGTAACATGATGGAAAAATGCTTGTGAAATTCCTACATGAAGTTTCTTTCTGTCACAGCCAGTGACAGCCAGTGACCTGCTGTCAGTGGTGTGCTCCATTCCAAAGTTAGTAAAGTATTAAAAGGGGAAATAAAGGTATCCCAAAGTGACGTTGCTTTCTCACAGTCATAGACAATATTGTTGGCAGCACTGGTCTCCTATTCCTTCCTAATACTTTCTCCACTTCGAATGAATCAGCTCTGTATTTTCTTTCAGTTCTTGCCCACAGACTTTCTTATTAATTTCTTAGTATTTAGATATTATTTCTATATAGTAATTATGGATAATTGTTAATTTAACAATCTTCTTTTCTCCTAGAAAAATTACAGTAGATCAACATTCAGCTTGAACACAACAAAAAACATGTGTGAATGGAATAGTAAACCCAAAGAAGTGACTACGAGAAACCAACCCTTAAAAAGGTATTTATCATGGAATCATAAACAGCATGAATTGTTTATTTGTTACAGAATTGACTCGCACACAAGCCTTTTGCTTAAATTTTTACTTTAGTTGGCTCCACATAACAATCTCAATGTTTTTCATGTGGCATTACAACACAGCTCGCAGGTCCAATAGTACAATGAGCTGCTCATGAACAATTTATTAATTGGTTACTTTGTGAGGCTGTGCACGGAGATTATTCTGAGAAAAGCAAACAAACTAAAAACAAACAACCCACAAAAAAATCTACCCCAAACCCAACAAAAACTGTTTATTAGTTTACTACTTATAAATTCTTCTATTTCTAGAGGCTCTAAAACACAAGCCACCCCAGTAATTGCTTTTTTCCTTTCACATTTCTTTTTGCTTGTTATATACAACTTTAACTTCATTCCTTAAATTCTTGAGTCGTGCCACTGTTACCCCTGTACCAGCCCCAGGCACTGACAGAGTGCTTTTGTGTGAATTTAGTGTTCCCTGAAAGGATTTGCCCTGACATCCTGGAAAAACAAACTCCTCCTCCTATAAGTGCAGCATAGAAGCTATGCTACAAGCTCCCTGCGTAGTCCAGCAAGAGATGAGAAGATACATCTTTCATTTTCAGTGTCTATATCTTTGATGTCACTTGCAGGCAGCCCAGTACTTGATAAGAGAGTCCTTTGTGCCATGGTCACTGGGAGGTAGGTCAACATTACCACGTATTTCAGTCCTAAATGGCTTTTATTTTCCATCAGTGTATGCTGAATTGGATCCCTGGAACTCATTTTGATTCTTGCACTGGTGGTTTTGTAGGTGCAATAGATGAGGTGGGATTCTTTCAGGGTTTGCTTCTGTGATAAGTGAATCAATTTAGCCTATTTTGGCAAATTATTTAAGCATGAAAATATTTTGTACGCATATGTGTTTAGAAGCTGGCAGAACTGCAGACCACATCCCCAAAACATTCCTATTTATTTCTTTCTGTAGTCAATGTTTTAAAGAAGATAAAAAGGTTCAGTTCAACCTTAAGGCACGTGGAGATAGGCTTACTCCCCTTTCCTCTTCCTCCCCAGTGACTTAATTTATTTGTTAAACTAGAATAAATTGCAAATCATAGAGAGCTACCTATGCAATGAAAAGGAGATGAACAAGGCTAGAGGACTCTTTGAGGCAGTCTCACGCAACCTGTTATGGGATATCTGAGCAACAGAAAGGACTTGGCAAGATGGGGCTTCCATCTTTGAAGTTGTAACCCCATGACATTCCTATGCCTCTCAACCACAGGAATTTTCTCTTAAATCCTAGCATGTATTCCTTACCCCCCCTTCTTATAGATTTCCCTAAAACACAACCCCACAACTGGTTTTGTATAACCACCTTGAGAGCAATCAATAGTTCCTGAAATTTAATGCAGCACTTTGTTAAGCTTGCAAATAGAATAATGATTACCTGGGGCTATATGCTGGGCCCTGGCTGGTTTCCCTTTTCAGATAGGGGAGGAGAAGGTTTCCCTCAAATGCTAATGTGCTGTATAGGAGCAGGGGTCCATAGCCTCAGTATTGATCTTGATTAGTGTTTAAAGATATACTGTTGAAAAGAATTAACTGAGGCATTTTAACCCTACAGACAAGTGAGGAAACTAAAATGTGTTTTCTGGACAGCTTGAATGAGAAAAGCATGAGCTAATGCCTGTAAAAAGCACATCATTCCTGGTCTCTGTGGTGCTTTAAAATGCACTCCTTAATATAATCTGTATTCCATTCTAGAAAAGAATTACCTTGTTATCACTGCCCAGCTCACCCAGACTGAAGTTGTCCAGCAGTATGAGGTAGAGTGAGGTTTCATCACCTCCAGAAACCTTGCTCAGAAGGCAGCTCACTGCAAAACACAGCCTCTCCTCTGCAAGATGCTGCAGGGCCAGCCACAATGATGGGCATCCTGAGGTTGTGGGAGATGTGGGCTGACAGGTAGCTGGGGGACAGAGGTGCTGGCAAGCCTAAGGATGGCACGGGTGCTGAAGCAAGGGCTGAATCAGAAAAATAAAAGTGGCAGATCTTAGGCATCTTAGGCATCAAGCTTGCCTATGATTTGTATTGAAGGTGTCTCTCTTGGTGAAGCATCCAGCCCCTCTTCAGGCACATGCCATGCGCCTTCCTTACATGCTCTGTTTAGCAATGAAGTCACTGACCTTTTTGTTGTCCTCATGATGCTTCCAAGGATTGAATGTAGGTTTTTTTTATCTCCCCGAATACTGGCAGTCCTCATGATTAACCATCTGAGGTTTCTATGAATTTTTTAAGTCCGCTTCTAGAGAAAAGGAACCAGTGGAAGAGAATCAAAGGTATTAAAAGTTGCTATTAGGAGGTTACTGTGAAACAAAATTAATTAAACCCCTAGATTTCTGCACAGAAAAGAGCCACACAGGGAATGTCCTTCTTAAAAGCAGGTGCAGCCTGATTCATGCTACTAGATGATGGTTTTCTGACACCTAATAATTTATTCTCTCAGATTTACACCATTGTCGAATTCCTTACTGTTTAAGGCATTAATTCCTGGAGACAATGTACACAAGAGCAGCTTCAGAAATTCCCTTATCCTGCTGGATTTTTCCTAATTTCTACCTTTGGATTTCTCGATAGAGAGGCATAAAAAGACAGAGACTTTATTTCTCAGCTAAGGAGATGTTAAGGATTAGAGAACCAGTGATTAAAATATATCATCCTTGTGAAGCGAGAAAAAAAAATGAGAGAATACAGTGTAAAAAAAACAAAATCAAAAAATTATGTAAGCTAGAGCTAGGAAACATTGTCAGGGAATTTACATCCCCCACAAAACTCAAATTTTTGTTTTATCATTGCTTTTTCGCCAGGAGATGGGGCTGTTAAGTACTGAATTTTTGTGGCGCTGCACTGAAAAACTGTAGGTAAAATGAAAACTGTTCTTCTCTTCCTTTTCTCTCTGAAACTAATTGTGAAAATGTAAACAAAAAGCATGAACTTTCTAGGTATTTTAAGCATTGATTTCATATTCCAATACAAATATGGAAATAACTTTAGAATGATTTTGCAATGGTTTAAATGAACCACCTCTAGCAGTGAATTAAATACCAATAGCTAATTAAAACATACATTAATTTGGTCGACTGGAATGCTCAGGAGGCTTGTAATTATCACTATTCCCAGGTTTCTATTGAGTCTATTTTTAGGGTCGCTCAGCAATTCAGTGACAAGGATTAAGTTACAAAAAGAAATCACAGGACTCTGCAATGTGGATAATTGCATAATAAAAAGATAAACACATTTAAGGTCACTTGATTCTAATTCTGACAAGCTACCAGAAGAGATAAAAGCAGCTTTGCTAAAGTAAAGAGCCCGAGTTGAGGGAAGTGCTTATTTCTGGTGCTTCCATGACTCCTGCTTTCAGCACAGTCTCAGAGATTTTGCAGAGCCCTTGGGATGGAAAGATGCAGCCAAAGGAAGGAAACAGGAGGCATAGCAGGAAAATAGGTGCAGGCCTGAGCCCTCACCTTATGTCCTAACCACTGAGCCAAGATGCCTCAATGGCAGGTCCACACTTCCCTCTTCAGAATCAGCGTTGCCTTGTAAATGTTGAAGATACACTTCTCCATTTCATAAGATATGTGTGATGGGCATGCAGTGACTGGGACACTTGCAGCTAGGATGGTTTAAAGGAATTCTCATCCCCATCATGCTGTGTTGCAAGCTCTCACCTAATCCAGCAGGAAGCAGGGGCTGCAGCACTGTGCTGGTCTCGTTCTGTGCCTGCATTTCTGACAGATATCACCAGACTGTAGCTCCTTGCCCTGTCTTCAAAAATACCCTGGGTACAGCCCACCCTCAAGCAGAACTTGAGAAAAGACCTGAAGTGGATCTTAACAGGACTTTGGTGGATCTCCTAACACCTACCACATCAGAGGTGACCCTAACCCATTCAACAGTCCAGAGCCTCTGTCAGGAGTTAACTAGCTCAGAGAAGGCCGTCAAGATATCCACATCTACCAGGCTGGGTACAGTCAGCAGGCAAGGAAATCAAGAATTATTTCTGGCCACTGGTGCTACTCAGTCCAGGAGCAGTGACTGATCATTGCGCCCTACAGCAGTCACAGCTTCTGCCAGCTCATCCAAATGCTTCCTCCCACTCACAACACAGCACTTCCCTCTCCTCCAAGATGACTCACGCTCTCTGCACTTCCATCCACAGGAATAAAGCACAGCCAAAATGTGGCCTTGGATGTCGTGGCATGTTATATCCCACTTATTGTTCAGGGTCCTCTATGGCCTTGTTTAGGTACCAAGCAAGATGGAAACGCATGAACAGGAAGGGTTTTTTGATAATCAGCTACCCTGTGTTCTTCCCTACCTGAAACCATCAAAGTTTTCAACCCAAAAGATCAGAGGCCACTGTGATCAATAATTTCAGAGGCTAATAATAGATCTATATAAATAAGAGTGGATACGTTCTTCCTGTCCATGGGTAGGTAGAGTGAATTAACCAGAGAGTGAGAGTTTTATTTTTATATCCATATGAAAACAGGCATCAGGTGCTGACTGTTAAAACTTCCAGAGGATCCAACAGAGGGATAAGACAGATAAAGTAGCTTGCCCTGTTTAGGGATTTTAATGTTTGTCAGTATTAGGAATCAAGGTATGAGATTTTATTTTCAGCTCTTGGGTTGACAAATCACAAGTTGAATTATTTAAGTTTCCAAAGATTTCCTTTGTAGTCTCAGATTTGCCACTCCACACCATTTCTAAATACACCATCTGTATCCAAATGCCATATATACCCACCTACCATAATGTACTAGTAGTGTAGAGTCATAGAGTTGCTTGAAAATATTTAATGCTAGTATCTTGGAAATTTCAACACTAAAAAATCCAGGTAGACATATGTGAATTTCCACTCCTCAGTTCTGAGGCATAAGGTAGCAGCAGAACTACATCAGGACATGTTGCTAGAAAAGGGGTTACTGTGGTTCCTCTCTTTGTTCTAGTAACTATGTAATATTATATATAAACTAGATCAGATACTAAAGGCAGAAGTGAGAGGTTTAAGAGGTCTTAACTCAATCACCTATTAAGTTTATGGTGCTATATCAGAGGAATGGAGCATGAATTCAAGCTCTGTCAGGTAGAGGATGTCTTTTATAAGTGATCTAAACATTGGTTCATTGCTTAATAGAGCACCCTTTTTCCACCCTTCCTTTTTTGATTGGATTTTGAAAGTATTCAACCTTCCTGGAACTTTTCAAATGACAGTAGCTGTTTAGGCATGTATTTTGGCATTATGCATTCAGCTGAAACCTGCTGACCACCTTAACATGCCAGCACCTCACCACCACCATACCAGAACACCTTGGAAGACCTTGACCAGGAAACTGTAGAGTTATCTGTGGAGACATATTAAAATCTCATCATAGAACAGTCATACTGGACTGCTAGGAGGGGAAAGTCATAAGCTATTCTAAGCAGGAGAGATAATATTGTGGTGTGATATAAATGCTCTATATGGGAGTTTTACAGTGGATTCAATGAAGCCAGAATTTCATCCTACACCACTGAATTATTAAGTTAGAAATCTTGTATATAGTGCATACTCAACTGACCATTGTGTGTTTCTTTAGTCCTAAACTGAAATAGGGCAAAATAATTGGCCTATGAATTCCTTGATGTTGACTATGATGTTCAGAGTCAAAATACAAACAGCCAGTACATCCAGAACCTATTTATTTTCCATAAATAATCTTTTTTTTTCTTTTTTTTTTTTTTAAACTTATCTAACAACAACATTCTGTCCATGAGACTCTGCTTTACCTCTGGCTGAAATTTCACACTCATATAATACTAAAATTTGACAATCTGGAAACATTAAAGCTGAACTATCAAGTAGTTTGAGGCTACAATTTAATCTACTATAAAGCAAACTCGTTTGAGTAGGGAACGACTTGCAGTAGTTTTACTGTCTGTGCTTAATGTGCTATTTTGTTTCTTAAAAGTTACTTACAGCTTGAATAATTAACTACAGTTTGTGCTTGACATTACAATATTCTTCTTTGCATACAGACGAGACTGAACTGATCTGATTGTGGGAACCCCTGGGCAAAACTGCTGATTCTTCTGTCTTACACGACAAAGAAAATTAACATGTAGAAGCAATAATATAGGGAGTGCCATTCAGGCAAGAGAGGGGTATAAAATTAAAACAAATATTTGCATTTTGATTCTGATATGAATCCATCATTTTTTATGGTGGAAATAAAAGAAGAAAATGCGAGTTTTCTTATCTGGTACCTTCATATGCAAATATTCATAACCATTGTTCAATTTGGAATTTGGTCAGTGAGAGGTTACTTGAGATTGGTCCCATCAGGTAACTTCTAGAACCTAATAATGTACAACAGTAGAGGTCCATACATTCCCAACTCTGATGGTCATGTTCTATTTCTTGAACGTATCTTTCAAGCACTGACATTTCCAAACACAGATGGGGAATTTGGGGGACAAGATTTGATCAGGGTGCTGTTGTCTTCCCTGTGCCAAACAAAGCAGCTATTTTTCAAAAAAATTCTGTCCCCATCTTGAAGTTGACGTAATATCAGTGCTTGTGAGAAAGCAAGCAAACAGCCCAAGTATATTGAGTTATGCTGTTTGCAGAAAGCACGCTTGGAAAAGGGACAACCTCAACCAAAATAATATAATAGGACAAAAAGGTTAGCAGGTTTATTATAAACATTCTGACAGAGTAAACCAGTAATGATGAAAAAATCACAGACACTGTAAAAGTAGCAGAAAGTGTGTTTGTGACCAGAAGTGAAGGATCTGTTTGTTTTTCTTGTGCCAGTCTTCTCTTGCAGTACTGTGTAGTTTTATGATAATAATTTATTATTTCAAAGTTTTTAAGTGTTCCCAGTATAGGGATCAGCACGATGAGGCAAAAACTGGCACAAGGGCACACTGAAATCCTGATCCAAGTTTCTCAAATTTCAAATGAGCTCAGACTTGAGGTTTCCTTTGAAGCTCCTCTCTGAAGACACCACGTCTCTGCTAGTGCCCTCAATCTATTTCTTTGTTTTCCTGTAGTATGGGGTATTTACAGTTCTAGCTTGCTTTAACATCTTAATCTATGCTGCAACACACTTCAGAGTTGTTTATGTGCTGTTGAGATACACAACTACTGAACCCCAAAAGGTGAGATAAATCACCAATAAAATGGATGTAAATGCATCCTTGAGCTTGAATAATTTCATCCACTATTTTTAAAATCTGCTAAACATGGATAGCAACTTTTAAATTTTTTTTTAGCTTTTTCATATAACTGAATTTTCATTTATTTTGTTCCATATGAAACATAGTTGAGAATATCTGCCTAGATGGAAGCTGGGAAACTTTCAATTTAGACAGGATTAGAAAGAGAGCATACTTTTTACTGAATATATAAATCTGCCTTCAGTTTAATTTTTCTGAGTCAGGTAGACACAAAAGAAATCTTATTCTCCATTCTTTGCAAACTTTGGTATATTTTCCCATTTGCATGAGAAGCTTTTCTCCTTGCTTACTTTTTTCTGTTTCAGAGTAACAGAAACCTTCCATTCTCTTGAAAGAGATAGAGAGCATTAAATGCTGTTGAAATGAGAAACAAAATCCAACAGAAATATTTCAAAACCTGGGGGAGCAGAGGAGCTATTCCCATCTTATTCAATATGGACTTGGTGTATCATACATAAAAGAGAAAAAAGAGCCTTTGAAAAAGGCAAACATGAGGAGGAGGGAGCAGCAGAAATCAGAATTGGCCAGTTTGTACAGCAAAACAGAGCTTTGTGGGTGTGCAGCTTTTCCTGCACTAAAAATGTAACACACAACATAGGTCCTGGTCCCTGCTCTCTTCCCAGCCCTGTCACTTCTGTTTCATCCACCCCTGCTGAAGAAAAGCAAACACCAACTGTTTCATAAAATAGCACATTTTATTGTGCTAGGATACAGGAGATACAAAACAGAGGAGGAGATTGGACTCTGGGAAAAAATTCAACAGAAAAGAAAAACTACTCTTCTGAGTTGTTTTTTTGGTTCAAGTTTATTACAGGAGCAACGAAGCCATCAGGACATGTTTGACAGGTCCAGTTCTTGTGGTGAGGTACCTGATCTACTCAAATTCCTCTTCACTGTTTCTTATGCAGTTCAGTTTTGTGCAATTTACTTTCTGTGCCTTCATTCTTTTCACAGTAGAGCCCCTTTTCATTTCCCTAGCTCTATAAAACAGATTTAATGTTTTGTATTTGCATTGATTTTAAGGACTTCTGACCCATCAGAGAGAAAACAGCTTAGTGACTCTCAAAATCTGCCTCCATCAACTGCATATTGTTTACTTTAGTCTCAGGGATAACTCTGGCATTCATGTGTTACTGTTTTCTAAAGGATGCATAGCTGTAGTACACTGAAATCTCTGAATTACTAGGAGAGCCTGAAGTCCTCTGGCAGTTGAGTTAGCTGCTGAGGCACTTTTAAATCAACTTAATCACAGTGTGTTTGGGTTGGGATCACATGGAGTCTACAAGTGAGCTCATGAGATTGAGTGACCTGACATTCAATGATTTAGAAAGGGATAATGTGTCATCAGTGTTCTGTAATTTTAGAAGATAAAAAACCTTGTAGTCACATGTGAAACTCCAGAGAAGACCTGGTGAAACAGAACTTGTGCATTTTGTCATAAACTCTGTCTGAATGCAGAATGTCTCTATTCCTTCAAAGCAACTATTTGCATCCAGCTTGCAGGTGTCTTCTTGCTGACTTCATCATCTGTATACCTGAACACTACAAATAAGACAGCAGAGGAATTTCTCATCCTTTGGATCCAGTTGGTTATCATCTACTCCTGGGGAGCAGAGAAGCAAAGGATATTGCAATCAGAGACAGCATGAGATTGTAGGAGTTTGCTGCTTATTACTGTTTCTCAGAACACAAGACTATGCTATTCTTGTGCTGCAGTTTGCTAAGCCAGGCTTTTTTTTCTTTCAGCCTTCTTTTGTTTCTGACTTTTTAAAAATTGGTTTGGTTTGGTTGTTTTTTTGCATTCTGAATTTTAATAGCTGAATTTTAGTAACCTCTGAAACAGAAGGTTCTTTATACCTTCTCAGCAATGTTCCCTTGCCTGTTCTGTCCTAAAAAATTAATTCTCTAGTTACTCTTTTCTTTCCTTAGGGGATGTCCTGTTTTATATTTTGTGCAACAAGAAGCAAAGAGTTATTTTTCTATTTTTTTTCCCTTTTTATTTAAACAAAGCCTGTGCATATTAGGAATTCAAGGAGAGCAGTAAAAAGCATACTTTCAACACTACAGCAATACAGATAGCAGAACCACTTTACTGGTAACAGAATAGCAGCTAAACATCCATGCTATGGATGCAGCCATACTGGAAATGCTCTATTTGTTAGAAAGGAAAATAACTTAAAGAAAGTCATAAATATGATGTTTAGGGTTTTTTTTTGGTTTTTTGTTTGTTTTTTTGGTTTTTTGTTTGTTTGCTTGTTTTTTTCTTTCTATGTAACTATTTAGATTTGTTGACCACCTGATATTTCTTAGGAAAACATGAGGTGAAAAAAATCCCCATAGAGTCCCGTGAAAATAGGGTTAAAATAATTTTACTTAACAAAATGAGAATGAATGTAAGTAAATACAGATCATTTCATGCAGATCATGACATGGCAAATATGTATGCTGTTGTGATCTGTAAGAAATGTGTACATAGGAATGTAAATACAAAATTAAAAGAAAATGTTCTTAGAGGGAAATGAATTATTTTAGAGCAGAAATCTTACCTAATTTACCTAAGTTTAACAGCTCAGTTTTAAGAAGGATTTGTATATCTCAGATGAGAAGTTGCAGTTCCAGTCTTCAAGTTCCAGTCTTCAAGGACAGAGATATTTGGGGAGCCAGAAACATCTTTTATTACTTCAATCAATACTATGAAACTTTTTGATCTATAAAAAAGTAATGGGCTATTATTACTCTGTTTTCTTGCAGTCTAAATAAGGCAATGATTATGTATATGTCTGCTTGGAAATTAAGTGGTTTCTTCTAACTTTTTGCCTATCAAAAGCCTTGACTCAGCTCTTTCTCATGACATTGTCTGATCCTAGAAAATCCTCTTAGCCTAACTAGTTTGCCTGTACTGCCTTAAGTGGTATTACAGCCCACCTAGCCTAGTCAGCATTTAACAATCTACAAAGACTTAATAAATTTCAGATATTAACCAATAAATTACTGCAACAGAGTGTCAGAGATTCTCCTGAGACATCAGGTGTTGTAGCACCATGACCATCCTACCTTTCCCATGTGGCTGATCAGAGGCCTGGCTTTACTACAGTTGGTGGAATGAATACAGAGAGACTGAGGAGAGGCAAGAAGTAAGAAATTATAAGCTATACAACTGCAAAATAAATACTGGAGAGTGTTATAATTTAGATGTTATATTGCTTCTACCTAATGCTAAGCCAAAGTTATGAATCAGTTGACATCTGACTGCGAGGATTTTGAATATATATCATCCATGTATTAAGAAGGGCAATTGCTAGTATTGCTGGCATTGCTAATGGAGATGTTTGGTGCTACTGGACCACAGTGCAACATTGCTAGCATAGATGTGTACAAACCAGAACTTTGCTGCTATAATTGACGGTTCTGCTCGGGCCATTAAGGCATTTGGAAGCTGGAGAAAGTCATAGATTCTTTTTGCTGTTGGCTGATCTGTTTTTATCTTTATTACTCTTCAAAAGCCTGGAGATTTCCTTTGGTTTAATCTATGAGATGGAAAATGTGGTCTTGTCAAACCTCATTATTATTCTAACCACTAATGTTGTGCAGCCTGAAGTATTTCTTCCCTCTGGTTACATCATTTAAAGCTCTTTCCCTTTTTAAAAAGGAAAGTCACGCAGGAGATAAAATCTTTGATACTGTAAAGCTGATCATTAACTGCCCTCAGAAGCTATTGTATCCTCTGCAGTGAAAGTATTTGATAATTTCCAGTCACTTCAAGTTCCTTACCAGCTGCTGATAGCCCTTTTGACAATCGTGAAGGAGATCTACACTTATTACTGAAGGAACTGAACAAAAATTACAGGAACTCAGGGTACTTACAGTCATACACTTCTAGCTGTTATTTGTTTACAATGTATTAGCTACCAAGAATCTTTTATTGATTTCAAATTTGCTTTAGTGGGAACAATCCAAGCATGCCTTTTCAACAGACCTCAGAGGAAAGGTTAATGTATAAGTTTCCTCACTAAAGCCTAGGAAACAATGTAGTCTTTGGGATAACCACCATTGCTCCTTGGAGAATGTATGTGCTGCTCAAACGCGTGCAGTTAGAGGTATTAGAGTCCAAAATGCCTCTGGAAATCACTATCCAGGGACCTCTGTCCGTATCATTTTGTTTTTCCTTTGGAGGTAATTGGTGTCCCAGAAGAGCCTGCAATCTCCATGGCCTCTGAGATCAGGGACAGCAATATTTTCTGACCAGTAGATAAATTGTAGCTCAGATACAAGGCTCATCTGAGCCATGCTTGTATTCTGTGAATCCCAAAGCAAATAAAAAAGACCACAGATCTCACCTAGAATATTAGGCATATGCAGAGAAAAAGCTTAAAAATGAAACAAATATCAGTTTTTACTGTCATGTTGAGATACTGATTTGTGTAAGAATGATTCTTGTGTTGAAATAGGATAAATGGCAGAGTAATTGTTATGTACTTAGTATACATAGCACACTCACTAAATGGATGGATAGCTAGATAGATGGATAGCTAGATAGGTAGAATTAAGTAATAATAGATATTGAAAGAGGCAAAAATATGCTCTTCCACAGGATCCATAAATATTAGTGAAATTTGTGCACCGATTGCATAAAAGCAGTTATCTGTCATGCCAGCTGACAGCAACAAGCATGATGGGATGCAAGGAAGGTTTCATACCCATGGCTTACAAAGACTGATGGAAATTGAAACCTGCCTTTGCCTTTATCATAGAACAATAGGAAGCATATGAAATGGCAGCAAAAATTTTCTGATCACATGTAAGGAAGTTAAAACATTCTCATGAAAGGATAAGGAGGTATTAAGGAGAAGATGACTTCAGTAGGCAAAGGCCATCGTTACAGTTGTAATTTGGTTACTAATGGATACTTAACATTAGAATTCTAATATTTCTTCAAAGCTTTGGGAATACACAGTTCTGTCGTTTTCTGACTGTTGCAACTTATTTCCAGTGGAGTAACACAGATACTAACTGCCTCACCCAGGAAAGGCTTCAGATTTGTTGTGGATGCCTTTGGACAAGTCACCTTTGAGGTTACATAGATCACTGCTTCACAGAAGTGCTGTCATCCCAGTAAAAAAGTCACATATTTTACATACATTTATACTTCTTTTTTTTTTTTCCTCTAACAGCTATGTCACAAACCTTCCTATTATCAGGGAAGGTATTACTTGTAAACTGATAAGGACTGATCTTGAAGCTTCATTTCATCCCTGTGTGCCCTGTGTATAACTCCAGGCACACCGCTTTGGCAATAACCATGTTTTTCCATAATACTTATTCCTTCCACTCTATGCAACTGCTACTGAAGCTCATTGTGATACACCTTCTTGAACCATACCCCTATTTGACTAGATTTGGTGTCTTGTTACTTATTTAAATGTAAATTGCCTGTAACAACTGGATATCCACTTCTATTCATCCCCCATGAGTGGAACTGTTACCTGAGACAGAGATTTTTAGATGCAGTGTGCAGCACTGACTGCCAACCTGCAGTAAAAATGATGCTAGAATGAAAAGCTCAGAAAAGGTTGCAAGAATGATTAGAGGTCTGAGAATTTTTTCCAGTCAAGAATTTAGAAAGTTGATTTTAGTTTGTTTAAAATAGTTAGCAGAAGATTTATCTCAGAAGTACCAACAGAGATAGTATATTTCTGATAATACATTTCTCCTTAATCTAGGAGAGAAAAGCTAACAGCAGTCAGTGGTTAGAAGCTGATACTAGGAAATATAATTTTAGACAAAAGCCTTAACTGTTAGGCTTGAGCACGGAGTAAATAAAAAAGGACTCAGTTCTAATAATTCTCTAGATTTATTCTTTGTTTGGATAATGATTATCCAGATACAGCAGTTCCACAGTGAAAAGCTATTGCTTGTGTTTGCCAGCAGCTCAGTTCAGGTCATATCAGTGTTTGTCCTTAAAATTCACAGCTCTGAAAAGAGGCTTACATCCTTTTGTGGACAGCCAGAGGAAAATAGAAGCCCAACTCAGGAGACATATGCTGAATATTTAGTGGAAATGAAGAGGAGAGTGGTGTATCCCATGTCCAGCTGGCTGGCAAAATCAAGAATAAAACCAGGCTTCCTGATTCTGTGTGTTTCTATATTTGTTTGGTCACAGAAGTTACTATAATAGTAACTAGGGCTTGTCAGAAAACTGTTTTTTTCTTTTTTTGAAACCATTGATTTTTTTTTAGAAATATGAAGCCAAAAACCTGACGAATATTTCAAAAGCTCTGGCCCAAAATCAAAAGTTCTGGTATCTTGAGATTTGCAGTATCCAGTCACTGTGCTCTTAGCAATTTTTATTTATTTATTTATTTATTTATTTATTTATCCTGATCAGGGAGTCCACTTTGCCCACTGTGTTTTTGATGTCCTATTCTTATTGAGCTGCTTCAGTATGTCAGGAAAGTCCCACAGCCAGAGGTACCATTTGGAAGATGTGTATGGGTCAGTGAGCCTTAGTATAGAGGGAGAATAAAGAATGAGAAGCAACTGAGCTATGACATCAGGAAGCAACTTGGAAAGGTTTTAATCAAAATTGTGACTCCACATATATGGTATGAATATTTCTAAATATTATTAAAGATTCACAAATACATAGTTCTTATGTAAGCTACTGGTTTAGATTTTAGATATTAGTTATATAACAGTTTCATATGTTATGTTTACTAAATTATATTTGCATGGCACATTACCAGACCATTAGGGAACATACTTTCAAATATTTCTTTGATGTTGCTGTCAGATGAGTAACTTGTAACTTTATTCAGTCTGTAAAAATCAAGTTCCCATGTGAAAAAAGTTAATGACTAGATTGTTCCAAGTTTTCATGACAACATATTTCTGTGCCAAACCAGGTGGAATTCAGCATGAAACAGGACTAATGTACCATTAGGAAGTGGCTTGAACCTGTATAGGATTTAATAGGCAAGGTCTAACCTGTGCTCAAACAGCTCCACTTACAGGGCTCAGACACTGTATGCCCTTTCCCTTTAACATCTGGGATAACATGGAGACTGGCACCCAACATTAGCTTCATTTGGGTGTTCTGTAACAAAAAAATTATCACTGGGGGTTTCTGTTAGTTTACTTTAAAACTGGAAGTGAAGCTAACCTGGAGAGACAAACTGGCAGGATAAGGGAGGCTCCCTTCCTCCCTGGCACCATTTCACACCAGCTCCTTTTTACCTCTTGCTGTGGCTTTTCAGCATTTCAGTTCTGGTAAAACAGAAAGGATGCTAAGCTGCATAAAAATGCAATCATCTATGGAAATGCTTGAATTTATTTTAGATTCTTACATCTCCTTTGCTACCGAATGATTTCTTAGATTAGTTGCATGTCTTCTTAAATATCCTCTCTCCTCAAACACCTTTCTCTCATAGAGTATTAGTTAGCAGCTTCCTGTTGTGAAAGTATTGAGGAAATTAACAGAGGAGGGACTAATGAGGCTGAAACCAGTAATTGTTCAGATAATTGCTTTTTTGACAGCAGATTTTATGGTCCAGATCTCCCAGTCCAAATTTCCAATTAGCAATAGACTTCTTATGTGACCAGAAATTCACTTAGGTCACCACCCTATTTCTCTGAGGCTTCCCCTCTCACATTTGTTTTCATTCTCACTTTGATGCATATATTTTGGGGGTAAGGCTGTCAAGGGCCACCACAGAGACAGCCACACCTTAAAGATAAATGAGTGGCCATCCCAGCACTGAGCTCAGCTGATGGGATTCAGGAACATGAACATCCTAACACAGTGTTTGAAAAAGACGAGGAGAACAGAGTACAGAAAACATTCAGTGGGTCTCCATCTGGTATATATTGTATTTCTGTACTGCATCCATTGCAAGGGATCTACTATCATGACTGAGGCCTGAAAAAAACCCATCTTTTTAATACCAAAGTGCAATAACTGTGGTCTTCTTGATTAATTGAGGAATGTATTACAGTCAGAAAATAATTTGTGCCAAATTGTCTAAACTGTTATCGAAAGACTGATGGTTTCTGCGGTGTTAAAACTAAACTAGTTACCTTATTTAAAAAAAACAAAAAACAAAAACCAACACAGCTTATTTAAAAACAAAACAAAACAAAACAACACAAAACAAAATTTTAAAATTTCCTGAAAATTTGGTTTCTTAGCCATGAATAAGGTACAAATAAGATTACTATTCACCAAATGATCATTTATATAAGAAAGATGGTTTTATCCACACACTCTTCTTGTGACTATTGCACAGCTTTTTATGTTATTCACTCTGACAGCTCAGCCCCTTGGAATTCTTTCTTAACTGATATGGTCCTTAAATAGACATTTAGCCATTCTGACAGTTCACTGGTCTGGAAGAGAGAACAGGTTAAGGTATCCTTTTTACAGCAGCATATCACTACAGGAGTACCTTTTAGTATCAATCTGGTCTTACAAATTATTAAAACCAGTCGTGTGGGAAATTGGAGGTTGAAGGAAAGCTTTTATTGGTTGTGAATCTTTTCTGCTTCTCTACGTAGCACTCATTTTACCTAATTTTAATTTTCTAACAGTGAAATGTCCAGACTCCTTATAGAATCTGTGAAGGTGGAAAATATGACAATTCACCTCAGTCCACCTCATCTCACTCAAAACTTTTTTAGGATGGGATCAGTAATTTTTTAACCTGTGTCAGTTGATCTACAATAACAGGACAACTGAAAAGGAATACTTTAGACTAGATGCTTACTTTTTCAGTTAGACATGATTAGTATACCATGTTTTTCACCTCTTTTTTTTTGCATTTTCTCACTTTTATGATAAGAAAAGTAGTCTGATATAAAAATTATTTCAATTAGGTGATCATTTCAGAGAATTTTTTTTGCAGTACATTAAAAAAAAAAACCAAACCGCAAACATGCCTTGTATGTTTGGAGTGTCAAATCTGATAGTCTGATAAGTGATGAGACTTCTGCAGTTCCACATCCCCCTTTTGATCTTCAAAAGCATACTGTATTTTAGCAGTGAAAAAAATAAGCTATTTATCTGCATTTGAAAAATGCAATTGTTTTCACATTCCCTGCTGATTCCCACAGTGCTGAGATTCAATGAAGGCCTGATTTCATGTCTTTAAATAGGATAGGTACTGCTTAGTTGTGAATTTACCATTTATTTGCTAAGTAGGATATATTCCAGTGTACTGGTTGAAGATAATGTTCCAGTTGTCAAATTAAAATATAATTGGATATGTGGTTTTGTATCATTTTTTACACTTCTATAGTAAATATTATTCATAGAATCAATAATCAGTTTTCCTCTCTGGTTTAGAGACAGTGCTAAACACTGATCAGTGAATGACAGGAGAAAGCACTGTTTTATGCTAATTTATTTTTAAAGTATATCGTGAGCTAGAGACAATGCAGTACCACTGAAAATAAGATCTCACAGAGATTATGTTGATGGAGATTTTAATTTTAAAAGATGAATTCTGGATTTCTTTGCTCACTGAAGTGCTGTAATTACTGTAAAAGTGAAGCAATAAACAAAATCTAATGGCTGATCCTATCTTCTATAATTTAATAGTCTTTTCATAACAAAAATACTACTAGAATTTTCATGTATAAGAAGACAGGTATGATTATCATAAAGAAAATTATAATAAACTAGATGTGATCAATATATTTGAAGTGCAAAAGCTCCAGAGAACCAGAAGATGGTGAATGCAAAGCTAGAAGATCTTTTGAGGGAGACTCCAGGAACTGTAATGTGTGATAGCCAGCAGAATCCCTAATGAAGAGTAGAATTAATGGACACACAAATAAATAGTGGGTGAGTGCCAATATGTTATTTGGAAGACAATTCATACTTCACATATTTGGATACTTTGAAAAATCGATATATATGTGAATTTATTAACACATTTTTTTTTTACTTACAAAAGGCATTTGGTTAAAATCCAAAATTAAGCTGCTGTAGTATAAAATGGAAGTTCCTTCTATGGTGGAATAATGTGTTAATTGATAGAAGAAGGGGGATAATAGCAAGGAATCAGACTTACCATATAGGTAGGTCAGCAGTGGAGTTCCCCAGCCACTGTCCTGGGAAACAGTTGTGAGTAATGGGTCAACAAGATTTGCTGATAAGTAATTTGTGGTAGGAAAGATAGGGCAGCTGATGGCTTCTGGAAGATATTACAACGCAGAACAACTAAGCAATAAATGACAGATGAGATTCAATGTAGATAAATTTAAAGTGGTGCTCAAGCAGTAATACAGTCCAAACATTACACAGAAAATTACTGAGTTTGAGTGAACTGTTCTCACCCAGGAACAACAGCTGGTATCACAGCATATAATTCTGTGAAAATATTATCTTAATGCTAAGCAGTGTCAACAAAGCGAAATGAATATACAGAATTACAGAGAAAAAATTATAATAAAGAACAGGTACACTGTACAGGTCCACAGTGTGTCCACCTCTTCCATAGAGTACGATAATCTCATCCCCCCCAGTTTTCATCTTTGAAAAAAAAAATCAAAACAAACATAAAATAATATTTTAGAGTTTCAGAAGAGTAAAAAGGGTGATCAAGGTCTGGAACAGGTTCTGCATTCACATCTAGTGTAGTGTTTTTCAGACTACAAACAGACGGTCCAGGAGCTGTTAATGAGACCTATAAACCTTAGGTGTCCTAAAGAAGTGGGATGAGAATCAGCTGTTTGCTGTTTTTTTCCATTACAAAACCAAACCACCTAATGGAAATGAGCCTATAAGGAAACTAATAAGTGGCAAATTGAAAAGAAATTAAAAAGAGCAGCTTTCATATGGCGTGAATGATCTTCCCAGGCTACTGTTTACAAGGACAGCTGTCTGCTTCTGGCAGTCACTGGGTCATAAACTGTTGGAGGCAAGGAAAGTATTTTCCAGAAGTCTTAGGATTTGTTGCCTGATACTATGTCCCAGGTAGTCACTGTTGGTCACTCTCACAGATAGAATAGCAGACACAATATGATTATTTTTATATAATTATAATCAGATCCAACCTCCTGCATGCTGCAGTTAAGTGCAGAGCACAAAGAGGTTTTTTTTGGGGGCGTTTTTTTTGAGACAATCTTCAGAGTGATTTAAAAATAGATAAAGCATCCAAGGATCTTATTGAAAAGACTTTCAAATACACTGAGAAGCTTCAAAAATTACCAACACATATAGATGTTTTGAAGGTGCTAAATCATTCAACTTTCTTTGCAGTATTTTCTTCTCATTCAGAAAAAAAAATCTTTTACCTAACACAGCAAATAATGACAGATTCACATAAATGAAACAGGTTTCTCAGCATTCTGTGAAGTGAATAAGTTTGGTGCATTAGGTTATTGCATGCCACTTGAACTTCTGTAGCTGATGGAAATGACAATTCAGTCAGATCAATGGAAGTTCTGCCCACTATTTGAACTGGCTCATGGTATCAGAGGCATCTTCAAGGGTCTAGCAGATATATCATAAATGTTAAGCCAGACAGATTTTTCTGGATAGCAACTTGAAATCAAAGACTATAGCACAACAAATGTTACTTGACACCAATGTTTACGTCCAAAGTAACTCTCTGTGTACCTGCACCTAAGTCATCCCTTGTGAGGTGATGTGCTGTGGAAGCCCAAAATGCCAGTGAAAAAGCAATATCTCCCTTTTTACTTCACGAAATCAGAACATTTAAATGGACAGTCATTTATGTTCTGATTCTCCTTTTCTGCCACATTGGTCATATGTCCAAATAGAAAAATAAAAAAATCAAATCCACGCTTATTGTCCATCACAAAACAACTTTGTGATTCCTATTTTTTCCTTTGTTTTCTAAATACCATCTAATTTTATTTCTGTAATGAGACTCACTGCGAACAAGCCATTTGTTAGGCAGAAGGGTTATAGTTCTGTATCTGTTCAGACCCGTATCTATGATCACAAAAGTTAATTTTTTATATGCTAATAGAGATATATCTCAGTAGAATAACAACTTCAAAGAATGAAACAATCATGAGAATTTGTTTTTAATTAAGTGTTTCACCAAATGGAGTAGTAGGCAGAAGGATCTTAGTGAGCCATAATTAAATTTAATGAGACTGACTGTCTTAACTCTACTCCACCCAGGTGGCATCAGCAAGATGCAAATGTGTCACTGCCAACAATGAAGGTGTAAAAATAGAACACAGTCATTATTCTTCTGAAGTGAATAAAATTTTTTTGTATTATTTTTCTCCCCTTCCCCTCCTCCACCAATAAAGCATCTCTGGGTTACATGCTAACATGTTAGCAATATACAGCTCTTCCAGGTCCAGCCATTGTGGTGACAGATTTTCCCAGTCAGGGATAAACTTTCTGAAAAAAAATGTGTTTCAGAGAGAGAAAATTCTAGAGAGCAACAAATTGCTGGGTATCTTACCTTTCTGCCTCAAACATACCACATGCTTTTATTGTTCCAGTAGAGATATGATAGAAATCTGTTACTACTACATTGCCAATCCAAGGGAATTTCACTTCCTTTTCCCTAAAATTGTGACATTCACCCACTGCATAGGGCTCCCAGCCATTCCAGATGGTACAGCCATTTTGCTGCCATCAAAGCATCTGCAAGTGCAGGGGATCAGTACCTTTGAAATGAGAAATAATATGATAATTAGAACCAGCTTTTAAATTGACATCTTGCAATCTTAGTGACATTTTTCTAACTTGATACTCATACAGCATCCAACTGAGATGATGCATCTAAGGACTGATCTGACAAAAGCCATGTGGGTAGGGATGGAAAAAAGTCCATCTTGGTTCTTATGTGTTAGTTCACTTCCCCCTGTGGATGATGGGTACCAGGCTTCACAAGCCATTTCCTGTTGCTTTCAAGGATGTGCAAGGACAAAATAATAGCATACACAGTGGGACATTTAAATGTAACTTGAAGAGCAATACTTTGGGGTAGGCTGAGGTGAGATAAAGTACCATATTATACTCCAACAACTTCCACATGCATTAGAGTACAGTGGTAGTAAAGCACTGACTGTCCTATTTTCTTAATCCTCTTGCTTTTGGAGCTGTGGATGTGGGTGGAAATCGAGATTAAAAGATAGGAGTCTAGATAACGGTGCATAGCTAAGCCCTGAAAATATTAATTTTTGTCTTTGAACTGTACTGGTCATGGGGTTTAGTAAATTAATGCAGGATTAGAAACTTTGTTTTATACAAGATGTGCTACAGGGCCAAACTGAAGAGACCTATTCTTTGTTAATTAAACCACACAGTTCTTATTGTTCAAAAATACTGATTTAAGGAGCAGAACTCCAAATTATATAACACTTTGGTCTGCTTGTGTTTAGTTTTAATTAACTGAAGACATACTAATTTGACAAGTTTTCCACAACACAGAACTTGCAAAGGGAAAGTTGAAGGTTATGCTTCATCTGTAGGCTATATTTTAAGTACAACTGCACTTAAAAAATCTTAAATACACACCAGCCTCACAACATAAGACATTTAAAACACTTTTCTGTAGGCTTCTTATAAAAAAAATGTTTTTGCTTGACATTAAAATTATTGGCTAAATATTTCCAATTTTCACCAGCACATAGTACAACAAACATAACAGATCATTTCCTTTCATTTGTCTGAATTCTAGAAGCAACATCTGTGTGGGGGAATGCAGCTAGCCTAACATCAGCATTCTAGGGGGATTAATCCCATGCTAAGGAGGATGTCAAACATAAAATTTAGCTCAGTCTTCAGAGGTAAAAATCTGACCTCTGATGAAGGAAGAAGCCTAGGGGATAAACTTAGTATCTAAACACTTGATTTTTTTTTAAGCAATAAACTGAAAAAAAAAAATAAATTGAAAATAATGTAAGGTGAACCCCACTTTTTGGGTTACTAATACCATTTTTGTCCAGTCAAATAACTTTCTACATTATATTTATTTGCTGAAGAACCACAGCAGGAGTGACTCTTTTCAGGTTAGAGTTTTTGCAAAATTCTGTTACTTCACATCTTTTTGGAACTGACAGTGTTGATTTTCTGTTCTGGAAATCTAAGCTCCTGTTTCTATATTATACTGGGACATCAGTATCTCACAGATATTAAATATATGCTGGAAATAATAGAAAACATAAAATTGGAGGTGATGCCTCTTGACAGTAGACCACACTTGGAAAAGCAAAGGTGGAGCAGGAAGTTTGGAAGATGAGAAGAGCTTCAAGGGAACTGTGATAGGAAAAGGAGCAGAAGAATCAGCTTAGCCTCATCTCAGTGCAAGCTGTAACTATTTCTCTGCTCATCCAAACAACAGGTTTGTGTTGTGGAGTGATGCCAGGGATACATGAGAACTGGCATTTTCTTCAGCTTCTGAGTCCCAGTTTCCCAAAGTTTTCAGATAACCTTCTAAGGCTTCAAGGATGTCCCTCTGAAAAGATCTCTCTCTTGGTTTTTATTACAGATGGATGATGCAGGTGCACTCCCCAGCATAATTATAGATGAAAGCTGAGCCCATCGATGGGTAAGAGCCATGGCTGTGAACAGTGGCTATTAAAGAATGATGTTGTATTTTTCTTGCAGCTCCATGGCCATAGATATGCAGCCCAGATTGCTAAAATAACTGAACCTTGGTAGAAATCCTCCCAGTTTTGACCTCAGCCTCAACTCCTTAATGTTTCCCAGCAACTTTTAACCAATTTAAGAAAAGATGCTAATCACACTGTCATCTCCTCTCAGGATCAGCCCCCCTTAGTGACTAACACCCTTGAGAGAATTATTCAAATCTACCTGCCCTTAGTAGAGCTGATGGATAATGAAGTGGCTTTTCTTAATTTCCTACAAGAAATTTCCTGAAGAAATGCAAGTGGAAGGCTGATTACAATTTGGAGCCTTTGGAAAACCGCTAGAAAGCATCACCTTTAAAATGTTCACTTCATTGACTTTTGTCAGGGGGACTCACAGATGAAGAGCTGATGATGCACAGGCACTAAAGGAAAGATACAAGTGTTGAAGTGCAAATAACACTGCAAGAGAACACTTGTCACAGCTACAGAAGGGACTTGGAATAGCTGAACAGCAGGGTAAGTGCTGGCAAAAGAAGTAGAAGCACAAAGCTAAAAACAAGAAGAAAGGACAACTAGAGAAAAAAGGGGTGCAAAGAAGGATCTGGAAGAGGCATTTTTTTACATTGTGAATTCCCCTCATCAGAACTGGCAAGCAGAGAGATGTGAATGTTATATTTTGATAGCTACATCAGAATTATAACAAATACAATAAGTAGACTCATTCAAATAACTAACATCCCACAGGTAACAGTCAAGAGCAGAATAACTTGGATTTAACATAATGGATGATAAAATGTACCAGTCTAAAGGAGAGAGAGATTTGCCAGTATGAAAACTGCCAATCATTGATTATAAGAATGACTGGAACAAGGAGCAAAGAAAACAAAATAAAACAGGTAGACAGCATTCACAGTCAGGGTAATTTTCTTGATTTGATATTAGCTTAGTTGTATGCTATTATTTCACATGAATTATCTGCTGAAAACTATCTAATTTACTGAACAGTTAAAAAAAAAAAAAAGGTATGAGACTCAGTGGATTCCTTTATTATTCAGAGAATAAAATCAGTCTCTAAAGGAAGGCATTAAGCCTTCAAAAAGATGAGAAAGACATACAGTGATATACAAAGTGCACAAGAGTGAGGAGGAAAGAAAAAGTGATCATTCTGGAAGAAGTTATCTTCCAACTCCAGACATAATTTGTAAAAGGCCAAAAGAAGTATCTATATGAAATGCAGGGCCATATATGAGATATTGTAAAAGAAGTTGGAGTTGAGAGAAACTTCAAGCAGATATTTTATTTTCAACGTTCAATCCCTTGGAGGGAAAAAAAATAAGGACAAAAGCATTTTATTCATTATAGTGGACAGGATTGTACGCATAAAACCTTTCAAATCATGACAAATACTTAGGCAGTTAGTTGTGAAGAAAACTTTTACATTATCTGAGAATAAAAGGATATTTCTGGAATCACATGTCTTTTAGTCTCTGATGCGCTGGAGTAAAGTTAATTTTCTTCATAATAGCAAGCATGCATCTGTGTTTTAGATATGTGACCAAAACAGTGGTGCCAGCACAGGGATGTTGCTGTTACTGCTGAATAGTGCTTTACACAATGTTAAGGTCTTTTCTGCTTTGCACCCACCAGCGAGTAGGCTGGGGGTGCACGAGAAGTTTGGAGGGGACACAAATATATTTATAGAAATAAAACTAAATAGATAGATAGATAGATAGATTCCTTTCCTTCCAACAAAGGAATTTAATTCTGCTCTGGAATGTCTCCATGCTTCAGATACCCCTGAGGTATTACCATTGAACCGCCACCATTTTGAGGACAGTGGTTTAAGATGCTATAGAGCACTACTCCACTGAAATGGAAATCTTTAAGGAAATCCAATACAACTGTCAGGATTTCTAGCAATCAGCTCTGATGGGAATAGCCATGTTTGCTTTAATGGCAACTCTCTCTCTCTTCAGTCATGGAGGGGAAAAGCATGGCACACCTGTGGGTACATGCTACTGTCTTTCACCAGAATCCTGCTTTCCAAGCTGTCCAAATTAAGGACTGCATAGGCTCCCATCCACATGTGAGACAGCTTCTCCTTCCTCTGAAACAGGGCACACACTGAGATTTTATTATATGTCCCAGTATGTAGACAAGATGCCCTTGGGGTGCAGAGCAGGATCTCAGAAGTCAGATGAGGCCATCAGGTTTGTAGTCTACAGTTCAGCCTTCCTTGACACAGGTGACAAGTGACAGCCCCAGTCAAATCCCAAAGATTGGTGTTCAGTCCTCTGAGTAGTCTCAAATATGGGATAATGCATGTAAAGTACACTATTTCTGAACATGTATTTCAACTCTATCCTCCAGGAACAGTACTTTGAAAAGTGGCATGGCAAAGATACTGTAGGAAAGGAGGAAAGACTGAATTAGCCCTTTGTTTTCTTTTTGCCTTTGTTGAATCTTAAATATAGCGTTACATGATGAAAAATCAGAACACAGAAGTTAAAAAAAAACAAAAACAAAAAAGTAAAGAAATTTACAGATAATTTCCTCCAGCACAACGAAAACATTAATTATGGCAGCCTACCAAATTTCTGTCTCTAATGACACTGAAATCAATCCTTTAAAAGTCACACCTTGCTACCAAACTAAGTCAAGGAATAATAATGACCAGAAACTGTAACAGTGTAAGTCTGTGACATGCTCAAATTCAGGTAATTTCTTAGAAAATTCCCAAACCATTTGCCAGTCCACAAGGCATCACATCAATGGCAAATATTAAATCAGAGAGAAGTGAAGAAGATACAGATATATCACCAGATTAGTGGAAAGAAAAAAAGGTTTCAGTATAAATAATCAGGGAGACAAATCACCTTTTCTGAAACCTATGTGTGTATAAGGAAAAAACCAAATTTATCAAATTACTTGAGAAAATGCTGGAGGCATTTACCTGACCTAAGAGTGAAAATCTGAAATGAGGCTAATTCATAGAAGCAGCAAAAACCTGTAGGAGCACCAGAATGAAAAAAAAAAGAAAAAAAAAAGTTTTGGGGAACAGTGCAGAAAATACCCTACAACGTACCCTACATATGCCAGTTGTAAATAATATTTTGCAACTTCTTATTGCTAAGTAAGTAAACAGTATTTTTTAGGAAATAGTTTTATTTGAACATTAATTATATTCATGATATAACCATAAAAAACAAACAAACAAAAACCCAAAACCAAAACAACAAAAAAGAAAAAACAAACAAAGAAACCAACAAAGAGCCATCCTGCTTTGTACACTTTCAGGCAGGAGAAGATGCAATGACAGGCATCAGAAACAGCTCAGTGTTGGCAATATCAGTTGTGCACCCTCTCAGTTATGTATCAGATAAAAAAGCAATATGGCAGTTGAGAAAGCTTACATTAATATATCATGACTGATTGTAAAATTACTTTGGCAATGAAAAATCAAAGTAGAATACCAAAGAATGGATGGAGACTAACATTTCTCCTGAATCTGTTAGCATACAGACAATTTCAACTAAAACTTGTCAATGCAACAGCTTACCAGAGCTAAATCTGAGACCAGCTGTAGGCAGAAACAGAAATTTGATGGAAAAGGGAAGAATACTGAGCTCAAACAATGCATTATGAAATTTTACAGCAGAGCTGCTAACTCACTGCCAGGAAAGCACTACCTTTCTTCCAGGGGTCCTGTAAGTTACTCTTCACTCAGTGCAATATGTACTTGGAATAACGATGTAAAGTAAATGAAAAGAAGAAAATAATTACTGCATCCAGTTCTGGGCTCCTTAGTTCAAGAGAAACAGGGAACTCCTGGACAGAGTCCATCAGAGGGCAACACAGATGCCTGGGGGATTGGAACATCTCTCATGAGGAAAGGCTGAGAGAGCTGCGACTCCTTAGCCTGGAGAAGAGAAGGCTGAGGGGAGACCTGATCAATGTCTTCAAGTATCTAAAGGGTGGGTCCAAGAAGATGCAGCTACTTCTCAGTAGTTCTCAGTAACAGGACAAGGGGCGATGTCAGAAGCTGGAATGTAGGAAGTTCCATTTAAACATAAGAAAAGCTTCTTTACTTTGAGGGTGACAAAGCAGCCAAGCAAGGTTGTTCTCTTCTCTAGAGATACTCAAAACCCGCCTGGATGCAGTCATGTGTAATGTGTTCTAGGTGATCTTGCTTTAGTGGGAGAGTTGGAGTAGATGATCTCCAGAGGTCCCTTTCTACACTTTTAATTCTGTAATTCTGTGATGAGTCCTTTTAGCTTCATGAATAGGTTCACAAGCTGGATAAACTGAGGTGTACCTACTGAATGAAAAGGAAATTATGAATTTGCACAGACTGTAGGAACTAAATTGGGAACACCACAAAAGTCTCACATTGATGAAGAATTACTCAAGGCAAAACTGGTGTGCTTGGGGCCAGAGACATACAATGGCTAGAGCTAGCCATTGGAGGCTGTTACATTAGGAAGGTGATTGCTTCAACCCATCTTGGGTAATATTGGTTTATGTATATATCTGAGGAGGTCATATCACATCAGATTTATGATCGAGAGAATTTGTGTGGCCTGCAATAATCTTTTCCAGAGTTGCCAATGACAACACTGGTGTTTGGAATGGAAAACAGTAGAGGCAAGATGTGGCAGACCACATCCCTTGTTTCATCCCTCTATTAAGAATAACAGGGTAGCAAATCTAAACATCAGAACAAGATTTCTTTCTTAGTTACTGATATTTGGGCCCCTCACTCACCTCCTAAGACCTCTATCCTGACTCTGGACAAACAGTAGGGAACAAAGCAGATCATAATTAATAAGAAAATTTTGAGCCTTTCTAACAGTATCTTCTTTTTTTGAGCTGCCTAAACTGCATGAGTCTTTTAGGTGATATCTGAGCAAAGAGGAAATGTGGATAATTGTTTTTTTCACAAAATTCACTGTGCAGAAAGGACCTGTAAAGCAACAACCCCAACTGTAGCTGCTTCTGTGTAAATGGGCAAGAAGTGCTGCATGGTGATGCAGTGAAGCAAAGTCTAGGGGGCCATGATACATGGCTTTTCTGCCAGGTCCACTCTTATGGGAAGAAGAAGATATCATCCATGTGAAAGGGGATGTGTATGATCAGGAAGAAGTTCAACTATAACATTCACATGTTCTAGTCAATGAACTATACCTGAAATAGGAATATATTACAATTATACAACCACAGAATGCTTTGAGTTGGAAGACACCTTAAAGATCATCTAGTTCTAACTCCCCTGCATGGGCAGGACACCTTCCACTAGACCAGATTGCTCAAGGCCACATCCAGCCTGGCCCTGAACATTTCCAAGGAGGGAACAGCCACAACTTCCCTGGGCAACCTTTTCCAGCATCTCACCACCCTCACAGTTATGAATTTTTTTCCTAATGTCTAATCTAAATCTCCCCTCTTCAAATTTGAAATTATTCCCCTTTGTCCTCTCACTACACACCCGTGCAAAAAGCCCTACCCCAGATTTCTTGTAGGCCCCTTTCAGATATTGGAAAGCTACTATAAGGGGACATTGAAGCCTCCTTTTCTCCAGGCTGAACAACCACAAATTCTTTGGCCTGTCTTCACAGGGCAGGTGCTCCAGTCCTCTGATCATTTTAGTGGCTCTCCTCTGGACACATTCTAGCAGTTCTATGTCCTTCTCATGTTGGGAACTTCAGAACTGGACACAGTATTCCAAGTGGGATCTCACATGAGCAGAGTAGAGAGGGAGAATCACCTCCCTCCACAGACTGTCTGTGCTTCTTTTGATGCAGCTCAGGACCTGGTTGGCTTTCTGGGCTGCAAGTGTACATTGACAGCTCATGTTAAGCTGCTTTGCCACTGTCACCCCCAAGTCCTTTTCCAAAAGGGCTGTCCTCAATCATTTCTCCTCCCAACCTATATTCATGCATGGGATTGCCTGGACCGAGGTGCAGAACCCTGCTCTTGGACTTGATGATCTCCAGGCAGTTTGTATGATTCCACTTCTCAAGCCTGCCTCTGGATGGGATTCCTTCCCTTCAGCATGTTGACTTCACCACACTTTGGTGTCGTTAGCATGTTCTTTTGGAACATATTCTGAAAAGTCACATTATCTTGGCTACCCACTATGACCTGTTTAAGATGCTGAAGTACAATAACTACAGGCTGCTAAGAGGGGGATTGACATGTGTAAAATTCTCTTCCCAAAACAGTGAGAACAAAGACAAATTTTACTTCTGTGCAAACTCTAGCTCCAGGTTGTCTCCAGGTTTCATAAAGGCTGTGAAAAGCAGAAGAAAGAGATAATATCCAGGCACTGTGCACCCCAAAGACCACAGAACAAAGCAGAAGCTAATATTTTGACTAATTACTTCTTTCACTGCTTGCAAGCTGTAAAACTTGCACTGTATTGCAAGCTGTTATTCTGGTTTCTGCAAAGTAAGCAATTTGTCTCACAGTGTCAGAACAGCCATCACAGAGAGAGCACTGGGGCTTTTCCCCCAGGCCTGCTATTCCAGCCTCTTTTGGTTTTGGCAGCAAACTGCAGTTTACTGGCAGGCAGTTTGTACAATTTACCCAGCAATGAGATTTCACTCACAGCACACCGCTACCTTCCCACAGCCAGTCAAATGTCAACACTGACCTAGCAGCTGAAAAGATTAAGACTGCTAAAGAAAGCTGTAGGCATCAAAGAAAAGCTATTGCAGGCTACACCTGGATGTGGAAACTATCACAAAGCATGTTAATTAAGAAGAACTTTATGCAACACCTGTCAAGATGCTTCTATATATTTGTGCCTGTAACAGAGAACAAGGAAAGAGAGAGAATGTACAGATGTCCACTGTGGCAGATGTCAAGAACAGATTACGTTCTCAGAAGAAAATACAGAATGCAGGGGAACTGAGTAACAAGTCTGTGAACGGACATGTAAGTCACTCAAATACCACTTAGAAGACACATGTGAAGATGGTAAAATGCACACCCAACAAAACCTCAGTTACATGCCATAAGCAAACCCATGCAGAATAGATAATATATAGCAGAAGGCCCTTAAATTTTTAAATTTAGAGCAGGACAAAGGCTCCTCAGAATCAGAAAGGCTATCCTTGACAACAGCATCAAACTGCCTCCACTGTACAGAAAGTTTCTGGGGCAGTGCTAAGGTGGGAAAGGACAGTCTTTCCAGGAGCTATCTTAGCTGCCAAGAAAGTTAAAAGTGAGAAAGTAAAAATAAGTTGGTGCTAATGATTAGTGTGTGCACACACACACTAAAAACTTTACTATCTGAAGTGCATATGAGGAACTATGCATTGAAATACCAAAACTGGAAAAAAGCCAAAGCAAAACAAAACAAAGAACCCACAAAAAACCTGCAATTACAGAGAAGGATGCAGAGAAGTATTCAGTGTATTACAAGAATATTTTGTGAACAAAGGTTGAATGCTGCACGGTCTTGGCAGTCTTGTTTTCACTGCCTCTCAACTTGAATAGCAAGAAAATGGATCCTAAAATATTTCAATTAGTGGCAGCTACCATTAAAGTGACTAAACGTTTTGGGAAAAAAAAAACCTGATGTTTTTACAATGACTGTGCTTTAAAAGCTAATGACTTCTTAAAGTCTTTGGGGTACAAAGGTTCTCTTTCAAATGGTTCTGTGTTTGTATATTTTAATTTTTAGCATGAGGAATATGCATCAAGAAGTGTTTGTCAGGCCAGCTTCCCAGTGAGGCCACTGATACATTTGTCACCAGACTTCCTTGAGTGGAGCTGTGTCAAGCAGCTCTGGGACTCATAGAAGCACTAAAAAGTGACAGCGTAACTGACAGCTCTGACAAGTGATTGTGGAATACACTACACTGTACTTTGCTGTGGGAAAATGACCTAAACCCTTACTGTTAATTCTAAACAGCCCTTAGCAGCATGTGCTCCTCCACAGTGTGCTATTACATTGTCAAAAAGGCTCATAGAAAGTGGAGATACTTCAAATGAATGACTGAATTGCTCCTTGTTTCTATCATGTCCATGGAAAACAACTGAGAGACAACTCTCACTGTGCATACTGTAAACACCAGCCAGCTTTGTCCCTTCTGTTCATGTAATATTTTTCTTCCTCAACAAATTGATGAATTTTGCTGAATTTTTCTCTGAAGTCATGATCAAAAAGAAAGAAAGAAAAAATTCCTTCTTTTGTGTTCTCTATGTGAATGATCTCAGACAGAAAACAAATAATAAAAAGAAAAATCTCATGTGGATGGAGCACAGACATAAAGAGAAGTAAAAATTATAACAAAAGCTAAAAGAACCATTTTAAGATTCTCCTCTTTTTCTCTGTTATTGTATCTAAACCAAGATTACATAATGCTGTGGGGGTGTTTGTTTATATGTGGAGGTGTAGTTAACTTCACGATAAGCTTTTTCCAAAGAAATCACCTAAATTTGTTATCTGGACTCTTTGATTTGATGTTCGTCATATCAACTTTCTTTTTCTCTTGCAATCTTTCCATAGGGATATTTTCACTGGCATCACTAAACTTTGATTTGGGCTATTAAATAATATTTTGCTTTCCAGTCTATCTACTGACATTTTATTCTTTCTATGGAGAAAGCACTGGTTAAACACACAAGCAATGCAGGGCTGCACTGTTTTACACCTACAGAGAAAAGAGATCTGGCTTAAGGTCTGCTTTCAAGTTGAGGTTGAAAATCAGAGGTAATGATAAAGAAATATTAGTTCAAAAGGGGGTGCCATGCTGGGAACTTCCTGGTCAGAAAAGGTGGCAAGAAGCTGGGGTAGATCTGAGATGGGGAGGGATCATCCTCCAAGAGGTCCAAGGGTTTCCCTGGCAACACCAGAAAGGTCTGTATCAGTATGTTCTGGTTTAGGAGCTATCACACAAAATCACACCATATGTAACAGTAACAAAAAAACACAAAACAAAGCAAAACTAATGTAAAACATTTTCCAAGACCAAATCTAAGGGGTTTTTACTCATATTCTGGTGTAAGGGGAAAAAGAAATTAATCTCATCTTTAGGTAGGTACAGTTTCTGAAGATGACAATGACCTTTGTAGGAAGAGGAGGAGGCGGAGGAGGAGGGGGAGGAGGAGGGGAGCTGGGAGAGAGGTGTTTTGGTTTTTATCTTTGCTTGTCATCACTAAGCTGTTGTTAATTCCCATTAAATTAAACTAATTTTGCCCAAGTCGTCATCTTTTGCCTGTGACGGTAACTGATAGGTGGTTTTATCTTCATCCATGATCTTTTCCATCCTATTTTATCCCTGCTTTCTTGCTGAGAAAGGAAATAAGTAAATGGCTGGGTGTGAGTTTGGCCCTTTACCAGGGACCACCCGCCATCATGAGACTAGAAATGAAGATTTCCTGAAGTGATTTTCCACTGAAGTCTGAGCAACAAACTGTCTGTTTAGATTTGCTATATTTTTGAAAACAACAGACCCCTTTGCTGCTTACATAGGTTTTCCTAGCCTCTTTTTGCTTCAGAAACCTAAAATTGTAAATTAAGTGACATCACAACCTCCCTTGTAACTTCTGGTCCAAGTGTGCATCCCACTGTATTGCTCAATGTCAGAATAGTCTTCTACTTGTCAATGCTAACTGGACAATATTCCTCAAGGCTACTGAATTTTCATTTCCCAAAATAGTGTGTGCAGTCTAAATGTATGCCCTCTGGGTACACAGCAGTGACAGGTGCAGGAGCTGGATACTGCCTAGTCCTTAAACATCACACTTGGAGTTATAAAGTAATCTGATTGTAGCTAGTTACAGTCACCTTGAAAATCATATTTGATAGAACGAAGGATACTTTTACTAAACCCAAAACACAGATCTGCAAAGCATAAAGTGAAAAGAAGAAAAAAATACTTTCCTAGAGATCACCTCTACCCTTTTACCTCACCCTGTACACTGAATACACTGAATGGCTTTATTCATCTATGTTGCTGAAAAATTCAGCTCTCAGCAGCAACTGAACTCTAGTATCTCCTGCACAAAACCAGTCCAAAGAGTTAGGACACATCTATTTTATAGTCCTGATGCATCTGTCTGGATCATTCACACTTATTATGAACCTCAGATAGAAGTAGAAAGAGGACTTATTGGCTGTTCTTCTCATCACACTCCCTTGAATAGCCTGGTATCTGTGGGTCTGGCACAAACAGTTCTATCTTTGTTGCTAGTGGGTTAATAACAACAATCTTTCTTCTCCAAACTTCTAACAAGTCTCTAGTGAGCAGTGAAGCATGGTGCCCTTTTCTAGTGAAAATTTCTAGGGGAAATTTCACACCTCAGACTGATGGCTTTTCAGAATCAGCTCTAGTATTTCACATCCAACATCTAAACCAATATATTTTTATGGAGGCAGGCACATGAGTTATATGTAGATCATCACTGGTATTTGCCTGAGACCAAATATTAAAGTCATCAAGTACTTAGGGTGTTTAAGGTTTTTGCCACTGTGAAATATAACATGACAACCTGCCAGGGCAAAAGAAAGATGGCAAGACAGTGCACTGATGAATGTTGCACATAGCATCAGCAGACATTGCAGAACTTGTGCTCCTCATAGAACTGCACCTGGAATTGTAAAAATACTGGAGCTGCAGTCAGAAAGTAATACTAAATTATTTGTAAAAGCAACTGGGACTGAACAGGCTTTGCTGATGGGTGGTGGTTGGAGCCCAGCCTGTTGTGTTACCACAGTGATCACAACATTTGCCTTCTCTACAGCATCTGTTTAGAGCGATGTTTCCCCAGCCTGTATGTACTATTAATACATTATTTAACAAACACTTGAAGGGGTGTGATGGTGTCAGGAACATTTTGGATAACCACTCTTATTCCTCCCACTCTGCTGTCACTTCATTTGTTTTCCACGAGGGTACTTCTTAACTCTGAATTTGATCCTTGTTATCCATTAAGTGAAATGAAAAGTATGAAAAATGCATATACTTCTTTTGTTTTGGTTTGGTTTGGTTTTGTTTTCAACGAAACTCAAAAACTCAGAAAAATAAACCTTTCCCAAATGCAAACAGCTTTGTGTTCCCTTTGGAATGATTCTAATTTTAGTGAAACCTTAAACCAATAATGAAAATTTTTTATTAGTTTTGTTTAAAATCATATTCCCTCCTTCCTTTTGCCTGGCACCATTCTTAAAAGGAGACACAGTTGACATTGTTGGGACTTTACACATCTAAATAGCTAATATAGATTTCCAGAAAACAAAACAAAACAAAACAAAAAAACAAACAAAAAACCCCGACAAACCAGGGAGAAACCATAAGTTTCTTCTTGGGAGATTACAAAGAAGAAACTTGTTAGAAAAGAAGGTCTTGAAGCCTGCAGAAAACACGAGATGAACAAGACAGACAAAAAAGATAAGAATGGGAAAGGTGGAAGATGAAAAGGGATTAATAATCTATAGGTTTCTAGAGGCAGAGCAGATTGCTCAAAACTCTAGAAAAAAGTGAAAAAGCCATCAGGACAAAAGAAGAAACATAGGGAAAGGTGGAGACCAAGACATATGTAATCCTGCTTCTCCTGAACTGGAGAGCAGTTCTTTTGCAGGAGAAAAGTAGCAGACCCATAAATATGTCACTTCTTTCACACTTCATTTCATTCTGATCCCAGATGAAATGCAGCTATGACAGTTTATTTACTACTGTACTTGTGACATTGTAAGTCCTTTTAAATTTTCCCTTCAGAGACTTTAAAGATAAGGAAGAAGGATACAGAAAGGACTTCGGTATAAAAATTTCCCTATTCTTTATCTGGTGAAGGTGGGTTAAAAAGAATACTAAACTGCTCTGTTTTTTGTTTTTTTTTTTAAATCTCAGTTATGGTCTTTCTCTTGTCATTACTCCCTTGTGTCCTCTGTTGGTTTTGGTTTGTTTTTGTTTGTTTGATTGGTTGGTTTGTTTTTAATAGCTAACATATTCATGTTACTACTTTGCCACTTTTCTGAGACTCCCTTGGCCTTACTTCCAATCTGCACGAGACCCTGGTGTCTGTCTTATATTGTGTTATTCACACCAAATTCCCATATGGTTTTTAAGAAGGCTTCTTTATCCTCAAAAAATATGATCATTTTTCTGTTTAATGATTTGGGCTTTATTTTTTCTCTTGGTATTCATTGTCTCTGGAATTATTCCTTATATACTTTCTATGTAAGATTTGTAGAGTGTAGGGTGTTCCTTTTGTATTACATTCTTCAACATGCTGTTAACCTTTTCTATCAACATTTAGAGTTTGCTCTTTCACAGTTCATTGTCACATTTGCCCTCCGGGAGATACTCTTAGCTGTAATATCAAATCTAATTTTGTCCTGATGCCCAATGGAACCCATGTAACCTTTGTAGATCAGTATAATAAATATGATTTTAGCAGGACTCAGTGAAGGGGATTAAAGTCTGTCATTTAAGGCCATTGCCACTACTAACAAATTCTTCTTCCAATCTGATTCCTTCTTGGTTGATGTGATGACTTCTAGGGCTTTGGTCCTACCTAAAGGATGACTCCTAAATTAATTCAATACAGTAACTTCTAACATTACTCAGATTTGCTTCATTTTAAACACACAGTTCAAACCAAACAAGTACAAGAGCACTGTTGAGTGCAAATATATGTACTTGTATGTACATGTATGTAGATGTAGAATATAAGTAGAAATTCAGAGACCAAGAGAAGTATCTAATAGCACACATTAACAGAGATTAATGTGATAAATGCAGAACCAGAGATTTATTTATCAACTATATCAGGAAAAAGTAGGAAATAGACACAACCTTTCTTTACAACTTCATTTATACCTTACAAAATGTAGGGAGGTAAGTGGTGTTAGACTATAGATAAATTCACATAGATGTGTTCCTAATATTCATGTTTAGCCCAAGGGATAAACAGCATTTTCTGGATGAATTCTTTCTTATCCTGAGCTACACATCAGAGTGAAACTGTCCCATATCCTTTTGTATATTTTGATATTGGTTTATTTTTGTCTATAAAAGTCTTGATATTGAAAATGCTGGGAAATGAAGTCATTAAGCCCAGCATTGGCTCTGGGCTGGGGGGAAGGAGGGAGTTGACAGGAAAATATGATCACTGGGCTATTTACAGGAACTGAAATTTGAAGCTCATATGGGAAATATGTGCCGAATTGGTAAAAAGGAAGGTTTTAAAACTATTACCCTGAATGGATGCTATGGAAAAATTAAAAACAAATCAGGAGAAATTACATAAACATTCATAATCTACTACATCTTCATCTATCTAAATAATAGACAAAATTTTTGAGCAGAGGAAAAGTTCCAAGGATGTATTGGTGGTAGTGTCATAAAGAGAAAAATATGGTGTTATTTTATTTTTCAAGTGGTTTAATCTTCAAATAAAACAAGAGATAACAGATGAAACAAGATTCTGGGAGTTAAGGACATTAAATAAAGAAGGTTATTAAAAATGCTGTGTTAATAACTGTCAGCTGCCTTCATATTTTGTTTGTCTTCACTTCCTAAATTAACTCTTCTGTGAGAGTTTTCAGTCTAGAATTTTTTTCCCTGTTAATGATGGAACTTTTATTGAAACTGTAAAAAACCTGGGATTATAGTTGCTATTAGCTGTGCAGCAGCCCATGAGACCCCCGTGGCAATTAATGAAATCATCTGGTGTTGCCTTTTTTCTTATTTTAAAAAGAATTATCATACTTTGCTAGTTGGTGCAATGATGTAGGTACCCCAGGAGGACAAATGGAAATTCTGACACACTGCTATTTGTCCTGAAGCTCTAGTACACAAAAGTGGTGATACAAAAGCTGTGAGCGTTGCCTGTCTTTTGTCTTGTTTCTCTGAACTTTCAGACATTTGTGCTAGGTAGACAGACACCAATGTCTCTTAGCCAGTCCTGACTTTAGAAGTCCTTGTCAGTCAACCTTTGACTGAACTTGTCTTACCTTCCAAATTAAACATGTTCTCCCTGGAAACCCTGAAACCCTGGAGGTTTCTCTCACTGAAATATAGTGACCTTCTGAAGAATGAGATATTGTAGAAATCTAGGAAAAGTAAGATTGGATCGTGTTACAGTGGCTACAGCTACAGCGTCCCAAATGTCTGCTAAGGCATTTAGACTTCCTGAAATATCTGTATTGCAGGAGGCAGAGGAAAATGTCACTTTGATGTATTCTACATCCACTTACGAGCATTGTACCTCACCGTAATACCAAGAACAGGAAAGTTTATAAACAGATGCCAGAAAATGTGAATTCTAAGTAATAATGATGAAAATAATTGTTCTTTATAATATGAATGACCTAAGGAAGGAAGGAGCAAAGAATTTTTTTATGGCTTCAGAACCAGAAACTCCTGCACAAGACTGATAAACAGAGATCACTGATGCTCATACAAAATGAATTTTAAATGAGAAAATATACTTCAACTCCTGTGCATTTTTTTGGCAATTATTTGAACAGTTTAAAAAATTTTGTGAATAAAAGGGTAGCAATCTGGGGAAAAAAAAAAAAGGTGTTATATTAAAAAATACAGTATTTAAACTTGCAACTGCTGCCATCTGGAACTGGAGGCAAAAGAGACCATATAAAGTCTGCCTTCTTTTTTGTATCAAGAGTTCTACTTTTTTAGTAACAAGTAATTTGGATATTAAATATCCTTAGGCAGCATAACTGGAATTTAGTCAACAGCAAAGTTTTCCTTGACCTTTCCAGGGCCACTTCCTTCACACAATAAACCATCTAGGCCACGTGGAATGGTACTGGCTGGAAAAAGAACAAATTGTTATCTACTTATTTGGTTACTGTTGCTGTCACAGCATCACAGCACTGCTAAATAGTATGTTCCCATTTCACTGGCAGAACTTCACAGCCCAGAAGTTGTCTTCATTAACTTGAGGGCCATCCTCATGACAGTTTGAAAACTGTTGTGTCTGTTTATACAGGGAGTAAACCCACAAGCCCATAAGCACATGCAGCAAGATAATATTCCTTCAAAAACCACCCACTGAGAATGTCCTGGAGCCATGCCTAAGAAGGTCTACCTCATGGATGCCTGCAGATCTGCCAAATTCAGATACCAAATAAATGATATATGAAGACGCAGAGGCACAGGCCTCTTTAGGAACCTAAATTCTGTTGAAGTAAAGACCTTACATACCCTGCCTCTCCTATACTGAAACAGCACTCAGATCTCTGCTGAGGTGCCTCTAGTCCCATTAATTTATCATAAAATCTTTAAGTTGGGAAAAAAACACTGTGATCATCACGTCCAACCAAACACTTCTGTGCTCACTAAACCAGGTACCAAAGTGCCACATCTCCAGGTTGTTTGTACATCTTTAGGGATGGTGACTCAATCACTTCTCTAGGCAGACTCTTCCAAAGCCTGTTCACACTTTCAGTATTTTCTTTTCCCCTAACCTTCAAGCTGAACCTCCCCTGGTGCTACTTGAGGACATATCCTCTCATCCTGTTACTGGATACTTGGGCAGTAAGTTTCCTCTTCTTCAGTATTGTCATTGCTAATAATAAAAAGACTGAAGGTTTCAAATTAATGGTGTGAGGTCTCTGTACTGGGGTTTGTCAGGCTTGCTCTGTCTAGGCCATGCCTTAATCTTTGATTTAGATTGCAGTAGTTGCATGTTGAGCAGGTAACTATTACCTAAGTGGCCTTGTTTTGCTTTGCTTCCTGTAACAGTATGGTGTAAAGCCAATTGCTAAAATAATTTGGTTATATCATCTGGATGTGGCAGGTAGTGTTAGCAAATACTTATTCTCTTTGCAATAAACTAACTATGAGTTCAGAATAATGATATGACAAAGAGTGCAAGTGTGAAGAGATGGAGGTAACACAGACTTAGACAGTATAACCAATTAATTATACCAGGGGTTCTACAGTTGTAAAAAATGCAGCAATGTGTAGTTACTGAGTGTTAAAGGAATGTGATTTCAGGAGTGGAATAAGAAAGTTTTTGTGGAAAATAAAATTTAAAAGGATCAAATAACCAAAATATGTAAGATATGCAACATATAGTAAATTCAGATGTAATGTGGAACTTTAGACAGGTCCCAAAGCATGTTATAAATATAAAAATCACCTTCAAATCAACACAAGGATAAGAATAAAGAAAATCCCAGCAATCAAACGGCAGTTTTCTGGCAAAGAACTCTGGATTTGGCACAGCCACCTTAGCTTCCCTTTCTCAAGAAAAAAAGCTCTTAATGACTTTAGAATTCAGGAGAAGAATCAAAGTTTGGGCAAAATTTCACAGAAAAGGAGTATTAGGAAAATTTGTATAATTCTGATGATACTATATCAAGACTTTACTGGATTAAATAATATGGTCTATGACTGTCAGTATTACTGGATCAATAACAAGTCCTTGTTCTATTTTTATTAAATTATTAAGGTTTTCATTAAATCACCAATGAATTCTCAGCTTTGCATATGTTTCTTTTCTTCCATAACAAGGTTTCCATTATAGCACCAGTTTACACAGATTCAGACTGCAGTAAACAATTATGCAAGTATGTAGCCTCATTAAAGACAGATAGCAATTTGTTATTTTTCTTTCCAACAGCTATTCAAAAGCTGAACGTAAAAAAAAAACAAACCACAAGGAATAGAGTGGATGAGTAGGATAGATGAAAGGTAGAGATGTAGATGCACATTGAACAATGTCTCTTCTGGCTAGGAACTAGAAGTTTCATAAACATAGACTTCACCAGTGGAAAAAAAATATTTTTAATAAACTGTTGTAAATTCTTTTAATTTAAAAAAAAAAAAAAAAAAAAAAAAAAAAAAAGCATGATAGAAGAGTGAGTAATTTTTTACAATGACATAAGAGCCCTGAAATGATGAGGCCTGGCTTGAAAATACAACTTTTGTTAGATAATTTTGTCTTTGAACAGTGCTCCCAAATTTCATTTGAATATCAGAGGTAAAATTTGTCATGTGAGAAGGAGGTTCTACAAATCTCTGAAATTCTTCAAATAAGCACACCACAGGTGATTATTAATGAAGGCACATGACATACAAGAAGAAAAGTTTAACAATTTTTTTTAACAAAGCTTATGTCATATCTTGGTTCCCCATCTTGTTTGGAATAATTGTTCCCATTACACAATGTACCATCAGTTCAGATGGCTTTGGAGGTGAGCTAGGAATTTGACTATGCAGACATCAGTCTTCCAGATAAATCAGTGAAAGATATTCAATAAAGTACAGATGGTCTGGTAAATACTGCCAAGTAAATATGTCTTAATACTAATTAGTCAAAAAGAGGAGTTATGAAAATGAATTCAATCACCAATAATTTCATCTGTCTGTCAAATTAAACCTTGCAATTGTTAATATTTTTACATCCTGGCTCTGTGCCAATACAACACAGGTGAATGCAACCTGTTAAGCGTAAAATAATTAAACAGTGTTTAACAGAGTAGAAACAGTAGTCTTGGTGTCCATCTTCTGCTTCTATCAGGCAGTCTGTGGACAACTAGAACACATGGTTTTTGCAGTTAAACCAGCACACGTTTATAGGAATGTGCTTTTGAGGGGTCATGAGATCACATCTGCAAGTTCTGGGGACTTGTTAGATAAGCCAAATTTTGAAGACAGACAAAATAAAGAAAAGGTTATAATTTGAGCACCGGAATCTATTAATATAAGTAATCAGAGAAAGACACATACATTCTTCGGTGAATTCAGAGACAGAATTTTTTCCTTTAGGACATGTGAAATGGTCAGTTCATGAGTGGTTAAAATGGTGACATAAATACAAGGAAATTAATGCCCCATTTATGTTAGTTAACAGGCAACTTAGACATCATGACACAGGCAAGCATGGGGAGCAGAGAACACTGTATAATCACCTCTGAAGCCTCTGCTTTCCCAAAGCAGCTAACCCACAAGTCTCATCAGCTGAATACAGCTGGTTGTTGGCTTTAGCAAGAGATTGGATTGACAGTGGAAATTTAGTTGCAATGGATTTCATTTTAATTTGTTTTTTCTGCCTAATAAAGAAAGATAACAGAACTACTGAGTTGTAGACACATTTTTTTTTTTTTGCTTTTTTTTTTTTCATCAACTTTACAGGGAGAAAATAGGAAGCACCTTCTGTAACCTCATCCCTCTGATTTCATTCCATCTACAAATATTCACCATGATTTCAGCTGATTCTTCCACTTACTGCTTAATCCAGTTATCTTTGGACTTGAAGAATAAAGAAGTACAGCTTCTCTCAGGCCTTTTAGTTCCTTGAAAGATCAGCATAGAAGACTGGCTGATCCTGAGTTTAGCCTACCTACTAGCAAGGTTCCTTTCTGAAATTATGCTATTTAGAATTGGAAAGAAAATGGTTAGAACCAACAATAGAATGTAGCAACGCCCTTAAGTAGTGTCAGATTTGTAGTCATATCATAATCTTTGAATAATTCAAGTTTTTACTTAGTATTAAATAGCAAAAAAAAATGATTAAAAGAATACAGGAAGCAGTAAGTATATGCAGCAGGATTAATGAAACTGGAGTGGTTTTGGCTGATCTGGGCTGACACTGATGTCAATATTTAACTTTGGAATTTTTTTTATACTGGACCTTTGCCCATGGTTGGGGGGTTGGGCTATGTGTTCTTTAAGGGTGCCTTACAACCATTCTATGACTCTCAGTATAGCAGATATATGTAGTACAGAAACATTACACTAGCAGAATTCATATCCTTAGGAGAACAAGACTTTCTATAAGCATATATTTGTTTCTTGCAGTGTTAACATTTTATGTGCATTGGTCAGTAGTGGGTTCTTGCTAGACAAGGTGCCAATATACCTTATTTTGTGAGTGATTGCTTCTCTTTCTACAAGTGCTGTGTTTCCGTGAAATACAAAACTTGAACAATAGCTGGAATGTGTAAAAAAATCCTGGTTTCACTTAGTTTTTTTCTGAGTAAAAATCTTGGTATTGACCTGTTGGAGAAGCTCCAGAGAAGGGCCACAAAGATGAATACCTCTGCTATGAAGACAGGCAGAGAGTTTTGGCTATTCAGCCTGGAGAAGAGAAGGCTCCAGGGAGACCTTGTAGTGGCCTTCCAGTACCTGAAGGGGCTACAGGAAAGCTGGGGAGCGACTTTTCACTAGAGAGGATAGTGACAGGACAAGGGGTAATGGTTTCCAACCAAAAGAGGGTAGATTTAGGTTAGATATTACAAACAAACTCCTCACGAGGAGGGTAGTAACACTGGAATAAGCTGCCTAGGGAGGTTGTTGATGCCCCATCCCTGGAAGTGTTTAAGCCTAAGATTCAGCAGTCCTGTCTGACCTGAGCTTCTGCAGCAAGAGGTTTGTGGGTACAATGTTCTTGCTTTGGCTTTGTCCTTGAAAGCTGCACATTTATAGATGGATATAGAGGACTAGGAGGTGGCAGGTTGCTAACTTAAACTCTCTAAGAGACACTTATGCCTGGAACCTATGGAAGTTGCCCAGTTATTGGTTTGGTTTTTAGTTTTTTTTTTTCAGAATGTTACAGCATAGGAAAATGCAGAGGTCTTTAAGACTGAAACACAATGTTTGAGAAGAGATTTTAATTCTTTTGATAAATTTAGTCATCCTTGATTTTATTTTAAGTGATAGGAGTGGTGTTTCTTCTGCTCCTGTGTGCTTTCTGTATGCTGAAAAAAAGTTAGAATTAATATTGATAAATTCCTTCTTCTGAACTGAACTTGTCTGGACAGAAGCAAACTGATTTGTTTGAAAAATACAGTTCTGCTTAGAAAAATAAATTATAAAAATGTTATGGAGATTCATCTCTTTTAACAATCTCATAATGAAAAAATATCACTCTATTGATAACTTTAGTTGACATTAGTACTATTTTTCAGAAAGACTGATTCCGGAAATTCACAACTGTGTTGGGGTGTTTCTTTTTTCCATCTCACCATCAAAACCAAAGGTTCATAAAGACACAGGAAGATCATTTATGTTCTCAGTAAATTTTCTTCTTAACAAATTTCCGCAGTATTTAACTAACTGGAAAGAAAACCTGTTCTTCTGTTGTTCTTTTCAATACCTTGATAATTTCTATGCTGAACAGCTAAGGTGAGGCCATAATCCCTTTGAGGTTTTGCAACATACAGTCTACCGTGGAAAAAAAAGACTGTTTTTGAAATAGTTACTTTCCAAATCAATCTGCTTCTAGATGCAGCAGTTACAATGAGAAGATTCTCATCAATAAAATAGATTTTATTATGATTTTTTCTCTCTTCACCAATTGTTGTTACCTTTCATTCTCTTTTCTAATCACAGATTTATAATTAAGGATGGAAAAGCTTCAGACAAACCCAATTTCAATCCCATATAAGATTTACAGGTTGAAGTAATAATTTGACTAGATATAAATCCAGCTGGCATTTTAAAATTAACATTCATTCACACCTAAAAATTAAATGGGCAGGTTTCTTATCAGTCAAAACCTGAAGGGAATGCTTTTTTGGTTTTAAATATTAATAGAAATTATGAAATTTGTATTATTTGATCTCAGACAACCATAGTGAAAACATCATAACAGAAATTCCCAAACCTAGGAGTACTGTAATTAATATATATATATATAATAATAAAATATTAAAAATAATTTTAAAAAAATCTACACATTACATTTCTAAGTAGCTGAAACACCCTCTGCTAATTTCGTCAGACAGCCTAAGTATGAGTGTCTTTGATGTCTTTAATTGTACAGTTAAATGAAGCAGGTTGCCATATACAGTTAAATGAAGCAGCTTGCCATATGCTCTGGCTTTTTTTTTTTTTTTTTTTTTTTTGTAAATGGAGATAACACCTGGTTTGGAACCGGTATTGTGTGATTGTACAATTCTAAAGAGAGGAGCAGAATTATGGTGCAAAACTCACTTTTAAATACTTCTTAAATAATTATTTTCTGAGGAATAGAATTTGATTTTCAACTGTCATCTTCTGGTTGACATTAACTGGCATTCTTCAAGTTGGTTCTAAGCCATCTGCTATGGCTTAAACCATGTCTTAGGACCAGTCATCACTTCCTCCCTCAGCCCTTTTTGTCTCTAGTTCTCTAATATATTCCCCCACTCAGGTGGCATTTCCAGAAGTGAAGCTGTCAGGAGATATGGTTTTTCCAGCTTAAACTTCCACTATTAGATAACTGATATTAAATAACCAAACTCTGTTTGGATTTTTTGGACACTTTTGTCACTGCTCACAACTCTCTTACATGCCAAATAAAAAATTAAGGATACATATGTTTTATTCTCCTCTTTTTGTAACTTCTCTGAAATTACACACCAACATTCAGAGCTGCCAGGTTTCATCAGTTGCCAGCACAATCGTCTCCAGCATCCTTATCATCCAGCTTGTCACCAGATGCTATTGCTTTTTTTTTTTTTTTTCCTATCCATTTTCATCTCTGGTTCTAGGACAAATCTTTCTCTTCTCTTTCCTTGAGGAACCTAACATCCTTTCACTGAAATTTTTTAATGAGTGTATGCTCTATGTTTGTGTAGCATGCCTGCTGCTCTGTCAGGCTTTTCTTTGTGCACCAGTCTGCTTGTTTTCTCTTACTCTTCAAAGTCTCCCTTTAAACTTACTTCTTCCATTAGGCAGGCATGTTTTTACTGGTCACAGAAGAATTTGCACTAGAAAGGTTTATTAATAAGTATTTGAGCACCTTCTGGGCATAAGATATACAAAGTGCTGTATTTGGATTATCTTTACATTTTATGTGGACTACAGTGCAAACAATCCATCATGACGTAGAAGGGAATGTTACTGATCTGAAGAAATAACTATAATGGAATGGGCAGTGTATAACAATGGCACAGGGAGCGTATAACACCTTGGGCATGTCTGATATGTCTGTCTGATCTCCCTTTCAGGGCAAAAAGTTAAATCCCCAAGAAATTAAGCCTCTGCTTGTTGAGAAATGTGAACATCCAAATTGCTTACAGTATCGACTCGCTTAAACTGGTGTGCAGTTTAATCTACTATCTTCAGGCAATACTTTTTAGAGGCAAGGAAACATATTTAAAAAATAAGATAGTGCTAAAACAGGGTTATAAGGCATCTCAAAATATTTATAAATGTTTTACATGCCCATCTCTTCAGGGGCAAGATGAAAAGGTGAAACAGGTTAAAAGGCAGATGACAAATTACACTATAATTTGCCTTCAAGATTTCTGAACTGAGGGTTATAATTCACTGCCCTCTTTAAAACTGCAAGCCTCAAGGCTGGATGAGCTTTCCTTCCATAACTGATCTCCACAATCAATTCAGAATACGCCTTTCATAGCTGACTACCCAAGACCATGTTCCAATACATAGTGCGCTGCAGGTTTTGTACATATATTACCTGACCTATGCACACATGGGACCTACAAGAACCTTTTTTTTTTTTTTAGCACAGCTAAAATATAGGTCTTTTATCCTCACTACGGCTCATTATTACAGAGAATAGTGTCAGGTACTCAAATAGACAAGATGGGATACTACAGCTGGCTGGTGTGAGTGCATTAGCATTGCTCTGATGGAATTAGTTCTTTGTCAGTGTGCATAGGAACTCAAGGTAAGGTTATTCATTAGAAAATGAATAGAAAGGGCTGCAGAGCCCACTCTGCTGTATGTATTTACCATGAGGACTAGGCTTTCTGATTATCTAATCCACCTTATATTTCATGTGTTTCCAGTTGATTTGGAACAGAAAGACTTCTATTATTCTGTCAAATTATTATTTCTACAAAACGTTCCCTTCTGGTTTAAATGGTTCTTCTTCACCATGCACATACTATCATTTTAAGCTGTTTGTATTCCCCCTACTGTTATGTGAAATTATTTCATGGATGGAGTGAATTCCCAATAAAATATGCATGAGATTAACTGCCCTCTTTCTCTCCTTATCAGCAATATCACTTACAGCAGATGATTCCCTATCCAGTAAGATTAAAAAAAAAACAACCAAAACCAACCTTATTTTATTAGGAGGCTCGATTTCCTCTACTGTATTTGTAAAACTGACATGTTAGGATATGAATAAATGGCTAGCTGTCTGTGTGTTTGTTCATACTACTCACTCTGGCAGACTGATTTGATTTACTAATTGCAACCATTCCACTGTTTCATTTCCACAATGAAGTGATGAAGTGCTGCTCAGAAAGAGACTGACAATTGCATCTTCTGCAGTTCCCTGTCTTTCAAAAGGGAATGAAAACAGGATAGCCAAACCTGGACAGTCTGCAGAGGGACAGTTTCTCACTCTGCTTTGCTACAAATTTATGGTAAAAAAATTAAAACAGTTCAAAAGCTGAAAATAATGTCTCTTTTTTTTTTTTTTTTTTTTTTTTTTTTTGTCAGACTGAGCTTTACATCCAGATTTCAAGGTGGATGTAATTTTGGGGAAATAAGTTATTCAGATGGTAAGGGAACAGAATGCAAAGGTGGTCACTGTGGTTTCAGAAGGGGAGTCATGCCCTGTTTTTTTGGTAATGTCCATACCCTACAAAAGAAGGAAAAAGAACCCCAGGGGGATGGCCTGAGCTGGGTATGATGTGAACTGTGGCTATTGCCTTACTGTACCTGCTTATCAAATGTACCCCTTGGTAAATGAGGAAAGTGCAAGAGGTGATGTCTGTTGGATGAGATCCTGCAAGAACCTGGAGACATATTTCTGGTCTTAGCTCTGCCCCTAGTGTTACTTATTGTGCTATCACAAAGTCTAGGAGAGTTGGGTTTTGCTCTAGAGTCCCTTAGGCAACATATTGCCCAGGCACAGACCACAAACATGTCATTCCTAAGGCATGCCTAACAGAAGCAGAAGAGTGCATACCTAGAGGAATGAGGAGGCAGAAAAATCTGGTTCATGTGTCAATAGCTTGGAATTGAATTTTTTACTGACACTTGGTTCTGCACAGCAATAGGTCTGTTTTACCCTTGAGTTTACAGGTCTTGGTCAGCCTGCTGTCATACTACAATCCTTTCAGAATTTAAATAGGTGGTACTAAAAAGAATGCAAGCAACAAAGTTCATTGAACCCGTTAAGTGAAGTTACTTGTTCTATTAAATGCTCACTACTGTCAGGCTTTAAAGTACAAATCTACCCAGGTTTTTTAGAGCTAAAAATGTGTCTTCCACATTAAATGGTAATTAAACACAGTGTTACAGCAATCTGCAAATGACACCAGTTGGAAACTTGTTATCTTAGCTTGTAAAACAAAACTTACCCGCTGCAGTCCCTCATAGCTGAGGTAAGGTCAATCTTTGCAGCTCTCCAAGGCTGAGTGCATTCTCCCATGGTGCACAAGTTCTAGCACCATCAGAGCTTTCCAATTTTTATTTTTTTTTAATATATATACATACATATATATATATATATATATATATCATGTGAGGAAGATTTTTGGTGTTAGAAGGGACATCTGACCTGAAAGAACAAGCAATAATATTGCATTTTTAGTTTTCTGTAAGTAATGGTGAAAATAAGATGTCTGGTAAATCCTTGAACCCTTAAGGACCTGGTATGTCCATAGCTAATGTGAACCTCTGTACTCTTACTGATGTCAGTAACCAAAATTATTTTGGGTAATTGACATCAGGCATGGATGTTACTTTTCAATTATGTATTCTCAGCTTTATTTTGTGTAGCCTTATGAAGCTTGTGAGCATTTGGGGCTTATCTGTTGTTTAGCAGCTTTATTTTATCACATGATATCGCATCTATTTTTGTGAAGTAACATTACAGTGTAATATTTGTTACTTAGGTGTACCTGCTAATAATAAAAAAAAAAAAGATCAAGAAATTATTAATTATTAGCACAGGCAGCAAAATAAAATTAATTGGCTGCAGGAAGTGCTCTCTGTGAAAGAAAATGAGTTTTGTGCTTCCCCATTAACTGTTTCTCACAGCCAGTGGATGGCTAAGTGCCCATTTGTCCTTGGAAATAAGTGTGACAAAAGAGGTTAGAGCACAGCATTTCTTCTCTGAGGAAGTTTTTGCCTAATAAGAATGCTTAATGAGAAAAAAAAATTAGCAAATGAGAAAAAATCAGCCTAATGAGAAAAAAAAATCACCATTTAAGATGTAATTAGTAAAGAGAAGCAACAAAGCACTTTATAGAAATGTGTCAGTCAAAAATCTCAAGCTCATGAACATAGTTACTTATGACTTTTTTAGATCAGTGAAAACCCCTTTAGGGACACAATTCTCCCAGTCTCACAGGCTCTTTTTTTCTTTTATATGAAGTCTTCTGTAGACAAAAGAGACCTAAAATGAGACCTTTTATGAAGTTTATAGCTAGATGAATTACTGAACTATGAAATTTGCCTTAGACATGAAAATGTACAACTTTGTTAAATTAAAACAGGGCTATAAGTGACAAAGGAAAAGTATGGCATTTGTGGGCTTTTTCTCTCATTGTATAAATCTGGTTCAATCTGTGGGGTAGAGTTGATTGCATACATACAGAAACAGGAAATGCGTATGGAAGAAAGACTCACCAAATGTCTCTTGCTGCCCAGAAATTCTGGTAGGGGATCTTATTTACATGAGTACTTCCTTGTTTACTCTTCAATTCACAAACATGAGCATTCCTGTCACAGGTTTTCAATCACCATCTCCTTATGAATAAATTGTTGCATCTTCAGATGAACAAAGGATGAAAGATAAACACATCAGATGAAAGCAGCAGAAGTACGTGACTGGTTGTGCAGTTGGTGAATTATGTGACATTCCTGTGTAGGCATTTTCCTTCATGTTTTCATCTTGCATTTTCCATCAACTGGTCATGTACTTCTGAATGCCAAGTGAGTATTTAAATGTTCTAACAGAGATATAGTCTTATGATCCAGGGAGTATGTTTACAAAAATTAGACACTTAAATGAATGACAGACCAAAAAATCATTATCTGCCATTCTGCATAAATTCATGTCAATAAAATTGCTGTGCATAGATATGGGATCAGTCAGGTCCATGAAGATACTTAATTAGATACTACTTTTTGACACATTGGATACATTCTTTAAGATTTACTAGTGCTGGTAATTATGGTACTTGAATTTTTCAAAGCAAATAATTGATGTGTATCAAATGTCATCTCAAATGGACATAAAGAGACATGAAACAATTACAACACAGTCACCAAAAATCACAGAATTGTCATACACTCATAGAATGGTTTGGGTTAAAAGGGACCTTAAAGATCATCTAGTTCCAACCCCTCTGCATGGGCAGGGACACCTTCCATAGATCAGGTTGCTCAAGGCCCCATCCAACCTGGTCTTGAACACTTCCAGGGAGGAGGCAGCCACAACTTCCTTGGACAACCTGTGCCAGTGTTTCACCACCCTCACAGGAAAGAATTTCTTCCTAATGTCTGATCTAAATCTCCCTTCTTCATGCTTTAAATTATTTCCCCTTTCCCTCTCACTACACACCTATTTAAAAAGCTCTAACCCAGTGTTGTACTGCTTCATGTCAGATCTCTTTTATTCTTCCATTTCAGCCATTGCAGTTAACTCTCTTTTGTCTATTTGTTTATTCTCTGACTTGTTTTTTCGCCTTGTGTTTTAATTCCTGATATAACTTCTAATATTTCTTTCATGCTTTCTGTATTTTGTTTCATCCATTAGTTTTCCAATACAGATAAGATTTATTTCTTATTGCTAACTATTTTTCAGAGAGGATTTATGTAGACCATCGCCCATTTTTTCACAATTAGCTTTTTAAAATGTCTTTTAAATGGCCATCTGTCTAAGATAATTGGTCCTGCTTCATTTAAACCCCATATCTGTAGCTGGACAAGTAGAGATTTGAATACAAAACACCAACAGAACAGAAGAAAGCAGTGTATTAACTTTGGTAAACAAAAGAAAATATTTGAAGGCCAAGTGAGTTTTTTAAATGTCCTAACAGAGATACAGTTTTATGATCCAGGGTATATGTTTACAAAAATGACAGACTTAAGTGAATGACAGACCAAAAAATCATTATCTGCCATTCTGCCTACATTCATTTCAATAAATTTATTGTGCATATACATGGGATCAGGTCCATGAAGATACTTAATTAGATGCTACTTTATTTGATACGTTGTGTATATTCTTTAGGATTTAGTAGTGCTGGTAATTATGGTACTTGAATTTTTCATAGCAAGTAATTGATATATATCATAGAAATTACTTTAACTTCAATTGAAAAGTATCTAGGTAAGATGCACCTAGAAAAAAAAAAACCAAACAAACAACATGCAAAGTGTGGAAGAGCTGAAAATATCTTTATATCCTACTTTTATGTGAGATTGTGGTAAATAACAGAAGGTGTCTTGATGAACACTTCTGCCAGATCCTTCAGTACCCTTGGGTGGATCCTATCCAGCCCCAGGACCCATGAGTGTCTAAGTGGTGTAGCAGGTCACTAACCATTTCCCCTTGGATTATGGAATCTTCATTCTCTTCTCCATCCATGTTTTCCAGCTCAGGGGGCTGGGTACTTTGAGAACAACTGGTGTTTATACTGAAAACTGAGGCATTAAGTACCTCATCCTTTTCCTCGTTCTTTGTTACTCTGTTTTCCCCCAGATCCAATAAAAGATGGAGATTTGACATAACTGGGGTTGCCCAGCTATAAAGCATCTTTGCCAAAAAGGACTTGGGGTTGTGGTGGACCAGCAAATGACTTTCCAACAAAGGTTAATGGTATCCTTGGCTACAGCAGACAATGTGTTGTCAGCAGGTCAGGGGCAGTGATCCTTCCCCTAGAGCAGCACTGGTGAGACCACACCTGAAGTTCTGTGTCCAGTTCTGGGTTCCTCAGTACAAGAGGAACATGAATATACTGGAGAGAATCCAGCAAAGGGGCATGGAGGTGATAAAGAGACTGAAGCATTTTTCCTATGAGGAAAAGCTGAGATAGGTGGGACAAGTAATGCTAGAGAAGAGAAGGCTTGAGGAGAATTTATCAAACTATATAAATACCTGAAGGTAGGACATAGAGAAGACAGAACCAGCTCTTTTCAGTGGTGCTTCATCACAGAGCAAGAGGCACTGGACTCAAATTGAAACACAGGAAGTTCCCTCTGACTCCACTTTTTTACTGTGAGGCTGACTGAACACTGATATTGTTGTGAAGTGGCAGTCCTTGGAGATATTCAAAAGCCATCTGGACATGGTCATAGGCAAGCAACTCTAGGTGCTCCTCCGTGGCAGGAGGGTTGGACAAGATGACCTTGAGAGGTCATCGACCATTGTTATTCTCTGATATGGGAGTGGTGACACAGGGTGTTACAAAAACCTATTGCTTGGTTACAAGTTAAGAAACCTCTCTTTATTGCAGGCAAGAATATATGTGTAACAGGAGACAAGGACTAGGGTTAGACTGGGATGAAATTTTGGCAGATGCTTCTTCCGTTCTCATATACCCTATAGATCTTTTTGGAATAGGTATTTTCATCATTCTGGTAGTCCTTAAAACATGTTGATTTTTCTGTTTTCCCTTCCCGATTTTCTTCCTCTGAAAAGCAGTGATGTACTGGCTGTCTGTAGCTGGGAAATAAAATAACCTGCATGGTTTTCAGAGGTGAATCTGCAGTTCTGACAAAGTTTTACAGTCTATGTAATTTTGCATTGTTCTTCTTTGTTTTGTTTTGTTTGCAAGAATAATTAAAGATAGATCAGAAGAGACCATGACTGCCAGAGGTAGAGCTATTAAAAATATCACTTGAGTGTTCAGGAGTCCTGATAACATTGATGAGCTTTATTTCTTGATCAGTGCACTTCAGGGTGTAAAATTCTTCTTTCTACTGATCCTCTGGAGGGGGCTTTGCAAATAAAATGGTATTTGCAAACAAAAGGATTGAGACAAAAAATGGTGATAAATAGAAATCTGATAGGCCTTCAAGGGCCTTGAATTTTTAAAGCTTTTCTTTCATTGCAAGCTTTTCACTACTACGGAGCTTTACTGGTCCAGCAGAATCACAAGAGAAGTCTAGAATATTCCATAAATCTTTAATTAATCTTTAATTAATATTGAGTAGGTATACTCAGATGGCTATGAATAGCATGCAAGCAAGCTGGAATACTACTGCCATATGTTGGAATCTATACCAATTAATTCAGGATGTGATACGGTCTTCTATCCTCAGAATTGTTTTACTTCTTGACACTGTCACATTGTGGTATTTCAGATCTGGCAGTGTGATTAAGAAGACAGGAGTATATACCTTGTAACTACTACCTGATTATAGTTCTCCTTTCATTTACTCTCTACTTTAATTAAATTGTAAGCCTGACTCAACATCTTTCCAAATATATCTTCTATGGAGGAATGTGGGCTGTTTCCATGGTATAATGAGGAGAATGCAATATGTGACAGTTTTTACTGTTCCCTTTATTTCAGCTGCTTCACCTGTGTGGGTATTTTATCTTTCATAGGAAGCATTGGACCTGATTTCCCACTCAGTGAGAGATCACATGAAGTGCAAACCAAGGCCCAATGGAAAGGTGATCATAAGCTTTGTTTCATCACCCTTATGACATGTTATGGCATACATTTTGGCAAATGCTATGGCAAAATGATTTTGGCTTATGTCACATGCTTGTGGATGAGAACAAACAAGATAATGGAGTGAAAACAAGCTATACCTGGCCTGGACTGACCTCCACACACTTGCCACATTCCCTTGCTTCTCCTGGATCTCCTGGCAAATCTGAGGCATCAGAATCCTCTTATTTGACTTTGCAGACCCATGTATATTAGAGGTTCCCATTGTTGAGGCTCCCATTGCATCTGATGAAGATGCTGCCAACATTGTAAATAGAATTTAGTAATCAGTTGATCTGCCCATATGCTAACATCTAATTTAAGTTTAGATGAACAGAGACAAGTTGAGGTTGCACATTGATTGTAAAGACTGTTAAGAGTGAGGACCTACTCAGAGGTCCAGTCTGATATGTTTAACACCTACATTTTATGAGATAAATACCACCCCAAATATAGGACACTTTGAGTTTTGTGGCATAACTAGCAAAGGAATTCATAGTAATGAGGCAATGACTATTGTCTCCCTCCCTTCATGTGTTCACCTTCATTAAACCATCCCAAAAATACATTGTTTCCTAATTTGTCATTTAGTCAAACCTCAAGAATTACATGGTATTGTCCACTATTTGCCCACTTTAACTCTTCCCTTAGGGGGGTTCTGTCTGGAACAGAAATGAACTGTCAAAGATGCAACAGGAATCAATAGCAGATAGCATGGCTGCACTTAACCTCTCTGCACAACACACATGAATGTTGGCAAATATAAATTTTCCCTTATTCTCTTTGTAATGAGAAAAAAAAAATTTCTATGTAAAGCGTAGCTCCTGCCTTTTTCAATAACACAGCAAAATGTCTGGAATTACTGTTATTTCAGTGATGTAAAGACTAGGTAATGTAGCATTCTTGATTTATAACAAAAAAATTGAACAGCACATCAAACAGAATTATAATACTGTATTAAATACAGTTTACACATTTGCTCTCATCCAAGTCAATGCAGTACATGCTGTGAATGTACTAAGAAGGCAGACCCATTGACCATTGTCAAAGAAGCATCATAATGTTGAGGTTAAAGTAAATTTCAGGTACTGTAAAATAGTTTATAATTATTAGAAAATTAACTTAAGACTTTCTATTCCAAACTGTAAACTTTACATTTTATTATCTCCTATTTTGTATCATTATTTAAATAATAACCAGAGATGAAATATGAAGCTAAATATTTGGTGCAATGTACACATTTTGTTTACAAACTTAATAAAACTCAAAATCTCCACTACCTCCTTCAAATAAGTCAAAGAAACCACTTTCCATTTGACCTTTTGATGTCAATTTATAATGATTACTAAATGCAATAGCATCTGGTAGGTGCACACAGACATCACAACTATGTGCTGATAGAGATCAAGATTTGTGAATCTTTCTAATACTTTGTACATCCTTGTGGTATTTTGTTCAAACTGTTACCTGGAATTCCCTTGTTGCCTCTTTAGAAAACATATTGCCCATGTTGACATAGGATGAAACACAGCTAAACCTGGTTACTTGAGATGCACAAATACCTATTAAGTAAAGAACTCTTTGTAAGTCTGAAGTAATCAGCTTATATTTGGTTGATGTCTGACTGGGGCAAGGGGATTAAAGGGGGAAGGGATTTTCGTACATCATGATTTTTTCTCATTACTGTCTGCCCCAAAGAAATTATAATCAAACAGATTGAACATGTTGATAGAATATTTCATGTTATCCAACCCAACTAAAACCGGTCAGAAGATAAATTTAAATAGTTACACATTTGTTTTCAGCCTAAATTGAACCAACTTTAACTAATAGATACAAGTGTGTGTGTGCATTAAAGAACATGCAATTAAAATATGCTTTGGAAATATTAAAACACGTTGTTTCAGCATGGACCAAGATTGATTAGTTTCCTTGACAGCTGGAGAGCCTCATAGGAGTTTCAGTTTGAATGCTTCAGGCTCCTAATCTCTCCTGTGGCTTTGAATTTCCAGATGGACAATTCCAGGACATGCTATGATCTCACTGCTCCAGGGTTCAAACAAAGCAGGTCAGTGTATTGTAGCATACTGCAAATTCTATGTAGGCCAAGACTCATCTGCAGCAGAAACCAAGAATAAGAGCCATTGACCTTCAGCTTCCATGAAGGTGAGTGTCTGGATTAATACTGAATTGACACAGAACATTTCAGCTCATTGTGACAAGCCAAATGGATCTATTCAAGTTGACACAACCCAAAAGAGAGACAGAAAGAAAAACCCGGAATTTAAATTTTGAATGGAGCGGACAACATTTTCTATCAAAAACCAACCAATCACCACAAAATCCAGTGGTTTCTCAGACATTGCTTTTTCAGGTTTCAATTCCCTGGCAGAAAAAGGAGCAAACAGCCCTACTCAGTGAGTCCTTCAAACCTTGAAACAATCTTGCATGTGGAGCAGCATTAAACTGTCTTGTTGTGAATGTTTGTATATTCTAATTTTTTTCTCCTTTCCTGGTATCTTCAATCCCTCTCATTGACACACACATTCACAAGCTCTTATGCTTCCACCTTGGCATTTTGGAGACCTCTTGTGAACTCTCTTCAGTCTCACCCTTTTGTTTATCCTTTCAAGCACAGGTTCACATACACAAACACATGTGCACACACAGAGACTCCTATACATAGAGTAAAGCTTCTTTAATTTCCCTTAAATCTCTCTTTTTCTTAATGATAGTTAAATCCTGTAGGATGGAATATCTCTGTGGGGACAACTGCAATGGGGAATAACATGTTTGCAGCTCATATCCATCATATTTTACAGGACAAGATTAGAGCTGTGTCCACTGTGTTGTTCCCAATGAAATCAAGAAGAAAACTTATTCCCCTTTTTGTTCATACATTATTTCCCAAGCTGGAACCCATTTCAAATGGATGACCTATGAACTGTTATTTTATAACACGTCTCCATACTTCCAATACAGACTTCTTGAGGTAGGTGTCAGGATTTCCCGTTTTCTTTTTTGTTTGTTTTTTTGTTTTTTTTTAAGGTCTGCCTCCTCTATTTTTCATTTGTACTTACCAATGTCAAGTGAACACAAAATACATATTATTCATACAAAACCAGACTCTGTTGTATATACACTCCCAAGAAAGCAAACAAGGCCAATGACTTCTCTGTCTGTTTAAATTGATGCTCTGGAGGACATCTTGGCTGGTGTCTCAGGTATACCTGGCTCACACTGTGCCCTCCAAGGCTCTCACTGGTGGGGTGGCAGGGGATGACATGTCCTCACTGTTCTTCCAGAAGTTATTTCAAGAAGCAAAGCTCAGATTGCTATGTCCATATGTCTCACCTGGGCTCTCCTGAATGATCATGGTGGGCAGGATCTAATCCCTTGTCTCTTTGAATGGCAGTATCAGCCTCTTACTCAGGAAGACTGTCATTTCCACCATCCAAAGCATCACTTTTCACTCTTGCTATGGCAATATTGTTCATAACATTTATAGCACATGCTGACTGCTGTCATGAGCAAGGCTGCCATACTTAAATCCTGCCTCAGCATCAGTTACGAGGCAGGCATCATCCACACCTACTAATGCTGGTCCTACACCAGCACTGCAATCTGGTTAAAAAAGAGACTATTGGCAGAGAGCCACAGTCTTTACACAGGCCATCAATATGTACAAGTGGGATGGCACCAACCATTTGGCAAGTTTTTTCCATCCCAGGGATGCACCTTTCTAATAGTCACTGTTCTGTCTCTCCACTGCTGCGGAGAGTGTTCTCTCCTTTTTTTTCTCTGGCGCTTTGAATTTGCCTAGCTCAAATCTTAAACCTCTATATTAAAAAAAACTCCAGCCTCTGTCTAGAAATGTAATCCCCTATGAAAGTTCCAAGTGTGTTTTCTGGCCCATTATATGGCATGAAGCCATAAGAGTACTTCGGTTTTCTCTTTTTTTTGATTGGTTCTGAAGGTTCTGCCCTTGACTTTGTGGTCAATGGTTAAAACTGTTTTATACTGGATTATAATTGATTGTGCTCAACAGAAATAAAGTTCACTATACTTGTCAATAAGAATCTTGTCTCCTGACTTGTATCCTTTAAGTTGATCAAATTCCAACCTTTCTCATTCAATACAAACACACACAAACCAAATGACTGAGCCTCACCAAATGGCAGACTCTTTAGACTGGATGCTGGAGAGCCTTGGTGATTTGGGAAACAGGGGAGAATCCCCCTCTCCTTCAGGGGAGAATCTAAGCCATGCCAAGGAAATAACAGAGAAAGGTTACAAAGCTGTGACCACTGTGCCCTGGTCCCCAAGTTCTGGAATGGGGCAGGAGGTTTATTTGGCATAAAGATACGGTGGGTTTTAAACTTAATATAGAGAAAAATATGTGGATATTTGGAATAGGTGAGAGCCCACAAATAAAATTAGTTGCTAGGAAAGGTCATTGAAATATCCCTCCTGGTTTTTAAAACAAGCATAGCATAAGAATCTGTTGGTGTCAGCTATACAAATTGAACCTAGTAATAGTTTGCTGTTCTTTGGAGATGCACTTCTTTACCCAGCATGAGCTATGGATTCTGCCACTCTTTTATCCACTGACAGTTATGGGAGAGGTGAGGTGGGGTTTAGTTTTTTTGTTTGTTTCTGCATCTTTTCTACTTCCTCATTTTCCACCTAATGCTGTTTGCTGAAATGGTGTCATGAAACACTGACACACTGGAGATACCAGCTCTGATGAGACAGACCTGAGGTCATCTTAGTGCCCACTGGTGGGTGTTCCCTAGTACCAAGATTAGTACAGAACCATTCTTGAATCTTTATTTACCCTTTAAAAAAAAAGTCAATCTTTTAGTCCATAGAAAAACACAGCATATCAACATTATGAAACCTGTATTCTCATTGTTGGAAAAGAAACATTTCTCACAGGGAGGGTGAAAGAAATTTCGGTCTTTTCTTTCTACTCTGTTCAGTCCTTGAATAAGTGCAAGATTTTCCAGTTTTCCTATTTCATCGTGGGAATTGCTGCTCCAGTAGAAAGAAAATTTCAAACCCCAACTTATTTCAGGTAGTCTACCAATATTGATTTATAAATACTAAAGAGATAATCAGAGAGATAAAGATAAAACATCTAGAGCTCTTTGGCATTCCAAAGGTCTCCCATTTCTCTTTTTGTTATAATAAACTTCTATAGAATGATTTAAATAGTTTTGTGTAGCATACTCATTATTTGGCTCTGCTTTCCTCCTCCAAATGTATTGACCATATCTTACTTCTTCCATTTTTATCCCTTTTTGTACAGACCTGTAGGCTGCTTTTACAGAATAAATAACCATAAAGCAGTGATGTTCAGAGATTTATCAATAATACATAATTATTTATATGTACTACATACTGAAGATTTTCCATTGAGTCCAAATACATGTATAATGCAGACATTTATATATAGTTTTCATATGAAAGGCCCAATAAAGATGAGACAGCTTCATGCTGTCTTTCATTCAATACACAGAGCTTGAAGATCAATGCTCTTTTAGTTTGCTTTCGAAATTTTACATTTGTGTTGGCATTTTGTCTTTGCATATAGGGCTCAGTCACCAAGATGCTTGAAAGCACCATCCTTCTACCTCAGGAGACCTGGTTCCAGTCCTGATCTAGAGCAGGCACAGAGAGGTTAGTGGTCTCCTCATGCTCTCTAGTGGCTGCTTCTCTGTTGAGCAGCTGCCATGCTCCAGAGGGGGCAGCTCAGCAGTGATACCAAAAAAACCTCCACAGCCTGAAGCACAGAAGAAAAAAACAAAGAGTCTGTTCTGGCTTGGACCTAGTCCTTCCTACACTATGTCTTAAACTCACTTCAAAGAACCACAGAATGACAATCATACCAAATTTTTTTAATGATTTCTGCTCTCCTCTTCTTGGCTATATTCTCTCCATTTGAAATCTAGAATCAATAATGTCCAGACTGACAAAGAAACCTGGCTCACAAATCCCTTTTTAAAGTTATTTACTTAAATGAAAAGAGCTATTGGAGTTAGTGGGAAAGACTTACCTGACTGCAGCTGTCTTTGAAACATGGGGCCAAACATAGAATCATTCATTAAGGTTGGAAAAGACCTCTAAGATCATCAAGTCCAACTGTCAGCCAAGCATCAGCATGCCAACTAAACCATATCCTGAAGTGCAATGTCTTCAAGTTTGTGAATGCACCTCCAAGGATGGTGACTCTACCACCCTGGGTAGACTCTTCCAGTGCTTGGTCACTCTTTCAGTGAAGAAATTTTTCCTCATATCCAATCTGAACCTTCCCTGGTGCAACTTCAGGCCATTTCTGCTTATGTAGAAGAAGAGACCAACCCCCAGCCTCATGGCAAACTCCTTTCAGGTTGTTGTAGAGAACAGTAAGGTCTCCCCTCAGCCTCCTCTTCTTCAGATGAAACAATACCAGTTCCATCAGCCACTCCTCGTAAGATGTGTGCCAGTGTGGTTGCTCTTCTCTGGACACAGTCCATCACCAAAATGTCCTTGTAGTGAGGGGCCCAAAACTGAACACAGGATTCAAGGTGTGGCCTCTCCAGTGCTGAGTTCAGGGGGATAGTCACCACCTTAGTCCTGCTGGCCACACTATTTCTCATACAAACCAGCATGTTGGTGGCCTTCTTGGACATCTAGGCACACTGCTGGTTCACAATCAACCAGGACCTCCAGGTCTTTTTCTGGAGGGCAACTTCCCAGCCAGTCTTCCCTGGACCTGTGACATTTCCTGGAGTTGTTGCAAACCAAATGCAGGACCCCACATTTCATGAGTTTGCAGACTGTTATGGGGACCTCCCAGGGACAGATTCGTTTCATTATGGATTATGAGCATTATGGATTGGCTGCTGAGCAGGTCCTTGAGGTACAGAAATAGACCACAAGTTTATAAGGAAGTCAGAATTGAGACTATTAAAAATCTGAAAGAAAGCTTAAGTTGAAGCTCTGAGTGACAATGAAGTAGAGAATTATTTTCTGAATAAAAAAAAATGCTGTGGAATAAAAGTGAGATACAGAAAAAACAAGTGAATCACCCTTTTGATCATATCTCTAGCAGCGAAAAAGTAAACTACCATCTTAAGAATATGATATTTGCTTTTCAGGGTTACTTCAGTTTAATGCTAACAACATAGAGTGGCATCCTGATAAAATGCTTTGGTTGCTACTCCTAGACAGTGAGTCCTGGACAATGACATGATCCCCTTCTCCTACCTGCTGTTTCAGCCTGTCCACACACTTGTTTTTTTTCTCAGACACAGATGCCCCACAGCTACTCACCCTCCACCATTTGCACTGCAGGCACCTGGTTCCTGGGAGGGCAGCACTTCTCTGCAGCCCAATGGATTGCTGACTTTCTTCCCCCATGGTGGGGGTGATACTGTGGGGGCTTAGGAGAGAAAAATAAAAGTGATACTTTCCATTTGTGGGATGTAGGTGGTCAAGGGAAACAAAAGCCCTCGTAGAAGTTTTACACGAGATACACAGATGGCTTCGGGGGTGTGGCAGACTCTGTTGATGTTAAAAGGATGAAGGAAGCCAAAAAAGACTCGTGACAGATGCTCTCAAGCTATGGAGTATTTAAAGAAGATTGCATTAACTTTATAAATGCTAGAAATGTTGCTTAACTAACTACAAGTTTTTGACAGTAGTTGTGTTATCAAATAAATAAGACATGAGATGCTTCCTTCAAGACAAAAAAAAGATGAGGAGAGGTAATTAATACTGTTTTCAACTTTGAAATTACTTCAGGTGGAAGGCATTTGAAGCTCATTCTCTAAGGGAACTACCATGCAGACTGCTAAGGCCTAAAGGCAAACCAAAGAAAGCTTCAAACATTTATAAAATTATAGTCCTCGCAGGGGACAGAGATGTCTTCTAAAGACTGACTAAGGCTAACAAGGACAAATGCTTCAGAAAAGTTTATAAAGCATGGAGTAATAACTATGCTGGAAGATGGATGACCACCAAGAAGGTGCATAGGGTGGCAGTTGTTTTAAGACACATTTCCTCTTAAGTTGTTTTGTTCTGGATAAATAGTTCATAACTCCAGGAGAGCTGGAGAGCTTGGAAAAAGGCAGCAGAGAAGCTTCTCTCTGGATCAGACTTCCTAATATTTACAGGTGTGATTTAGCTAAGGCTAAACCTTAGGGGGCTACACCATGGGGTCCTGCCTGAAGAGAGCTGACATCATAAGGGAACTGGAAGTGTGGTTATCTTAGGAACTTTTTATATATTTGTCTAAAAATTAAGAAAAGATAATATTTCTAATTTATCAACAAACTAGGATAAAAAGAATCTCTTTTCTGAACAAAGAGAGTTTCAGTAATAAGCAAGATGAGATGTTTTTTTCCTTAGTCTTTGCTATAATATAGAAAGGGCTTCTAGGGAGACCCAAGAGAAGTTAAAATATTTTTTTTTTTTTTTTAATTGACACAAACTAAATGTCTTTCCTTCCTCCACATAGCTTTTTTTTTGCTTTTTTTTTTTTTTTTTTTTTTGGTACTGTACTGATCTCCTGAATTTTGCCTCCTTATCCTTCTTCTCTCATTCCAATATTTTTGGGAAGGGCTCTTACAACGTTTGCTATAAGATTTCCAGAGTTACTGAAGAAGGGACTAACTGTGTTCTTTTTTGACCCTTGTCTGGGATTTTTTTCCTCCAGCAAGGTGCTCTGGGTAGCAGCTCTGCCTTGGAGACCATTACATGCTGTGGAAGAGGGAGACCATGAAGATCTTTGAAGGGCTTTGTCAACATCGATGTGTAAAATATAGTCACCTTTAGAAGTGAAGAAATGCTTTACCAGACCCTCAAGTATTACCCTAAAGAGTATAGTATTCTTTTTTGAAGATAGTTTGTAACTGGAAAACTTGATTTCTAATTTCTCACTATATCTAAAATAATTTAAGAAGGTTTTGCACAATGGAAATTAAAACGCCTATAAGTGAGAAATTATCTGAAGTTTTTCCTCTCAAGACCAAATACTCAAAAAAATCATACAAGAGAATTGTCTCTATTTGAAACCTAAGCTTGATGTCTGTCTAACTTGCAGGCAAAGCTAAAAATAATAGTATTGATATAAATGTGCTTTTGTGCTAGATGTACAGGAATGAGACCCATAGGAAAAACAAAGGATAGAGGAAGCATGTTTCTGCCTGAGAAACACCAGGCTGATCATTAACAAAGAAGTCCACATATTTTCTTGGAAATATTTTTCACAGATTGTTTATGCCCTGCAGGAAAATCCACACTGAGACTCTCTATCTGTAAACATCTTTGTGAATTATTGTGGGTCTTGCCATCAGTGACCTGCCTGGAAGAGTTGTCGTTCAGTCTGAGTATGAAGGAAAGGGGCAATTTCTGTTTATACTGTGCAGGATTACTGTAATGCCATCATTCAGGCAAATACTTCAAATTGTTGTGCCTGAAGCAGTGGATTGCTGCATTGCCCATTGTTTTTTCCGATTGCTTTTTTTGCCTGCTGGATGCATGTTTACAGAAGTTAATTAGAGGGTACTATGTTATTTACAGTGTTAGACTTTAAAAGGAGAAAGCTTACTGTATAATAACTTTGCCTCAAGTGCGTTTGAGCAGAGATTTTTTTAGAGGACCTGAAAGGAGCCAGTAGGAACACGCTCAGCAAATATTTCAACACAGGAAAGCATTCCCATCCCCTAAGTGCTAGTATGAATATTCCCAACCTGGTTATCTGGTCCTGGATTATACAGGGTGGAGATTTCTTTCTGTCTGTACTGTAGCACTTCGGGCTACATTTTTTTCAGACCAGTTTTTCATGTTAACTTTCAATATGAATAATATATGTGACAGAAATCAGAAATAGAAAAGGTCATCGTTGTTCCTTCTTATCCTTTCTAGTCCCTTCCATTTAAAGTTTAGGAATCAATTACTCTTTCACAACAAGTTTTTCGACTGTTTTTCTGGTTCCATACAAATTCTACTGAGCTTAGCAAGGGGTTAATCAAACCTGGGAAAGCTAAAGCCTTTACCTTTTTTTTTATGCTACAGAGGAAAAAAGCTGCAATCCAAATAACTACTTTGATGGAAAAGAACCCCTAGAGAACATAAAGCTCTTTATCATTTTCACTTGGAGAAGGTTATGTTTAGCAAACCTAAGGTTTCACTCTTGGAAGAGAGTCAAGAAATATTAGAAACAGATTCAGCACTTCTTTTCAGACAGATCAATTAATGCCTCATACCATGAAGTTTAACAAAGTTCATCTGAATATCTTCAATACATGCAGGCTATGGTGATATCACTCATGGACAAACCCTAGTGAAGATTACAGAGAGCTTTACCTTCTCCAGAAAGGTCTTTTATCAAGTAATAGCACACATTTTTTCACTAAGGTCTTTGCGGGGAGGTATAAAAATAAACAAAAGAGGTTGCAAGGATTTGGCCACTCTGCTGGCACAGCTGCTGCAGCTTCAGTTGGAACAGACTTGGATTTAAACAAAAGCAAAGGTCTGGAATAAAGCAATTCAGAATCTGCCGATTCCCAGCCCACATGTTCCGTCTCAGCTTCAAATGCCATAGATTGTACTCAGCACAAGGAGGAAAATTTGAGCAGGGAAGTAGGGTTAAATAATAATTTTCCTTCTTCTTGCATTCATTTTGACAATCCTGATTTCTGTTCCAATTTTACACTTCGTTGCGGAGGTTGTAGCACAGAATGATTTATCTAAGGGAGGGAAAAAATTGCCACCAAGACCATGCAAAAGAAGAAAGTTACACTTAAATAGGAATTTGCTCATGTTTGTGCTTTCATCACTTTACTCCAGTGAGTTTAGCATTATGTGAGCCTGTTTTATCACATTCTCATATTCTGCTTGGTGATATTAGGTGTGTTTAGCTGAAACACCAGAAAACTTGAGAAGTTTTTCATTTTGAGCTGTCACAGAAGTCAATCAAGCTACTTCTGTTGATTAAGATTCAAGTTCTTTTTCTGAAGAAGAATTTGGTTTATTTTACTTGGGCTGCTTATATAAACATATTTGTTAGAGTATGCAGCCAATTCTGGAGCAGTATGTATGTAGCACTGATTTGCAATAGCAAGGTAAATAATATATTCTCATTCACTTAGTTGTCCCAAAATATTTAAAGGGCTTGTTTAAGAAAATATTCTGGAGACATCTTGCTTGCCTTCCCCAGTCCTGGAAAGCTGCCTTTTAAACATGAACTCTCGTAGCTGACTGTGCAGAAAAATCTGGAGTAAAGCAAGAATCATATGCCAGGATGTGGAAACACTTCCCCTAACAAGTTTATACAATATAATTTTAATATAAAATTATATATTAAATATGTGTATGTACATTTTTTTTATTTCTATATATACATATCCTTGGGAAAACAATTTAATGGATGCTTTATACAACACTCTGTACGCAGCAGCTGTTTATGAGTGAGGGGCACCAGGGTCTTGCCTGATTTGTTAAATCTGGTTGGAATACCATCCATTTACTTTGGAACTGATGTACTGCAAACACTGCAGTAAGGTTTTCTCTCAAATATCTGTGTGAAATCTCTTGAGTGTGGATCAAATTTAATATAGTAATGAAAACAACAGCCTCGTTTGAGGACTGTTCCCCTAACCAATTAATTCCAAATACAGAGAGAAAGCCCAAAATCTGAATCAGTATCAGTTGTCACATTTGACCACACCTCGAGGCCTACTGTGACTTTCAGATCAACCTCAACCATGAAACAGTTTGCAGATTCCAAGTCTGCACTGTCCCAGCTGCTGCTTTGTGGACACTGTTCATAGTATATTCCTCAGCCTTGCTTGACCATTCAACTGTAACTTCCAGAACCCCCAAATCTTCTGTCAGAACATTTCCATGTTTTTTTTTTTTCAGTGGCTGACAGAGCTGCTGAGTGTGTCACATGTTGTGGTTGGCATCAGTGTGAATTTGTGCTCCAGTGAGGGCTGCCCTGTGACAGAAATGTCTTAACCAGTTAGGATGCTCATAAGCCTGGGGAAAGTACACCCTGTAGAGGGAGAGCTGCAGTGAGCTGAGAGAGGAGAGGACAACTGGAAAACCTGATAAAAAAACATCAAAGGAGAAATATGGAGCAGAGATTTGAAAACGTAAATTCAAAGCCTTTTCCATCTGGCTGCACTGACTGCACTGAAGCAGGGTAAATGTTTCCAAAGCTGTTTCCAAAGGGTAATGAGACTTGCAAAGGCATGAGGCAGGGTAGGGATTCTGTGTCAATTTGTTGGGAAAGCAGAGACCTGCTTGAAATACATGTCTCGGAAGAGATACTGGGGTGATGAGAGGGTTAAATACACATATGCATAATTGCACACGCTTTCTATAACATGATTACCAGAGGTAAACAGATTTAGAGTCCCCTGTCCAACAGGAGAAAAGGTGAATGAACATCTCTGGAGTACAGGCAGTCTTAGAGTTAGGAATTAGAACCTCTGCTCTTCTGTACATGAGTTCTGACCTAGCTTTCTGAAGCTATAGGTTTAAGCCTTACTCAGACCCTCCTTGGAAATCGCAGACTTGCCTCTAAGCCCTCACTGAGCTTGGGATTTGAACAGAAACCTTTTCTTTATATCTATACAACACATGGATGCTGATGCTGACTTCAGCTTCAAAGGTGGTGACATGGAAGTGTTGGCAGAACTCTGATTTGGTATTGATTTGGGATTTCTGGAGAGAAATGTCACCATATCGATGATGTTACAATAGAAAAAAATATGCTTCCCAGGGTATTTGTCTCTGCTTACTGTTGAAGAGCTCTGTATAAAGCCTCTAAAATGTGAGGCAGTAACTTTAAAATGGCTGAAAATGCTGCTTGTTCTTCAAAATCTGATTTTATTACTATTTGGCATTTTGTTTGATGAAGCCCTAAAGTACAAAACCTAGGTATTCATACATGTTTGGACAATGTCTATCATAATAAGGATTCTGTGAATAGCGAGGATGTAGGTAACAGATGGGGATAAGTGATGCTTGCACAAAAAAAAAAAAAAAAAAAAAAAATTGAATGCAGCAGTATTGAAAGCCAAGAGCTACTAAACGAAAAAAATATCTTCAAGAGCTGCAGTGAAAACTGGAAAACTGGGTTGTCAGTGATTTAGCACCTGAGCTGCTGTGTTTGGATGCCACAGGTGTATGTCCAGTGGAAATAAACTGCAGAAGTTCTATTGGGAAAGCAGCAATTAAGGCTTGGTTTATGGTCCCAGGACTATATCCAAGAAGAAAAGTAGGATAATTCCAGAGAAAAAAAGGAGCCACGCAAAGTGATTATGACTTTTTTTTTTTTTTTTTTTTTTTTTTTTTTTAATGGAGGAGATTTTTAACTGAATATCAGGAAATCCATGGTTTCTGACCAAGGTAATCAACAGGCTGAGATCAACTCCACTACCATCTGTTGTTGAGCTTCATGCACTTATCAATCTGGCAATTTTTCCAAGTAGATTTGGAGGTTTCTAGTTTTCATTCCAGGGGAAAAGATTGTCCCATCCTCTTCTCAGGACTGCATCAGCACAATTCTGTCCTATTCCTACACTATGAACTCCTTCATGTCAAAATCATCCCAGATCCTAAAATTAGCTTTTTAATAATCAAACCCAGGCTCAGGACAAAGCATTCATCCTTTTCTGCATAGTCTACACAAAAGGCTTATATAAAATGGGACAGGGGCACCTTAAGTTCTCTCTCAAAGCATGGCTGATGGCTGAAACCATAAGTATTAGAAGATAAAGAAGCAGAAAGGTCATGGTCCTCACAACATGACAGGGGCTGCTTTTGTATACCAAACCCACCTTTAAACAAAATTCTTCTCCATGCCTTAATGAGACACTTTTGGTACTCCCTGAAAGCACTAGAGCTGTAGTTTGCATACAAACCCTTCCAGTTTCAGTAATACCACTGTGATGTTTGTTGTATTTTGCTGAACATCAGTAGCAATGAGCACCCTGTGTTCAGGTCTTTTCCCACATAGTGCTTGCCATGCAGTTCTGGATTCTCTCCATTTAGCCCTTGTCTGTGCTGAACTGAAGGCAGTGATTTGGACATAACTTTCCCAAAAGACATCAGTTCACTGAACCTGAAAAGGAGCTGCAAGCAAGCCCATTGATCTTTAGAAGTTACAGCCAGATCTTTAGAAGTATGACAGCCCCCCCCCCCCCCCCAGCAGTGTGCACCAGGGATGAATCTAATGGAAAAGGGATTTTGTATGCAGAAGGGTTTATAAATACAAGGATTCACATTTGTTGACTGGTAACAAATCAGAGTGCCAGTGATGCAGATAACTGAGTTGCCAAGGATAAAACTTCTATTTTTAAAAGCTGCTCCTCCAGCTGAATTTTAGTTGTTTTTTTTTCCCTAAATTTTCACTGAACAAGAGGTCAGCATGTTCTGCTGACTCACAGTATCAGCAGAGGCAAGGCTCCCACTCCTCGTAAGGAATTCTGCTGACTTATTAGAGCAGGGAAAAGGACAGTGAAAGCCCAGGAGGAAACCGTAGAGACAGCCAAGCTTAGGGTAGAGAGGTTACATGCCTGTTCTTATTTTGCTGTCATTATTTACCCAGAATACACAAAGGCATCATAAGATAGGGCTATATTTTGAAACCAACATGTCTAGATTGTAGTAGAGATTTAGCCTGCTTGCAAAGTTGACTTTATTTATAGACCTGTGATATGTTGTCATTTGAGCTTCTGACTTGATATTCAATTCCTAAACTAGGATTATATGCTCAGGGTTTTTTTTTGTTTTCTCACCTGAGACTGGACCAGACTACCCAGCAGAAGACACAGTATCTGTATGGGGACTGGGGCTCTGTAATTTGCTGCCAGTTGTTCTCTGCTGGCTCCTTGGATGGCATTTCCACATTAGGAAATGCCAACTTGGTGGAAATCGCCTCCTCAGAAATATTCCTGGATTGTTCAAGCACTTCCTTTACCTACAAAAATGCTCATGGTCTATTGTGTTGAATGTTGTGTCTAGCTGGGGAAAACATTCTGGCTTTGAAAATTAGCAAATGGAAAGCCTATCAAGACTGTGAGAAACAAATATATTGCATATAATAGTATAGATAGGGTTTTTTTCTGTATCTACAAATATACACACATATATGTTGTATATATATATATACACAGTTTGTAAGCATATTTGTATATAAAATTTAATATGCATCTAATTCTTATTGTATGCATTGATATTTATCTATATTTTATGTAAATAAAGATAAATAAGCTAAGATTACATAGAAAATATTAAAACTGGAGGTGCCATATATATATGTATCTTACGTGTATAGCACATGGCAAAAATAACTTTCTATACATGTTTCCTAGATCCCTCTACCAGCACCTGTTGAAATGAACACAAGGAGCAGCATGCTTTATAAATGTATAAATATAATATTGCAACAGGCCAGAGCCTTGTGTCAGCAACTTGTGCAAGTGAGCAAACCAGAAACAAAAGGGTGGAAATTTTATGGATCACCAAAACCTTTACCTTTTGCATATCTGTAGAGAGAGAAAAATCCAGTGGCTATAAAAAACCTGTATTAATTCCATCCATGTATGTATTCATGCAATGTTTCCAGTTGCATCCTTCAGAAACAGAGGCACTGTGCTGTGGCTGCTCTCATGAGTGTTTCACTATCCATTGCAGTAGCAGGAGCATAAAAATGAAGGAGTATCAGGAGCATTAAAAATGAGTCTAGGGAAACACAGGTGAGGGGTGCACAAGCCAGGTAGAAAGTAATAGGTTCTGACAGGGATGCCCACAGCTGCCTTCACAGTTACCAGAAAGAAATGTGACTTTCCTGCAACTTGCACTGGGCTTTTCTCCTGATTTCAGCCCCGTTCAATGTCAGACTGCAGGACAGTCTCCAGACCACTGCTCTTGCTTTGTAATAAAGTAAATGTGGGAAGTTGCTTATTCACAGGCTGCAGATGAGGGATGAAGCAGGATGTTTTTTTCCTTTTCTATAATTTAGCAACATGGCAAAACATGCATTTTTGTGCTTCCAAACAGGCACTGGTTCCTCTGCCTCTGTGGTGAGGGCTGAAGTGAAAGAAGTGGGGTGCTGTGGTCTTTGTGTAGCTGTTTCTTTGTGGAGAGAAGGGTCCCAGAATTATAACATTTCAAAGAAAGAACTGGTCCCCTAACCACACTGTGCTTCTTTCGACCCTTCCCCTGCATGGCACAGAACTTCACAGACATTATGAGCATTATGTAATTAATAGCTCCTGACATCTCCATCAAGTACTCCTTTCAGCAAAGTACACGTTTTCCTTAAACTCAGCCATTAGCCTCTGGATTTATGTTACACAAAGTATCATTTGAAGGAAGAGAGTTCATGCAGTTCATGTCTGGAATCTTATTAGCTGCTGTGGTTTCAAAGGGCTTTCGGAGTATCCATCTGAGGGCACACATGAGCTCTTTCAGTTTCTAAAACTTATTCTAAGTGAGTTCAGAGCTCTTCATTTCCTGCATTTTGTTGTATTGGCCACCACTTCTATAGGCTATCATTATCTGGGAAAAGGAGGAGGGTTAAACAAGAAGTTCTCAGAAATTCCTGTTATTTATAAAACATTAGGAATTATTATTATGCACTTAAAATAAAACAGCATTTATGTAAATTTTTTATTAACATCTGGCTTTTTATTTTCTGGACACTATTTCAGTGCATGTATTATAAGTATTTATGTGATAAGAAAAAATTTTGGAGCTCCCTCAAGGAAACTGGATGATAATGCATTCACGCACTTCACAAATAAATGCATAAAGTAAGTGTTAAAACTATGCTGTTATTAAATTACTCTATCCAGTGAGCTTAGTGGGACACTTGCAGAATGGGTTAGTACCTTGCTACCTGGATGTGAGCCTAAAATTAGACTCCATAAACAAAAGAGGAGGTTTAAGTGAAAAAATCCAACACTGAAAGTAGCCTGTCAAGAGCATTTAAAAATCAATCTGTGTGGCATACTATAAATAACCTGGTCAATTTAGATCACTACCTTAACACTTTATAATAAATATAATAAATATAGCAAATGTAATAAATATAATATAATAAATATAGTAAATATAACAATATAGACTATAGACTGTAGATAGACTATAGACTATAGAATATATAACAATATACAATGTATAACGTATAATGTATGATGAATATAGAATATAGGATATAGAATGAATAAAGAATATAAATACAATCTCTAGAAAATCCATTATGGTTTTTCAATTTAGTCTTTAAAGACATTTTGTCTAACACACTGCACACACACAAAAAAAGTAATGGAACTGCTTAAAAGAACAAAATTAAGGTGTTTTAAAAAAAAAAAAAAAAAAAAAAAAAAAAAAAACACCAAGCCAATTTCTTCCAAAAAAGCAAATACTTATGGACTATTGCATGTATGGAAGCTTCATTTAATGTGAGCTTTACCTGTGTCAAAGGAAAACTTCAAAATTTTGTTAGCAGAGAACAGATGAGAGTAGGCCATAAAACATTCCTTGAATTTTTTCTTCCCTGCACTCTGTTATCTGTAAATAAAAGAGAGAAAAATCTGTATTGAAAGTGCCAAGGCTCATCTTCAGGTGTGGGTGTGCATCTCACTTAGATGCCAGGTATAGTCTGGTGTTCAGATCAGAGGAAAGGATTTAGCACCATGACAGGCAAACCACTGGGAAGAGCAGCCTATGGGAAAGGTCTGCAGGTATTTTTAAGTGCATAATTTTAAGTGCATAATTTTTAAATCAGATTTGAAAATGGAAAACAAACTGAAAAAATCCTTCTGTTTCAAGGAAGAATTTTCCACTACCTAGCTTTTTTTTTTTCTGATTTTTTTTTAACAAATTGCTGCAGAAAACTGTCAGCAAAACAGTTCAAGAAAGCCTGACCAGCATCAGTGATTAATGACAGTTCTGCTTTAGAAAGTAGATGTTCCCCTCTCTATCACTTGGTTTCCTACTTTTCTCTAAGGTTCTTTCTCCTGATGGCACTTTCAGACCACATGGTCTTGTCACTGTAAAACTATTGACATTTGAGTCAGTCTGGTCTGGGATACAGTGATGCCTTTTCTGCTTGATTTAACTTTCAGCATTCAAACTGAGAACTGAGGAACACTCAATAAGTTATTGACAGCTGATATTGTCAGAGTCACCTAAGCAAAAATTAGTGCCAGAAAACCAGAATCTTGAAAGTGAACCTTCTCAAATCTTTTATTTGTCTCAGAAACATTTTTTTTTCATTACATAACTTCATCTAATGAGAGTCCAGTTGCATTGTCTCCATCTGAGCTACTAAACAAACCCTCTTCAGTGTTTCATACGGTTTATGTATTGTTATGATCTTAATCTTGACAGTCCCAAAACAGAGTAGTATCCACAGAAGAAAGAAAGAGGGTCAATTGTTTATTTTAAGCTCTTAAAAGAGCAGTCTTATAAGCAGTCCCACAGCTGCTTATACTAAGAATGTCTGCATAATGTCTGCTCAGCCTGTATTGATATACACATACTTGATACACCTCAATTCATTTGATTTCACAATGCCTCTCTTAGAGAGGCAATGTTCCCTGCACTAGCACATATGAAGGAGTTATCTCTGTTGCTCTAGAACATCTTGGCAAAAGCAAGTATTGTAATGTGGGTCCAGAGCACTGTGAAGCTGCACCATGGCTCTGAAGGATGCAGAGATAAGACTGAGAAGAATTCAAAAGAGTGAGCAAGGTAAGACTGAGCAGTATTCAAAGTCTGGGAATTCTACTCTCAATGAGTATCAAACTGAACAAAAATTTCTTTTTTTTGTCCTTTGGCAAGTCTATTTTGAAGCCATGGCTACCCACTACACTGATGAAAGGTTTCAAATGCACTCTCAGAACCCAGGTGCATATTTTCAGTACTACAAAAGCAACAAGAAAAATCCTTAGCACTGCTATTAAGAGGATGACCAAAGGCAACATAATTTCAGAGGTAACTGCCATACATCTGTTACTACATGCCATTTCTTTTCTGAATATCTGCTAGTGTCTGTTGCACAAAAGGCAAATGTTCATGTTTATAGAACTGTACAATCACAACTTTAAACTGACTTTTGGATGTTGGGCATGAATGTTGGGCACTTTATCATATTTTGGATGGGGCTTTGAGGAATCTGGTCAAGTGGAAGTTTTCCTTGCCCATGTCAGGGAGGTTGGAACTAGGTGATCATTAAGGTCCCTTCCAACCCAAACCATTCTATGATAGTATGACAATTCTATGATTTTTGGTGACTGTGTTGTAATTGTTTCATCTCTCTGCCCATTTGGGATGACAACACAACAGAACCTGTTTAATGACCAGAAGAGTGTGGACTGCTACATTGTAAAACTGTTAGTGAAAGAACTGATGGAGATGTGAATTAACAGAGGGTCACTGACAGAGCTAAGGTAACTCTACACCAAAGTAGGTGATGAGAAGTCTGCCAGCATTACAAAAAACTTAAAGCAAGACTGATAAGGTTTGGTTTTCCAAGCTTCAGAAGATACAAAGTGAAAACAAAAATATCTTTTTTGTAAGATTTAACTGGACCTTGGGAGACTGGACATGATTGGTGATAAAGATGGATGGAAATTCCAGTTTCCTTTTCAACATCACCTTAACTTGAGCACATATACTTGCTATCAACTATCTTTGAAAACAATGTTTCCAGTTTCATGGATATTTAACTTAGAACCTACTGAGATGATAGGAACACAACACTATAAATAGCCTTATCAGTCACTGCTATGTTTCCCTTCTAGGCCAGTTTGAAGTGGGATCCAACACTGCAGTTAACAAAATCTTAGTATCTGACTCTCAAACAAGTAAAAAGTGACTAGCTTTTGGCTTGGGTTTTTTATCCTTATTTTCCTGATATATTTCAGTCTTACTGTCTTCATAATATAAACTGAAAAATTTCTCTAAATAAAATGTCCATCAGGTCACATTATAGTTTTGTGTTTCTCATAGGAATATATCTATTATTTTTACAAAATCTAGAATGACAGGGAGTTCAATCCTTTCATGAATAAACATTTCCATATTTTAATTAAAAAAACAAACAAACAAACACTAATAAAAATCCGTGTCTGAATTCTTGTCTCATTTTATCTCACTTTGGTTTTCAGCCTTGGGATTTCCTCTTGCCATTTTGGACTGCCAGAGTTGTGCAACATGAGAAATCTCTTCACTCTGAGTACTTATGCACCTCTCATGTCACCTCCCAACTATCTTTTCAAGTAAATTATGGATTTAACTGCTTGAATTACCCCAAAAGGCCTTATTTTTGTATCTATAGCTATTGTTATAGTTTTTTTATAGCGCTTTCCAAAGAATTTACACAATTCTTTTTCCTCATGACTTTTCTTAAAGGTAAAATATAGATCTATCTTAGTTTATTTAACACTGCTACTTACAGGTGAAATAATTCCCTTTCTTCCTGAATAAATTAGGAAATTTGCAGAAGAGTACCAGTTCCAGGGTCCTCTGCACTCCCAGTGTCTCAGGTTGCCAGCACATATGGACAAATCCCTTTACGTAAGATGACAGCAACCACATGAGTTCGATTTGTTGCAAGTATAAAGTGCCAAAGACATCTTCCATGTCAAAAAACATTTTATATAGAATACTGCATAGGAGAAGTGAAGAAAGCAGAATAGTATTACATAGAGCAAAGATAAGATTTGACCCTCAGATCCTTCAAAAAGAAGCTCACCTTATTGTTGTAGAAGAAAACCTGCCACATGGAGTCTACCTGAGCTGTCATAAACTTGTTTGGAAGCAATATTCTTTAGAAAACAAACCATAAATATCTGGGGTTAGGGTTTTTTTGTTTGTTTTCAGACATAAAAACAAGAATAGTCTTAAATACAGTCTAATGTGAGCAATGCTTGCTTTCTTTTGCTATGTCCTCTGAGTTTTGCATGGCAATGTAACATTTCAGCTGATAGATTGCTTCAACAAAGAGAAATGATTGTTCCAAGGAATGATATTTATAGAGCATCAACTTGGACAGTTAGTAGGAGTCCTGTCTCCAGTTGTAACTTTTTTCCTTCTTCTGATGTGCACCTCAGACACTACTCAAGGAGCTTCATAATTTTTGTAAATACAGAAAGTATCATCTGTGATTGTTACAGATGCTTGCAGTGAGACACTTGATGTCAGATTGGTTTTGCCTGATTGCAAGTGTTTGCAATGCAATTCCATCTGATCTGCTCACACAGGCACCACTTTGTAGCTGATGGAAGAAATTAACATTCTTATGGCACATCTAACCCATTTTAGTTGTTTACTTCAGGATAAGTGCTGACACCTCTTCACTATCTTTAGATTTTTTAGCATGGTCAGATGCTATGACTGGTTATTAGAAAATTCTGCCAGTGGACATGGCAAAATGTCATTTATCTTCCTATTAACTTAGGAAGACCAAACTGAGGCAAATTGTTACCTCATTGTTCTAGAGTTCTCCATCACTACAGACATCACATCCTCCTTGCCTCTTCTCCAATTTGAAGGCTCAAGGTGAGAGTCACACTGATATGACCGATATTTCTTAAGGACCCTGAGGACAAGCCTCTGTGGACATTTGCTGTTGTCACAGCAGTTGCTGTACTCCTTACCACCTTTATCTAGGCAGAGTGACAATCCATTTAGAGCATTTTTAGCCTGACTGTTGACAAAGTCACTTTGTCACCCTATAGTTTCAGAATTAAGAACACTACTATTCACAGTTCTTGAAAGTACAAAGGTTGACCAAAACTAGGTGGATCTTGATGTGTTATCCTGGTTTCCACTGAAATGGCCTTTATGATCCACAGATGTTTTTACAATGCCAAATATTACTAATGAGCTGATTTTTATATCTATGCCATGGGATTTAGAAGTCTTTTTTTGCCTCAAACATTGAAAAAAAATTCTTTTGGTCTCTCTGGAGTGGCAGAAGATGGTTTGTATTTGGTCTCAGTGGGCATTTTTCCTCCTCCTTGCTACATAAATAATGCAGAAAATATGTGCCAGACAAGCAAGGCTTTTCACTAAGAACCTTTGCTCTGGGTGGTTATAATAGCTACAGAATAACAAATCCTATAAATAAAACTGCTTTTCAGCCAGGAACGACTGATTGATAAAGGTCACTAAATGCTTCCCTGCTGGAGTGTGAAATCAAAGAAAAGTTTATTCTGGTATTACCTGGCAATTTGTCAGGTTTAGAAGAGCCCACATGAGCTAAGGGTGTAGAACACAGCAATGAGACATGAATAAATAAACTACAGTCTCAGAAATCAAGACCCACCACTCTCAGGCTTGAAACAAAGAAGGGAGAGACTGAACATTTTTTCAGTTAAAAAAATAGCTATTTGGGTTTTTCCTCTACCATCATACTCCTTTTTAATGTCTTTTGCTAAAGCTGTATCTGTCAAAGCATACAGACATGATGAACTAAAATCACTGAGCGGTGGATATTTTGCTGCTTGCCTGCTTTCTGCTGGGTGGTGGGTGGGCTGGGATTTACAAGCCACAAAGGCTTACTAGGGGATGTCTCAAACACTGAAATGGTTTGTCTTCCAGTGGGTTCTCCAGCTAACTCATTCAAGGAACAAATTACCAATGAAGCAATAAAAAAATGACTCTGACTCTTCCCAAGCTGATGCTGCACATTGCAGTGGTGTTCAGGTAGTAGCTGGGTTACATGACCCAGAACTGGGTACTGTCTTTGAGGTTACTGTCACCTGTTGAAATCCAGTGAGTTGAAAAGACATTAAACAATGAGATCCACACAGACTGAAAAAAAGCTTTGTTTGGAGTTTCTTAATGTTAAAGCTAAGACAAATTTTGAAGAATGATGTTACACGCTGCAAGACATTAGAGTGATGGAAGCTGATGACAGAGTTTGATAAAAAAATATCCCAAAATAAGTCAAACTCATAACTTTAACACTAGGAAATATTTTAAACATTATAAAATAATTTTCTATCAATTTTTAAGTTGTTTGGGGATAACTTGTAGTCTATTTTGGTTTCGTTGTTTTTTTTCTGAAGACATTAGACTATGAATCTCTCATTCTCTGTGTATTTGAATGCCTGTCTCTTATCCTCAAATCATATTTGAACTACTTAACTAACTTCAATAAAGTTATCAGAGACATAGAAATCCCACAGATAAGTAAGTTATTGTGACTTTTGTGAAAATAGGCCACGAGACTGAGAGCAGATTCTTGGTCAGTCTGGGTCAATATAAGGCGCTAGATAATTAATATGGGGAGAACACCTTATAAATATTCTAGATAGCAGGAAAACTTCAAATGGACCTTGAAATGAGCCATGAGAGATGCATTTCATATTGGTATATATTCAATTAAAATTCATACTCTACTTCATAGTATTCTTAGTAGAATTTTTTTTACGGTGACATGAAAGGAACAAGATCTCATTGGAGATTCATTTGCACTTAATATTTTTGTTAATGGTTTTAACTTCATTGCTAGACAACAAAGCATGGTCCTCAAGGAGATTAGTTTTCCATTAAGGAGGTTTATTTACAAGTAGGATGAGAACTGAACTGATAGTCTGAGACATTTGGTGGATCTGCTAGTCCATTCTCCATGAAAATTAGCAAAAAGCTTCCCATTATCTTCATCAGCCTTAGGGTCAGGCCCTTGGAGGAAGATTTATATAACATGGATATTTTTTTTTTGCCAGGTCATTTTTAGAATTTAGCTAAAATACACTTTTTGCGATCTCCCAAACTGAAGGACCAGACATCATAAACTGTTTACATATTTTTTCCTTATAAACTGAAAATGTTATAGCAGAGCTGTTAGGGTAAAAACCCCCAAAACAGCACATGCCTTATTATAGCTCATGCATTTTCAAAAGCAGCTGTTTAAAAGACAGTTCAGTGTGCCAGTTCTTATGGCATTGCTCCCATACAAATTTTCAATTGTAAAAAGGGAAACTTTTGGTAAAGTGGAAACAGCTCTGTCTAACGCTAGCATCTTGTGAGTTTAAAAATAATCCTAACATATTACTGTTACAGAGCCTATTATTTGAAAGCTAAGGTTCTTTTCAACATTTTTTAATTCAGTATCATATAATTGGTTCTGTTAATAAAAGCACAGAAAGATGATTACAGTTTAGATGTTATTGTTTATATATGAAAGAGACATGAACCTCCTTTCACACAATTCCAGATTGAATTTGCATATTTAAATGCTTTTTTGGAATTACAGCAATGCAAATGACCTTCCATGGGTCCAAGAATAGGATGGCAATAAATATATTGCTGAGGAAAACAGCTAACATAGGAAAAATTTACTGGAAATAAAATATGTATGTTTTGTTTTTTGGGTCCTCTTAAGATTTTCACACTGACATTCTAATATTTTTGTTTAGGTAAATTCACTCTTATTTTATAAAGCCACTTATCTGCCACAAGTAATCCTGCTTCCCATTAAACTATTTGTCTTTTATTTTACCATATTTTATAAAGACAGCCAAGTACTTCACTGGAAATTAGCATGCTAGAAAAAAATTGAGGTCATATACCCATTACTGACATATGTAAATATTGATTTATGAAACACTTTTACAATGTTTACTATACCAAAAGGACAGAAAATCTGATAGTGAGTAAATTTCCCTAAGAAACTGCTTTTGTATTCAGGAGTACAATTGCACGTTATATTATCAGACATTATTTTTCTTTTTGAAACTATCGAAAATAATTATTCCAACTTAACTATAAGCAGAATTTCACTGAAAAGTATAGTTAAAGAACATGTTATTTGGCCAGGACTTAGAAAGAGAAATAATGACTAGATAAAGGCTTAATGCTTAATGCATTAAACTTTAAAAGTTTAATGAAAACTCTAATCTGTTTACACAGACAGTAGCAATAATTTTTCTTTTTTTTTTTTTTTCCTTCTTTTTTTCCAATCATCTGAAGGGAAATGCTATACAGTGAGTATCTGAAAGCACAAGAGTAGCAAAAGTAAGGATCAGTCACCCAAAATGGTGGTGGGCATTTCTTCAGCTACTTTCCTCAAGAATTATTTTACTCCATGAGTAAATCAATATTCATTACAAAATTATTAAAACATGATGATGAACCAGCTACATTTCCAAAACACCCAAAATGGCTGCCTCAGTAGAAACTGAAATTTGCTACATTTACATTGTACCAGGCCAAGGGACAAGTTAAATTCTTAAGTCCCATGATCTGATGCAGTCCATCTGTCGGAACAGAAATCCGGACTGACTTCCCCTGCAAACTCCAGCACAAGTACTGGTGCACCAGGAGAGAGTCTGTTCAGCATAAGTGCCCAGAAATATTTAATCAATTTACTACTGTCTTTAATTATTTATTTTCCTATTACCAAAGTCTTCAGTCCTGCCTCAGCTAATGTCTCAGTGTGTGTGTCACAGTCTGGCCAAGCATTACTCTGTCCAGTGCACTTTTGCAAAAGGAGACAGTTTCTCCAAGCCTATAAAGTACACGTGTAAGCCTAGATCGACTTCCTGGCAGCTTTCCCTAGAATATCATCCTTCAAAGTCATCCTACCCAATCCTGAGCTCCTAACCCTTCTCCATGATCTCTTGTATATGCTCCCCCAACATGGCAGGGAGGCTTTCAGTTGAATTGCTTAAGGAAAAACAGAGAAACAAGACACACAGAACTACTTGGGAGATTTCTTAGCTACAGTAATTCTTCTTGAAAATACTCCTGCTGATTATAAAAAATGTTAAACAACCCTTAGTTTTTTAAGAAACCCTCTCTCCATATCTGGTTCCACCTTCAATGGGAGATCGAGGTTGGTTTTCAATAAGATGGCAAGCATCCTCTCTAAACAGTCCATCTTCCTTCATGAAAGCAAGAAATATGTCTGGTAAATAATCTAATTCACTATTTCACATAGATCTCCTGAACTCTGACAAGGATTTCTGAAGTTGAAACAGATGGAAACCTCCTGGAAAGGAGAGGTAATACTTATAGAAAAATATAGCTACCTTCCCTCTCTTTTCTAACAAAGAAAAACACTGTTTGTAGCAGCTCTGGTTTGTTTTTATATATTTGTTCACTTCTGCATGGGCCTGGGACAGGAATTTGAAGCTAGAAAAAAAATATTTTATCATTCTGTGTTGTGGTGGGCATACTACATTGTACTGTATTGTAATGACTGTGTATGTGCTGATAAGCTATTTAAGATTAAAAAGTAGATAAGTAATAGGATCTGGATGTCTTTGTTCCTTACTACAAAAGGAAAACTGGATGAATCAGAGCATGAATGTCTACACCTCAAAGCATATTGAGAAGAAGGCATATTGAGCACTTTTATTTGTGGTAAAAATTACATAAATGGAATTTATGAATTTACACAATTCATTTCTTCTTGCCATACCTGGCAGGGTAGAAAAAGGTTTTAGTGAGAATGAGAAATAGAGATCTTGTAGTTTAGGAAGAGATGGTTTAAGAAAATAATGTGTTCTTTTCTCTCATTGTTTAAAACATTTTATAATGTGTATATCACTAAATTTTCTATTACAACCTAGACTCTGAAAGAGCCACATTCCAGAATTTAATCATAAAGTTAACAATAGAGTCTTAACACAAAATTACATCAATTATACATCAATTATACAGCAAGGGGAACTTGAGCCTAAACCACAGAGACTTAATTGCATTAAAGTTTTCCAAAACTCCTCATAAGAACTCCTATAAGCAAGAATGTTTTTATTTTTTTTTCTTTTCTGAATATGAGATCATGAAATTAAGTTTTCATTAACAAGCACTGCTAAAATAACAGCACAGAGATGGAGGACAGTATGGTCAAATACTATCCATTAGGTGTTCTGAGCCCTCATTCCCTAGAACTATCTGAAAGGAGGTTTTAGTAAGGTGGATGTTGGTATCCTCTCCCAAGTAACAAGCAACAGGACAAGATGAAATTGCCTCAAGTCATGCCCAAGGAGGTTTAGATTGGATATTGGGAAACATTTCTCAGTTCAGGAAGGAGATTGAGGTCCTGGAGCAGGTCCAAAGGAGGGCAACCAGGCTGGTGAAGGGACTTGAGCACAAGTCCTGTGAGGAGAGGCTGAGGGAGAAACCAAGAATCATAGAAAGGCCAAGAAAGGCCAAGGTCACAGCATCACTCCTTCCCTGAGCCCCTTGGAGCTCCTCCTGCACTTGTATGAGGTTCACAAACAAAGTAGACTTGGGCACAGGTGGGCATCCAAAGCCTCCTCCAAACTTTAAATCGTAGTATAAATTCCACTTGAAACTAAATGACAAAATAAAGCCTCTAACCTTGTTTAAAAACAAATTTACAGTGACAGATCTGTCAAATGGATTTTCCCTATATAAAACAGTGATGAAATTTTTCAAGTTTTTTGTTTATAAAGGTATCTTTAAGCATCTTTCTGTGACAGAAGTACGTGATCCAAATAGCTACTGTCCTGAGTGGAAAGACTTTTTTGCTTTCAGTCATCTTTCTATCAGACCTGCAGAGACACACTTATTCAATAATTTATTCAGAGCAAACCAAATGTTACCCTTGAGAACTGCTGTTGACCATATTCTATCAATCACAGAGATATGAACTGTGAACCTCCAACACCTTTTGTGTTGTTTGCAAAACCTGTCATTCTTCTAAAGACTACACCAGCCTCGTAGCCTGCATGGGAGAGGCTCAGCATCAGCTCTTGGACTGAATCATTGCTGCTCATGCTCAACTGGGCATAAATAGAAAGCAGTGATTAATGTAATTAGTCACTCAACTGAGAAATGGGGCCATTTATGTCACAAAAGACATTGTGTCCCCATTGTCTAAGAAAATTATTTACATTATGATGAGAGAGGGTGTCCAAATCTTATCTAGCACCATGCAACTCTACAGGCTTGGGGAAGAGTTACTGGAAAGTTGCCCAGTGCAAAAGGACCTGTGAATGTTGGTTGACACCCAACTGAATATGAGCCAGCAGTGTGTCCAGGTGGCCAAAAGGCCATCAGCAGCCTGGCTTCTATCAGGAACAGCGTGGCCAGCAAGAGAAAGGAAGCGATGGTGCCCCTGTACTCAGCACTGGTGAGGCTGCACCTCGAGTACTGTGTCCAGTTCTGGGCTTCTTAGTACTGGAAGGAGATTCTTGTGCTGGAGCATGCCCAAAGAAGGGTAACAAAGCTGGTGAAGGGTCTGGAGAACAAGTCTTATGGGGAAAGGCTGAGGGAATTGGCATTGTTTAGTTTGGAGAAGAGGAGGAGAGACCTACTTAAACTAGTTAAAGGGAGGTTGTAGGGAGACAGCTTCTCCCAGGTATTTTTTTTGTAAAAAATAGAACAAGAGGAAAGGGCCTCAAATTTTCTCAGGTGAGGTTTAGATTGGATATTGGACGAAAAACGTCTGTAGTGAAAGAGCTGTTACCCTTTTGTTGGCACTGAAACAGGCTGCCCAAGGAAATGGTTGAGTCACCATCACTGGAGGTATTTAGAAGACTTGTCAATATGGTTCCTAGGGACATGGTTTATTGGTGAACTTGGCAGTTTGCTAGCTTAACACTTGGACTTGATGATCTTAAAGTTCAAATGAAAAGGATTTTATGACTCTATGATTATGTCTCTGGTCCACCATGATAGGAGGTTTTTTTCTGTTTTTCCCCTTTCTCTTATCACTAACATTAGACTGCTTTGTATCACACTTATCTCTGGTTACTCCTTCGTCACATCCCATATTGAGCATTCCCTTCTGCTCTAACATGTCTTAATGCACAGAATTAACAAACTGCAGGTTGGTCTCTTGTGTTTTGGAGCAGCTGCTGGGCAGAGATATAGAATCATGCTAAGGAGCAGTTAAAGATCAATGACTAAGTAGACTAAAAACCTCGAACTTCCTAATGAAGCTCACAGAAAATATATAATGAATTGAGGGAGTAAATATAGACCCGGATAAGGAGACTTTTTTTTTTTTTTTTTTTTGCAATGTTGTTTTTACTCAGGAAAATGCATTGAGCTATTTGGAGTAGCAGCTTTTAGCCTATCATGAAATGCCGTGTTTGTCTCTTCATCTGATTTAATATAAAAAATTCCCTGAGAGTTTTCATAATAGAAATGTATTTCTTGACAACAGGAAGCAGCCCCCATATAGCACCTGCAACATTCAAATTTATACATTAAAGAACTTTCCCTAGATAGAAAATATATCAGATCACGGATACACTTTTCAGATACACTTTTCTGTGACATTTAATTCTTGCCTGTATAATACTTCTGCTCAGTAATTTGCAATGAATTTGTGAAAGATGAACTGGGAACATTACCTATTATTGGTGTTTCACTGCAAGTGGATAGTCACCCTTATTCCAGCTAATTTTTGCTTCACAGGATATTCTCCTGCAGTTTGTGTTGGGGAATTTTGTCCTGTTTATTGTATTTCAGTTATTTATTTGGCTCCTTCTAAAGTGAATGGTAACCCTCTGTGTTTGTGGCATTTTCAGAAACAACTGAAAACTCCCTTTCTTGCTGTTAGGTTTCCAACTTGCACAGGGAGGTGCTACCTACTCTATGGCCTTTTCTTCACTAATGGGTAGAGCAGCACTTTCTATTCTGCTCAGGTGGAGCAGAATAATAGCCTGTGGGAGAAAGAACAATTTGGTAAAAAACCTGCATGTAAGAACTGTGAAAAGCTGTTGCTATTACAATTGGTCTCTTTAGGATAGACTTTAACTTTCTGAAGCAACAATGGGGCAGACTAGCTCACCATGCCACATCATGCTGCTGCCCTATGCACCAGGTTCATGATAGAGGCAAGGAGATTGGAATGTGAGCAGGAAAATTTTAAAAGAACTTTAGCTACCTGCACTCTCCTCAGCAGCACAAGGGCACAAGTAGAGGATTGAGCATTTTTCCTTAAAATTCCTTCCCCATCACCATGCCCCATCCTCACCATCAGTGTGGCTATAAGGGGCATGAGGTCCTGCAACCAGAAAGTATTAGCACTGCCTTATGGATTTCTTTTGTCACTTTGACCAAGCCTGTTTGCCTTTGAGCTCTCTTCTCTCAAAGGTTTTTTGACAGCACTGGCCTCTAAATGGGATAGAAAGCAGAAAGTGAATCTGATGCAATACAAATGTTCAAGAAATCTCCTTTCAATGCTTGTTTGGTGTGACTAGAATCTATCTACTCAAATTTGTAGGGGAAATGCATAGGTACAGGGAATGGAGAGGAAAATTTTAGAACATATAAAAAAAAGTACTTTTGGAGTATTCCTCTTCTGTCCCTGTTGAAGCCAGCAGATAGTGGCATGTGTTCCTGAACAGGTTACCCAGCACAGAATCATCAGATACCCTAAAATATGCTGCATTTTGGACTTCAGTGGCAAATAAAAGTCAGGTTTGATATTCTGGTTTAACAGGAGACCTGACATTGTCTCTCCAGATGCTCATGTTGAAATAGATAATTTGCATTTGGAATGGAAATTTTTCTTCCTGATTAATATTAAATTGCAATATTTTCCTTGTTTAAATGTATATTTGCAATCTGTTGCCACAAGAAGTAAAAGCATCAGTTTTTAAAAAGTCTTTCTGGCTAGGCTGTCTCAAAATATTGAACATGTTAGGCTGGAATCTTAATTATTCTGCAGGATGTTTTCAGTAGTTGCAAATGTAAAGATTATCATGGGCAGCTACAACAGCTGTAGCTAATTCCTTCTTGTTTTTAAGGGTCTAAAGAAACCAGAAGTATCTTAATGGCAAAAGTAACTGAAAGTGTCAGCAGCTTCAGCTCCTACGTCATAATCCAGAGGGGCCAAATGAGATGGTGCCTGAAGGTTCACCAACACCTGGCACAACCACACAGTCCTGTGGGATGTCACTATAATTTACTGTTAAAATTCATCCATATTTCTGTCTCCCCTGAACATGTTTTCTAGAAGAAAATCTTCAGATACGTCTTGCAGAAATCATTCCTTTCTAGAGGTTCACAGATAGCACAGACCATAATATCCTGAGGTTTACATCAATGTGCACCCATCATCTCTTTCATTTATTCTGGCCTCATGTGTCTTCCCTATGACTGAGGGTTAAATTTATTCCATAATTAAGTTTGCCTAATGCTTATTTGGCATTTTAACAAATTGAATGGGGATGAATAGTTAGGGAAATGGAGGATTTATTTTAAAACAGATTTTAAAAATATAGTTGGGGCAGCATGGAAAAGTTAAGATTGAGAAGAAGAAGCTTACATTTGGGGGTTAATAGTAGGAAGTGGTACAAAGTCAAAGAACTGTTATCTGGAAATGCATCTTTCCAGACCAAAAATTAGAAGAACTCTAGCAGCAAGGGAAGTTCTTTAAGGAGGTTCCCAGACTGTTATTCAGATGACTTGACTTGTTTCAGTGGAAGTGATTAAATTAGAAAAACTTGGAATATTATTTGTTGGAGGGGAGTTCATAGGATAGGAAAAGGATGAAATGGAAGATTGAAATTAAACTGCAATATCAGCATAAGATCATTTATTTGGAGGATGAAAGGAGATAGATCATAGTGAATTTGTTATGCTGTGTTTATAACAGTACCTCATTGGTTCACTGCATCTTTCCTGGGGTCTACTGTTGCCTGCAGGCAATGGGAAGAAATATTTTCTTGCTTGATGTCTAACTCTACTTTTGGGAGACAGAAAAAATTGGATTTCTTCTGAAATACCAGAGATTAGCTACAGCTGGAAAACATCCCCCATGCAGAGAATTTTTGTGCATCAGTGACAGCCTAAAATTTTCAATGCCCTGTTAGTGGTGTTTCACTCACATGTTCCTGGTTAAGCTGATCTATTGGCCTGAGTTTGGAAAAAACAATAACCAGTATGACAGGACATTAGTTGGGTTTTGTTATCCTCCATGCTCAGGGTATGATGTGCTTTCTGAGATTCTCTGCATTTTCAGTACTCATAGAGCTTGAGAGACCTAGGATATTTCTGGTTATCCTTCTCTTTCCTGGGGGCACAGAGTGTTTTGGGTCTCAGTTTTGCCTTGGGAGTGGAGAAACAATATGTGCTTTATGGTAATCAGAAGGTGGGAACAGTTCATGTGGACCTCTCAAAAGTTACTTCTTAGTGCATGGCAGCTTGCAGCTTTGTGGATGGAGATGGCTCTCAGTGTCCTTGATGGTCTCACCCAGATCTGTGATCCGAAGGTATTCACACACTTGAGTTAACTCAAGCTGACCATTCAGGACCAGAATTTAGACAAGTAACATACAGCTTTAGAGTGATGAATTCAACCAATCCTTCACAGATCCTGTAAAGACTTGTATTTGCATTTTGTAAAGAAAAAGGCCTTGTCGACTTTTGCCAAATTAGCACAGCAGGAGCTCTGTCAGACATGTCCAGGAGAGAAGGTAAAAGGCTTTTCATCTCCTGATGAGGAAAGGTGTTGGGTTTGTGGGTGTCTGGGGTTTTTTGTGGTTGGTTTGTTGCGTTTTCTCCTCCATTCTTCTTTCACAAAATTTTCTCCTGAAATCACAGTTACAATATCTTCTCCTTGTCCTTAAAAAATCATTATCCTCTTCTTGATGAACCAAGTAATTGTTAGCAAATAATAAGGCAAGAGGGAATCTTTCTGCTTTCCCAGATGGTTTTCAATGCCAAATATAAATTCTCCTGTACAAGAAAAATATTTGAATTAATCTCACTTTTCCATTGGCCAGGACAGTAAATTTGTAGGGAGCAAATGCTTTCATTCTACTTTTGCTTCCTTCATATAGGAGAAAATTGAAGGTGACAAAACAGAATGCATGACAAATTTGCCACACGCAAAATCCTTTCTCTCCAATGACTTACCAAAAATTCCATGCTATCCACAACAAGGAAATGAGAAAGTTTTGATGTATTTTCAGCTTAAAATAGGCACCTCCAGACTTGTATTTTAGGATGACTGAATTGCCATCTTCTCTCCATTGACTAGGTGAGGAATGAAAGGGGACTGTTCCTGAACAGTGAGATTTCTTGTTGAGTGCTCAGTCTGAGCTATCAGATTTCAGTTTTCATCAGAGCCCACTGCATCTTCTACCTCAAACAGTATCATCTGTTCAGGGGAAAAAATGTCACTTCTTTTGGGTTTCTGGTGGGTCAAGTAGGATCAGGAGTGATCCCAGAGGGATTTTTTACATGATCAAAATCTTCTTTCCTTTTGGGCCAGAGCACAAATAATCTTAATTTCAAAATTCAAAGCATTTGTAGGTGGTACTTGGATTCTTACTTTAACTTTACTGTAACATTCTCTTTTTTTCTCTATGGCATAACAAGAAGGTAAGTTTGCATATACTCATAGGCCCTAATGGACCTTGACACTCAAATATACAGAAATCTAACAACATCATTTACTGTGGCCTATAGTTGAGATAAACTCACAGTGATCTAACAAATTTAAAAAGTAGCACGTATAATTAACTCAAATTTTAAATATAACCAGCATGACACTTTCATTTAAATAAATCTCACGAGATAGAATGTGTTACATTCAATTAACACCTTTACAGGCAACGTGCTTTTTAAAGCAAGTACATAAATTAAAAATATTCTAGAGGACTGAATACTTTCTTTCTTGAATGCACAACCTGAAACATTTTCCAGCTTTTACATGGTGCTTGTGATTTTACTTTATGATTTTAATTTTTTTTTAAGCCTGATAAGGGGTTATTTTTTTTTATCCTTTGTCCATGAAGGAAAGAGGCCTCAATCATTTAATGGTCATCCCCTCCAACTCTCTTTGCCAGCCTTTACTTTTGGTGACGTCTATTGTAAGCATCCTCTGAGGGTCAGGTTCTGTAGGTGCTGGCTTTAAAACCATCAGTTAATCCCAAATTTTCGTGAGCAAGACAGGAATAATGTCAACTAATGTGATTGCTATAGCTGTTATCTCTTGCTCTTGGGGTAGTGTATCCTAGTACCTGGGCATATGTGAGAGGATATGACAAACAGCCTCATGAGCAAGGGAGGAATGACTTAAAAACCACAAAAACCCTATTTCTGGTTACCATGGAAACGCAACTCCCTTAGGCCTTCTGCATACCAACACAAAGTTTCTTTTTAAGATATTTGGAGATCTGATTTTCTTTTCCTGGTACTGTAACACAGGAATGATTTCATTCACAGCATGCAACAATTCAGCTGACAGAAATGAAGATGTTTTTCATAATCCATCTGCTGTTGATATTGCTAATCCATGCTGTTTGCATCTCAAGTGATGTGGATTTTAAGAGGCATAGGTAGAGTACATACAGAAGGAGTAACCTGTATGTGAGTAATCTCAAACAAAAAGATCATAAGTTGCAAGGGTATGTCAAGTATGTGCATTTGCCTGTTTCTGATATTTCATGGATATTATTTTGTTTCCTTTACAAGGCATTCAGAATTTTAAAGGTTAAAAAAGCAGAAAGGAAAAAAATAAGCTATGGTTACTTATGTGGTTTATTAATTACTAAAGAAATTGGAACCCGCGTTTTGTTACAAGATTTAAAAGTCTGTTATACTCACCCATTCTCTGTCATCTTTTCTTCTTTTGAAGTTAATCACAAGCAGCTAGAACCAAAAGATAATGAAGAACCTAAAAAATTAGAGATATGGAAAGTTTGCACATTAAAAGTAAAGTCAAAGATTAAAGAAATCACAATGACTGAGAGAATGAGAGTGATGAATATAATCCTTCTTCAACTATTGAGGGAGAAAAATATCCCATGGCACTTCCACACTGGAGGAGACAGTGATGCTTACCTCTGGAGAGACAAAAATAGCATCTAAGCTGTACCTCAGATGTAAGAAAGTAACCTAAACTATTCTGAAGAGAACTCAGTGATCTTCTCCATAGCCTCCTATGGGATGAGCGTTTACTGGGAAGAAAAAGAGACTTGAAGGTCCCAAAACAAGTGGCAGACTAGCACAGCATCCAAAGATTCTTTAGCAGCTCCTACTACTACTAAAATCTGGGTGCTAGAGTTCCTTGAGCCTTTAACTGTACTCAAGTTAATAAAACTAAATGTATACTTGTGAATGGATAAACCATGCATAAAAGAAGAAGCTCAGGGTAACTAGTTCAAATGCAGACAACCAGAGAGATATTTAGGTGCTAAAATATTAGTTTCTGCTTCCTTTTTAGAAGCTTTATGGTATCCCATGTGGCTTTCTAACACATCCTCAGAAAGGCATTAGTCTCTTGTGCATTGGGCATCATAGTTGTCAGCCCTCTCCATGTCTCATCTACTGTAGAACATCCATGATAACTCCAGATGCTTGGACAGGGAGAGATTCATAGGCCCAAAGTATCTGGTGAGCTGAATCCCACTACAGAGCTCAGCAAAGTGTCCCATTGCCACTGTGGGGAAGACACCTCTCTGGCCCCAGAGACTCATCTTCCTGCCATGTGGGATGTTAATACTTGGAGTCAGTGAGGAATTTTCTGCACCTCAGGCTCCAAGTGTTGGGGAGGGAGGAATAACAAAGCTGCACCTTGGCCTCTGGAAACACAATTATGAAGGCAAGGATCCTTCTCTGTGTGTTCAAGCACCAGAGGGCATAATCACTTCTAAAACACTCTTTGGGTCACTTTCTGAGCTTTTTTTTTCATCACCTGTGCAAACAGGAAAAAAGTTTAAAAAATGGGCAAAAATATTCATTGACTGATATTGACTTTTAATTATTTTTGAGTAAGGCCTGCAGTGGGTATTGGAATAAACCTTTTGAGCAGTATGTTGTTTCATCTGCATCTTTTATTTCTCACCTTTTTCCAAACAATAAACTGGCTGAGCAAAGTCCTTGGAGCTTTTGTTTCAGGCTTGCTGTTTGTGTGTTGTATCTATTACATTGTGCTGGCAAGAAATCCTGTCCAGTCAAACTTAGAAATGTTCCTCTATTTCTAACCACTGCTACCAATGGGAAAAACAAAGGTAAACATAAAAAACCTAATCATGCACCTTCTTGTTCTTCCTAATGAAAGGGCCACAACGGTGGCACTTGAGTCATTCAGTCACTGAAGTTGCCATGGGAGTGACTGATGATCATATCTGCTCCCTCACTGTTCAGCAAGGAGCAGTATTCTCTGTCCTGAAGACAATTAAGTTTCTCTGCTCTGTAAGAGGAGATTTTTGAGTCCTTTATGTTCTGGTAAAATGCATGGAATAAAACTTTAAAAGACATTTAATCAACATTACTGGTATTTCTACTTGGCATTTTTCCACCTCATAAACAGGGAACTATTTCCAAAAGAATAGTTCTTGAACAGTAAGAGCATTATTTTTCATTTCCACCACATTTTGTGTAGTTATCTTTCTGTGAAAGTCTGTGTAGTGTATTCCAGAAGCAATCATCTGTATCATCCAGACTGTTCAATATCTTCTTTTGTTGCTGCTGTTGAGTGATATTTTCTGTCTCAGTTTCAATCCAAAAATAACATTTTGGTAGATTCTTGAGTAGAGGATCTCTGGTACAAGTGTCAGAGAAAATAGACTTAATCATCAGAAATTATTTGCAGAGGTCTGTCACTCTATAAAAAATGAAAATTTTCTTGCAGTCATTTTGTTTAAACTTCAGAAGTACAAAGATGGCCTGCCAATAATATTAAAAATTAAGTGTTCCTCTATAGTTTTGAAAACCTCACCAACATTCAAGAGATTTCATTAACCTTCTGTATTTCCTTCATTTAGTAAGCTCATCAAAGCACTAATGAACATGTATTTGAATTATTGACTAACTTGGATTTTAGGGTATTATAAATATTTCAAAACTGAATTATTGTCAGTCTATCAGCCTATTTTGAGAACTGCCAAATAATTTAAAGAATTTTCCAGGAGCGTATCATCAGTCAGATCAAATATATTGTTGGCAAGTTTTTTTTATTTTATTTTTTTTTCCAAAGAAACAATAATTACCTAGAAAAAACATCACTAACCTTCCAGGAAAAAAACACCAAACAAATAAAACCTATAAATAACAACATAACATAACATAAAAAGCAAATCCACCCCAAACCACCACAAAAATAAAAAGAAAGAAAAAGTGCATATTCACTGACTTATATTTGCACATTTTCAAAGGCAAGTCAATGAATGGTAGAAGAATAACACATTAAGACTTGTCAGTAGCTGAATGTCATTGCTCAGTTAATACAGACCAGATGCATCAAATCTTGTCTTTTCCAATGCAAATAGTGAACATCAACTGATTACAGTTACTGTGGAATTTTTGTCACTGAAAAAGAGAATATTAAACTTACTGAAATGGTTCTATTCTTTTGGATGATATAAGCAGCCATTTGAGACCTGGTTCAAAAACAAGACAGAGTCAGTAGGTGCTTTTGCTTGGAGATCCTAGTGAGGCCACTAAATAAGCTATGTCCTTTGAAATATCTTTTGTGTGTTTTCCACAACCCACTGAAATTGCCATCGGCAGCTCTGTTAACCATGGGATGGAGACTGCATGTGTCAAAATACTTTCAAAAAACTTGCATGTAGAATTATTTTAAATTCTGTTATTAATTTTTAATCATGCAAGTATTAACAGAAGTTATATTTGATTGAAGAAAAAGATTTTTACAGGGATTTTCATAAGTCTTTCCCTTAATTCATCACATTAGATGGAACTAACCAGTTCCCAATTAGGAAGATCAGTCTGGGTTACTATTTTCCACCTTTTGGTGTATTTGAATGTCCACTGCCTAGGAGTCCAAATGAAATAAAAAAATCTTAATCAACAAAGATGTTCAGGAGTCTCATTTACAATTACATCATCAAATTAATGGAATGCAGCTAAAACTTTATTTTGGTGGTTTCAGGGTTTTGTTTTTATTTTTTGTGTTTGTTTTGGTTTGCTTTAGTGTATAACTGAAAGATTTTTCAGAGAACTGTAACATGTAGAATAACACTTGGACAGGTTATCTCTCACCATTGTTAGACACTCCAAAGTTTATTAGTGTCTCTAATAACCACGCTTATTGATGCATTTTTTTTTTAATTTTAATGAAACGAGGCCATAATCTACAGAAAATAACTTTTGTTTCTTTGTTTTCCACACGGTAGATATTGCCTTCAGGAGAAAACCAGATTTCACTGAAAGAAAGAATAACTATGGTGCAGAGAGATGAGTACTCAAAATGCACAGGAGATATTTTAATAGGAGAATCCATAGCAGATAACCATTTGTAAAGTAATAATTACTTACATTTTTGTGTAAAGAAAAACATGGAAGAGACATCATGACTTTGAGGGTTTTTCATAGACAGCTTCTAAAAATAATATAGGAGTCATAAACACAATGTACAAGCAGCCTTCTTCATCGGTCTGACAATTTGAAAATTCCTAAGGGATCTCTGCTGATGTTCTGCCCCAAGCTGTTGATCATCATCCTGGTATGAATGAGATCATCTCATTAGAAAAGGCCTATAATCCAGGGGGGGCACCGAAATGTAAGATAAGATAATTGATTTTGACAGAAATATAGAATGTAAATCTACACTGCTAAGATGATAGCCATAAAACCTCAAAAAATAGCATCTCAGCTGAAAAAAAAAAGACATTTTTATAAACACTGATAATAAGCAGGAATTCTAATCAAATTAGGCAGTGAATTCTGACCAAAATAAAATGTAATATTTTTTTAATAATTGTATTTGCACATAATTTGGAAGAGAGAATTTGACTTTTCGTTTTGAAAGAGCTTGTATGTTTGAAACGCAGTTTTGCTTTATTTTTCAAAGTATATTAAAAAAAGTTTTAGAATTAAGACATCCTCCTACTTTGTCCACAGTTTGTCACCTGGGGAATTTTTCATTTGTAAGAAGAAAAGCAAGAATATTTAGGTTTGAAGCAATGAGGTTTTGTAGGTTTTGTTTGTTTGTTTGTTTGTTTTTGTTTGGTTTTTGGTTTTTTTGGCATTTGGGGTTTTTTTTTGTTTGGTTTCGTTTTGTTTTGTTTTGTTTTCTCAGCTTCTTCAGTTCACCTGACAAATCAACCTCTTTCCCATTAATATCACCTTCTCTGCTGGGGAATGTGACACCTTGATTACCCATATTCAGGAAAGTGGTATACATCGAGACTAAACCAGATGAAGGCAAGTCTAGTGCTTTTAGATTATTCCTGATTTACAATCATTTATAGAGAGAAAACAGTCATGTTTTGATCTAAGTTGCTTTATTTTGGTTTTAAACAGTTCATTTAGGTAAAAACAATGTTTGCTATCATTGATAAAAATGAGATGGAAACTGTAAATCACTGAATATATAGCCCTGAATCTTGAACTAAAGTTTATAATCATAGGTTAAGAATGATCCTTAGTATTTATAGATTTAAATGGAATTCAGGTGCCCAAAAGCTACTTTTTCTTGCTCTTGTTGTAATAGACTCATATATTTCTCTCGTTGGAGCAAAGAGAGGAACTAATAGTATGTCAGTGGTTAATGAAAAGGTCTTGATAATGAATAATTTACTATTCTTGGAGATGTTTATGAAAATTAAGTGTTACCATGGGTAGAACTTTACAGCAGCTCAAGTGAACCAGAAAATACAGTGCTGTAAGCAGTTTCAATATTTAGCTCAAAGCAACGAGCCCTTTCTTCTAGATGATTGTTTTAACATAGCTAAAGGCTTTCATTTGTGTTTGTACCAATTATAGTTGCCTGAAGGCCTGCATGAACAAGGAGCTCCTGGACACTCTTAGATGTAAAAATAATGTCTCCAGAAGATGGATGCAGGAACAGGTATTTCTTGTGTGAAATAATTGTATTTCTTGGAAGAAATACAAAGTTGTCCCAGAAGTTAGGGATCAGGTTAGGAAAGCTATAGCTCAGACAGTATTAAACCTGTCCAGGGACATCAAGAGTAATAAAAAGTGTTTCTACAAATACATCAGCAATAAGAGGCAGAATAGGGAAAATGTGGCCCCTTTACAGAAGGAAACAGGAGACCTGATTTTACAGGATATGGAGAAGGGTGAGGTAGTCAACATTTTTGCCTCAGTCTTCACTGGCAAGGGTTCTAGCTACACTGTCCAAGCCACAAAAGAAAAAAGCAGAGTTAAAGAGAAGGAAGATCTGTTTACTATAGAAGATCAGGCTTGAAACCACCTAAAGAACTGTGTCCAGTTATTATGATAGTGGTGCAGCACCTCTGTGAGATAGATAGTCTGAAAGAGTTGGGGTTGTTCAGCCTGGGGAAGAGAATACTCTGAGAAGACCTAATAGTGCCCTTCCTGTAACTGAAGTGGCTACAGGAAAACGAGGAAAGGACTTTTTACAAGTGCTTGTAGTGACAGGACAAGGGGTAATAGTTTTAAGATGGAAGAGAGCAGATTTAGGTTAGACATAAGGAAGAAATTCTTTCTTGTGAGGGTGGTGAGACACTGGCACAGGTTGGCCAGGGAAGCTGTGGATTCCCACTCCCTGGAAATGTTCAAGGCTAGGTTTGATAGGGGCTCCAACAACCTGGTCTGGTGGAAAGTGTTCCTGCTTCATAGGTGGGCTGGAACACACACCTTTAAGATCCCTCCCAGCTGAAACCATTCTATGACAATTGAGCTAAACAGCATAAACAGGGTGATTGAGAGATGGACAAAGCAACATCTCCATCTCTGGGAAGGTAAAACTTGCTTAAGAGTTCACAAGACCACAACAAAGGTTTCAAAAAAACCCCCAAAACCTAGTGATTTTGGAGGCCTTGTTTACTGACTACTCCACTTTCAGGAGATGTTGTGGCAGGAAAGGTCAAGTTGCCCTTCACTTTTCAGGAAAAGTAGATCCTTGAGGATCAAAGATGTTCAGGATGTGTTAAACTGGAACTCCAGTCAAGTGCTGAATATAGCCACATGCATTTAGAAGAGCACAGCTTGGACAGAGGTGGGTCAAACACAGAGCATCACCATCTGCCTGCAGCCAACAGGGCAGATATGTCTCTGCACTGCCAGCTGCTGCTGGGTGCCTGCCTAGAAGGGGAAGACTTGAAGTCTGTGGCACCCAAAGAAGGGGGGAGGTGATGATGGAGAAAGCGAGAAGTTCAGGTGTCACTTGGCCTTGCAGGTTGTGCTGTACGCAGGGTTAGAATGTGGGGAGTCAGCTCAGAGCTCCATGACTTGCTGCTGTAGGTGTTTGAGGAGGGGACTGTTCAGCAAGGACCTTGCTATTACTTTGACACCTGCTCCTGCTCTGTCAAGCAGGTTAAAGGGCAGTTAAAGGGGTTACTTGGCCTATTCATAGTCTCTGCTTTCCATTGCCTATAACCTGAGCTTCAACAATTTGCTATTTGCTCCATGGGCATCTGATCCCTCCGGGTTTACATGGAGCTGAAGTTTAACCACAATTGCAGGAAAACTGCTGTGTTCCTTCTCACCTGCTTCTGCGTTGCAATGAAGTGTGTATTTTTTTTTTCTGTTAAAAAAAAAAAAAAAAGTTCTCCCTCCTTAGACTTTAGGTCCTTGGCATTAATTCTCTATCTAAATTTTTTTGTCCCTGAGATCCCTTCAGGGATGTTGGGTGTGTTGAAAGTTGGGGGTGCAGAAGTGCTGGAGGTAAATGAATGGCACTGTGTAAAACTGATAGCTCCAAGGCTCTTCTGGTGCTGTGCAGCTGTATTTGCCATCTAGAGTGGTGAGTGCAGGAACAATCACTTAAAAGCATGGAAGGCATGGCTTGGTATCTCACTATAAAACCATATTGTCAAATTCATTCATCCTAATCCACATGCATCAACATTCAGTCCAGCAATTTACAGTCTCTTTCCTATTTCTGTAAAACACATTTCTGTACTACAAACCTGAATTACTTGCAACTATTACTATTCCTGACAAAAGATAAAAAAAGCTCCAACCAGCTTTATTAATGTGATATAAAACATCATAAATGCCCCCAAATTAACTGCATTTCCTTAGTATGCCTGATTTAGTATTATTCAGAAAGGCTTAACTTCATTCTTTTAAATTATGTTCCCTTCCAATCATAGGATCTTTAGACTAAGAAATCTGACATCTGATTAATTTTCCCTCTGCAGGAATTAAAATTCAAGGCATGACCTTAGAGGACTCTGAAAATTGCTTCCTGATTTCATCTTTAATCTGGCATTCTGTTTTTTAATCTTCTGGGCCAGTATCTAGAATAATGTGACTGCTGATAACATATGAATTACACAGGTGTCACTTCCATTCTCTGACTTGGAAAAGGAGAAGGTTTTGCTTTTTATCATGGAATAGTTCAATCTGTCACAACAATAACAGCTGCACGAAGCAGGGCAAAAATCTTCCAAGTACTGTAAGTAAAGGACAGCAGTACTTTATCATCTGTTTCACAGGAGGGAAACTGTTGTCTAGTCATTGATCATGTCTTCAGTCAAGAAAGAGCAGATGTTGGGTCTGAAATTCAGAGAGCAGTTGGATCTCAGATAAATTTGTAGCATTTTGGAGCACGCTGCTCCAAATGGAAAAGGCTGGGAGATTGGTAACAACTATATTAAAAAACGAAAACATCTTTGTCTTTTTCTGTCACGTGCACTCACACAAATTCTGAACAGTATCTCAAAAAATAGAATAAGAGCTGCTAGAAATTGGATGTAATTTGAATGCTGGACTAGCTTCAATGAAAAACGCAGGTATTTTCTGTGGCTACAAATTCTGCCTAAGATAACTTAGGGTTTCATAGTGACACTTGGGAGCATCAGGTCCCTTTGCATTTCCAGGAATGACACAGGTTTCATAGCAGAAGGGGGCAGTTAAACCAAGCCCAGAATTGCTCAGATGCTCTGGCAGGTTAACCCAGGGTATAAACTCTGGGATCAGCTTATTGCTGCAAAGATAACTAGTGGTTTATTTGGGATTTTTAAATTTGTTTGTTTGGCAGTTTTTTTCTTCCAGTAGCTCTTTGATATAAAATATCCACAAGTTCTTTACAGCAGATGTAAGACCCTAAACTTTTCCTTTCCCACTTTGGTACTGTAACCACTAGGAGTTCGAGCCTGTCTTCTTACACAGTCTCACAGAGCCTTATTATTTCAACATTTACCTGAGCTCTGGAAAATACAATGAACTGTATTTCTGAACTACCATGTTTTTAACTATCAGAGAGAAATGTTGCACACACAAAAAAAATACCCCGAACATGAACATCCCTGAGAAAGCAGGTCATGCATCCATGTCAGTAAGAATAAACAGAGTCAGATCTATACAGCACGTATAAAAAGCAAGACCTATGGGAGACTAACAGCCCTCTTGGCACAATGGGTGAGCTGATATATTCTAGTCAGCTTAATTAGAGATATTTCTGAACAACAAAGAAGGTGTCAAAAAGACTATATCTGATGGTGATGGAGAACTTCACCTTTCTTTAGGAAAATTTTACATTAGTATAAAAAGCAATCAAGTTTTGAAATGTACCAAAACCTTTTCCTTGACACCCCCTCCCCCCCAGTAGCTAGACAATTAGAAGGTTAAACTGTGCACCACACCTTTCATTGCAATTTTAATGTGAGTCTATAAAGTTATGCAGAAAGGGTGAGTCTTTCTGTGTGGCACTAACAACTGTGTTGCATATGAAGAAGATGCATGTTGCATCCTGGACTGAGTGTTTGTGAAGTCCCAGTATTGGGAAACCTCAGTGCAGAAAAAGAAACATGAGTATGATTTTTGAGGAAAGGTTAGGAGACCTGGCCCTACTGGTAGAGGAAAGGGAAAAGGAAGGCAGATGCTAAGCAGTGAAGCTCACTCACCTAAGGCTGACTGTACCTATCTTCTTGCTGCTTATAAAACTTATAAAAATACCACTGCTTTCCCGAGACATAAATTCCAGCTCTCCATTATTTTTTAACATCGTGTTTTCTCTTACCCCCCTCATCTTTATCCCTCTCCTCTTGTAGCCTTTTTTAAAATTTTTACTCATAGCTTTTGTTCTTTGAGCTCTGAGAAACTTCTCTAAGCATGTTGCCCAGCCCTGCTTACCCTCCCTAACACATCTTTTAAGCAACTGCTGTTTTCTTTAACACTTTTTGTGTAGCTTGACCTCCCCTGTCCCCTAGCCTGTCATTTCACTGAGTGTATTGAAAACCACTGTTTTGCTTTCTATTGTTTAATCTCTTTTTACTTTTCCTTCATTAAATTGTAAGGGTTGTGAAACCTGTCATGTCACTCATTTAATCTTTTCATTCTTAAATCATTATTCCTTCTTTATTTCAAATATATCTGGTAAATCCTCTAACTATTTGCTATTTTAAATTTTCCTGATGTAAAGAAAAAAAAAAAACCCACAACAAAAACACATCTTCATAGTGCATTCCAAGGATTGTATTTACTAACTTCTTTTCCAAAAGGCCTCCAGGTAGTGGAATTTTGGGGTTTTTAATTAGACCAAACCCCATTTTCTGGAGAACTTTGACAGTTTCTCCTAATGACCTTGACACATTCTACATGGAAACTCTTCTCCAAGATTTAGCAAGCCAGAGATTCCTTTGGTTTTTTTCTGTCTTTTATAGACATGACATATTTCATCTTAATTGAAAGGTTAACAGGTAATCATCTGGTGTCAGCCATCTTCCAGTGTAAGGAGGACAATGGTACATCATTCCATGTATTCAGTAAAGCAGGACAAGAAATATTTGGATCACTATTTCAACATGAGACACAATGCATATAAGAAAAAAAATGGCTCTAAGATAGATTAAACATAGGAATGGGTTGTGTGTATTATGGTTCAGTAAGAGGTTTAAAAAATGGGTTAGAATAACATCTGTTGGCAGGCATCTAGATATATCAGAAAGATTAATATTGTTGTGATATATGAATGCGGAGCTACACAAAGTTCTTGGAGCCCATTCCAAAGTTCTATAAATATAGACATAATTAATGGCTTCATTTTGTGTAATCTCAAAAAGTAAGTAGACTGCCTGAAAACAGAAGATATGGCCTCTTCAACATAAAAAACAATTAAAGTAAAAAATAACTCTTTAACACTCAAAGAAGATTGATTTCACTATTGTGATAAGGACATTTCACAAAGTAATAAAGAAAATGTGAAATGTCAATACACAAAATAAAAGGTTCCTTAGACTATTTACAATATCCCTATTGAGCCTGAACTCATTATATAAACAATGCCTTCAGCAGAATGCAGAATTCTGCACAGAAAATGCAAGAACATTCTGCTGTTATTAATAGCTCTAGAAGGCAAGATCAGGATTGTACTTGAATATAAAATTCAAGCCTCTCAAAGTTTAAGGATAAACAAGAATGGTTGAAAAGTGTGTCTTTATTTTATTCATAAGTTCAGTTGCAATATATTGGGAAAAGAAGTTCAAAGAACTGAAAAAAAGTTGTTGAAAGAATGTTGTGGGTTTCTGGCAAGGGTAGAAACAGAGTGTAGCTGCTCTGCTTTTGTAGTCTCCTGTCAGAACAGGCAGCAAAGATCTATCAGAGTATTATGGCAGGACTGGCATATGATTTGTAAGGTTATGTTGCCCTTTATGTCTCCATGATCTGTGTAGTAAGAATAGGGTGATACCAAAACATTTGGAACCAGGTGCAAATTCAGCATGAACTATAAAGAAGAGTATTTGTTTTTTCAGCTTTTGAACTTGAAGCAGCTGATCCATTAAAGAAGAAGGACCCATCTGGCTGATTTAATTTGACTGAAAATAGGCCTGTTTTCCTTAGCCATTTCCTCTCAAGCCCTTTGATGCCTATCCTTACCACATCAGATGGATTTTCAGACTGAAAATCACAGTTCCTGAGTATAAAATCTGAATGGCAACCAGAAAAGTTAGGCTGTCAACCCTTTCTTTTTAGTGACATTTAACAGCATTTGTTTGCTTTTATTCACTCACAAAGTGGGTGAGTGACTCTTCACCCTCCTACTAACAACTCTTTGAGATGTAGAATGGAAGTCATCATGAGCTAAATTATGGTGGGCTATGTAATTTGAATTATATAGCTACACTTTCAGCTGGTAGCTGTTCTCCCAACTCCACTGAAGCTCTGAACATGGTCCTTCACAACTGACATCTTCAGCTCTTTTGTTCTTCACATTTTCTGGTACTTTGCCTTTTTCTGTACTCTCATGTAAATCTAGGCATCTATAATATAGGCATACAAGTATATGGACACACGGTATAGATATATGTAAGAGGTACTGATGTGCAATGATCATTTATGCAAGTTGGTTATAAAATATCCGCATTGGATTCAGCAGCATTATTATGATTTTACTGCAGTGTTGCAAAGGGAGTGATTAAACTTGTACTTCCATAAGAATTAATCCCATCATCAAGAAGCCACTCACTAATAGGATCCCTAGGGACAAATAATTTGAAATGCACAGGTTATAACTGCATTAAAATAATATATTATTATTACTGAGTTAGGGATCCTTTGGAGAATGTTGAACGGGGGAAATCCAATCTTTTGTCCTAAAAGTTGCAAAGTATTTTAAAGTCTGTTCACAGGAATAAGGGCCAAAACATTGGGTATTCAATGAACATGTTTTTTTCTATCCAGCCTTTAGCTTTTCAGAGCCAACATTTAAATCATCTTGTTGATTACATCGAATAATGTGTGCCCTAAATTGAATGCTAATGTTTTCTGTGTTTAGTAGAAGGAAATGGTTCCAGACACCTGTCTCATTTTCTCCAGACACATCTGGGAAATGGGATGATTTGTGGAATTGTTCACAGAGGGTAATAAAGAAGCCTTTGCTTAAAAGTAAACTTGACAAAGTAACTGAAGTGGTTGTTTTCAAATCAAGGGTAGGGTTGCTTTTGTTTTTTCAGGGTTTTTTTTTGGTTTGGTTTGTTTTTTTCTGCTATGTTTTTACTTTTTCTTTGTAAAGAAAAGAGCAACTTGCCATTTAAAATGGCCTCATTTCTCAAAAGGTGAAGACAGTAAAACAGGAAATGAGATTACCTTGACCTCTTAACCTGACTGAGATGATTCCAAGAGTAACTCAGACACTGGTAATTGCAACAGATTTACTTTTCATGGTAGAATTCTTGGAAAAGCAAATATGCAATTTTCCTCCAAATAAGAGTACATGGCTTAATACTCATGTTCATGTACATCACATTTAGGATACATTTACCTTCTAATCCCATCATACAGACATTGACTTGCTGGAGAAATATGTATGCACTTTTATTACGGCTTGTGGGAGCAGCACTGCTTCAGCAGAGTCTCTACATCTGCACATCATCTTGCTTTGGTGAGAATATGGTAATGATAGAGCATAAAGATCTCTGATGGCCATGGAGGCTCTAAAAGCAGAGGTAACATCCTATATTCAAGCACAGCTTGTGGCCTTTTGTGTACCAAGAAGGCCTCAGAAGGTTTCTTGGGAGAATAGCTCTAAGTGTGGGTGCAGGAACAGTTCAAGTGCCACTCTGAATAAAAATCTGCAAATAGCATGACAAAGAAAAGTAGTAGGGTGAAGATGGTATTTCTTTCCTGTTTACTGAATATCTCTGAGGAAATTGTGATCTTGAATGCATCTGTTGCTTGAAATAGGAGGTATTTATGAAGAAACAATAATTATTTGCATTTATAAATTCAGGCTGTAATTTCCACCAATGAAACAAATAACTAACTCAGAGCTTTCTTAGTTGAAATCAGAGGTAGCTGAAAAAATAAAATGAAACAAAACAAAACAAAATAAAATAAAATAAAATAGATGCTTCAGACATTTTTACATATTTCAGTTTATATTACTGGCATATTCAGTAAACAATAAACATAGGAACCCTATTTATTGAAAAGTACACCTGAATGACTGTTCTTCCTCTCCTCTTTACAGCTCTGTAGATATTGAATGGAAATTTCTTTCTGGACTTCTCCACTGCTGCTGTTTTATTTCTGTAATTTCTCTTTTTTTTTACATATTACATCTTGCTTGAATTCAATAATTTTACAGAAAGCTGTACTCATAAAACTATTTGGAAATAAGGATTCAAGCCTATTACAAATCAATCTATATGATGAAAAACTGAATATTAACCAAAAGTACTTATTGCCTCTTTACACATCTCATCACCGGCATAGATAATTTGAAGTGATCTTATGCAGTGTAATAGAAAATGAATATTTCAAGGGTGATCAAGAATAGCTTTGCAAACTGGATATAAAGGTTTGTACAATGTGTCTCTTACAGCGAGCAATAAAGTAGAATCATAAAATCATACAAGCATGAAATAGTTTGGGTTGGAATAGGGTTTTCAAGGTCATCTTAGTCTAACCCACCTGTGAGCAAGGACATCTTCCATCAGATCAGGTCACTCAGAGCCCTGTCCAACCCAGCTGTGAGTGGTTTTAGGTATGGGGCTTCTACCACTTCTTTGGGCAACCTGTGTCAGTGTTTCACAACCTTCATTGTAAAAGATTTCTTCCTTATATCTAGTCTAAAATTATCATCTTTTAGTTTAAAACCATTAGCCCAACCACAACAGGCCCTGCCAAAAAGTTTACCCACACCACAACAACTAATGAAAGTTAAAAGATTTAAGAAGCAGCAGATTTCCTGCTGTCACCTGTATATTTGGTAGTTATTCTGTTAGCATTAATTATGTAAACCACCTGTGATTTCATTATTTTGGATACTGTCATGACCCACTTTTCTTCTCTTTTTCGTTAATAACTGGCAAACCTCAAACATGTTCTTGGAGACATGAAGTTTGTCATGGGACTTAAGAAACTTACCCCAAACAACACTGTAAGGAAACAATTGCATTCAGGTATGCCTCTGTAGATTTTCTCTTGATTTTGTCATTACCCTGCAGACATGGAAGCAAGCTTTGAAGTGCAGTTTTTTTGTGAAGTGGGCTGTTGGCTAATATATCTCATAGCAGGGTAAAAAAAACCAAGGAATTAAGCAGTCGTTCTGGGGTAAGTTTTCAATGAACATATTCTTGTCTGAGTCATTTTTATTTCAGTCTCTATTCTGCTGTAACTATTTCAGGGTAGAACAAAAACAGAAAGGAAAGCAAACAAACTCCAATCCACAACAATCCCATCAAATCCATAAAATGCAGAGATAAACAACTAAAGTGCAGATGATGAAATTCCATGTATATGATAGCCTCAGGTATATATAAGTTTCAGTTTATTACAGGTTGGAGCTAGATTCTGGTATTTTCACCCATTTTAACATCCATCAGAAACCATACTAAGGAGATTATTAAATCCTGAGCTAATATTTCAAGTGAAGTTATGAAAGCACCACTGGATTAATAAAAAGAAAAAACCAACCAAACAACAAAACCCCAAAAACAAACATTAAAAAAAAACACTACTAGAATGTGAAGTCGTTTCCCATGTCAGCTATTTACCCTGTCTAATATTAATCATTAATACTGCCCTTTATATTGTGGGGTTTTTTTCCCTATGATTGTTATTGCATTTGCAGTTTAGGTACAAATAACAGCAACTATATAAATATTGCATTAAAAAAAGTGAGTAATCTCATTTTACTCAATATTCTTCCAGTTCCAGCATCTGTCATAGCTGCCTAGGCTGCTTTTCTGGCAAACACAGATGGAAGAACTAGAATTAATGGTGTTTCAGGTGTGTTTCATCACACAAAATGTAGGTAGCACACCCTTTATGATAAATAAATTGTTCTGTAAACAACCCTGCATAATCTGAGAGACTCTCTGTAGTGACTGAAATGATAGTATGGTTTAGGTTGGGAGGCACCTTAAAGGTCATGGAGTTCTAACCCACCTGCATGGGCAACAATACCTCCCACTAGACCAGGTTATTCAAGGCTCCATCCATCCTGGCCTTGAACACTTCCAGATTTAAGGCATCCACAGCTTCCCTGGGCAACCTCTACCAGTGTCTGACAGCTCTTACAGGAAAGGATTTCTCCCTAATGTCTAACCTAAATCTACTCTCTTTCAGTTTAAAGCAATTACACCTTGTCTGATCATTACAAACCATTGTAAAAAGGCATTTCTGGTACTGGAAGGCCACAACAATCTTCTCAGAGACTTCTCTTCTCTGAGATGAACAACCCCAATTCCCACACAATTCCCTCAGCCTGTCCTTATCAAAGAGGTGTTCCAGCCCTTGGATTACTTCTGTGGCCCTCCTCTGGTCTCGCTCCAAGAACTCCATCTCCTTCCTGTGTTGGAGTCTCCAGAACTGGACACAGCACTCCAGGTGGAGTCTCATGAGGCTGGAGTAGAAAGGGAGAATCACCTCCCTCAACCTGCTGGCCATGCTTCTTTTTGTGCAGCCCAAGACATGGTTGGCTTTTTGGGCTGCAAGTGCACATTGGTGGCTCACGTTGGGCAATATTTCATAGTGTCAAAGTTCCATGAGAGACCTCCTGTGCCTAGGAAACAGGGTAACTGGTCTCCCTTGTGTTAGCTTTCAAAACTAAAAAAGAAATGTCAGTTCTGTACTGTGGTTTAAGCAACACTCCTGCAATGCCTACCAGCTAGAGAGTCTGAACTCTCTGCACTTTAAGTTGCAGGATCAATAAACAATGATTCATTAAAGTGAAATCATGAAGACTAGAGTTTCAGTAAGAAAGAAATTGGTCCACAAATATACAAGAAGGGATTTGGACTCTGTGCAAGGAAAATTAAATATAAGTAAGAGCTGCTACTTTATGGATGGAAAAGTCTAAATGAAGCAACAGAACACATACAACAGAAGTGAATTAGGTTTCCTTAGGGCAGAGAGCAGGCATCATGCCTGTTCTGTGGTTACACAGTATTTAAGGAAACAAATTTTAAACATGGCAAGAAGTACACAAAGCATGCTACCAATTCAGCTCATAAATATGTTTGTAGTATATGTATTTAGAATCATGTCACCTTACTTTATTAAAGCAAATTGTTTTCAGTAATTTTCAATTTGGTACCAATATAGCTCTAAGAAAATGAGTTAAGAGTCTTGTCTGGCTCGGTTGTCATAGAAACAATTATTTATTTCCATCTGGATTATCATTATCATTATGGACCTGAAGCTACTTGAAGAAGTGAGTGAACTTCTGTGACTTCTGTAATTAAAAAAAATCAAAGACAATTTGCATAGATCCTACTAAGATTAGTAAGGCATTTGTATTTAAACCAAGACGAAAAAAAATAAATAAATCAATGTCAGACCGGCTCTTTACTTCCTGAATATTACTTTTAGGTGGAGATCCTTCTGTTATTAATCTATTTCAGGACTAGGATGTGGTGACAAGTCCTACTGTAACAGTGAGGTTATCCTTGCTTTAATGAACCTAGCACAGTACCAGAACGGGGGGCAACCTGAATCAAGACAGCCCATGGGTGCATTTGCACATGCCACATTTTCTAACCACCAGTGAAGGTAAGAATGTCTGGGACAATGCATAGCTAGAACCTGGAGGAATGGTCTTCAGTAGGAGTCAGAAAGTTCATATTTATGCTCTTGAATCATGACAGGAAACATGCAGAAAACTGCCACCAGCAATATTGCACAGGGCTCCACTGTGGGAGCTGTCATGCACATCACTTGCACAGGGGAAAGACATTTAGTTAGTGGTGCAATGAACACAATCTGGAACTCAGAATCTTGTCACTTCTGCAAGCTAACTTGTCAGACCAGACCTCCACTTCAAAGAAGCAGCATTACTGTGATTTGTTTTACTAAAGTAAATCAAACTACATTTATCACTGTGTAAGATATTTCAAGTGTGTCTGTTGGGGCTGACATGTAGGGGATTAAGGAAATCTGAATGCTGTGTTTGTGTCACTACAGAATGATATTGTAAGAGTCACTGAGCAGTCTTATCAAGACATAATTTAATTCAGGGAAATGTTCCTATTAATTTCCATTGTAAGTCAACCATCTGGATCAATGATTGTCTAATTCAACTCTACTCCAATTGAAAGAACACAGCTAATTCACTGTGGTAGTGGGTAAATAAGGACTGGTATTTTCCAAACACAAGGCAAACACAATTTTCATTCATTTTCCTTCATTTAAAAAACAAACAAATTGAAGGGCTGGTAGCTGAACAGAATGACAAAAAGAATTTGTTTTTTTATTATTTCATAAGCAAATGAAGAGTTTCTTGAAGATGCTGAATGTAGATATTCAGACCAGGCCCTTGCAGCTCTCAGGCTGGGAGTGACTTCAATCCATCTGCCAATGTGGATCTGCAAGGGAGAACAGAGGGCACTGGAGGGCACTGCTGATTGACAACCAGTTCAGACATAGAAATTTAGGTTTTAATTTTATAGGCTGTACAGTAAGCACTAGGAGCTAAAATATCAGTGAGATGCTATTCAGGTCCAAAAGGATGAAAATACACTGCAAAGGAACCCTGGGCTGGAGGGTTCTTTAAATTAAGAGGTGTTGAGATAGGACTGTTGTCTGGAAAATAAATATATATTATACATGTATATATATATAATACCATATACAATATTATCATATACTGTTCTGGTTCCCTCCTTCCACAAGAGAATAAGCAATCAGAGACATGATGTATTTACGACACAATTTCATCACGAGTGTAACCTTATGGCTTAAAAGCCTGAATGCCAGTACTTCCAGACAGGCATATTATTACTTTCTCCATATGTATATGCTCCAGTGTTTTTAATTTTACTTCTTTCACAGCTTTACATAGTTTTGAAAACCAGGAAAGGGACAGAAAATGTGTTTCAGCACCACAATGATTTCCCTTTCAGGATCCCTTTATTTTCTATGAAATCAACACAATGGGCAAATCACATTTTCTATAATTCACCATAGTTAGGGGTTTCCTGTGCCATACTGTAGTACTTCACAAGCAAAGATTGTCTCAGAGGAGATTGTCTTCATCAAAGACAGTGGTGACCAAAGCATCTGATCTGTTAACTTTTAAGACATTGAGATGACAAAGATGTAGATTCTAATTAGTCTCATACTGTAACAAAACTTGTATATTTTGTTTATTGGCGGGAAGGGACTGAAAAATGATTTGCAAAACACAGTTGATTTTGTTGAAACTGCATGGTCCATCAAACCCACTGAGAAAAACATTCTCATGGTACGTGTGATTCTACTTTTACTAGCTTTTGCTGTGTTAAAATTAAATGTGCTGAAAGAACAAGTCATATATTTTTATGACTTACAACACAATTCATTAGATACCCTCATCCATGAAGTAAAGTTTTGCTTTTGAAAGGCTGAGGAGCTGCATGTTGGACATAGATGATGCAGACTAGAGTTTAAATGAAAATAGAGGAAATAACGTGGCCCCTGTTAGAGATGGAAAAACTTTTCAGTATTTAAAGGGTAAATCCCACTTCAGACAATGGAGATATACATGAATTAGCATTAGCAAATGCTCAAGTGTGTGCAAGCAGTGAGCCAGGAGGACTTGCTGAAGCTTACATTGATGGATCATCTAGCATATTGCATCATCTAAAGGCAAGTCCACCTCGGTTTTGTTTCCCCTCATTGCCCAGAAACCACAGGGAGACCTTGTTATCTCCTGCTTGGGTCTTACCTGTGGAGTTCTCTGGATTAAAAATGAAAAGCCTAGGTGAAACCTCCAGCTCTCACTTAAGAAGACTTTGATGTGTTGTTCTTGGCAGTAACAAAATGGGCACTGCTGAACCAGTCAACTAAAAATCTATCATCTTCCTCCAGGATGGTTGTTGGCTTTGCTAAAACAGATTGAACACTTTAGAAGCTACATAGGCCTACTCTAATATCTAAATGTTTTTAAGTTGGTGTAATACATTTACTTTGATTAAAATTGTAATACAAAAGCCTACTTGTCTCTGAGGTTCAAATTTCAGATTCACTACTAATATTAAAAGAACCAGAAATACCATACTGAACTGCAGCTGGATTGCATTGCTTTGATATTTTGTTTCCAGATGCAAAAGTTTGGGGAAGGTTGTAAATAGATGAATGCATGGCATAGCAATCCAGAGATCAGAATACTACTCATGGATTGGATCAAGATGGAAGAAAGAGATTTACATCCTCATCAGTCTTTCCTATAATTCTAATGAATAATGATTTTTATAGCCAGAATTATAACCAGTCCTTTTCTAAATCCTCTTCACCTCCAGCCTACAACAGTTTCCTGAAGCAAAGGTTTCTATCTGATAATTACAGCAGGAAAATGCAATTATTCAGTCTTTTAAGTTTTCCATTTATCTCATTTCAACTTCATTTAATTAAGAATTGCTTTGAGTTGTTTATCCCATGCAGCACTTTCTTGGTCCCAAACACAGACATTCTTCTTCAACATGAGAAACGGTTCTGCTAGGACAGACAGTCACAGTTACATATATCACAAACAAAAGATAAAACCAACAATTTTTCCTTAATTTTTTTCAGATGTCAGACAACAGAAATGCGAAAATTTTAATAAATATTTGAAAGCAAAATACTCCACCAAAATCATTGACGGGATTAGTCCAAGAGGTTTTCCTCTATCATTCGAGTGTCCTGCTTGTTAATTTTTTGCACTGGTGTACATTTCCTTAGAGAGATGAGGCAAGTGCAATGGAGATTGTATTTCATTAAAGAGCAGCTTTTAAGCTTGGGGCTGGGAAGCACTTGTAGAGTATTTCTGGCAAATCAGCATCAGAAAACAGCAGCACTTCATATGGAAATCACATCATTCCATATAACTGTGAGCAACAAGTGAATATTGGTTAATGTGTTGCTTTTTTTGAATCTTATTATGCAAATTGGAGACCTGTATCATCCGGGCAGAACATCTTTATTAGGAAAGACTTAACACTAAATAATTTCTATCCTCCAAAATGATATGTCAGAACCAAGACACCCAGACTTGCTCAGAAGAGGCTTTTGTCTACAATATTTTTCTTCACATGTCAGTTAATCATGTCTTAGATTTGATGACTCCAAGCCTGGAAATCCTTGCAATTCGTTACAAAATCCTCATGCCATGAAAGTTACAATAGGAAGGATAGTTCTGAACTTCAGCCCAAAACCAATGCTGTCCTTCTCAGTTTAGCAAAGCTTCTGGCTGACAGATTTCAAAGCAGACAGCAGGAAGCAGGTGAGGCATGTGTGTTATGCAGAGAACATTTTCTATTCTGTGTGCACACCCCGTTTGCTACTATTCCCATTAGGTTTATTTTTCAAAAAGCACAATTTCTCTCTTACTTACAGGTACACAGGGACTGGATCCATCTCTTCATTTCAAGAGGCACTGAAGGAGACAACACAGATGGTAGCTCTCCTGCCTTTGTGACTTGCTTCAGGAGGCAGGCACATCCTTGCCTTGACCCAGTCTGTTCCTTCTCAAATGCCTTGTTTTCACCAAAGTCAAGAGCACTAGGACAAAATAGGAGCTACCTCTGATGAAAATCCTCCTCAATTACAAGTGTCATATCTAGGACCTTTCTTAGTGCAGAATGTGGCTCCTTCCAGCTACTGAAGATCCAGTTAGCCTGTCATAGCCATAGAATTTATTCCAGTACTTAACATAGCTGAGGGCCTAGTCTGGTCCTCAGATGTTCATCTAGGGGAGAGTGAGAATGGTACTTCCTTAGGGATGATGAAGCAAGCACTTCACTGCAGAGAAGAGGTGGAATTCACCCAGCCTATAAAGAGAATCTTCATGAGTGGCAATGCTAACCTGCTGATAGGGCTTTGAACAAGGTCGACACTGGAGTGGGAAGACAGCTCACAGGTAGAAGACACTTGTTAAGTCTCTAGGGCAGTAACAGAGAGGAAAGATGCTACTGGAAGAAGAATATCAAGTTATGGGTTTTTCTGATCATAGAGTGAACCTCCAGCATTACATTGTCTGGCGCAGTCCAAAGGATCTGTACCCACAGTCCTGTTGTTGGTTGCATGAGGATTAGGGAAACCATTTCTGGCTACACCAACACATGCTGGGCCTTCCTCTGGCTCTCTTTCTCATTAACATGTGCCCAGAATCAGAGAATAATTTGGGTTGGAAGGGACCTCTAGAGGTCACCCCAAATGGCTCGCTTGTTTAAACACAGAGAGGCCTGGAATGATTGTCCATGAATGATAAAGCCTACAAAACACCTCCAAGAAAACTAAAAATCTTTTTGCAAGGTAAGATTTTTATATAGGCATTTAACACCATTCTGAACCCTAAGCCTCTCTTTGCTGTGGTTTCATTAGGGCCTTTATCACTCCATCTGTCCCTCTCAGCTTGGACTCTGTGAACACTATTAGCCCTATTAGAATCCACTGGGGATTATATCTGTCTGCCAGTCTCTGGGAAAAGAACTATAAATGCTTGTATATTCTTGAAGCATTATGCAACCAAACACTGTAACACTCAGAATACCTAGCACTAAAAGCTGATAACAAAATCAAAGGTATCACTGTTCTTTCTCTCAATCGATCCCATACTTATTCAGCTGTTGCCATCGAATACTCCTACAATCTAAATCATCAGTGGCAGAACAAATGAGAAAAGAAAAAAGCAGTTTAGTTAATGTTCTGTACAATTAATAGGTTGTGGGCTGGTGGGATGTAGGTTGGTTTGTTTTTGGCAATGAGAGCTAGTAACATTTAAATCTAAAGTTATTTAAAAATATAGAATACTAAATAAACCTTAAGGTTGACTTTTCTGGGGAAGCTGTGTTGGGAGCCATAAAATTAAAATTGAAGCTCTAACAGTAGTTATCTAAATCAACACATGCTCTTTGATAGAATCACAGAATGGCAAGTGCTGGAAGGGACCTTAAATATCCTCTAGTTCCAACTGCCCTGCAATGGTCAGGCACACCTCCCATTAGACCAGGTTGCATATAGCCTCATCCAACCTGGGCTTGAACATTTCCAGTGAGGGGTCAGACACAACTTCCCTAAGAAACCTGTGCCAGTGTCTCACCACCACATAGTAAAGAATTTCCTCCTAATACCTAATCTAAATATCTCCTCTTTAAACCATTGTCCTCTCACTACACACTCATACAAAAGTCCTACCCCAGCTTTCTTGCAGGGTCATTTCAGGTATTGAAAAGCAGCTATAAGGTCACCTCAGAGCCTCCTCTTCTGCTGTCTCTCTCAGCCTGTCCTCATAGGAGAGATGCTCCAGCCCTCTGATGATCTTCATAGCCCTCCACTTGACTCACTCCAACAGCTCTATGTCCTTTCTGTGTTGAGGAATCCAGAACTGGACAGAGTACTCCAGGTGGGGTCTCAATAGAGCAGAGTATTGGAGGAGAATCACTTCCCTCAACTGGCTGTCTGTGCCTCTTTTGATGCAGCCCAGGACATGGTTGGCTTTCAGGGCTGAAAGTGGCTCATGTTCAGCTTCTGGTCTACCACTCTCAAAGTGATGGTAGAAGTGGAATGGAAGTAGAGATCTATCTGTCAAGTCCTGAAGTAGGATTTAGTAATTTCTTTCATATCCATTGCCAATCTATTGACTATGGGGAAATTTCATCACCTTAAGCCAGGTGAGGAAAGACACACCTTGGTGTTCTGCACTTAGGACAGAACAGAGCTATTTCAGAATTTCTGGAGAACTCACAGACAAAATATATATTCTTGGAATTTCGTGTGTCACTTGGGATAGCTGCAACTTCTGCAGAAAAGCATTTAATATAGTATCTCAAGAAGAATTAGCTAATCTGGAAAGGAAGGGGATCTAAAATTTAGATCTTCTAAGGTCTTAAAGAAAAGTGATACTGCATTGTTTTCAAGCACCAAGCTAAAGGCAGTCTTGAACACTGAATCAACACCATTGTGGAATACCTCCACAATATCTTCATTTATAGTTTTGTCAATAGAAGAGAGTAGGTAATGAAGTTCTGAGGAGCTCTAACACAGTGTCAATACATGGAGTTGAGAATTTCATAAAATGAGATATTTAGAGAGTAATAGTGCAATAGAAACTGGATCAAATTTGAAAATAACAAATGCATGATCAATTAAAGGAGGAATATTAAATCTGCAGCTGTGAGCTAAGAAAGGTTTGCTAAAAATTACCAGGGAGAGAAAAACTAAAATTAATGTACTTTGTAGCAGAGCACTCAGTATGACAATATTTGACATTTTGTCTTGTATCTAGACCACTTATATCTGTTTCATTACATGAAATGCATTTTAGATCATAGAATACTAGGAAACCAAAAAAGGCTTCAAATCTTTCTGTTAGTGTTAAAGAGCAGACCTACTAAACATTCAGATCACAGGGAGACAGGTCTATCAGTCAAACAAAAAGGGCAGAGAAAGGACATGCTTTAGGTGGAGTTTTGTGAAAGACTTATGGCTTTCAGTAAGTTTCCCCCGAATTGTTTTCTGTGGCATATTTCAAATATATTCAGAGGTGGATCTGACCTCCACAGGTTTCTGGTGCTTCCACTCAGCAGCTGATTGGCTCATCATTTTTACTCTCTAGAGCAGAATGGGGGAGACTATACAGTTGCATAGAAAGGTTTTTAATCAAGATGTGCCATCATCCATCTTTACTACGCTGGATCAACTCTTGAGTTTTGAAGAACTGTACTGGCAAAAAAAAAAAAAAAAAAAAAAAAAAAAATATTTCTTCAGTAGAGAATAGAGGACACTTGCTTTTTAATGGGGTTGTCTGTCAGAAGAAATTTACCTTCAAGCATGATAAGAAACTTCGTGTTTAAAGAATCACTAGTTTCTTTGCTAGTGCTGTTGTCCCAAAAGTGGGGTCCATCGCCCTGCGTGCATGAAGCTGATCCACATACAGAAAAGATACTTGCTTTAATAGCCAGATCTATGCAGAAAAGGGAGCAGAGTGGGATTACATAGAGCAAACTCAGCTTGCCAAAACACAAGAGTTAGTTTTATACGTGGAGACATAGAAACATTACTTTATTTCTAACTATATTTTATCACTCATATAGATGATTGGTTATCAAGTTCTTTGCTTCCATTTAAAGTGACAGTGCTCGAAGATTACATCATGCATGTTCAAACAGTATGGAGCCTTTTGTTGGTAAGGGTCCCTCTAGAGAGTAGGTAGGTAATTTGGTATGCTAATAGTACATTAATGTACTGATGATACGTTAATACTGTCTGTCAAATTACTCAGTGTTTCCAACCCAGTGCTCAAGGCTATAGCTAAGATAAATTGTGGGGAGTACTCCTTTCCACCCCTTCCATGTCTTGCAGACTTACATCTCAAGGGCTCAAGTGCAGTTCACTCCTTGAGATGTGTTTTTCTCTTTTGAGATGTGTTTTTCTTCCATGTGCCACCACTGGAAGCTGTTGAAGACAGAAATGCTTTAACACTTCTCTTATGGAGCAGAAAAGCTGTAAATAAGATCCCTCTGTGTATGTCTCTGCAGAATTCATGCATCATTGAGGGTAGAAAAGATAATTACTTCATCCTCTTTAGGGACTCATTTTGTAAATATTTCACAGTAAATTAAACATATTATTTCAGAAGAAATCAGCCTTTTATATCTGTGTTATCTAGAGAAAAGCAGATAAAGTAGAACAAGCTATAGTACAGAACAGAAAGGTCAGTCTCTTTCACTCTGTTCCAGTTGTTTTCATTCTGAAGTCCATTTCCCTGGAAATCCATTGATTGGATTGCTGACTGCTTTTGGGAAGTCCACAGAAGATGAAAATGAAAATTATCTTTTCAAGGAACCTACATGAGCCCAGAGCCTCCAGAGATGATTTTCTCCAGCATCTGGCCAGCAATGTTCCACTTTTTATGAATATTTTTTCCTTATACTTAATGAGAAATGTAATTTCTGTGCATTGACTCTAGTGCATCTCAGTGTTCACCTCCAAGGGTATGGCTCCATCTTCAGTGCAACAACTGATTATGTAGCTGTAGGAAGAAATGTTTCCCTCTTCATCATATTTTTCAATAAAAACAAATAAAATATATTTGAGTACATATCAAATCCATTAATTAAGTTCAAAAGTAGATGTGATCCCTGTCACAACAACAGAAACCTGTCCTTACTCCCTTATTACATCCTTGCTCACTACATCACTGGCTGTGTCACACTAAGCCAATGTGCTGCATATCCTACCTACTGCCCCAGGACTGCACAACATGTGGCTGCAGCTCAGATATATTTTCTGAAAGTATTCTGCCACCTAAAGGAGATATATGAGACAATGCCTTCTAAAAATAGTTGGTTTGCCATAGTGAATTGAGGCTATATGTAGTTTTTCCAATTTTAATTTTATCATTAAAAAGATTTGGTTGTCACACCCTGCCACTGTTTCTTCCCAAAACAGTTAATCCTTTTTATAATTTCTTTCATTTCACCAAACTTCATGGCCTCAGTCTCTCAGCATCTCGTTTCGTCAAAGGTAAGGTCATCGATAATTCCTCTGTTTTCAGAAATGACTGACAGTTTTAATGGCTCCCTCTAAAATTTACTTTCTTTCATAGCATTCAAAACAAACATCCTGCCTATTGCTAATTCAGAAACATAGAATGTCTGAGAGGCTGAAGGGGAGAGGAAAGACGCCCCTGAAAATACTCTAGTCCCTGATTCTGGACATATATGTAGATATAGAGATGCACAGATAAAGAAAACTCTTCAGCTCCCTGCCATATGGAGTGGTTCACTATATGAGATTTATTGGTAACAACTCTATTATTCATGCTTTCCCCTAATGAGCCAAATACGCTTTGCATTAATTCTGTTTCCTTCCTTATTCTCAACAGAAAGCAGTGAATAAATGTTCACTAAATATCCTCTAAGCCTGAAGTTCAGATGCATCCCTGAAGCAAGCCCTGAAGTAAGAGTTTTTATTCATAAGGTGAGTCCAAATTGTGCTAAGAGAAAGCACCTGGAATCAGGGTGTTAGAGGGTGATAATGTACATAGAACAACATGTTTCTATTATCTGACAGCTTTCCATAGGTTTTTTCTCTGCTTCTTCAGACTGGTTAAACTCAACTGTAACTCTTACTTGAATCCAATGATGGAATTCAAATGTCTGGTTGGGTACACTATGTTACTATTGCTATAAGCTAATATTTATTAATATGACAATAATTTCTTTTATTTTTTTGTCAGTTTTCTATACATTTGCAAAATCTTGAACCCAATTGATTAAAACATTCTTGGGGAGAACTGGCTTTCATTCAATATGTAGTATAAACTATAATTCCGGGTAAAATTGAATTTCTTCTTTTTTTATATATTAAAAAAACCAAACCAAAACAAAACAAAAGCCAACATTGGAGGACATCTGTAGACCCCTGCACTAGAGCATTAGGCAATTACTTACCCTGAGGCCCAATTTTCATGGTTGCAAAGAAATAAAATAAAACCTCCCCTTCCTTTTATGCATATTTCAATAATCAAAGCTCTAAATAAATCTGTGAAATAGCTAAGTGATTGCAAGACTATGCTGTGTGTCTTTCTCATGCTGTTTCTCATGCTTGTTCTTCCAGAGGCTGCTGTAAGAAAACCAATTCACTCTTGCTCCAAAATTTAAGAAAGAAAAAACTGATTGGATATTTAATAGAGGTGATGCCAAGTTTCTGAGTTTCTTCTTCATCAGATTACTCCATTTGTTTCTTTATTTTCTGTTGAAGTTTTGCAGTGAAGGGATGAAACTGAAACTGCATGATCATAGCAAAATATTTACATTAACATTTTGCATTACTATATTTCAAGACCTCATTTTTGAAAAACTTATCAAAACTTTGTAGAAGTAAAACAATCCCATTTCATTGAGACATAGAAAAGTTTTCTTTATATTGCACCAAAGTTACTCATTAATTCCTTTAATAATCCACATTTTGTTGTTGCTGGTTTCTGCTTTTCCTTAAGCTCAAAGGTGTTCTTTGTACTCACATCTCTGTTGATTTCCTTTTTGTGGTGTCATCCTCTTAACTCTAAGAGGATGGCTTTTTCCTTTTTTTTCTGCTTTGGTATTTTTTCAAGGAAAACAAACAAAACTCTTTGAATAGCTTCTTTTTGTATGTTTTGGTGTTTTTGGGGAGGGGAGGAAGGGTGTTGTCTTCAGACAATTGCTTTAAGATTTTTTTGATTATGAATAAAACATAGGCAGAAATGTAAAGAAATTGAGATTTTTGTTTCTAGTGCAGAATTTATTTACAGTTGAGAAATTATTATGAATTTTGTTGAGGTTAGCTTAATCTTCAATGTGACATCAGCTGCTATCTGAAAGAGATGACAAATACTTTTAATGCTCAAAAAATGGAAAGGAACTTACATAAACCCCTGAAAAAGAAGTGTCAACAAATATACATCACCGGTATAATTGAGAGGCACTGGTTTCTGGGGTAACCTGGATTCTTTCAGAGTATCTTTTGGTTAAAGACTGCAAGCTGATGTATTCCTCTACAGTATCCCTTCTGCCTTTGGAAGCAAGTTTTTTACATTTACTCTTTGCATAGACAATGGCAAAGAGAAATCTTGATAGGAGCAGGCTGATTGGCAGTTAGGCAGAGTTACAGACAACACCAAACATCTATTTAATTCTGACAAGGTCTGAAATCCTTCATAAGAGCTTTCCTTTAGAGCTGATATTTTTAAAAATTCTTTTATCGTTATTGTTTGACAAATAACAGTTTTGAGACCCTTTATTTATATTTGGGATCTTATTTTCATAGTGTGCTGTCTTTTAAAATCTCTTTCCATATGTGCTTTGGTGGAGAATTTTTTTTACTAAGCTGCATTCGGGAATATGCTAAAATTTATTGGAAGTGATGTAGGGAAACCAAGCAAAAGAAAACCAAAGCTGACTACCAAGGAACTCTCCATCGATGAGGGTGAGTGGGGACCTGTGGGTGAGCAGAAAGGGAATAGGGGAAGTTTAATGACAAAACCTGGTGAAAAGAGAAATGGATGAAATAATGGAACTGTAGCAAAACATCCAGTATTTTAAGAGCTGGGGGTCACTTTTGGCCTTTTCTTGTTTTACAGGCCAAACACTTTAGAGTAAGTGCTGTGCTGCTGTCTGTGGCAGTCTTGCTTGAATAAGGGCATCTGAGTTTTATGTGACAGACTCAATTCAGCCTGGGCATGAATGAGCATGATGACTGTTGACATCAAGGAGATGAGACCTAACAAAGCACATGGCTTATTTAGATTATTAATTTGCATTTCCCATGTAAGCAAGTGCTGATCAGTGGCACATGAGTGTGATTAGAATATTTTCAAACATTAACCTTAGGTTTGTGTGTCTAGTGCCTGAAGCTACAGTAGGATAAATGGTTTTACATTCATAACTAAAATAAAAGCCAACTTAGATACTGATGTCTTATATATATATATATGTTTATTTTTATTTTTACAAGGACAGGAAGTAGAATATTTATCCATTAGGAGTCCTGTACTACAGATAGATCAAGCAGCTCTCCAGTCTATGAATAACCTAAGACATCTCAGAGTATCTTAAAAACTCACATTCCTCTTCAATTCTGCCCTGGATATAACTGATGATTTGAATTTCCTCAAATTCAAGGAATTCTAGGAACCATAGAAAGAAACACAGGAAATTTGCATTCCTTAGCCTTGAAGAGTGCAGCTTAACTGCACAGATAGAAATATTTGCCATCCAAAGCTTTCAGCTTTGCTGGAAGGCAGAGCTGTGTCTGCTTAACCCCTCCCAGCAGAGATGGCAAGACTGACTACATAAAAAAAACAATGTAAAAATAGCTATGTGTCTTCTGGCAAAAAAAAAATAAAAAAAAATCACCATGGAAGAAAGAGAACAGCACAGTCAAAGAGGTGGATAAATGTTCATAGACTGCTTTTCTGCTCATTACAAATCAAAGCCAAAAGGAAGCCCTGTCTGGCCATCTTGTGCAGTCTGTGGCTATGTTTATCAGGCTTTGTGACTCCCGTGCCTTTGCCTCTGTTCCTTTGCATATGATGACAGCTATAACACAGGGCAGACCAGGAGATAGGAGGGCAGCAGCAGAAGAGCAAAGATCCCAGGAAGAATGAAATTATAAAACATTTCCTTGCAGCTCTTGCTGTGTCTGCCAGGGCACTGAGGATTCACTGTCAATTCACCTTGGAACCAGCAATTTCACCACTCAGAGGTGTGCATGCTGCCATTATCATATTGCATTTTGTCACATAAATTGGTTTGTAAAAATGATTGATAGCTGTACAGACAGCTTTGTTTCCATTGGAAACAAAGTCCGATAAAAGTTGAGCTCTGATTAGCCAGCATGTAATTGCAGCCTTTGATGGAGCCTCTCTGAAAGACATCAGGTACTAGTTGTCCCCTCCACCTCCCTTTCCAATATGTCATGGAGAAAGAGATCAAGCAGCTCCTGAAAATTGTCTTTTCCAGTCACTGGCTGGTAGGAGTTGGAGTTTTCTGTCGTGGGCAAAGCATTTTAGTGTTATTTACTAATCACAACTCTTCTGGGTGCTACGTGTCATCTAGAGCTTCTCAGATGCCTCTGAGAAATGTGCATGCATCAAAACATGACCCTCATTGAGCTAGAAACAGGCACACAAATGCAGATGTTCTCTTCCAGGTCCCTGGGCTCCTCAACTGGGACTGTTTCACCTGCCTACTGAGTCTGATGGTGATCAGGTTTATGGCAGAACCACTCTGAGCTGAGCCTGCTACAAGCTGCTGGTGAGAGTCATACCCCAGAGACCCAGCAGAGACATAAAGTAAAGCAACAAAAGAAAGTTTGTGAGTATTTATAATCATAACAGAGTTATTTGCCCATGATCGGATGGAAAGTTTAGGACAAAGCTGGGTGGGATGCAGGGTCATTGCATCATGGTCCAGTGTCTCTCAGTGTGAAATCCTGAATGCATTGTTGCTATAAATGCACTTTGATGAATGCACTGACGCAGGATAATTGGTACTCTTGACTTCTGGGGCTCTCAACACTGGATAATAACAGTGATAGGAATAGTTAAGATGTCATTCTCTGGGAAATCCACTTTACTTGTCCATGCAGGAACCGATCTATGAACTGAAAATATAAAATTCTGGAGAAATAAGTGTCCTGGTGTGAGAGAACTGTGACAAGAAGCAGGCTAATTGCATATTCATTGTGCTTTCCTAAAGTTCTGTATGTCATTGTATTAATGGTAAGCATAAAAACAAAACAAAAAAAACCAGCAACACCAAAAAAACCCAGTAATAGTGGATGTCTCCTGGTACTGCAGTCACCCTAAACTTAATATTCACAAAACCACAATTCATTTCCAGTTTACATAATTATAATGAATGTTTTTGTATGCTTTGTAAAAGTGTAGATTTAGGTTAAACATTACAGAGAAGGTGTACCTTTACTGTGAAGGTGGTGAGACACTGGCACAGGCTGCCCAGGGAAGCTGTGGATGCTTCATCCCTGGAAGTGTTCAAGGCCAGGTTGGATGGGGCTTGGAGCAACACTGCTGAGTGGGAGGTGTCCCTGCCAGTGCAGGGGGGTTGGAATTGGATGATCTTTAAGGTCCCAACCCAAACCATTCTGTGATTTTATCATCTCAATAGCATCTAGAAGTGAACTGGTATCCTCCTGGGCCCTAAGAAACAGCCATGTTGCACAAGCCATTACAGAATTTTGCAGGCATTCATCACCTATTTGTTGCACTGGTGATTTAGCATTTGAGAGAAGGATTCATAGCTCTTGTACTACTATTTCAGAACAGAGTTAGGTTCCTAAAATCAGTCACATCATCTGAGACTTAAGAAAATAAACAATGACAACAGGAGATGAGAAGGGAGAAACTTTTTATCTGTTATAATTCTTTTTATGTCTAGGTATATTTCTGATCCTATGCTTATTTTTAGTAAAGATGTGTTCATGCTACCATAACTCAATTTATGACAATTTAGTCAATTTATTTCTTTCCTTCTTGTAACACTCATGTTTATTGTAGCTATTCTTCCTCCTCAAGGATGACAGATATTTTGACATCCTTATCATGGTGTCTCCTTAACAATGTTGCAAACAGAAACCATTGAGCTTTCCAGAAATTTAATTTCCTATTGTCCTTTCTGTGAAGCCAAAAATCCCTGCATAAACAAATTTTGGCTTGATATTAAAATTTAAGCAACTCTTTAACACCTTTCAGATTTTTGAGAGACCAATTTTCTGATGATTTCTTTGTTGTGGATTTGCTTCAAGCTCCCGTTTGGTGTTGATATCACTGTGTTATAAACTGAGCAATGACTGTAATCAAAGTTTCAGTGTTTTCAGCAGAACACAGTAGGTTACTATGTGGGTGGCAGCAGAGCAGGGAAAGTCTGCAGGTGTGCTTTTTTTGGGACTTTCTGATGTCAGCAACGATTTAGCCTGGGGGCTGTATGGATGAAAAAGAAGCTGGACACAATAAATTGAAGAGTAAATTGTGTTTTCACAAGCTACTCTCTGTTGGTCACAGAGAATTTCATGCTAAATATCTGCTGTTAACAGATCACTGAGCTCAACAGCACCTGATATTGCTGCTTCTCCTTTCCTATTTCAGTCCATTGAATGGGAAGCTTGTGGGATCTGCCAAAGCCATTCAGCCTTATCTGCTGGTGGTCTCCTCTCAATTACAAATATTTTTCCCCTTGCAGTAGTAAAATTGAGTTAAATGTCTTTACCAGTTTTGATGTTATTTTAACTCCCACAAATCTGGATTATATATAATTTTCATAACTCAGAATCAAGCCCTTTGGGATTCACACATCCCAGAAGTTACAACATTTTGAACAGACTAAGATTCACTGACAAAATAATACCCAGATGCTTAATTTATTTTATTGCATCTGCAACTCTGCAAGCTTATTTCTTCACTGCTAGACTACTGGAGTTCTCCCTGCTAGTTTGAACCTAAGTTTTTAAAAATATGTGCAGCACTATGACAGCCTGTTACCTTTTAAGTGTTCCATGATGCTGACAGAAATCTCCCAGGTCTATGTAATAGTGCAAATGTGTCCCAGATTTATGAATTATGATGAGGGGGTTGTTTTGCTCAATAATGAGAGTAAAGTTTTTTCTCCCTATTTCCAGTCTATAGGAGTGATGCCTATACTATAATTCAAACATGAAATCAGAACCCCATCTGAGTCCAAGCATGTTCAATGACCAAGATCCACCTCTCAAGCTCTGGTTTTCATGGATCCATCTCTAAGGATGCCTTTTCACAGGCATATGCATATGCTCAGAGTGCCTTGTACTGCAGGAAGCCAACTTTACTGCCCAAGCTGTAGAGACAGTGATTCTACCACTAAATTAGATAGAGCTGGGGGATGTTCTCGGTCATGGAAATGTGACAGACTGTACTATGAAACTGTTTGAACAGTCTCTTGGTGCAATTTTAAATTGTGCCTATCAGCATTCTCCCAAAAGCTCCAGAGCACTGGCTGCAAATTAGAGTAGCTCAGGGACTATCCCTAATATGCAATGTGTGTGGAGCCTCTTGGTTTTGAGGCTCAGAGAGTTTGTTGAAACACATGTCAGCTGGCTCCAGTGCCTAGGAGTCTTTGCAGGCCCATTCGGCTGTAAGTGGCAAACATTATATGTTGTCTCAGAAGACACAGATTAACTACAAAGAACATGTATCCAGCTCTAAACCACTTTTCAAGCGCTTTACATTGCTTCAAACTGGGCAAAAAAGCACTGGGAACCTCAACCAGAGCTCAGGGACACCAAGCTTTCCTCTTTGTTGCCTCTTGTGGGGTTTGTCCAGACCAACTCCAAGATTGCTCTCAGTCTTTGTGATGCCATTTTACAGCCTTAGAAGTAGCAAACTCACCTGAAGCCAGACGAAGAAAACTTGTTGTGACCATTACCAGTGGTCTCAATCATCTGGTGGCAGAAGGAATAGGAAATATCTGAGCTGTTAAAGCAGTTGCAAAGTTCAGCAAGTTACAGAGGTTCACAGAAGACAAAAAAGCTCCCTTAAGGAAACCAGAAGCAGAAACTCCTGGTTCCTTCTGGCACTAAAATCTATTTTGTAAATTTGTGCTATCATCAATTCTTGATGCAAGCCAGTAAATTTCTCAGTTAAACTCAGCATCCTTTTCCATTTGCCTTGCTTATTTCCTCCCTTAATATTTCTAGCAAAAGAGCCTGCAGGACATATGAAAAGATAAATCATGCACACAAATAGCCACAAGTCACCTGGGGCTAATCGAGCAAGGTAAAAGTGTGAGAAATTGTGTACCACTGCCAGCAATGGAATGGCCAAAGCAGGTGGTCAACCCCAAGCTGGGGTTAAAATAATATAACAGTAACAGACATCCTAGGAGAGAAAAGGTATGAAATGAGTATTAGGAATAACAATGGATGAAATATATCGAAAGTTACTGAAATGAAGGTATCAGCTTACCAGCAGTGACTCGTAAAGGCCAATATTATCGTATAAGAGTGTTAAATTAGGAAAGCCAGGGCCCATAGAAAAAAAGCAATGAAGGAGTTGGCTGTTCATCTGGGAGAGGAAAAGGGCAGAAAAGCAGAATATAAGGTGGAGCAAACAATGTGTTCATGATTGAGGAGTCTCTGTTGAGTAGTGTGGCATCTGATCCCTGAAGAGAAGGAAAACAAAGCTCTGTTCTGCCCACCCGTGTGTGCCTGCTTTCCATTACACAGACTGAGGGGCACCATGGAGAGGATGGAGAATGGACCAGACATCCCAACATCCAGTGTCTGAGCAATCTGCCAAGTACTGGCACAAAGATAGTCCAAAATTCTGGGCAGCACTCAGTGCTATGAGGCGCTGAATTGCTGTGGCATTTCATTAATGTTATCAGGGATAAAATTGGCCTGGTTTTAGCAAACTGAGTTTTTTAAACAGTTCGATTTTCTGTGGGAACAAAATGTAGACAAGGAGAAGTAGGAGACAGGCTATCTAAACCCCATAAAAGGCAACAGAAAGCCTAAATGATACATTCTCCCTTCTGTTAAATAACATTTTAGTTACAGCACACACACTTTTTGATGCATCAAGAGCTGTTCCAGAACAGAAAATACACAACTGCATTGTAGTGAAGTTTCCAATTTGAGTTGTTTTTCTGCTGCAGGGTATGAGATCTGGAGCAGTGCCACACAATTCAGTGCATAAATACTGACCCCAGGGTATTAGCTCACAGAAACAGAAGCTGAAGAATCAGAGTCTGTATGTCCACCTCAGAATAAGTCATTACACAACTTTTTCAACGAAGACAGTCTCACTCCACAAACAAAACACAGCACCAAGGAGCACCGTCATCCAATACTCGGATATCTGTTGAGGAAATTCTTTCCAGCTTATATTTTTTTCTTTCAACAAGGTTAATATTAGGATTTTGTCAGTTCTACTCTATACATGTGCCAGAGTCAGGATTTTCCACTGTCTGCAGCTGACACAAAGGACAGGATTTGGTTTGAGATTAACAAAACTGATTTTTGTTTCTAGCTTTCAGGTATTTACCTATGTGCTGCTTGAATATGGTCACTGGAAATGAAGGGTTCCATGCTAGAGTATAAATTTTCATTGCCCTTGAAGATGAGGCAGGCTTCAGTGTGCTCCAGAGAGCAAAAATCTCCTACAGAACTGGTGTCATATCTGCTGTCTCCCTATGGATGTACCTGGCACACTCAGTCATTCCAGATGACAGCAGACACATGCCAAGGTAGGTAGACTCTGCACCAAATGTTTTTCCAAATAATAGGCACTGAGTGACCTATACAACACTCTCAAATAGCAGAGATATCCACACTAGGATTAGATCTTCCCAAAGACCTATAGGTGACTGATGATTTCTTGGAGATAGAACAGCCTCAAGAATTATAGAATTGGGTTTGAAGGGATCTTAAAGATCATCTATATCTTAAAGATCATCTAATTCCAACCTCTTCCACCAGACAATGTTGCTCAAAGCCCTGTACAGCCTGACCTTGCACACTTCCAGGGATGAGGCATCCACAGCTTCCCTAGGCAACCTGTTCCAGTGTCTCACCAGTCCCAGAGACTGAGTCCAGTGTCTGTCCTCAGAGACTTCTCTTCTCCAGGCTGAACAACCCCAACTTTCTCTGCCTGTCTTCTTAGGAAAGATGTTTCAGCCTTCTGATCACCTTTCTGACCCTCCCCTTGACTCACTCCAACAGCTCTGTGTCCTTCCTGTGTTGGGAAATCCAGAACTGGACACAGTACTCCAGGTGGGGTCTCAAAAGAGCAGAGAATTGGGGCAGAATCACTTCCCTCAACTGCTGTTTGTGCTTATTTTGCTGCAGCCCAGGACACATTTGGCTTTCTGGGCTGCAGGTGCACATTGATGGCTTCTGTTGCACTTCTCGTCAAACAATACCCTCAAGTCCTTTTCCTCTGCACTTCTCTCACTCCATACTCAAAGGACACAAGCAGATGATATTTAGGCTACTTGTTTGAATCTCATCATATGATCATCTACACAGAGATGTTTCTATTGGAACAAGAGAGAACCGATGCTGTGCCCAGCTGTGTTAGAAAAATGCTGTAAGATTTAATTCAAGTGGTTTCAATTACATTTTTTTTTCATTTCCCTTTTTACAAGAGGCAACAGTAATCCTTTTCAGACTCAGATGAAGAAGATGAACCAGAATTTGAATCAACAATGTTGATAAAGTTTTGTAAAATTTCCATATATTCCATTACAAGGAACTAAATGTTAGCCCTGAGGCCTGTAACATATTTATCTCTATTAGACTAAGAACATATCCCACACTTGTTGTCCATTGTTGTCCTTATTTGTAGAAATTAAAAGTTCTATCCTTACTTTTGAAAAAAGAAATATAAAATAATAAAAAAAATAAATAAAATTATTGGTGGAAACCTCTCATTTATCTCCTGGACAAGTAGGGTTTGTTCTTTTATTTTATAGTGACACTTAACATTCTTTCCTGTTATTGTTTCACCTATTCTACTATCCACCTATTTTGTTAAGAGATTAAGTGTTGCATGAACACTTCCAAAAATATTCATTTCTTGCTAATGTATCATAGAATCATAAAATCATAGAACAATTTGGGTTGGAAGGGGCCATTAAAGGTCATCAAATCCAACCCCCCTGCAGTAAGCAGGGACATCCTCAACTAGATCCAGCTGCTCAGAGCTTCATCAAGACTCTCTTTGAATATCTCCAGGGATGAGGCCTCAACTTTCTCCCAGGGCAACCTGTTCCATTTTTCCACAAACCTCATGGTAAAGAATTTTTTCCTAACATCCAGTAAAAATCTACTCTTTTTTTTCACTCTTCCCTAATTTAAAGCCATTGCCCCTCATTCTACCACTACAGGCCCTTGCAAATAGTCCCTCTCCAACCTTCCTGTAGTCCCTTTTCAGATACTGGAAGGTTGTTATTAGGTCTCCCTGGACCATAGGTTTGGAGTTGGAAACAGATCTAAAGGCAGCACTAAAAAGTAATTTTACCAACCATTTTAAATTGTTGGTCCAGTGATCAGATAGGCTGATTTAATTAGCTTGCGGGATTTAATTTTGACTGCATTAGAACATATGCATTGTATATAGCTGAACCAGCAACTAAAGCAAAAAAAAAAAAAACAAAACCAAACACTTCAGCTGCTATCTGTGAGTTAGCTACTGTTAGTATCAAAAAAGCACCATAGGTTCATTATGAAGTTTTATGTCTATTTCTAAGGTAGTCATCACAAGAAAAAGATATTGTCTAGTCATTGTCACCCTCAATATGCCTGGCTGAAATAACCTATTGTCATGTCCCATAAAGATTTGAGTTAAGACCTGATACATTGATCCATGGTAGATCAGACTCCAAAGTTCAGCCATTTCCCAGAAACAATGTACCTTGTATAAAAATACAAGTTCTTTAGGACCCATAAACTAGCAAAAATTTTACCCAAAACTTCATCCTCAGAACATAGTCTGGCATTACAAATCAGGCATTTTCTCCTGGGGTCTTCATGATGGTGCTTAGAAACCAGTAATTATGAATGAAGTAGAATATTTTTAATCAGCACCACCAAAGCAAATTAAAAATACAGTTTAGATATACCAGTTTTAAGAATAAAATAGAAGTCAAGCATTCTGAACTAAAGTGTATAAAACATGAAGATGTTTACAAGAGATGAGAAGCTTGACATTACTTTTGCAGCAATACTATTTGGAGAAGACATATAAGAAATATGATATTGAGCTAAATGGAAGAATTTCAAGGAAAGCTGAATGAATGGTTGAAAACTGCATCCAATTATGAACTCCTGATCTGTCTGCAAGGACAGAGAAAGTGGTTACAGAGCACAGTGACAAGTGCAATGGATGTGACATCCAAAACAACATGAAACAAATATAATGGCATCCTAATAAGAAATGTACTGTAAATTCTATTAATACTAATTAATGCAGAATTTTCATAGGAACTTAAGAAGATGACAGCACTGGAGTACAGCCACTCTGTCACAAAGAAGTGTCCTCTGCAGTTGTATGAGTGTGGCATATTTGTCTGTGTGTGAGCATCCCTGCCTCTGACTAAGAGTGTGCCTGACGAAGTACTAAATCCTCTCACCCCCCACTCAAGGCTGCTCGAAGCTGGTGCCTCTCAGGACCAAGTCCAGTGTGATTCCTCACTCTAAATTACTGCAGCTGCAGAGAGGCAGTAGCAGTTCAAAAGCCATTTGTTACAGCTCAGGTTCAAGTCATGTATTGGCATTGTCACACGAGTGGCTGCTAATAAATGATATTATCCTAGAAAACTAAGGTAAAGAAAAGCAATATAGGAAACAGTGTCTCAGGTATAAGAACAGGTCAGTGCATCATGGTGACACAGACTAATTAGTGGGTCCTGTCCTTCATCAGAACTAATTATTTCAGACACAGAAGAAGGCTGATTGGTTTATACAGTTACTGGCCTAAAGGTAGTGCTGGCATGTCTGCATCATTTTCCACTGCACAAAGAAGACGCCTCTAGTGACTCCACTCAGTTTAAACTAGCTCAAGGAAGGGCATTCACAGTAGAAAATAACAAGAACTCTCATGAAGAGATTAGATCTCCAGCTACAGCCAGACAGAATGGGTGGGTGAAACCAATGTCTGGCTGTATTAGTGGTGCTGCATCCCTTTGCTGTCCCAGCACATCAGAAGGGACCACTGCAGCTTCAATTTCACCTCTGGCAGCTCCAGGAGTCAGGCAGCAGCACCTGAGCACTCCTATGCTATGGGAGTTGTGACTGTGACAGCTTACTTGACCTCAAACTTAAGAGCTGAGAGTAGAGGACTTAAGGCTCCATGGAGCCCCAAGCAGTGAGGAGCTACAGCTCCTACCCAACTTCTTGGGTGCATTTTCAGTTTCTAAAAAGGAATCCAAGGTACTACACCCCTCCAGTAGTACCTGATGTTAGTAGCCAATGAATCCACTGTATAAGCTCTTCTGAGAGTCATGATTTCTAGGACTCGGATCAAAACCTGAAATACTCTCAAAGCTAAAAATATTACAAGACATATCCCTTCTAGGCATTAGCACCCTTCAGGAAAGATCTGAAACAAGCTGCTAATTCTCCTGGACATTAAAAAACTATGCTTTTCTTCTGTAGTGAGACATACATGGTTTCCTGAAGAAAATCACCTCCCATTTGTCTTTAACTATTAACTGATATAATGAATCTGACAGCAGATGGAATTTGTGCCTAAGAGAAGTGCTGACCCTTTCCTGAGAAATGAATAAATCTTTCGTTTACCAAGCAGACTCTATATAAATAGAACATCAGTCAGTAAGAAGGGTGCTCTCCAGGGAAGATAAATAGCTGGCTGTTCCTAGCAATAGGAATACAGTTCAGAGAACAGAATTTTCATTTATTTTATTTACTTAAAAAAGAAAGCATGACCACAAAGAGCTATTTTTTGAAGCAATATCTGTCTACCTTGGCCTAATCTGTTTGGAAATAAAAGTCTAAAATCGATAATGGCCCAAATGATATTTATTTGTGTTGTAAAACTTGCCCCCCACACAACTTCAGAACACTCAGAACATGACTCACTTCTTGTGATTCGGTGCACCTATTCGTAGTGATTTTCCACTTATTTTCACCTTTTCCAGCATCATCTTTCCTGTAACATTAGTGTTGAGTATTAAACAGCCCAGACATTAAACAATTGTGGTTTGGATTGGTTCTGCTTTCTCTGCTTTATCTAAAGTCTTCAAGACCAACAAAAACTCTCTCTCAGCATCCCATGCAGAGATTGCCATTAAACAGAGCATAACTTTAACCAGCTGAGGTCATCCTAACAGCTCTCAGCTGTAAATGGGTTTAGGTAAGCTCAAAGACTTGTCCAGTAGCATTCAAATTTGTTTCAAGTTTGACTGAACAGTATGACACTTGAGTCAATGTATTGATAATCATTCCTCAGAGCTTTGATTAATAAGGAAAATCTTAGTTAATTATATGAATACAGTTCCTCCTCAGTTACTACACCCTTTGTTTTGTCTGTTTTTTTGCCTAGATTTTGGCAACATAACTCGGAGGTAAGTTTGTCCTGAGCTTCACTCTGTGGAAGTCAGTTAAATGAGAGGAAGAATACTTTTGATATTCGATTTATTTTCTGTATGGATATATTGCTCAGTATTCAGATTTTGTATTAGCAATTGTGATCTCATCCAGCTCAGGGGAATTTCAGCAACTTTCAATAAATATGAATGTAATGCCTTACCCAACTAAAATGGTAAATTGAATTTTGTTTGCAAGAGGAAGCTGCATTATCAAGCTCATCTATAGATATAATATTAAATAGGATTTAAGGTGATTTGTTTATTACTTCAGTTGTACACTTTTCTAGAATAACTCTTTTATGAATAAGAATTCGCTTGACTGATATTAATGAAACCAAGTTAATTTTTAACATGACTGACAACCAAAGCTGTGTTCTTCATTAATAACAGAGAAATTTAGAGCTCAGTAAGAATAAAGTAAGGGAAGTCTGGTTATTTAATCAGCAATTTTCTCCTCTTTTTACATTTCTCATATGTCATCCTCTTTTTTGATTAATCTAGACTTTGAGCTGAAACACCCACTAGTTTCATTAGGAGCATTTCAGAGAGGATGCAAAGAGTAGTGATAATATTAGAAGTGAGCTAACTCTTTTCACATTAGGTACAATGCATCAAAACTTAATGTCAACCTAAACAGTTAATTAATTCAACTCACTGCTTAGAATCCCTTTGATTTGTATTTGCCTTCCCAGGCCATGCCGTCTAATAATTGGGATAATAAAACAATTCAGCAGTTTTCTATAACAAACTGATTCTGGTAAAAGGACTTTTCTTCCTCTAAAAGGTACACAGCAATCCCATATATGGTGCAACTCATCTGAGTTCTGAACAGCTGCTCTGGTTATAACTTGCTTTTTCTGGACTTTCTGCTAGTCAGAGAGCATGTGGCTCTGAAGTTCACCATTCCTGATGATATTTATAATCAGCTGATTGCCAGAATACTGAGGGTTAAACTTTTAGTGGAGGAGAAGGGGAAGGTAGACATAAGCATTTTTCTGTAACCAAAAGAGGACAGACCAAGATGGAACTTATAGGAAAGTTATTAGCAAACAATGATGAGAAAAGTGGTCTGAAATTTAGCATTGCATTTTTCTGATGTCTGTTTGAGGAGTTTCTTCCCATCTAATGCTATATGAGCATCTATGAGGAGAAGGTAAAATTGGCCTGGTTCACATTTTGTTGTTTTTCTTTTATATTACAAAACCAGAACACAGGTTAGAGAGGAGAGGAAAAGCACAGGACTAATAGGAAGCTAAATGAGACATGACAGATAGGGCATGCACTAGACGTGAATAAACAAATCTTATTCCCACTTGGTTCCCTTTAAAAATACTTTATCTGGATTGTTTTATATTGTGTTGTATTGAGTCATCCTTAAGAAGGACTGCACAGCCTTGTAAAAGGTAAAATAGATAAAATATCCTTGTTGTGGTTTCCATTTAAAATATCCAGTGACCTGTGATACAACTGCCAAGTATATTTGTAAATATCTGAGGTTTCATATGACCCTAAAGAGGTCGTATGAAATAAGTTCCCTAAGTAAAGGAACAGTCTCATTGCCATTTCTTATAATGGAGAGTTACAAAATAGATGGAGAATTTTTGTCTCCAGGATCATTGGTGCAGGTATATTGTCTGGAGGACTTACTCAGATATTCCTAGCATTCCTGTTCATTACAAATCTGAAACAGTCAGAAGTTCTGGGGTTTACATCAGCTAGAGATGATTGGATGGATGGATGGATTAATGAATTAATGAATAAATAAATAAATGAATGAATAAATAAATGAATGAATGAACAAATAAATGAATGAATGAACAAATGCTGCTGCCTAGAGATTTTCCCTCTCTTTGCATTGGGAACTTCTACTGTAACACAGAATAATTAGAACTGATTCTTCTAGTGACCCCTGTTGAGTTATGCCAAGGATAGTTTACAGTCCATGTCCTAAAGTATCAAAAAGCTTTTGCAGGTTTCTTGTTTAGATAAGTAATAGTGAAAAGATTTTTTGAGGTTCAGTCCTAAAATATTACTTTGAAATAGGATCGTGTAACCTTGTCATTTTTTTGTCAAATCATTTTTTCAAGATTCTCTTTGCAATTTTCTTAACATTTTGGTTATTCTTCTTTTCCCCAGCTTCTGCTTTTGTTCCTGAAGCAAAAAAAGTCTGTTGTAATGCAAATCCTTGCAGGCCTTAGGTCTGGAAAGATGTGCTTCCAGAAGGACTCCCTCATGTTCAGGTGACTTTTGTGAACATCAGCAGACCTATGAGAAGGGATATGGATTACCCACATGCAGGCAACACACCGTCCTCTCCCTTGTCACAAGCTACCAAGAATTGCTCGGGGATGGTAAACTCATTTTTCCAGTGTCTAGGAGAACAGCTGAAAGATCCAAATATTCAGTCGAGTTGCTAAGAAACATAAAGAATTTTAAAGTATGCAAGGTTACAAGGCTACTCTAAAGTTAGACTAATACTGTGTAACATCTCCATGGCAACCAGGAGTGAATGTCATGTGAGGTGAGAGTAGAGGGGAAGTCAGAATAATAATCAGTAATATATAAACCTTGACAGGGTTTAGTGTGATTATGTTGTCAGTGAGTTAAAGAATGCTGCTGCCCTGCAATAGTTCAGCAAGGCTGCTGGAGGAGAAATTGTCCCCTTGTAGACAGATGACAGTTTAAAAGGAAGGCTGTAATGGGGAACACTGTGACTGATGGCTGCTGGAAGGGGCAAATGTAGGAGAGAAGGTGACCTGTGTGCATGCCATATAACACAGACTCTCAGAGTTGTCATGGTTGGAAAAGATCTTTAAGATCACTGTGTCAAACCATCAACATGCCAAAGAGCAAGCAAATATCCTGAAGAAAGCATTCTCCATTTTTGCTTAGTATTGAGAAATGAATTTCTATAGCAGATCTAATAATTGTGGCCTTCCTTAGAAGCTCTTACAGGCCTGATCTGTTTGCTGTATGATTTCCTCTTAAGTACAGTGTGAATAATTTTGCCAGTACTTACAATATTTTATATGCTTTAACTACCTCGAAAAATAACCTGGGTACAGAAGTCAGTCTTAAATGTTGAATTTCTCCTATTATTGTCTTACAGTACTGGATTTTATGTGTTAATGTTCATGCTCTTCTCTAACCAAGGAACAAGGCCCTTTGACTGAGGAATTGTTGCCTGAATACCCTACAGACTAGGGGGTCCCAGGTGACAGTGATCCCAAGACTTCACCTGAAATCTTCCTGGTTTCCACCTGACCAAGTAACCAAAATCCTATTTAAAGTCATTACAGGGCAGACCTTTCATCCTCAAGCAGGTGCATATGCTTGGCCAAGGAAATCACATCCTTGACTTCACTGTATCCCAAACTAGAGTAACAAGGAGCTCCCAAATACTCCCCTCAGAGTTACTGAGTAATACTTTTTAGTATACTCATTCAAAAGATAAAGATACACCATTTTATCTAGAGACTGGGATTTAGAGAATGCTCTATGTTCTGTTCTTGAAAACACAGAATGTAACTATAAACTCCAGATGGGGCCAAACTTTGGAGATTTTGGCAGTCTGACAACTAACAAGATTTGATAGGGTTTTCCTGCATTGTTTTCATGACATTAGAAGTTTAAAAGAAATAGCAAATAACTTGTTTACATATATATGTTTCTCTGTTTTTATTTGCTTAAGGTTACACAGTGAGACTGAAGCAAAGCAGTAATTTGACTTCAGTTTCTTGGATTCCATAGATGTCCTGAACCTTCTCTGTGCATCCATCAGAGAAGGATTTCTGTGTTTTCCCCTTCTCAGTCCAGTGACAGCCATATAACTTCGGTCCATTGGGGAAAGCTGTCCACCCTAACAGAGGAATATTTCAGTGGCCCCTATTGAGCTGAAGCCTCATCAAGAGGAGAAAAAAAAATAATTGTGAAAATATTGAGTTCAACTCAAAGCTCACTGAAACCTTTCAACAAGTTGCAGTGAGCTATGGATAAAGTCCAAAATGTTCAAGCAATAAACCACTCTGATATTCACATCAGACAGCAAACAGTCAATGATGCCAGATGTGGAAGTTCTCTTAGCAGTATAAAATTTATCTATTCAATGACAACAGTCAGATATTTGTTATAACCAGAGAATCAAGCATGTGTGGCTTTTTAATGCTTCAGTCTTAAATGATTTCCCTGAAATTATCTTTATTTTATATGTTATAATCTACATTTCCCACACATAATACACAATAATGTTGTCTGGTAGAAATGCTTAAGCAAAAAAAAAAAAAATCACCTGGGAGCTCATTAATGAAAGTAAAAATAATAAAAATATTTCATTTAAGTTAATAACAAAAGCTCTTATTTAAATGTAATTGAGTAATTATGATCTGTTAACTAAGTAAAAACTGATTTAGAAAAGTACCTAATTCTGGTTGCTAATTATAAATTTAAATCCAGCGACATTGTCATTATTATATTATTGCGTAATTTCACTATTATTTCAAGACCTGAATAAAAAAACACAGCCCAAAACCCTCCACAGAATTTGATTTGAAGTGTGAGAAAGTAATCCATCGACTTCTGAGAGTTTTCAGACAAATCCTGCTGCTACAGGTTGTGAGGAAATATCCTCTGGGACTAGTAGTACAGGCTAAAAATAGATGATTTATTACCCTTAAAGGAATTTACTTAAAAAACTGAGGGAAGAACAGGATGCTATTGAAAGAAAGTGGTTACCTTTAAGGTATTTCCAGCCTGGAATCTTCACTGACTGAAGATCTCATACATGATACACAAAGCTGGCTTATTAGTGGCAAAATCAATCTGCTATTTTAAGCCTGTAAGGACTGTTACCATAATATTTCCAACCCTTAACTGATTCTCAGCATTTTAACCTTGCAATGGTTTTCTAACCAAAAAGAATAGCTTAATTTTAAAAATTCAGTTTTTCTTCATGTTTTTCCTCTTTAAAATGTTTCCTTTCAATAGATTAATTTCTGCAAAGTAACAACAAGCCGTTTGAAGGAGAAATGTCATTCCTTCTGCATTGTAAAGTCCTCTTTCTTTGCCTTTGGAAGAAGATTTTTGCAGATTAATTGCCTGCCCATCATTCAGTTTCCAGTGCATTTTACTGAATCTGGGTTTAAGGGTTATTTTTCTCTCCTTTTTAAAAGAGGCTTCTTCTTAATTTGGAAGCTGCTGCTGCCACAAGTCATTCTTTCACTCAGCTGCACTTCCCAGGTCTGAAATCCATCCTGGCATCTGCTCCCAGAAACCTGAGCAGATGGAAGAGCCCAGGAGGGAATACTTGTGCCAGCATAAGGTAACTTCATCTTCCTCCAGTAAAGGTTCTCCAGCAGTAAAATTCCACCCCAGATAAACCTGCCAGAAAGCCTACAGTAGCTGAGGAAATGGTGTTATAAGTATGTACATTAGGATATATGTCTTGTGGAGAAAAATAAACAAGTATATATTAACTAAATTATAAAGCAGAACTATGTTTTCAAATGCATTTATGTGTAACACAAATCCATCCTCTTCCAGCTTAAAGCAATTACGTTTTGTCCTATCATGACATGCCCTTGTAAAAAGTCACTCCCCAGCTTTCCTGTAGCACCTTCAGGTACTGGAAAGCCACAATAAGTTCTCCCTGGAGACTTCTTCCAGACTAAACAATGCTGAATTCCAGGCTGGATGGGGCCTTGAGCAACCTGGTCCAGTGGGAGGTGTCCCTGCCCATGCAGGGGGGTTGGAACTGGATGATCTTTAAGGTCCCTTCCAACACAAAGCATTCTATGATAACCCCAACTCTCTCAGACTGTCCTCATAGAAGAGCTGCTCCATCCCTCTGATCATCTTCATGGCACACATCTCAACTCACTCCAACAGCTCATATTCTTCCTGTGTTGAGGGCTCCAGAACTGGACAGAGTACTCCCGATGGGGTCTCACAAGAACAGACCAAAGAGGGAGAATCACCTCTCTCGACTTGCTGCCCACACTTCTTTTGATGTACCCCAGGACACGGTTGGCTTTCTGGGTTGCAGCTGCACATTGATGGCTCATGGTGAGATTCTCATCAACCAATACTCCCAAGACATTTTTCTCAGAGCTGTTCTCAATCCATTCAGCCTCTATTTGTGCTTGGGAGTGCCCTAACCCATGTGCAGGACCTTGAATTTGGCCTTATTGGTTGGGGTTGGCATTGGTCCACCTATCAAGCCTGTCAGGATTCCTCTGGATGACACCCCTTCCCACCAATGTGCTGAGCACTCTGTACAGCTTGGTGTCCTGGGGAAATTTACCAAAGCTGCACTCCATGTTACTGTCCATGTCACCAACATAGATGTTAATCAGCACAACTCCAGTACGAACCCCTAGGGAACTCCACTTGTCAGTGGTCTCCATTTGGACATTGAGCTGTTGACCACTACACTTTGAGTGTCATCATCCAGCCAATTCCTTATCCACTGAGTGGTCTGTCCATCAAATCCATATCTTCAATTTAGAGACCAGAATGTCATGCAGGACAACACACATCTTCTGAAGGACCCTAGGACCCTTTGGGATGAGCTAGCCTCATATCACTTTAAATCTGATAATGTGCTTAAATTTATTAGATATGAATTTTTACTGCCTAAAAGCCCAAGCAAAATTCATCAGTCAGAGAGAGGGGCCTGCTTGCTGGCTGCTTGAAATGAGCAGAATGAGGGACAGAATTCACTTCAGCCTTGAGAAGAAAAGGCCAATGTTCCAGTACTTAAAGGGCAGCTACAAAAAGAAGACAGAGATTTTCAATTTACAAGGAATCACAAGGGACAATGGGCACAAGTTGCTCCTGGGGAGATTCCAATTGAACACAAGAGGAAAATTTTTCACCATGAGGACAGTCAGGCGTTGGAATGGTCTCCCAGGGGAAGTGGTGTATTCCTCCACTCTGGAAAGTTTTAGATCTCAGCACAACGGGGTGCTGAGACATCTCATATAAACAAATAATTTTAAAAGGGTTGGACCAGAGGATCCTTGAGGTCCCTTCTAACCATATGACATTCTATGACATAATCTGGAATGGAGGCACTGATGGAATTTTAGGTACATATTCCTACATTTCAGCTGTCCAAGTTGTTTGTGTTTCTTTTAGATGGAATACAGTATTAGCACTAGAGACTAAAATTGAATTCTGAAGTGAAATGATTGATGAGAGGAACTTGTCTAATTGATGAGGGTATTCCCACTCTCTCAAAGTACATTTCTTTTAATGGTTATCGTTCCAATTGTGCAAACAGGAAAACAATATTGATCGTGCACAGTACAGCATAAGAAAACATCAACAAACATCTCCTATTAAGCACAGTGCCTCCTCTCCGTAACTCAGCCTCTATCAACAGCATTCAAGTCAGGAATTATTTCACACTATTATGCATTCCTTCTATTTCTTGACTTCTTAACATCTTGCCTTCACAGCTTTCATAGATTTCTTCTTGTCACATAAAGAAATAGTCATACATGCCAACTCTTTATTTAATAAACACTTTTTTGTCTCACTGGACTGGTGGTTAGCACTATAAATCAAAGGACATTTTTATAGATATTAGGAAAAAGAAAGATTTTTATCAGGCCCATCTTCAGAACAAACATGTTGCCAGTTTACTCAAATGAAATTTCTGAAGATGGATTAAAAACATATGGCCAAATAAAAAGAGAATGAACAAATCATCCCACAGTTGAATAGAACTTAATCCATTTTTTGTTACAAGTGCCTCCTGCAATTTTTAGTGTTTGAAGCATAATATTGTCCTGAGTCTACAGGGCCCCAAACCTCTTCCTCTTCCCCTTCCCCTTCCTTCCTTCCCTCCTTCCCTCCTTCCCTCCTTCCTTCCCTCCTTCCCTCCTTCCTTCCCTCCTTCCTTCCCTCTTTCCCTCTCAGACAATATTTCACCCTCCATTTAACCAGTGGAATAAGGTCTTGAAACAGAAGTTCTGCAAAGCTAAATTAATTCATGTCTGTGGAGGACTCTGAAGCACTGTGGTGTCTAAAACTGCAAAGTATTTTTGCTGTTACAGTCAAACTCTCAGTGGAATGATAGGAAAAGAATGTTAAGCATGAACAAATCTGCAGTTTGTGAATGATGCAGATATTTACTGACTGTGGCGAGCGAGTGCTGGGCTCTGCCTCATCTACTGTCACAGCACTAATTACAGCTTTTCTCCTTGGCAAACAGGTGTGCTCTGCCCTTAAAATTCAGGAAAGATAGTGTCAGTTTGTTGCTTTGGTGCTGACACGTTGCTGCGGTGAATTTCACAATGTAATGACTGACATACTGTGAAATGATTAAGAGGGAATTAGTGTGTTTGCTTTTCCTCCTCCATTTTGTGCTCTGATTAAATGCAGCTTCACAGTTTTGCCCATCTCCCTGGGCAGCAAACTGCTGCAAGGTTTTTCACTGGCTTGAGGAGGGCTTTGGTCCAGGTTGTTAGCACTAGGTCAAGTAAAGCATTGGCAGTAATGCCCAGTATCTGTTCCCAGAGATGGGTTAAAAAAAAACAATGAAAAAACAACAACAAAAAAGCAGAACAACAATTAAAAACCCACAAACCAACCAAAAATAAGAAAGGAGAAAAATATGATACAAAGATTGATCAGCTACAAGCAAGATCAAAGACACCAATACCTCACCAACAAACAATGATACTTTATCCACTGGGGATGTGGAAGGCTTCAAGATATTAATCTCAGAGTGCTTTTGCTCATAAAGAGAATGGTATTAAGCATTTAATTCCTCTGGTCTGCCTGCTAACCCCTCTGTAGGTGGGAGATGATTGAGCATTGAGGTTACATGGCTGCAGCTGGGATCATCCCAGCTTGAGTATCAAGGAGGTGGGAAGTAGGCGGGCTCACCCACGTCCACAACCTTTTCTGTACACCAAAAAAAGGCTCTCTTCCTTACTAATCTTTGGCACCAGTGACTACAATCGCATGGTCCCCAAACCCTTGTTATACAGGCACTGGAGAGATGACAGACCATGTAATGTTTTTGCACAGTCCATGTAAAATAGCTGAGAAAAGAAAGGATATTGTCATTTGACTGAAATTCCCTACGCGGAGGGCTGCGGGAAACACTTTCACGGTTACATGAGTGAAAAATAAGTGATAATGTGATCTGTAAACACTCACAGCTTTAATTAAAGCAGAAATGAGTCTAAGTTAAGTTGTTATTTTTAAGGAATCTGTTGCTTACCTTACTAGAGGGTTTTCTGTGGCAAGACATTTTCCTAAAACACAATCAGGTGGCAAATATAAGGTTAGTGTCCACAGATTTTGTAAGTGGGCTGGAAACTGCCACTGAACTAATGACTCACTTTCTCTAGCTGCAGAACCTAGACAGGAACAGTAGGTGTTTTGTTAGTTTTTTGTTGCTGTTGTTTTTTTCCTTCTGGTGTTGTATCATTTAGGAAGAAGTATGTGTTAAACAAACGAGATAATAATGAAAGGATAAATTCTTTGGCCATGACACAGCTAACTTGTGATAAGCTGATGAAGAGCAATGGAAGCATCAAAATTTTCAGAGCATAGGAAGTTTTCAGAGCAGTTGCAAAGACAGAAAGCTTTTCTTTCACACCACTTAACTACAGTAAATATCATCACCCACCACCCTCCCAAAGTAATTCTGCCATTCACTTTACAGCTGAGAAAGAATGGCATAAATCCTAGATGAGAGATAAAATAAAAGCAAAGAGCAAAAGATTAAGTGATTCATGTAAGTTCACTCAGGATCCTTGGCAGAGATGCTGCAGGGCTTCTAAGTTCTGTCTTGTCCACAGCACTGCAGTGTTATACATCCAAGCAGGGGATTACAAAAACCTGTTTGGAAATGTTCTGACAAAATACTTTTTGTTGGAAAATTATCATTCATTGTAACTTTCTATATGACTATCAGAGTTTTGCTGAAACTTTGGCCATCAGATCCAAGATGGAAATTCTAGGCAAAACCTGAATACAAAATATCATCTAGCTAGTGTCCCAGAGTCTCATACTGCTCTAAAATACAGGAAAATCAGACCAAATTCCTAATTCAGTTAATATTTCACTATTAAGAAGCATGAGACAGATGTATGAGGAGACTCTAAGACAGCCTGAAGGGTAAAATATTAAGTACAAGTGCAGATTTTCACATCACAGATTTCTGTGCTTAGCCACCAGCTACAGACTGTCCTCAGGGTTTCTCATTGTTAGTTGCTGTAGCCAATCTGTTAGTTGGATTTTTCTATGGACTTGGCTTAATGTATTACTTTAAATGGAAAAAAAACCCCAAACCATGTCATCCTAAAATACGATAGAGCTTCCTTATTTTCAGCTTTTAAAAATATTCCCCAGGCAGAGATAGCTGTACCTTATATTTTTTTCCCCAGGTTTAGTCTTAACAGTATGCCCAGAGTCATTAGTGAAAGATGGTCTACTGGGTAAAAATAGTTCCTCTGCATTTACAAGTTCAACCTACTGCATGTTACTAACAAGCCCTGTTAACACAGTAAAAACATTTATGCCTTGCACACTTTGGGCAGCCCATTATGCAGAGTGCTTGCTGTGTACAGCTTCTGACTACTCAGCCCTCAGCAAATAGAGCCTGTGCATCTTCCCTGATCCTGCAGAAAGCTTCAAAAGAGCTTAGAGCTTGGCTAAATTTCCTTTCCTCTCAAAGGTTCTTCTGGGTCATAGAATCATAGAATGGTTTAGGTGGGAAGGGACCTCAAAGATCATTAAGTTCCAGTCCCCTGCATGTCCAGGGACACCTCCCACTAGCCCAGGTTGCTCCATGCCCCATCCAGCCTGGTCTTGAACACTTCTAGGGAGGGGCCATCCACAGCCTCCCTGGTCATGGTGGTTTATACTGTATTCAGTCTAGATGGTAATTTCTTTTCCTTGGTGAAAAAAACCTCCAATGCTTAAAACAACAGATGTGTTGCTTGTTGCTGATATGGTTGCTGTTACCTTTTATTTATGAGCTGAGATGCTGAAGTTCCAACCTCATTTCTCTCATGCATTTTTCGCATCATTAACTATTTAAATTTCTTGTGCTTGGATGGCTGTTATTTCTCACTATGAATTCCCACCAACGTGTTAAAATGCAGAAACTGTTATACATTCACAATAGGAAAAAGACCAGATGGCATCAAAGACTGCTAATATGCCCCTTTGTTTATGCTCCAGCATGTGTTGGATAGATGGGGTGAGCGCAAGCCATTGGTATTCTGTTTGTTTCATAGTTTGCTGAGTCCATTTTTGAATTAACCATATGCTCCCAAGGAAGCATTGAAAGCATGAGGGCATTTCACATGGTTCCCCAAAATACATCAGCAAAGCATCTTAGAAAATGAAAGTTTTTAAAACAAACTATTTCTCTTTATAAAGAGAGAATATGTCTCAGAAAAAGAAACAGAACAAGTTTCTCTCCCAAGTTTCTATTCCTGCTTCTTACCCAATGCTTTCTGTCAAAGGGCCATCATTTCACCTGCTTGTTGGTCCCTAAGCAGCACAGGGCCTAAGCTGGAGTTATGGTAAGAACTTGTTCTTTTAAATCCAAATATGAGAAGAATTATGAATATGACCAATATGCAGTATGATCATATACAATATGATCAAGAGTTGGAATCAGTTTCATTGCTCGGTCCCCTAATATACCAGAGACTCCTAAAACACCTCTTCGATATGAAAGAAATGCAGGATACAGATTATCCCTCTCTGACTCTGCCATCAATTAGAGAAGGGATTGCAGCCCTGAAATCTGGGATCTGTAGTAAATGGCTAAATATGTGATCCTAGTTATGCCTCTCCAGGACTCACACAGTCAGCTGCCATCTGGCAGCTTTAGGTAGCAGGTTGCTGGGTTTGCCCCACGGTCTCACCACTATACTCACATGTACTCAAAGCAGAGAGATGACAGACATGATTGAGGGATTATTTCTGTGATATGTGACTACTAGTAATTTTTAAAAGGAAGGGACATCTTGCCACAGCAGAGAAGAATGCAATTTTATCCATTTTTTTACTGATATCGGTTTGATTCTAAAAAAAGGTTTAGAGCAGTCTGGGTTTAGTGGGCTTAATGGGGAGCTGAAAGCATGTGTTATTTACATTTCCTTTTGGCTTTTAGGTCACAATTCATGCTTCCTAGCTTTCCAAAACCTCCCTAACTAATTTTGGTACCCAGCAATGTAATAATTAGCATCTGAGCAAGTTTCTCATTTTCCTATTGTTAACAGTAAACAAGTCTGCAGAATCAATGAAGCACAGGGTGAATCATTCAACCAAACACAGGTATCAACTTTAGGTTGACATGAATCACACCCTATGTTTCATTGATTATCTAGAAACTCAAGGGCAACTTATGAAGATGCTTATTCCACTTTACATTGTCTCACATGGTAGATTAATTAGTGTTTTGCCTCCCACCTTGACTTGTGAAAGAGAGATCACACAGTCAGCCACCCAGTTTGACAGAGATGAAGGTAATGAGTTCATGTTTGTAGAGTGCTAAGGAAACACTAAATTCACCAAGCTGTGTCTAATGATATACTAACCCATACTGCTGAAGACATACTGGTTACATATAGACAGAAAAAGAGCCATAAGCTCTCCTCATTCTAGCAGCCCTTCAGGGTCTCTGTGTGGCTTTCAACAAGAGGTATTTTTATATAGAAGTGCTAGAGCAGATAAGTTGGAAAACTTGCCTAGAGTAAAGCAGAAGGTTAACACTGAACTGGGAAAGTGAATTGTTGTGTATGGCTCCTGTGACAATTCCTAGTTGTCAGCTATAATGTAACTCTGCCTTGGGCAACCTGCAATTTCCTCATATACTCCTGAGGGAGTACAGCTGACTTTTATGTCTCATTTTCTGTGTTGACTATTGAACATCTAAGACATCTTTCAGATTAAAAGAGCTAGATAAATATTATTAATTATCATTTCAAGTCAGGTAATTTGTTCCAAAATTTCTGCAATGTTCATGTATCTAATGAGTCAGGGTGTTTCATAACTCATCAGTCTTCAGCGGATGTTTTATGGCTTTCCTGTGTCAGAAGGGATAATTGATTATGGCTGTAAAAAACATGGCTCAGCACAGAATTATTGCTATCATCTATGTGTTGTACAAACATCTTAACACAAATCTTGGCTATAGTATTTCATCAAGGCAACGGAGTATGATAAATCAGTGTCTACAATAACAGTTGAAATTTGTGATATCAAGCCACTAAAATTGTTCACTTATTCTCCCTGAATAAAATTTTCAAGAACATATAAATTATCACAATCTTAAAGGTGGGCTAAGTTGTTGTAGACATAAAATAATCTTTGAGGAGGTGAAGTCCAATGATAAAGCTTTTCATTATGTATATAAAAGATGACTGGGCAGGATAATCCTTTTAGGATAGTAACACCACCCACATAGATTAAATCTGTTCGGTAGGAGCCTGATTTTACCTTCTCCTTCCCAAAGTAATCATGAAAATTACAGTTGGAAATGCTAAACTGCACAACCACATGCAGCTATCATGGAACAGAGAAAGGCGATCAGGACAGATTGAACAAACACATCAGAAGTAAAAAAAAAAACAAAAACAACAAAAAAAAGCAAAACACAAAAAAAAAACCCAACCTTCAAAAAAACCAAAGAAAATATAAGTCTATTTCTTAGCTGTAAAGAACTAAAAATAGGAGAACAAGAAAGTTAAATTAATCTTGTCTTCAAATACTAATGAAGTTAATTTAGAGTATTACATCTATTGTTTTTTGTTTTTAAGAAGAATCAAGTTAGAGTAAGTAAGAACAGGTTAAGGAATATTACCATGATCTAGGTATATTCAAGATAATGGTAAATTCAACACACAGTACTGAGCAGCAGACTTTACTGTAGTACTGGGACCAGTACCACATAATATATTCATCAAAGACATAAACAGTGGGACTGAGAGAACCCTCAGCAAGTTTACAGGCCACCAAGCTGAGTGGTGTGACTGACACTTGAGGGTAGGGAGGCCATCCAGAGAGACTTGAACAGAATTGAGGAGTTGGGCTCCTCAGATGTGAACCTCATGCAGCTCAACAAGGCCAAGTGCAAGCCCAGGTATCAACACAAAAAGTAGGATTAAAAGAAAGATTGAGGAAGACTTTGCATCAAGTCCTGTCATGACAGGACAAAAGGCAATGGTTTTAATCTGAAAGAGGGTAGTTTTACATGTGACATAAAGAAGAAAATTTTTACCTTGCAGATGGTGACACACTGAAACATATTGCTTAGAGAAGTAGTAGATGTCCTTTCTGCACTAAAGAAGTGTTCAAGATCAAGTTGGATGGGACTTTCAGCAACCTGGTCTAATGAAAGTCCCTGTCAGTGGGAACTGACAAGGTGATCTTTGAAGGTCAAAGATTTGATTACTGCTACAAAAAAAAAAAAACCTATTTTACTTTTGAAATTATCTTCCATGTATAACATTTGCAAAATATCAGTCATGATTATTACATTATAATCAGTTGTAGGGGAGCCTGAGCTAGAATTCAGTGACCAGCTCTGGGAACAATACATTACAAATGTTTCTGAAAAATTTGAGGCAATGTAGAAGGTAAAAAAGAAACAGGATAGCAAGCAATGTGGTAGGCATGACTTATGAAAGAGTTAGAAAGAAATGAGATTAGGGAAAAGTATGACAACAGTCTTCCAATACGCCAAAAGGTTGCATTTCACGTTCTCCATGAAAAGAACAAGAGAAAATGTTTGTAGCAAAGATGACTTCAGCTATCTGTGAGGTTGCTGACACTGAGTGGCAGAGTATGCTGCAGACAGTCATTCGCCAGATGGCTCTAAAAAAAGAATCAGATAAGGTCAGCATATCTAAACATGGAGAATGTCTAAGTAACCACTCAAGACCCCCAACAATTACAGTTCTGTTTCCCAATATATTCTCACTGTTTTGTTCTGAGAGGGAAGAGAGGGCAAAGGCTGACAGATGGGCTCTGATCCTAAGAAGCTATAACTGGATCTTGTATAGATTATCTGAGTTATACAAATGGACCATCTTCAAAGAACTCTTCTTGTCCTGTTCAAAGGGTATCCAGTATAGCACTTGTCAAAGACAGCATTATCATTAGGAAGGCACTAACAAAAAGAGGTTGAATTATGCCTGGCTTTGGAGCATCCCTTCAATTGCCATGCAGAGGCTTTTCCTATAGCACAGAGAACAAGCACATTCTTCCTGTAGGGTAGGAAAAATCAGCTGAGGAAATTTGCTCTTTCTGACATTAGACATAAAGACAGGTTTTCAGAGGCATTAGTGTAAATCTGACATCCAGCTGACACTAATTTCCAGTGGAACTTGGTGCTTTGTCATGGGGATGTATTTATCTTGTTTTAATCAAAGGGCATTGAAGAAGGTATATCCTCAGCTAATATCTCAGCCCCTAGATCCCCTCCAAGCACTCTGTTCCACTTCAGAGCCTGTAGCTGCCTTCTTGCATCTCCTGGGAAGCTCCTGCACGTTGCTACCTGGTAATAGATTTCCCTGCCTAGTTCAGCACCTTCCTCACCAGAGCCCATTCCTGCTCACCCCTTTTCCTGATCCAACTCTCTTTCAAGCCACTTCCCTTCTTGTGAGATCAAACAAATATAAAACACAGATTCTCTTCTCTTGCTTGTCTTCCAACCTCCAGAAATCAGGGGTGCAGGAGTGGCTGATTGTATATGGCATCTTTCTGGACTTGAATGGCACTGAGGAAAAGCAAGTGTGATTCAGCTAAAGGCTATTTGGGCATGTCAGCAATTAGAAAAACCCACTTGAACAGCACAGGAGTGTAAAATGAAACTTCTTTAGAAAAAGTGTGAGGCATATATTTCAAAAATAAAAAAAAAAGTGTGAGACATTTTTACAAATGTGTTCGTTAAGTACAGTGTCAGCTTGGCAGACTCCTACAAATCTACTTAACTACTGCATATATGAGGTAACAGACCCCTATAGGAACCAGATGGTTATTTAATAAAGTCTTTAATGCTTTTCTGTTAAAGGCTATCACAGGAGCTACATTATTTTAATTTTCAGTTCTAGCTGTGGAATTCAAAGCACTTTAATTAATTAAGCTTTGCCTAAAGCAACAAATATCATTAAATAGACTGAGCAAGAGATCTGCTCTAAGTTATGCAGTTGTTTTGTGACTTGAAATTACAACTTTCAACAGCTGGGTAACATTTAATCACCAAACAAGACCTTATTTCATTAACTCAGTGGTGAAATAGTTGCAGCTCTCAGACAGAAAGTTTTAAAAGGCCCTTTAATTAAGATGAAAAGAAAGATTCTCTTAATCAAGAGACACTGTGGGCATTTCTCCTAACATAATCAGCAGCTGCCAAATCAGAATGCAGCTGAACACTTTTTCCTCTTGCAGGGAATTGTTACATGAAGACCTCAGGAGGAGCAGAACATCTCTATGGAGCACCTCCACATTGCCTAATTACACATCAGGAATAGCACACACTGACACAGTCACCTCTCCTGACTGGAGATACATGAGCATAAAGTAAATAAATACCCTTGCCTGAGAAAACTCCTCCTCTCAGGACCAAAACCCCTCATGGGTAAACCATCAGAGTGACTCCAAACTAGCTCAGACCCTGGGGCTGAAATCCTGACTTCAATAAAACCAATGATAAAACCCCCACACACCATAACATGCAGCCTGCTGAAGCAAATGGAAAACTTTCTATGGATTTTAGCAGGCTGTGTTTTATCTGAAAGACAAGTGCTCAATAGGAAGACAGCCTATCAGTCATAACTGGGTGTTTTAGTGTGAAGCAGGTGCACACAATAATGGATGCTTGGTGTATCTGTCCAAAGCTCGCTCATGAAATTACATGGAAGGGACAGGGCAGAACTAAAAGTGCTCTGAGGCAGAAAACAAAAGGGAGCTCCTTTCTGCAGAGAAGAGAAAGGAAATTGTCTTGTCGAATTCAATTGCTCATAGAAAAAGCAGCTGAGTACCTGCTGCTGGAAGATTAAACCTTTAGAAAATGGTCTTCTCTCTTCATATGTGTCATTTTTGCTTTTGCCAAATGTGTTTCCATGACCTGGATAAAGACCTGTTTGCCAAGAAACATCTCTTGCCATGGTGATGAGGCCCAAAGGTAGACTACAGGGACGAGTCCTTTACACCAAGCCTTCTCGTAAGCCTCTTCAAGCAGCTGGCAATAAACTCTGCTGCAGTTATATTTTGTCTGCTCAACTAATTACGTGTCTCTCATCACCAGTGAGCAACTGACTGAAGACCACTTTCATCTGCTACTGTGATGTGACAGATGGCAGCGGGTGCTGCTGTCTGCACTGGGTCAGCAATGAGCAATGTGGTGGTAATGTGATGGAGCTGGGCACAGGGCATAGAGGGCACTTACTGTCTCACAGAAACCCAGAGCTTGTCAGAAACCATTCATCTCCTCCAGGATAACAGAAGAATATGTGAATGTCCAGACACTAAGCAGCCAAAGGTAGAGAGGAAAAAAAGCAACTGTTTTGCTAGGAAGGCAGACTGGTGTGGCATTTGAACACCCAAATCAAACAAGGCAAATGTTTCTAATTTGGGGAAAAGAACAAGCCAACAACCTTATTTTTCTAAGTAAATATAGCTCTAACTGATTAATTATCATACACACTCATAACTTTGTTTTCTTTACCTTTCTGTCCCCACCTGTACTGGAAACACTCTCATCAGAGACCTCTTCATTTATCCATAGGGTACTACATACTCTACATCCTATATTTTCTTAAGAACAAGCATTAATTTAACACAGATTATTAATCTTACTATCCTCAAGAATTTTCAAGTGCGTTTAAAATTTACATGTTTAAACTGTTACAAATACTCACCAACCCCCACCCCCCAAAAACCCAAACCAAACCAAACCAAATTATCTAAAACTTTTCATGGCCCAGAGATAAAATAAAAAAGATTACTGCTGGGATAACACTCTACTGAGGAGGCTGAGAATTATGGAAAGGACAGGGGATCACAACTCATTACATTACAGGAATTCAATGAGCTACCCGTCACTTGCCTAATCACAGATATGTTTTGTATTTATTTTCCTACACTATCTCAACCTGCTGTATAAAATACATTCTCAAAAATCACTATTTGACTTGTTGAGTAGTTAGACCACTTGCAGATAGTTGTTAATACTCTGAGGATGTTTATTTATAATTAGGACTACCTCATTTAACATGGATATATGAAAAACAATAGCAAAACATTGGTAGATGGTTTGTGGTGTTTGTCTGTTTTGCATGAAGACCTGGGTGAATAACAGAACAAAGTATCAGGGAATATCCCATACAATTTTGAAAGAAACTTATTTCATCTGTGCTTATGCAGGTTTCCTCCTCCTTTCTGCAAATATGCAAGTAACTGCTTTTTTTTAATGTCCATGGAAAGTGAATTTAAAGATGAAATTTATGCATGCCATCATTTGTGCTTGCAATGACAGTGTCCATTCAGGAGCAGCATGGGAAAGAGATGTGTTACCTCAAACAACAATTTAGTTCAGACTTTAGATATACCAACTCATCCTGTAAAGCTAAATATTGATAAAAATAGCCACTAATTAACTTCCCATATCAAATTCATTTGAGAAATCAAGAACCTGCTTTTCAACATTCTAGAAGCAGAAAAAGTTGCTAAATTAACATAGTATTCATGTGTCATGTGCATTTCTCTTCCGATCTAATTGCTGCCCTCCTTACATTCTTTTATACGCAGGAGGTTCTAAAGGCTATGAACAAATAATGCACTTTTGAGGGAATGATAAAATGGCTTTAGATTGACTTCCTGGAGTGCAGGAAGTTGGCAGATTAAACTTTTTGCGCTGTTCATGCTCCACTATGTTTGTGACAACACTTTGATAACATCTTCCCAAGCACTGGTATCAAAAGCACAGAGTTTGGAAGAGAAATTTGCTTCTAGCTAAGAAACCATGTAAAGTGCAGTGGCATTTCTGAGAGGGGCAAGGCAGATCACATCCAATATCACACTTGCTTGGTCTCAAGGGAGAGAGGCACTACGGTTCAACCAGGGTTACACAGGAGCTGTGCACAGGTTCTGTGTGAGCCATTTCAATATGTCACCTCTTCTGCTTATCTCACCTATTTTCACCAAAGAAAAGAGGAAGTCATTCTTAGAAGGATATTATTGGTCAGGGAACATCATTGCATCATTTCAATTTTGTCATTAAGAAATTAGTGACCTACATAATTTACATTCAGAAGCATAAGTGATATTGTAGATGACCTGTCCTCTATTAGATCCCAGCATGGGAGGCTGGCATCTTTTTAACTGATGCATTAGTATGTGTCTGATCCAGACAGCCATCTGAAATTACTAGCTATGATTAATACAATTAATTATCCACTGCTAGATGCACCCATATTTTGGTAAGACCCTTTTTCAGAGTGAGATACTTAGACATTAGCTGAGACAGTTTATACCTAAACTGATTAGAAGGTACTAAGACATATTTCCTGCTTTCACAAATAATTCTACATATAAAGTTGTAGAAAACCAATCATGTTTATAAGTAGTAAATCAGGGAAACAATAAAGCTGATGATAATTACACTACTTATAGGACCTGGAAAAATGTTCTGGCAAAAAGTTTGCCATCATTGAACAATATAGCTGTAAGGACTGACTCTCTTCATAAACTCAGGGGACACTTGGATCAAAGGAATAGGAAATCCTTTGATGGTGAATGCTACACACTGATGCTTTTCTTTCTTAAAATGGATTTTCGTTTCAGAACTGAATAAGTGCATTGAAAAGGCTAACTAAAGCCATATCAAAATGATACCTTTTCCTTGTGAACACTCTCTTCCCTTTGTGACACAAAAAGGTAATAAAAAGTGAGTTTGCTCAAATAAAATACTGTCAACTTGAAAGCCAAATATTTTTCAATTATTTTTCTTCCTCAAGAAAAAAAAAAATCTAATCTAAAATGACTTTCCACCCCCATCCCTCCCTTTTTATTTTTAAAACTGTTCAGATGAACGACAAAAAATTCTTTATTCTGCCTTAGGCATGAACCCAATAGAAATTTTTACATTTTGACACCATGTGTAAGCCACTTTTTATATTCCAGTAAGAAGCATTTCAGACAGAGCAATGATTTCTCCATCATATTATAAATTTCATTAGTCTCTGCTGTCCTGCTCTGGAAAGGCACATAATAACCCAGCTGTGAAAAGAAGGAGGCAAGATATGAAGGGATTACCAGAGAAATGCATGCACAATGTTTATGCTGTCCTTCTGAGCAATGTAGTTAAGGCAATACACTTACATCAACAATTACACCGTGTCAGAATTAGGTCAAAACACAACTTTTTCATAGTCACATTCACATCATTAAATGATGAAATGATACCTGACTTCATACTACCCCAGCTGAAGTGTCAACACTACACAGTACCATAGGGCAAGGAACAGGCTCAGGCCTGAAACTTATTTACAGCATCCATGTGACTACTGATAGCCTCAGTGCTTTTGAGTCGATGGGGATCTCAACAAAATAAAATAGTAGACATGAGGCTGTGTGTATGTGTAGACAATATAGGCTTTAAAGGAAAACATCTTACAAAGCAAGAACAGTAAAGGTTATCCTCTGTCAAGACACCAGTAGCAAGACAATAATATTTTTTTATTCCTTCCCTGGAAAATTGAGAATATGGTCACTACCTAAAAAGGACTTTCTAATTTTCCCCTACAAACACCTTTTCTGCCCATCCCATGTCTGTGCACTCTGCGATAGCTAGAAAAATCCTCCCTGGGGGTTATTGTGCTGGCATACAGATGCACAAGAACTCTGCAACATATGAAAGGCTTAGTTAAATATATATCAGTATGTAGGTATATAGACATTTGCTACATGTTTTATGTTTTCACTTGCTCGAGACTGGAGATTTTGCTTCCTTTCTCCAAGCTAACAAGAGTTTGGCATTTAGCAGTAGGTTGAACTCAAGAAAGGGTATGTAGGATAATATTCCTAAGGTTGTTGCTAAGTTAAATCTCCACGGTTTAACTACAAAGATAGTGAACATTTTTTTTTTTTCCAACACACATCAACTATGTACTTTCAACTTGACAGTATTGTCTCAACAGTTACTGACATTCACTGTAGCTGTTTTATACAAAACTGTTCTTCTAAACCTTTGCTGTGTTTTGCTGCCACTACTTGCCACTGTTACTGCAGAAAACAAAGAAAGATGTTTGTGAGGTTTATAAAGTTCTGGTGGGGATGAACTATTCTATCATGGATGTAAAAACCATCTCTGATGTGACGACATGCTGAGGCTAATAATTCTGGCTTTTGGTAGCTTATTATGTGCTAAGGATATTACGTCAGTGCACAACTGGTACCATCATTTAAAGTATGAGACAGGTTGCTGCCCATATTAGACCAGGCCATTTGGGGATCAGATTATCTTAGCAGAGTATCCTGTGTCCTATGAGGATCAGGAAGAGAATGCAAAGGAAGGAGCATAAGAAAGAGGTGAGCATGCAGTGATTCCTCTCCAGGGTGCTCTGACAGCCTCCAAATCACTTATGACTCACATACTTCTTGGAGAGTTGTCTTTGCTTTTAATAGCCTCCAATAGATCTGGACAGGGACTTCTGAAGCTCTACCACATACCAATGGACCCTTTTTCCCTATGGGCTTCCTCACAAAAGGGCTTGTTGTTGTAGTCCAAGCAATTTTTTTCCTTCCCATTACCATCTAGCAGCTGACACCCTAAAGAAAAAAAAAAATCCAAATGCCCAATAACCTATCTTTCAAAAAAACCAGTTTCTGTCTGTTTTTTTCTTTGTCTACACATATATCACCAGTTCACTCAAACAGCTCTTTGGAACGAGACCATTGACTTTTTGTTTGCCAAAGGCAAAAGACCTGTTTCCTAAAGCAGGCTGCCAAACTTTGTAAAATTATTTGTCTTGCCACCCCTCAGAAGCAGTAGCTTCCTTCTTGCTCCACCAGAAAAGTGCAATTCCATCTTTCCTGCACTCTCAAACTGACAAGAAAAAGAGAAGAAGGATTAAGAAACAAAGCAGGACAGATTCACTCAAAACTGAGACCACAGTTACTTACCACTTTTTATTCAGGCAACTGCTTCTTCTTCTTATGCCTGAAGTCAGCCTGTTTTTTTCCATAACTAAGACCTTCATCACAGATTAAATGCCAGAAGACAGACTGATCTCCAAGATGTTTCCCCACCATTTTCTACTTCTAAATTTGCAGCACTAAAATTTTTTAAGTACAAATTATTTTTTCTTCTTTTGGTAAAAGGTAAAGTGCAAACTACCTGTGAATGAAAAACAATATAGTGATTAAAATTAACAATAACTTATGACTCATGAGTCTACAGTCATTTTTGCATCAGCAAGTAACATTGGTCAGGACAGATGGAAATGAGAGCATTGAAGTCAAACTAGTAAATGTATCTTCCAAGCCCTCATTACCAATCTTTTTCAATTGAGGTCTTTCTCATCGTAGATCACCCAGTGACATTTTGCATTTGCAATTTTTTAAAATTAAAAAGTGAAAGAAGAAAAATGGAATGAACCCTCAAAACAACACCTTTCCAGAATAAAGGCCTCTCCAAAACAATTAGATCCTCTGAGCTACGTGCTCATGAACTGGAAAATTAAAACCACCAAAAGGGGAATCACTGTGCCAAGTGAATACCTTGCCAGCTTTTCCTTATTCACTGCTTCTCCCTTGGTCTTCTCCAGAAACTGATGTAGTTCATCAGTTTTTTAACTTAGGGACACTTTTTCCCATAGGATTCCAAACTTTGCCAGACTGGACTAAAATAGCCCATTAAGTTTTTCTGAGTTTTTCTGGGAACAGTTGCCACTGTTGAAGCACATATTGAATCCAGGTGAATTGAAAGGCTGACTAGAATAATGGAGTATTATCGATTTTCTCTTTTAAGGAACTGTCTCCCATTCCCTAATATTAGGAATGACAAGGAAGGAAGGACTGCTTCCCTTGAAATAGATCCCTTTTCCTTCATAGTCTTTCTTGGACATATTTCTTTTCTTACTTTTTTTTTCTGTTTTCCTTTAGAAAATTATTTGTGTCCTAGACAGCTCAGCTAGTAGGAGACTTCCCATTCCTAACAAGTCACTGAGAAGACAGTCGATGAACAGGTGAGGAAAACAAAGTAAGTTCAATTATTTTCTCAGCACTGTTTCAGAGACAGGTTCAAAAATATTTAATGAGCACCAAATCTTTAACTTCCTATGCTGAGTAACCAGTTGATTTGATGTGATACCCAAAGAGCAGATTTTTTTATTCTTTTTTTTCCCATCAAATGGAGCAGATTGATAGAGTCAGGTACTTTATCCAGCTAACACAGGTCCCAAAGAGTGACCAAGAGCCATGCAGAAATGCTGACAGGAAACACAGCTTATCACAGGGCAATGATAACCAAGGGAAACTGAATTTGCACTCTTTTTGGAGCTTGCATCTTTACACATTACTGCCTGCATTCAACCTAGAGCCACCCTAACCTGTCTCTGTCAAACCCTAATTTCTTATCACAGTTGTCAATGGGGGTGTCCTAGTCAAAAAAATTCTTCCTGCTTCTGAGTTGTTTCTATTTGTGGGTAGTAAAGTCAACTATACAGGAGGGAACTATAAAATTGTTTTTGGCAAACTACCCATGCTTAATGCCTGTAGCACTTCCAAAGTTCCCAGATGTGACAGAAAAATTAGGCCTGGAAGGTGGAAGGACAGAGCCAGATTTAGACTTGGGAGTTCAGAAGAGCTTGCAGGGTTGAGTGAGATGGGCCTCGTAGGAGACAAAGTTGGGAGATTTATAGTCAGGATGGTTGTTGGCTCTGGGAATCAGGCCAACCTCATTATCTTAGGCACAGCCAAAGAAGTTGAACTCAGAGAGTACAAACCTTGCATTGCAAAGCACTTATATGTCTCTACTGTACTAATTATGTTAGTACTGGTTTCCCTCTCCCAGCTGAAGCAATCACTGCTTCTGTCTCAGATGTCACCTGGAGTTCATATACTCCTCCTCACCTCTTGCACAGCCTTGCCATTTAGTGACCTCTTCTCTGTTAAAAGCCACTGTGCCAATGCCAACAAGACAAGGATTATTTTTTTTGTGTGTGTATTGTGTGAAGTTATTCCTGTATATATTTGATAAAGGGTTCTGGGAGGAAAGACAAGACACTCATTAATTATTGAGTCTATCTCTCAATTTTTTTTCCAGGTCCCATAATCTTCTCATAAAAGGCTCAAAAACTTAATTAGCAGAATAAATAAATTCAGATTGAGAGGTATTCACCAATTCAGCCTACTTCTGCTAACAAAGCTTTGGATCAGCACATGGGAAGACCCTCAAGAAAATGTCTCTTCTTTCACAAGCTGCTCTCCCAGCTTTTTTCAACTGCTGCCTAAATCCCTTTCTCCCTTCCCATTTGACTCTCAAGTTGCAACACAATGAAATCAAGAAAATGTTTTCTTTGCTTACCCCACCACCTCAGAAAGTAAAGTCTATATAAAAAACAAACACATCAGCACATAAGTATCTTGTAATTCATATATGCATCTATCTTTTTAGACAGGGGTCATAATGAGCACAGACATGGTTGGTTTTTGTTGTTTTCCTTTTAACGATCTCAGCATTGTATATGTTAACTCATGGATTAGGACTAAAAAATCCCAAAATTCTTGGTTTTATTTGAAGTACTGGTACATGCATCTACATTAATGACTTTTTTCAGAACCCCACAAAGCTGTTATCATTAATGGCAGCAGGGCAAGAAAAATTTAAAATTTTCCAAGGGAAAACAAATGTAAGATGAAGTGTGTTCATCAGAGTCAATCTTTCTTAATCACATAGCATTCATATTGTTCAGGATCTCTGACATCCAGCTTCTGGTGTTCTCTTTGGGTAGGATGACATTTTTTCACATCTCCAGCCTGCAGACAGTCCAAAAGCTGGTTGTGCACAGTGGTCATTGGGGAAAAACGTGCTCACTCTTCTAAATGTTTTAATCTAGGATAATGGCTATGTTAGAATATGGCAGCTGCTTTGTAATAAAAGTGGAGTGTTCTGTCTCCACAAAGCACAGCCTGAGACTGCCTGCTTGTTCATTTCAAATAAACAATGAACATTATTTAAGGCAGTGATTATAGCCTTACTGGAACTTAAAATGGTCACCTGGGATTTTTTTATGGTTTGAGGACAGAAAATCTTGCTCCATTACCATCTTTATAAAATCAAGGATTCCTGCCACTTTCCCAAAGACACACAAGGACACATGCATAGTCTATCATTAAAGTGTCTCAGCTTCATTTTGTAATAAATATTGTTGAGAGTAGTAAGCACTCCTATTTCAGATTGGAGGCATTCTCTGAACAAGGCTGAGGAGCATTGATCTGAGCTACTTAACTAATCAATACTCCTCCTGTGTGATTATGTGGAAACCTGTGATCCTCCTAACTCCATTTTCGTTTCACCAATTATGATAATAAAGGTTAAACTTTGATTTATTTTTATAAGCAACCTGGTCAAGAAAAAGAGATTTTTTTTGGCCTCTTTTTCAGTTCATGCAAAGTTCAAAAACCTTCCCAGATGCCACGTATAATACATACAAGATTCTGCAAGTGGAACTGAACACTGCCACGTGTTCATGGTTCTAGCTTGGATGTGTCACTGAGGCTAAGTCAACCAACTCCCTGTGGTAAAGCCACTTCCATAAAGAAGAAAAAAAAAAAAAAAAAAAAAAGACAGCTCATTGTCATTCTCCTTGTTAATCAAGTGGCCTTGCAATGACATCAGCAGCTCTCCCAGCACTCATGGCTACATCCCATTAGGTTGCATGGGCTTGTGTGTGTCCAATTCATTGAAGTGTTCCCTAGCCTGACTGTCCTCTGTTGAAGGGAAGCCCTCCTTGCTCCAGCCTTCCCCTCTGGTCTCAGAACCATGGGATTCCTGAAGGCCAGTCTTACCTATAAAGAGAGAGCTGAAGAACACATGGAATACCTTGGACTTCTCATGTCCTTTGTTACCAGGGTCCCAAGACCACTCAGCATCAGGCTCCCAGTTTTCATAGCCTTCTTTTCACTGCTAACATACTTGTAAAAGTCCTTCTTTTTTCAAATATATCCTTGAATTTCAAACTTTTATATTTTTCAGTTTTCATAAAACTGACTAATTAAAGTTTGCCTTTCATTTACTGTTAATGGCAATGTCATTGATTGATTATTATTTCCAAATTTCATCCCGAGTCTGTTTTCTTTTAAAGCTTGTTTCACTACTAGCATGAAATAAACAAGGAATTTATTCCACAAACTGCCCCAATGGGGCCACATCTGGAATATTTCATCCAGTTCTGGGCCCCTCAGTTCAAGAAGAAGATGAAACTGCTTGAAAGAGTCCAGTGCAGAGCCACAAAGATGATTAGTGGAGTGGAACATCTCCCTTATGAGGAAAGGCTGAGGGAGCTGGGGCTCTTCAGCTTGGAGAAGAGGGGTCTGAGGGGCTATTCCATTAATGTTTATAAATATGTAAAGGGAAAGTGTCAGGAGGCTGGAGACAGGCTCTTCTCAGTGATGTCCAATGATAGGACAAGTGGTTATTAACCCAGGGCGCAAGCTGGAGCATAGGAAGTTCCCCATAAATATAAGAAAAAAAATTTTCATTGTGGGAATGACAGAGCAGTGGAACAGCCTGCCCAGGGAGGTTGTGGAGTCTCCACCTTTGGAGACATTCAAAATCTGCCTGAATGCCTTCCTTTAAGTGATTGTAGTCTGGAAGGGGGTTGGACTCAATGATCTCTTGAGGTCCCTTCCAACCCCTAATGTTCTGTGTTTCTGTGATTCTGTGTGAAATTAAAAATAAGTAATGTCCTCTTCTGCTTGGCTCTTCCAGGTTGAGCTGGACAGTAAACTAAAGTCACAGTGTGTGACTTTGTAAAAATCAGATAAATTTTAAGGAAGACTAAGGAATTCACAGCTAGCAAAAAAATTCTTAAGGAGACCAAAGTAATGAGTTTCAAATTATATCTCAAGATTATTAAAAAAATCCATCCTTGTTTGAGTGGGAAGAAAATAATATTAATATTTCATGAGCTAAGTCTCTAAAAAGAACTTAAATATTCTGAGTACTTTGGTACTTCAAATATAACTGCCGTTGCTCAAATATTTTTCTTTTCAGGGGATACAGCACACCCACCATTCCTATGTCTCGCTATAAGTTTCGTGATAAGCTATATTTAAGTGGTATTATTCTAAAGCCTATGATTTACCTTCAGAAAAACTGAAGGTAACCCAAATCCTAATAAAAGCAGAAAAAAAAGATGTTGCAGCTATAGACTGAACAGGGAGACAAAGCCACTGTTCAGTTCCTTTTATGTATACATGCTTCCCAAAACTCAGAGGGTGTCCTCAAATGCAGGTGCAAACAATATCTAATTTTACTAAAATTCTAGGACCATTTTTATTGAGTTTGAAGGAAAGTATCATCATAGTTGGAAAAGACCTCTAAGATCTCTGTGTCTAGTTGTCAACACAAAAAAAGCCTAAAATCCCAAATAAAAAAATATCACAATGCCCACTACAGCATACCCTGAATGGCCTCATCTACACATTTTTTAAGTATCTCCAGGGATGATTACTCCACCATCTTCCTGGGCAGCCCAGTCCTGGACCTCACTACTCTTTCCATACAGAACTTCTTCCTAATATCTAGTCTAAACCTCCCTTACTGCAATTTCAGGCCATTTCATCTAGTCCCATCACTGTTCACTTGAGGGAAGAAGCTAACACCAACTTCCCTACAGCCTCCTTTCAGGTAGCTGTAGAGAACAATAAGGTCTCCTTTCATCCTCCTCTTTTCCAAACTAAACAATTCCAGTTCCCTCAGCCTCTAATCATAGGACTTGTTCTCCAGACCCTTCACCAGCATGGCTGCTCATTCTTTGAACTTTTTCCATCAGCTCAAAGTCTTTTGTGCAGTGAGGGGCCCAGAACTGAACACAGGACTCGAGGTGCAGCCTCACCAAGTACAGAGGCACCATCACTTTCCTTCTCCAGGCACACGATTCCTGATACAAGCCAGGATGCTACTGGCCTTCTTGGCCACCCAGAAACATTGCTGGATCATATTCAGATGGGTGTCAACCAGCACCTCCAGGTCTTTTTCTGCTGAGGAATTTTCCAGCCACTCTCCCCCAAGCCTGGTGTTGTATTGCCTGGTGTTGCTGTGACTGAAATGCAGGACCCAGAACTTGGCCTTGTTAAACCTCAAACCTGATGGGTCTCAGCCCACCAATTCAGCCTGTATGCATCCCTCTGCAGAGACTTTTTACCCTCAAGCAGATCAACACTCACACCCAAATTGTTGTCCTCTGCAAACTTGCAGAGGGAAGCACTCAATCCCCTCATCTAGATCTTTGATACAGATGTTGAACAAAACCAGCCCCAGAAGAGAGTTCTGGAAGGCAGCACTGGGGACTGGCTGTTAAGTAGATTTAACTTCACTGACTATAATAAGAAGAAGTCTCATTCTGCAGGACATTGAATAATTCTGACATTTATTTATTTATTTTTTTTCTGAGCCAGAACCCAAAGTTTCTTCATCTAAATGTTTGATTTAGAACCAATAAAAACATTTTCTTTCAAAAAAAGTCAAAATACTTTGCACCAATCACAATTTCTTCCATTTCAATTAGCTACATATATATATACATTCAGTGAGTTATTTTTAGGTGAAAAAAATCAAAAGCTATTTTATTCTGGAAGCATCAGGACAGAACACTAACTGTTATGAAAAAGCACTCATTGGAGAGACAGATAATTTCTCCACAGAAATATATTTCTCCAAAATCCTTCTACACAGAGTCATTTTCTAATGATAAATTGCTTTTATTTATTATATCCAAACTGGCTGAAGTTCCCATCTGTGATAAACTGTTTGCTCAGTTTGCTTATCTCCTTTGTACTTGCAGCCTTCTTTGCAATATACTGCTTGTCAGAATTATTTAGAAAGTATCTTCTTCCCACCTTGTGCTTAAAAGCCCAGCATTAAAAATCCCATGGAAACCCAAATGGTACTAAGCTCTTGTTTTTGATCTAAAAGATGCAAAATCCTAAAAGATGCAATTAGGAAAGAGGTAATTTACCCATCTTCTTACTTCAAACTAAGGTTAATTATATGTAATTATATATAAATCAAGCAGTATTTGTCATTTTTTTCCTAAAAACATTCAGTGATTGAGACACCAGAACTCTTTAGACAACCCGTTTTCTACGTTGTGATTCACTTATTACACCATTGTGAAGTTTTAAATAGTACTAATCTTAAATAGTAGAAATTTCCCTTTTTTGGAGTTTAAATTCAACAAGTCCTTTGTTGATCCCAATCATGTCAGCAAGCAGGTTGTCACCTATTCTTCATAGTGGCCTCTTATATATTTGAAAAGTATTTTGGTGTGTCCAGTTAGTCTTCCTCTTTCATGACCAAGCAGCTGTTTTTCTCTCAATTATTCCTTGTAGTTCATGGTTCCTAGATCATCATATCTAGGTTGTCAACATCTAGACCAAGTTAGTCTACTTCTTTATTGAGCTGTGATGCTGAAACCTGGACCTTAAACTTCAAAATATAGGGTGCAGATAATTTATTTCAAGTGTCAGTATTTGAACAATACTTCTTCGGTGGCTTTTTTGGTTGTTAGGGTTTTGGGGAGAGGGGGATTTTTTGGTTGGTTGGTTGGTTTTTTAACAGCATGATATTGTTGGATCTTATTAATGACATCTAATTAATTAGTGAAGAAAAGCAAGTATTTCTTCCCAGTCCCAAAATTCCCTGAATTCCTCAGAAGATCACAACTTGTTCTGAGGAAGATGTGTCCTTCAAAGTCACATTATAAGATCAGATATGATATAATATAACTTCTAAATCTGAGTCTCTGTTCCTCATTTATGCTCCTGCAAATGCACTTGTATTTGCAGTTTCTTTTTTACTTGGGGACAAAAATATAATACATCACAAAAGAAACTGCACTAAAGCCTTACTAGCAATGTCCAAAGCTACAAATAACTCTGGAAATAGAGCGGGCAAAGGGTCATACCAAACACTTTTAATAAAGGATGGACTTACTTCAATGGAAAACAAAATAATAATAAAATTTCAAACATTGTTAGGTTGCTATAAGAAACCTCACTCAAAGATACAAAAGTGTTAAAATTTCAGAATAGTTTATTAACACTATTACCATATATTCAGATAGGGATATTTATACATATATCTGGATATTGAGAAACTCCTGTTGTGATGCAAATAAAGATGACAATGGCACTTTCCTCAAACTTTTTTAAAGTGATCTCTAGATTTGGGGTTGTATTTCCCATGAAAATTATTACTGTTTTTGAAAAAAAACAAAACCAAAACCAAAACAAACAAACAAAAAACCACAGCCAACCAAATAAAAACCCAGAAAGAAAGAAAAAGTGGTGGTAATCTGCTAGGCAGTGGTGGGCTGGAGCCATTCCAAGGCTATTGCAGTATCCTTTGTAACCTTTTCATCTGCCATGGAGAGGACACTAAAGAGATCCAGGATCAGAATCTATTGATCAGTTTTGTCAACACATACCTCACCTTCAATGAAAAAGCAGGGTGAATCAACAGAAAGAAAAAAAAAAAAATAAATTCTTGACTTAACCTCGATTTCTGCTCTCATATTTACCTGCCTTTTTAAAGGAAGAAAATTTAGGAAAGGAAAGCTTTATCTCTCTTTGTAAGGCTTTGTACAGTAAGGTTTTTGTCTTGGTGGGATTTGACTGTCCTAAGAGCAGAGGTGAGGACAGAGGCCTGTGCTAACCCAGCTCTCCAGCATCATGGATTTCAGGAGCTGCATTCACCAACACTGGAGCTCTCCCAGCAGCTTCTGCCTTGTAAAACCTGTCTGTGCCTTAAGCACTATCTCTGCAGCTTTTGAGTTGGGAATAGAGTATAACAAATAATTTAACCCAAAACTTGGGAAAAATCCCCTCTTACCTCCTCCCCAGGATAAACAGGTGTTTTAGAAAGGCTTTACCTTTGCTTTTCTATTTCAGCTGTGGTTTGAAATTCTATGCTTCATTTCATAATCCTATAAAGAGAGTACAAAAGCAAACCATGGCTTCTAAATGAGCAGGGTCTCCCAATGGTTCTTGGGCAGGTATGGCCCTTGCCTCTCCAGGGGACAGCAGCACCATCTGTTCAGCACTGCCAGGTCTCTCCCTAAATCATTCAAGCACAAACAGAACATTAAGGTTACTGAGACCTGTGTGTAAAAGGCTGGGAAAAACTAGAAGGGAGGCTGCCCCATGCATGCAACCACACATCAGCCCATGCCCTGCTGGCACATGCTTTGCAATGGACTCTCCAGTGCTGCCATCACCTCTCAGCAGGACCCTGGTCTCACAGAGAGGATGTGCTGGAGCCATTTGTTGCCAGCATCCCCTCTCTTGGTGGAGGACACGGTGGGGAGGTGTGATTGCAGGTCTGTAGACAAGGAGAGAGTGGTAAGGAAGCTGAAAACTGCCCTGGAGAGCTGGCTTTGACTTCCATGTTTTACAGTGACATAGGAAGGGGCAAGTATTTCCTCCAGATGATATTTTTGGAGGCAGTGAATGACTTGCAACTTACCTAAAAACTGAGAGCTGTGTTTTGTGTTGGTGGGAACTGTGCTGCTGAGAGAGAGGGAGACAGGCAAAGACACAAATGCTGAAAACATAAACATCAGCCATGTCATTCTGAGTATCCCCAAATTAACCTGTGTTTCTTTACCTGTAATTCTCAGTGCTTTCTCACTGTCAGGTAGAGAGAGTTGTGTCTTAATACTTCAGAAAGGTTTATTAAGACTAAGTCAATTATATCTGTGAAATGCTCACGAAATCCAGATGAAGTACTACAGAAATATCCCTAAGCAACCAAATTCGGGAGGTTTTGAAATATTTTTTCCACAAGGTTGACAACAGGCATTTAAGATGACCAATGCAGACTATTAAACAATTGGTAAGTTAATGAAAACATATAAGGTCCTACAGTACTGCAGGCATATTGGACCCTAACACAGACCAGCCCAATTTAACACTGGTGTATTTATGATGCCAATTTATGTTTGTGGCAAAACAGAATAATCTTTTTTACAGGGTTCTGCCTGAAAGATGGGAGAAATTATTATGTGCAAAGCTGCTGACTACATAAGGTACAAGCTCACATCTCTGAAAGTAAATTCACAAGGCTTTGTCAGGTTTCAAGCAGAAGCCACTTGTGTGTCTGCTGCTGCTCAAGCTTTTGCCACACAGTGGGAGCTGATTGAACAGTTTCAGAGCTCTGAGTAAGGAATTGCCATTCAGTTCTTCAGCAGGACAAGGTAAACCTGTTAACTCTCAGAGGTCTCTGAAAAGAGACCTGAAAAGTATCAAAGGATACTTCTTTTGCAGCAGCACAGTAGGGAAGCCTAGGGAGCATATCACTCTCATTCTGCTACATGAAAAAAATCATCACAAGGGTTCAAAATACCAGTGGAAGACAGAGATGGGCAGCAATTCCAGAATCCTTGAGACTCTTGAAAGAATGAAGATAGCTGGGGAGCCACAGACATGGGAGATGCCTACTCACAAACTGAGCTTCAGAGAAGCTGTAAGGCTAGAAGTAAGGGGCTGGAAAACGTACAGGCATCACCACTGAATATGGATTTGGGGCAGCAAGACATGGGAAGAAGCAAAAAAGAGGCAAGACAAGTCCCTGTCCTACAGGTGTTACAGGGGCAAGAGTGTAAAATTGATTAGACAAGAAGTGTAAGCAGTGCTTGTGATTTTCACTTTCTGAAGTCAAGTCCTGAGACTGCTTTTAACCATGCCAGCTATCCTGAACATTTTACAGTATAATTGAGTTAGTAGCTGTCAGAGCAACATTTTACCGTATAATTGTCTGAGTTAGTAGCTGTCAGAGCTGGAAAATTAACTAGAATCCATTCATTTTCAGGTCTGCCTATGGCTGTTAATTCCCACCCTCTAGAGAGGAAATGCATTGTTACTTTGTCAAATTATTGTGGCTCCCAGCAGCTTATATGTATACACAAAATATAACCATGCAATTGGCCACATATCATGCACAGAAATGCAAGTATAATCTACTAAACCAACTGAAAAGAAGTGTTGAAAAATCTCATAGCTCAGACTGTTGCATGTTTATTAATTAATATGAAAAACTATTAACAATTAAATAAAATGTAGAATCTTTTTTTTTCTGTTTTGTCTTTTAGTTAGCACAATAAAATATTAACTATGAAATAAACTTACCTTCCAGTCTTATTACACTGGAATTTTCCACTGCTGTGTTGAACACTGAGAAAGAAAAAGCTATGTTGTAATTCTGCAATGATCTACGTATTAAATAATTCAAAAGGGAAGTTCGCTGTATGCCTGCAACTCTGATTACAGTGAAAGGCAGTGACACCAGACTTCCCACAGACAAAAAAGAATCTACAGTCACCTTATTCATAATTAGGGACCTGAAAAAAACAGGGCAGGAAAACTTGTGAGTGTTCCTCAAATGTAAAAAATGCTGAGGGCATAGAGTGATAAATTACCAGTCCTGTAATTCAATATCAGCTTTCTAATGATCTCATCGATCAATCAGACTTCATGACTGCGATTCATGATATCATCTGAACCCCCTCTATTGAGTTATGGCTTTGGTATAAATCCCACATTGTCCATTACCCTTACATTGAATATAAACTACCTTATTACAGTAGCACTCAACAGCACTGCTAGACTTGAGGGGTTATTAGTTTTCCAATAACAAATTCTGGTGTTCAAAGGATTACAGATCAGCTAGGACAATATACTCTAAGTTTAGCTTCTCTGCATGATCTCCTGAAGGGAGAAGGAGGAAAGGAAGACTGAGAGGGGACTTTTTAAAAGGGCGAGTAGCAATAGGACAAGGGGGAAGTTTTAAGCTGAAAGAGGGTGGATTTAAGTTACATATTATGAAGAAATTAATTACTGTGAGAGCACTGAGGCACTGGGAGAGATTTCTCATAGAAGACGTGGATACAACCTCCCTGGAAGTGTTCAGGGCTAGGCTGGATGGGGCTTTGAGCAACCTGGTCTAGTGGGAGGTGTCCCTTTCCATGGCAGCAGGTTTGGAACTAGATAATCTTAAAAGTCCCTTCCAACCCAAACCATTCTATGATTCTATGATCTTAGAGAGGATGATTGTGATTAGACTGCATGCCTTGGCCTGGTAAAGAGTTTGTGCAAATCCTTCCTCCACGCAGGCCATACAAACAAACTTGCCCAAATCTATCAGGCATCTGAAGTGCTTAATGGTTTGGTTGAATTATCTGGCAGACTACAGAGCAGAGGGACCTTAACTAGATCCTGGAACCAGCAAGCAATGTCTGTGCAAAGATGAGTGAGTTACCCAGGGTCAGAATCCCCTCATTAAATGGGGAGCAGGTCCCGCTCAGGCAGCAGCAGAAGTTTCCCTGTGTCTGACTTTTTTTATAGGGGGAAAAAGGGGGTATCCACTGAACTGTTGTTGTTCCTGTTGACCTAATGTCAGGGACCAGCATTAATGGGGCTGCTCCAGGAGGGACACAAGCCAGGAGACAGGCAGAGATTGATTGTACCCTCAGAAGCCAGGCACAGTCCCACAGCATCAGAGAGGAGCTAGGCTGGTGACAGTGTGCAGCTCTTCTGACAGCCCCAGACAAGATAAGGTGATGCTTCAGGTCCAGGGTCCATCAGAGCCCAGTCAGGAATAGCAGATGGAGCTAGGAACAAACTACTTTGTGCCTTGTTCCCTTCTGCTCTGGATGCACAATAACATGGCCAAGGATCTTCTCCTTTCCCTCCTGCCTCAGTTCACCTCTTCTGCTCTTGTCTTTGCTCAGACAGTTGAAGTGTATATATGAACATACTGCTAGAGCGTGGATCCAATCCACAAAAAAAAGGGAGATTTTTGCATCAGCTTCTAATGGATCTAATGCAGCCAGAGCAGTGCAAACAAATAGTGCAAAAATACACCTGGGATGTATCAAAATGGCTTCTGTCATGATTTCCAAAAGAAGCTGAAAAGAACAGGGTTCACCTTTGCTTAGTGTACTGATGTTTTCTGATAATGCCCCTGCACAACCCAATCTCCATCTGAACTGTCTCTCCACTTAAACAGAAAAGCACATTTCTTGTGCTCCAAGGCATAGTGATTAATTAAACTTGTCTATGTCAGTTTAATTCCTCTTTAAGCCTTTCCTCTATTTTTAGAACATACAATTCTGGTGCAGCTACATTTTAAAGTTCAGTGACAGTTTTGGGGTAGTTTGCTCGGAAATGTCAAGGTGAATTTTCAGTGAGAAATTCAATGACGTTTCAAAAAAATTGTCACCAAAGTACTTTAAAAATCCTAGCCAAAAATAAATTTTAAACTGGCATCACTGTTACAGCCATGAAAAGATTAGCACATCCACAGAATGGCTTAGATGCCAACCTCTGTACCTAGGATCAATAAAAATGATATAAAGGGAAAATCACAGTGAGCTGTTCATTGCTTTTTATAGAAAAATATGTGGATGATAAACAGGCACAATTTTTTGCTCATAGCTGCAGCCCTCCATTTCTTCTTAATCTGAAGTGCTCATTTCATTTAACTGTAATAATTTGCCATTTAAGAGAATTTATGATTGCTAGTAAAATTCAGCATCTTAGGCTGATTTTTGGGTTGTCATAAATGCATATTCCTTCACCTGCTTTAAGCACACAGGGTGATGAGTGAGTTATGTGCTCACCTTTATTGATCAGCTAGGGAATCCATCCCAAAGAGTGAACAGTTTCCTTCCCTGAGGGCATAATTAGTAAAATTCTCAGACTTTTGCTATATTTGAGGTCTGACTGGATGAACTTATTGTTCTATTTCAACGTAAAAAATCTGTGTATCTTTTAGTCACTTCCACCACATAAATCTACTTTTAATAAATAAAAACCAACATCGTTCACTCATTTGGATGTGCTATAGCTAGTGGAAAAATGTGATAAGGTGGGAAATGTGGTTCCCCGAGTCAGATGACACCTCTGCTAATTAAAAGAAACATCAGCTTTTCTTCCCTGCAAACTATGAGCATTGATAGTGTGAAAAGAAAAAGAAAAAAAAAAAAAAAAAAAGAGTTTTTTTTCCATGAAATACACCCAAAGGCATGACTTTTCTTTAAGGACACGTTCCAAAAATCATTTAAAAATTTGCATTGACTTCAACAAACTTTGGTGCAAACCTGAGAACTTTCCAGTTTGCTTCCAGCACACAGTGTGAACTGTGTTGATCACAGAGCTGGAGCACCTCCCCTGTGAAGGCTGAGGGAGCTGGGTTTGTTCAGCCTAGAGAAGAGGAGGCTCCAACCTTATAATGACGACCTTATAATGAAGGGACAACCAGTAATCTGAAGGGGGTACTTACATGTGTGTGTATTGGGAGGAGAAGGGGCAATGGTTTAAAACTTGAAGAGGGGAGATTTAGGCTGGACATCAGAGAAAAATTCTTTACTGTGAGGGTGGTGAGATACTGGCACAGGTTGCCCAAGGGATTTGTGGCTTCCCCCTCCCTGGAAGAATTCGAGGCCAGGTTGAATGGGGTCTTGAGCAACCTGACCTAGTGGCAGGTGTCCCTAGCCATGTAGGGAGGGGTTGGAACTAGATGATCTTTAAGGTCCCTTCCAATCCAAACTATTCTATGATTCTATGAATGTTCTGGGTAAAGGGATTGAGCTCCAACATATACACATCTTAATTTAGGCATCCACCTCTGGAGATGTGATGCAGTGGCTTCAACAGAGGCTATTGCTGTTTGAAATGCCAGAGGAGATCTGCCTTGGTCTCCAGCTGCAGGTTGAGCAGGGCACAGATCTGCCAGCCCCATGTGGTTACTTCACATGCAGCAGTGCAGACACATGAATAAAACCTTCTGCCTCCACCAGCCGTAGTGGGAGCTGAGATGTCTGACATAAACATGGGAATTTAGGTTTCTAAATTAATTATGAATGAGCTGAAGCCCTTCCCAAGTTTTTAAGTGGGGTCTGGAGAAGCCAGCCCTGATGCAGGGAGCAGTCTCTTGAGTTATCTTTATGGACACATGAGATATTCCCCATTAGCAGTCTCCAACGAAGGAAGCAGAAACAGTGAATGTTATAAACAGCCTGGTGCTACCTCCAGGGAAACAAAAATGCTTAAGGGTGAATGCTGAGCAGCATTAGAGCCTGAAAGGCATTTCTTTCTGATTTGGCATTGCTGAGATAGTTCAGTATATTGCAGAGAAAGAGAAACTGCCCTCAACATTTCTGATTACAAATTCTTCTGAATGTAGAACACACATGATAGACAATGCATGATGTTAGAAATCACAGAGGGCAGAAGTGATTTTACAGACTTTCTAAATTGCAATTCCTCCTTGACAAAGCAATTACACAGAAAAGCTTCTTAGTAATCTGTACAAGAATAAACTGAAATGCAGGTTTTACCTGAAAGGTCCAGTAGCACTTCGACGGACCTGCCTCTAAGGACAAAAAAGAGATACTACACTCTCCTCTGGACCTGAGTAGTCACACCAGCCCATGCAAATGCACCAGAACATCGAGAAATTCTTAAACACCATAAGAAAAAGCTGTCACTGCCACATATTCATTCCCTGCTGATGAGACAGACTCGAATCCTCTGGTTACTGAATCCACTGAACAGTCTGCTTCAGTATGATAACAGAAATGACAGCAGGAAATGTAAAACTGCCCCAATTATCCATCCACTGTCACACACTGGATAACTGATACTTCTCTGAGACTCAGAGGTTTGTTAAGAAGGAGAGAAGGGACAACCAGAGAGCTACCTTTTGGATCTGTGCTGAAACTCAGATTTAACACCATACCAACAAAAAATATGTGTGATGCACTCAGTGTGCCTATTTAATTACTCATAATTTTGAAATTAAAGGGTTTAAATGGTTCTTTAGGTAAATATTTGGAAAAAAAATATTTTAATAGATTATACAACTGGCTGGTAGGAAGCAAAACTGTAAAGTCTATTACAAGCCTGAAAGCATGCCTGAGAGTTTTTTCAAGTGGCTGCCAAAGCTGGACTAGCATGAAGGCATCCCTACAGAAAGGTATTTTTCACACATTAGGCAGCATCTGAAGCAAAGATTCATGACTCCTTCTGTAGCAGCAGGAGTGGGAAGAAAATCACGTCATAAAACTGTCTTTTCTTATCACAGCACCTTTTATTTTGGGATTTCTGGTGATATAAACCATGGAGATGTGTTTTAGCTGGATGTGAGCTTAATCTAAGGTATACTATAGGCCTAGAAATAGGGTGTATCTCACTTCACTTTGATCTTCTACAAGTAACAAGTGTTACCTCTTTGCCCATGTTTCTCCTGGTAATGATGGAAAGGATCATTTGGGACAACTAATCCTTTCTGCCTTACAATGGGTTATCCCACATCTCTATTCAGCTTAGTGCAGTGTAAAGCAGCAACTAGAACCTTTACCCTTCTCTCCAAAAGATACCATAAACAAGGTTGGTTTGCCTCCATGAATTTTGGAAAACAAATGTTAATTTTTGTACAGTTGTAAGAGTATTGCCAAAGAATGGGCATAGTTCTTATTTAATTTGTATTGAGTGTCTTCACTGGAAGATTTCAATGGGAACTGGTTATTTAAGAATGATGAAACTGGTGAAATTTCAGAAACACCAAAATATTCTAGAGGAACTTTCTGACTTTTAATGATGCCCAGCTATGTGTAAAAGTCTGGCACAGAATGCAATAAGCAAAAAAATGGCTTGTGCCTTCTGTTCCATCCTTTTTTCACCCAAAGGCTGCTCAATGATTGGGCAACTGTGAGTATGTGCAACATGGTTTGACCTGGTTAGCTCCAGAGATTGACTGAAACATACATAAATAAAATAAAAAGAGAAACAATAGCTCTTGTGAGTACAACTGAAATAGTAGGATTTGTAGTTTTGTGGCATACATGGGTTGCCATGGTGATTCTACAGAGAACAGCAATAGCTATAGGAGTAGTTAAGGTTACAAATTCAATTCCATACCTTTAGATTCTCACATCATTGCCCTGCAAATAGTTTCATTGAATTAGATGTGTACAGTTCATTGTGAAGCCATTAATCTGAGTCTGCTCACACCTCTTACATTTTCATAATACTTGAAAATAAAGCCAAGCTCACCTACAGAATGAATGTTGTGACTGATAACAAGCTGGTTATTTTTTACCATTTTTTTTAAGTTAAACAGGATTTTTTGAAGCAATTTTGAAGCAGAATTAGAGAATTAGGAAAATACTGTTTTCCTTTAAAAATAAAAGTCAGATGAACATAAAAACAACTTCAACAAATACCTGACTTTAAAAGGCACAATTATAGTAACATGTAAGTATAGGATTGCAAATTTAATTTATGCATGTATTTGCTAAATTGGGTGTCAGAGCCTGTAAATGTCACTTGCATATTCAGTTATCAGTTCTAAATACACACATCTCATTGAATTCACAGCTGTACATTTTTTCCTTAATGAATAAGAAGCACTCCCAAAACCACAGAATACCTAAGAAAAACAGAACCAGAGGCAAAGCACTGCACTTCTGAGCACAAAACCCCCCTTCATGTGTAGCTATTCCGTTGTTCTATTGTCACAGTACCTGACAGCTTGCTTATAGCTGAAATAAAACATGAATCCATCAAGACCCTATAACTGTAGCATCAAATGCTAATGAAGCAGGGTTATTGTACTAGAAGAGCTTCCATGCTCTGTTTTTCACACTCTCCGTTTTACACATCCCTAAGTAATGTCTCACTGGGTGACCCTGCCCTGCTGAGCTTAGTGTTGTCAGATGGTGTTTGAAGAACTTGCAATCATATCATTCATGTATTAGAAAACCCAGAAGAGTGCTGTTACCTGAATAAGGGAAAGCTACTCTCTCCTCATCCTGGAAAAAGGGTGTCATTACAGTGATAACAGAAATCAGCTCAAGGAGAGGAACTCCCAGACAGTGGGTTGCTTTCTTTAGCGCTCTCACTGCAATTTGAGGGAAAGTAAGAAGGAAAAACAGAGAGATTAGAACATGTGCAGGTAATAGAAGAAAGACTCCAGGAGAATCTAATTAAAATAGCTACAAAATAAAGAGCATTAAGCACTGAAAATACCTGGTGGTGTTTTGATACCTTGATCTGCTTAAAATCACTTTAGGATGGGTTGCCTCAAACTGTGACCTAAAAGTCACAAAACGGTATCACCACTAACTATTATGAAACCCAAGTATCTACCAAAAAGGTCCTTATTGAGCCTAGATCCTTCCATCCCCCCTCACGCAGATCTCTATTGCTCCTGAGTTTGCTCTTTTCTCCAGGTGGACAGCTCTGTGCTGTGCAGTCTTCATGGTGATCAGTACAACTACACAGAAATAAACTGACATACTAACAGATTATAATGATGGGGAAGTTTTTAATGGCCCTGTGCCCATGACTCATTATTTATTATTCATCTTTCTTAGACTGAGCTGAAGTTTGCTCAACTTTGAATGCTAGGCTGTTCTCCCAGATTAAATACTGTGAAGAGAGTGAAATGGGAAGTAACAGGTAAGTAAGACAAGGAATGCTAGGCTGTTCTCCCAGACTAAATACTGTGAAGAGAGTGAAATGGGAAGTAACAGGTAAGTAAGACAAGTTACTACTCTGTAGTATCTTTTTTTTAAAAAAAAAAAAAGTGTCTTGTATTTATACCAGCATCAATGAGAGTTAAGAGAGGGATTGAGTTCCACAGCCTGTCTGAATTGTATGTAGGCACCCACCAAGATTATGCCTCTCATGCAGTTTCAGATTACTGTCTCCATACCATAGGTTGAGATCTGTCATTTGTTACAACTTTTAAGCAGGCTTCAGAAATTCCTACCTTAAGGTCTCCATGGTGAGTGACATCAGTTGTGATCATTTACATCTCACGTAAACTGTCATATTAGAAAGGCTGTACCAGATGATCCTTGAGGTCCTGTTCAAGGTGACATTCCGTGATTCTATGATTGATATATTAGCATTGTTCTTTTTTCTTCCAGTTTTGATTGGATTTTAACTGAATGAGGAAATTCAGCATGGCTATCATCTGATAAGTGCAGGGAAAGCCTAAAGGCTTATCTTCTCACAGACATAAATCAGTTCAACCCTTGGAATTGGGAAATGGCTATTGCAGTGGCCTTGGATTCCAGATCTATTAAATAAAGTGGGGTTTTGAGCACACGGGGCACCACAATGCTTTTTCCCTAGTTGTGCTCCAGCTTTCTTTTAGTAGAGTAAAGAGGTCAATAGCAGATGGTTTCACCTGTGTTGTCCCATAGATATGTCAGAAATATATTTTTTAACGGTATGCAGGTGCCAAGCATATGCAGAGATCTGAATGCACTTGCCTGTGAGCAAGCCAAGGGCCTTGGTCATCCACAGTGAGACCCAAATACAGTAGGCATAGCCAAACTGGGAAGTTTGATCCTTTTGCTGATGTGGATGCTATAATATACAAGTACCTGTGATGTCTAAATACTGTTTAAAATCGGTATTTTTTCTGAAATGGAATTTTCCATTATGTATTTTTTCTAATTCGTGAAGTTAATTTTCACTAATTTATCTGTTCAGCAAAGGAAACTAAGCTGAGTGTTAAGAAAGATAAGAACATAAATAAGCTATTCATCACTTTTTACAGTGATGAATATCAGATACCATATTACATTTTCATAAACTATGCCAATAAAGAGCTCAAGACATTTGTCTATGCTATAAGAGTGTGGTTTCCTGGACTGACACAGAGAACCTTATGGACAGAGACCTGACTGCCTGATCTCTGCATCTAATTAACTTCTTGGAAGATCAGAATTGTCTGTATCAGAAACTGAAGTGATTTTTTTTTCTTAGCTTGTTTTTTCAAGTGCCTTGGAGGAAACTCATTTTATGACAGACACTTATGTGTACAGGTTTTGTGAGAGCCAGGACATTCAAATTAATATCACATAAAATGCTAGGTAACTTTCACCTGTTTTTTGCCATCAGGCTCCATTCCCTTCTTTCCTAACTTACCCAGCCCCATCTGAACCCAGGCTCTGGACAGAGGCAAATTAACTTTACAAACATCTCTACACTTCTTTTCTCTCTGGCTGCCAGCCAATTTCAACTTGTATTAGGGGAGATGCTGCTGCTGTTTCACGCTGTTCTTTCCAGAAAGATGAGTCAGTAAACCCCTTGTTTCGTTGCTCACTTGTACTAATTTTGTATAAAAGGAAGTTTATCCTCATTCCTTTTTCTGGAAAAGGACATCAGACTGACTTTTAATTTCTCTTTAGCTGATTGACCATGACTGCTTATGCCCTAAATGAAAATTTGGAGTACATGCTGAATTCAGTGGCTTCAGGCAGCTCATTTCTTTTCTTGGAGCTCTAACCCACTGAAGCAATCAAATGTATATCTCAATTTAATTTAGGGTTCACTCCAGGCACACAAAGAAGACGTCCCTGTTGAGGCTATGTCAAGTGTAACTTTAATGGTAGCTGATTTAGAGAAGCCAAGGCCCCTGATTTGGAACTAATCCATGTCATGCTGAAACACAAATGAACATCTGTAAAACTCAACCATCAGAGTGACCCTTTCCTCCACAAGAACCCATTATTTGGTCCCATATGAATCTGTTCAGTACAAGCTATTGACTGTACACAAATTCATCACCTTGGTGATCCCACAAATTCCATAAGGTTATAATTTCTTTATTACCAAACCGAAAGGACGAATTTACTCTTGGTATAAGCTTCATGGTCAAGCACTTACAATCCAGGAATGGTTTTGTCCCTAAGAATTTGCTAGCGGTTAATGCTAGTGGTTTTGGTCTACACCAAAAGATAATGATGATACAAATCCAAGAATCAGAGAGTATGTTTACCCATGCATGTTGATGCTCAAATCTCTGGCTGCAGTCTCTGGACTTTGTTTGATTCAAATGTACGCTATCTGAAGTGCTTTTTCATGTGGGACCAGTACAGAAACCAGCTCTATAGAAGTGCCAGCAGTTCCCACTATAAGTGGCATATCTATGATGGAGTGAAGATTGCTATCACTGTCCCTTTCCTCAGAAAATATTATAGATCTCAATCCAATCTATAGCTAATGCCTGTGACAATGAATATTGTTTTATTTGTTTTCAGGATTTCAAAATATTTCTGGCTCCCTCTGCCTCACCCTGTTCTTTCATGCTGAAGTTTTCTGCCTTCTGAGTAGAAGAATGCAGATAGTTGATCTGGAACTCAGTACAGACGAGAGCATAAAAAGCTTTAGGGAAGGCAGAGTGAAAGACCAGGAATCTATACCTTTAGCTACTCATAGATCTGTTATGTTTAATTTTACAGACATAATAAGCAACTTCTCTCCTGTATATTTACACAAAGAAAAATTGTGGAAACTCCAGGGCAAAACACCTTAGAATGAATGTTATCTTCAGGACATCACATGCAATTGACATCTCATGCCATTTTAATTTATATTAAATGTAAACCCATTTATTCATTCATCTGCTATATTTTTTAGGCTGGAATGCATTTGGTTTGTGAATATCCCAAGCTTAGGTGTCTCTAATCTTGCCTTAGTGATGGATATGTCCCTCTGAAAAAAGAAGCGCTTTAATTTTCTCTTGAAGAATCTGGTAATTTTGGCTCATTTTTAGTTTTTCTTGGCTAGGGCAAGTCCCCTACTGACTAAAAGTTTTTGGACAGCATTGAAAAGTGAATGTGAATGAATCATGGAGCTAAAACTCTTCCATGAATCATAGTGTTTTAACTAAGTGTGAGTCATACCAAGATGGAAACTTGATAGAAGCTATAATAGTGCCACCATTTTCTTTGTCAAAAGGGCTCTAAGGAAGAGTGTGTCACCATGCTGGCACCTCCTCAGAAGGGACTGAGAGCTTTGGGCAGGAGGGCCATGACTGGTCTGGCCAATGCCACCCAGGAGGGAAAGCATAATGGGGCATTTCCACTTCTGACACTGGAAATCTTTTGGAAGACGCTATTCACAATATTTTTTGGATGCAGCTCCTTGTGTAGCATCTAAGAAGAAATCCTGAGAAATGCAATTTTCTGAATCCCTTGTGAGTTTGGCTTCTTGTAGCAGCTCCAACTCCTATTAACACTGCTGGAGCACTGGACATCAATACTTGATCCCAACAAGAGGTGCTTTGCATGCTGAATTCTTCTCTCTGGCAACTTGACATGGCTCAGGCAATAAAAAGCAGAATGGAATTTTCCCAATTAAGTCAGCTGGGGATCAGATATTCCTTCACTCTCCCTCACCATAAACAAGGCACTTTTTAATTACTCCAGGCAAGATGGAGCCCATTTAGCTGCTGTTATCCACCCTGCCTGCTTGGACATGGGCAGCACACAGCACAGACCCAAGAAAAGCACACTGGCTTTTCATTCTATTTGTGCTTTCACTTTCAACCTGAAAAGGTCCCAGCATGGATCAGAGAGCTCAACAGACCCTAGACTTTTGTCAAGATATGGCAGTAAATGCCATAAACACTCTGGGAGCAAAGCTGTGTTCTTTAACCACACCTGCCCTGAATCCAACTCCAGAGTTTGCTAAAGGGACTTTGCAAGGTAGTCGTGGCTCTCACTGGAAATACTCATCTAATCTAGTGATTTTCAGACATTATTTCAGATTTTTCATAGCTATAGAATGAAGCTGGAATCGGATGATCTGACTGATGCACTGCTCAACCCTAGGGACTCTGTATGTTCAGAGCTAACTCTATGGACACATCTTTTTTTACTGGGGAAGATCGCACCCTTCCTCCCAAGTTGCAGGGCTGTACTCACTGTTTTTCCCCTGGCTTGCTCAGACAATATGAACAAAGGAACTTCCATGTAACTGATTAGAAGTGAAGACTCAAATAAGAAAATAGATCACTAGATGTGTTCACTGGACATCCAAACAGATTCTGCAGCATTATGGCAATGAACTGATTGAAAGGTGGTCTCTCTGTTTTGAAGTTGGTAACAATTAATTTTTACTCGTAGTTTATTTAATGATGTTATATCAATATATTCTATTACAGGATTTGCTTTCATTGTAAATTATGACATTATCAAACTGCTGTGAGTAGTCTCTTTGGGCTGAATCAGCCCATTGCCTACATAATCGTGTCAATCAAAAGAACCTCTCCGCAGACTATTTAACATTTAATTATGCATAGACTTATCAAGGACAAACACTAGGAGAGAGCCACATACTATACTGACCACTCTCATTTTGTCCAACCCCATATTCATGTGTCCAGAACCAGTAAGATTTCAGGTCTAAGTCTTCTTGTAAACCATTGCTGAAATATGTGTATCTTCCGTCTGCCTTCCTAGACTTTTACCTCTTCTGTGGTAACCCGCAGCCTACTTTCTGACTTTGCTTGATGTGGATCCACAATTAATTCTTCTCTTTTTGTCAATGCAGCTCATCAGTTGCATCTTGCACGTTTCTGTAATTCTCCACTGACCTCAGTCTAGAATAAGATGGAAATGAAGGACTGTTTTGCTAAGAAGCTTCTGTTCTAAGGGTGCTAAAAGAGCAAGGTCTCTAAGCTGCTTTTTTCCAGCTAGCATCCATGATACTTGTTTTCCTTTACATCCCTTGAGCAGCCTGATCCAAAGCTTGTTTTAACCACTTTACCAGCAGTTCTCTGGCATTTCCCTACCCCCTGCTATTTGATTGATTAGGATGTTAGTAGCAATCACGTTTCTTCAGTTTCTGTAAGCAGCAAGCCTAAAAACAGATGATCAAAGGAAGTCAGTGCTATATTTTAGTAATGGAAGTAGTCGTAAGTACCAGTTTAAGAAGTTTTGCTTTAATATCCTTCTGTGTTTCCAAACCATTATGCTTTCCATGCTGCTGCAGTTGTTTCAGTTCCTGTTTTGACTTCACAATAATGGCACTGCTTTTAGTATAAGCCCAACTGTGCTTGAATCAATTATTTTATAGCATTATGGCCAGTACAATAAATTCAGGATCAGGGCTGAAAAAAATTTGCCACTGCCACCTCCATCCACAGAAAATTACCAAGCAAATGATCTAGAAGCATTCGGAAGAAGTCATCTAGTCCCCTGCCATGTAGCTGGCAGTCTCAAAATGTTGACATCATTTGTGACAGATGGAAGAGATTTCTTTTCTCATCCTAAAACCTTTTGGAGAATTTAACTATCCTACTCTTAATATTTCTCCTAAAGTCTAATCCTTTACTATAATTTCAGATAATCTTTTTTGTTCATTCCCAGACAATACATTGACCTACCCATGAAGCTGGAAAACCTAGATATTTTCATGTGTTTCACAGACACTTCTGAAATATTTGTCTTTGAAACATGATAAGTAGATCTGTTCTTCCCTGCTCTCCTCTAGCATCTCTTGAGGAAATCTTGAGGAAATCTTAACTGGATATTTGTTCTTCCTTGTACCTTTTATTAGTTGATGTGGGCAGTTGATTTGACATCTTCCCAGTCTTGGATATTTCTCTCTGATCTACTGTCAGATATACTTGCTCATTAGGATAGACCATATCCACAGATATCTTACAGGAGGTGTAGGAATTGCATAGTTGGGTTTTGGGAGAATTGTGTACCACTTTTCCAGCCTGATGCATTGAATCAAGAATGTGATGATGCTATCAGACAATTTCTGGGTTGTAACAGCACAGGATATGGTGTAGCTATCTTCAGAGCAGACACTAGGTTTTCAGTAAATTACAGGAAATATCAAGTGATTTCTTGAGGTTTCTTGCACAATTGCATGCCTATCTATAAATGACCCCTAATTTCTTATTACTACATTTTAAGGTACAGAGCAACTTGAAGTTGGGTTCAATGGTCTTCATGGATTCATCCAGCAGAAAGGAGCAAGCAGTGAAATCCTCCTTTAACTGTACCATCATTCATAAGAAGTGGAGCAACCTACTTGTGAATTTTCTCCCTTTCTAAACTAACCATGCACAAAGTAGATCTCAGTTTCTACATATGTAGTAGTAATTAAACTAAGACAATTCTCATTCTTTGACCATGAAACCAAGCAGCACACCATTGCTCTCATTCATGTGAATGAAATCCTCATCAGCACCAGAGAAAATGAGTGTGGCTTCATGTAAATTTCCAAGTGACAGAACATGCCCAGAAAGCCATAGAATCATAGAATGGTTTCAGTTGGAAGAGACTTCAAAGACCACACTGTGCACTGCTCTGCAGTAATTATTAAGAAATATGAATGCTTCTTGAACCATTACTTAGCTGATCCCAGTCTCTCATTCAGTCATTTGGTTAAATATAGTTGGTAAGACCTTCAGGTCTAGTTTAGGCTATCAAGTGCTGCATCACATTCTACTGATGTGAAGCACTTTTAGAGCAGTGAAGTATTTTACAACACCTGAGCTTAAAAATTCCCTTCTATGATCTGAAGGAAAGGGGAAAAAAAAAAAAGTTAAAACAGCTATCAAAGTGTGACTGAATCAGAAGGTCAAAACTGCTTGTTATGTGACTTAAAAGACTAGCATCTTACTCCAAAAAATATTCCAAGCTCACTCACTCTCATCCCCTGGAGAAGTTTGCAGCTTAGTTAAATTTAGCTGCAAGAAACTCTCTTGCAGGCTATAGTCTTCTTGATTATTTGAGGTCATTCTTTGATTATGAGTGGAGAAAAAAATCAGGACTAGTATCACCAGAGTAAAAATGGAAACATGAGTTAGATTGTCAGATGAGTCATGCTAGCAGAAGTATGTAAACAAAAAAACCCAAGAAAACCAGAATAGCTCTTTGCAAGAGAAAACATTGTAGTGGTTGAAATCTATCCATGCCACTGCCAGAGTAAACTACAGGAGATTTGACACATTTTGGATCATATTTGCAATAGTTTTTGTAAGCTTTAGATATATTTTGGAAAAAAATAAATAAAATTCTCAGGTTTGAAGCAAAATTATAACACTATCTAAATAGAAAATCAAAAAAGGAAACTTCTATCACTTACTTGTAACAAAAATGTTATAGATCAGACCCTACCCAATATTTTGTCATGATTTAGCAAGTTTTTAACTCTTCAGATAAAAATTGTTGTATGAAATAATAGCAGATGTGATTTTTACAGTAGTTATAAACCCTCTAAGTATTCACTGTCATGGAGCAAGTTTCTTCACTGACTGTTTGACAAATATGGGTAACTGATGATCAATTAGTAAATTCCACATAAGCAGTCACTATATACCAGAAGACACACCATTTCCTAGTCTTGCTGCTTGCTTTATCTCTCCTGTCACATTCAAAATTCTAGCAGTCCTCAGTGGCAACTGTTGATTGTCATAAAATTATGTAACTTTCCATAAATTTAGCATTTGCAAGACATAAAAAGTGTCCTAGCTAATTTATTGCTAATGCAGTACTACCATGTGCCTTCTTTTAAAGACAAGCTGTATAATAAGATAACTGTGTACCACTAAGCACAATGTTCACACTGCTTTGTTATGTAATCTGTATTTCATATTTTTTGAGTGACTCAGGTTCCAGGTTTCTAGAGATGACTCCTTTTGTCACTGCCCTGGATCACTCCTGATATATTAAATCACTACAAATTGCAGACAGTATTGATATTCAGTGTGTCTGTTTCCAATTTGAAGAATAAAACAGCCTCCCAGTGGTGTATTACTAAATTTTCCCACTGAACTAGCACTTTATTTGTGAGCAGACTTTGGGGATGTATCTACAAAAACCCACCTTTGCTGCTTCTTTGCTTTTCAGTCCACAATGTTTCATTCTCCATAAGAATGGCTTTCTTCTAATTGGCACATATCAGATCTTTAAAAAAATAAAAAGCTTACAATCTACCTAGACAGAGAAATCATCAACAAAATCAGTTCTGAGTGTTGTCATTTTTATGAGAAAAAGTATGTATTTTTAATTTTCCCTCTGGAGACTGATACACATGAAAGATGAATTAGTTCAATAGAAAGTCATCTTCTTAAGTTCAAACCGAAGATCATGGGGCTTTCAAAGTCCAAAACGAAATTCTGCTGATAGCGTCAGTGAGAAAAAGTTACTTCATTTAATAAACAAACAAGCAAACCTGTAGACCTTTAGTTAATTCCCAAGTCTTTCTTTAGAGTGTAACTGGAAACATGATCATCTTGGCCTCTCTCTTGGTCATCTTCACTCTGAAGCATGTCTCTGTGACTTAGCTTGTACAGATAAAATCAAATTATTGAGAGCATGTGCTACCAAGGGCTTCAATAGGTCTAAAACATGTCTGATAATGTAGATTCATCTATGACCTGTAATTGGTAACAGCAAATCCAGTTCAGATTACTATGGTTTCAGGTTAGGTTACTAGTCACTATTATTTTATTATTGGTATCCGTGTTTATTAATAGATGGAATTTTTTAATCTGTCTCTCTGTGTGTCTGTGAAAATTATGGTTTTCTTTGGAAAACCTTGGTGTCTACATTGCATGTGTGTGCTGTTACTGAGGGGTGCAGAGAATAATGTGCCAGCACCATGCACAGAGATCATCAGAGTTCACTGTAGCCCTGGGACAGAAGGAGAGAGAAGAAGATTATGATTAAGCTTCAACAGTGGACAAAACTTAATCTTGTTTGAAGAGTTTTATGATTTCTGAAATTCAGCTTCCTCCTAGAGAGAACTTTAACCTCACCTTCTGAAATGCTCTGTGATTGAGATCCGTGGGGAGGGAAATGGATGTAAAAAGTCAAGGCATTTATCATTCAGGAATTTAAATGTTCCTTCCATAAGAGATTCAAACTTGTACTCCTGATATAATTGAATATATATCTTAATGCTTGCATGGGCCTAATTTTATGAGAATAAAAACTGACTGAATTCTCAGTTCACTGAAAAATAGAAAAATGTAGAGGTGTCATCCACATTTTAGTTCTACCAAACAGCGAGGATATAAGATCTGCTGGTACACATACAAAGTGCCAAGACTGGAATAGAGCTGATATGTTGAATAACCTGGAGATTCTTTCTTTCCTTGGCAAACCCATAATTAGTAGATTGTTGCCTGAGTTGGCTTTCACGTCTTTGTACTTAATAGCTTCAGTGAGGAGAGAGACGTTCCCAAGACTTAGAGGAAGCATACACTTTTGGGTCTCAGAACATTACTAAATATTATATATATGACATTGTTGTTGTGATACATGAGGCACCTCATGCTGACATGCCTGAAGGTGACAGGGGATTGCCAATTTTTTTTCTGTTTTGAAGAATTTCTCATGCATTCGTCTGAGTCTAACCCAGCACATCCACTACCTAGGAGCAAGGCACCTAGGAAGTGAACAGGGTTTTTCAGCTATAAAATGCTGAAGGTGCTTTGAGTGCATTAATGCCATAGTATCCATTGGAAAGTGCTTTCTCCTACCTGAAATTAATCGCTACTTTCATCTCTGCCTTTGCATCTTTGTATCTCCCACTTACACTTCTGACACAGGTATTTTCAGATGTTGTTTTGGTAGCAATAACAAGATGGCACTCATTTTTTTTTTCTTAGCACAGGATTAAGCCTTTGAAGAAATAGTGCAGTCTGTGGCATGATTTATTTTCATAAATTTTGACACATAACAGGGGATTTTATTCACTACTTTCATGTTCTTTCTTACAGTTCATGAGAAACTAATGGGTCCTTGAAGGTGGGAACTGACATGCTGTCCATGAGTCTTGAAAAAAAAGTCCCACTCCACTCAAGGACAAAAAGAAGGACAAATAAGAAAAAATAATATATGACCTATTTGATGAATTTAATCAATGTCAATATAAGGAATCTGACCTACAGGATTTAGATTTTTGTTACTTCTCATCAGAAAATCAGGGAATCCACAATTAGCCTCTGTGATCTTAAGACTCTTCTGAAAGAAAGGCATTAACTTAATTTAATATCAATCCACTTAATATCAGTCTGGTATTTCAAATTTATGAGAAGATTAGTAAGGATAAGATCTCACTTTACCCAGGTGAGATTCTCCATGAGGATGCTGTTTCAGCCACCTCCCTTGATTATCCTTGGCATTAAGAAATATGTCTAAATACCTATCCTAAAGTCTTCTGTTCATATTTTGAAGCCATTATGTCTTATTGTATCATCCTCTGAGAATTCTCTTCTACATATTTATAGTTATTCTGAAACTATATATAAATCATGATAACATCCTTCATTAATCTTCACTGTTATAGACCATAGAAATTCAGTTCCCTCCATGATTCCACTTATAATTGTTTCTCTGATGCTTTTTTCTTTCTTGTCTCCCTTTGTATTTCTTTGGTTTCTCCATTGCCTTTCTAAATGGTGCCATTCTTTTGCTGACATAACCCATTTTTTTACCAATGACAGAAGAAAATGAGCAAAGAAAAGGCCCTGTTTTAAACTTTTACTTTTTTTCTTTACAAAGACAGAAAGATTAAAGGTAAAATTCTCTTGTTTCATTTTCCAGCTGTGGCTGTTCCTGTTCTTTGACCACCAGGAAAGATTATATAGGCCACAGTCACTGTCTATAGCATCTCATTAACCTTTCCTTTCCAGAACATTTCTCCAGGGACACTGGTACAAAATCTGACAGCAATAAAAAACATTGTGGAAAAAACTGAATAATCCAGGGACTCTCTTTTCAGCATATCTTTCAAAGATACGTCCAGCAAAGATCTGTAGTAACTTGATGTTGCTGTCATCAAAGACAGAAGTGTGTCTGTGTGTAAGAAATGCTCTCTGCAATGCTGCTCTTTCACACAAGCAAATGTGTAAATTTGTGGAATGAGCTTCAGATGGAATAACATTTCCTAGAGAAACTAGTTAAGTTCTTAATGACTGTTGGCTAAATTCATAACTATTGCACTATTGTCTGCATTTTCATCGTTCTAGTTGGCAGCATGAGTATGTTTCAGTATTTCCCTGTTATGCCTTGCTTTTTGAGGTGAACCTGGACACTAGCTTTGCTAGTATCTTTGTGTCCTTGTACAATGGAGCATCCTCACAAAAACACCATTATTCATCACCTCTGCTCTTACCTAGTAGCAGTCACTCCTTGGTGGTATGAAAAATATCAGAGGTATCTGGTTTCCTTTATTTTTTTCTTCTGAAGTCCAGATGACTATTGTGTTAAGCATATATATCTTCATATTTTTGTGCACTGAAATATTTTTTGAGAACTTGTGAAATTTTCTTCTGTCTCTGAGACCTGACCTATATACTCAGCACACGTATCCACTATTTGGGGCCATGATTTGGGGTTGTCTTCTCTTCTGTGGTCAGATAGGAACATGTGGATATAGAGCAAAAGGAGAAATAAGAAGGATCAGGCAATTTATCTATAAATTGTATGCTTTTGTTGGCTTCTGATTTCTCAAATCCATAAGAACAAACCAATTCCTGACATCGTGTTCAGGCTAAGTTAAAAAATAAAGAGAAAAAACCCCAATAATTCTTTTTTCACATCCATAATCCTTTCTCCTCCTCTGAGCACTTGCTAGGCTCCACAATGTATAACAGCTGAAACTGTACTTTATTTATTGCATTCTTTTTTGCAGCAACTCTCAGTTCATCTGCAGCATTCACAAATGGGAAGTACATAATAGTTGTCACTTTGACATACTAACTAATCATGAGGTGAGCTGGAAACACATAACCCTTGACTAAGAAGCTGTTGTACAGTACTAAAATTGAGGAAGAGCTTTAAACATCGAGAAAAAAAAAAACTTAATTTTGCTGCATTACATACTAATTCACCCCATAATGACAAGGACAAACCTCACATCAGTAAAGCCTCACACAATGCCTCTAATATAGCAAAATAATAACAAAATGTGCAGTGGGGAGAGAAATGAGGTTAATACACCTGCAAGCAGACACTGGTTGGGTGTCTGCCTTCAGTAGCCTTTGACTCTTTGTAGTAGAGTGTTTAGTTTAAACCATTAAAAATATTGCAGTTGTCTATTACTGGGCTTTATCTGTTGTATTACTGATTCTGAATTTATAGTTGACTGCTTCTTAATTACATGTCATTAATGAATCTACAAACAGCCTTAATCCTCATTTGACATAAACCACATGATTAAGCAGTTTTCCCCTGCAGCCATCACCACCATTCATCTTATCATTCCAGGAACAAATACTAGTTAAGAAGTTAAGCGAAAAAAAAGTTGGTCTTTAGTACAGTATGGTACGTTGGGGTTAACTCCAATGGAAGGTAGAGGCAATTTTTTTCCAATAAGAAGGGAACTGAAGCTCAGTTTTACTCTAAATTGAGCCTTACTGAAATTGTCAAGGAACATGACAGCCATGTGGGAGACCTGTGCCTTTCTCAATCTTCCCTCTCACTTCCTCCAGCATTAATAACAAGAAAATTTCTTCTCCAGACCCTTACATCCTGAGCCTTTGTATTTATATACAACCCAGGTGCAGCAATGCACTTTGCTATGTGTTGTACAACACCTTACTCAGTGAGGTCCCAGGTGGTTCTGAGGCCATCCAGATGAACTGAAACAAAAACACTGAAACTGTACAGTTTACTGACTCCAATTTGGCTACCTGCAATTCATCCATAAATATACCAGCAGGATAGAGAGCATAGAGGAACTACCTCCATCTTTTCTCTCTCTGACTTTCTTTGATGTGCACTTGTTAAGGACATGCCTGTTTATACATATTTATATTCTTACTGAGAATATAGATATTCTGTTCAATCTTGGCACTAACTGTCCTTGTTTGATAGGAAATAGTTCATTATCTCTTCCCATAAGTATAGAGACACTACACTTCCCAGAACCGGGTTTTTTGGGGTTGTTTTTTTTTTTAAGTTTTGAGGGGTTTTGTGAGGCATTTCACAGAAGGTGAAGATAAAACAAAATAATCAAGACCTATCTTTCTTTCCAAATTGTGTCTGTGGAAAAGTAACAAGGTTGCTTACTGTAATATCATTCACAGCCCTCACTAAAGGGTTTGTTTAGATATCGCTCAATTGGTAAGTAGATACTATAGAAATGAGCACGTCCTGTGTGGCTTCAAGGAAGCAAATAGCTTTGTGCTTGTTCTGATAAATGCTGTCATTTGGATTTGAACCAAATGGCTTCACAGGGAAAAATCTGCCTTCTGCCAAGGAAGGCTGTAAATAAACACCGTGACTAAAATTCATCTGAGTACAGAGCAAAGTAATCTCTGTGAGCATGCTCCTCTGGAAGCTGCATATATGATGCAAAACAGCAATTGCACTCTCTTGCACTTTCTCAGTTCTTGGAAATACTGATTTTGAGGAGAGATTTAATTGTGCCTCTAGGTGTATTCCAGAACCTTACTATTGTTTTTTGTGATTTTTGACTTAAAGACAAACGACATAAATTCTTCATGACCCCACTGTGGAGTTTCACTCTTCCTATTTACACATCTACAGCCTCCAGAAGCATGATAGCAGATGGGAATATCAAAGATGTCAGAAGTGTCCTGGCAGCTCAGGAACACGGAGAGACTAAAATGCTGGACGATTAATCAGGGCTATGCACTGCACATCTGCATGACCACTTGGCTTGGAGTCCATGTGACTACCCAACTAACCAGCAAAGAGCTGGTTTGCTAGGTAACCCACTAACTAGCTAACAGGGCCTGTGAGGTACTACAAGATGATATAGACAGACTTTCAAGCACAGTAGTGGGCTCAGAACACTTTAAATGAGCATGAGAAGCCTGAAGCAGCTCACGGCAAATAGTCTTCCATAATGCCCCTCCTCTGCCAAAACTTTTGAATCCACTCAGTCTTTTTCACCTTACACCCCGAAGATACTGCAGTTCTCCCATGCTCAGCTTCCAGGTCCAGAGTATGAGACTGACCAAGTGTAAAGCAGTTGTGAGGACAAGGACTCCCTGGGAGCCATTCTGTTTGCCTTCCATCTCCGAGACTGAGAGGCCTGGAGCAAAGGGTGGTCCTTTTATTAAGTGTTTGTTATTGAGTGTGTCCTGTCACTGCTAACACAGGATTCAATTTCTGTTACTCCCACATGGCACCTCGTCATGCACATTATCCAAATTCCAAGTGGGGAAATGGAGAGGGCAAAATGGAGAGTGTCACTTGGAAACCAGGAGAGGAAATTACAGCACATCTGTTCCATGTGTGGGATGGTGACAGGGCTTCTGACTTGCTCTGACAGACCTGTCCCATGCAAGAGACTGGGATGTTGTGTAGACGATCCTACAGCCAAAGGATCAAATGTTTGTAGGTTGGTTTTCCTTCAGAAAGTTTCAAACTATATTTGAAGTGATAATGTTTGATACAAATTCATAGATATTTCTTCAAACTAATTGTAACAGAGATGGTAAAGATTCAACACAAATCATTTTAACTTGCTGTTGAAGTGATCTGCTACTTTTGTGCAATGTGAACAGCTGAGTGCTGGGGCCTTTTCAAGCCCAAAGCCTCTGCCTTCGGACAGCACAGTGGTCCCTCAAGTTTTGCAGCTGGAGGTATTTCTGCTATTGCCCAGGTCAGAATGACAATTTGAAGCCACAAGCTCACAGACATCCATGAACTGCCAACTTATTAACCTTTGTAAGCACAGTTTCCTTTCCTCCAAAGGCCTATTTCTGATCAGGCTTTCAATAATCCCATGCCAAAAAAGTCCCAATCTGCATCACTCTGCAAGACCTAAATATCCACATTTACCATATGTTTTGTTGAATAAGAAAAGTGGCTGACTGTAACTTTTATTACTACATTCTCCATGCCTTGATGAATAAATTGAACATAGCTGTCATTCATTGGACAACATGATGGCAAAACACTGTGAAATTTCTCCATGATCACTCTTACTGAAAGAAAACAGGGATGGAAAGAAAAAAACAAACTTCAGTTTTACAGAATGCATTTTTCAGTTTGCTCCAGGATGTCATTACTATATAATAAATATAAGCTGGCAAGCATCTGCTTCTTAGCAGAAAAGTGAAGTATTTTGTTGGGGCTGGGTATAGTTTAATATCTGTGATAAATCATCTGTAACAGGTAGGGAAGAAGGAAAAATATTGTTATAGAGCTTGTGCAGAGATGCAAGAAGCCTGCAGGTGAAGCCTGCTTAGAATTCAGAACAAAATTTCAGCATTTATATCAAAACCAGGAGCTTTGAGAGATCACATCTCAGAAGCCAAATTTTGTTCCACATCATAGGAGTCTGAAAATTAAAATGTAAAATTAATTTCATTAATTTAGCCAGTAAAGAAATTAATTAGCCATGTAAAAATTAAGCTAAATTTGGTAACCATTGTGAAATTTCATCTTTCTCTTTCTTTACTTTGCTGTTTTGCTTTGTTGGTTTTCTTTCTTTTGAGAAGAACAAAATATTACCCACTAACATCCTGCTAAAGGAGTGACATGAAAATCTATGGATCAAAAAACATAGGTCAACATGAAGAGACCAGAAGCTAAATTGAGGCAACTGTGGCAACAAGTCAAATGAACAGAATAGCTTTTGACAACCTGAACTGGGAAAAGGCAGTTTCTGCAAGTAAAGGAGAGCAAGTCTGCTTTGCTATAGCCTTAAATTTTATACTGAGAGAGGACAAATAGAAAGACGTAACTGCAGACCCAGAATAAATGTGAGATCAATGAACCAGTCCATCTTACCCAAACGACCTTGGCGCACTGAAAGCCAGAAAACTCTATACCATGTGCTAATCTGTAATAAGAATAACTACAAAGAACTGACTGATCTAGGAAGAAAACTGTCCTTTACCTTATGTTTGTGTACTTTAACCATGATTCAGATTACAGACAAAGTGTGACCTTTGTACTGCAGAGTCCTGTCTCCTGAATGTAAGAAAAAGGAAGTGGTGAGAAGATGTCAAACAGAAAATAAGTTATTCCTTCCAGCCCCTTCTTCCTCACAAAAGAAACAAACTCTGTTTAATACCTTACTGAGTCAAGTGTCAAGAGATTGTCACAAACCTCAGATATTTATTTCCGCCTGCCTTCCTTCCTTCCTTCCTTCCTTCCTTCCTTCCTTCCTTCCTTCCTTCCTTCCTTCCTTCCTTCCTTCCTTCCTCCCTCCCTCCCTCCCTCCCTCCCTCCCTCCCTCCCTCCCTCCCTCCCTCCCTCCCTCCCTTCCTCCCTCCCTCCCTTCCATAGGGCACAAGCTTAAAAAAAAAAGACTTCTTTTTTTCCTCTCAGACTGACAATGCAAAGAAAACCCCCCAAAACCTAGAAGTGTATAGTCCTACTGAATCGAAGTATAGCAGTATTCTCAGTGCTTAAGTCAAATTATAGCTGAAATAAGAGATTGGTACTTAGGGAAGCATTTAGGACTGAGATTTGCTGTTTTATCAGGTACTCATACATCTGCCTCTCTGTAACCTCTTTTCTTTGTGGAAGAAAAACATTTTCAATAGAGGAAACATGCTAACAAATGAGACGGGGGAAGTCACTGTTGTTACACCGTTCCTGTTAAGTTAGTTTTATGATAAAATCTAACAGGCATTATTTGCTTGTACATAAACTTCTGCTGATGGCCAGAAGCAAATCCTACAACCCTTTCCTGCCCATTTAACCTCCTGGTTGTCAGATTCCTTTGCAGATTTGATTTCCTGGCAATGTGGATTCTTACATAAAGGAGAAAAGAAACAACTAGGAATTTCCTGATTATGCAGAAAAGCAGGTATGTGATTCTTCCATGGACTTTGACCTATTCCGTAAAAAAGAGGTGCTTGCTGATCATCTTCAGCAAGAACTGTGGACACAGGTGGGCCCCTAGACACCTTATTCATACAGTGCTTTCAAAAGGAATTCTGAAACTCAGACCGAGTCCATGAAAATATGTGGAGATTTTTCTCTTTTTAGGGTTCAGGTAGTGTTACAGATTACTGCAGGTAGACCCCATTTAGGAGTTTTGTCCTGCAACTGTGAGGATCCACAATCATGTACATACATGCATTTATCTCTTCATGAGCTGTGGGGTAACCAACTTCAGCTGAGCTCTGGAAAGGCTGATGATGCCCTGGAGGTGGGATGCACACAGTGGTGTGGGTTCTGGCCCCAGCTGTTCAGCCCAGGAACAGTCTGTCCCAGCCCCATTGGGAATGGAAGGTTGAAGATAGGCCTGGAAAAAATAAAAGGTGTTAATGTTTGTCTCTTTTGTTCCCACTACCTGTCCTAATCAGTATATATTTATCTTTTTGTAACTGGCAATTAATTGATTTTTCTCAAGTTGAGCCTGCTTTGCCTGCAAGGGTAATTGTCAAGTCATGCCCCTGTCTTCATCTTGATCAATTAGCTTTTTTATCCTTATTTCTCTCATTAAGTTGAATGGAAGAGCAAGCAGCTGGGTGGATTTTTGGCTCTTCACCAGAGCTAACCCACCAAGGCACTGAGGAAGGCGACTGTCTGACACTATCCTTACACACAGCTGGGATGTGGCCAGGACATTAATCTGGGCTGAGCAGACCGGAAATATGAGTTGCCTCCTTCTAAAATCTATCAGTTGGAGAGATACAGTTCAAACTGCCTATAGAAAATAATGATTTGCTGTTTTCACGCTCACTTTGAGAAGTTTTCTGATGAATACCTTTCAAACAGGTGCTCTTTCATTAGACAATTCTCTTCCAAATTCCTTTTATTCCCATGGCTAGCAGAATGTTTCATGTATTTGAACACCAGATCTTCATCCAGAAGATACTAAGTAAATTCTGGAAAAGTTGTCCCAGCAACATTACAAAGTTTCTCCTGCCTGCCACTGCTTGTGGGAGCACTGGGTGATCTTTCTTCGTGTTTTCAAGGCTCAGACCACCAGATGGAGTGGTTTCCATAACACATTTTGGAATTAAATAGGAAATTGTCTGAAGGACAGAAGACATGGGGACATTTTTAAGCTAAGAAATGAGCCAATAAACTTCACTGATGCCTTTGACTATGACTCCACCAGGGCTTCTCAGGCTTATGTCACATGTTTTATTAATGGATGTGAATTTCAAAAGCGGCTATTTCTCCCCAGTTTCCTAATGTGCTCTCCAATGCACTCGCCCTAGTTCTCAAATCCATTTTGCCTTTTGGGCATCTTGGGCGGAAGAATATTACATTAAGGTCTGGCAACTTGGAGAGCTCCCAGGATGGCATCTCTCTTGCCCACGTCTGGCATATTGCTTAGCAACACTGGAACATTCATTGCACATTCTGCTATTTATGTTTCATGCTTCAAATGTTGACTTTCTCTCCTGCCTCCAAATTCCTCTGCTGGAATTGCTGTACTTTATATGCCCCAATAGTGATGGACAAACTCAAGACCCCGTTCTGGCCCTACAAGCTAAGTAGGCAAGGGTCATAAACATTTCTTCTGACAAACCTATCAGGTTTTCCTTCTTGTTGTTATGGAAAGTTGCAGCACCTGATTGATATAAAATATAAACTTATTGTTAAAATAATGTTGTATTCATAGATAAAGGGATTACAATAAGAATACTCTTAACCTTTAAAGTTGGTAATGATTCACCCAGATTGTTTTTTAAAGTAGTCAAGCATTCCATTTTGTACAAGGTCCTGATTTCATTCTTTGTTGGAAAACTCAAAAAAATCTCTTTTCTCTTTAGGGTCCCTTTGTGTTACTGCTACATCAGTACCTCCACACTGATATTCCCCACATGCACTTCCTTCAAGGAGCACAGCTGACTGCTCCTCCTGCTTTTCTGCCTCTAGAGTGCATACCAACAGAAAGCCCAGACTGGCACCATAATATGCTGTGCTATAGTGCAGAAGCTTAAGTACACACAAAAAAAATAAGGTATTGGATTTTCTGTCTGAGGGGCTTCACATTTTAAATCTGTGACTCTGTTTACAGTTGCTTAGAGAGGAGCTCAACAGCCTAATATATGTTGTGAACAGAAATTTATCCTGCTACCATCAAATGTTTTTCAGTGAGAGAGAAATTCTCTTCAACAGCCAGCTGAATTTCTTCACAGTGAATTAAAATGTTTAGCAAAGAGCAAAAACAATATATATTGAATATACATATATATATATATAGTGGAAAATATCACTGATACCTGTCTGAAGTGAAATGGGCCAGATTCACACAGGTGTGTGAAAACCTCTTTTGGCTCTCATTTCATTTAGCATCTCTGAGATTTCACTTTGGGATTTGGGGCTTTAGTCTGATTTTAAAAAACTATTTCTGGAAGCAGATAAGCTGTGTTCTGAGAACCAATCCCAGTGACTGAACACAAAAAATAAACTATGCCTCTATACCTGATGCACTCATCCCGTTTTCACAAAGAACCAATTTGAACCTTGATGTCAGTGGAAATTATTTCTACATATACTCAAATACCATATTTCTGGGGAACAATGAAATACTTTGAGAGAGAAGAAATAATCATATTAGTTTAGAAGAAGGATATTAGGTACAGTTGGGAATTTAGAAGATTCAGATTAAAATCGTATAAATTACAATCATATAAAAATGGATAAGTTACTGCTATTACAAAATAAATGAAAGCACAACAGCAGAAAAAAAAATTAAAAATCTGTGATAAGATTCAGGAATTTCAGTTTCTCCCAGTGTTAAGTGCTGTGAATCAGAGTATGTGCACACAAAGGCTATCATATTTTCTACAGAAATTGCAGTGAAGTTAGACATTTTGTCAATGCTACATTCAAAGTTTTGAAGGCACATCTGACTGAAAAAGCTTCAGGATCCAGACTCATGCAAAGCAGAGAGGTGAGGATCAACATTCAGTGCTGTGATACAGGCTTGGAAGAGAAGCAAGGCTCCGTGTTTTTAGCAGTGGCTCCATGAGTGAAGGGAGATCACCCCCTTCTGCTCTGTTTTATCAGTGTGCTACTTGCTGGAGGTATGGGGAGTTCCAAGCAGCTGTTTCAGCATCACCATCTTCTGTGTAAGGTATTTCCTCCTGATTAAGGGAGTGTATCCAGCAGGTCCTCCCTGGGATAGGGCTGTCTTTGTGCAGGACTCACAGCAAACTCTTAATGGAGCCTCAGGATGAGTAATCCACATGCTGAAATGTACTGTCAAACAGGTTGCTTAGTTCCCTCCCGAATTACAAGAGGAGCTACCTGGCTGCTCAGCTTTATTAAGCCTTTTACTTCCTTTGGTTAATAGAGCCTCTGCTCTCAATTGTACTTCCATATGAGAGCATCGAGCTTGAAATTCCAGCTGTCATTCACACCCCATGGACAACAAAGGCATGTTCCAAGGGCAACCAAGTGCAAGATCCTGCATCTGGGTGGGGTCAGTCCCAGGCACAGTGAGAAGCTGGGTACCAGGGGCTGAGAGTAGCCCTGAAGAGAAGAATCTGGGGGTGCTGACTGACAAGAATCTCAACAGGAGCTGGCAGTGTACTCATACTCCTACAGCTCAGAAGGCCAACCATATCCTAGGGTCATGAAGAAGCACATGGCCAGAAGATCAAGACAGATGATTCTCCCCCTCTACTTTGTTCTTGTGAGACCTTATATTGAGTATTGTGTCCAGTGCTGGTGTCCCCACCATAAGAAGGAACAGCTGGAATCTGTTGGAACGAGTCCACAGGAGGGCCACAAAGCAGACCTACTATGGCAGGTAGGTTGGAGTAGATAATCTCTAAGGCCCCTTCCAACCTAAGCCTTCCTATGATCCTATAATGTTCTGGCCTTTTTACTGTAACAACTGAGCCAAAGTCCCATAGTTGTTTCAGAGTTTATAAAGGTTACATGCTGGTTGTGAAGGAACAGTGAAACACCACCTGTGACCAGGAGGAGTTCTCATGAAGAAAAAATAATAAGAACAAAAGGACATTTTCCAAATTCCTGGTGGGAGCTCAGTGAGCCTGAAAAGCTCAGGTCCTGATCTGTCTGGCCACTGGCACTACATCACCTATCATGATAAAAGCTTTTTGAGATCAGAGGCATCAAAAGACAGATAACCTATAGAGCTCAAGTTTCAAATACATCTTGAGCTGCTGGAGACTACCACTGGTGGTAAAAGACATGCAAGCTATGAGTGAAATTAGTGTGCAAGGATTTTAAGTCAAGTGGAGACCACTGGTAGTCAGAAAGAGTGTGTCAGTGATTCAAACCTTCAGGAAACCTTATGATCCCTCAGGTCTCCTAAAGAAACTGATAAATGCTTGCTGGCACAGAAATACTCTTCCCTTCAGAAGGCTGCAGAAAGTGGAGGTTGTTTTCAAGACAGACTCCCTGCCTCTCTTTTTGTCCAGGAAAATTCCAAATGTCTGCTGACACCCTCAGGCAGAAAGGCAAATTTAATTTAAAAAGAGTGTGCAACTCTGTTTAACTCTGTTAAACAAACCAACAACAGAACCCCAAACAAACAAAACAAAACATCAAAAGTAGATCTCTAACATCCTGTACTCAGGGCTGTGGATAGAAGGCCACAGTTCCTGTTCTTAGCAGCCTATAAGAGAAGTCTGAAATACGATTTATTTGCTGCTTCATCCTTGGTTATTTGGAGTTTTATATCTTTCCTCTTGTTAGACACTAAAGACTCTTAAGGTAAGAGATAAGAACTCTTAAGATAAGAACTCAAGAGGCCCAGAGCATGCTCTGGGAATTGCTGAAAGGAAGTCAGTAGGTGCCATCTTCTCCAGGAGTACAAGAAACTCAAGAAGCAAAGAGGCAGAATGGTTCCATGTTCAAATAGCTATAGGGTTACTCTGTGCCTGTAATGCCAGTCCTGGCCCTGTGCACCACAAGGGACTGACCATATCATGGTGATGACAACCATGAGTCCTATCTTCAGCCTCCTGCTACTTAAATCATTCTTTTTAAAGTGCCAGCTCTGTATGACTAGGTGAGAATAGAACTACCTGTTTAAAAACAAGCTTCTTCACAAAAAAAAAGAAGAAAAAAAAAATTGTTCCAGTCTCATTAGTTTCCTTCTTCTTGGGTGTGAAATTTTGCGCTTCTTAGGGTTGTTTGAACCTACATCCTCATTTCTGTGTCCTTCACTGCTAAAAGAAAACAACAGGAACACTGCTCAGGTCTGATACAGTTTGCCTGTGTCATGCCATTTTCTGCTGGATAAGGAAATTACCTGTTACTGTACATTGTAAGATCTTACAGTAAGTAAGATCTTTAAGGTCCTTTCCAGCCCTTGCCTTTCTATGATTCTGTGATAAACGCATGAGTCAGTGCCCCTCTGCTAAGCTGAAGTTTGCATCAAATCCTTTGTCAGAAGGGCAGCTACATTGTACAGTAACTGTCTGCAGTTTTGTTTTGTTCCTGTGTGCAACAGGAATAAATCCAGTAATCCAGATGTACTGGAGCTAGGATTATATCTTCCCATGTTACCATAATTTCAAAGTTCTTTCATATGAAAACATACCCTAGAGCCATGATTTATCCTATCCTTGTTTAACATACATCTCTTAAAACCTTCTCTGGCTTGGAATTTTACTCCGAGGTTAGCATATTTCTCACTGGAGTTAAGTGCCAAATTGCCATGTGCAGATATCTACCACTTAATAATGAAGTACAACAAATGCAGACTTCAACAGCAAAGGGCACACAGCTGGTGATAAGAGGATTGTTACAGGATGTCAGGAAAAAGATCTTTTTCCTGATTCACTGAATGGGAAGAAAAAGTGAAACATGAGCTCAGGAAGACATTAGGAGGAAATTTTTTCCTATGAGGATGGAGAGACACTGGCACAGGTTGCCCAGAGAAGCTGTGGGCCCAGAGGAGCTGTGGGCCTCATCCCTAGAAGTGTTCAAAGTCAGGGTGGATGGGGTCTTGAGCAACATGATCCAGTGCTAGGTGTCACTGCCCATTACAGGGGGGTTGGAACCAGATGATCTTTAAGGTCCTTTCCAGCCCTTGCCTTTCTATGATTCTGTGATAAACGCATGAGTCAGTGCCCCTCTGCTAAGCTGAAGTTTGCATCAAATCCTTTGTCAGAAGGGCAGCTACAAAAAAGATGATTGAGCTTCATCTGAACATAATAAATGAGAAACACTTCAGAAGGAAGACAATCTGAATGTGCAGTGTAAATGGGAGTAGAGATATGTCTGGGAGGACCAGGATCGTGGGCATTATGAGGCAACTGTGTGAAGTCCAAATGCAATCTTAGAGGATTTTTCCCATTGCCAATGAGGCATTCAAAGTCAAGCAGGGTGGCAAGTACAATTACATCCCTGCAGCCATGATTGATGTGAGCCATTTGAATAGAAAGCAAAAAATCTCTTGAGGTGAACAGAAAGAGCTGATGGCAACTATTGGAGGAGGAAACGAGACTGAAAAATTGTAGATCCAAGCTACAATTAGAGTCATCACTTTGTATCAGCCTGAAGAACCCTGCAGTGGTATAAAAATAAGACTATTTTTCTGCAGTTGGTTTAGTCAAATATGGGATCAATGAGAAAGGAAAAATATGGGAGCATTTTAAGGGGAAGCCTTGAGTGAAGGTGCAATAGTACAAATAATTACTTGACAACCTCCAAGAAATAAATGAACTATAAAACACAAGTAGGTTTACCTGGAGGGCTCATATGCACAGATAATTACTTTTTAAAACTTTTAGCTAAAGTGTGTCTCTGACTGCTTAGTTCTGGAAGAAGGTTGGAGAGTGAAGGGAGGAATGCAGCAGAGAAGAAAAAAAAAATAAAAGCAAAACTGAAATTGAAAAGTCAAGCTGAAATCCAAAATGCAGGTTGAAAGGTTAATGAATGCAAATAGCTCAACTGTAGTGCTGCATATTGAAAACCAACAATCACATTGAACAAGAGAATAATCAAGAAAGGACAAACGAGAAACATACTGGGCCATGGTAAAGGCACAATTAAAGTCACTGATGTAAGTCCACTGCTTTTTTATGGAGATACATGCAGTGCAAATCTGGTCTAAATTTGGAAAATATGATTTGCCAGCTTTTTCTTTTTCTAATGAAAACTTTTCTGCTCTTCTCACTTCTCTATAATCAGCTGTTTATACAAATATTGCTGGTTTTATATATCCAATGTTAATCCATTATTTTCCCTTCAAGTACTCACAAAGTGAAAGGTGAATGCAGCAATGCCCTACAAAGTACCATTCCACATTACTGCACTTCACAGGCTAAGGGGGTGAACAGATACAGAACACAGTCAGCAATGTTTACAGACTGATTTGTGGATCGACCCCAGAAGAAGTGAGAGCCTCTGAACAAACCATATTAAGGGGTACAGGAGAAAACAGTGAGTAGTTAATTCTATTTAAACAGCTTGGTCAGAACAACTGTTCTGCCTTGATTAATGAGGAATTTGCAGCAGGAGAAGGTTTGAATTTATGCTAAGCATGGCAGTCAGCTATGGTGTATATGGATATAATTCTCTGTCAGGGGCTTTCTGTGGTGCACTCAAGCTGTATTCAGTTTCTAAATGAAGCTGCATTTCTTCTAACCTGTGAAACCATAAACAGGATGGATTGACAGAAGTGTGTAAGGAGCTTGTAGCCTTCCCCACTGACATCACCTGGGGCACACACTCTGCACTGCATCATGGAGAGCACACACTGCTATGGAGCTAAGCCCTCCTCCTTCTCACCTCCTGGTTAAAATGCTTTAGACCGTTCCAGCCTGAGAAATTGCCTTTATACTTTTCTTGCATGGAAGCACACTGAAGTACAGCATTCAAGGAATGTGAAACTAACTTCTTTTCTTTTAGCAAGCACACTAAAAGCACTTAAGTGTAGGTCAAGATAAGGTAAACAGTATGACTCTGTCACTGAGTGGTTCTACTAAATAAGGATAATATTCTCAGTAACAGCATCTCAAAAATCTTTCTTTTCACTGCTTTTCTCATTCTGTATTTTTAACAGGATAAGAAAACCCAAACAAATAAAACCAAACCAAACCAAAACACACTTGTGCAAAATCTGGAGATTTCTTATCCTAAATATGATCAGGGGTTTTGTTTGTTTGTCCCATACAGTCACATATCATCTTAACTGTGAATTATGCTTTGTCATGGGAGAAGGAGCTTTTAACAGGTTTTAACCTGAAGGAAGCTTCTAAGGTGAGCATTTTTAACCTGGAAAAACCAGGATCCCAGTAAAGTTGACTGGCCTCAAGGAGATGAGATATGATGTGTTTTCATGCAAGAAACAATTTAAGACCCCATTAAAGCCTCTGGGAGACAAAGACTTCCAGGGTTCACATGTCTTGTAAGTGGTCTGGATTTTATGACTGTGTGCTGTGGGCCTGCCATATTCAAGGAAATGAGACTTGGGTTTCTGTTTCTTAATTAAAGTGTTCCTAGGAAAATTTGCCTCCTATAAGATACTACAAGGCAAAGGAAAAAACAGTGGTCACAAAAAAACCTCTCAGTTTAAAACTACTTCAGGCAAGAGAAAATACCAGAAAAAAAATGCATTTTACTCCTTAAGAGGTCAGCACTACTTTTTTTTATTTATTTTTAATCTACCCTGTTGTGGCCCATGTTCAACACATGATTCTGACCTTGGGTCCTGGCCTAGGTCTCAGTGCCATAAAATTTCCAGGACATGAGAACATCATAGGGTGGTATAGAATAAAGTGAAGAAATGGGAAATGTGTAACTTGTTTCCTTGTTTCCCCCTCCTTTTCTTTCTTTTTTTTTTTTTTTTAACTGAAAAAAAAAGGAAGCAGTAGAGGTATCTGATTACTCTGCATGAGTTAAAAAGATTTCCAGTGAAAGGAAAGCAAAGATCACCCTGAGAGTTCAGGGTGTTCTTAGTTGTGAGGGTTTTGCCCTGGGTTTTTATTTCAAAGAGAAAGGCAAATTAAACAAAGAAAAACAAGCTCCAATCTCAGGCTGGTAAACAGACTCATAAATGTTTACACTGCTTCCAAAGCAAGGTGATTGAGCTAAAAAATATTGGGTACACTGAAAAGAGATTAGAGGCTGCCCTAGGGGAAGTGGAGCACAAAGCTGGACAAACCTGGATGGGCTGAGGGACCTGTACTCATTCCCAGAACAACTATACAGCTTCCTTCTAATAAGTTACACTGCTGAAATTATGTGGTTTCCAGGTCTGAAAGGGGCTATTAGTCTTTCCTCAGTAAACCCAGTAGTAAGTAGATAGATTCAGAGATACTTGACTGAAACAAAGGTGTTAAAATGGGGAGATGGTAGAATTGCAGTCCACATAAGCAAAAAAAAACAACCGAGCAAAAAAGCCCAGTACAATGTGCAAAGTCTCCAAGAGTAAACAGCAAAACAAGCATTTTTCAGTTTAATCTTTCTTATATAAGTCCTACATCAGTCATCTGAAAATGAATCAGCAGCATTACCTTCCAGCATCAGCTATCTACTGCCTCAGCAAGAGAATGCTGTAGGGGGATAGTTCTCCTTTCTCCTGTATAATTAAGAAGCACCTATCTTTTTCCTTTCTTTTATACAGAACATACTGCTCTTTCCTCACTAGGAGTAAAAAGCAAAACAAAACAAAACCACAAAAACAAAAAATCCCAAACCAAACAATTATAATAAAAAAAGATGAAAGAAAACAAAAACAAAAGCCCCAATTAAGTCAGAATTTAATTTTTTAACAATAAATGAGGGTATCAGAGCCTGTTGGAAGAAGAGGCTGTGTGTGTGTGTGTGTATATGTGTGTGTGTGTGTAGAAAAAGCCCCTTAAGTGCTAAATAATTCCATAGAACATTTTATGCAGTTTCTGGAAAGAAGCTTTATTAAGAGGTTTACTCTTACTTTAGACACAGCACTTATCTTAGTGGAATCTGGTTGGAAGCTGACTGCAGCCTCCTCTAAAAGCACAGCCTGGTGTCAAACCAGAAGTGCAGGGAAAAGAGATGACCAAACCCAGAGATTCTGTTCTGTTTCAACATATAGAAATATTTTATTTCGTTCAGAATGGGCTTTCAGCAGCAGATGCAGTTGGCATGAATGCTGTACTGGGTCTAAGTGCACAAGCAAAACATTATCAGATCTGGTTGCAGAATGGGTGGCAGTGGAGTGAAGAACTGTGTGACTGGGACCAGCAAGTGGGGAGCTTCACAGAGCTGACAATTTGCTGTGGACCTACTACTTCTTGTGCAGATCTTGTAACCATCCTGCTTTGCTACTCTTGGTCTGCCAATTCTTCTCACATCCTTCCCCTTGAGCAAAGCTCAGTTTATCCTCCTAATCTTCAAAGGTATCCAGTTACTTCTGCCCAGTCTGATCTCATCAGGTAGTAGCTAGGTCGGCTTCTTCCTTTGTTCTTTATGTGGCTTTACTCTTTATTTAAATTCTCCTCCCTGCCCTGAATTCCTTCCTGACATCTTTCTTCTGTGAGATCAAAATAATTTTGAAAGTTTTAAGCCTGTTAACCCATCTGCACCTCAGCCTCACCTCAGAACACCCTTTGGCTGAAAGCAGCACCTCCAGGAGAAACCAGATGAGCTGCTGGTGCATTGCCACCAAACCTCTTGACTAGGAACTCAGGGCAAAGTCAATTTGTTTTATTGTTTGCCACTACCCTTCTTACCCCAGAGCTTTCTACTACTGCTTGTTATTCATTTCCTTCCTTCTCCTGTTATACTTTCTCTGAAATTTGTGACAAGTTCTTTGTTCCTGGAGCTAAATTCCACTGTGGATTGGGATGAGACTTGGCCAACAGTCATATGCATGGCATGAAAGACTGAAAACTTGGCATGCAAGGAAGGGAACAGTTCTTAGCTTTCACATTCTAGCAGTCTACAGGTGAGGGGATGGTAACCATTATCCTACCAGGTATCACAGAATTTTGAAGATGGATATACTTATATTAGAATGTTTGTAGCCTGGCCATGTGGAAGTGTTACTTGTTGTTTTCTTCACATCTTGATTCTCCACAGTCCTTCCACTGTAGAACTTGTCTGGAAACAAAAGGCAGCTTATGCATTTTTCCCATATAAGAATCTCTTTGAAGAGATGCAAAGAGGCTTTCATGGCTGTTAAAAAAATAAATGCCAGGACACTGGATATACCTTCCTTTTGTGTGATTTGGTGATTCTGTAAATTATCTCTTGGCTGCAGAAGGGCTACAGTATTTGTACAAGATTATGATGTGTTGCATCTGACTGGCAAAATATGATTTTGTGGGTTCCATGTGAACCATACTTTAAAATATTAAAGACCTCACAATTGCTTCTCTTACTGTTCTTACAATGTCAGCTTGCTATTCCTTAATCTTCCCCCTAGCTACCACCCACCTTCCTGCCTGCTGTTCTCAAAACTGTAATATGGGCAGAGGATGGGCAGAGAATGAGCAGAGCCTGTGAAGTCAGGGGCTGAATGAGATCACTCCTGTGCCACTTTGATGATGTGGTCTCAGGCTGAAGGGATGGATGAGCTGTACCCATGGCCTGCAACAGCCCAGTCCTGCAGCTCTCACCTTTTGGTAGCAGATGTATGTGAGCTGTGGACCTGCAGGGCACAGATCAAGCCCTACATGCCAGTCTGAGGTAGGGGAATTTGTGACAGTGACTACTCCTAAAGAGGAGCCAACAAGAGCAATCACCCTTCCTCAGAGCCATAAATGGCTCCACTGAGAGTTTCTCCTCACTGGTGCTGCCTGGCTGCCTGCTCTGGCTATCAGCAGGGGCTATCACAAATTATCACATTTTCTACCAGGTGGAGGTGCCTGGCATGGTGTTACTCACACAGTCCCCTTCCCTCATCTGCCTCTTCTGCTAAGCTCATTCCAAAGAGCAAGGGAGTTTGATGGAGAGGAAGAACCAAGGAGACCTGAGATGAAGAAGAGCTGTGGAAATGGCAGCTCCCTGGGACAAAGGAAATCTGAGGGTTTGGGAAAACTGTGAGGTTTGTGCTTTTGTAAGGGTGAGAGATCATGAGATCACCAAGGGAAGAGCTAGGATAGGTAATTGGTAACATTAAGAAGTTTTGTACTGTGATGTTGTTTGATAGAGGAATAATTTCATGGTTCTGTCTGTGGGGGCAGATGCCTCTTTGGGCAGATGGGAAGGGGAGAAACAGTGGTTTTTGCCAGGCAGTAAGACAGTACCAGTGGAAAGAACTTCCAGCCTCTCTACAGCAAGCTGAACCTCTTTGAATCTCTTTCTTATCCCTTGATTTTTCTGTGAATCTTTATATGTCTCCATTTTCCATATATAAAAAGCAAAAATTACTGCTTCCTTCTTTCCCATATAAACACAAATCAATCACATGTCTTTGGGTTAATATGGATTTTACTTTGCCATTCCACTGTCCATGATGCCATCGACTCCCTAAGCAACAGCCACGCAGGCTCCATTTTCCAGCTCTAGAACAGGAACCAGGCAGCAACGAGTTTTCTATCTTTCCTGCCAATGCTAATGTTTCAAATACATGTTCTTTATGGAGGTTTAATATCACTTATTGGGGTAATATTGTTACTAATGAAATAACAAGCAGCATGACTCAGAAATCTCTGCAAGGATCTTGAATAACTGTAAAAATATACAGCTTCTACATGTGGAAGAGAGACTGTTTTCCTATCTAACAAAGGTGCAAACTGCAGCATCTTGTTTGTGCAAGAAATGGTTTGTGAGAGCCATCTCACTACTGTGAAGGGGACAGCTCAGGCAAGTGCATTTGTTGATATTTCACTTGCTCTGTTTCATGCTGATCAGGAGTTGTTATTGTCTAGTTCTTCTAAATTACACATTTTAAACTCAAGCTCTAGCACAGCTTCTAGCTGTGCAAGTCCCAGTTCAACATGCATTTATTATATTTTACTGGGGGCTTACTGCAAGTCCAGCTAATAGGAGATTCAAAGACAACTCACAAGTTTCTGCTCACCAAACCCATTGGCAAGGGTTTCAAAATACAGTTCAGCATGTGATAAATTATTGATCACAGGAATGCATCAGATGGTTGGTACAGGAAAAATGATCCACATGCCATGTGCCTGTTTCTGCTGTGTTATGTTTTAGTTTAAATTTATCTGTTACATCTGTTGATTTTTTTGTTCTACTTTTGAGTTATAATCCAATCAGCATCATTTTTAAAAAAAGACCTTAGGTTCATACTGCAACAGAATCTAACACAATACTGGAAATAAATAAAAATTAAGATTTCCCAAGTCCCAAGACTGCAACAACATAAATGAAAAGGGACAGATAACTCGTTTTAACATCCCCTTGAAATATTATTTCAGATGGCAATCTGCTGAATTTCTTCATTATATCATAAGCAACCTTTAAGATTATGTAACAGCTGTAAATATAGCACCAAGGCAATTCATGGTTAAGTGAGGATTGACGGAAGCACTGTCTGTCTTAATTATTCAGCTATCAAAGTTAGAAAGGCTTTTTTGATTCATCAGCAGCAGACTTCTGCCCTCCAGTGTAATTCCCACTTGTGCTGAGCACTCAGTAAAAATGAAGTATGGTTTGAAAAAATGGTGATTTTACCTCCTTTTCCATGATAAACATTTTTTTTTTTACTCTTCGTCATATCTGGTTACTTTTTTCTTCATAAACACTGAGCTAAGCATTGTGTAAGAGTCCAGTTGCCTTCAGAGAGTTTAAATCTGCAGCACTGTCCATATTTAGGGCAACTCTGAAGCACCTGGTGTTGTGTAATCACACACACAGGTGCTTTGCTGAGATGGAAATATATAAATATCTCCATGTCCAAGTGACCTCCACCTTTTTGGCTAGATCAGCTTTGAAAATGTTCCCTTTTGTTCTGTTCTCACAGAACTTTGTTTCCACAGTGCTAAAATACCTCAGAGACTCAGGATAATTTCAGACTGGTTTTAATTAAATCTTTCAAGCCCTAATGCAGAATAGGGTTTTCCACTCTCTCTGTGCATCTCATAGTGTTAGAGCCACCACAAAACCTGAAAGCTTGGTAAAGAGCTAACCAGGTCTAACCAGGACCATACCAAGCCCTGACTGTCAGGCGTTTGCAGGCTGGAGTATGAAGTGTTGTATTTGGTGTTTTAAAGTCCCAGTATATTGAAACACACCATCTAAGAGGACTGTCTACCCCTGCATGTCCTCCTGACAGAGGTAAGATCTCCAGAGGTCCAAATACGGGTCTCCAAAGAGGACACTGCCCTCACATGGGGACTGGCTAGGACAGAATCCTTTATCCAAGTGTGTCTCTAATAGTTCAAATATTTTGCTTTTTAACAGCAAATTACACCTCTTCTTCTTTCTCAGTCAAAATTGGTGGAGTATTCATGACAAGGATCATTTAAGTGGAATGAGGCTGGAGCACACGCTGAACAACTTTGAATGTAACTGGACCATACACTAAGTTACTGAGTTGTAGGATGTATTTTTAAAGTGTAGCAGAACCCTGGCTGACCTCAGTAGTTCAGGATTTAATCTGTAAAATCAAAATGGATTCAAAATGTTTCAGTTTAGAGACTGAAGAGTTGTATCTACTCATATGATAATAATGCCAAGCTTTTTCCAAGGAACGACGAAGGGGAGAAACTAGAGAAACATATTCAGAACATAGGGCAGGAGTGAGAATCAGAGATGTCTGAGGATAATCTTCAGGTTATCATAGTCCCTGAGGATGCTGCAGAACTGAGTAGAAATACCATCTTCCCTGCAACAGATAGCATTAAAAATATGTTTGTTTTGAAAAATCCATTTTCAGGGAGGAGTAGAAGGAAGTGAAGCAGAAATGGAGTTTCATTCTAAACCTTAGCAAACAGTTGTACTTTAAGAACTGTGACTAAATATAAAAACAAATTTTCAGAGTGTGTGAATATGGGTGAATAAAATATTTATCTTCACAATAATAAATTAGGCTTTTCGGTAAGTTTTGCCCATAACTTTTACTTCTAAAACTGTTGAAAATTTTATATGGGCTTGATGCTAGAGGGATTCATATTTCTATCAACATTTCAGGAGCCAAAACTACTTATTTTCCCAATAGATATTTGATATTCTTGTCTTAACTGGCTTCAATGGAATATTTTCCTGCAATGTAAGACTGTAGATCAAGGGAAGAACTTCCTTTTTTGTGGATAGAAAGGAACTTTCATCTGAATTTTATAAATTTAGGACAAAACCAGCACTCAGTCCAACTACTACAGTTTTGGCTGCATACTGGTGATTGACAGATTCACCAAAAAATAAATGACACTCTGGCTGACAGATTTATCTTTCCTATAGACCTGAATAATTCAAAAAGAATTCTCAGAATGCAGCTATTCTTGTATTCTTGTGCGTTTCTTGTAATTTTCAAAATTTCATGATGTGGAAGTACCTTATTTGATGAGGAGGTGGATCACCAGCTTGTTAGATAAGAAAGGGTCTAGAATACTTTGACCTTTGGCTAAATTGCATTGTCAATTCTGGGTGTATCAAGGATAGATCTAACTGTTACTCTCTCAGTTATGGCATCACTGCTTCCCACTGCTTCATGAAAGCAGAAAAAAATATTTTAAAAATAGTCTCTTCTGTCAAAGTTTTAATTTTGTTTCTATGTAAATAGCACACGTGTGTAGGCTCGAATGCTACTGGCATTAAATGGAAATAAATATAGAGTTTCGGCTCTGAAAATACAAATCCACACAATTTGAGGAAAAGCAATTCTATCCCATTCTGTTAAAAAACAGGCTGCTATAGTCCCTGTTACTTACCATAGGGAGGGAAAATCTGCATGTATTAATCATTGTTTATTATATTGAATATGAAGGTGCTAGCAGACAGTGTACAGACCACGTTTGATCAGTATTAAAGGGTAAGAATCAAGCATAGCATGAAGACAGGTTGCATGTAGCTTTGCTTGGAAGTATGTCTACCTCACTCTTTATTTCTCTGGCTGTGCTACAGTCATTAACTACCATAGCTGTGTTCTTCAAAACAAAACAGGCTAGAAGCAGCATCTGAGAATGAAATAATTGAAGTCATCCCTTTTGCTGGATGTTAAGAAGCTAATTATCCTACATACACTTACTGAATGCTTGTATCTTATTTGTGTGTGAAGTAGTGAATATGTACTCAAAGGCTGTAAATGTGCCTCAGATGATGTAGCTAGAGAGAGTGTGTGCTGCTGGGGGGGGGAAGTTAAAAAATACTGTTTTTCTCAAGTCTCAAAGTGATGGAATGTCGATTTCAAGAGAAGGCTGTCTTTAAACAAATAATCCACTGCATTGATAGTTTGTCAGAGGCTTTCCCTGATGAAGATACAGGAGTAAAACAAATAAATCCCTTCAGTACAGAGCAAGCTGTATACAATGTTTGCAGTGTCAACTCCATACTCTCTACAGGAAGGTCAGTTTATAATAATAAATAAATAATAAATAAATAATAATAAAAAAATAATAAATCTCAGCAAGAATTCTTCAAAGGGAGACCTGCATTCTTCAGGGTTAACTCCAGAGAGAAGGAAAGTGATGCCAGTGTGGAGGCAAACATTGAAACACACACTGGGCAAACTTTGAAGAGCATTTGTACTCTGAGAAGGGAAAAGTCCAGAAGACACACTGCTCTTTCCATCACACTTCTCTTTCCAAAGAATTCCCATTTCTCTAGCTGTCATGCTTCCTGAACGCATTGTTTTATTATTCTATGCCTGAAATGGAAGAATCACTTACTAAAACTTTTTAGGATCTCTCTACCCTGTTCTTTCCTTTTCTCCTGCTCTGTAAGGGGGCAATATTTAAGTGATGCACTGCCCAAAATGAGTGGATCCCCTAGCAAGTGCTGGATAACTCTATCTTACCCACAAAGAAAAGTTCTCACACTGAATATACAGATTAAAATGTGTATGACTCTGTTTAGCTGACCCAACACTCATTTGTTACCTTTCCCATCAACCTGAAGAAGGCTGAATGATGTTCCCACCCTTAGGGGTGTTTATTCTAAGGGAAGGGAATGCTACAACAGGGTTTAGGGTCCACAGTGACTAAAAAAGGCAGCAAACTCTTCTGCTAGGACACCAGTGATCAGGTTATGGGAATCAGCCTTAGGCCCTGAACTCTTCTGAGAACCTTTTAAAAGCAGGGAAAGAACAACTGATTGAGGCAGAGAGCAGATGTTTAGTCTGTGTCTGCTTGGTTTAAAAGAAAGAAAGATGTTTTCTTCTGTTGATGTCGATAAGGTTGAATTGCTTCATTCTTCTATTTGAGAGAAAATAAAGGCTGTTCTGAAATGCTGCCCCTGACTTGTGGTGGCACCCATTGGTATGAGCCAGCTGCAACACAGAAACTGATTACAGTAAAATGGGCAAAACTATCAGCCTCTGGTATATGGAAGAACTCAGTGTACACCTTACCAGTCTTCTTGTCTCATTAAATTAAACTAAATTAAATCAAATCACCTCTGAGGTCTAGACAGTAGAATGTGCACAACAGAGATCTATCTATGCTTTAAATTCTGCTTGAAGTGCAGATAAGAGGAGTGTGCATTTGCAGCTCAGTTTCATTGATGTGTGAGCTAGCATTCATGTCAGGTTTTCTTTTAAGAATACTTGAATGACTCTATTTTTAGATTTTACTGTGATCTTAATTCATCAGATATTGCATGCATAATGTATCATCAGCAACTGAAATTTTAATCATAGCATAAATCAGCCAAAGATGCTACAGGAAATCAAAGACCAAATTGCTTTGCTTGGAGACATGAGTAAATGGATTCTTCTTTTTAATTCCTAAATTCAGAGAGGATCTAGGGAGGATGCTCTCCAGATGTGTAGCTGATTCCAGAATGCATATTGTCAGGTCCCTCAGGTTCAGTCCCAACCATGAAACATCATATTTCAATCTGAAAGCAGCTTTTACCTTTCTAGTTTTTGCTTAGTAGAACTCTAGGACCGGAATAGTTCAGATATAGTACAGCTCCTGATTGATAGCAAAAACTACTTGCTGATCATTCACAAATTCCAAACCAAGGAAGAAAACCATGCAAAGTCATTCCATTTCAGTCCCTCATGACTCAGCAAGGAAACACTTTGCAAGTACAGGAGGCTTAAATATTTCCAGTTTCATTTCCAGCAGCAAAGAGTTATTACGTGGGACTGTGTCATGTTATCAGTGTGTTAAGGAAATAGAATTTAAAAATTGGATGCCTTATGGAACAGCAAAGAACACTGAAAGGGAATTAACAAACCTGGCTTTCACCTGGAAAGGCTTTTTACTAATGGTGCTGGGTTTATTATGGACAATCCATTTAATATAACTCAACAGCTTTAAAAAGTAGGTCAAATATATTAGTTGTAGGGGACAGATTCGGGGAGGAGGTGTATCCTTTTTCTTTGCAGGTTATATGGATGTGACAGTATCAGCCATTTCAGATAGACAAAACTCAACTGTGCAAGCAGATTTCTGCTCCTTGTTTCACCCTCTGTGGGCAGCACAGAGAGGAGCAGCTCATGGCATGCTCCATGCAGGGGCACCTTGTGCTTGAAAGGAAGCACTCAGGGATTAGGGTAGCTTTTCTTGCCTAAATGGCCACTCTAAGATGGATGGATGAACCAGATCTAGACAGCAGGTCAGCAGCTGGACCTCTCCATCTTCAAGGGAGAAATGTCAAGTAAAAGTATCATTTAATCTGAGAGCCATAACTATGACAGCAGGAATATATTTTCCTACCTCAATGACTCTTCTTCATAGAGCACTTTATCTTTTACAGGGAAAATCTTTCTCCTCCACAATCTCTGCAATCTGGAAGAGCCTTTTATATTTCTCTGGTTCATGTTTCCATCACATTTCATCTTCAAATTATCTCTTTCCTTTGATTAGCCTTTTATTTCTCTTTCCCCTAGGTTATCCATCTCTGTTTCCATAGTAGATAACTGAGCTGCTGAATATTCATTATTAGTCCCTAGAGTAACTTAAAGATCTCCAGAGCATGATAAAACCTTCTTTGGGTGTGTTTTGGTTAGATTAGAGCCAAATAACTAAATGGAATTGGGACATGCAATGCCTCCCATTAGTTTAAAATGAACTGGAAAGGGAACATTTGTCCTTTCATAAGGGAAAAGAGGGAAGGGAAGGGAAGAGAGCTGCAGAGAGGGAAGGAGGGAGGAAGAAGAGAACAGATAGGCAGTTATCAAGAAAGGGAATAGAGACTACCATGATGTGAAATCCTTTCTGTCCTGACACTGTAGGGGTTACAGGGAGTATTGCATCACTGTCTGGTAGTGATGCCATGAACCTGCAGCAAGTTCCCCTGTGCAGCCTGCTACCCTGTCTGCTTTGAGCCTCTGACCAGGAGGCTGATTTCCCCAGGCTGGGTACAGAAGCACTGGGGAGAGCATCATTCCCAGAGGGCAGTTCAGAGCATCTCTAGGTCCCATCCTCAGCACTGACTGCTTGATTCATCCTTGATGAATTCCCCATGTGATACTGAAACTTATTAGCAAAATAAACGGGTCAGGAAAGTGTGTCAATTTGGAAAACCAAGCCTGTATTTTTTCTTAATAAAATTATATGCAAGATAGAGGATTTTGAATTTGTCAGGCAAGTGCTACATCTGGCTGTAATAAATACTCTTGTTTAGTAAGGTTTCAGTTTGACCTTTTTATACTTTGCAATATATAAATAACTCTCTGTGACTGTGGCTGGGACACTAACTTAGATCTATATCCAGTGATATACTGAGTGTTTAAAAGCATGAAAGGCTCCTGCCTTTCCAGGAGGGTAGAAAGGCATATTCCTGAGTGAGATACAGCTGGACCAAAGTTCCCTCACATTCTGGGAAATGCTGAACCTGATCTTTCTCTCCACGCTCTGTTGCTAGTGCTTACATCCTTGGTTTTCAGATGCCTTCACCCAGACTCTTCACCTCAGTACCCACTTTTTAACCCCTGTTCATTGAGGCAGTGTGTTACATGTGCTACAGTTATATTACATTCACCAGGCTTGTAAGAAGTTTCTTACATCTGTACACACAAAGAAGCTTTGCATTTACAAGTGAAGCTGTGCAGTATTCACATCCTGGGAGGCAATGATGGGATGTATACCCATGATCATCTCTCTCTGCACATACCCAAAGGGATTCCCCATACTTCAAAACTGCCTGTAATGCTGTAAAAAAAAAAAAAAAAAAAAAAAAAAAAGTTCAGGACAAATTGTCAGTTAAAAAAAAATAGAGTTGTGTTACAAAAGTCATACTAATTGCAAAATAGTGTCATACAGATGATGATCTGTCTGTATGACCTTTCATTTGCTGCCTTAGGAATCTTCAGAAACAATATACTTTAATGAGTCACTGTAATGACTTAAAATTAAGTCAAAGAAAGACAGTTTTGATAAAATCTTACTTTTAATTGGAATATGAAATATTCAGGAAACATCAAATATCTATTGTTCATGCAATAGTTTTTTATAAGCAATAAAAAACATTTCCTTGGTTACTGCTGTGGTAATGGAAAATGTAAACCCTAGCAAAAAAGTAATTGTTATTCTAATACTTTGAATTACAAAGGGAAATAAATTTCACTCAGATTCTTATTATGTGTGTTTAAAAGAAGTGGGTCAAGTATGTTAAATTACTAAATGTCAAGAACAACACTCCTGACAGTGTCTATAAACTGGAGCTAATTTGCTTAAACACCTTTCCACCATTTCACCACTGACTGTACTGTGTCTGGTTTCAATATGAAGCTCCTGACAGAATGAATGTCAATAATTTCCTGAGGTTATTTTGAAATTATTTTTTGAGCTATATGATCTCTACAAGTTGAGAGTATGTACCGCTGAATTTTCAAATGACTGTAAGCAGAAAAGCCAAGCTGGCAGGAAAAGTTGTGTAAAAAAGCAACATAATGGACCACAAAAAGGACTGAGGAGAAGGAAATGTAATTATAGAACCAGCTACCAAAAAGGGAGATGTCCCAGTCATCAAGTACTGAGACCAGGGGACATGATTTTTTTACAACAGGGACCTTCTGCAGGCTGAGGTAGAAGAGAGATATCAGTAAGCAGGAAGAGGCTTTCTCAAAGAGAAAAAAATCATGTAGTTTACATGTTGTGAGGCACTCTATGGAATGTAACTGTGTCTCACCCATCTCCTGTAGCAAGCCTAATGAAAGAAGCCTCTTAGCTTAAGGAAATAAAAGTTAAAGGCATAAAATCATAGAAAACTAATTTTGTTTGCTATTTCACCTGTAATTTTGCTGACCAAAATCAGAGGTGCCCAGAGCTAGACATCTAGCCAGTCTCTAAGGAAACAAAACACAGAATTTCACAGAATGGCTGTAGTTTTCTCTTCCTGTACAGGACCAGGTGTTGCTATTTTGGGAAATCAAAATCAACTTGGAAAAAAAAAAAACTGTGTGGGGGGGTTTCAGTTTTCTTTATAAACATTTTCCACAGATCAAATAAGGCAATACGCATTACTGAAGTAATCAAGAAAAGCGCTTGAGTTAAATGTGTACAAAGTGGCCAGAAAGGAAAACAAGAATGAAAATTCCTTACGGACCTCCCAGGAAACCACTTAGCACTCTGAAGTATTTACCAATGTTTCTGAACTGATTTCACTTAACTTATTTCTATTAAAAACTGGATAAGATTGGGGTTTTTTTTCCAAACAGTCTATGTTAAATTTAAGCTAGCAGAAAAAAAGACTTGGTTAAAAAGAACAAAATTGAGATTTCCATGGAAAATTAAGCACAACATGAAGTATCACCATGATTCTCTTTAAGAGACAGTTAAAATAAGGGCATTTTTTGAAACTATGCATTAGTAGCCACAAGAAAGAGACTATTATTAAAAGAATTGAAAATATTACTGAAGCAAACAATATAAACAATGAAAAAAAAATTCTAAGTCCTGATACTTATGAATTGGAACAGCTTACATCCATTAAATCTCTGAAATAATTATAATTTACTTAACTTTTGAGACACATGAAAAGAAACAAAAAATATTTTGAACTATTATACACAACTGGTTATAAAGGAATATATTGTGGAAATGTAATATATGGTACTTGCTTCAGTATTGCTAAAAGTAAAATATTCCAAAAAGGATTCAGGGAAGACACAGGCCCTCCCAAATGCTTTGGTCAGGGAACAGTAGTTCTGTCCCTTTGTCTGATCTTGCTGCAAACAGGAGCACCTGGGGAATATTTATTTGTTCATGACCAATGTCCAAATCCGCAGCACTCGGTGTTTCAGAAGGTGGCACTGTGGAGCTGGATCGGATCTTTCCTGGGAGGGCTGAGGGACAAAAAAGCAATCTTCAGCTCTGACAAGATTTACCAGTTTTCTGAACCATAAAATTAAATGCATCGCATCTGCCATGAAGAAGGTCAGGAAGGTGTGAAAAATTTTAGAGAAGGCATAGAAACTCCAGCTCCAGTGATTTCTCATTGTTAAAAGGCACTCAATTGCTGATCTATTAGCTAAGTGCTGAAGTGGAAGTCCCAAAATCCCACGAATGTTCCAGTTTGGATAATTAAACTCTGCCTGGCTAAACTCCCTCTCCTGGTTAAGTGGACATCATTTGTGTGCCACCCTTTCCTTGGCCTCCTTTAGTACACTTGCTTTCCAGGTTTCCTGTTGCATATCTATTTTGAATTTCTTTCCCCACACATATGTTAGCTTGAGTCTTTTTCCATGCTGAGTTTAATTTTGTTATTTTCAGCTCATCTTTGAATGACTGAGATTATGCTCATGCTGTAGAGCATTGCCAATCTTGTCATGCCATCTGTTTAAAAAATTAGAAAAGAAATCGATTCCCTTAATGGAATGAAATAACTACTTTGCTCTGGGAGTTTTCTTCATGGATTATGTTTTTTTTTTTCACTTGTTAACAGTTCCATCCTTTATGGACCACTACTTTAAAATCTATTATGTTCTCTGCCATTATGCATCCCTGAAAGCTTAATTTTGCCTAAAACTTTATACAATTCAATTGATCTTGCACTTCCAAACACAAGTTTTTACAGGTTTTCTAAAAACTCAAGCACTATTGAAGAACAGCATGTTTTAGAAGACAATAAGTAGGTGGCTCTTCTACTGGTATATAGATTTCTCTATTATTGCCTAAAACAATAAAAGGAAATAATTTTAGTATTCCTCTTTAAAAATGCTTGTCATTTTTACTTACACTGCACTTCACTTAGGTTTCTTCTGTGCATTCAATTGCTCTTGCCTTCAGTAAATTAGATCTGGGAGATTTCTGAGGAGTCAGTGAGCATGTGGTTATCCACCCCTATGGCAAACAAATGGAAAGCACTCTGAACAGGGTCTAAGAGAAAAACGAGGGGCACAAGACCTTGCTTAAAATATGGCTCTGGGAGTGAGTAGGAAATGTTTCTCCCATGTGCACATCTGAGCATGAGCTTGTTACACATCAGCTACTCTCCATCTTCCTGCTCATCCCAGAAAGCTGTCAGTAAAGATGAGTTTATAGGTCTGCAGCAACTAGATATGATGAGGACATTGTCTTCATTTCAGAGTTTTCTGTTGACTAATTTGGAGCTGTTTTCTCCAGAGGCTGGCATTTTCCTCACATGAGGGAGAACAAGGGAGGCAGCAAAGCAGACAGAAGACTTCATGGCATGGGCCTATCAGCAAAAGAGCAATCTGGAAAACTTCAAGTCCACAGATAATCAGAAGAAACACTTCTTTTTTTTTAATTTATTTTTTTACACTGGAACCAAGGAAGAGTACAACAGTGCAGGAGATTAAAAAGGAGCTGAAAAGTTCAACTGTTGTGAGAAGTTCATGTAGCAGCTGTTGATTCTTCTATTTCAAGCCCAGCTGCTATTGATGGGGATCATCACAGGGCTTGTAGTCCTCACTCCCTGCTAACTGGGCTTCTGGTTTATCAGCAGAACTTTAAGCTTGTTTCCTTCAGTTGACTTTTGTCTTCTGCTGAACCTGCTGGAGCTGTTCTGAAAAACTGGAAGGTGGCTGTATTTAAGTATAATAGAAAGTATTTAAGTATAATAGAGTAGAAATGGAGAATAACTGGAAGTGAGTGAGGAGTAGGGGTCTGTGCTGTATCTCAAGAGGATGTCAGTTGTCAAGTTGTGTGCCAGCAAAACACAGTGAGCACAGCCTTAGCCCATCACCTTTGGATAGTGTTGTGTCTCTATTTCCTGGAGGCAGCAGAAGAAAAATCACTTAGCAGTTCTTACTTTCTTCCACCCCTTTTCTTTATGGAAAAAAAAAAAAAAAAATAAAAAAAATTAAAGTTTTGAACATGGAGCCATTTGAAAAGAGTCAAACAGTCAAACAAGCTAGCAAGCTCTTACAGCATCATCATCTTTGTAAATCACTGTTGGTGTATTTGTTTTTAAAGGCTAAGGTGGAAAAAACAGGATTAGAGAATAATCATGTTTATTAGGAAGGATTAGACTACTGCTTCAGTTCAACAAAGTTTTATACATTGGATTATTTCCAGTAAAATGCTCATTTTTCTTTTAGCTGATCTCATCTCCTAAGCCCTGAGGTCTTCTCTTCTTTCATAGGCAAACATTGTTTCTGTGGGAGTTTTGCTTGCATTAGGACTGCACATGTTCACAAGATTCAAGTTATCTTTAATTATTTTTTATATTCCTCTTTGAGACTAATTATTTACATGCACTTTTTAGAAATTTTAAAGTTTGTTGTTACTAATTTAATGTTTGGGGTATTTTTCCTCTGAACCTTTTTGATAATGCACTGTTAGGCAGCTCAATTAAATGACTAACGGAACAACATTTCTCATTCTAATTAGCCGTCACATTTTTTATAGCCTACAAAACAAAAATGACAATGTGATTTATTTTTCTGACACAATGACCAGAACTTTGGAACATATACTTTAAACCCCTGTTTACCTTTAGAACATAAATCAACTTGTGACACTTCCTTATGTTATCTGCACAAGACTGTAGCCTGATAGATAACATGCAAAGAATTTTTAATGTCATATGTCTTGGTAATAGAATAAAATTATGATTAGACCACAGATTTCATGCTAATTAAAAGCATACATTTATGTTTTCCCCAGACTCTGTACCTGCAGAAAATATTCTTTTATTATGTTCCTTAAATGAAAATTGGTATAGAATTCAGTACTTTAACAAAACTGTTGCCTGTAGGACTTTCTCAGAAATACAATGATATTATGAGGATCTAACCAACCACCAGGTTAAGTTATTCAAGTTTCAGGTCCTCAAAGGTCTGAGCTCATGATTCTTTGTAAAAGAAATGAACCATATATTAATCTATTTTCTTCTGAATCTGCACCTTTTGGAAGTGATTCTGCCCCTGTACTCAGCCCTGGTGAGGCCACAGCTCGAGTCCTGTGTCCAGTTCTGGGCCCCTCAGTTCAGGCAGGAGATTGAGGTCCTGGAGCAGGTCCAAAGGAGGGCAACCAGGCTGGGGAAGGGATCCAGCACAAGTCCTGTGAGGAGAGGCTGAGGGAGCTGGGGGTGTTCAGCCTGGAGAAGAGGAGGCTCAGGGGAGACCTCATCGCTCTCTACAACTCCCTGAAAGGAGGCTGGAGCCAGGGGCGATTGGTCTCTTTTTCCAGACCACTATCAACAAGATAAGAGGGCATGGTCTTAAGTTGTGCCAGGGGAAGTTTAGGTTGGATATTAGAAAGAATTTCTTTACAGAGAGGGTGATCAGACACTGGAATGGGCTGCCCAGGGAAGTAGTGGACTCTCCGTCCCTGGAGATATTTAAAAAGAGACTGGATGTGGCACTCAGTGCCATGGGCTGGTAACTGCAGAGGTAGTGGTCAAGGGTTGGACTTGATGATCTCTGAGGTCCCTTCCAACCCAGCCAATTCTATGATCCCATCCCATGTGACATCAGCAATAAAAGCTGTGAGGAAGAGGGACAAAAGAAGGGGTATTTGGAGTTGTGGCTTTTGTCTTCCCAAGTGACCATTATGTGTGGTGGAACCCTTCTGTCCTGGAGCTGGCTGAACACCCACTTGAGGATAGGAAGTAGTGAAAAAATTCTTTGTAATGCTTTGCTTGCAATCACAGCTTTTGCTTTACCTATTAAACTGCTTTTACTTCAACTCATGAGTCTTCTCACTTCTGATTCTCTCCCCCATCTCACTAGGGATGACAGAGAGTGGCTGTGTGGGGCTTGGTTGCCAGCCAGGGTTAAAACACAACAGCTGTCCTGATATACACTCTGGAGTAGCCACTGGAGTACTCCTGGGATGATGACATGTGGAGGTCTTTAGCAGTCAGCTTGCTCACAGTGGGTAGGTCTAACCTGAAAGTTGTAAATGACAGTTTTTTACAGGGTTTGTGTGAGCAGATTGATCCTACAGCCTCCAGGGCAGAATAATTGAGTCTTACAGTACTTTTGAGTATTACAGTACTTTTTGCTCTGCTGTTGCCATCAGAATTCATATCCACTCTCACAGAGAAGTTTGTGCAGTATAAAGTGTGCATCAGATGATTTCCACCTGTACTTCACATCAGTTGTGGTTATACATTCAGTGTGGCCTCTGAATCCTTTTCAATTGAAGTGTTTTTACAGTTTTAGTGGCAGATGTTTCTACTGTCAGTGAGGCAAAAATTGAACCTCTGTTAATTGCAATGTATTTCATAAGCAGCTTGTCTCAGTTAAAAATGATGGGTAGCTGTTCTACTACAAAACTTACAGATAGAAGGTTGGTCTTTAGGGACCTGAGTCATTATATTACACATGAAAACTGTAAATTAATTGTAAAACATAGTGGATATGTCATTCAGCCTTCTTTGAACCAATGCCTTGGGTGGATACTGAGCAATCAATTTGCTTCTGTCTTATTTTGCTGAAATTCTGGAATGATCAAGGAGAACTGTCAGCTGTAGGCTGTCACCTTAATCCCTGGGAAAGTGATGGAGCAAAAAATCCTCAAAACCATCTCTAGACATATGAAGGACAAGAAAGTGAAAGTGACTGGGAATATTCAGGATGGATTTATGAAAAGGAAATCATGCCTGACGAACCTAATAGCTTTCTGTGACAAAATAGCTGGCATGTTGCACAAGGTTCAAGCAGTGCATATTGTTTATCTTGCTTGAAATGAACAATGCTTTTGACATCTCTTAACTGACAAAACAATAGAATATTGAGTTGGTAATGGACAGTAAGGTGGAATGAAAACTAACTCAACACTGGGGTTCAGTGTTGGAAGCAGCAGCATGAAGTTTAGCTGGAGGTAAGTCACCAGGCAGGTAACTCAAAGGCCAGCACTTTCTAACACCTCCACTGATGATCTAGATTGTGGGACAGAAAGCTGATGGGGATCTCATGAAGAAAGGTAAATGGAAAGTCCTGCAACCTGGGGAGGAATGACCCCATGCTCCATTACAGTCTGAGGTCCAGCTGTCTGGGAGGTGGCTTTGCAAGAAGAGCCCTGGAGATCCTGGTTGACAATGACACAGAAATCAACAGTCATAGAAAATAAATCCAACAACCTTCTGAGCTGCATTATGAAGAGGGATGCTGTGGCTGGTTGAGGGGTGTGATCCTCCTCCTCTCATCAGCCCTCATGAGACACATTTGAAGACCTGGGTCCAATTCTTATCTCTCCAGTCAAGAGAGATACTGAAGTGAGTCCAACAAAGGGTCACAACGATTACAAAGGGATTGGATCATGTTATATAAGGGGGGGCTAAGGAAGTCTTAGGGGTCTTTTCATCCTGGAGCAGAAAAGGATCAGGAATTTATGTGCTATCAATGCACATAAATAGCTGATGGACAAAGTCAGAGCCAAACTCTTCTCAATCCTGTCCACTAACAACATAAGAAGCAATGGACACAGATTGAAATTAGATTTTTCTAATTAAACATAAATTTCTCAAATTTTTCTAGTTAAACATAAGAAAAGTTTTTCAATGTGGTGCCGAGAGTGATTGTGGGGTCTCTATCCTTGGAAATATTTGAAACCTGAAAGGACACACTCCTCAGCAGTGTGTTCTAGTTGACTCTATTTTGAGGAGGAAGGCTGGATTAGTTATCTTAAGAAGTCCTTTCCAAAGTCAAGCATTATGTGATTTTGTGATCATTTTCCAACACTGTGTATATAAAGTCCTTTGTTTGTCTATTTTGCTATAGAGTTTCTATATCTATATATATATAACTATATAGAAATCTATATAGTTAGGATCTATCCCAGTGACCCTCTCTATGGACCCTCTCTATGTTTTTATTACACAAAACTGCAGAGTATGATGATATCAGCTACAAAACAAAGGTTTATGCTGTGTAACACAGAAGTTATTTCACTTTTTTCTCAACCAGTTATGAATATCCCAGATAAAAATTTATGTGAGTACTTCAGATAAATAAACTCCCATTGAAATCCTTTTACTTATTTTTTGACTCACTGGAACTTATTTTTGTTTCTCTTTCTATATCCAGAGGTGAATATGGTCAAAAGCAATATGTGCAGCATGTTTTCATTTCATACGCAACGTGTGAATGTTCAGATGATTTTTCATCTCTTATGGAAGAGTGTCTTCCATAGGAGTATCTTTGCTCAGCGAGACATGGGATGGGAATGTAAATTGCCTTTTCAGAATGCCATCACAGCTGGGGACATAACTGGGAGTAGATGTTGGGGCTAAGTCAACACTGAGAGAGCAGCACTGAGGAATTATTCATAATAAAGTTCTCCACCAACCTTAACCTTGTCTCCCTGTCCCTGCCATAACTTCACCCAGGTACAGTTTAGTCCCTGATATCACAGTAATCTAGTCTCGGAATTAAAGAAAGCACGGTTCAAGATATTCTGATCAGAAACTTTATCTGTCAAGCATCTAAGACAAGGAGAATTCTGGGCAAATATTCTTGAAGCTCAAGTCAGACATGCAGTCAAATAAATCCATTCCTAAAAAAATACTATGGGAGAATAAAAGCAGCCTCATTTGAAGAAAGCATGAAAACCTTTCCACCTGCTATGGAGAGACATTTTGAAACTCCCTAACATAAGCACAAGATGATGAAGATGAGAGGCTGACAGAGTGCTTTTATTTCTCAGTTGTCTTTGAGAGTAAGTAGAATTAAAGATGATTGTCAAAATGATTGTCTAACAGTCATTTTTCAATTTCAGCTTGATTCAGATGCAGGTTACTGCCTCTCAAGTTATTCTAACTTGTGAGCAAAGTTGCTTCTAGTCACTATACAAAGTTCCTGGAAAAAATTATTCTTTCATTTAGTTTTATTCCTTCTTTTGCTTTAAGAAGTTTTGTCCTGTGCAAGAGAGCAGAAAGATAATCTGTTGCAAGCCAAGTGGAAAGGTATAATTTTATGGCCCACTCCCCTCTGGAATAGGACTGTTGAGTTAGAAAGCAGTGAGTCTCTTGTCCAGATACAGAACTATAGCTGAGAGGGAAGAGGCTTATGCAAACCTGTTCCTCTAAAAAGGTCAAATAAGAAGAGAAAGACATTTCTTCAAGATTGTTTTGACTATATGATAGCAATGTTTGCCACCTACTCTTTGAAAGAGTGCACAAGAATACAGGGAACAGTGAAGTATTTTCTGAGATGAAATTAAGTAGATGCAACATGGAAGTGAGTGAGTCTGTAATCAATGACAAATATGTCTCAAGGTAGTAGAAGGTGCAGGACAGGTTAGTCTTTTGCAATGTATACAATATCCCCCAAAATATACACATAATATGTTTAGTCTTTCCATTAAGCATTTAATTTTTAATACAATATGTGTTTCACTGAGCTGCTTTTCACCTAACAATCAGGTACACAAGTAGCAGTTAAAAATAAAGGATTCTGCTGGTTCATGCAGATTTACTCTGAGCAGTAATGACCAACAGCTTGATTCTATATCCATAGAGGCTAAACCTGCACTGGTTTATTTGCAAGTGTATCTATAGTCAGAAGACTTCAAACAATGGTCAGAAAATTATTGAAACAGCTCTGATTTACATCACGGCATAATTGTTTCTCTCCAGTATTCATCTTGATAGTTCTGGTTTGGTTTATGTGAAAAATTTTTATTAAAAAGTGCATGATACAAGAAAAGCAAATTTTAATATTAGGCCTAAGTGAAAAACATTTTGTATAAGTTATTTTGTCCTTATGCACTAAAATACAGATTAAAAGATTCACTAACCATAGTGTGAAAAGCCAAATGAGTGCAAGACAGAACTTTCATTCTGCCAAGCCTGTGAAATCAGCTGCTTCATTTTCAAAAACCATCAGGGGATAGTGCTGTCATCCACCATTTGCAAAGGAAATACCACCACAGTTTCTGGAGAAGCTATCTGGTTACGCAGAAAAGGGAAGGAGGAAAGGAATAAGGAAGGAAAAGGGGTGAACATGAGATATGTCTCCAGAACTGATTTGAATTTCTGTAGACATGATTAATATTCATAAAAGGAAAACAAATGAAAAATCAGATGCATCTCACTTTGGCTTTATTACTCACAATCACCAAGGGAGCAATTATGTGATAAAGCAGAGTCCCACTCCTGTATCTCTATGCTACACAAGCATTTTAAACAGGCCTTTTCATAACATTATACAAGATTTTAACACAGTCCTGAAGAACAACCTTTAACTCCAGACAACTGTGGTTTTTTTAACAGACTTTTGTACTGTACTGTTTATTAAAGTCTATTTTGTCTTGGAGCCACACATTTTAATGATGCATACAAAGCACTGTGCACATGTAATAAACATTCAGCACATAGTACAAGATTTTCCAGTTAGACACCATTTCCATCAGCCAATTCTATCCAGTTTTCTGAACAATAAAACCATTTTAGTGGCAGGAAATAGATGACTGCTTTTAAAATAACCTAGTTGTCCTTCCATAAATTAAGCATAAAAAACCTACATGATATTGCAGTGGTTACAACAGGATATATACTACCTGTAGAGGTCCTTTGAGATGGAAGTAGATATTTTAACTTATTTGGTTCCTTTCTTCTGAAGATTGAAAACATTATGTATAGATTAAAATGTATACTTGAAACAATATATGTGCTTTCATAACACGTCCATGTGACACAAAAGGAATGGTGCTTCCAATTGCTAGACTTGTTTGCTTTTCTCTCCATATATCAGCAGGTTATAAAGAACTGTAAAGAAGGAGTGAATTGTCTCTTTTCCTGTTCTTCATGCAAAAATATGACAATAAATTCTAAATAAAGCAACAAAGGATTCAAATACTTCATGCAACTACTTTTTACCTGGTGACCCATTCACAAGTTAAAAAAACCATATAGCCATGTGCAAGGCACCCCAGGAATTCTAGTTGGTTTTTTTCCTGGTGGTGTGTGATTGAAAGGCCATGAAGAAAATGAATTCTTTCCTCTTGGAAAACTTAACAAGAACCATAAATTAGCAAATCTGTGCACAGTCTTGTTCAGATTTGCACTGCACTAACTTGTGAATGAAATCATTGTTCTTCTAAAGTCAAAAAGAATATCTTTCAGCAGGACCATGATTTCTTCCCTTTTAGTCTCAGATTCGGAGAACAGCATGTCCAGTACTATGGTAGGAAGGATTTTTAAAAACTAGCAGCTATGATTGCTGCAGGAGTTGGGAACCAGGTTTGAGGATCAGGCACAGCAATTACTTTCATCAATGACTTTTTGCTGAGAGGAAGGAGTCACATTATTTTAACTCGACTAGAAGTTTTGGCTTCTTTGGTTTATTTTCTTCTATACTATAAGAATTTGAATTTACAAGATGAAAAATACATGCAAGCTCTCTTGCGTCAGAAGCTCTGAAGTGGAAACTAGTTCAAATATTGCAAAATAAAGCTTTTATCCCTCAGAAGAAAACAACATGTTTTTATTCCTGAAATGAAAGTCAGTTCTTCTGCAGGCCATTTAAAAAAAAAACAAACAAAAAACCTAAACAAACAAAAAACCCACCCCAAAACAACCACAAATATCTCTTTCATGCTTTCTTTAGAATGACATTCATAAAGCCAGTAGAAAATAGAAGCAATTAGAATACATAAGCCATTTAGAGATGCTTCTTTAATCTCAATAATTACCTATTCAGTAGAGACAGGATTAGTTAGAAAATGCTATAGATATTTTTCTATTTAAAACTGAGTTTCCTCAGATATCCTAAACATGGTATAAAAGCCATATCTGTTTCTCTGCCAAGACAATACCAAGATGAAGGCCAGGATATGGTCAAGCAACAGTTAGTATTTTTTACATAGCAGTCACAGTGGATGAACAGCTCTGAGCTATATTTTGTTCATTCACATGTATACAATCTTGCTCACTTCAGTGAACTTCCATAAGGCAAAGTGACATCAGAAATGGACAGTACATCAGTAATTTTCTGAACAGTATTTCTTTAAGTGACTTTAGGAGTCAGCAATGTTGAAAAATTGCATTTTAACAAACACCACATTCTCTTTATATTTTCAGTGTGCTTAGGTGTTGGGTTTTTTTTAAGTCGGATTGTATTCTATTTAAATACATGCTCCTTCCTCCCACTCAGCATCCTAATTAGCCTGGAAAAGTCAGATGTATTTGAGAAACCCACCTGCTCCCAGAGAACAGAGGTGAGGCTCAGGGGATGAAGTACATGGCCAGACATGGGACTGGGCTGTGCAAGTTCCTAATCACTTCATGGAAAATTAATAAATTAAAAAAAAAAAAGAAAAAAAAAAAAAAGAAACAACATACACTCCTCCACCTGTGTTCATGCAGAGGGATTAAAAAGGGAAAAAATGGACTTCAGACCTAGGGGACAGGTCTAAAGTGAGAAACCACTGGAGGTTCTAGGAGTGGGTAGGTATTGGCAGTGACTACTTCTGCAAGGGGCCATTCTGTACAAAGTAGCAATCACTTTTCTAGACAAATACTCCAGAAACACACTCATTTTTTCTGCACTGAAAATTCTGTATCCCAGATCTTTATCTCTCTGTGCCTCAGGTCAAACGAGGTGAAAATGCCTCATCTACTTGCCAAAAAAAGGTGCTGTGTAGAGCAAATTAACATGTTATACTTTGTGAGGAACTCGAGTAAGTATTAGTGAGCACTAAGGCAAAGTCCACAAGGAAATTAAGTTTCAAAGCAAAATCTAAAAAGATGAGAAATGCTCCACTGGGGCACACATTGAACAGTGATGAGCAAACAAATTAGAGAATAGTTCCTCATTTGGTAAACACTAATTAGCATGTACCTAAAACGTGGCAGAAGTCCAAGTGAAAGCAAATGTATGTGATCAGGTACCTGCAGTGCAAAACCCTGCGCTGGAATCTGAGACCAAAGAAGTAAACTCACGCCACCTCCTGGCACTTCTTAAACAGAGCTCAGTGATTTTTCCCACATTGTACCTTTGCAGAAAAATGCAAAACTGACATATGTGGCAAATAATTATACCTGGGAAATATATAAATAAATTGCATCGACATTGTTATTTTCAAAATGGAATCTAATGGGCTTTTTTATTCATACAGCATTGTTTAAAAATTGACATAAAAAGACAGGGTTAGAATATTATAAACATGCTGAACAAAATGTGCTGGCTCACCTGCAGTCAGAAGAGGGGTATCTATTTTTTAAAAGAAATGAAATTATGTGAGTTGATTGAAGAAATTTGTTATCTACCTCTAATCCCAGAATTTCCAGTTAACAAGTACTTCTTACACTGATCAGTTAACAGCAGGGGGGCTGTGGGATTCCTGTGCCTTTGACATTTTCCTAGCAGAGGAAAGGAGATGCTGTAGTGAGCACAGATAAACCTGTGCATTTCAACCAAGAGTGATTCCCAGGCTTCTGTCTCCTAATCCCATTCCATTTTTCACCATGACACTGACTCCTCCTCACAGTCCTGGTCTCCTTTTGTACTCATGCTTTGGCTTTTGTCCCAGAAAAAGGCTTCTTGCCAAAATGACACTACTTCTTCTAACAAGGTGAAGAAAACTGAGAAATGCTTTGGGATAGAAAAGAATGAATCTCCTACTTAGTTTGATACCAGATCTTAAAATTGTAAATATTTTACCTCCCTACCATTTTCTATTACAACATTGCAGCTTTTCATATTGTAATTTTATGCTTAATTTCCCTAATAACATTCCTGCCTAATTTCTTTGTTTATTTCTGTATTTGCTTGGAAGAATTTTTAACATCCTAAAACAAGTCAGTTGGCATTAAAGCAGAACAACTGAATTAATTTCAGATTAATCCTGCCAGTTCACACAAGATGAGAAACTGGCCCACTGTGATAGGAAACGAAGTTTCCTTTTTCTCAGTGGAGGCTCTCACCCATAGGCCTTTTAAAAACCTATTTGGTTATTTTAATGGATGTGACATGTCTTTTGCAGGATGTTATTAACAGGAAAAACATAAATAGTTTTTTTCTGTGATCAGCAAAGTAAGTGCAACCTGATTTACCATGGGGTTTGCATTGCACTTACCTGTGGCTCCACTGCAATAATCCCAGCTCCACTCTAACTTTCACCATGACCTCATTCATCCTCCAATACTTTTAGTAGATCCCCTCCCCATTCCCTCACTACCACCTGGGAAGAAGGAAGAATATATCAGCTTGGATTGGTGTTGTATCTCTGCTGTTATACCTGTAGCTTATATGCCTAGCATGCCTGGGCAGCATAAAAAAACTCGTGAGTTCATGTGATGCCTTTTTCTCCCAGTGAGGTAACTAATCCAGTTCACTTTCCCCTGACCTTTAATGGATTGTCTTAAAACCTCCAGAACTATTTCACCTGTGAGACTTCTATTGGTGTCTGTCTGTGGCTGAAACTGGCCTATTGATTCCCAAGTTATAGACTAAACAGTGTGATCTTAAAAGCCTTAGAAAACAAGGAAAAGGAAACAAAAATAAATTGTATGGAACATAGAATCATAGATTCATAGAAAGGCGAGGGTTGGAAGGGATCTTAAATATCATCTAGATGCAACCCTCCTGCCATGTGCAGGGACACCTACCAGTAGGTCAGGTTGCTCAAGGCCTCATCCAACCTGGCTTTGAATACAGAGAGGTCATCCACAAAATCCCTGGGCAGCCTGTGTCAGTGTCTCATCACCCTCGTATTCAAGAATTTCCTCCTAATATCTAATACAAATCTCCACTCTTCATGTTTTACACCATTGCCCCTTGTCCTCTCACTACACACCTGTGAAAAAGCCCTACTCCAGCTTTCTTGTAGGTCCCCTTCAGGTATTGGAAAGCCACTATAAGGTCACCTCAGAGCCTCCTCTTCTCCAGGATGAACAACCCCAATTTCCTCAGCCTGGCCTCATAGGGGAGGTGCTCCAGCCCAGTGATCATTTTTGTGGCTCTCCTCTGGACACACTTAAGGAGCTCTATGTCCTTCTTATGCTGGGGACTCCAGATCTGGACACAGTACTCCAGGTCTCACAAGAGAAGAGTAGAGGAGAATCACCTCCCTTGACCAGCTGTCTGTGCTTCTTTTGATGCAGCCCAGCACACAGTTGGCTTTCTGGGATCCAAGCACAAATGGCAGCTCCTGTTAAGCTTCTCATCCACCATCCCCTCCACATCCTTCTTCTCAGGGCTGCCTTCCATCCTTTCTTCTTCCAATCTGTATTCATGGATGGGATTGCCTTGACCCAGGTGCAGAACCTTGCACTTGGCCTTGTTGAACTTCATGCAGTTTCCCTGCAAAATTTCATGCATGAGATCACTTCTCGAGCCTGTCGTGGTCCCTCTGGATGAAATCCCTCGCTTAAGCATATTGACTTCACCACAATTTGGTGCCATCAGCAAACTTGAGCAAAATTTGTCATCAGTGCACATCTATGTGCATTATTTGTTATCAGTGCTTTAAATTACACAGATTAAATATCCTTTGCAGCAAAACTGGAGCACATTCCTGTTGTTCCAGAGGGTTTAATCAGTTCTCAAAAACAAATTCTAGCTGAGATGAAAAATGAGAGAGAATAATTAAGATTCTATTTTTGGATGTTATGGTAATAAAAAAAAATGACATTACTCTCCTATTATATAATAGAGGGAAAAGGAAATATACAGAATATGCTGAAGTACATCAGCAGCTCATTAGAAATCTGAGGATTAGTTAGGAAATCACATTAGGAAATCTGAGTTTCCCAGACAGTATTTGAGACATCACACCACAACCCACTCTGTACAGGTGAAATCACAACCCTTCTTCACTGGAAAAGTTAAATTTTAATAATACAGATCTCATTTCGATATAGTATTATAAACCCATTTACTGTACAGAAACACTATCAATGATAATAATAAAATCTATCATAATTGCTCCAATATGCCAGAAAAATTATAACTGCAAACACTCTTGATGCCAGAGGAAAAGATGAAAACTATTTAGTCCAAATGAATAATAATGTTGCCTTCTCCAGATAAACTTGTAAAGTCTCTTTGAGTATAATGATACGAGTGACTTAGGAATAAAGCACCTGTGAATGATAAACATTTTTTAAACCAAAAATATGTTTATATACCTGTATGTATATATATTAGAACTTTTCTTGCACATCTGAAGATCTATAATATTGACAATTTTAATTTTAATGTGTGGGATTTATTCTCCAAGTATATATGGCCATAGTTTTGAAGAGTAATTGGGGATTTTGGGGGCATTTTTAAGATTCTTGTTTTGGAGACATCTGCAAGATGCTGACTTTTCTGGCAGTGGTTGCTCAGCACTTCTTAGAATTTCAAAAAAAATTTTAATAATTCCAAACTATTTTTTCTGTTGTCCTGACAGCTGTCTTCCTAGTGAGCATATCTGTCACTGAGAACTCTTGCTTAAGACATTGAGAAAAACAAATATGCCTACCAGGAACTACTGGATGGCTTGCAGGGCTGCATCAGCACGAGGTCTTTGCTCTGCTTTCAGAGCTGGTTAATATCCTCAGTTTGCATCCACTACACCTCCTGCCAAGATGAACAGTGATGAAGGAAATGTTTCTACACATCCTCCTGCCCTGAGGATCTGATCTCCGAAGTCTAAGTAAATTTGGTAGAAATATCTTCTATCATCAGCTATATTTGGATGTTCATATAATATTTTAATTGACATTCATTTATAGAATCAATCATATACTTATGAGGTTGGAAAGCCATGCCACCAGACAAGTATTATCAAATGAGTCCTATGAAAAGCACTGTCTTCTCACTATTGAGAGTCAAAATTAATTGCTTTAATGGATTTTCACAATGTGGTAACAAGCAGCTGTAAATGAGTCACCAGTCCAGCCTTTACTTGGTTCTGTTGGTCAATACTGTACATTTCCTTGTTTATTTCTTCTGCCTATGACATTTTAAAATTAATAGTATCTTTCTAACACAGATATTAAAGTAACATTTAAATTCCCGCCTTCTTTCATTATACTGTTATTGGGGTATATTAATTCTTTTTGGATGTTTTAAGATTTTTTTTCTTTTTATCTCCTTGGAAAAAGCTTCTTATACCATCTAAGTCTAACTAATATTCCTGTTACCCTTTTGAACCTCCTTTTGAACTAAGGTATTTTTTGCTGCTTGCAACATTTGATGGTACTTCTATGTGTTTTAATCTAATTAGAAAATAGAAATGCTACTGCCAAATTACTAATGTTATTCATGTTTTCTTATTTGACACAGAACTGGACACTTTTATCTCACACTATAGATATCTGTAGAATGAAGGCAGTAAAAGCTGTGCCTATATAATGATTAGCATTAAAAAATAAAAAGTAAAGGCAGATTACATGGGACACAGAGTTTTATACAAGTATGGATCAACACATGTATGAACTGTTGCTCTAGGAAATCTGGGAGATGTTCAAACAAAACTGCCCAGTCTACTTAAATGGTCTCAGGATGAAGGGAAATAATACTGCAGTTTGACTGCAAATGAGCCATGCAGCAGTTTCATATGTGTGTAATTCAACTTTTTCTTAATCTTACTGGGTAGATTTTTTGTCACCCTAGATGCAGTCAAAAGATCAGGTCCATCTTTCATTGACTGCAAATGAAATACTGGTGTTGGACAGAAAGGTGTCTGGATACTCTTCTGATGTACTCACTGAAACAACAAATTCTTCTATTCTACAAATATTAAGGAGGAAGCTCAAAGAGATCAACACGTGCATATTCGTAGACTTCAGCTGTTTGCTCTCTTTTGAAACTAAATTAGAAAACCAGTGTTTTAAACAACAGCACTAAAATTATGCTAAGGGCTGCACTGACTTTTATTGAATATTAGATACCACATATGTCGGGAAGAGTGCGAAAACACGGAGCCTATGACTAAAACCAGTATGATTGATACACAGCACTCAATTTTATTAATAATTACACAGCATTACATAGGGTTCGGAGGGCACACCTCTTTTAGATAACAAATTCTTGCAGTTAACTACTTTTTGGCTAGGCATCTTGATTTTTGCTAAAGCTGCACCTGCATCTGCCAAACTAGTTGCTCTAATCGTGCTTTCAGAGACACGTCAAGGTCAGGTTGTTTACTGCTCTCAGGACTGGAAGTTTCACTCTGCTTCATAGTTCTCAAAACATGGATTGGCCACAAATGCTGGGTGTCCACATTCCTTCCGAAATTCCTCCACACACATACTTTATGTAATAATGTCATAAAAGAGGCCTGATTTAAAACATAGCAGCTCTCTTCCAACAAAACTCAATCCCAACACTATTTATTCTAGTATTTGAGTTTTGTCAGTCTACTTCATATTCACAGGTGTTTGTAACACAATGAAAATAAAGGAAAAAATTAAAAACCTTCAGAGAATAAAAGGTGTTCATAGATGTAGGAGCTGTAATGTTGGACAACTGAAGCTTTGGTTTTAAACAGATTTAGTGTTTTTTAAAAGAAAAGAAAAACAGAAAAATCAGAATGTCACTCAAAATGCTACATTTAAATCTGTGAGCAGTAGCTGAACAAAGCCCAGCCTGGCTTGCTGCTTGCCTTATTTGGACAACTAGTAAGAACTAACAGCCATATTATTTGCCAACATTTTCCTGAAACCATATGGCATGACAAGTACACTGGAGCCTGCATGCCCTTATGCACAGCTAATAGAGAAAGGAGACAAAAAGCTTGAATGAAACACTTTGATAAAGAGGGCAGGCTGCCTTGAGCTTATGGTTGGAAGAATGATCTTTGAATTAAAGCTGCATCTGTCATGAATTGAGTCAAGACCATGATAACTTACTTGTATTTTTGGCCGATGAAAAATTTATTAAAACCTTCCTCTACGTATCAGAAAAGAACTCGGAGAATAATCACCACCATCTCTTCTTGAAGGGCAAATGTTGCTATATGGAGTTTCTCAGTGCTGACAAATTGTTGGTTGAAACAATAATAAACTGCACTCTAATCCCAGTGAGTTATGCTTCATAGGCAGTGACTCCAAGCATACTTATGGAAAGCAGACTGTTCACTTTTTATTACTTTCCATATGTTTGGCCCCAAGAGTTCAAATCCATAAGCTATATTTCAGAAATCATATAATCAAATAAAGACTTTAGTTTATACAAAAGTATTAAAACTTTAAACTTTTAAACTTTGTATATAAACTCCCCTACTTGCTCCCACATGTGATAGTCTCACCAATTTTCCTAAATTAATATGTTTTAGATGCTGCTGAAAACTGAGGCATGGAGACATCTCACCTCCCTAGTTTTGCATTTCTAGGGATTATTTTCAAAATACACAAGTCAGACATTGGTGAAAGGAAGGAAAATTAATTAAAAAAAAAACAACATTAAAAAATTAAATGTTAGTTTTTTACCAGAAGTGTGATATAAGTTAATGAATTTGTATTCCTGTAATGTATGTTGATGAATTTGTATTCCTAACCAAGTAAAATTCAGGAAAAGAATTAAACGAGTAAGAAGTAAATATCAGTAAAAATCAGAGCAAACCCCTAATAGTACTAACTCCTGTTAGCCAAGGCTAACTAGGCACCAAAGGAATATAAACACCTACACAAAAAAAAACCCACAAAGATGTCACAACAAACAGATAAGAGACAATGGTTATGGTGAAAGTCTGATACTGTCTTGCAATAACATAGTGGAGTCAGCAGAGGAGTCAGCAGAACCAAGAAAGGTAAAAGTTCAAGCCTGATGAAGACTTCTTACTTCCTCCAAAGACCCCCTGAAGACCCCAATACGTCTCCCCCAAAAGAAGACTCCGCCTTGATTCTGCCCAGACTCCACCTATTATGAATATTATAACGAAATTAATGTGTATAGAATTGTACTCAATATAAGATAATGCCAGAGCTTTGATCGGTGTGCGTGAGGGATTGGGATTCTGCTCATCCCCCGCACCCAGTGCTGCCTTGCTGTCTGTAATTTTATTAATTAAACTGAGCTACTAAAGAGAACATTGAGTCTCGGTCACTGGTCATTTTTATAACAGAAGTAACAAGCAGAACTGGCATCAACGAAATATGTGAACTCAGATGTGGAAAATACATTTGACTCATTCACCTAACATGATAGTTGGATGGCCACATCTTCCTTCAGAAGATGCTATCTATAGCAGGAAACAAACTTTTCACTTTTCCATTGCCTGTCTAGAAAATCAGGCATCACAAACACCAGATTTTAAAGCTAGTGCTATTATTTCAAGGAGAATGGATCCCGAGGTTATGCTGCCTTGGATCAGTGTCATGCTACCCTAGGGCCTGTTGTGGTAGGAGAAGGGGTAATGGTTTTAAAGTAACAGGTAAGACTTATAGTAGAGAAAGGAAATTTTTTGTTTACAGTGTGGGTGGTGAAACACTGGCATAGGTTGCCCAGAGAGGAGGTAGATGTCCCAACTCTTGAAACATTTAATATCAGGATGGACAGGGCTCTGAGCAACCCGATGCAGTTGAAGATTTATTTGCTCACCCCAGAGCGGGTGGACTAAATGACCTTTAGGAGTCCCTCCCAATCCAAAACTTTCTATGATGCTATGACCATGTTTCAACACGCTGTTTTGGAGCCAAACTTGGACTTGACGTTGTTTAAAGAAAGAAACTCCCTTTGCTGCTCGGGCACCTTCACAGCGAGCACCACTTTTCCTCACATACCTCACCCGCCTCCCTCACAGGAACATGAAGGTGCCAGCGGCAGCACAGCACCTTCACACAGCGCATCGGCACCAGGGCTCCTACTCAGCCAGGCAAACACACCCGGCACCGGAGCCTCCAGAACTCACAACGGTGCCAAAACAGATCCCCCGGAACCGCCACGGGGAGGCGGGCCGGGCGGGCCGAGCTGGCCTCGCCTCAGGCGCCGGCAGGCCTGCATAGCAAAGGCTGCTGGGAGCTGTGTCCTCCCGCCGGGCCCTTCTGTGTCCGCGGCCGCGATCCGCCCTGCATCGGCGGCGGCTTGTCTCAGAGCCGCCCTTGTCAGGGCTGCGCAGACCCCGCCGTGAGCCCTCGTTGCTCGTGTGTGGGGAGATGGGCTGAGAAAATCCCCGGCAGGGCTCCCCACGGAACTACAACTCCCGGCGTGCATTGCGCCCCTAGCAAGTTACTGCGAGGGGTGGGGGCAAAGATGGCGGCCGCTAGACCGGGCAGGAGAGGTGGCTGAGGTGAGTCTGGGGCAGCCAGGAAGCGGTCTCTTTCCTTGTCTTCACCTTCACAGCCGTCTCCTTTTCCCGTTCGTCCGCACCACTCCCCGTTCTCCGCGTTTGGGAGCCAGGAGCCCGCGTCAGATGGGCGGGCGCTGAGGAGAAGCTTCTGGGGGGGGGGGGGAGAGCAGCGGGAGGCTGGGGCTGAGCTGCAGCAGGGGGACCCTGGGGGCGGCTGGCGGAGGCAGAGGGGACAAGGAGCCGCAGACCCTCGCCTCATCCCGCAGCACGGGTTCCTCGCAGGCTGCCACCACGGCAGCCGCTGCCCTTGCTTCGGTGGGCGCTGCTGAGCGCCGTTCCCGGCGGGCCGAACACCGCAGAACTGTCCCGGGAGGCGGCTGGTAGCCAGCGGGGCTCCCTTGCCTCTTAGGACCCGCTACCGAGGGGTGGGACCCCTGCCCTGGGTGGGACCCCTGCCACCCGGAGTGGGACCCCTGCCCTGGGTGGGACCCCTGTCACCCGGAGTGGGACCCCTGCCCTGGGTGGGACCCCTGCCCTGGGTGGGACCCCGTCACCGCCGGGTGGGACCCCTGCCACCCGGAGTGGGACCCCTGCCCTGGGTGGGACCCCTGCCACCCGGAGTGGGACCCCTGCCCTGGGTGGGACCTCTGTCACCCGGAGTGGGACCCCTGCCACCGCCGGGTGGGACCCCTGCCCTGGGTGGGACCCCTGTCACCCGGAGTGGGACCCCTGTCACCGCCGGGTGGGACCCTGGCACTGCCGGGTGGGACCCTGGCACCAGTGGAGGAGCAGTGGCTTTGGGACTTCCCTGAGGTGGTTTTCTTCAAATGCACCATAACACAGTGAGGAATTGCCAAGCATTAACAGTAGAGATTTTCAGAAGAACTACACTGTGAGCTTCATCTTTTATTTGAAAATGTATTATTGTGCAGCATGCAGTCTTGCTTTACATAACTGAGGTGTTAGTTTAGGTAACTGTGGAGCTCTAATTATAGTACAAGTTGTCTTTTATTAACCTGAATTCATGTATGGAAATTATTCCATGATACTTTGAGTTTAGATACTAGGAAGAAAAGATCCTGGCGTGGTTTAAGAGATGTGTGTGATCTAGTGGAAAAGTCTGTAACTTAAAAACAGTTCTGTATCTATATCTAGTGCACTAGTCCAGCTGTTGTACTTTGTAAAACTTCATCAGAATGTTGCTGTGGAAATCAAGTAGATAGGCTAAAACTAAGGTAACCTGATGCCTTTATGGTAAAAGTTCACTTAGTGAAATTCGTTCATTAATTCCATTAGTGGTTTGGGGTTGAAATCTTGATTGTAATGCCCTGATAATGTATACATTTACTTAAGCCTTTTAATAACATTTTTAAAATTTGTATTAAAAAATGCTGCTAGGATGGGCAAAAAGTCCAACAAAAATGGGATTTAAAATAATGTTTGTAATTAAATAACTGGTTTAAGATTAAGTATTTAAGTTTGCAATCCTGTTATGAACATGCTTGCAGCTAATGATGAGCTGTAATTTCTCCCTACTTCTAATCCAAACTTGTGCAAAAGGAAATAATAAACATTTTTTAATATATGCAAGTGGAAGATGCTTTAGAATATTAATCAGATGTGGCAGTTTATCTTCAAGTATAATGTAAGGATATTACACTTCTAATTATGTTACTTAAATTGTAAAATGTGCATTTTAGAAACACATTTGTTTGGTGTCAGTGGCTTTGGCTGCACAGTCTAATTTGGTAATAAAATCTTTGAAGATGTTTTGGTTTTTTTATGTTAATAGGGTTTTTGTTGTTGTTGTTGTTTTGCTTTTCCCAAGTAAAAGCAAGTAATGTTTTCCATAGTTGGAATAGAGCAAAACCTCTTTAAGTGATGGATTTTTAACCACCATTGGTAATATATAAACCTAGGCATCAGAATGGTGATTTTATTTTTGTCATTGAAATAGATATTGGGTTAAACTTGCCTTTGAGATGGTGGGAAGTGTTGCTAAGGAACACTTATTTAATGTGCAGGGTTCTTCTTGTCCTCAAACCATATGCCCAAGACTGAATTCTCTAGGATGTGGCAGGACAAATCCTCTTTTAGCTGAACAGTCTTGGGTGAGAGACCAGGGCAGCCTCATTGATACAGCCAGGCTCATGTGTCTTCTCTTCCTGAGAAACTAATTCCAAATAAAGTCAGGTACTTTTGCAGAATTACACCGTGCTTGGTAAATCTATCTTATATTACATTTTTTTTTTGATTCTTGGAATTGTAGTTGGAGCCTGTCTATATTTAGGAATGAGCATGTGGCTTGTTAATCTTGCACTGGCCATTTGCCTACCTTGAAATCTAAAGGCACTGATTAATTTTTCACCTAGGAAATATAAGTGGGGAACCAAGTGCTGTAAAACTAATGTGCAGTGTTTTTTTAATTTTTCAGTTCATTCCTGTCCAGGGTTGCCTGCCTGTCAGAAATGCTTAAATGTGTGCTCATATTTGGCTTGATTTGGAGAAATGGCTAGGTGCCCAGTTGGCAATTTCATTTTGAATACTCAAAATCAAATAAATAATTTTTAGTTTTACATAATAGAAAACATCATGGTGGACTTAGAAAATACAAAAACTTAGGTATGCTAATTTCTATTTCTTTTACTGTAGCACAAAGATTGATACATTTTTCCATTTTAGATCTTTTTCAGAGCTATGTTGTTTTAAGGCTGACAGGAAAAAGATGTCTGTTCCATTTATGGATTTCTGTGCCATTTATGGAATCATGTGATAATATGAAATACTTGCTGCTTATAAATTTTCCTTTAATTCCATATACCAGGTTATTGAAAGTAATAACAAAAAATCACATGTAAACATATAACTTCAGGAAGCAGGTAATAGGAACCAATAAGCAGAACTAAGTGTATTTTGTTACTATGTTAAGGGTGATTCAACTTGATACAAAAATAGATTAAACTTGGATTTCCTTATCCTAGCCAAATTGTGTAGAATCTCCTTGAAACTAAATGTTTTTTCTTTTTTTTTTTTTTTTTTTTTTTGAAAAAAAATGACCCTTCCTTGGCAAAAAAAAAAAAAAAAGCTGGTCTGCCTTTTAAGGTACATTCAGTAGGATTCAGCTTGCATTGTAATTCTTAGGAAGACAAAATAACTTTCAGTCCTCTGCAACAAGCCAGACATGACTGCTATTTACCTCTTTAAAGTCCATGAGTCAGTTGCTTTGGTGCAGGAGACTTTGTATAGCTACATAACATCCTTAACTCCTTTCTGATGTTCTGACAAATATCACAAAATGACATGGTATATGTTAAACAGTGTTCCACTATTTAGAAAAACTAAATTATATCTCATAGTTTGCCATTTCTCTTTTTCTAATTGTAGCCAAGTTCTACTCCAGCAGTTTCTAGATTTTTTTTTTCCCCTCTCTTGAGATGTAAAATTTAATTCCATTACAAACAGCAGAGCAGACCCGTGGTAGGAAGCTTCTTATTTTATTTTAGTTCTGTTCTTCTTCAAAAGATATCATAATCTGTGAACTAAACTTTGCTCGAGGCCTAATGAGCCTGGGGTTGGATGGTTTATGGAGAGGAAATTGTGTGTGGTCTGTTCTGCATGGAGAAGCCAGGCCACTTGCATAATGAATTTGTGGTCCTGTAACAGATTATGGAAGGATGAGATATACAGTGAACAATTTAAAAACACAATTAAAAAATCTTTAATTTGAGCCTGGTTTAGATGCTCATACGACTTTTTTTGCATTAATATATTCCAGAGTTAGTTGACTTTGCTGGGAGCAGCAGTGATAACGTTCTAGCAAAATGTATTGAATTCCTGATTGCTTCTGATGGTCAATAAAATGCTAAGTCGCTGGCACTTGACTCCCTTGAACCTCTCATCAGGTTCTTTGCATCTTCTTGCTCTAATATGTCAGTAAATCTCTCAGCAAAATTCTTAACCCTGCTGTAAATTAGAGATTTCACATTTCCACGTGTCTGTTGACCATCACAATCCACAGCACGTTTCCTTTGGTAAAATTATGCTGCTTGTAACACTGTCCTTGGAGAGGGATGTACAACCTTCTAAAAGGATAGGATATTTTAAATAAATTACTTTGAAGTACTATTTTTAATCACAGTTGTTATAAGCAAATCACAGCCTCTGATTAAAATATGTATACAATGAGAATAAAGTTTATTTTTAGCATCTCTGAACACTCCTTTGGTATGTGCTCTTTAAGACATATTTTGTGACCAAGTATTCTCACATTACCAATGTCTGAGATTACAGTTTTTGTTGTTTGTATATCAACAGCTATTAGCTGGATTTTTTAAAAAATTGAACATTAGTTTCATTGTTGTGTTTTTTGGTTTTTGTTTTTTTTTTCTTTTCTTTGAAAATAGCAATACTCGATCTCTTTAGCTGAAATTTTTTTTTCTGAAATGGCACATTTGCAGCGAGGTTGCATTTGGGAGTTAATAAAACCCAAATGTGTTACTTTAATTTAGAAGTCTTCAAATGATATGTATTTTAATACTAATTAATTGAATGGTAGGTTAGGCTGTTTTTATCCCCAAAATAGATTTTGTTAACTTCATGGAGTTAATTGTATGAAAATATCTAATTGCATTAGAAATCCTTTGAGCAGCTTTTGTTTGTAGTACTTGGCTCTCTGATCTAAAAGTCTATTTTTTTCATACTCTGAGAAGAATGTCCTATAAAATGCTGCTTACAGATTTTTCAGCATCATTTCTTTTTATATTGGTTTGGTTTTTGTATGGAACCTGAAACCTTTCACAGACATTTTAAGGGAAAAGTGCTGTGATTTACATTTGAAGTGCAAGTGTCCAGTAAGGTTACACATCATCTAACCTCCTAAACAGTGTCAGTTCCAAAGGTTATCCCAATAAATACAGAGAAGAATATTTACTCAGGCATCAAATGCAAGAACAGAATGACTAAATTTCAAGAAGTGTTAAAACTTACATGTAGTCTGGTTATATACCTGGGTTTCTGTGGTAATAGCCTCTCTGGTACTGGAGCTGAAGAATGTGTCTTTGCCTGGTTCTGCATACATTTCCATGTACACTTGGATTTAAATTGTCTAAAGCAATTGTCTTGACTTATTTTTTTGTTTTCTTTATAGCTTATTATATTTTTGCAAAACTGAAGAGAAATTCCTGAATAACAATGCCTGGCAGTAAGTATTGCTACCTTACCTACATTAAGACAGGATTTAGTGGTATTGTGTTATTTTCTCTGGGGATTAAAAATTCTACCCAAATTAAACTGGAAAAGAAGCCAAATTATGATAATTGTTGTGTTTTAAACATGTTTAAGATCTCAATATTATCCAGCTTCTGCCTTTGTAAATCTTCATCAATTTTTTAGAGGAACCTCATATGGGCCCTGCATTTTCCTTTCTATAAGAAGTTACTGCTTAACGTTGGTGAATTCTGTGATTTCAAGTATGACCTGAAATAATTGTACTCAGAAAATGAAAAGATTCTGATGTAGCTATAATCATGTCTTTGAAAAAGAATAAATATTGCTTATAGAGGACAGAATTTCTATTTACAATATAAAGTGATAAGACAAAATTTTAACATCTTAAGTGCAATGAGATTTTTGAGGCAGATGTTTCTAAGAATCAAATTATTATTTACCCTGAAGAATAGCAAATTTCTCTAACACCAAGGCTCAAGTTACGAAAGGTTTTATAATAATATTAAACTAATTTTTAAATTGATTTTTCTATTTTCTATTTAGAAAAATCCTGCCAAGTGAAATTCTGTTTTTTAATAAAGCAGACATGATAAAGTTACAGTACAAATCATACTGAATGCTAGGTTTCTAATGAGTTTCACAAATGTTGGAGCATTTGTAGTAAGCTGTGATGGGTACTTAAAAATGTCTTACAGTAATTCTAGGTTTGTGTTACATGCTCACACTTATACAAATGGCTATTCTGGAACTGTGAAAATACTTGGATATGTTGGTTGTGTTGACTGAACAACTCATGTACAATATGTTACTGGGAGTGTTTAGATGTTTTCTGCCTTTGAGGTAAATAGTTGAATTTATTTCTCTAGATAAACATGAGGTTTTTTAACAAAATAGTGGCAAATATATGTGTTACAATGAGTCTTTATACAAGAAAGAGCTGGCATAAATTATTCCAGCTGTTCCAAGATTCAGCCTCTGTAATGCAACAAGTTGCTGCTGTGTTCCCATTACAATAATTAGTACTGGTAAGGCCTCTATCATGAATCTTGCTTTTGCTGTGAAGGAGAGTTGTGTGTTTTTTAAGTGGAAAAGTAAAATTTTTTCTAAACCAAATATACTTATGTGGAGGGTCGTTATTAACAGTATTTGCTGTAATGCAGGTATAGGTTACATTACTACAGAGTCAGGAGGAACCAAGACCAAACCAACTGGTTGCAATGTTTACCTGTAGTGAAACACTTGGAACTACAAAGCCATTTCAGTTGATCTAGCAGGAGGTGTCCCTGCCCATGGTTGGGAGGTTGTCTCAAGATGATCTTTAAGGTCCCTTCCAACCCAAACCATTCTATGATTCTATGATTTATTTCTCTTCTGTGTGTATTAGTTGAGTTTTTTAAGTGAAGGGAAGGTAACCTAACTGATGCAGGTGTATTTTAGTTCTTACAAGGTAACAGTGTTTTCTTAATATTTTTCTTACAAAAATTCTGGTGATGAAGAGGTGTGATTAGATATTAATGCAAGCAAGCATCAATTTGTGACTAGTTGTACTTTTTATCAACGTATGTACTTTTTTATCAACAGACTTCAAGACTTCCGCTTTGTAGTGTGTGGAAGGGAAAGCTACCACTTTAGGATTCTTTAGAGATCCCACAGGATTTTTTTCTGATCATATTGATGAAATATGTTGCTTGAATTGGTGTTAAGATTTCAAAGTATTTGTCCTTGAAATCAAGGAGACTTCCTGGGGACCTTAGCTGATTCTAGAGACTCTGTAGAAGTCAGTGTCGAAGTTGTTGTACATAAACCATACACAGGACAATCTACTTTTTATCTCACTTAATGTTTTAACTGTCAAAAAAATAAGCATCGGGTCAGAACTGGAGTGTTCCATTGGGAGAGAGAAATAAACAATTAACCAAAGGTGGTGCTCTTCTCATTTAACCTCATCTCAGTCATGTCTGCTGGTCTCTGCAGTAGTTGATCCCTGCTGTATTACCACATTTCTGGGCACAGAGTGGCTGAGAGCAGCCAGGCAGAGAGGGACCTGGGAGTCTGGATTGACAGGAAGCTGAACAGGAGCCAGCAGTGTGCCCAGGTGGCCAAGAAGGCCAATGGCATCCTGGCCTGGATCAGGAACAGCGTGGCCAGCAGGTCCAGGGAAGGGATTCTGCCCCTGTACTCAGCCCTGGTGAGGCCACAGCTCGAGTCCTGTGTCCAGTTCTGGGCCCCTCAGTTCAGGAAGGAGATTGAGGTCCTGGAGCAGCAGGAGGGCAACCAGGCTGGTGAAGGGATCCAGCACAAGTCCTGTGAGGAGAGGCTGAGGGAGCTGGGGTTTAAGAACATGGGGATATAGTGCTGCTTTAAGTCCTTCATTAAATAGTGTTAAAGCTTTAGTCTCAATATGGTAATAGCTCATAAACAGAAAATTTTAAATCTTCTCTTGGTTTTGAATACCTGGCATAGCAATCGTACTGACACCTGGTCTGTGGTGCAGGTGTACTGCTTGACAGGTGCTGCAGCACTTGTAGCAACCCTACCAAAGCGTTGCTTTTCCTTACATTCTTCCTAGCTGTAACTTTATGAATTGCTCCTCTTGTGCAAATAACATGGGCATTGATGCAAGTTATCCTTACAAACACTGTGTCTTCATCTTAAGTTGAAGTGCAAGTTCTGAAATGTTGAAAAAGCACATGTGTTTTCTTAGTGTTATAATAAAGTAGGATTACATTGCTGTGAGCCAGAGCTATTACATTGACTGATTTAGCTGTGCCTAATAACAAGGAAACCATGGATGAAAAGATGGTGTAGTATTTTTGTTTAAAAGTAAAACTAAAGAACTTGTAACAAGGTAACCTTTTCAGTATAGGCATTATACGTTTTTCATTTGTCACAAGTTTGCTCTTAGTTTTTCTGTTCAATAATTTGTACATATAATTTCATTTAGAATACTTCTGTCATGGAACCTGAGTCAGTTTTGTCAGTTCTTTTGTTGGCTGTATTTTGATTGAAACATTACAAATGCTTAAGGAAAAAAAAAACCAACAAACATATCTAATCATGTATCCAAAAAATTGTTTAAGATTCTTTTCGTTTTGGACCTTATGTTTCAGATATCCACACTTAATCAGATGTTTGAAACACAATTTGGCTGATAATGAGATTTTTTCAGAAACTGCTGACCTACTTACTGGCTGTGTTCCCTGACTTTAATTGAATATTTAACTTAAAGGCAAATGTTATACTAAAATGAAATTTTTGGACTAGAAAAATTACTTCATATAGCTAAAAACACCTGCTGACTACAGGAATGTAGCTTCTGATAGCTATGTGTGTGAGATTTTTGTTCTTTTCCCTTTATTTTACTTATGCCAATAAAATTTGTAATTTAATCTTTGTTTTTTTAAATTTTGTTAATAATTACTGTTATATTAAGCTGATTTTAGCTGCTGATTAGCTGCATGTCTGACTGCAACATGCAAAGTAGAAGAGCAAATAATAAAAACAAGGATTTTTGACAAATGTAATTTTCCCACAATCTTCCCTTGAGTTACTGTTGTGTAATTTAGCAACCTGAACATCCTCTTCAGTGTACTGCCAAATTTTTCCCAGTTAAGAGACTGCCCTAATTTAAGAGATACATGTATCAGTTACGTAGAAAAATCTCACATCATGTTCTTGGTTACAGTGAAATGGCTTTTGGTAAATTCAGAATCTTACTCTGGGTGTGCTGAATGCATTGATTGCTTCTCATTAAACAATGACATTTTGTTTCTTCAGCTTTCCAGACATAGTGTGGCCAGTTGTCTTTGCAGAGACAATTAGTTGATTGGTGATTAAATAGGATTATTAATTGAAGAGTGATTGCCTTTTTTCTTTGTTATTGGGTGTTACTGCTTTCAGTTAAGTTGCTTCCTGGCCTTTAAACAAAGAACCCTATCCTACCCACTCAAACAAACAAGAAAAACAACCCAACAAAATTCTAATATTTGAATTTTCTTTTTGAATAAAACTTCCTTGCTAGGTGTTGGGAGGTAAACAGCACTTGGAATTTGAACTTGTCATTAGCGTTCTTAACTCAGTTTAAAAGGTTGATAATCTCATTTTGGGCTTCTTTCCTTTGGGGAATTCTTTTATTTGTCTTTTCCAACTCTAGGTGTTTTTGTTCATTTGTTTGTTTGGATTTTTTGTTTGGTTTGGGGTTTTTTGTGTGTACATAGTAAGTAAGTAATTGTGTGCCAGTGGAGTGTCTGCTTCCATATTCTTTAATGAATCTGCATGGATTTCTTTAAGACTTGTGAGCTCATGCATGCAAGTGCCCTATCTTTTTTATGCATGACAGCAAAGAAAAATTCATTTTTGGGAGGGGGTGAAGTTTTTGGCTATGTGATTAAATGCACATCTCTGTGGAAAGACTGGGATAAACTGCTTTTAAAAACATTTGGGCCTTTTCTGTACATGGTTTATGGACTCTCTCATTGACCACTAGGACCCCAGTGGTGTAGAGAATCAGCTACAAGGTGAATTGGTGAAAATGGAAGTTAGCTCTGTGTGTGACTTATCTTTCAACTTCATTGGTTTCATTCATGGAAAGTTAACATTATTCAAGATTAATTCCCACAGGAATTAGGAATGAATTAGAAGTTGGGGTAGGTAGATGAATGACTTTTCCGCATTTACTATCTTGTATATTTCAGCTAATCATCATGTCCCAAAGTGAACATCTGCAGATTTTGTTGTTCTGAAGGTGCTTAGCTGAACATCCAAAGTTCTGCTTGATTCCATATTTTAGAGTTAATTTCTCTGAAGTGAATTCTGTTTGTAGCTGGTATGGCCAAGGGTGTGTCCTATGACGCTTAGTGGCAACCCAGCTGGCTCAAAGAATAGAAGCCTTCTGGTACCCATGGGGGGGGGAGGGTAAAATTTTCTAACAAAAGGGACAGGTCATATAATTCTTTACTTTCAAAAGTTAGAACAATTATAGATTCTTTGCCTTACATAGGTATATTTAAGAATTTTTGGACTAGCAAGTCAGTGGTACACTAGGAAACTTGTTAATTTGCTGAATGCTACTGAAGTACTGGTCTTTTGTATTTAAGAACTTTGGCTTCTTGCAAATACTGTTTTTCTCAAATTATTTTCTTATAATCTGGTCCATGCTCTGCTACTTGTCTGGATGGAGGATTAATGCCAGGTCATGTGCTTTAGAGATTACACCAAACCCTATGAGCCTCCTTTTCCCTCCCCTTTCCCTTTAGCCCAGTAGTTTGCTTATGTCCCTATTTTTTATTGGCTTATGAAACAACTTGCTATGAAATCAGTATTTGTTTAGAAATAGGAGTATAATGATGAAAAACCTTTTTCTTTTTTTGCTTCTCTGGGTTTGTCACCTAGGTCTCTTTTCCTGACTGGGAAGCCCATAGAAAAAGCAGGGATGAAAGTTGGACTTTACCTCCTTTTTTGAATGTGAACAGGTTATCTGTCCCAGCTGTGATGGAGAGAGCTCTAGGAAATTTATGTGTATGGCTTTCCAGGTCTCTTCTTAAGTCAGAGTGATAATATTTCCTTTCTGTATTGCTTTGGTGGGAAGCAGATGACCTTGTTATTGCTAGCTTAATAGGACTATAAGTAAGGACAAGACCTAAGAAGCAAAATTTATAATAAGATGTAGAGCTTCTTTTGCAGAAACCAGATTAATTTTAGATATTCCTAATGCTGTATTAAAAATAGAGAGTGCTGGTCCTATCTCAGAGTAGGAAAGGAGGAGGCGGTGATGAAGAGAACAGAAATGAGCAAGTAAAACAAAGTTAGTCTGTGAAAACAACAAAGGTGGGAGAAAGGAGAGACAGTATGGAAACACTGTAGGTGGTGAACTTGTGAAAAAGGATGAAACCAGAGAACCTGAGGTAATGGAAAACTTCCTTTTAACGGATTAGAAGTCTTTAAGAGGCACATCCCAAAGATAATATCTTCCTTGGGGAGTTGTTTTTAATTGCTAATGGTTCTGCAAAGAATACTTCATTGCAGAAGCTGAATGGTAAGCCTTATTTGACAAGGTTGTTGTAGGTTTTTTCCTACTTCTTACTAGTAGCTTGTCATGCATTGTCATTTCTCATTTTCACAAAAAGCTTATATTCCAGTTATTTTTGCATGCTTTTCAGTGTATCATGCTGTGCATCTCTCCATGTTGATTCAAGTGTATAACACACCTTGAGAGTCACATCACACCAGAATTGACTTTATAATTACCTCACAACTCTACTACAAGAATAAGTTCTTGGGAGATAATTGTTTTTGGTTTTGTTGGTTTTTTTTAATTTGTTTCAAGTTTTGTGAGCACCAATGTATTTTTAAAAATGAATGTAAAATTGCCAAACCTAGGCAGTGGATGCACTTTTCCATGTTGGCTGATATTGAGATTTTGCTGTCATGGATGTCAGGACTTGACATTGAAAAGAATATTCTCAGAACATAAATTTCATCTGCATGTTGGACATTTTATTTGCAGCATTTTGGTGGTGAGAGTCTAGAAGCCAGCTTTTTAGAAGTCAAATTGTACTAGGGGATGGGAGGTGGAAGACAGGAGAGGCTTATCTGGGGGATGGGACATGATGCTGTCTAAATGTTGAGACTTCTTTTCTCTCTGGGAGTGTGTAACAGGGACATTGCAGCAGCTGATGAGTGCATCCCTACAGCAGCAGTTCCTTTTATAGCAGTCTAAATAGTAGTTTTAATTAACTTCCTTAATATGGCCACGATAATTTCCTTGTCCTAAAATATTTGTTCTGTTTTTGATAGCGGAAGGGGATGCCCTTGAAAAGAGTTCTAATTCTGAATTAAATGCATCAATTGATATTAACAGTTTAAAACTTAACACGTATAGTTAGTGTAGTGGTTGAAGTGTTATTTTTTGCACTTCCATCTGGATATTTGAAGCAAATTTCTTTTTAGATTTCTCATCTCAGGTATAGAAAAAGAAGTAAAATGAAGGTTTAATGTATAAAAGTACTCAATTTTTACATAGTTATATTCAGTTATATTGAGCAATCAAATGTAATTTTAATACTGCTCCATTGCTCAATATTATGAAAATATTAATTCATTTGTAGACTCAAATATCTCTGTTAGTTATACTCTTTTGTGATAGCGTAAGTTTTTTTGATTTTGGCTTGGGGTTTGTTTTGTTTTGTCTTGTGTGTTCTCTCTTTTTTAAATCTTGGGAGACAGACAAAGATTTTGATGACCAGATCCAAGTTTGAGGCATAAAAAAAAGTATTCAGTGAGTGAACATGAAATCCTTCATGTTGTTAATTTTCTGTGAGCAGGCAAAAATATTAGACAGCATGATAAAATTTTAAGAAAAAATTTGAGCATTAGTTAAATATTACAATAATTTTCTGTTTTGCTAGGTTCTGATAAAAAAAAAATTGCTCTGGCAGTTTTAAACTTGATGGGCAGAACTGTGTTTTGATGCTTAAGGCCAGCTTGAATGTTTTGTTTTTCTGTAACTTTTTATGACTACGATTCATCAGTGAGTGTTCACACAAACTCAGTTGCAATAAAACTTCCTTGTATTGTAATGTGAATTTTTCTAATTCATGCCATAGGGCTTCTTTAGTAATCCATGGCTGACAGTTTCTTTGCAGCTCAGTGTTGTCTCTGCATTTATTTGCAGTAAATGCTACTTTACTAGCACTAGTGCCTTTAAGTTTAGAATTGTTATGGAGCTGTTATTTAGGGGAGATTATTGGTTGTGATTTTATTAAAAGCATCTTACAATATCCAGGGTATATAAAAATACTTATGTGAAAATCCTGTATTTTTGTCACCAAAGTGGATGAAAATTTGGATGTAAACACAAGCAAACAAATGATGTGAAGTAATGGGCAGCCAGAAACTTCCGAATTGCTTAATTCAAAATTGTGATGTATCATAATATTTGTGAGGAAGATTGTAAGGATTTAAATTCTGTAATCCTTGCTTCATAAATTCTGGAGTGTTATTAGATAGATTGTTAATTTCATTAACTTAATAATTTTAAGCACTCTTCTAACCTTAGAGATAAACCCTTCTGTTTAAAAAGCTTTTTTTTTTGTCAGCAGTCTGCTTTTTTTTTTTTTTTTTTTTTTTCCCCTGGTCCTTCTTCAGCAAGACCAAGTAAGTGTGTATAGCGAAAATATTTATCCCTCTATACACATGGCAGCTGACTGGACACAGTTTTTTCTGAAAATGTACTTATTTTTTGCTTCTGGTCACAGAAATAATGAACTGCGTGTTCTGGGGAAGTTCAAGTAGTGAAACTCTGGCTTTGTAGCACTTTGCTTCCATCAGCTGTGACTCATGCATTGACACTGGATCATTTACTCTTTTTTCTTGTGCTTGGCCTTGTTAACAGAATTTGATACTGAAGTTTTTCACGTGTTTGGTGGCTTTATGTAGATGTCAGGGAGCTGATCAGATAAACTTACAGTGCTGCAGAGCCCTCCTGGGAAGAAGCAGCTTCTGTGAGAGAGCAAAGTCCTGAAAAGAGGAGAGGACCTGGGGAGTGAAATACAGCCAGGATGAGGCAGTATGTTCAAGTTCCAACTGTTGAGCAAGAAAAAGCCTATGATTATAATTCTGCTTTTGAACCAAGACCGTGTATGTGTTTGGGTAGGTGACATTATTGTTTTCTGGTAACGCAGACTGTTTCTTCGTAGTGGTGTTGTGTAGAATAAATATGTGTAAAAAGAAGTACCTGTAAATCTAGTAAATACGTAGTCTTAACATATAAGATGCAAATTACAGAATTCCTTTAGAAGTAGACAACATAAATGTTTAGACTTGGAAAATCCCACTACTGGAGATGTAAAAAATGAGTATTTTGTAAACCTTTAGGCTGACTGGCGTGTAACTGTGTGAACCTCTCTGGATATACTGCTTTAACCTTTATATTGACTTGTATACAGTGATGTAAAGATGTCTCCAAGGGGGAAGCTATTAAAATGCAAAATTTTCTGTCACTGAAAGGAACCTGTCATAGGATTATTCATTGATAAACGTGTATAAAATGGAACATGTTCTTTTTACCTGGCTTAGTGTCTGTTTTCTCTAGACCTACAAGGCAAAGCAGCTCTTTTTTTTTTTTTTTTTTTTTTTTTTGTGAACCATATTTCTTTTATCTGGGTTAAATTTTAAACCAAAAAACCAGAATCCATTTTCAATTGCTCAGCTTCTATCCATCTTTACAGCATTAATCTTTTCTAGTCTATGTACTGAGACTTTGTTTTAATTTTTAAAGTTCAATCTATTTTGACTATATGCTGTCAAGGCATGATTTTGTGTTTGTGGTGCATTTCATTTTTTTTTTTCCTTTTAAATTCATACATTTTTGCAAGCCTATTCCTCAGTTTGTGGTTATGTCAGAACACTGAGCAGTGCTTAATAACTTAACATAAAAATCAGTCTCATAACTTAATTGTTTTGGTTTTCACTTTTCTTTTTCTTTTTTTAATGTTTCTTTGGAGAGCCTGTCACTTGGTTTTTTTGTGATAGTGTTCTGCTTAAATTTTTCTACTAAGAATACCTCTGGAGGCTGAAAACCTTGATAAACTGTTGCTTTCTTACTTGCTTTCTTATACTTATTGTACTTCATAGGAAGTTCTTAATGACTACCATTCATATTAATTTTAGTGTTGTATTTAGTGTTACATTTTGATGACAGAAAATTGTTAGAAAAATTTGAGTTAATTTTGTGTATGTGTGTGTGTGTGTGTGTGTGTGTGAAACTCTGCTATAAATCAATACATAGCAATTTCAGGATACTCCTGAAATTCCAGAATGGCAAGGTGAGAAATTTTTCAGATCTTATGCACTATACTTATTGTTAGGCCTTTTTTAATGTCAAAATTTACCATGTGCCATAAATTTGAAAAGCACTGTTTGAAAAATATTTCCATTAATTGAAACTGTCTAGTAGAACATACAGTTCTGCCAGAATGAGTTGGTGCTGTTACCTGGTATTTTTTTTATTCTCAAAGGGCTGTTTACAGGTTTTATGTTTAAATGTATTTAATAAACACCATTCTAAAACAACATTTGGAGATTTAAATTGTGGTTATTTGCCAGAATTTTTATGGATTATGATTGGTCTTACTTGAATTGCTCAATACTGAGTGATATACCTGTCACTAACCCAGTCTTCCTTTCTCATAATTTTACTCACTGCTAAAATATTATACAATATTGCTCTCAGCAGAATATCTTTGTACAACAGTCTAAATTACTTCTCTTTTAATTCAAGTAGGCTTTTAACACCATGTTAAAGTGGTGTTCCCAGTGGCTCATGAAATAGTTTTGATCTTAGCTACTTTGTACCTGTAGTTTTTATGTAAATGTAGATTTTTTTACATTGGTCAGACCTCTGTAAGTAGGAAATATCACCAGGAGTTAGTTGTATTAACAATTTGGCAGTAGTAAAGAAGTACTATTTCACACAAAATTTCTCAATATTCCAGTTTATTCCTGCAGTGCTTTTTGTTTTCATAGCATTAGGTACTGCTGTCATAAATCTGCCTTCATCTTATGGTGATACATTACTCTTTTACTAATAAACTGACTTTTAAAAATACTGATGAGAACTTAAAGGCTGTTTTTTAAAATCATAAATGTATCTTTGATATTTTATTTTATTAAATATTTTGCAAGAATTAAGTTGTCAGACTATGAGCACAATGCTTTTTTTTTTTTTTTTCCTTCGGTCAAAAAGACAAATAGTATCAGAAAACAGGTGGAAGAGGGAAAATGTCTGCCCATGTAGAGCCTTGTGAGAAGACAATTACAGCAGGCAAAGTGAATGTGTCAGATGTTCTGATAAAGATGGTTACAAGCAAGTAAGGATACTAGGATACCTTAATCAAAGAAATACAAATTCTGGTGTATTTGTCTAATACTTCAGTGCCTGAAAATTTTACAGATTAATTGTAACCATCAGAGTTACTGACAAGAAACCCATTATTCTTTTTCTATTTTGATTTGCACTAAAAGATTTTCTAGTTTTTACTATTTTTAGCAAAGTGTTTTGTTGTTATTTGAAGTACATAAAAGATACCTTTATTAAGATATTTGTAAGATATTTACCTATACTGTATGCTCTGGATAGTGGGATTTCCAAGACCAGAAAGCCCACTCTACATCCACGCTTGGTATAATATTATTCAGTGTATTGTTTTCTGCTGGCTCTTGTGCTCAAAGCTGCTTTAATATTATCTGAGACCCGATTAGAGTTTTAGTCTGATAATATGACCACTGAAACATTGCAAACCTAAATTGTCAAAACATTTAAATTTCTTGGGAATAAATCTGCACTGATAAAATAGTTGGTCAAATATCAAAAAAAGTTTTCCTTTTTCTTTTTGTACTGAGTTTTTTCAAGTGTTATTTTTAAATGTAAACTAAAATTATTCCAAAAACTAGTAGGACTGATTGCTAGAAAAACAAAACATGCTTTGTAATTTCCTGTTGCATGTATTGTTTTGATTACCTTATATAGGAGTACAGTATTGGGAGTAGAAAAATGAGATGAGAAAAATTCCCTTTTCTACATGAAGTGACTGTCTTTTTTTCTGGCAGCTGGTGATGTAGTGGGATAATAAATGGAGAGCTTGTTAGCTTGTTCTGTAGTTTATATTGCTTTATATTGGGGTTTGTAAAGCAGACAGAGTTGAGGTGTTTGTTGTTTTTTTTTTTTGTAGAAGAGTGAATATAATGGATGTTTAGTATTATGTTTTAGTTATGTTTTGAAATAATCATTGAGAATGAAAACAGCCAGTGAAGTGGCCTTGGCTTTAACATTACTCAATTTTGTGTGGTTTTTTTTTTATTATTATTTGTTTGTTGTTTTTTTTTACTCCATGTTTTGAAGTATGTCTGGATGACAGGTACATTTCTAGTACCCAAGGTGTTTGCATATTTTCTCATGGACTACATTGTAATAGTAGTTTTCCATATTTGAGTTCTCATTTATTTCCAGTTACCTTAATTTTTCTTTTTTGCTGAATCACTGGATCATTTTTCTTCCTGAGCGTCAGCTACACACTTCAAATAAAGATATCAGAGTTCCTGAAACTTAATTCTAAATTATGTTGGATGAATCTCTCTGCAGGAGTGTGCTGTTGTTGTGCTGCTTTGAGACCTCGCTACAAGCGTCTGGTAGATAACATATTTCCTGAAGACCCAAAAGTGAGTGATGACTTTAAAATTTTAAGAGTCTGGCATTTGAAAAATTCTGGTTATTAGCTAATGCTCTAGCAATGGTTTTTTTAATTTTTTGGCTTCTATTTTAACATTTTACGGTAAGTTCTGCTTCATCTCTTCGTAAGAGAGGTTAGCAGAATAATTTAGCTGAAAAGGGAACTCGATAAATCAACTGATTAATTCCCTTTTCATAGCAAGGCTGTGCATGTTGAAGAGACAAACAGGTATGTTTTGTTCAGAGGAAGAGAGTTAATTAAACAGGGTACTCAGCAGAGGTAGCACTTAATTTAGTTACTACTTAGAATTGCAAGCACTTGTTTTGTTGTTTGACTGTGAAGTTTTTTATCATTGGAGTAGATTGCCATGAGCCAAAGAGGGGGTTTGCTGTTGCTGGTTTTTAATTTCTTCAGTTATTTATATACAGATTTTTCATTTCTCTTGAACAGTCTTGAAGTTCTGTTGCAGCCCAGCTCTTGTACTCTGTGACAATAAGTACCTTCTGTGTTACCATTTAATAATGCCAATATCTGTACATAATCACATGTTGGTTCAGACTAATCCAGAGCTATATTTCTGCTGCTGTATTTTTTAAAATGTGTTATCAGATTTTGTTAATTTTTATTGGAAGTAAACCAATCAGCATTTATGTAATGTTTGATTTATATCATATAAAATCTGTGTACTTTCCTTTATGTTATTACTGGGTGACAGATAGACACTGGTTAGATAGACCTCTGGGAGTAGGAGTATGTCTGTGTGTGTGCATGATGCTAGCTGCAAGAAAATTTTTTTTGTATATACAGCATGTTGAAAGCATGAAGCAAATAGTTTTATATATTTATTTATTTTAATCCACTTGTTTGATACAGGTGTAGAAACACCCAGAATTGCTACACTAGTAGTCTTCAGCTTTAATTTCCCTCAGCAGCTCTGAGTTGGCACTTCTTAGTCTCTGCTTTTGTTAATATTCATTGAGTCAGTGCAGGACACAAGCCAAGTTCATGATGTTTTGCTGAGTTGAAGGCCTTTTGTGAAATGTGAGAAGACTTGATAAAATGCATTCATTCATAATGAGTATGTTTAAAGATTCAAAGTAAATATTTGAAAATGATGATAATGATTTTTGAACTTCTAGGGAAAAAAAAAAGGGTGGGGGGAAAGACAGAAAGCTTTATTGCTCTCACCTGATAGTTTTAATTATAACTTCACCTTGAGAGTTCCATGCTGCATTTTACAGTGGAACTAATAAGTTAAAACTTTCATCTTTTTTTAATAATCAGCCTTTAAGTACCCTCTTGTCCAAGATGTGACACTGAGAAATTTAAATATTTAAACTACATTCTTACTTGGTTATAGAATCAAAATTATGCATTAAATACACTCAGCAGAGGGAGGAGAGGACATGAAAAAAAATTTACATTGTACCAGTAGGGAAAAAATGTGTCTTAAAACTGAGGACGTATCTCACTAAATACTTTTTTTTTTAATACGTCCCTCTCCTCAAGAAGAGATGGTGGAAGATAGTTACTTCATTTCTATAAAAATATTTTACTTTTTTTAAATAAAATCATTTTACTTATTTTATGTTGCTGACTTTTGCAGCTAAGCTATTGGTAATTTTTCACAAAAGTGTAATTTTTTTTCCATTAACTTATTTCCATCTGTATGGCTCATACTTTAAAAGCTGAGTAGACAAAAGGAAAAATACTTTAAAAGCTTCATATTCTCTCTGAAGTATTTATTCTCTATTTCATATGTCTGTCTTTAGGATGGCCTTGTTAAAGCTGATATGGAGAAGCTGACTTTCTATGCAGTTTCTGCACCAGAAAAGCTGGATCGAATTGGTGCTTACCTAGCAGAGAGACTGAGCAGAGATGTTGTCAGACATCGCTATGGGTAAGGAATTAAGTCACACAATTACAAACAGGATGCTATCAGCTACCTGCATTTCATCATATTTGTTCTGATTGTGTTTAGGAAGTAAAACAGTCCCCATCCCTTCATGCTGTGACTGATCTCCAGGTACCCACACAGCAGCTCCCTCTCCCTGGCAGGATAGGAAGAGCAAGTAAGATGCAAGATCTGCTGGGTTGAGACAAGAATGGGGAGATCACTCAGCAATTATCATCATGGGAGAAAGAGACTCAACTTGGAGAAGATAAATTTTTGCCAATTTGTAACAGATCACAATAGTCAGAAATAAAAACAGAGCTCCCCCACTCCTCTTTTTTCCTAGGCTCACCTTCACTCCTGAATCCTCTACCTCCTCTACAACTGCTGAGCAGTGCAGGGAGACCATGGGGAGGTCACAGGCGGCTCCTGGTGTCTTCCCACAGAAGCCACCACTGCAGCTCACCTGCTACCAAAAACTTGCCATATAAATCCAATAGAGTACACCCTTGAATGTCATTCAGAAGATTGGCAAGTGGGGATATATGTCTTTTGAGCCCCTATGGCTATTTTTTTTAAAATATGAACTTCAAAACTCTGTCTTTTTTGAGATAGAAATTTGAAACAATGAAGAGTCAAAAGAGGGGGATGTTTTTAAAGAGTGAAAATAAAGCAGGAAAATACTGATTCTAGGAAGTGGCAATATGCATCACAGGCCATCGTTACTGCCCTTCAAAATGTAAAAGGCTATTTTTATAACTTCATAGATTGCTTAATGGCAATTCTGGAGGGTAATTAATTTTATTCCTTTCTTTTCTTTACTCTGTCCACTTACTTAGTATGTTTTCTGAATGTGAAGGAGAACGAAGAAGTTGTTTGCTTTTCTATACTGGGATTTGGGCAGAGAAGCTACAGACTAGAAAGCCAGGATGTATAGTTGGAAATAAAATGTGCTAGAAAAGAAAATTGAATTATATTTACTCTCACTAAGTATTATGACATCTTTTCTAAAAATACTTTGTTGTCTCTGCAGCCCTCCCTCCTCCACCTCCTCCCCTTAAAAATAAAAGAACGAGAAAGTAGGGAATACCAGTAATTTTTATGTTTAGATAATGCAAAAATATGTGCATTCCACCCTTTGTTTTCTTATTTTTTAAGTGGTAAGTATCTAGATTTAATTAACTGTGGTAATGATAAAGATAACAAGTGCTTATTTGAGTATGTCTTATTTCAGGTATGTTTTAATTGCCATGGAGGCATTGGATCAGCTCCTAATGGCTTGCCATTCTCAAAGCATAAAACCATTTGTGGAAAGTTTCCTTCATATGGTGGCCAAGCTGCTGGAATCGGGTGAACCAAAGCTGCAAGTTCTTGGAACTAATTCTGTGAGTAAATTCAGACAGCAAATCAAATCAGAATAAGTATTTGCTTATTTGCTATAGGAAACTATTTTCAGACATCACAAAGTATCTACCAGTTAACATCAATCAAGAAGGTTCTGTATGTGGCAGAGTATATATCATGTAGACCTAAACACACAGAAGGTACCTGATGGAGGCCAGAAACCTGTTTCCTTACAGTCTCTAAAATTCTTCTGGTGGCTTGACTCATCCTCTGCAGAAATAACTATTTCTTCTGGAAGGAAAAAGAAAGGTGTGCTGTAAATTTGTATTTGAAATCTTTAAATAGACCTCCTGAAGCCATTGTTTGGGTAATACAGTGTTTTCTTGCTCTCCAGCAACAATAGTGATACTGTGAGAAGGAAAAAATAACATCCTTCTCTATAGTAACAACATGACACAGAGACACTGAGGGATTCTTATTAGCTGCATATTAGCCAGGAGCAAAGGCTTTCAGTATTGCAACCTCACCATCTTAATTAGATTAAATATTTCAGGATTCAGATCCAGGCTTGAAGAGCATATTGAAGAACGTTAAGATTAAGATTTGGAGATCTAATTTTCCACGAAGAGTGATGAGTACAAACAGCATTATAGTTCTGTCATACTTCTCACCATTGTATTTCCATCTGATACAATAAGAATCTCACAAAATTCCAGGGTTGTGATGTGAACTGTTTTCATGTAGAGTGATTGCTTTGACACAAGTAAAGAAGTAACACTTGAATTTCTTGTACATTTCCATTGTTAGTGGTTTGGTGTTTTTTTTTTTTTTGTGGATTCTGTAACACAGTTGGGCTTTCTTATGGGCATGATTCTGAGCTGATGGAGTTAAATGGAGCTGCAGTTCAGGGAGAGATGAGGGTGTAGCAGAGTAATGCTACTCTGGAGCAGTATTTCTACAGAATTATGGTGGAACACAGAGTTCTTGCTCTGATGGAGAGGAGGATCTTTTTGCTTCCAGACTAACAGGGCAACTTTACTTAGGGTAATGAGAAAAATCAATTTCTTTTAATATCTTTGAGCCAGACTACCCTGTTACTTTTGATTTGTTTGTATAATAATGCCTGGGCAAAACCTCTTAGGGTAATAGCTTTGGAACTTATTTCCTGGGCTGCCAAATAGCAAGGAGTACATTGCTTTCCAGTTATTTAGAATTCGTGCTCGCAACAGTTACTGCCAAAGTCCACTTTGATTCAGAAGACACATGTCTATTCCAAACAAATGTTACCGAGCAGAACTCCACCTTGCAGTAACCTGTTTGATATCTCTGTCAGTTCCTAATGAAGTCTTCTATGAGCAAAGCAGATTAATGGACTTCCTGAATTATGAGAACATTTGTATTTGGCTGTTGTAAAACTCGGTAACAAAAAATAATTACATTTTCCTAAATAAGATGTCAAATTGTGTAAGAAGAGTAAATCTTTATAGTTCTTCAACAGTATTCCAAATGCTCATTTAAATTTAATTTAACTCCAGTCATGCTCATTTCCCCAAGTGCCTTCCATAGTCAATGGAGAGAAAAGCTCAGGAGGAGCAAAGTGTGTTGGCACTCACAGCTTTTCTGATACCAAGGACACTGACCTACTGTGTTCTTAAATAAATTTTGTCAGAAGTGAAGGAAGTTTACCATCACATTTAGCCTTCTTTAGTTTTTCCTCTCCTCCTGAAGGAAATAAGCAAACAGATTAACAAAACCAAACCAAAAATACTAAAGATGATAGTGACATAGTAATAATTCTTGTACTGTGCTTATTCTGATGTAAAACTTCGGAGTGGAAAATGGTATTGTGTAGAAAAGAAGAATAAATTGTATATGAAGTATATGTCTTTAAACTGGTGAAAACTCACGTCAGCCTTTGAAAAAACTTCCCATTTAATTTCACACCAATGAAAATGTATACTCTGCTTACACATGAAAAGATATGGAATAGGATTGTGGCTTGATTATTTTCCATCCCAAAGATGGCTTTCAAAGCTCCATTGGGAAGCAATGCCAATAATATCTTTCAAGTAAGACTGAACTGTCTTACTTGAGTTGCACTTTTTCCTCAGCCTCACAGAATTTGCTTCAGATATGGGGACTCTTGATTGCTCAGGAGTTAGGGTTTCAAATTACACAAATCTGTGTCTTTGAGTAGTTTAAAGGCTTGGAAAGATCTGGAAGCTCCCAATGTCTTCCAAGGCTTTTTCCCTGACTTCCAAATATCTGGTTTTGGATGCAGAACTTGGATGCTTGCTGCTTGCTTGCTGCTCTTTATCTTAAAAAAAAACAATGAATGCTTCATTCAGCTGTTAGACCTATTAAATTTTTTCTGAAGTTAAATTTATTTTTAAATTAATTTACTTTTAAAAAGGAAACCTCATGATTACTGTTTTAGAATTTTTTTTCCCATTTATTTACTTTTATGCCTGATCTTCAGGTTATATGTGATGAACTCCTATGACATTTTATGTGTTGTATTTGTAAATTATGTCAGCTGATTTTCTACAGCAGCAATTTAAAAAATTTCTTTTAAAAAACGTATTTGTAAATCTACTGTACAGGCAGATACTTAAAACAGGTGAAATTCAGTAGCGGGTATGCTAAGTTGTTTGGGTTTTTTAAAGTAAAACAGATCTCAAATTGGCAGTGTCTATGAAGTTGAAAATGCCTTTTTTATCGTGGAAGATATTTTTATTAACTATGTGCTAGGATAGCATATGCTTGTGAGGAAACTGAAAACATTCTATGCAAAAATGTGAGATTTCCTTGGCTTCATATTAGAGAATCCGAAGTCTGGTTGCAGTAATCTTTTACTTAGAAACTAATGGCAATACTAAATTTCTCTGACCATTTTACAGAATTTCAGTAATCAAGTATCATGTAAAATATCTCTACTGTTCATGTAAAAATAACTAAATCTACTACTTAGATACATAGTGGTTACATTACTATTATATGTAGATATATAATAGTCTATTATTACATTATTAGGATAGAATAAATTCATTATGCTGTTTTTCCTGGTTTGAACAGCTTGAAATTTTTTTAACTTATGGTCAACATTTTTTGGGTTAAGAGATAATTTTTAATTTTCTTTCAATTTTATATTTTTTTAGGGATGGTTCAGAATATGTCTTTAGGGAGCAACTGTGAAAAGCAATGGAGTGCGTGATTTACTAAAACTTTCATCTTAAACTATGTTGAAAGAGCTCATTTGAATGCAACACATCTTGAGCTCTTTTGGAATGTTGATGAGTTGAATTTTTCTTTCTATTTTGATTGTTTTTTCATCTGAAAAATAGCATATATATACAACATGCAATATTACCACATTTAAAATTATTTACCCATTTATAACAAATGCTTTCTTTAGTTGGTTGGGTACTTCATTTTAGAAGGGCAGTTGTTTCTTAGCAGCAGTGAAATAATGATACTGTGGTGACAGTGTTGGGCTTCCTGTGCAGGAGAAGGGGACTGTTACTGCTGGATGCAGCATTTATTATTTAAAAGAAGTTGTGTCCTGAATAGAAAAGTGACCCATCCAGTGCCTCAGATAAGAACAAGATTTTTGTATTTGTTAGTGTTGGATTATAAAATCAACTGTTCTGAATAGAATTGAAATGCATATATATGTAAAAATAGTATAAAATGTTAAGGTTGTGAAATTAAAGAATGTCAGAATTTATATTCCCAGTAGAGTCCTTGTTTGTCTTGCTTGTTTGCAGCAGACTGATCTGGAAGCATGCCATGGAAAGTTAGGCTCTGTTTCAAGATGTACCAGTATGGTATTATGTGCTAGTAGGGATTTGATACACAAAAGAAATGTTGGTGTCCCTTTCCCTCCCTTCTGCTTGCACTCGCTGGTCTTGCAGTGTCACAGCCACACTAATATGGCCCAGTAAGCTAACATGAGAAGTGTCAGGTCATCTTAGCTATTAATAACTAAACTGCATCACTAACTTCTATTGCCTAGGAATTTATCTGGTGCTTTTATAGGGTATTGTGTCTTCCTCTGCAGTAGTTTCCTAATCGTGACATACAGTGTCTTTGTAAAAGATGATAGCTGTCAGCATCAGCACCCCCTTTCAGCCATCTGAAAATGAGAAAATTGCAAGCTGTTGAAGACGGACTGTGGAGCTCAAATAAATATGTATATATATTTGCTCAGATCCACCCTACAGCACTTACAGGGAGATACTACACGTAACTCAAATATGATGCATTCTGATTGTTGGTTCTGCAATTGCAGCAATAACCTGCCCCTTAAAGGTATCCAGGGTGCCTTAAAAGTTAAGCTTTTTCTCTTGCTGCTCTGTCTACGTAAGAGTGAGAAAAAAGCACAAATATATATGGGAACTTCCAGGACTCAGAGAGCCTCTCCCTCATAATATGATCCAACTTTCTTGACTGGAACAAGCATCTTCTTTATAGATATTATCCTCCTTCCTTATTTTGTGCTAGATTTATGTGGTTTTATACTGACTGAATTTTACTGGTTTCAAAATTAATGGAAATAAGGTATTACTAATGTAAGTTCCTTTTGTACCTTATGTATTATGCAAATATAGAAGATGCTTGTACTAGTAAAACTTCCATAAATTACCAGTGGGTGACTGCAAGTGTTTACTGTGGCTGAATGACATGTTTACATCTATAAAAACTTTTTAAGTATTTCCCAATAAAGTGCTTTGGCTTTCATAAGAGTCTTGTCCTTTTTAGGTTGAATAATTTTTAATTTGAAGTATGCTTGAAAATATGTTAAGTGGTTAGGAGTAAAATATTCTTCATGTAATAACAGCTTAAGAGCACAGCCGCTGAGCAAGGAGAAAATATAGAGTATTGTGCACTGTAAAACCTTAAAAGTTCTATAAATGTTTTTGCATTCTTTACTGAGTGACAGTGCAACTCAAAACAGTCTAGTCACAGTTGGTTTTCCTGTGGCCTAAATGTTCATTCATCTGAATGCTAAGCCTAGGATGTGCTTCAGAAATGCTTGATGTTCAGTAAGTCAAATTGTTTTGTCATACACATGAAGAAACGAAAAAGTTTTGCCCTTTCTGGACAAATTACTGTGCATGCCATTTTGAGAGGCATAATATCTGTGTACTTGCTTCCCTGTTGCAAAGCAACATCATGACGTGCAAGAAATGTCCAGACCAGATAGGAGGTCCCTGATATTTTCTTTCCCTAAATTCAGTATTTATCCTTACAGAGCAATTTCTTGGTACCATAGATCCTTCTTCTAGCAAAACAGTTATTAGAGTTATATTGAGTTATATTAAGTTATATTAAGTATGTTGGAAGATCCTATCAATGAAATATTTTTTAAATTTAGATAGTATTAAAAGGCTAATATTAAACATTAGATGATGTAATATTCTCAGGGCCACAGATGATTTAATATTCTCATGGCCACTCCCATAGCATTTTATGTTCTTTAAGCTTTTTTCTTCCATATTTTTACATACTTCTATGGAAATTTACCGTGTGAATCACTTACAGACTTGAACACTTCAATGTGTGGAAAATTCTAAGATCATATTGATCCTTTTTGAATCCTGGACTTTTTGCCTAATTAGATTTTAAGGACTAATTAGGTCCCTTTCTCCAAAGAACTCTGGAAAATCTATTTCTATAACTAATAATTTCATGAAAAAATAAATAATGAGACATAAGACATTGAAATAATTTTCCAGGGTCTGGAAAGTAAATGATCATTTTTGTAATTTGTGTATTAAGAAAAAGTATTGTTGCTATTAGTGGATTGTCTTCAATATTGTGGCAGTAGACTATACAGAATTGTTTTTGCATTGTATGTCACTTTCTTATCACCTGACTACACAGGATATTCTTTATAGAAAGACATGTAAAATGAACTAATATTGTACAATTTTTCTCTATTTTCAGTAAAGTCTGAAAATACAGTTTTACGAACCCAATCATTTTCAGCTTCTCCTTTAGCTGTCAGTGGGTGAACTGGTAGTTCAGTTAAAAGGGATAAGTGTTCTATATAAAACAGAAAAAAAGTAAAAAGCATTAAAAAGAGTTAGAAAAAAAAGTGGTGTTTTTTTCTCAAATACACAGCTTTCACGTTCAGCTTGAAAAATACCTCAAAACCTTCATAAGTCAGTATCTTATAGATTATGTTGAAGTGTTTTGGATTTGTCTAGATGTGTGTGGGCAAAGTGCTGATAAATGCATGTTCTGTATCTCAGAAAATATGCAAAAAAATTTTCAGCTTGTACATAGAAATTGGTTATGAAAATACTGGGGTGGGAAATCATGCAGGGATTTATTGGAGCCTCTTTCTGCTTCAGTGCAGAACTGGCACTATTGTTAAATCTTTCCTGGCACCCTTTACTTTCCTTTTTCTTCCCTTTGTAGTCTGTTCTTAGAACTGACAGTGATGAAAAATCCAAAAAGTGTTTAGGGAGCTTGCTTGTTTTAGAAAGGAGTTTTTTTTAATGTTTAACTTAACTAGCCCACAGTGTAAACCCACTATTGTATTTCATATTACTATTGGAAAAAGAAACAATTATTAGCTTTTTTATAACTGTATTCTGTATATTCTGTATGTTGCTTTTATTTGTACAGCTGCCTTTATATGCTATTTTCCATTTCATTCCTAAATTGCTTCCTTGATTTCCAGTTTGTCAAGAGCCAGGCATCAAGTGTGCCTGTAGCTTGGGGCAGCTTAGTGTTCTCTGAAAATTTGGTGAGTCCATTCTTCCATATAAGACTCTAAGGAAGTTCGAATACCACTGTTCTGGACAGGCCCCTTCAGAACTTCATGCAGTAGGTTTTTGTAGTTGGATGATTTACAGGTTTTTCTATATCTTTTCCAATCCCTTTTGCATCTGTCTTATGGGGAGTGGTTTTTAGATAGTGTTTTTCTAGCTTCCATTTGAGAATTTTGTGTATTTTTTTGGTCAGCAGCATCACTGAAGTTAAGAGATGACAGATGCTGCTTTATCTGTATTCACAAAGTATATTTTCTTCACATAGTAATAATTAAGGCTGGGTTGATGTGATTTGTTCCTGACAAATCCACGTTGACTGTTACTTACCCCTTTCTAACTTTGTAGATTTTTGCAAATGGGATTTTTATTATTTATTTATTTATAGAGCTGTATATGGAATTAAAATTAAAAAAGTAAATTCCTGTATATGGAATTAAAATTGACTGGGTTGTAATTCCCTGATTCCTCTTTATACCTTTTGTAAAAATAGACAGAATTGACAGGGTGCCTCTAGGTTTATTTCCCTTGAATTTTGGTAAGTCAGAGTGTTGCTTGTTAGCCCACCAGTGATAGCGTGCCATTAGATTGCTTGGACAAATACCTGGAAGAAGGTACAAGGTGGTTTCAGTTACTTTTCCTAAGTAAAAAACAATAGGAAGAGAGGAAATAGTATCAAGTTGTGCCAGGCAAGGGTTACATTGGATATTAGGAGAAAGTTCTTCTCTGAAAAGGTTGTCAAGCACTGGAACAGGCTGCCCAGGGCAGTGGTTGAGTCACCATCCCTTGAGGTATTTAAAAGACATCTAGATGTGCTTAGGGACATGGTTTAATGGTGGACTTTATTTAAAGGTCTTTTCCAGCCTTAATGACTTTTACCATTCTATGAATTGTTGACACTCCCTGTTCTATTGCATAGCATGTTGTGTTTCACACAGCTGTACTCTTTCATAATGATCTAGATGACCTAATGGAAAGGCTCTACAAAGAAAACCCTGCAATTTAACTTTTTCTTCACTGAAGTTAAATATTTAAATACTGTCAAATCTGAAATTTTTCGTAATGTGTTATGTTTCTTTTTAAATGAAGCTTAGTCCTGATTATTCTTTTTTGGGAAATTGGTCTCAAAAGCTTTTGTAATGTATTTAATTTTCCAGTTTGTCAAATTTGCCAATATTGAGGAAGACACACCTTCATATCACAGACGCTATGACTTCTTTGTGTCTCGGTTCAGTGCCATGTGTCATTCCTGTGACCACGATCCAGAAATACAAACTGAGTAAGTGCCATTCTGTATGTATTACAGAAAGCTGTCTTAACATGTAAATATAGCTCATTCTGTAGGAAAAAAAAAGTCTGGCTTTTTAAGCAGCACCAAATATTTCAAATCTTGGTTGGCTGGAAATCCTGAAAGGTTGAAGTGGAATTTGACCTGAATAATGCCTGCTAGATTGCATGGACTCTCTCCAGAAAAGCACTATTTATTACTGGAAATGTGTGCGAGTTGCATAAATCTTTTGATAAATTAATAGCACTACTTATATAAATATCAACAGTGTATTTTTCTATTTGAGAATTAGTTATTAAAATTAAATTTTCTTAGATGTCTGCAGTATGGGAGTGTGAAATTGAAATGTCCTCATGGATTATTATTGCAAATTTCTACATTTGCATGCAAGCAACTCTTTTTTTCCCCCCTTTTTTTACTTCTGCTCCCCCTAGTGATGTGTTCTTTATGTGAATTGTTAATCAGTGTTTAACTCCTGACCTCTTGCAAATTTAAGAGTTTTCAGATTATATGCATCTCTATTGTACTCATAGTTTCTATTTCCATGCATTAAATTGTTCAACAAACTATGAAAAAAATGTGTGAACTGTATCTATTCTAAAGAATCAATACTGTGCATATTGCTTCAAAGGAAACAAAACAAAACCAGAATTCATTCTTACTTTAGTCTTTTGGTTTGTTCCTCCATTTTGTTTTGTAATTTGCTGCCATCTTATCTGTTACCCTACTGCTGTATATAAAGTTCTGCTGTTAAATTGGCCTCTACAAGGGCTACAATTAAATCTGCTGCTTGTGTACTTTACCCCTACTCTACCCCTTTTCCCTTTAGGAAGATTATCCCAGTGAATGGTTTTACAGGATGACCTCGTGAATAGTTTGGGAAATAACTGAATTTAGTTATTTCATCAAGTGTCACTAGTGAAGCCAGTGTATCATGAAACTACTTCCTAATGTAGGCTTCTGTCAGATAGAGCAAACTTACCTGATGCTGATGGTTGCAAATGCTATTCATAAATGTGTTAATGAGCTTTTTGGGATTTGCCTTCTTAGGCTTTGTGAAACTGAAGCAGAAATGTTAAACTGCATACTTACTGTAAAAGACTTCCTGAGCGTTTAGGATATGAAGCTCAGCTCAGGAATTTTTATATTACTTTCCTCTTCATTGACCCTTCCAAATGAGAGGAAAATTAGTATTGAACTAGAACATGGAATGACTTAAGAGACTAGTACACCCCTGAGTCATCTGTCAGATGTGACCCACCACTATTATGGATACTCCAAGATAAAATACCTCAAAGCAGTTGTCGTCGTAGGAGTAAGATAACTGTGCTAATCTTTTGCTCTTCAAATTGTCAACCTGCACTGTTATCTGTGCTTCAGCTTGCAGTGCTGATATGTACCCTTAGACAGGAAGGAATTTCATACTAATGACATAAGACTGTAGATGACCTTGATTTGAATGTATTCTCTGCTTTAATACCTATCTGATGCTTCTTGAGGGGAATGAAACCTTTATGTAGTGAAATTTAATGCTGCATTTTACACAGTACTTCAGCCCTCATTTTTTGGTCCATGCAATTGTAAGAACATGAGATTACTGTTAGTAACACTTGAGTGCACAGAAGTGTGGCCTTTTTTCAGCATTAGAGCAAAATTTTCACCCAGGTTAATCAAATGTATAGCAATATGACTTTTTCCACACTGTCCTAGACATTTTGTCTGTATCTAGATTAAACATGGTGAAGAAATTTTTCACACTGAGGGTGATGAGACATTGGCACATATTGCCCAGGGAAGCTGTGGATGCCTTCTCCTTAGAAGTGTTCAAGGCCAGGATGAATGAGGCTTTGAGCAACCTGGTCTAGTGGGAGGTGTTCCAGCCCATGGCAGTGGGCTTGGAATTACAAGATCTATAAGCTCCTTTTCAACCCAAACCATTCCACGACTCTGACTTCTTTTGAGAGAGATCTTTATGAACAAGAATCATTCTTAGAGTTGACATACCAGATTTGCTGTGGATTCTGTGGTAATTCAAAAAATAGATGAGTTGTGACTTTAAAATTCTAAATGCAGATGCCACAAATAGTCAATACCATTGATGTGGGCTAGAGAGTAATTCAGCTCATCCTAAACCAGACTTACAGAGTCACTCTGCATTGGCATAGCTTGAGCTTCCACTGAACTGAGTGGCTTGAGTTGGAAATTGAACATTATATACACTTACAGTCAGGCAGTAAGGCTTCTCAGTCTGAAACTGAATTTCACTGTTGAGAATTCCCCTTCAGGAGGCTAAGTTAGTGCTAGTATTTTATGGATTTAAAAAATGAGCAAAACTTAATTACTGTAATAAATATTTATTTAAAAAAATGCAAAAAAACCCCAGTAATAGAATTTTGGAAAGTCTGGGTCTTAAATGTTAATCTTAGATTCTTAATATTGAAAAATCAACATTGCAAACTGCACTGTCATTGTAACAATAATGCTCTGTCCTACAGCAATTTTAAGTGCTTTTCTAGCTGTTTGTGCATCCCTCTTCTTCCCTGTATAGTCTGTAATCCTATTAAAACTGCACTGAAAGATCTAGCATGGTATTGGATCTGTATTGAGTTCCCATTAATTTGTTCAGAAATAGCTGGGGGAAAAAAAGGGGGGCAGAGTTTGGTTATCTCTCTGGTTCATCTAACAAATGTTTTAATACAGCAAGTTTGACTGAACAGAGTCTAGCTACACATTATCCATACTGAAATTAAGATTAAAAATGAGAATGAATTTTAATAGAAATAGTATGAAATTTTAGTGAAGCCTGTGCTTATTTCACTTGATGAAAGCATCACTATTTCTTCTGCTTTTTTTCACTAAGTAAAATTTGTTACAGAAGAGAGTATTTTGCCAGTCAATTCATTGTACACATTTTCCTGCAAACTATTTTTTTTCAGCAAAACAATGAAAATAGCTAACAGTTAGACTAAGTGGTTTTAAAAACTTATATCATTTTTTCCTCTTTATTGTTTTATTGCTGTTCTTGATGGTTTATTAGTTCAATTGGTTCAAATAGTTGTAGGATAAAAGGAGTGGTCCCTTTTGTTCATCAGGCTTAAGTCAACAGAGTTATCATTGCCTTTTCATCTTGTGATCCTTTCACAAATCTGTTAAAGTTTTGTTATGGTTAATCCACAGTTTTAGTTACAATTTTTAAGGATATGATCAGATGACTGTGGTAGCTACTGCTTCAGCTTTGTTGTAATAACTTCATGGCATTTTTTTTTCAGTGCTGAAATAGGTTGAGATTGTGCATGCAGACTGATGGTTAGTGATTTGTGTAGAGTTGGGAGGTTTTTACCCACATGAGTTTCTTTTGGAGGTAGTATACACAATTTCATTTTTCATTGATGGGTGACAGCATTATCCTTAGCCATCATCATCATCATCTGTCCAGTTATTTGTTTTGTCAGCTTCTTTGTGAGCTATGAAGACATTTGAAGGCATTATGGGCAACTGTAATGAACTTCGAGATTTCCAAATAACCATTTGTGAAAACCTGATGGAATTCCACACTACTTAATTACTGCTTCCTAGGCAGGTAAAAAGCTATACAGGGAGGTGCTGTGTTTCTCCTTTTCAGTAATTATTTTTTTTCTTTCCTTAGGATCCGAATTGCTGGAATCAGGGGCATTCAGGGAGTGGTTCGAAAAACAGTTAATGATGAACTTCGAGCAACTATATGGGAACCTCAGCACATGGACAAGATAGTACCATCATTGCTGTTTAATATGCAGAAAATAGAAGATATTGACAGGTATTTTCATTCATGCTCCCTGGCATGTTTTTTAAGAAACCTTTAGCCTTATTTTTTATGAGATACCTTTTTTTTTAATTGGAAATAACTACTGATGGTTACTGCCTGGGTCTCCTTGAAACCAATAGCACAGCTCAGCTTAACTGCTCTTAGTGTTTCTTTATTCTGTTAAAGTATTTTCTACTGCCTTCATTTCACTTGTTCTAGTCTCTATCAGTGTAAAAATTGCTCCAGAAATTGCAGAGTTATGGAATAAAAATTTTGGAATAAAAATTATTTGGAACAAAAATTATAAACTCTTTTTTTTTTGTGTTAGATAGAGAGATTAGTAAGCAGAGGTTGAGGTTTACACATAACTAACATGATTTTCCTACTTACATTTTTTTTGTCCATGGCTGTATTTATGACTAAACACTGGGTTTTGTGACTAAAAATGGGTTTTTTGCTAGCACTGGGAAATTTCCATAAAACCAACTTTTGCAGTGCAGACAAGCTGGAGGAATTGGCATGCTGGAGGGAAAGGTGGCCTTCCAGAGAGAACTTGACAGGCTTAAGAGGTGGTCCAGTGCCAACCTCATGAAGTTCAACAAGGCCAAGTGCAAGGTCTTGCACATGGATGGGGACAATCCCAAGTATAAATACAGACTGGGCAGAGAATGAATGGTGAACAGTCCTAAGGAGAAGGATTTGGGGATATTGGTTGATGAGAAACTCACCATGAGCCAGCATTGTGTAGTTGCATCCCAGAAAGGTAACCCTAATCCTGGGCTCCATCAAAAGAAGCGTGACCACCAGGTCAAGGCAAGTGATTCTCCCTCTCTACTCCACTCTCATGAGACTACACCCAGAGTACTTTGTCCAGTTCTGGAGCCCCCAACACAAGAAGGACATGGATGGGATGGGGCCTTGAGCAGCCTGATCTAGTGGGAGGTGTCTCTGCCCATGCAGGGGGGTTGATCTTTAAGGGAGGAACTAGATGATCTTTAAGATCCTTTCCCACCAACCCAATTCTGTGAACAAATGATTTTGGAAATGCTGCTTTAAAACTTGCTGCTTGGATTTTACATCTGAAGAGTGATCTGAATAAGAGACAAAGGTTTCTGAAACTGCTGTTTGAACAAGGAGAGCCTGGGTATTTCCTTTGCTTGCTTTCTCTCAGTGCTTCTAGAAGTAGATGGGCCCTTTCCTTTGGTACTATTTATAGTGCCCTCAAGCATATACTTTACTTTATATAGGAAAATGAAACAAACTACTGATGGAAAATCTGACTCAGAAAAGGATTTGGCTCAGTCACTCAGAGCAGATCAGTTTATATGTACTGCAGGACGAGTTTTTATCATCTGTTGAGCAATGCAATAGTGGTGGTAGAAAAACAAATCTGTCAGGAAGCAGCTGCTAATTAAGTATCTGAACTGTCTGATTGAAACTTTTTACTGTAGTGCATGTTCAACAAAAAAAAAGACTGTAATGTTTTTCCAGGTGGCAAGCAGAGGCCTTGTATGATGTGCATGTGAGAGAAAAGGTGAAAACAATATTTATAAATTGTTGATCTGCTGGCTTTAAATAATATTACAGATAATTTTTATCTTGCTTTATATGTGACGTCAAATTTGTGGAGACCAAACAGTGGCATCTTGAAGAGTAGGAGTAAGAAGCCATATTGTTCTGAGAAATGGATTCAAAGCATTATTTGAGAAAGAGTAGAAACTCCAGAAAATACTGCTTACTTAAGTCTATAGAAAATAACTATTTTTGGTTAAAGCTAAAGTATACATAGATAAGGCTTACTGTAAAGATCACTGTATTTTTTACTTGTGGAACCCTAATAGCTTAATTCAAGACTATTCTGAGTACATCAGATGAGACATTTTGGAATAAGAATTTAATATTTAAACAACATTTTTAAAAGACAGATGTATTTGTGGATGTCATTATTTGTGTATGTGAATGCACACTCTGGTTAGATGACTGTCAGGTAAATCTGCAAGCATAACATTCTAAAAATCATATATATAATTTTTTTGTTCTACTTCACTATGATTCTGTATTACTGAATAATTGTCATTCTGTATAGTATAAGGCATTGCCTGAAAGATTCTCCCTCCCTTCTTCAAGTTTTCTGGAAGAATTTTCAGAAGGGTCAGTCATGTGTCAATGTAGGTATGTCTCAGAAATGGGGAAGGAATGTATGAAATTGGAAATTCACTTTGTTTGTAACACATTCTTAATGGTAACTGCAAAGCTGAAAGTGTCGGCCTTATTTAAGGCAGAAGGACATTATAGCACTTCCAGTGGACTTGAGTTCAAATCATTCTAATGTACATATAAATTGTATTTTAGAGGTAAATTAGAATGTATTTCTTTCTTAGGGTGAGTTAGTCATAGTCAAGCATTCCTGTAGCTACTCTTCTCACAAGTAGTTGTTAATTCTTACTTCGCATATCTCATCATATATTTTGGCCAGTCCTGGTTTTGTGGTATCAAAAAAGTCTCATGCGTGGAATGTTGAGTTCCTCTGAGCCATTTTATTTCTGCAAATAAGAGATTTGCTGTGGAAACTGCTGTATGGGGGGGCTGGAACTAGAAGATGTTAAAGGTCCCTTCCAACCCTGAAAATTCTATGATTCTATACTTCAAAACATTCCTCCTTCTTGTTCCTAGTCGCCACCGTCTCTGATAGAGATCACCCATAAAGATGCTGGTAGAACAGTTCAAGGAAGCAGTTCTCTCCCTTTTCATTGCAAAATCCATGTTTCACTCCCCTGGACTTGTGGTAGCAGAGAAAGTCTGAATGCAGAGAAATGGTAACAATTATTTAAGTGTTGTAACTGGAAATTTCAGAGGTTTTCTGATCTTTCTTTAAAAACCAAATCATTGCAACAAAAAAAGTGAATATGTCTTGTTCATTTCAGTCTAGAAACTACAGAAGCTCTGCAAAGCTTTCCTGTAAAATTAAAAAAATTAAATAGTAGTTTTATATCCATTGTCTTTCATCTGACAATGCTAAGGAACACTTAGTGAGAAGTACTTAAGGACAGGTGATATTAGTTCAAAATAAAACCACGATTCCTACAGGCAAAGGGAGATCATTTTGAACTTCTCACACAGTCTAATGTTTTAGACTAAGATTAGATTGCAATTTATTCCTTTTACTTATGCTAAAGTAAGTCTCCAAGCAATGCTGATAAGTCACTTTCTGTGGGACTGCATATAACAAAGTTAAAAGTTTATTTTCACTGAATTTTAACTAGAATTCTTCTATAAACACTAGCTCTGTGAGTTTGTGTTCAGCAGACTTTCTTTTTCACTCCCACCAACCCAGTTTTGTAATGCTGCTGCATTCTGTGGAATCTGTGTCAAAACAGCCTTGGGTATGACAGTCCATTTGTGCCTTCTCTGCACTGACAAGGACCCCTGTCTGTCTGGTTCAGTCTAGGCAATATTGGAAAAGAAGATAGGGAGATCAAGAGGGACAGTAGTGGGATAAAGCTGTAGTTTAGTGGTACTCATGATGGATCACATACAAATTGCCATGCCTTTTAAAACTCTAATCATTGTGCATTTGTAAAACTATATCCCCTTTCTTACCTAGTAGAGTGCCTGGGGCTTTTATTATTAAAATCTGACAACCTATCAATGTCACAGTAACTTCTGAAACACTGATGCTACTGGAGGCAACAGGATATTGTAACTTTTAGATTGCAATAGTCTTGAAACACTAGGAGAGCTTTTGGTATCAGAAGATATTACAGGTAATGTTAACCTGTTTATTTGACTTGGGGCATTTCAGTATCTGGCTTTTCAAAATGCTCTAAAGCCATGGTTTTATGTTGCTGAAGAGTGAATATTAAAGCTGATCCTCAGGGTGAACACTTTTAAATATATTTAATGCACAAGTTTGCACTGAGAACTGAAACATGATTAACGCTTTAGGATACCGACTTCCGCATTCTAAAATAATTTTCCTAATGTATGGTTGCATAATGTTAATGTAAATGAACAAATTGTCACTGAAGTTTTTAAAATGTGTTTTGTGCAAATAAAATGCTTGTCATCTATAGGTAAAGTACTTCTCAGTAAGTAGTACTGCACCTTGGGTGGAATTTTGCTTGCTTTCTTCCTTAGTCTCTGTGTCCAGCATGGAACAGCCCCATCATCTACTCACAGAAGTCCCTGGAGCCCAACTGAGAATGCCTGGGCAGGGACAGCCCATACCTTGGTGTCTCTCAGTATCTGTATCAGATACTTTTCTACTCACTGATTAGTCTTCTCCATAGCAATGTTTGGGGACAGTCAGTTGGAAGGTGACTAACTTGTACACCATCTAGTTAGAGGTAACTGTGTGGGTGATAGTGTTCTAATTAGTTCAGTCTGACTTTTTATCAACTCACAAGCCATCTGTTTCTGCAGAAGTATTGCAGAGTTTTATTTAACACTCACCCCCACAGCGTGGATTCAGTAGTGGGCAGGTGAATGAGATCATTAGTCTGAACAAAATGACTAAGATTCTGCTAACTTTTTGCATGGTTTCATGGCCTTCATTCATCATTAGTAATGATTAAGTTTGTCAAAATACAGTGGTTAACAAATCAAATCAGTGTCAACAGCCATTAGTTTTGCCACATACATATTTACTAATACAGTGGTCAGTAATGCACTGAACAGATAAAGATGGATAGTCCTGCTATAAGCAAAAAATATTTTATTTGGAATTCTGGCTTCATACGTATTTGAGATATAGTTCGTCCCTAACTCAGAGTGTGACTCATAAGCATTCCTACAGTAAGGAATATGGCTATTAAAAATTAGTCAAATCCATGTTTTTATGTCTTACTTCAGCAGAATAGGCCCTCCATCCTCTCCCACAGAAGGAGAGAAAGAGGAGAATCCTGCCCTGCTGGCTGAGAACTGTTTCAGGGAACTGCTGGGACGAGCAACCTATGGAAATATGAATAATGCTGTCAGACCTGTTTTTGCGTAAGTTGACAATACATGGAAGCTCTTAAAAGTTTTGGGTTTGTTTGTTTTTTTTTTTAAATTATGTCGTCCTCTTAACTATGTTGCATTAAATTCTTTCGTTTTCACCCTTACTGTTATTCATGTTTATTTTAAAAACTACCCCTCTTTTTTTCATCTCACCTCTTTGTCACTTGTCTGTTAACTTCAGGGTAGTTATGGAGAAACGTGTCCCATTTTACTGATTTTAAAAGTGCTATGTAACTATTTGGTTGGGTTGTTGCCTCAGTTGGCCTTTCTTGTTAATGTGAAACTCTTTGTTCAAGAGGTCAGTGTCCCGTAAATGACTGTTTCAGTCAGTGAAGAGGCAATCCAAGTAAAACACAAGTAGCACAGAATACTGTGCCTGGATTAATACATCAAATTAAGATTTCTAATTTCTTGCAATTTTCTTCCCAAGTCTGTTTTGATATTCTGTGATGAATGTACTTGTTTTCTCAAATCCCAGTATACACAGTATGCGCCAGTTGAGCTATAATCAAAGTATTACCTAAGCAGTCATACTCCCCTAATGTCTTCCTGTCAGTTCAGCTACCTGAAGCAGCTAATATTTTGCCTTTCTGAAAAAGAAAAAAAATCCATTCCTTGCTTTGAGAGGAAAAGTTTTAAAGAAAACAACTTGATATAAGGTAGAGGTAACCATAATCTGCCTGAATGGATCTTCGGTGAAGTTAAAGAGGAACTGTTAGGAGTACCAAAACATATGCTACCTTGAAAGATCAAAGGATCAATTCCAATCAGGAGAAGATAGTGGAGAGTGTTATTTTGTATTTGATGAGAAATAGGTTAGCAATTGTGAACAAGAAATGATGGACTTACTGAAATGATATTGGTTAGAAAGAAAACATGAATAAATAGATTATGAGCTACTAAGCCTGGAAGGATAAAGATGTAATTTTGTTTGTCTTTCTACCCCAAGGCAGGATTAAGTATACCTGTGTTTTGGAGTTAGCACAAGACAGACAGATACCCCCAATGGGTAGTCCAAGTCCTGTTCAATATTTAGTGGTGCAAATACACACCTTTAAAATTCCTGAAACTCGTTTTTTTAGGGATTTCTATTAAAGTTATGTAATGTGTCAAAGTGGCAGTATATTTTTTAAGCTCTGCAATGAACTGCAAGATAATTTAGGGCATAGGAGAAAGGTGGCTCTGTGCCAGCTGATTTAATCAGCCTTGAAGGAGAGCTGTGCACTCAGCTGGGTCACCAGGCTGGTAGCAGCTGGCTGTTGAGTTGAGAGCTCCATATTCTAGGCAACTAAATTCAATAAGTACTGACTTACTTCATATGTATGCTTTTGTATTTGTTATTTAAAGCATCTTTACATGTTTACTATGTTCCTTGAGAAAAGGCAGACCAGCGGTGATTCTGTATCTGAGATACCTATTTAGAAACACTGCAAGTAACTTTTTTGTCTGTTTGGGGAGTTCTTTTTGGTTATGTGCATTTGTTTGTTGGGTTTTTTTCCTTTACCTAATTAATCCAGTCAAAAGACATCCCAAATTACATATATCCATCTTTTAGATTTAAAAATGTATTCATTGTTGTTTAAAAAAAAAATTCCTCCTTTTTGGAGAATTTGCTCTCTGCCCTAATCGTCACTTTAAGCATAGTGCTCAAGCAGAATTTCACATCTTTGCTTGAAAATGCTGAAACTTTAAATACTATAGGACCCACCAATGAAAAGAGATACTGATGCATTTATCATTCTGATTTTGTTTTGATGTTTCTTGCAGAAAGTTACTGAAATGCTGTAGAGTGATAAAGGAGTATAAACACTAAGCAGAATTCTTTTTTGTTTATATATATTATTCATTAAAAGAAACAGATTATTCATGAAACTGCTGTGAGAATGAAAATAGTTCTTCAGAGTCTATTGTGGTTATAACATTCAACTCTTAACTGTTTTGTAGATCCTTATTCAAAACAAATTCTGTATCTTATTTAGAATAAAAGTGTGTTTAAGTTATTACAACCATCCTTTTCAGTGTCTCTCTCATGTAAATAAGTATCTAATGTCACAGCCATTTTTATGCATGAACTTTAAGAACAGTGTGCATATCAGAACTGTGTATCTTTCGTATGCCTAGGTTCCTTAAAATCCTGAAGCTAAAGATTGGTAATTTCTTTCCTAGACAAATATTTTGTGATCACATCGTAAACCTTTGAAAAAATGCATTTCTGAAGTTCTAGTTTTCTGGTCTAGTTAATAACTCATTGTTTAGAAGCTTTATGTAAGAAAATAAGACCTTTGAGGTAAATTTTGACAAGAATGTTAGGTGCCATTTTTTGTATCTGTGGAAAGTCATTATTTCAGATCCTGTGATTTTTGGTTACAGGCATTTAGACCATCATAGACTATGGGATCCAAATGAATTTGCAGTTTCCTGCTTCAAAATCATCATGTACTCTATACAGGTAGGATTTTCTCCAGGGTTTGTTTTCATTGCATACATGTTTCAAGAACATGAGACAGGGTTAAATGCTGACCTCACTATGATAATGATAGTAGATAAAATCAAAGAATCCAGAAGGTCTCTTAGGAAACTCCTTAGCAACTCTTACAATTTTTCAAGTAGTAACCTAATTGTGGTTCCTGGTCAGAGGTTTCCTGATTTGCTCTCTCTTAATGTCCACTTGTAGAAAAAAAAAGGTATTAAGTGCTCAGGTCCCTAAAAAAGCACCAGAACAAGGAGTAGGATAGCCATACTGATCAGACTTTGTGCTTGGTAAATGAATCTCTTAGGTTGGTCCTGTCTCCATGCTAAAATGTCTGTTTTACATTTAAAATCCAAGAAACCAAGTTCACATAGAACTGTGTTAATTGTTTTTTACTACTGGCCAGTCTGTATTGTCTGTTATAAAACATGATCAAAGTTGGTTTCTTGGGTATGTCAAGCACAGATAGATACCCAAAAGATTAAGTCACAAAATTGCAGGATTGTGGAAAATAGATGAGTTTGAGTAATAGATGAGTTTGCTTCAGTTCTTGTACACATTCCTGGATATTTTAATAGTGTAAGCTGTTGCATATTTTGCTGGATGGACCCGTATGTCTTCATCTGTTGTAGTTTTTTTTTTTAAAATCATATTTAATCATTAACTGATTGAAATTTAGATAAATCTGTGAGTTAGAAAGTTGCATAACAGGAACATCATTCTGACTATAGCTGAATCATGTAGCAGTTCATTGTTATTAAAGTCAGAGATGAAGCTTTTTTTCTGTGTGTTTGCTTTTTAATAGGCACAATATTCCCATCATGTAATACAAGAAATTCTTGGGCACCTTGATTTTCGCAAAAGGGACTCCCCAAGAGTTCGTGCTGGCATTATTCAGGTTCTTCTAGAAGCAGTTGCTATAGCAGCTAAAGGATCAATAGGTAAGTTTCTTAAATTAATGGCATAAGGTCGAAGGATAGAGTTGAAGAGTCATGTTCATTTTTTGCTTTGTTCTCAGAATGAATGAAAGCATAAATTTTGATGAAGTTTTGTATGACGCTTTTCTTCTTTATGCTGATAAAATGCTTGAAATCTTACTCGTTTTATAATTACTTACAAATACTTGCTTGTTTTAAACAACTTTGTATTGAAAGAAAATTAGTAGATTTATTTTTACAGTCCTGTGGAAGGCAGGAATTTCTGCTTGGTAAGAAGTCAAATTCTGAGAGCAATATGAGTGACTACAGAAAGTCAAGTGTTGTTTTATGATATAGGAGATGTGAGATGAGCTGTAATACAGCAGTCAAGGAGTAGATTGATCCTTTTACTTCAGTAACTGTGATGCAGCTGAAATATGGTGAATTATGTAGTTTAAGGTAGCATAGTTCTGTTAAATAAGAGTAGTTATGAAGTTGTGTATATACACATCCTCAGCTGTTCTTTTTCTTTGTTCTTCTGCTGAAACATTATTGCTTTGCTTCATTAGGTTGAGTCTGAGCCAGTTCTTTCTCATTATAGAAGATTGACTTGCACAAAGACCCGTGAAGACTTAAAAATGTTAAGAGCTCATTATTTCACCCAATATGTGGGACTGGATTTTAGTAGACGTTTTTAAAATAACTGAAAGTCAGGTGCAAGTACCTGTGGCTTAACCCATTGCTTAATTTTAGCAACCAGTCATATTTTCTGTGTAAAACTTATGTGGTGGGTTGACTCCAGACAGCAGGCATTTGCACACTCACCTTTCCCACAGGACAGGAAGAAGGTAAAAAGAAGGTGAGAAGTCTCATGGATCAAAATAAAGACAGTTTAATTGGAGAAGGAAAAGCTACACGCACAAGGAAAGCAGAGGAATTTATTCAGTACTTGCTGTTGGCAGATGTGTTGCTGCTCCCTGGAGAGTAGGGCTTCAGCATGCATAATGGCTACTTGGGAAGACAAATGTCAAACAAACAGATATGTCTCCCCCTCTTCCTCCTTTTGGCATGGAATATCTTTTTGGTCAGGTTGGGTCAGCTGTCCTGGTCTGTGTCTCCTCCCAGTTTCATGCACACCCCAGTCTATAGGGACAGAGTGGGGAAGAAGTCTTGACCCCTCAGTGACAGCAGGAACACTGGTGTGTTGTCAACAGTATTTTAGTCACAGATCCAAAGCACAACACCCCTTAGGCTGCTAAGATGAAACTTGACTCCACCCAAGCTAGACCTCATACAAGTTGATAGTAGTAGGTTATTCATATGTATCTGACTGCATTTTCTGATTCCAAAATAATTTCTAAAATATCAGGGCACAGGCACATTTCAAAGTTTTTTCCCTAGGCTGTATGTACCCCCTTCACACAATGTATTTTACTTGTTCTTTTCAGGTTAATCTGATTTCTTCTGAAAAGGAACAGAAAGGTTAGCTTTCAGTTTCTTAAGGCACCTTTCCCTTGACAGGTACAATCATTGTTATATGTTATTTCCAGGCCCAACAGTTCTGGAGGTTTTTAATACCTTGTTGAAGCACTTGCGCATCAGCGTTGACTTTGAGCTGAGTGACAGGCGCAGTTCAGCAGGAAGTGCAACTTTCAGCACAAGCTCCAAAGAGAATGATGAGAGGATTGTCCAGAATGCTATTATTCAAACAATTGGTGAGTAATGACAGTAACATAGGCTCACTTTTAAAATTTCTCTCCTTCTCCCCCTTCCTAAATGAGATGACATTAAAACATCTTGAATCAAAAAAGGAAAAATGACAGGTGTGCTCTCTGACTTTACTTGCTTCTAAATCTCAGGCTCACTTTACATATTTGACTTCTGAAAGACTCTTCTTTTTATTGTTAACTGAGAGGGTAGTCAAGCTCAATTAAAAACGATAGTGAACTTTTAATAAATTTCTTGATTATATTATGTATAACACTTGAAATATAGTCACACTTTTGGATCTTTTGTACAGAAATAATATTAGTCCTTTTATGAAAATCATATTGCAAGCAATCATATACAGTAATGTATGTTAGTAGGTTCTATTTAAAAAATTTTAGAAACCAGTGTTAGACATAGTGGCAACAATGACACCTAATGGCCAATTGTGCCACCACAACATAACTGAATTCCTTTTAAGCACAATAAAGAAAATAAGAGCAACAATTTCTGTAAATTATTTTATTAAAATAGCATCTCTCCTTTTTTCAGATTTTCTCTTTATGTTAGTGATATTATATATTGCAGAGTATTGATGGTGTGTGTATTCCTTTGCTTAAAGAACAGGGTGATTTAGCTTAAATGTTGTTCACTAGTCTATATGTTTGCGTATGCCTTGAAGCTTTCAAGAGCAGTAGAAAACATACAGTAGATTATTTTACACCATTACAGTAAAAAACTCCAAGGTAAAATGTTAATCCTTCTTCTCCCCCTTCCTCTTCTCCCAAAAAAAGGCCCAAAAACTCCACAACACAACTAATTAAACCTGCTTTCTAGTAAAGTTACATTTATGCTATTTCACAGCAGTAGAAGAGAGTGTCTCTAGTTGGAGGGGACCCAGCAAGTCCAACTTCCTGCTCTTTGCAGGACTACAGGAATCTAAACAATGTGATTAAGGGCAACATCCAGATACACCTTGAACTTTAATAGGCTTGATGTCCCACTTCCTTGGGAAGCCTGTTCCACTGACCAGCCACCCTCTGAGTGAAGAATCTTTTCCTGATGTCCAATCTGAACTTCCACTGGTGAAGCTGCATTCCATTTCCTTGCCTCCCCCTCCACTGCCCCACAGATGGAGTTGGAGAATCAGGTCACCCATCAGCCTTCTGTTCTCCAAGCTGAACAAGTGACTTTATCCACTCCTCCTAAGTCATGTCCTCAAGGCCTTTCACCATCTTGGTTGTCCTCCTCTAGACACACTGTAACTGTTTAATAACCTTGGGACTTGGCCATCGTTGCTGTTGGTTCCTATCATAGAAGCACAGAATGCTAGGGGTTAGGAGGGACCTCTGGAGATCAGCTAATCCAACTTCCTTGCCCAGAGCAGGTTCATCTACATTAGATTGTGCAGGATAGCATCCAGGTCGGTTTTGAATGTCTCCAGAGATGGAGACATCACAGCCTCTCTGTACAGCCCATTCTAGTGCTGTTACCCTTAGCAGATAAGTAGAGAAGATTTTCTTTATGTTTAGGTTGAACCTTCTGTGACCACTGCCCCTTATCCTGTCACTGGACACCAGTGAAGAGTCTGTTCCTATCCTCCTGACACTGTTCTTTAGATATTTATAAGGATTTATGAGATCCCTCCTCAGTCTTCTCCAGGCTGAACAGACAGACCTGATGCTCTCAGAATCTACTTGTATGGTTGATGCTTCAGAATTGTCATCCAATTCATTCATTCAATTTTTATTTAGGATTTTTTGGAAGCAATCTCCCTGATTACCAGAGATCAGAGATTATGATGTTCATTATGGGAAAAGTACCTGTTTTTGGGACAACTTTACAATCACCTGATACCAGTCATCTTGGGTTTGTATATCCTACTTTTAAAAATTTCTAAAATTTTCTAATTAAAAATCTAGTTTTAGAAAACTAACAAATTAAGAAGTGAAATGCAAAATATCACTCTTTAGGGGCTGTATTAAATGTTATGCATAATCAAGGAAGTACAGTTTCAGCAGTATGAACTCAAACTTTGAGTACACTAGTGATAAAGAATATCTGATTGGAATGCAACTTATTTTCCACTAAACCTTTCTCTGTCCCTTTCTGTACAAACGTTTCTGAAATTATCTACTTAAGGATAGATTCCTTAAATTCTCATAGGTTTTGTGAATGAAGGCGATTGATCTGTGACTACGTTTTTTCCAAATGGCTGTACAATTTAGAAATGTTTTTTGTTATTTCTTCATTCTGTCCAAGGTGACTGCAGATTAAGAATTAAAACGCAGAAATCACAGTACATTTATTTTGGTTTAGAATGATCCTGTTAGTTTAGAAATAGGAAATAGTTATAGGTGTGCAGACTCCTATATAAACACATGATTAAAAAGCTGCTGTACACTGAAGCAGTATTTTCCCTTGTAACATGAATAATGATGTTTAAAGACTGCTTTTCCTCAGTATAGGGAATCACTGAAAAGGTTGCAGCTATTCTTTCCAGGTGTGCATTGAGACTTTGTCAGATCACTGGTAGCTTAGGTAGGAAGTCTTTGTCATTCTGCTGGGTTCTTGTTATCTTTTAACATAGTATTGTGTCCCTGCAGTATGGAATATTATTCCATGTAAGACAGAAATTAGTCTGTGACTGGCAGTTACCATTCACTAAAAGGGTAATTTAAATGTGGATCCATTTAGAATTCTGTATTTGGATTACCAGCTGCTGTGGGGTGGTTTTGTTTGGCTTTTTTAACTATACTATTTTCCTTTATGGTGTTCTTTGTAAACAAGAGGCAGAGCAGTATGTTAGTGTGATGCACATAGGTCATTCTGGATAAAGCAGGCTTTGGGACTGCTGGTACAGACTTGCCAGCTGGATATAGCCAGGCTTATCCATGGAGTTAGAAGTTTCTGCTGTTACATAATGGCCAACTTTGGTGAAGAGGCTGCTTCTTTCCTTATGCTATACAGGGGGCAAAAGTTTCTACCTTTTTCACTTTACTGAAAGAGTTTCTTTGAATAGAGCAATTTATTTCCAGTGTTCTTTTATCTTGTAGGATCTTACAAAAACAGTGCAATGTGACTCTATACCAGTAGGTATTGAACTTCTTCCAGCAGATTGGAAAGTGAGAACATACAAAGTACAGATGTTCTCTGTACCTTCCTGTTATCTGAAAACTGAGGGTTCTTTCAGTTTTTATTGTTGATTTGCAGATAGCTTTTTTTCAGACTCAAAATTTTGGGGACACAAGAAGTGTCCTAGTTTCTTAAAAAAATCAATTATATTTCAATTCAGATTAAATTCTGAGCACTGATGCTTGTAAAAATTAAGTCTAAGCATGTAGAGGTTAAGCATTTCAGGTACAAAGAAATTTCTGAATGAAACATGAAGATTTATACCTGCTTCATATGTATCAAGTACTGGTTTTTTTACCTGTGTGTACATTGTTTTTTAAGCCCATCTTTCAAAACCATTTAGTTATTACACCTCATTTGGACATATTTGCCTCTTACTTGTGGCCATTCAGCATCCCTTCCAAAACTGTGGTATTCAAAAATACAATTGTTATAGTGATGGAGTAGAAGAATATTCTGAAGATACGCAAAGAAACTAATTTTCAACTTTTTTCAAATTGCAGAGATTTGGGAACTAGGAGGATTCAAATCATGTTATTGAGATCTTTACTTATGGTAAGCCCTCTGTGTTCAGTATAGTAAGTTATGAGAATGCAATGTTTCACTTTATTTATATGTTCATATATACATGTACAGTATTGCAACTCTGTATTATGATACAACGTGTATGTTCATATTACATAGCCCTGTAGTTCTGCTGAGTAAAGTTGTGATAGCATTTTCCCAAATTATATTACAAGCAGCTCAAGAAATATTCCTCCATCTCTTAGTGAGGAGATGATAATTGGATCTGCAGATTAAATGAACATCATAGAGTAGGTTCTGCCAGCAATGCTAGCAACATAAAAGTGAAATCACTTTTATCTCTAGCACCATTGTCATTAGTTGTCATTAGTAAAATGGTAAATGTTTTTAAGGCTGTAGGAATGGATGCCTGTCTTGAAGTCCTTAAGAGTTTCTGGCACCATTGTTCTTTCCTTCCTAGTGTTTTCCAAGTAGATTCTTGTAAGGCATATTTAACTGTTTTATCACAAATACATCTTTCAACTGTAAACCTTCAAAGACTATTTCTGGAAACACATCCTGATGGGAAGAATCAGAAGTGGGTAATAAAGATGTCTCTTGCATATGGAATCTTGGGAAAATAGCATAAAGAATGGTTTCATGTCTAAAGCAATAGAATACATTCCTGGAAAATTATTTTCTGTCTCTGCTTTAGTATGAAATTTTTGTGTGGTGTTAGGCACATCAGTTAAACCATTCTTTGCTTTTCAGAATATCAGATCCTAGTTTCAAGCTCACTAGTTTAAGGATAGAAAACCTGATAGAAAGGACCTTAGGGTAATTTTGCACTGAGAATTGTTTTGGATCCTCTTTTAGAATGTGGAAGTAAAATCCAAATCATGGCACAAAGATGTGAAAGTGAATATTTTGATGCCTAATTAATTACTCATGCATTGATAAATATTGTAGAAAAAAACGTGGGTAGGAATTTTTTTTTTCATGTCAAGGTCATAATTTTGGTGTATAAGGTGTAGTCTGCACACATAATAAAGAACTAAAAACTGGTGAACTTTGCCTGTTCAGTGTACTGAACTGAGAATTGTACATCGTGTATTCGTTGCAAAAGAATTATACTTGGTAACATAATTAGTCAGTTGTCATGCACACACACAGGCAGACAATTTAATGTTGTGTAGTCAATTAAAATCTGGCACTTCATTAAAAGTATACACTTCTATTTGCCGCCTTTCTTCCAGTTATATTACTAATTTTCCATTTTCAAAATGATTGATTAGATACCATCCTGTGTTCTCATCCTCCTCTCCCATCCAGTTTGCTTTCAACCTGTTCAGTTATGCTGTAGGAGTAGTGCTGGCTCACCCCAGCAGACAGCAAATCACCACCCAGTTCTTTGTTCATGCTTCACTAGTGGATTCATGAAGAGAATTAGAAGAGTACAAGTGAGAAAAGTAGGTTGAGAAGAAGACAGTTTTATTAAGTATAAAAAAGAAAACTAAGACACAAAAATTATTAAAAAACTACCAATAAACAGCCACGAAGGGCCTGGGAGAGCAAGGTGAGGTTTGTGAGAGAAGATGAGGTTTGTGTCCACCTGAGAAACCTGAATATACATAGGTCTAGGGCACCTGGTCTGATACATCCCATAGTCCTGAGGAAATTGGCTGGTGTAGTTGCCAAGCCAGTGTCCATGATATTTGAAAAGTCATGGCAGTCAGGTAAATTCCCTGGAAAAATTGAAATATTGTGCCTGTTTTTAAGAAGGTTAGAAAGGAAGATCCTGGGAACTACTGACCTGTCAGCCTCACCTCTGTGCTTAGAAAGATCACAAAACAAATCCTCCCAGAAGCTACGCTGAGACACATGGAGGACAGGGAAGTGATCTGAAACAGCAGCATGGCTTCACCAGGGGCAAGTCCTGCCTAATCCTCCTGGTATCCTGACTGGATCAGAAAAGCTATGGATGTCAGTTATCTGGACTGCCTTTGACATGGTCCTCTGCAACATCCTTCTTTCTTAATTGGAGAGATACAGATTTGAGGGGTGAGCTGTTTGGTGGATGAAGAATTGGTTGGATGGTCCCATGCAGAGTTTAGTAGGCAAAGGCTTTATGTCCAGATGGAGATGAGTGGTGAGTGGTATCCCTCAGGTGTCTGTACTGGGACCAGTACTGTTCAATATCTTCATCAATGACATAGGGGGGTGCAGTGCACCTTCAGCAAGTATGCAGATGACACCAAGCCAAGTGGTGCAGTTTTGGCACACCTGGGGAGTAGGATGTCATCCAGAGGGATCTGGACACGCTTGAGAAGTGGTGGCATGCAAATCTCATGTGGTTCAGCAAGGCCAGGTGCTTTGAGTAAGTTGATCTAGTTGAAGATGTTCATCCTTTTTTGCAGGAGAGATTGGAATAGATAACATCTAAAGGTACCTTCCAACCCAAATTTTTATGGTTCTGTGATAAACCACAAAAACAAAACAAAATAAAACAAACAAAAAACAACCCAAACACAAAACCCAATTGCTCACAACCAGTGGAGTTACACTCAGCAAGTCCCTGAACACTTTGCCTTCTCCCCAGTTTTATTGTTGAGCACAATGTCAAATGGTATGGAGTGTACCTTTGGTCAGTTGGGGATGTCTGTCCTGGCTATTTCCCCTCTCTTCAAGATGTATATATAGGCCCCAATTTCTCCTTTTTTCTTCACATGAGCATACTCAGTGCTATATATATGAGCAGCTGAGACTGTTGCAATTCTTATTTTGTTTTGGTTTTGGTGTGTGTTGGTAGTGAAAGTAATCTTAAGGAAACCCTTCAAAACAGATGAGGGAGTTCCTTTGAACACAAGTACTAGAGTCCTTCCAACTTCATAGTGAGATTAGGAATTTTCTAAACTTTATACTGTACTTCCAGTTGAATCCACCTTTCAAATGCTAAAGCAAACCCACTAAAAAGTGAGTGACAGCTGCAAGTGATTTTTAGAATGCCATAATGACACATGTTAATTTTGGTTCCAACAACAAACAGGTGACTGCAGGATACAAAGCCACAACAATAACTAATGCACTTCCTTCCCCGTTCCTGGACCCGTTATTGTCTCCTTCACTCATGGAAGACTCTGAGCTAAGGCAGCTGGTCTTGGAGATACTGCATAATCTCATTGATCGACATGACAACAGAGCAAAGCTCAGAGGGATAAGGTAATTCTTTTTGTTTGCTTTGGCCTGCTTTAACTTCTAGCTTAATATGAATTATGGTTGATTTAAAAATATTTTTCCTGCTGTGAAAAGAACACGTTGATTTCTTTGACAGATGAACAATCTCGGTGTCATTTATTGATGGCAAGGGTTTCACAGGTAAACCTTTGTGCATGATATCTGAAATGACCATTCCATACATACCTGCTAGTATCACTGTGGAAGACAGAATATAGTATTTTATGTAGGGGGAATAGCTGTCACAATTCTGTTAACAATTTTCCCTCTTTGATTAAGATTTGAATATTATTGTTAAGCATATATAATTAAAAGGGAAATTGGTTCAAAATTTGTTTCAGCTTTTTTTTTTTATAAATGACATTTTTGTTTCCTTTGTAGAATAATACCAGATGTTTCTGATCTAAAGATAAAACGAGACAAAATTTCAAGGCAAGATGTGAGCTTCATGAAAAAGGTAATAGATTAAAAAGTTAACTTTTGTATGTATAAAGAAGATAAAGTAAGTGAACTGGTTACTTCGCTTTCCCTCTACATCTGTGTTTTGTCCACGTGTTGTGAAGTGTTGAGTCATTTTAATTCAAATTGTGGTGATTTCAGTGTTGACTTGCTCTAGACACTTGAGAGGTGGTTCCATGGAATAAAATTTTCATTTATGTCTTCAGTGAAAATCCTTACATGTGTGAAATTAGAACACTATATCTAAAGCATGATTCTGAAAAGCACTTCCTTAAAATATTTTTTTACCAGACACTGTGCCAGTTGCCTTCTGATTGTGTTTGGTTGTAAAGAAAAACTGATTTTATTTTTTTTAATGCTTTATGTGAAGTTAGATTACTTCTTTCACAATGAATACCTTAGGTTTTATGTGGGCAAAAATGCAGAGGTATTAATGTGCTCTGTCATTCCTGTAGATTATTTCTCGTGGCTATCCCATACTGTTTTACCTTTGTTTACTGATAGCTATGAAATAAAAAATGTGTCTTCAGAGAACTGACTTAATTTAATATCCTGATTATACCAATAATCATTTATTCTTTTATCTAAGCAAACTTCTTTATCAGTGGGATAAACAATTTCATTGCTTTCATTTTTCAAATGTCCTGTGTCTTTAAACAGCTAACCTTTATGTGTATATTTCATAGCAGCTTCTCTGCCTTGCTAGTAGCCATTTTTCTTCTTTTTAAATAAACTGTGTATTTGAACAATGATAGATTTGATCTATAGCTTAATAAAAAGATCAACAGCATCTTTGTTACTTCCTCAATATGTCTTTCTTGAAAAACAGGTGTTAAGAATGGGTTTTCTTTCTCATGCTATAGCTGACCTAGTGCTTACATCCTGAAAACTGTGTCAACTTATACAGACCTGTATCTTCTAAGATAACAGATGCTAGAGTGCTATGGAGTCATGTGTTACATGCTAAACCTTCCTGTCTGTGTTTTTATAAATTTTTGCGTGTTAAAGTAATAGTTTCTTTTCAAAGATTTGGTTAAGCACAATGCTGTGAGGAAAGGAAAGTCACTTCTGAAGATGTGGGTCTTTCATTAGATAATCTTCAATAGAGTCTCCCTGTGCAGTATTGGATAGATCCTACTCATCTTCTGAAAAACATTCCAAAAGAATTTTTTTGGTTTATTATTCAAGGAGGCTTACTAAGTGAACAAATTTGATATCTTCACAAGAGTAGCCCTTGAAGCTCCTCAGCTACTTGAATGTTCTTGAGAACATATCAAAAACTACTTTTTATTTTCTTCTTTTCATAAATGGGCAATTTTTATTCTGAATATTTCAATGGGAAATGAATGCCAGTGTCTGACACAGTGTGTGCAATTCTCTGAATCATTTTACCTGTACCAGTCTACATAAAATAGAACAGTACTTTATTTATAAAGAAGCTTCTGTTACAGTAGTAAACTAATGGTTTTCTTTATTAATCAGGTACTTGTTTTTATATGTATGTGTATAGTGTTATCTTTTGGGTTTTTTTATTCTCTAAAATCATTTAAACTTCAGTTAGCTGTGCTTGAAATAGAGTCAGATTAGAGGACCTTAAAATATCCTTTCTAACCTAAATTATTCTGTGATTTTAATAGTTGTTTTTTTTTTTCTCTATTTTACCTTTCATAGCATGGTCAGCAGTTGTACAGACACATCTACTTAGGATGCAAAGAAGAAGACAATGTCCAAAAGAATTTTGAGCTGCTGTTTACATCTCTAGCTCTTACCACAATTGAACTTGCTAATGAAGAAGTGGTTATTGACCTCATTCGATTAGCTATAGCTTTGCAGGTAGGAGTCTGAATCAGTGTTGAGTTCACTGATTTACAGTTTACATCTCTAATTGGAAATGTGGGTAACTTTTTACTTTTTTTTTTTTTTTTTTTGCATATTGGAAATTATATCATTAGGTCTATGTTGATCCATCCTTTAAGGAAATGTACTCAATACATGTGCTAATAGGGAAGCTTCAGCTTCCTTAACATGGCCTCTTCTAGAAATATAGCAGATGTGGAAATTTGTTGAAATACTCCCTAGAATCACTGATATATTCATTAGCAGATTGGTAAAGTATTCTTACAACCTGTGATCTTGCTTCAGTGTTCCATATAAAATATATGGACTGTTCTTACCTTGGAAGAAACCTTATGATGAATTGATTGGATGGAAATACTTGTCAAACCACGTTATTTAGTGTAAGAGTCTGTAATTATTTTAACAAGATTTATTTCTTAACATTTTTTTTTACAGGGTCAAACATTATTTCATACTTGCATACAGTCTTCAGTGAAACTGTGTAACTCAGTAGGTTCATCACTGTTGAAATTTAAGCATTAAAAAAAAATGAAAATAACAATATCATGTGTCATGAAAATCTTATGATGCTATGTGCTGTGTTGCCAGTATACTCTGTTGTCATTAGCCTTATTCCCTAATGTACACCCACATGATGAAACCTCTGAAATGCAGATTATATCCTTAATTTTAAAATATGTCACTGAACCAAATCTGTACTTGATGAAAATCTCATTATCTGTTTTAATATGACAAAAATAATGCAATATAAATAAACACAGAAATACTAATAAGCATTAAGTAATTCCCTTTATGGTACTGTATCTGTGACTCATGAGTGATTTTTATTATTAAGCAGCTGTTTCTAATTTTCCTGAAAAAAGTTACTGTTAGCAGGTGGTAAGGACGAAAGATTATCAGTCACTAACCTGTACTCTGTGAGAAACAAATCTGAGTTGAGTAGACATCTTCTCTTCATTGAGTTTGAATCTTTGAAGCTAACTTCAGATTGATGTATACTTAACTCAGGAGTGAGCTAGAAGACTAGGATTTTAGGATGAGAAATGTTAAATCTAAGTAATATGATATAGTTATCATCTGTAAGCTAGTGTTATTACAAGTTATTTTGACTTCCATATATTGGGAACAGCTGGATAACTTTGGAGAGTACAGTGCTGTGCTTTATGTTTCAGGACATTGCCATCATCAATGAGGATAATTTACCAATGTTTAATCGATGTGGTATCATGGCATTGGTGGCAGCGTATCTAAACTTTCTGAGTCAGATGATTGCAGTTCCTGCCTTTTGTCAGCATGTCAGCAAGGTAATATATAATTAAGTAATTTAAGTCATTTAGAACAGTACACATTCTACTGTAAAATGGGTAAATAATTTCTGTCAAGTCATTGCCTGTGGTTTTTATCCTCTGTATATGTGTCCACCAACATTGCTTCATTCAAGCTCTATAGCATTTTTTCTGTTATTTATGGTACCATATTTAATGGATAAAACCCCATCTGTTATAAGACTTAACAGCCTCACTGACTTAGGTAAAACATTAGTGCCATGGATAAGACTATGAGAACCAGATTTTCAGTTTTCATTTGGGCTGAGGTAGATGTCAGTGAAGGACTGATAATCCACTACAGTAGAACCTCTAAACAACGTAGTCGTTGGAGAGAATAACTGTGCAACTACTTCATTTGTACTATTTGTATTTTTTAGGTCATCGAAACTAGAAGTGTAGAAGCATCCTATTTTCTACCAGAAACAATTTTCAAAGACAAATGCGAGTAAGTAGATATAGAATGTGAATGAATGAGCAGTGAAGTACCTATATTACTATTAAAAACTGCAGAGTATTAGAATGTGATGCATATGTGAAAAATAATTTATAGTTTTAATAGTGCGCAGGATAGGCAGAAGAAAACCAAATATTAAAAGTATATGTGAAAAAAAAATCTGTTTTGTTAAGTTTGTTTTTTTTTTTAATTAGGGGCATTTACATCTGCACAAGATGGTGTTTGATGTGAATGCTAACACAACAAAATGCATTTTCACTGAATTGCAGAAAAGGTGAGGTTGAATGGGACTTCTGGAGATCATCTGGTCCAACCTCCCTGCTCAAACTCAGTCATCTAGAGCAGGCTGTCCAGTACCTACTGGACATGTAGTACTACTACATCCAGGTAGTTTTGTAATATCTGTAAGGATGGACTCCACAACCTCTCTGGACAAATTGTGCAAGTGCTTGATCACCCTCTCGATAAAAAGAGGGACCACCGAAAAGAGCGTGGCTCTGATGTCTTCCACCTTTCCTCTCTTAAGGTAGTTGTACATATTGATAAGATCCACCTTCTTTTCTCCATGTTGGACTGTCACAGCTCTCTGTCTTTGTTAGACAGGTGTTCCAAACCCTGAATCCACCTTAGTGTCCCTTTGTTGGACTGGAGACAGTAAGCCCATGTCTCTCCTGTCCTTGGGAGCCCAGCTTTGTGTACAGCACTCCAGCTCTGCCTTTTCCAGTGCTGTATAGAGGGGAATAATTACTTCCCTTGACCTACTGACAATATTCCTTATGCAGAAGAGAAACATAATTTAAATAACCAAGAAGTGTTAGGTAGCCTAAAGTATTGCAGAGGTATTCCACAGACTCATTTTGGACTGTACTTTCATTCCTGATATACTGAGCAAGTTCTATTTCTATCAAATCATTACCATTGACCATTTTTGGTTGCTTGCAGACATTCTAAAAGTATTGTACTTCGTGAACAAATCTCTACTGGTAGATAACAACTTCAAATGTATATTTTGACAGTCTTCCGAAGTCCTTGGAGAAGCATGAAAAAAATTTATTTTTCCTGACAAACAAGATTGCAGAATCATTAGGAGGCAGTGGATACAGTGTGGAAAGATTGTCAGTTCCATATGTCCCTCAGGTAACAGGTAAGTCCTGATGAGTGACAAAAACTGCTAAGTACCAGCTAGGAAGAATTTTTGTCTTCCAATGAAATATCAGCTACTTGGCAACGAAATGTCATCGGAATATAATTTTGAATGTTATGTTTTACTCCATTAGATACCTATGCTAGCTTAGTGTAGCACGATGAAAATAAAGTATGCCTAAGGAAGATAAATGAGAGTTTGCACTACCTAGGATGCATGAATAGTGTGTGAATGACTAGCTAGTATCTGACATTGCGTATTTTCAGCTTCTAATACATTTTCAACAGCCAGTTGAGCAACTTATTGAAAAAAAAATTATATGAATATGGGTTTTTTTATATGTATTGGTTTTGGTTTTTTTTTTATTGTGTCTGTTATGGCTGTACACAACTGGTTGCTATGATAGTAGTTATGGGACATCTCAGTCTGAAGCATGACCTTTTTGTGAAATAAAAGTACCTAGCGGGAAAATGTGATTCCTGTGTTCTATGGTTCACACATAGAAAGAAAACATGGTACATATAGACAGTGAAAGACAGACCTCTCAAAATTGCAATACAAATCAGAGACGTTGCTGCCTGCTCTTGAATAAGCCTTTCTGGATAGCTGCTGTGGGGGGAAAAGAGTTCTCCAAAACAGCAGTTGTGGTTTTGTCCTAAATGCTATCAGGCAAACAAGTGATAGATTCTGACACAGCTGCAGTGTCTGTGTTTTCTGTTTCTGGTTGTCTCCTTCTAAAATGAAAAATGTTGCTATACTTGGCGGCTTATTTCTTCTGGCATCCAAAAAAAAGTTGACATTTACTTTAGTATTGGCAGAAAAGGTAGGTAGCAAGTAAAGAAATGTGGCGTTTTCAAATTTTTACTGTCTTTCAGTGAATGAGAAACTAATGAGAAAAATAGCCTGATCTAAAATTTATGTTAAGCCTGTCTAGAAATTGGGATGCATTTGTACCCAGTCTTGCTAGGATTTTATTGGATACTTCAATAAAAACACATTCATATACAGAAAGAGATGTAAGTTCTGGCATCAGGGTTAAGTGAGCCTGTCTCTACATATGTGATTAACTGCTTCTCCATGTGATGAGAAATGGCCATATTGAATGCTAAATCTTAGGGTATGTGAATCAAATGGTTGGGGATTTTTGTGATTTTCTTCTAAAGAAAAGTAACCAAAACTGATTCCATATATATTATCATATACATATATACATAATATCTGATTCTGTGGGATATTGAGCTTCCAAGGTATTCATTTAACTAAAACAGAACCAAAGTGAATAATTTGGAATTCTGAAACTTCTTTTTACTTCAATGAAATGTCTCATCTACTATTCTATTATAATGCTAGTATATAGTGTTTCAAATTATAACATTAATTTTAGTACAATTTTCTGTATATTCTTGTGAAAATAATAGTTGAACACAAAAAGTCAAGTATTTTATCCTAATTATTTCTAGTATTTATTAATATCAATGATATAATGGTTAACAATGAGAACAATAAGTTATAAAGTCATAGTCCTGTCTCAGGTTTTGGTACTTATTATCAGAGTGAAAGGCATTCATATTTGCAATTTTTTGTATTTTTTCTGTTCCTTATTTGGGGGAAGCTGATAATTGAAATGTACATTTAATATTTTTTTTTATATACTTTTTTTTTTATTTAACTCTATTTCCATCAGGCAAAAAACCTCATAAATGCAGACACAGGTTAAAAGGTAAACATGAGTTATAGGTGACCCTGCTCTCCTGCTAGCTGTGATGTGTCTGTGGGATGTGCACAGTCAAAAAACACACGCTTTTAGAAGACCTTTAGACCTTTCTGACCTCTAGGTCAGAAATTGTGTTGTATATAGTGTTTCCTTTTTTTTTTGATTTTTATTTTTTATCTCCTTGATTTCCTTGCAGCAATGTTAGCTGCTGCAAGGTTTGCATTTGTGTTTACTCTTGGTTTGGAACTCTACAATATGGTAGAGCAGGGTTCTAGGTATAAGCAGGCAGTAGGGTTATAGGTATACTTTTTGGCACAGCATTAATTACCTTTTTGCATGATGTTAAAGGGACTTGGTAGGAAGTTAGAAGAAGGCTCAGCTGATCAGAGGACAGCCATACATCTTACTTGATGGTTGAGTCCCCAAGGCCCACAGCCCCAGTCCAGCTGCTGGTCCAGAATTGCCCCTGTGCACAGCAATGCACACACCCAGACACACGTGGGTCTCAGTCACCCCCTGTCCTGCCTGGAGCTTTGTGATCTTTCTGAAAGTTGGCCTTGGGTCTCCTGGTCCCTCAGCCCTGGCAGAGGCTGGGTCAATGGATGTTGGGGTTTCACCACTATCCTCACACCTCAGTGCTCCTTCATGGGTGTGGAGATGAGTTTAATAGTCTAGAACAGAATATTTTCTCCTATTCACATTTTTTTTATTCTTGATACCAGAGAAGAGTGGGCATACTTATGAGGCAAGTATAATGAAGTATCCATTACAAAAATGAATTCTATCCAGTACTCCCAGAAATCTGTTCTTGTATTTCTGTGTCAATTACAGAGAGAGCAGGAAGATGGCAGCAAAGATGTAGTCTTGTCTTGTGTTTATTTCTGAGCTAAGGTGCTTTGCTCAGACATGATGCATTGCATCATGAACCAGTGAGCCATCAGGAATTAAAAATCAAGTAAATTCTTCAAAATGCTAATTTAAATGCTCAGGGACTCTGAGAACTTGGCAAGGATAGCTAGAATTCAGCTATTTTTCACTGATTTTGTTCTTTCACTGCCTCTTGATCTTAAAATGGCACTTCATTTATATAACTTCTGAAAGTTATTCTTGGTTCTTAAAAGCTAAGTATATTCAGCTCTGCTGGAATGCATTCTGTTTGTTCATGCTCAATATTTGCACTGCAAAAATGCTTTGCTAGAAGTGGTTTAAACAAAGGTTGGGAAAGAACCTTATGATGTATAGGATTTGCACAGTTTTACACTCATCCTTATCTTAGTGTCAAGTGCCTGTACAAACTTTGAATTATGTGCAGTGACACATCTATAAATGTATGTTTACTAGGTTTTTTAATCTTTATGTAAATATAATAAATGTCAAAAAAAGAGGAAATTGGTATATAGTCTGAGGAATGAAAAGAAGAGCCATCAACTGATGGAATATTTTATCCTATCTGCTTAAACATGAATGAAATTGATATGCTCCTTTAAGTAGCAGCAAGTTGGTCCTCTTCTGACAACTTTTTGGCCAGCTGGATATGATAAAATATTTGAAGGAAGTTAGAAATGGAGAGAGGTTGGTTTTTTTACCAAGTAGATTTTTAGACTTGCTGAATATGTAGCAACAAGAATAAGAAAGTATTGGGAGTTCATTTCCATTCAGAAATCTATTTCTTCTGTCTCTGAGTCATCATTCAGGAAGCCCTTTTCTGTTTCAGAATACCTTCAAACTAAGACATTAGTATTTTAATTTCACAACAAAAAAATAAGTTTGGGCTTTTGTAAAAGATTCTGCAGCAATGTGTCACCATGCACTATGTTACTTATTATGGCTTTAATGAGATCACATCTCATTTTTTAAATTCTAGACTTTCAAGGGAAAGTTGGCAAGATCTGGGGTAAGAGGGGAAAGGGACAATGAAAAGGTTTCATGAATGAATTTTTCCTTCATATTTAATAATTTAGGTCAGTAACTGATAATGTTTAGCAACAAATAATAACACAGGTGATGTTGCGTTACATAGGCGTATAAAAGAAATCTGCATCTAATGTGTAGAAATTTGACTGATCATGTTTTAGCTGTTAAACAAAAAGGGAAATAAGTTGTTTTCCTTCCAGATGAGGACAGACTCTCCAGGAGGAAGAGCATTGTGGACACAGTTTCTATTCAGGTGGATATCCTGCCTGGCAACAGCACAGAGGATAAGGTATGAAAATCACATGATATGTTCAGGCAGCATCTTTGCTGGCTGGGGAATAAAGATTTAATGTCTAATTGTTGTAGCAATGTTAAATGCCTTCGGGTTCTGATTTTATCTTTTTTTAAATTCATATTTGTAGAAATGTGTTGTCAAAGAAACTAATACTGATCTTACTGTATAAAACCATGAAGTATTTTGTGACTATACTTTTTACAGATAGTGCTACAGAATAAGAGGTATCCATATGTCTTTATATGCCAAACAGATAATATTTGATGAGTAAATTTTCTTAAAAATTTATTTGCATTTTGAAGACTTAAATAAAATTTCTGTATCCTTGCATTATTTGAAATAGTTGGGTGTCTTACTAATTAACGTGGCTGATACAGGACTAGTGGTAGGCCTGCTGTCTTTGAGACAGGCAGTTAAAGACTAGGCAGGCTACTTAAGCCACAGTGTTATGATCACACTTTTGCCTTCCAAAAGAGTTTATCATGCAGTGCCTGGAGATATGGAAAGAATAAGGTAGCAACAAAAAAGTTTGTATATAGATCTGTATAGAATCTGATGCTACTTATCTCTTAGGAAGACTGCATTATTATTAAAATTATCCCACATCTTCAGACACTTCATTTGAAGTATTTCTTAAAATAAATTCCTATTTTTACTGAATCTTTTTGGATTCTGCTGATTTTTTATTAACCAGATTTCTGCTGGATGCAATGGAGATTAGCCGGTGAGATTGAGGTGTTTGTACCTGCCAATGAATCCTACATTTAATATCTTAAAGCACAAACTGGCTAGCAACATGAAACAGATTGTGTGGAAACATAAAGCTGAATGGTAGCTAGAAAATTCAATATTTAGCTATTCTAAAGTACCAAGTCTTATTTTATAACTTGCTCACTGTGCAAAACAAAAAAAAACTATTTAAAACATAACTCACTTCTGTGTTTTGCATCATTATTATTCCTTTCTTGTTTGTGCTGATGATTGCATTTTGTGTTCAGCTCTTGGCATTGTGCATTAGCAAGGATACGGATAAACTGGATTAAAGTTTAGTACAAAGAAGAAAAAAGTCTTTGAAAAATAAGATAGATTATCATTATTTTTAGTTGTATAGAGAAAGTAAATGCTCATAATCAGAATGGGGATGTTTGCCATTAATATCCTGTTTAAAAATCATGCTGATGTTAGCTTAAGCATTGATATATAGACATTTTTTAAGAAGATAAAGCAGTATAGAAGTTGCAGATAAATCAAAATCCTTGTATGAGTTCTCAGTTTAATGTGGTACAGTGTCTTGGATAATGAATTACTGTTTGTCTCTCTTAAGAAAAAAAATTTAATAATCAGAAACAGATAAATCAAAGTATTCCTCCTTTAGTTGATTTACAATGTTTGTTTAGAATGCAAAGAGAAAATCAGTATTTTCCAATTTGCTGACTGCACCTAAATCATGAACATCTGGAATACTTTAATAGAATCACAGAACCATGTCTGTTGGAAAAGACCCTTAGGATCATCAGGTCCAACCACGAACCTAGTACACTGCTAATTCCACCAATAAACCGTGTCCTTAAGCAGCACATTTACAGAACTTTTAAATATCTCCAGGATTCTACCACTTCCCTGGACAGCCTGTTCCTTCAGTAATTGTGCTATAACTTTTTTTTTTAATTCTGTTGCTTCATAATACATGCTTTGGGCAACCTATAACACAAGATGATATGTTGGACTGAACTGAAAAGGGAGAAAAAAGCCAAGCAAAGTCCAAGATTATTTTAATCTGGTTCTCTTGCTGTGTTAGTTCTCTTGCTGTGTATAGGCCATAATTGCCAGCAGAAGTAAACTGCACATACAAAAAAAGGAGCATAAGATTTAATGATTGAGATGATAAACTACTTAATTAATGGAACTTTTAAGACTAAAGATTTGTATCATTTCTACATTGTGTGAGGTAGAAAACTGTTTATTCATGAAATATCTATTATTGTGTACAATACAAATGCAATTCTTTCGTACAAGTCTGTCAGTGTATTGTGCTTGGGAAGCTGGTTTATTCCCTAGATATCCCCATTATAAGATGAAAGCACTTGTAAAAGCAGATAATACTTCTAAGATGTTAGCCATATATAATGCTGTCTGATGTCAGCAACCAGTGTGAATGCTAATTAGAAATGTAAAAGCTTCCATAAACAAGTGATATTCATATATGAATAGTATAAAAGACAATTGTTTGAAAACTAAATACTCATCTCTAACCATGTGCAAAAATATTCGACACAAAGGACATTTTGTTGTTTATTTATTAACCTTTTATATATTCTGAGGTAGAGACCAGGATGCTTATATAATAAAATCTTTTAGAAAAATAGCAGCTTCATCGGTAACAAAATAACACTGATGGAAAGAAGGAAACATCTACTTCTACTTGTTTTTTCCATTTACAGTAGGTGAAGTCGATGAATAGAGAAATGGAAAGCATTCCTTTTCTTCTGATTTGAGTGAAATAACTTCTTGCTTCCTTACAAATCTTTTGGCTTAGATAATTCAAAACCATTCGAAACCATAATTGTTTACAAGGAAAAATAGCAGCGCTGCCTGTTTACATGTAGTTAGTTTCAAAGAGCTGAAGTAAGGCAGTCCAAGCCAGAAACTGTATTATATTTAGACAAATACTGTTTTGCCATCTAAGCATTGTCCCCTAATTTTATCACAGTGGTTTCACTGTAAATGTGCTTACTGATACAGAAACTCGAGGTCTATAAAGACTTGAAACACAAAGATCCATGAGCTGGAGCTCTTTAGAGAAATGTTCATGGGTCTTTGGTAATTTTGCAGCCTCAAGCAATTCCTAATGAAGTACATCTGCAGCAGCAAATGGATATACATATTGCTAAATGAGCAAGTTTTCTCAGTGCATCAGACATAGCTTGTTGTGAAGAGCCCTTTAGACCTAACATTTGTGGCATAAACACCAAATTAGTTGGAACTCATATGGCTATGAAGTTAGCTGAAAGCAATAACCATTTTCCACTCAACCCTTCACTATCATCTCTAATTTTAGTATGATACTGCTGGTAAGTCAGCTAGGCTGAGGAAGCAGTTGCTGTTATTTTCAGCAGCTATCTAAAAAAACAATACTGAGCCTTAGTGGTATAGAAACACCACAGAGTATTCCTAACCCAAAAGAGTGTTCTGCCACAGTTCAAGTCCTTTCTGAAAGTACTGTTGGAATAGAGCATCTTGACCAGAATTTTGAAAGTTTTCCTTGATCTTACTTGATTAAAATTTCGCACTTATTGCAGTGGCTTTGAAATGTTAATTAGTGATTTGTTGGTGAATTAGTGCTGGCATAGAAACTCCAGATAAAGCTGTTAGAAACTTGTAAGGTAGAAAAGCTCTGTGGCCGTTTTGGTCTTCTGTATTTATGACATTCCGTAGCATTTTAGAAGATTTTATATTAGAGGTTTAAAGGGTTTTGTTTCCTTGTGTTTAGGTTGATAATACTGAAGAAATCACCTTTGAAGCTTTGAAGAAAGCAATTGGTAAGATTTATTGCAATTGTGTTTATGCAGCATGGTTCTAGGTTGCTGTGGAGTTGCTAGCAAAAAAGGTGTTGCCAGAATAATGTGATTAAAATCTTACGTGATTTTCTCCTCAGCTAGTAAATGTATTTCAAATTTCAGTTATTTTTACATTTCTGAAATAATATCTGGATAATTTTAGTGAATTCATTTCCTAAAGTTAATGTGACTGAATAAAAAGCATCTGTAAATGCCTGTCATCTGTTAAATTTGCCCTTACAGACCAGGCTATAAATAATATGAGATTTTCAAATTCAATTGAGTGATTATTTATAAGGCAGTAATTTTTTACATACTCAGATTTTTCAGGTCTTCGGTGCATTCAGAAGAAAGATTGTAAGGACTTCAAAATCATTCCATTTTTCAGTTAGTTATTGATACATTTCAATCAGATTTGTTTAAAGGAATATTTTTCTAACAAGGAACGCACCAACCAGAACTCAGAAGTATTTAATTTCCTTATTTCACATCACTATAAGTATTTACCAATCAATGCTGTACAGTCCACCAGAATCCTGTTAAAAATACAAATTAGGTATGGGTGTTTTAAACAATAGACAGTGATATTTTAAATGATAATTCAGTCTGACAGTTTTCCAAACCTTCCTAATCACTGAGGTGCTTAAATTCATTGGAGACTTTAAAGTTCCAGCAGTTGAATTTTCACTTCTCAAATTCTAGTAGGAAACCATGCCCACCTGTCTGCATGATACTGTGAGGGAGGAGACTCCCTTCTTTTCTCTTGAAGCTGAACTTGTGTTCAGTGAGTGAGAAGTCCAGTCTTGAGTCCCAATAATAAAAGAAAAGGAACTTTGGATGTGCTCCTAATTAAAGCACATAGTAAGAAAGGCATAGAACTGAGGTCCTCAAACCAGCTCCCTGGAATTCTATCTGCATTTGGCTTTAGAAGCAACGATAGATGATAGCTTGCTTGAGTATGGTTTAATCACTCTGAATACAATGTTTGTTTGCCTTTGCAGTGCACACAGTGTAATAAAATACACTAGTTTGGGTTTAAAGTGGCCCTCAAACATCATCAGTCCAACCCCCTGCAGTAAGCAGGAAAAGCTTCAACTAGATAAGCTTGCTCAGAACTTCATCCAACCTGATCTTCAATGTTTCCAGGGAATAAGCATCTACCACATCTCTGGGCAATCTGTGCCAGTGTTTACTTCCCTCATTTGAAGGTTTATATTACTTCACACTTGCTCAACAGCGATTACATGTCTTTTGTTGTTGTTGATTTTTTTAAGATAACAACGGGCTTGAAGAACAGGAAAAAGAAAAAAGACGCCTTGTGATTGAGAAGTTCCAGAAAGCGCCATTTGAAGAAATTGCAGCACAATGTGAAACCAAAGTGAGTTCCTGAAAAATGTTTTCCAGTACAAGTATAAGCATCAGTAGAGATGTACTGACTGAAAGTGTTTTACGCTAGCATTTCAGTATTGCTGTTTCTTCTAAAGAAGTTCAGTTCTTTGTCTTCAGCTTTTATCTCTGCTGTTATTAATGTTGGCAAATTCCAGTTATTTAAAGTCTACTTTTGATTGTTTCTAGACCATTTGAAAAGGAATGGAAATATCATACAGTCATTATTTTAATGTTTTCCTTACTGTCTTTAAAACGTAGAGTCACAGTCCATTGCTATTTAATCCTGGAATAACTGGAGTGCTGTATACACCATTATGTATTTTGAACAAATAGATGTATTTAAAGTTTATTAAACTTATGTTTGTGACAGCAAAATTTGCTATATAATGCCTCAATCTCATACGGCTGTTTGGTTCTCAGAATCCTTGCAAGCAGTGAGAAAAGAAAGTGAAATAGGAAATGCTGCCTATATTTGCCATGTGGTGATGTGAAACACACTCACTGAGTATGGCCTGGCACATTCCTTTTAGCTTGGTTCAATATTTAGTAGTTAATAATTTTAAATTTTTTTCTAGGCAAACTTGCTTCATGATAGACTTGCACAGATACTGGAACTGACCATTCGGTAAGGCTTTATGCAAGAAGACTGTGGTGAATGCCAAATGAGCTGTAAAGCAGTTGTGACTGCTTTCAGGTGGTTGTGTCATGGGGTTCTTAAATGCATGTGGTAGGCACAAAAGAATTAACTGGATGTTGTGGTTTAACTGTGGCAGGCATTTAAGCCCCACACAAGCACTAGTGGCGTGAGGAAGATAACTGGAAGGGTAGAAGTGAGAGAACTCGTGAGGAGATATAAAGGCAATTTAACGGGTAAAGCAAAAGCTGTGAACACAAGCAATGCAAAACAAAGAATTAATTCCCTGCTTCCCATCATCAGGCAGGTGTTGAACCATGTCCAGGAAAGCAGGGATCCACCAAACGTAACCATTAGTTTGGAGGACAAACTCCATCACTCCAGACCTCCCCTGTTTCCTACCTCTTCCCTATTGCTGACCATGACATCTGGTTTGGAATATCCCTTTGGTCAGCTGGGGACAGCTGTGTCACCTACCAACTTCCTGTTCACCTCCAGCCTAATTGCTGGTGGGGCTGGGGGAGAAGCAAAAAAGTCCTTGAGCTGTGTAAGCACTGCTCAGCAATAAGGAAAACATCTCTGGATTTTCAGCACTGTTTTGATCGCAAATCCAAACCAGAGAACCATATGAGTTGCTATGAAGAAAATTATCTCTTTCACAGCCAAAACCAGCACACTGAGAAAGAGTAGTCTTCACCTAAAACAGTCAATTTGATTTTCTTATTATTTTGAACCTTTTGGATAGTGGAGAGTATCCATAAACTGTATGTACTATGGTATAAACCATAAAGTAGTATGCTTCTATTATTGTATTATTTTTGTGTATATCAGGAGTCATATTGAAGAATGCTGTTGGTTTTTTATTGGTGTATCAATTAGGTATTGAATTGTGAAAATAGTACATTCCATTTTTAGAGAAAGTTGTGCATATCTGTTTTGCAGTACAAATATTAATAAAATGGATTTTCATCATTCTGTAGCATTAGTGAAGTTGATAATTAAGACCACAGTTAAAAAGAAAGCCAAAGCATAATTTCATTAGAATTTCAGGAGTGGGGTAAAATATTGATGGTTGAGGGGTGGGTGGTTTGCTTTTGTTTCTCAGCTATTAATGTATAATCTTACAAAAAAGAAAACAATCTATGTGATTATAAATTAATTTTATTGTTCTTGTCACATAGTCCTCCACCCAGCCCCTCAGGAACGATGACCATGACTGCTGGACATGCTCATTACCAATCTGTTCCAGTCTATGAGATGAAGTTTCCAGATCTTTGTGTGTATTAAGTGTCTTCTGAAGTCTGCTGGACATTATTTAGAGTAGAATACAATAGAAAGAACAAGATGAGTTTTCAAATTTTGTTTTTTATTTCATCTAGTATAACTTTAAAATAATTATGAATATGAACCAAATACAGATTACTCTAGCCAAAATCGTAAGACTGTCTTGACTTGTTTTTTCTTCTGTAATATATGTGAAGTTAGAGTTTCCATAGATCACATTTCTTCATTTTCATATTTGAGTATATGTAAAAGTCGGATTTAAAACTTAACTTGACATATAGATGAATATTTCAGTTACATTAGGAATTCTGATTTCTGTTCATTCCTTTAATTTGAGACGTTGTAACTGAAGAATGTGTTAAAGCTTTTCTGTTTGGCTGTTTGGTTGTTGTTGTTTTCTCCTCTCCACCTCAATTATATATCTAAATAGAATGCTTTTGGCTTGCTTCATCTTAATAAATGTAACCTTGTCTCCCTTTTGTTCATGCTGTCACAGGTAGCCAACTTGTACATGTTGAAATATATGGAAAAAACAATAGCTTACATGTGTTCACCTACAGTAAATGAATTAATGGACACTTGTTAACTATTTCTTTTTTTGCATAACATCACTGCTTTTTTAAATATATGCGCCCACTGTATGTCCTGTGCTTCTAGCTAAAAGTTAACTGCTTTGCATAAGAGAGGAGAAATCTTTTGAAGCACTGAACTGTGCAATATTTTTCATGTCTTAAGATGTATGGTTTACAGACTGTACTTTTGAAAATGCAGTAGTATTTTACTGTCTGCTTTAGTATAAATAGACAAGAGATATATTTAGTATAGCAGAAAATAAACTGAGGGCGTTTAAAATCATAAATACAGAAGTTACAAATATATCCTATGAGGTATTTCTCTGGAGTTTATTGCAGCTTTTAAATGATATTTTAGTAATTTGGATAAATAGACAAAAACATTTAAAGATCAAGATACCGTTACGTATATTTTCAAGCAAAAGCATTTTTAGAGATGCATCTCTGTGTTCATTTCTGTTTCATTTCTGAAACCTTTCTAGAAAGAAGGAAAATGTGGTAAATTTCATAGGTTTATGTATCTGAGTATACTACTCTAATGTAAAGACAGTAAAACTGATACAGTAAATCACTGAGCTTTTGATGAAAATTGTCAAGGCTGTCTTTATGAATGACTAAATTCTGCAGGCAAAAATTAAAAACAGTGGGGTTTGATGCTATGAATAATAAGTTTGCACTCCCTTAGTCTGTCTGAATCAGACTGAAGGAGCACAAACATGTATCAATGTTCTCAGGCATCTCTAATAAATATAAGACTTCTAAGTTAGTCAGCGGCTTAGATACACAGCGATCAGGCCATGAGCAAAGTGATCTAACTTCAGTTTGCCCTGCTTTGAGCAGGAGCTTGGACCTTCAGTAATCTCAACCTAAATTAGCTTACAATTGTGTAATTGTAAGATCTGAACGGTTATCAGGCCAGCAAATTTGTTGTTTTGAGCATTTGCAAACCCACTGTGGAACAGATCTTAGTTTTGCAGCTGTAGGACAATATTCCACTGGACTGCTTTTAAAAGCCTGATGTCACTCGACATCAGAGGAATACCAGCTACTTAAACCTATGAGATAACATGCTGAGACTTTCAGAAAGCATTCTTAAAACTCAAAAGGTAATTGAGACCTTCTTTTCAGTTTAACAGTGCAATCACAGCTGTTAGTGGATGACGAAACAGCCCCTTATCTACAGCATTCCGTTGTGATTTTTACTGCTGCAGCGTGTCAGCCTGATCAGACCACAGTCTACACATAAGTAGGACTCTAGCTTTTAGTTTTCACTTTTTGTTTTCTTTTTTTTTTTTTTAAGGTAAGATGTAATAGTTTTTTGGCCTATATGAAGAGTATAATTTTTTTAAACAGTAAATCTAACCTAGGGATACAATGTAAAACACTTACCCACTCTGTCATTTTTTAAAAATAACACTGTGCACTTTTGTACAAAAAGAAAATGAGGAGTCTAAGAAATAAAGAATGTACCTCCGTTTGCACTCTTGCAGAATGAAGACTGTGCTGTAAATACAGGATTGTTTCTGTGACTGAATTCTGTTGCATGAATGCTGCATGTGAAAATAACTAGGTACAGCATTTCATTTTTTGTTTTGTTTATGAACTATTTTTAATTTAGGCTAATGATAGGTTTCTATGATTTCAATGTTCAAATGAACTTTGTTTGGAAAATGCAGGTGTTGTGCAGGTGTTGTGCAGGGAATGAAGAGCTTGTAACACTCTGTGTGATCACGTGATGCTTAGTTTCTTCCTTTCTGGAAATTCAGGGAGTCTGTAAGTCCATAATTGGTTCACTCTGGCCTTTCTAGACAGCTGTGAGATGGGAGTGACTAAAATATGTTGTTTTGGTAGCTATTGTAATATGTAGCTAATGAATGAAACCAAATGAATTAAGAATGCTGTTGTATAATATAAAGCTGCTTTGTTTCACTTATCTCCTTCTGTTCTAGAGACAAATTGCAGATCTTAAAAGCTCTATGTGCATACTGGCCCTGTGTTATCTGCAACACATTGAGTACTGTCATAATCTTTATAAATTGTATCCAGCTGTTTAGATTTATTCCAGCTTTTACTCTGGATTCTCTCTCCCGTTGTGTTATTTTGAAAAAAATTGTAATGTTTTGGTAGTAGGTCACTTTAAATTAAATCCTTATTGATTTCAAAACATAGAAATAGGCTGTTGTTCCAAATGAGAGTAGGGCTAATTTGTCTGTTGTTTTGATGGTCATATATTCTGTACTGTACATAATGAACCAGTCTCAATAAATGTGAGAACACACTGTGCAATCTATATTTAAGCAATAAAATAAGCCAAAATGTAAAATTAATCTTTTCTAGGGTGTCATTTAACTTTTATTGCTCACAATTAAAATGTCAAAGAAATATTTTCTTGGCATTTGCAGTATTTTACACAGCTTTTTTTTTCCCCTCCCATGCTATAGCATTGCTGTATTATTTAACTACTACTATTTTTTATGATTTAAACATTACTATTACTGAGACTGCCAAAAGTTTGAGAATACAACAACACAAATAATTTCCTTTAATTTGAGACATTATAACTGTAACATGTAACTGTAACACTGTAACGTGTTCAGCTACAGTAAATGAATCAATGGACACTTGTTGACTAATTTTTTTCTCCATCTGGACATTGAGCCTTTGTCCACTACTCCTTGATGCAACCATCCACCTGATTCCTCATCCACCAAACAGTCCATCTATGAAATCTCTATCTCTCCAATTTGAAGAACCAGCCTGGTCCACAGTGGAGCTACAGGTCTTGGTGTATAAAGGAGTTATACAGGTGAAAACACCAGGGTGAAAACACCAGGGCACCAGAGAGACCAACTGTGAGCTTGCAACTCTTTCTCAAAACACTGTTGAGGCCCAGGCATCCCAAGAGCAGCTGCATCCACCCCTACATCCATAGAAAGCATCCTGGGGAGCACTGCCAACAACAGGCAAATAGAGCATGGAGTGTTAGCCCGAGTGTAGGGTGGCAATTAGTGCAGAAGGGTGACAGGAAAGGCATCTTCACCTTTCCAGCTCAAGAGGTGAGTGACATTGGTGGTCATCACCCTCCTAGAAGGATCTGAGCTATTGTACCCACCAACAGGAAGGTGTGTTCTCAGCACTCACCAGAACTGATATGGCATCTCAGACAAAAAACTGCAAAACTGGAGACTGATGCAGAGTACACAGCTTGGGGGTAAGGAATATGTCTTTTGCTCTCATGATCTGGTTGCTGGATTGAAAATTGCAATTAGATAGGAAGGGAAGAGGGAACTCGTTGTCATGGAATTACTTTTGATTTTTTGGGGTCTGTTTCCTGCTAAGCTCAGTAAAGGAAAAATGGCAGCAAGAGACATTGGAGTAGTTGCAAATTGCTTTAATCAAAAACCTTGAAGGCTCAGCCACCACCAGCAAAATCCAGTGTGAAGCAACTACATGGTTAACAGAAGTCAGTCTTTGATCAGAACAGTTTCTACACAGAAGTTGTATGAAATTACAGAGAATACAGTGAATTAACTAGAGTAATATCTGACCTAAGCATATGGTCTGCAGTGCCAGCTGCACTACAGGAGTTACACAGCCTAACATCTAACACCTCGTCTGTCATTGTGACAATTGCGTGCTGGAAGCGTAAGGCAGCAAGTGGAGCAAGAAAGAGGAAGGTACATAATGTCTGACTCTGCAAGTCACTATGCCATGAGGCTGAAGCACAATGTGGTTGTTGGTTATCTGCCTTCAGGCTGCACAGTTCTGGAGTTTCCAAGGGCACGATGAAGCTCTCTCTTTGCTCTTCTCAACACACTCTGCACTGGACCTTCCTCCTCACTGCTCTCCTCAGAGCTGGAAGCCCCAGCGCCTGTCTCTGTGCCCACTGAAGGCCTTTCAGAAGGGTCTCTTTGACATAAGAGCTTCTCCCCTTGGCACTCCTGCCTGTGGGGAGACTTCAGGCTTTCATTGAAGAAGGCAGAAGCCATGCACTCAGCTGCTGTCTTGTCACAAGCACACAGTAGTTTCTCACACGTGCTCCAACCGATGCCTTAAAAAGAAGTTTCAGGATTAATGTTTGAAAGCAGTTACAATGAGCTAATATGTAACTTCCCATAGGTAGATAAACTCTTGAAAATAAGATTTGAAAATCCAACTTGACTTTTAGTCTCCAAATTCACCTTTATTCATCTAAATGACTTTATCTAGGTTACCTTATAGCAAACATCCAATAACTGAAGGGGGCTGCAAGAAAGCTGGGGTAGGGCTTTTCACGTGAATGTATAGCAAGAGGACAAGAGGATATGGTTTCAACTTAATGATGGGAGATTTAGGCTGGACATTAGGAAAAAGTTCTTTCCTGTGAGGGTGGTGAGATGCTGGCACAGGTGGCCCAAGGAAGTTGTGGCTGCCCCATCCCTGGAAGTGTTCAAGGCCAGGTTGGCTGGGGCCTTGAGCAACCCGATCTAATGGAAGCTTTCCCTGCCTATGCAGGGAGGTTGGAACTAGATGATCTTTAAGGTCCTTTCCAAACCGAACCATTCTATGATTCTAAAGACAAGCCTGATACCAAAGTGTTGGGCATCTGGTGGTCTGACTGGCTTTAGTTGAGCTTGTGAATGTAGAGGCACCAGCAACTGACTTCTGTCTTCAATCATGAAATATCTGAGTGCAATTTTCTCATCCTGACCTGGTCACCTCATACACAGTGGTGTAATAGTCTTTACCTTGACTACCAGAAAAACTCAGTTTTACAACTCAGTATTGCTAATATTATGTAAACTAAATTTTTCTGTCTCCATACTCAGCTTCAGCAGCTCATAGGCATGGTAGCATGCAGGCTGTAATGCTTTCATACACTGTTGTCGGGACAGAAGAAATTTCCTCTAACCTCAACTTACATTTTGGCTTATGATCAAAACATACAACTTCAGACCTTGACCTTCTTTCTGCATGACATCCAAGTTTCTGAACTTGTTCCATACAACAGTGATGAGAGAAGCAGCACCTAAAATAAACAATAAATGTAACTGAAATTGCTGCTTCATAGAGTACTCACAAGTATTTCATCTATTTATTTTAGGTGCCCCTTAAAACTGAGAATTTTTTTTCACGTCATGAAAAAATCTTCTCCATAAGAACAAAGGGAAAAAATCAGAAGCCTATTCTTACTTTCCTCCTACACCTGTTTCTGATTTCACAACTCATAATTCATTTAGTATCATTTTCTCAACAATGGTCTAGATTTGAGGTGGGTTTTGTTTTAATTTTAAGGTATATAATTGCAAATGTAATTTTATTTTTTTATTATTTTTTATGTATTTTTTTATTATTTTTTATGTATTTTTTTCCCAGGGAAGTGGTGGAGTCACCATCCCTGGACCTATTAAAAAAACGTAGACATGGCATTTCACAACATGGTTTAGTTGGCATACTGGTGTTGGGTTGATGGTTGGACTTGATGATTGTAGAGGTCCTTTCCAGCCTTGATGATTCTATGACCTGTACCTCTACAGAAATATCTTCAAATGTTTAAATCTTTTTTGGCTGAAAATATGAAAACTGTATCATGATAGCCAAAGTCTTGACTAAGCTTCATCTAGTGTGCTTGCTCATGCACAGGCAGCCTTATTTGTCTGCAAGTGTAGGAAAATTGTGTGTGCGGGGTACAGAGTGCTACACTTAGACCTTAGGTGGCCTGAACTCTTACAAACTTCCAGATAGGGAGAGATTTTTGGTTGTAAACACACTTGAAGTTGATTTCTTTACTTTGGTTGAATTCTCTGCATTACTCTTTGTCAGCTGTGCACTGATGGCCCACATCACAGCTCTCTTGAGTCAGGCAGTTCTTCACTCAAGCTGTACTCTCTTCTGAAGGACAGTGTGGCTCAAATGTAAATAAATCCTCACAGATCACATTCTTAACTACCTCTTAGCTGAGTTCCATGGCAAGCCTTGTGCTCATCTCTTTTGATATAATCTTCCTTCTTCTCTAATTACCACCCATTGTTCAGCTTTCTTATTTGAGTTTATAAGTCTGACATGGTTTAACAGACACTGTCTGAGAAACTTGCTGTTAATTTCAGCAAGTGCAACTATTTACAAGAGACTTAGCTGAAAGCAAAAGTACAAACCAGAAAATCACCTTTATCCTGGCCCAAACCGGGACAAAGTCCTATCTGAAACATTGATGCAATAATTAAAGGTGTATAAGTGATAATAGAATATTTCATTTTTTATCTATTTAAGTCATAGGCTTTTGGGTTGATTTTTTTTTTTTTTTTTTTTTCAAAATGTGGCCTGACTATTAATACATTTCTAAATAAGGCCAAACAAGAAGTGTAGAGATCCTTGTTGGTCCATAAGCACCCTGGTAATACCCACAGGTAACAGCAGATTACAGAAGAGCCCCCACCTGTCCAGTGCATCAGTAGGATAACCACTTCCATCTCGGCCACAGTAGCAACCATAAGACTCAAATTCCTCTGGGCATCTCTCAGTTAAACAGAAGAGCATTTCTCCCAGCTGGGGAAGCTCCCTCTTCACTCTTCCATTTCCTCTCTCTTGCAGAAAGGTTAATCGCTCACATACTACAAAGCAAAAATGTTATTTGACACATCATGTTCTCACTGGTTGGGGGTTCTCTTGTGATGGTAGAACTATTTTCAGAGCTATCAGAATCTTTCCAAGAAAGACAAATGTTTCTAAGTCATTGCTTCATCTATGAACCATGGCTCTTAAAATACCACTGAGCAAGACAGAAGTGAAGGAGGAAACATTCAAAGGGGAAAGGTCCAGATGAAGACACAAATGACAAGTCAAATTGGATTGCAATGTGAGTACTTCACAGTTCTTTGTAATCCTTCATAGTTTGGGAGGTTTTTTAGGTTTTTTGTGTTTTGTTTTGGTTTGTTTTTTTTTCTAGAATATTCAAACCTCACTGGATATTCAGTAGATTTTGTCTTGGCTAATTCAGAAAACAAAGTCCTGACTCTTTATGCTTGCATAGTGGTAGCTGAGCAATGACTATGCTGTGCTGGAGGGAACAATAACTTTTTTTTCCACTTGGAGTACTTCCCACCTAGCATTAAAGGTGTACTAGGACTAAAATGTACATGATTCCATCATAGTATGCTTCCAAAATTGTCCCAGTAAATGGTTACTGACCTGCCATCTGTACTCAGATGAGACTACTGAGTCTCATCATCTCCATGTTCCAAGTCTAATACTTGTCTGGCTTCACCCACTCAGGAATAACTGACAGTGTGAGAGTAATCACTAAATTTTGAGAGAAGTCTGTGTTCCAAGGCAAGAAAAACATCATGAAAAAGTCTATTTTGTGACTTTGACAGGGAAAGGACTTGAAAGGACTGGTGGTTGGACTGGGGAGAGAGAGGTTGGTCTGCTGTTCCCTGTGCAGCTTCCCCTCTCCCATCTGCAGCTCTAGACTGAGTTTCCCTGCTTCTTCTAGGGACAACCCTTGATTGCTTCCCCCAGTAAGGGATTCTGCCCACGTGCCTGCTTGAGTCTTTGCTCACTCTTGTTAATTTACCAAGAATGTACCAGTGGTTCATGCACTGACAGGCACACTCTAAAAGCTGTTTTTCAGTTTCATAGAAGTCTGGGTTTATCCTTCATGTCTGCTCTGTTCCAGCTCTGGGAGAATTTCTCTCCATTGGAAAGCCTACCAAGACAGCCTGTGAGTAGTAACAGGTCTGAAGTGTCTCTGTGTCTCTGTGAACTCTGGGCAAGAGTTGAAACAGAATAAAAAATGCTGAGAAAAAGGCTGAATCTGGCAAAACTTTGGCAAGGGGTTGAAGTGAGGAGCAGGAGAAGGTCTGTTTCTTGTTTCTGCTGCTTGTAAAATGAAGAAACTCCAAGATGTGAATAAATTACTGCCTAAAACCCAAAAAAATGGGAAATATTCACTGAGTTCATTTTAGACCTTGTACTATATAAAAAATGTGCTTATAACGTAATCACAAATAGTTGTTTTAAGTGTTGATGACAGCACAGTAGTGGAAGAAGTTAAACTGTTGTTTAAACAATTTGCAGATGACTGTGTCCTGTTGTGGTAAATACCAGTACATACCTGTTTAGAATAACTGTAATCTTTATATGTAATGTACACCTACTTTTTAATATAGATGTAGCTGAATATTTCACTAGATATAGCTGGGGAAAAAAAAAATCTGCATTTACCTTCTCCTGCAGGTCCATGGGTTCCTGTGTCCGATGGCACCAGTTCCAGAGCTGTTCCAGAGGAAGCTGTGCCCTGGCCACCTCTTGCAGGGCTTGTTTCTGGGATGACATATGCATAGATTAGGCTTGCAAAGGTAGAAATAACTCTTCTTTCAGTAAGGTGTCCAAAAGTGCATATTCTGAACCATCTAGCTGCAGTGATTCAGTGTGATAATCAGCTGACAGTCATAACTTTTGTTTAATTTAGCTGGAAGACTGCTCATGAATGGTGAGTTAGGCTTTCCTCATCAGTGTTTGACAGGGCAGTCAGTGTTGTGATCCCTGTATCCTACTCAGATTTAGGGAGAACACTGTGTTATTCTACATAGAGATGAGAAGAGCTGAATCCTCAGATACCTGTGGGCAGGAATAGGGGAATTCCATCTATCAAAGCAGGCATAATTCAGTTTTTACTTGCCTTTTTCCTTTGCCCTTGCAGGTGTCCCTTCAGGAACCTTCTGGGTGGGGACAATTTTTACTTGCATTGAGTTAATATCTCCTGGGAAGGAGGCTGGGGAAGTAGTTATCTCTTCCACAGGGACCACATCTTCCATAAATCTGTCTTCTTCTGAATAAGCAGAAAAAGAAAACTGGAAGGTGACATGGAGCAATAAACAGCAAGATTTTCATTTTAGATAGCAGGTCAGAGTAATATCCTCAAGCAAAATCTGTGTGAATTGATAGTCATAGAGAAAAATATAAACAAACCAAAAAGAACGTGGCAAATTGGAGAAGAAAAGAGTACCCACACTTTGTATCTCTTGCCTTCAAGAAAATAAGCTTCTGGTTAAATAGGACCAGTATAACTACTGATTTATTTTTTTTTTCTAAAATTTTGTATGTGGAATACTGAATCGATAAGCTGTGCCAGTTGCTGAAAGTCATGGCTACTGTTTAGTCACCCATACTGAGATAAAGTGGAGTTGAGATGTCATCTTCTGAGTAAACTGGAAAAAAAAATGTCCCCTGGCAGCAGCATTAGAGAAGGTAAAAAATTATTTGACTGGTGCAAAGCTTGGTAACAGAAAGATTTAGTTAATTGTAACCACAAGCAAATATGAAGGGGAAAATAAATAGAAGATTAATAAAAACTCATTTTAAAGGGCTTTTTTATCCTAAAAATTAAATTAGTATTTACTTTTAGATTATATGAAGCTTTTTTTTTTTCCCCGGGAATGTTTTGTTTAGTTTGGGGATTACTTAACATTTTTTTCTTTCTTTTTTTACCTTTCACTTTTTATATTAGCTAACTTCTAAATGAAAATGCTGTAAACAAACAGAAACCAAGTGGGATTTTTCTAAATGTTGATATGAAGAATGTGGCACTTCACAAATAAAATACTTTGAAAATACAGCTTGACGTGTTTCCACAGTTCTAAAGACTTTGCTTTTAAATGCATTGGCTGAATATATTAATTGGATTAAACTCAAATTAATTTTTTTTTGTCCCTCTGACATTCTGGTTTTAGCATATATTGAAAATAACCTATCATAAAATACAAGAATAGAAAAAAAAAAAAAAAAAAAAAAAAAAAACCACAACTTGAAAATAGTTCTAGTATGCAAGGCAGCCCATGAAAGGTTTCAGAAAGGATCAATAGCAACACACTAGTTTTAATAGCTCACCAAGGTGCACATTTTATGTCACTTTGAGAATGATGAGTTTAAAGGGATTGCTGCTAGATGTAGAAAATCAAACTGGAGCTGGGGAAATACTGCACATGGCTGATATTAAAAATAATTGTGCAGGATTATTTGAAGCACGCAGACCTGCAGTACAACACATCGATGTTCTGGTACATTTGAGATAAGAGAGAAAAACATTTGACCAATGTTTAGTACAGCAATGCCAGATTTCTGTATTGAGGTAGGAGATGGCTACTGTCCAGACTGTAGTCAGAGTTCCAAAATTACTATGGTCTATTCTTAATATTTAATGTTCCTTGGCATTTTTCTGGTATATTTCTATCTGCCTGAACAATCCTTTTTACAAAAAAAGGAGCCATTGGAAAATTCCAAGTCCAGCAAGGTTCTTCACTTCTGGCTGTAGCTACTCCCGTGACTACCCTCAAAGCAATAAAAACTGTGAAAGCTGAAGCAGGTTTTAGACTGGAAAGGAGATCTGTAAAATTCTATATAATAAAAGGAGAAGGCAAAATAGAAGTGAACCCTCCTGGCAGCAGATGCTATGAATGAAATTTAAAGTAATTACACACATTAATGTAATTTAAATTTTCCATTCTATTGGAAAACCTGATGTGAAGAGATGTTCACAAATGCTTACACAGGGAGTGCAAATGAGTGACTGCAGGCAAAGAACAGATGATACTCCTCAGTCTGGTTTTATTGTTTGTGTATCTACTATCTGACCCTGAACTAAATCTGATTCTCTGGCAGCCCATTTGTCACCATGCATGGATTTTCAGCTGTGATGCTTTTAGCTGAATTGTTGCTGTGTCAGTCAAAGAAAAAGGAAAGCTGGGAATCACTGACCTTTTATTGAGGGGATGGAAGGAGCAGGAACTGTACCTTTGTGGTCCCTTGAGGTAACTGTACAAAAAACCAAAGGTATCATGGTAGTGACTTCTCTGGTGTATTTCTGGAGTGCATTTCTGGAGTTGCTCTTACTGAAAATGTCATAAAACTTAAACACCACTATTAGACCTTGTTTCATAAAGACGATAATTGGAAGAAACAAAGTGGTTTTTGTGCAAGCCAGCTGAAGAACTGAAGGTATTATCCAGAAATCCTAAGCTCGTTTGGAGTCAGGAGTGTCTGGTTCATCAACAAAAGTATAATCAGATCCTTACCTCTGGCTTTGGAAGTCCCTGGGGCCATCTCACTGGGCTCAAAAGAAATCACTGTTGAAGACAGAAAATGTAAACTCAGAAAGCAAATTGTCAGCACAGACTCTTAACAAAATTCAGTCTCCTGAGAAGAGCTTTTTCAGCAAAGCAGGGAGACCTGGGAATTTCATGGGTAGAGATTCACCCACTTTTCTCTGCAGTGTCTTGATTATTGTAGACAAAGTGATACTGATAAAATCCTCTCATTGGCGTGTGTATATGATGTGCTTTACACTAATGAAGAATCAGTATAAATATGTCTGAAGACACAAATTCAGTATTTAATGCATTTGGCAGACAAATACAATCAAGAGAATTAGATTTAGATCTAGAGTCTCACTGCTGTGCATGGAAGGATGCCCCATTCCTCATGAACACCTTGTGTTTACCTGCATGGAAAGTCAAGTGTGGACAGACAGCTACAAGCCCAAATACTTCCCCAATTTATTTCTCCACCTGATAAACTCATTTTCATTTATCATAAGCTACATTTTGATAAATCATAAATGTATGTTATTTTAAAAATAATCTCTGCATCTTTTTGTCTGATATTAGGATGTTGTGATGTGAGAAATAATGTCAAGTTTCTGAATACACCTTACCTTTGCTTAATATAATTATTTGCCAGTGGTGAAACTCCTCTGGGCTTAATGGGGAGAAAGCTACTTGAAATGGTAAATGGTAATCCAGATAGTTCCTCCAAAATCTGGCTAGATATGTTATCTGTGATACTTTGTCTTGGCACTATTTTAAGCCTTATGATGGGCTATGCCTCTTTACAGAGCACAAATAAGTGTTTTTTGGGAAGTAAAATATTTCAACAGATGTGAATTTCCAGCTGCACTTACTCCTTCTATTCTCAGTTTTATATTACTCAGCTTCACAGAAGTAGCTAGAAAAACATGGACCAAAATTGGAGCTTTTGCTAGAACAAGAAATATCTGGTAAAAAAACACCTTGACCATACAGGAGAATCAACACTTAAAATTTTTAAATTTTTTTTAAAAAGTTGTTTATATTTGAAGCACTTTTTTCTTAAAAGCAAGCAAGCAAACAAATGGACAAATAAAAGAAATGAGAGAGGGAAAAAAAAAAAAAAAGAGAAAGAGAAGGGGGAAAAATAAAGACAAAATAAATTTTACATGTTTTTTTTCACATCACAAGAGTGCAGCAGCTAAATTGGGCAGGGAATGGTCCAAGACAGGTCTCCTCTGTTTCACTGTTGTATAACTTGGCCCTCACTAGGTGTGCCCTTCCAGAGCCACCCAAGGCTTTGGATGACTTCTGTCCATGTCGTCTTGTGTTGTGCACACCATGTAGGTAGGAAGAGAATATTTTTCTGCAATCACTTCTGAACACAGATAACCACTGATTGGAGCAGCAAAAAAAAAAAAAAAAAAACCAAAAAAAAAAGAGGAAGAGGCGCTTGGTCTCATGGTATAGGAACTCACCCAGGAGGTACCAAAGTCAGAGGAACATCAAACTGGTTTTTTACATTGAAAGTAAATAAACCACTGAACTTCTGGCTTGTTTGCAGCAAACCATTCTCTATCTGTCCCCATGCTACTTTCTTGATCTGGTAGAACTAACATCTCTTTAAAATCAACAAATACACAACTGGATATGGGTCCAGGGGTTGGTACCCATGCAGTATGTCTCTGCCAAACACCTCACCTGCTGCAATCTGTGTTCCCAGGCAAAAAAGGGTCTGTTTGAATGAAAGCAGGTTTTGTCATGACTGCTCCTTCTCAGCCCCTGTGAAACCTACTGCAAACACTGGTTAAGCACATTGCATGGACAAATTGAAAAATCACACCTTCTCATTCAGTCCTGAATTCAGTCACCAAAACATTATATATGCTTTTACACCAGACCTTTTAGACGAGCAGAAAGGGAGAAAACAGATTATTCTTGTATTTTATTTTTTCAGCTTTTGGGAGCTGAAAACAGTTGCACACCTTCTTCCATGGATGCAGTTGCAGCATGTGTTTTGTCAGTCCCATGATGAAGGAACTCTGCAAAAATAAAAGCATCCTTACTGCAGTGGCATGTCTTGGGATGATTGTTAGGCAGGGTCTTGGCCTAACAGGATCTGTGTGAACAGAATGGAATTTATTTCTAGCTACTGTTACTGTTGTACTTTTTGGACAGCTATTAAATGATGTAAATATAGCAAATGAAAATGTCATTGTTGATAATTAAAGTAATATTATTAAAATCCTGCCTTGATATTTATTCACTGACAATACTGAATTCTACTCAGCAACAGAATGATAATTAAAAAAAAATCTGTAAGTGTCTAGAGTAGAGTTTCAAACTAAACATTATAAATCAACTAGCAATCAGGATTCTCTGAATTTCAGCAGGGACTTACATCTGTGGCTTAGAGTAAAGTATGAAGGTAAGAATTAAACATTGAAACAGAAAACTTAAATATTTAAATCCAGACACTTGGCTAAGAGCCTTACTGAAGCAGGGCCTTAAATGTGTGTGCAGATAGAAAAAGATTCATCTGAAAATATTTTGAAGCTACTGTTAGTGTTTGTTCTTGTAGGATTTATAAATGAGATTCAGCATTCTTTTATGAATTCCTTCTAAGAAAAAGGAGTCATTTGGCTGGAATTTTCCTGGGTACCTGTGTAAAAGTTTGACACAAAAATGGTGCTTTGGTTTATTAGGCTTTTTCTCTCCCTTTTATATTTTGATAACCTGCTAAAACCTGATAAAACTCATCTGTGTGTCTCAAAAAGGAATTAATAACTTCCAAAATACTTATGCTATTTTTCTGAGTATAGATTTATCTCAATTTAATATATTCCAGTCAGAAAATTATAGGGATGAGGACATACCCTCCATGGGATGTGTTGTCATTTCTCTCTTGCCGGTTGTTTCTGAAAAAAAGAAATCTCTCAAAGACTGAAGTGTGAGAAGAGTGTTTGACAGTGTTTAGTCTGAATCAACAACAAATCCAGAGATCATTTAATTGATTCTTATTAAAGCAAAGTTTAAACAAATATATACCAATATATTTCATTCACATTTTTCTCCGAATCTACCAAAATCCTTTTCCTAGAAGTCTGTCAGACAGGACATGCTTTTCAAAGCATGAGCCAGGCGGAACAGCTACACAGAAAGATAATATCATGAGTGAACAGTAAATAAAAGTGTTTCATTCAAAGGATTATTTTTTTTTTTCACTAAGAAATATAATCAGGAGCCCTAGATTACTGGAGGTATGCAGTTGAATCTACCTTAATGATCAGTGCTAAAGCCAACATGATCTTCCTGTTAGCACCTATCAATTTCCCCATTATTTGCAATGTGTTGGAGATGCCACACTTTATATGAGAGCCATCTGATCCCAATGAAGGATTAGTAGTTTACAAAAAACAATTTTCTAGCTTTGATGCAAACTTTCCTGTGGTATTTTTGTCTCCCTTGACCTATTTGCCAGGGCATGTGTGTATCTAGGGCATGATACAAATGTGTGTATCTGTCCTTAGCACTGGGGGTTGTGAGTGAAGCCAAAGGATTAGAAAATGTAGCATTTTCATTTCAGTCTCAGTTTGGGAGTTCAAAGGTCCTCCTCCTGCCATGCTCTGATTCCAGTAAATATGAATTAAGTTTTTAATCCAGCTCTGTTCCTGCAGAACAGGTATTCAGTCTTACAAGGCTGTAATTTCAGCTACAGAGCACAGATCAGTCTATGATGATGATGGAGATAAATATCCCCTTCATCTAAAAAAAGGATTTTTCCTCCCAAGATGGAAACCAAGTGATGGAGAAGAGTAACTCTATTTTTGCCTTTCATCTGTTTTTTTTCTGTGGTTTAAGAGAAAATTTGAGCTAGCAATATTTTCAGTTTGACTTTCCTGCTATTGACCTCAGGGGGTCACCGATCACTCAAAATATCACCCATCTTTTCATGTTGTCAAGACTTTCAAAGGGTTGGCAGGAGTCTCCTGAAAAAAAAAAAAGTATTCTTCATATCTAACTGGGATTTCCCTCTTGCATTTGTCTCTTGCCTCTTGTCCTGTCCCTGTGCACCTCCAAAGAGTCTGGCTGCATCTTCTCTACCCACGACACTAAATAGTGGAGACTACTACTATTGAGGACAGAAAAATATCTCCCCTGATCCTCCTCCCTTTTCATGATGTGCTCCATCCCCCTCACTAGGTTGGTTACTTCTCCAGGACTGCAATTAGTCCACCTTCTTCTTCTCAGTTGGCACTCATTTGATTAGCAATAAATGAAAGAACACATGAAATGGAGAACAGGACAGACGGACAGATTTAGTGCAGGAAAGCATCCAAACCACCACTTGATTCTCATTGAGTCAAATTTGCCAGTGGAAAAACTGGCAGGAGGAGGTAGTCAGTCAGATCCTTGTCATTACCTGTAACCAGAGGAGGGCAGAAGGAGACATCCAGCCCGTTCAAGGAAGAGTTAATATGTGCATTCACAAAGCATTCAATGGCATCTTTGTCACAGTTACAGAGGAACTGTTCACAGGGATCCCCAGACTCTGCAAATAAAGTAAAAATCCAAACAAGAATCTAACGATATATCTTTTCCACCTCCTGCTTTTTCCTCCCTGTAAGGTGTGTGTCTATATTCATTAGTGCAAACCTGTTTATACTGTGCTTCTCCATGTTAAAGACAGTCAAGTTTCATAGTCAACACAGGCTGGTTTTGAAATGCCATCAGAGGTATCCTGGCCCAGCTGGCCATAGAATTCTTGCCTGGGCTGATTTATTCTGTAGAGGAGTGAGGGCTACAGAGCAGTGCTTTGCTGCCTCTTCTTCTTAACACATTTGGTACTGAATTTCACATATCTCAGACTTCATTAAAATGCTTCTCTTAACCTTGAGGAGTCATATTCCATAAGCCAAGCCTGTCATGTAAGGTGTGGTTTGCTCCTTATAAAGGATATGAAACAGTGTCCTATCAAATACTATTTTTCCACTTCAAAAACTTTTCAGAGTTTCAGAAAAAAACATTGACCTCTCAGAGCTATAACACTTACATTTCATGGTTTTGATGGGAACTATTCTTTTTGATTTTTGGTTTTGGGTTGTTGGGTTTTTTTGATAGTTTGTTAAGTAAGTTAAGTTCATTAATTTTTATTTTTTTTTTGTTAGTTTTTAAGTATGGAAAGAGGTAAAAAAGAACTATTCATATTTGAATCCACTTGGAACTTTATAGATTGTCCTAAATAGCAGAAATTGTTTCAAAGGAAATCAAGAAAAGGAAATTGTAACAGATTGTTGCTTAAACAAACTGTAAGGGTATTGGTTTAGGATTCTGCTCTTCTGCCTGGTATCCTCAAATCACATCCTACCATACAGCTTTCTGAGAAGCAAAACTTAGTGGAAAACTATGTTAAAATTGATTAAGCATTAAAGAGGTTCACTCCACACTTCCCAGAACTTTATTAGTATTACATAGAGTATCTCCTATTATAACAGCATGATCTCTGCATGATCTTATGTTTCTACATAATTTTTATATGAATTCTGTAATGGTGAGTCTCCTGTATTATGCTCTTGCAATGCCTTAATCTTACCACAAGTCAGGTTTTCAGTAGAGCAGTTGATGTCTGTAGATATCTTTGATGGATCCCATGAGCACTCCATCTCCATTGCCTCCTCGTAGCATCTGCGGTGCTGGAAACAACAGCTTAAAAAAGGAAATAACACAAATTTCACACAATTTAGTTTCAGTACAAGATCTGACTGCAATCATTTCATGTAACTCTTACACAAGACTTAAAAAGTGCCAAAAGAGAAGATATCCTTAGGACAGTCCTGAGACACAGCAAAGACTGAGAACTGCTTTTTTTGCTGAGTCAGTCTAGTGGGATAATGGATCTGGATGCAAAACTCAGTGGTAGAGACCAAATTACATTTCTCTCCTTCTGCAGTGCCTGAGTTCTTACAGCCCAGCTCTAGAGGTCTTGGCTCCAGCCCTGCTACAACCTTTCTTACTGTAGATATGGAGAATTTCACAGAACCAGAAACCCATGGAGTATCGATGACTACAATGCCTTGTGAATCCCTGTGCCTCATTGAGACTTTATAAGTAGGTTTAGCATTATCCTGTTTCTTTTACTTTCTTTTCTATGTAACAATCAGAATTAAAAATGCATCATCTAGCCATGGGAAGGGGCATTAAATATTTTTCTCACAGTGAAGTAAAGCAGCTTTCTCCTACCACCACACAGCAAAGGCAATTAGATACCTTGCATTTTCCTACACCTCTGCTGTCATGCACACCCCAGATAGCTGCATGACCACTTCAGCTGTGAATAGCATGAAAAGTCAACTCAAAAAAAAAAAACCTCTTCATCAATCCTCTTCTTTTCTTCATCTCTTTTTAGCAGGCAAGCCATCTACTTTGTTGTAGGAACATCTACATGCACAGACCACAAAGGAAACTTCAGTCATCATTTAGCCCAGATAAGGTGGCCACATAAACTAAGCAGGGTCTTGCTGTTAGATTCAGATGAAAATATCTTTCTTTCAGAGAAATGAGCTCAGAAGATTCAGATGAAAATATCTTTCTTTCAGAGAAATGAGCTCTGACATGGGTCTGTTATTGAACTGCTACTGGTCCTGACCATGCTGAATGCAAAGGCAATATTAACACTCAAAAGCAGCATCTGCTGCCGGGAAGGATTCAGTCATGATCCTGATGTAAGCAGTTAATTTTCATTAAGCTCATGTGGGATTTTTGTTAAAGACAGAGTGAGTGTGTTAATATACATCACCTGCAGCTCTGCACATACCCTGACCTCACCTGTGGACAGAACCACTCCTGCACTGACCAGAGCAAGGAGAAAATACCTGCCCTTTGCAGGCACTCTTCTGGGTTATGCATTCACTTTCTCACTCTCTACAATTAGGAAGCATTTAATATTTAATAACTTGCTATATAAATAAATAATTATACAACATCTAATATGTCCTCATAACCAGGTAAGCAGTCCAAGTCCTAACTGTGACCAGGTCTATGTCTTGCTGAAAGGCATCAGTGATGAGGTTTGCTCAGTCTGCCAGGAGGGGATTGGAGCTCAAGAACAGCATTATCCCAGCTGATAAATTTTCAAAGCTCAATTTCTTGTACTCCAGTGTCTCTGCTCCCTGTTAATCATTTTATTCCTTGCTAAAACCTGGTCTAGAAGATTGCAGAAATCTGAACAAATGTGAGGTCAAGTAGCATTCAACAGAGAGACTCTGATGGTTCCTTGGCCCCACAAACATGGGTGTGCCTTGCTTCAGAGGTAAGGGTGAAGTCTGCAAGCTCCACCAGGAACAGGGTTCTAAAGATAGAGGTGACGAAGTGCCTCAGGACCCACTCCTGTCTCTGCCTGAGGTCTAGTGAGGTGTCAGCACCTGAAAGATCCTCTAACTGCATAATTAAGTCTAATGCAAACTCCCTGCAGTGCTTGTTTGTTCAGAGCATCACAATTACATCAACATTTCATGCAACAGTTAATCAGAAAAATTACTAAGTGTCTTCAATCTGAGAACAGCAAATTGTTAAAACATGGGTTGTCCTCCAGGCATGTTTCCCTTTCCCTATGGACTAAGGAAAGGGAATTTCCCTTTCCTTATTGACTAAGATCCAAATTTAGATATGAGAATTAGCTTCTCTGGGAAATGGGAAACGGTTGGGCTTATGAGCACATTTTCTAATGCCTTAAACACCTACAGTGAAATGTTCAGACATTTTTTAATGGAATAGAAATTGTAGTGACACAATCCAAGGTTTACAAAACTAGTTTATGAGAAATAAAGTTAGCAAAAAAATTGCAACACTGGAAACTATGAAAAAAATTCATAACAGCCACTTTTCTGGAGGCTCCTGTGAGCTAAGGACATATCCACAAACAGTTTCCATTTACTGCAAAGGCACAGGGAGTGCCACACTGCTAAGGACACCTCACCTCAGGACTACTAACAGTCTGTAAACACAACATGAGTCTGTGGACATTTCTCAGGACAGAACTGCTGATAGCTTATTCTGCTGTTTCTGCATTTATGCTGCTCTGCATTAAAACAAAGCTGAGTGAAGTGAAAGCCCAGGTGCTCAGCTCTTCAGGTATCAATCCATTGAACTGAGAACAGATCTGGTTTCAGCATGTCAACATGATTGTGCAGAAAACCTTTCATTTCAAGGCCCATGGCTTTTGTCCAGGAGCAGGGTTAGATCTTTATTTTCCCAGCCATCTCATGCTGGAAGGTGGAAGGATTGATTTTCACATAGCTATAGGCATTAATCCTTTCTAAGCCACTCCTGTCTTCGCTAAGGCAATTAATACATTACATTACATTACATTTCTGGAAAAACCTTTTACTATTTAGACATGGATGGATCTTGATTCTCTTTGAACTTATTTTCACATCTCCTGCTCAGCATAATTGAACAACCATTAGGTTGTCCCGGCCTGAGTTAACATTTCTTCCTACTAGCCCTGTCAGGGTTAGGGCCAGCACTCCTCCAAAGCACAGGGTGGAGTTCAGGTGTTGTTTTTTTCCTGTTTCATGGTGCTGGGAAGAGCCATTGAGCTGCACTCTCCTTCTCTGTGTTTAGATGCTCCAGTGTATTACAGCTCTGCATGTTCACAGGTATTCAGAGCAAGATCTACTTAATCTCCTGACTGCCCCTTGTAGTCAAATTTAACTGCAACCTGATTGTGTTGCTGCTTAAAGCCGTCTTAGACACCAGCATTTTCCTAATAGTCCACTATGAGCTGACATTGCTTGGATAGTGCACAGCTCCCAGAAACAACAGTATGGTAAGACTGTAAAGCCACTAAACTTCTTGGATTAGTGCTGTCCTGCTCCCCTCATTAACAGGACTTCCATTTTTTGGCACTGATTTAAGTGTGAGATAGAAAAAAGTACAAAGAAATTATTGAGGTTTTTTTCACAGTGATCTGTTCAGAATTTAGAGACTTCTCAGGGTAAGGTGTGCCAAGGAGGTGGGTATGGTGTACTCTGCTTTTACCTGGGGGATGGGAGCATTTTTCCACATGGAACTGTGAGGAAATAGAGACTACAAGCTATGGGAGAAATGAAGTGGATGATCACAGGCTATAAATTACAACCATCTTCATCTGTTTCCAAGCTGTGCCCTAGAGAAACTGTTGCAGACTGTTGGCCCAGAAAAAGATAGTGTTCACCAGCAGGCAAGAATAGCACAGAACAGGACTGATAAACTGGAGCTGAAGTGATTTTTGTAGGTCATATCAGATATTTTTGTTGCAAATGAGTGATGACTACATCAGAGTTGGATGGTGTAGGACTGACATACCCTCTGAATAAATCTATTTTTTTACAGCTGTCTTTAAATTGTTCAGGAAAGTGTTATGCTCTAGGTCATCAGAATATAAGGGCAGTGACATCCAGTAGAGCAGAAGAGGACATCTCACAGATAAGACTTACTCATCAGCTTCATCCACAGGGAGCCCTTCCATCTCAAACCGACAAGAGCAACCATAGTCCTCAAAATCCCTGGGACAAAATCCAGTAACACACTTCATTTTGTTCACGAAGTTGAGCAGGGCAGGGAAATTAGTAAAGATGGACTGTAACCAGGTGAAATGAGAACCCAGGCAGTCTGGAAAGAGAACAGCCATAAAATGCATGGTAAGTGGACTGGTGTGGGTCACACATGAGTGACTTCCATGTGAAACCATGTCTAAACAAGGTGGTAACAAAGGGACACTGAAAAATGCTTAAAAGGCAGCAGTATTCAGTATCATACTAGTCTTTGGGGTAAAGTACAGCCTCAAAAATCCCTGTCACTTTTCAGTATACATAAAAGCAAATCTCAGAGAATTTCCAGTAGGTGCTTAAGTACAGCTGGACAGATACTTACCAAAAAATAATGCAACACTTTCCACATTTTGAAAGACTCCATTGAAGAATGTGGCATTGTCTAAATGAAAAATAAACAAACCACACTTCTTTTTAAAAAAGAAAGTGACCAGAACTGTCCCCAGACTTCCCCTGGTTTTGCTTCAGTAAACTCTTTTGAGCTGAGAGTTACTAGCTGTTTGCTAACAGCACACTTCCCTGGAGTAAGAGTGACTCCCCACTTCCAAGCAATATTGTAGAAAATAAAACTTAAACTGTTCTTACTCAAGATTCTTTCAGGTGTGTCAAGAAGCTCTGGCAGGAATGCTGGTGGCTCCAGTCCTTGGCCACCTATCTCAGGAAACAGATTTGAGAAGAAGATTAGAAAATAAAATTTAAACAAACAAACAAAAAAACCCCAAAAACAAACAAACAAAAACCCCCAAAACCCCAAAACAACCCCCCCCCCACAACGAATCAGTAACATATGTGCTAACCCTTGTACTCTTCTGCACAGCATCATTTGCTGGGCTAAAACAGTAGAGTAGTATGAAACTTTTTTAGTTGCCCAACTACTTTCTTTGTCCCAGTGCTTCTACTCTGTAATCCTGTACTCTTCACTTATTTGAAGTCAAAAGGTTTGTTTTTTCTAAGTCCTTATGGTCTATTGTTGTATTTCCTCTCCTCCTATCACTATTTCTTTCTCAACTCTATCCTTTTGAAGATGCTGTGTTACATTTTTCCACTGGGTTTTTCTGTTTGTTTGGATTTTTTTTTCTTCTGTTTGCCATGTTCTGAATTAGGGTGAAATCAAATACTTGTTTGCTCTCTTCCCATTTTTTTCCTTGTTACTATCTTCTGCACAATTTCAGGAGAGAGCGTACTACTTCAGATTTATTTAAACTTGCCTTTCTCCTTTTATTTTTTTTTAATGTAATAATAAGAATAATTTTTAGAGAAAATGGACAGCTTTCCTAATGACAGTTACTCTCTACAAAAGATTCTGGGAAAAAGCTGATAGTTACCTTGAAAGTCATTTGCATTTTCTTGCAATAAATATAGGTGTGAGACAGCAAAGGGAGTTGTGGGGTTTTTTAGGTATAAGGCTTAACTGTATAGTTAGCAAAAGATTAGGAAAAAATAGGCCATTTTTTTGGGATCATACATAAGGGCCTTTCTTGTTGAGTGAACAGATGTTCATGGTAACAGCCAGATGCCTCCAGAAACACATTTCTCCAGTTTACTTGCAGAATATGGATAATATGGATATGGGACTGAAGGAGGTAGGCAGAGGTTATTCCTCTTACACAATTTTTTTTCCTAGAAGTCTTGGTCACACTGAAAGCTTTTAGATTAAAAACAATCCATCAGAAATGTCCTTAATTGCAGCAGGTGTTAGGAGAATAAATTGCTTTCCAGAAAATAAGAAAAAGTTTCCCAATAAGGTTTGGCCTTTTCCAGAACTGGAACAGGTCTTTTAAAAGCTTGATGACCTTGAGGGTTTCAGATTCAAGTGAAATAGTGGTGTCTCTTGCAAAATAAATTGTATGGAATGCTTTGTATTTGTACACATCCTTGCTGAAATAAAAATGCCACTTATTTTCTGGCCTAAAGCATGTATTGTATTTTCTCTGCAACAACAAACATCCTTCCCCAAAGCCAAGGTCTATCGAGTACATCTAGAGCCAGGTTTTGATATAATGCATGACACCATGGCTCAAACTCAGTGTTTGTTGATCAATAGCCATTGATCATTTAATCCTTTTAGAAATACTTTGGATAACATGAAAATTCCACTCAGTTGAAATGAGAGAGGGAGGGAACTGATAAAGCCATGTTACAGAAATACCAGAAGTTGTGATTACTTCAGCATCCTTTGCTTGCATTTAGTTCTCAGCAAACTTAATTTGCACAGACCCAATTAACACATAAATGTTTGAAGCTCTCATGGAGAAAATTCTCTGCTACAGGGTCATCAGCTTAGTAAAATTCTGACTTTTCTAATCATGAAGAACGATATTTCTAATTGTCACTAAGTTAATCAACCAATGTTTGCTAACAAGAATTTTTAATTTTGTTTAAACTGGGGGGAAAGGGACAAAGAGAAAATAATTTCTTAGTGAACTATTCTTGTTTTGCTATCTTGGCTATTGGTCCTACATTGCTTCCTTTATAGCCAGTGAAAGACTGCACTACAAAAATTAATCCTTTAAGGCTCAGAAGACCCCAGAGAGGTCAAATTCTTCTGCTTGTCTCTAAAACCTGCTGAATGACATCGCACATGTCTGGGGAAATTTGTCTGATACATTAACTCTTGGGCTTTCCAACTCTACCTGGGACACACAATTTCTGTCAACGTTCAGATACAAATAAAAAGGTTTCTGGTCTATGTCTGTGATGTTAATACTCTGAAAATGCTTTTCTGCAGTGTTAGTGAAAAAAAAGCTGATCAGAAAAACACCAGTGTGCCTCTAGTTTTTATTTGAAACTGTGGCTACTTAAAATGTCATAATACATGGCATGGAGGCAGTCATTGCAAACCTCAAGGAGCAAAACTGTCTGGGAAGATGCTGCTCACAAAGATGCCAGCATATGCACAGATGTTTGCTTCAGTAGCAAGAGATCAGCAGAACAGATCCCACATAAATACTAACCAGTAATCATCTTCAGACCAAGAAATTGTAACATTTAAAATCTTAGGTGGGGGAAAAGAATTTAAAACATATATTGCCACTTACCCCTGTACACCACCATTGACATGGACACCAGCAGAATTAAAATCATCTTTAGTTTAATCCAAAACCAAGAAAAGCTCACACAGCAACCTCGTGTGCCTGGTGAGTTAAGTAAAATATTAGGCAAAATGTTATGTCTTGAATGGAAGAGTAGTTGTTTTGAACTACAGTAGATTGTTTTGAACTACAGTCAGAGTTTTCTCTAAATTTACTATGGTTTTCTAAGTTAAGTGAGGTATGGAGATTTTCTCCAATAAAATAAATCAATTTTTTTTCTATCAGTTTACAAATATACACCTGTTGTTGACTATTTTCTCCTTTAAGCTCAAATCCAGCATTGTTTTATTAAAAACTCTTAATAGTTCATCAAGAAATGAAGTTATATTTATAAAAGCTCTAAATATTTATGATCTACTATCCCAAATCTCTTACCTACACTTTATTCTTCACAGTCCCCAAAAGGTTTTTCTAGATTCTTTTCTTCCTGAGTCCTGTATTATAGAGTACATCTAGAAAGACTTACCTTGAGGGATATTATTCAAAAGCAGTTGTATGAAGGACAAATGGATTTCAACAAAGTCAGTACTATGTTATTTATATGCACTTGGATATACACTTCACCCATGTGATCACCTGCTTTTACCAACCCCCTTCAACATTTATTAATTAATTCTTCCATGAAATTCCTTAGAATCATTATGCACACAGTGTATCTTAGTAATATAGCTCCAGTCATGTAAAGGATCTATACTGAGACGTCTGTTCTGCAGGTGCATTCACTGTATAGTAACTTCCCTAATATTCCTGGCTTTAATTAAATAACAATCATTTCATTGTTACTAATCACTCAAAAAATCTCTGGAGCATGTGAATATGGCTTTAATAACTTAGCAGGAGGTAGTGTTCAGTGTTGAAAGATGGGTGAAAATTTATACAGGTTTAAACAGTGGTATTCTGAGTATGACTGAGAAGTCTGCTCTCATCTATCCACAGTGGCTTGGATCCAAAGCTGAGAAAAATCCAGGGGAAGGTTGAATCAATGAGATTTGGGAAAGATTCTTCCCATCCGGAAGGTATTCTTTCTGCCAAGGTCAAAGAAATTTGCCCTTCAAAGATACCATCAACAGTGGCAAAGAGTCCACTGAGTTTTAGCATGGAGAAATGAGAAATTTGATAAATTTGGAATTGTAAAAATACCTTTGTGAGCAAAAGTCTTGGCTCTTCTAAGGCCTGTGAACTACAGTGTCTCCAGAAATGCCTTTGATACCAGCTCCCATAAGATTCTCATAGAAAAGCTGTTGTTATATCAGTTGGATAAGCCCAGTGAGGTGGGTTGGAAAACAACTGAATAGCAGGGCCCAGAGGCTGGTGGGCAGTGGCACAAAATTCCAGTGGAGGCCAGGGACTAGAGGTGTACATCAGCCATCAATACTGGATCCACTCTTGATTAATGAGCTTGGTGCCCTCACCCTGAGCTGGGTGGAGTGGCTGATCCACCAGAGGGTCATGCTGCCATCCAGAGGGACCTCAGGCAGCTGGAGAAATGGCCCAACAGGGACTTCATGGAGTTCAAGAAGTGCAAATTCCTACACCTGGGGAGGTACAAACATGTGCACCAACACCTACTGGGGGTCAGGCACACCCCATGGCAGTGTCCAGAGGTGAGTGCTCTGCCCAAGGACTTCTATTCCTGCAGGAAAAACACAGGGTGATTTCTTGTAAACACAAAAGTATCCTTTACCGTGGAAATCAGGGCTACAACTCAGAAGTGATTAAATTAATTAAAATAATAGCAAACTAACATTTTAAAATTGAAGTCTTTTCCAAAAATATTTTTATTTTGATATTGTCTTTTTATTCAAGCCTAAAAAAAAACCTCCAGAAAGTCAAACTGACTTTAATAATTGTTTTCTCCCCTTCCTTTGTTTTCATGCCTTTCTTCCTGAGTTCTCAGGAAACTTAATGATAAAAATATAAGAAACAATACAGACTTATTGTTATTTTAAAATTATGTCTTCAGGCATTACATGTTTTTTGTGATATTTGATGGCAACAGTTGCACAGAGGTGCAGTTCACCAGCTCTTCAGATTCTGCCTTGGGTGAGGAGAGGTACAGCACATCAAGATTGCTCCCCAGCATTGTGGGGCCATGGCCACGTTGGTATTCCTGCTTTGTACATCCATTGTATCAACATTCCTGTTTCTTCTACTGACTAAACTCTCAGTATCAACTAAAATTGGTAGAACTCCAATCTTTCCTGCTCTTTGATATTACAGAAATAATTCCATTATGCCATTGGGCACAACAGTGAAATGTATTTTGGAAGAGGGCTGCAGCATCCCATGTCTCCCTGAGGGCAGCATCCTTGTGGTGACACCTTTCTCATTGGCTTTTTGTTATTTTGAACCTGTATTTCTTCAGTGAAACCTCAATGTGCAACAGCTGTAGTGCAAATAATTTTGGTTTAAAAATTAATAGATCAGTGATATACTTTGAGTGGATAGTTTTTTAGTTCACCAGGCTTTCTGGTCACCACGGGTACATATAAGGAAGGAGATGAATCTTGGTAAGCTCACATAAATATATCACAGGGATAGTGACAAGAGGTGTGAACCTTCCCTTGGTCAAGCTCTGCACTAGATAAGTTGCTGAAGTAGTGGCAGACTCTTGGTTTGGAATAATATGTAATCTGCAAGTGTTTAACAGCAGGAAAAATCCTTCTTGTCCTCAGTATTTCAGGTTGATTTTAAATTATTTTGTATTTGTTGATTTGGATTACTTTATCACAGTTGTAAACAAAACTACAATAAACCATTTGCATTCACTAGCAAACTATATACATATCCCTTATAAAATACAACTTTTAAAAGCCCTTCAATTCTTTAATTGCAGTTACATCACCTGTACCATACAATGGTTTTTACACATTATTTTTACAGTCCCTTGGAGGAAGACACATTTCTAGATTCATATCTGTTAATAGCTTGTAATGTTACAAATTACACGTTGCATCCTGATTTTTACACTGAAGTGAAAGAGAAAGCTAAAAGTGCCACCAGTCTTCCAGTGTGCAGTTAAATTCCTCAGTGTTCTAGATGGACGTGCAGATGTTTTTAAGGCATTTTTGTTTTAATGCTGGAAAATCACAAGAAAACTGTCATCAGATGAAAACATTAACATCATACGTGAAGATTAAATATTAAAAAAAAAAATCCCTTACAAATATTGTTATCAAGTAAAATAGCTATGTGATAAAAACAACAAATATTCTGGGCAAATATAAAACTTTTTGATGTACCTTCATAATAAGGTCTGTAGAGATATAAAAAGAAAATATACTTACTGTGGGAGTAAGCAACTCTTTTGACTCTTTCACAGACATAATTTGCATTTTTCATGAACCAGGAATAGTATTCAACACAGTACCTAAACAAGCAGTTAAAATTAGCAGAGTGATAGGTTGTTATCTTTCATAAGCACAGCTGTATATGTATCATATTGCTAATATTGAATATGGAAATAAAAAAAGATATTCTGACCTAATAATGTCATTAGATTTAGAAAAATCCTGCCAAGCTTAATTCACTTAGTGTGAACACTGAAAGCTGGATCAAGTATTGATTGGCACACTTTGGACCCATTTGTATCTCAACCAGTAGCTCCAAACTCTCAAAAACAAGTATCAGTGACTGGAAAATGTAGATTGAAAAAAGCCCGGTGGAATATTTTAAGCAGAGAAAGAGCAAAGGAATGAATGCCAAGTTTTACCTCATGGCTTCCTTTCGAGAATGTCTTCTCTGACCAACACAGAGGCACAGCTGAAAAAACCTGCAGAGTTCCATCACACACGGGTTGATCTTTTGCACCAGAAGCGTGATGGGTGGTGAGGTCACATGGGTCTCTTTGAGGATTGCCTGTGGACACCCTAGGAAAAAATAAAACTCCAAACTAGTTCACATACTGATTAAATTTCTCGCAATGCCTCACTTGGGTTATGGGAAACACGCAGATTAATAAACTCATGTAGGTATCTTAAAATTAAATCTGAGTGACGCAGATAACAGGAAATAAAACGAGCCACAGCCTGGCTGTTGCTTAAGTGAAATCACAAATATTCTGTTCAATTTGTTATTATTCATAATTACTAGTTATTTGCCTAAAGCCACATTGCTTATATTTATCACAAATGTAAGAGATAACTCCAAAGATTTTTTGTTATTATTAAAGATTATTATTATCTAATTTATTTTAGTTACCTGCTTAGGTGGAAGTTTAGTTCCCACAGTGCAGAACATCAAGGCAAAACCCATACTGTCCATTTATTATATTTGATACTTTCACTATGCATGTTATTTTAATGAAAAATTAACTTCCAGTTCCCTGCTTCCTTACACTCACTCTCTAAATCTGAATCCTAGATTAAATATGACTTATAAAAAATAAGTATTTTTCTTACTGTTCTCTCCATCAAATTTTTTAGCCTTATTAACAAAACAAACATGTTCTGTGCAGAGGTTATGGCTTTCTCTCTGTCCATCACTGTCTCCTTGTTTCTAATGACCTCAATAATAAGTGAACTAAAACCCACTTTTTAGGAATCTATGGCAATCCTCTGGATAAATACCATATCTACAGGTTTCATAGCATTTACAAGAAACTGGAGAAGAAAAGGTCAAAGTTTGCCTGCATTAAGAGGAAGATAGGAATAATTTCTTCATTTTACTATATATGGCCAGGAGCCAGCTGGTTCATCAGACTTTTTTGCCTTTAAATGACAACCATTATATTATTTTAACATAAGAAAAATGCAGGGAAATGGTGTACATGAGCATAGATTCCTTTTTCCCTTCTCTTGAGCTAGATAAAAGAAAAGTATCTAGTTTATTCTATTCATTGACTCTTTTGCAGTCAGCAGCAAGAGATAACCAGTTGCAAACCAAACATTTCATCCTGCCAGCAAATGCAGCTGTTCCAGATGGCAAAAAAAAGCAATATTGCCAAATAGGAAATGGCAGCTTATAGCAAAATCCTGAATTGCTATGTGTTTTTTTCATGTCAAATACGAACTCTTTCTGTTATTAAAAAAATGCAGCCAAGGCATAGATAAAATTGGTGTATAACCACATCTCCTTTGTATATTTAATAGCCTTGACAGCACACTTTGGGTGGGTGAAGTGAAGTGAAGCTGCCCTGCCAGGCATCACATCAGACCCCAGGGAGCTTCTGTGTGCGTACAGCAACCTTTCCAAAGGGATGTCTCTCCCAGAAGAGCACTCCAGAATAAAAGGGACATTCCTGAAAATGGCTCTGAAAAGGTAACTGGGGACCAGGCTGTGAGGGCACATTTTTCTTAATGTGGGTGCCCCCTCACATGGACCCTTTGGGGTGGGAGAGCCCCTGTGTGACTCTTGCTTGGCTTCTCCATTTCTGTAACTGGCATCAGGCTTTGGCCATGTGTAGATAAACTGCTTTACCTGCTGAGTATAATCACCTTAGACAGTGTAATTGCTTTTCCAAGTTCTCATGTCTCGCATGCTTTATAGCTTTGGGCCATCTCATGTTATGTGATAGGAGAGGCTACAAAGGTTAAATTTGAACTAATGAAGTTCTGTTGAAATAAGCTTGAGTCGTCTAGTGCTGACAAGGAGTTTAATATAAAATGGCATTCCTTTGCAGGAGGAAAATAAAGGGTCTGCCAACCTGAGAGATTGCTACAAAACCATTTTTCTGCCAGCACTTGCCCAAGGCAGTCAGAGTCACAGAGGAGTAATGGGCAGATGCATGCAGCACCCAGACTCATGAGCCCCTCTGAAAACCAGCTGTGTGTCAAAGATGATACACAAACATCAGGAATAATTAGTCAGGGATGGGCAAGAGGCAGCCCCATTTGTCTTAATCTTAGAAACTTTGCATAAGTATCATTAGGCTTTGTCCACACCTTGATTCTTTCAATGGCAATTAAGATTAATTATATCTTGCTTTAATAATACTCCTCATGTTAATAACTGAACATCAGAGAATGTGGAATGTCCATGAAAAGTACTGTTTCAGTTCCCTCCAAGGAACCTCCACCTCCACTGAGGTGGGTACTTGCTATCCTGCCTCTAAGGTGTGAAATACTTTACTCAAGGTCTGTGTTTCACCAGCAGAAATTCACCTTTAGCTAAATATAAATTGAGTGGCTGCAATGTCGATTTGGATTCCTCTATGCAGGAAAAAGAAGTCAAGTAGAAATCTGAAAGCTAAACAAGTTGCTCTGAGTTTCATTTTTGATAATCACTTAATTTTAAAGTAATACAATATTTACATAATACTATATTTAATGCTGAAACTGTCTTGCAAATAATGTTGTACTTAATTAAATTTCAATTGGGCAATGTACTCACATATTTATGAAAGTAAAATGTTCAATGCTTTGCAATAATCTTTTATATTCCTCCATAACAGATTTCTATGGTGAAATGGTTAGGTTTTGGTTGTTTTTTTTTTTTAATTCAGTTCCTAAGTTCCTACAGATTTGGATTGAAATTTAAAAAAAGAAAAAAAGAAAAAAAAAATTAAAAGTAAGAATTTATTTCTGAACTTTCTTTTCTATGAATTTTCTTTCCTAAGATACTGAGCTAGTCAAAAGAGGCCAGAAACCACAGGAACCACAGCTCCCTGTGCAGAGCTTTGCTCTTGGCTATTTGAAATTGCCATGTTACTGTCCCAGGAAGGTGACAAGTTATAGCTGCAGTAAACAGACTTTTCTATTATTAACTCCATGTCACATCTCTCTGACACTGACATTAAATTTTGCTGCCAGTGAAAGACAATATTAGGGGTATTGTGAATAATTTTGATTCATAATCCCTCCCTGTGTGCTCTCATTTGCACAATTGCATATTTTCTCAGTTGACATCCACTTCCATGATTTAAGAAATATTTCTTGGAATAATGTCTCAGTCTTTAGAGCACTGTGTTTGCTCTTCATTGTTCTGAGATCCCATGTTCGATTCATTTGGCCAAATACATGATCACTACATGCAGGAAGATAGGCTCTGCCATCATAGTTCATGAAAAAGGCATTGATGAATCTCCATTCCCTGATCTCAATGAAATCCATGTTTTCTACCTTTTTCAAACAGGCTGGTTCCCAGTCCTAGGTTCCCCAGGTTGCCCCCAGACAGGGAATGGCATATGAACAAACTCTGGACTGTGCATACCAGGACTCCAGTCATACACTCCAGAAACTTCCAGTTGGTTGCCTGCTGTCTCATCCTTGACCTACACTGATCCCAAGCAAACAAGACATTCAGAGAACTTGTGTTTTGTGCACAATTTTCTATGGCTGACAATTACCATAGCATATTCCTCTGCTCCCTTTCAAGATCAGAAGATCAAGTTTGCCTTAAATGCTTCTTTTCACACTACCCAAAGTGTCAGGAAGTCAAACTTTATTCACGTAATATGTTCATTTCACACAACTGATCTGTGTCATGGAAGATATGAAGACAACTCTTGTATATTGAGCTTATAAACAGAAGTAAAATGAGAGCAGGATCCAAAAAAAAGGGTATTTGACTTCCTATTCTTGGGATTTGAAAAGACTCTTACACCAATAACTCCTCCTTGTCCCAACACCAGTGAATTTTCTCCTTGGAAACATGTCACAGGAGATGTTTTTTTTTAATGCAGTATTCTCTGGCCTGCCAGGCAATAGCTTCCCCTCCTCTTCCCTGACCCTGCCTTCCTGCAGGACTGGGCTTCTGTGCTCACTGGATGCTATTGTCAGCTACTGTCATTTGGTTTTCATGGCCAGTGTTTTAAACTCTGATAATATTACTAACTTCTGAAAACAGATGTACCAGTGAGTCATGTGATCTCAATACTTTCTTTTGTAAGCGCGAAAAGAAATTAAAACAGGAAAAAAAATAATGCAAGCAACTCAATATATGCTGATAAACTCAGCCAACCAGAATGGACTGAGAGCTATGAAAAACCTGTTCAGAATCAGCAAAAGTAACAGCACAGAATTCTGGCCTTGGAATGATGCAAAACCAAGAGAAAAAACAAATGACACCAGAACTGCTGCTTATCTGCTATTTGATTATTCTCAGTGAAATAAAAATTGAAGGCTTGTGAGAGAGCCTTCAAATATGTTTACTCAACCCTCCAAAAAGAACCAAACCAAACCAACCAACCAAACAAAACAACCTAAAACACAATAACCCCAAACCTTTGCAGACAAGCAAATCTTTGCTGGAGTTTAGCAATGAGTTGAGAGAAGACAGTATTCAAAATATCTTTAGAAATTGTGAGATTATCAGGGAATGCAGGCCAAAGATTGTTTTTTAGCCTGCGAGTAATCCCAAAATGAAGACCTGAGGGTTCCCTGCAGGGAGCCAGGGAGCTGGCTGCATCCCTGATGCTATGGATCAGCTCCACTAGCAGAGAAGGACCATAAGGCTGCAGTTTCCCTTCACACAAAACCTGCTGGTAATGCTCAGTTTTTCCCCTTGCCTCTCCTGTTAGGACAGAGTAGCTACCAGCAGCAGTTTCCTCTTAGTTATGTTTATTAGGAATCCATACCAAAGACCCATGAGTTCTTTTGACAAAAGATTTGAAACGTTCTTTTGACAAAAGCATTTCCCTCCTAATCCATAACAAACCATATAATCAGCATCTCTCTTTGCTCTTCTCACTTAGAATCCTTCAGAATTTGCAGGCCTTTATTTGATTATATTATCCAAATGATACTGAAGACCCCTGCAATTTAGTCCAATATATTATCTTTCCAGTCTCCATGATTCTTTGATGCAGTAGCCACACAGAAACACAAGCAGCTGATGGGCAGATTTCCAAAATCCCCTCTGGTAGTCCTCACAACCCAGCAAGATTTGCATTCCCTTTTCTTTCTGGTAGCATCAGAGCCAATTTCAACAAGATGACCAAAATCTTCCTATTCCCAAAGCATCCCATGAACTCATAACTCCATCACAACTCTAAGCAATCAGTCTTGGAGGATATAGTCCTAATGCCAGAAAACCCTGGAACTGATCCACATGCTTATTCTGGAAAAGTGGGGACAATGTTTTTCCTTTTTGGCTTTGAGCTGAGCACAGGCATTGCCCCAGCTTCATGTACATCAGTTTTTACACTGACTTCAGTGGTAGGTATCACAGAATGTTAGGGGCTGGAAGGGGCTCCTGGAGATCATCAAGTCCAATGCCCCTGCCAGATCAGATTCACCTACAATAGGATGCACAGGATGGTGTCTAAGCAAGTTTTGAGTGTCTCCAGAGACAGAGACTCCACCACCTCTCTGGGCAGCCTGTTCCACTGCTCTGTTACTCACAGTAAAGAAGTTCTTGATATTTTGCTTTATCTTCCTTTCTTCCAGCTTGTGACCATTTTACCTTGTCGTGACACTGGACACAACTGGAAAGAGTCTGGTCCCATCCTCCTGACATACAGCCTTTAAAGATGGCTTGATGGCTCTGCACTGGACTCTCTCCAGTAGTTCCTTGTCCTTCATGAACTGGTGAGCCCAGGATGAGATGCACTGTTCCAGAAAGGGCCTTGCCAGGGTGTAGTAGACAGGGAAAATAACCTCCCTCAACCTGCTTGCCACTCTCTTCTTGATGCACCCCAGGATGCCATTGGCCTTTTTGGCCACAAGGGCACATTGCTGGCTCATGATCATGCTCTTGTTCACCAGGACTCCCAGATCTTTTTCCACAGAGCTCTTTTCTTTACCAGATTACTCGTGTCTCCTTAAAACAATTATGCTGCACTGAAGAGCAGATAATCAGACTCTGGACAATGGGCAGACAGATTTTGTCTGGATTGCAGAACAGGTATTCTGGATTTTCTATCTAAATACAAGACAGGATGAAATCATAATAATACTGATGTGGATTTACACATCAGGACACCAGACTGGCAGTAGAAGTACGCCAAGGGGACTAAAAATGTCTACAGGACAATTTGCGTTTTATCTTTTGTTTAGGTGTCTATGGTGCTGGTGCCTAGAGCTGAACTAACCTTCTGTTCTTGAGACTGGGATTTGGGCCTGGAAGTTATTCCCATTGTATTATTGAGCTCTGCTCCTGCTTTGTAAATCTGAGTATAGGTAGCCTGGACTCACACACACAAACACTCAACATCCAAAGCAGGTGCTGGCATCTCCCAGAGTTCATACTCCTTTCCTGGTATTGAGTGAAGCCCAGTTTTTCAAAACATATAATCTCTGAATAAATACTTACAGGTAAATATAATTTTATTGCCAACATGAATATATTATAAGTGGAATAGCACATCATCATATATTTAGCCTGCTGAGCTCTTAAATTCTAACTCTATTTTAGAGCTTAAAAGGAACAACTGAGCTTTCATGAAAATCTAGTTGATAATGATCTGAGGAGGAAGATTAAGGGCAATGCTGGACATTTCTCAATCCATGGTAAAAATACCACACAGACTACATCTACTAATTCTATCATCATGATGCAATTTGTGTTTTGAATGCATAACTGTATGTTTCAGAAACAACTATGGTAGCAGTCCCTTAGATATTTTGGGTGTGTGACATACATAAGACATCAGGTAAATTACACATGTATATTGTTACTACATGGGAAAACTGACATACATTCAAATACGGTTTTGCTGCATGAGGTGCAGCTACTTACTGGTAGCTGAATAAAATTTCATTGTCACCTCAGGCCTGTAGGGTGGTGTGGACATCACTGGGGAAGGCAAATCTGAAGGAGGGAAAACAATATTAGTTTCTTTGATATCTTAATGGGTAAAAAAATAAAGGAAAGTTGGTTTAAAGAATAGCAGGGGAAAAAAATCTGAAGTCACAGACCCCTAATCAACACTTACATACTTTGATGTTAAGTATATTCAGTCACCTTTTTCTACTATACTATTTTCTATTTCATAAATGTGCCAACTGAAACCCTTTGTTATTATCCCAGATCAGTCTCACCTGGTTCTGTTTGCATCAGTTTGGTTTCTTGAGGAGACGCCGTCTGCATCCGAATTGCAGACGTGTCAGCTGTGGGAGCAGAAAGATACATGCTTCATAGCATTCAGAATTACTGTTATTTTTCTGTCTACCAAGAAGAGTTGCTCTATAGAAGACAGCTCAGCATCCAAGGTCTCTCACCTAGTATGCCCAGAGGCATTTTAAAATGTCAAGATGGTAAAAGAAGGACAAAAGCTGTATTTTGTTAGATCTTGAAAAGTCCATGGTCTACCAAAAGGAAAGACTTAAAGATGGTAAGTTTAGTGGAGATGAAGAGAAGCAGCTTTTTCACAGGTCTGCTCACCTGATTTGAAACAAAACATGAGTGAAGACCTGAGTGGCCTCCCAAGGTCAGCCTCAGAGACATGGTTTCAGCTTTTGGCCAAACCCCAGGGCTAGCAACTAAAGCACGTGGGGTTGCCCTGCATTGCACTCACCAGGGCTGGGCTGCAGTGCTGGCCATGGGGCCCAGATCCCACCAGCAGCTGGAGGGGCTCCATCCATCCCCTGTGGTCTGGAAGCATCCACATTGGGGGATGGAAACCCTGATCCTTTTGCTCCAAATGTCTTTGGCCATGGTGGGAACCTCGTAATGGGGATTTCATCTCCTTTCAGGGCAAGAGGGCTCCTGGTAGCTGGAGAAGCAAGAGAGGCAGAGATAGAGATAGGGCACCAACAATGGGCTGCAGATGCTGGTGCCCCACAGCAGCAGCACATGCAAAGTAATACCTAAAATACACATAGAAAATCCTATCTCTTTCCTGCTTCCCCTAATCATAGAATACCTTGGGCTGGAAGGGACCTCTAAAGGTCATTTAGTCCAACCCCCCTGCAGTAAGCAGGGACATCCTCAACTAGATCAGGTTGCTCAGAGCCTCTTCAAACCTCACCTTGAATATCTTCAGTGATGAGGCTTCAACTTCCTCCCTGGGCAACCTGTTCCATTTTTCCACCACCCTCATGGCAAAGATTTTTTTCCTAACATCCAATCTAAATTTACTTTTCTCTAATTTAGAACCATTGGCCCTCATCCTATCACTACAAGCCCTTATAAGTAGTCCATCTCCAGCCTTCCTGTAGGTCCCCTTCAGGTACTGGAAGGTCACTATTAGATCTTCTGAGAGCATGAAGGCTCATTCTGAGTATGAGCACACACACCTTTCCATTTTAGATATGGAAGCATGGGCAGTGCCAGTAACATTTAAAATTGTAACCGAGAACATGTTAATGTACAAATTTTCAAAAACAGAGTAAGAAACTGAGATATTCCTGCAAAGAGCTAGGGCTTTTTCCTTTGCATTAATTTTTTATTTTCTAAACTGTTTCTCTACAGAGGAAAGAAATGAAAGCTCTTGTCCACGAGGAGTAGGGAGATACCAGAGGGCAGCTACTTGAATTGGAGAACTGATGACATTTTGTGAGACAAGTCACACTGGAGGCTGGTAGAGATAATAAAGGCTGGCATGTAGTTCTACAAAATAAAAGAGCTTATGAAAAGACAGCAAACTACTGGGGAAAATGTAGAAATTTTGTTATAGACAGATTCAGATGTTGTAGATGATGAGAAGTTATGAAATAAAATGCTGAATTTCTCTACTCTTACTATGGGGAAGCAAATGTGAAAGTTTACTTCTGCTTTCAAAAGGAGGAAGACTGGCAGTTTCCATCTTTTATCCTTATGGACAATCTAAATGCACTGGAGATTACAAAATATTCAGGTACTGACAACTGAATGTCATACAAGGTCAAAGAGAAAAAAAAAAGACAGATTTACAATAAGAAAGGAGAGAAAACAGCTCGAACTATATTTTGCTTTGTTTAAAACCAATGTTCTTTTATTTTTGTAAGTTTTTTTTTAATTTTTTGCTTTGTTTTGTTTTAAAAAAGAAGGTTTTCTGTTTGTCAGCTACTCAGTGCACTTCTGACCAGATCTGCTGTTCTCTGGGACAAAATTTTATCTTACTCTGTAACTGTCATTCAGCATCACAGCACTGTGCAGCAAACACACATGATCCCCTAACAAGGTGTCAAGCAAAATTGTAAGTTTAGGTTTGACAGTACTGGCTTACTTTTAAATCTCCACACATGTTCTGCTGATGGATCCACTGTTCTGTTTTGGTCTTCCTGTAATTTAGTGAAACCTGAAAAAGCTGAATCTAGATTTTTTGAGTATGAAAAGGTCAAGTTAGTACACTCACTATCCATCATGTATTGTGTAATATAAATGTTATTCTGCACTCGTAATAAAATATTCACCTATTTAATAATAAAATACATCACAATATATAACCATATACAAATAATATCAATAATACAAGGTAATATTTTTAAATTATTTTAATTTATGAAGGTAGAGTACTTACTGAAAGTGCTACCTGGACATGGTTTTCTTTATTCCTATTTCCTTTCATTCCCCAGGATGTACTTACCCAGATCTGAAGATGTGTTACTGGAAAATGTGTAATTAATAATAGGTGAGTTCTCCACAGTTTCCCAAAAGTCAGACAAATTTCTCCCTGCAAACAGAAACACAGCCAACAAGAAGTGATTGTTTCTAGTCTAAGCTGTCACTGGAAGTAAATAGGGCAATATTTTTGGGTGGAATGGTTTAAACATTTACCTGTCTGTCCTGTCATCACACAGATGTAGATACAATCTGAATCATTGCTCTGACGCACTGGAAGGCAAAAAAATAGATACTGCTTTGTTAGCAGTTTTTTATTATATGATATTATCTTAAACAGTTGAAAACACAAGCACAAAATAGTATGTGGCTACTACAACTGGCCAAATATTTTCCTTCAGATATGATTTTTGAGAAATATCTTGAACCAGCACCAAATCCAAATGTTTGTATTTCCAGGGGAAATGTTTCTATGTAATTAAAATTCTAAATTACAAGCATTTTTACATGGAAAAAAAAAAGTCTTTGGATAATTTAGCCTATAATTATTCTTTTGCAATCATAATTCCCTAAAATACCAGTATTTGATAATAACTGAACAAAATTTCAAACAAAACATATCTGCTTATAGAAACACGTGTATTGCTATGTTATATATATAGCCACCCTGTATTTCTATTTGTATTTTGTTCCTGTAAGGAGACTTTGTTTAAAACTTGAAGCCATCCTTTGTAAGAAAAATACTTCTGGGTAAGAGAAATAGGCTTTTACACACATTTCTATGCTTGCTTCCAACACAGGAGCAAACCAGACAAAAAGAAAATGCTAAATGTTAAAAGAAAATGCAAACCTGAGAGAATAGAAGTGGATTTGAAAATTTCTGTGAGGTAACTGGTGCTATTCCCAATAATATCAACAAGTAAAGCTGTAAAATCTAGACAACAAAACAGAGAAAGATTATGGTTGAAAACATATATTCTGTCATGGAGGCAAAGAAAAAAAATCACTTTTATATGTGTGTAATATTTTGTATTAGTGCTTGTACTTGACCATGTTTAAATCATTTTAAAGTTCAAAATACTTCTGCTGAATGGGAATGGACTTAGGAATCCAGAGGAATGCTCTACAGAAGGGTATTTCAAAGGCAATATCCAATATAGAAGCAAGGTGCATAAAAGCAAACTTGAGTGGAATTTATCTGTCCAAGAGAACAATTTAAAGTGACACTCTACTTAGTCTGCTTAAATATGAAGGAGACCCAAAGTCTGCAGACTTTGCTTGTACTGCCTATGCCATGTGGGACCTCCCAAGAGGCATCTGAGCTTTATTTCAGAAATACCCAAGATGGTCTGACTTGTTCATAGCAGGTTCTAGGAGGAACAGGTCAATGTTCTCACTCAGGGAATGGCAGACATGAGCCCTGTGGAGGACCCTCAGTTTATAATTCTTGGGAGGATGCTCTAATCACCAAGGTATTCTGGATATGCTGCTCATAAGGATGAAGCTTGCAGAATTCAGGCTACAGTTCTCAGGTACAAAGGAAATAATTCAGCTTCAGCACATGCAGTTTCCAACCTCTTTTGTGTACCCACCTGTCAAGTCATTTGTTATATTGCTCAAACAATAGCAGTAATGCATAGGAAACTTGCCAGGGTCAACATTTTTTACGTTAGAAACTGTAGGGAGAGACAGAGATAAATCAATATCTGGCTGAACAGGCTGTGTGAAAGAAAAAGCTCCTGCACAGAGCATAGCATGGGGATACTCACTGTTGTAAATAGTGACTGACACTTTGTGGAAGGCAAATGAGCTGTAGGATGTGACAGTCAGCAAGGAGAAGAGTTTTTTGGTACCTGCAGAAACATGTGCCAGTGCTGTTAGCAGCTGAAACAAATTATGAGAGCAGAATGTTTTGACTCATTTAATTTCTGAGGTGCTGGTACCATACAGCTGCCTGAGACTCAATTTTGCATTTTCTCTGAGGACAGGATCACCTGTTTTTTGTGGTTTTTTGTTTGTTTTGTTTGTTGTTTCTTTGTTTGTTGTTGTTTTTTGTTTTGTTTTGTTTTGTTTTTGTCTTTCGGGGGTTTTGGGGTTTTTTTTGGTTTGTTTGGTTTTTTATTTTAATTCAACCTACACTGGATTATAAAGTGCTTTCTGAAGACCTCTCATAGGTAATTACATTGTGTTTATATATAAACACACACTAATTTCTGTATTGTTTGGGGCAGGCAGCTATCTTTGTTGTAAATGCAAAAGGGTAAGGTGCTCCTGGAATCAAGTCTGGAGGCAGCCAAGGGTGTGTTTATGGCTTCTCCTGCCAACCCCATTGCCCTTCATCTCACTGACCACCAGGCTGACATCCATTACCTCGGAGGGCAGTGTCCAGCATGTTGTTCACCAGCTCTGTCAGGTTCAGAGCAGCCAGATCCACCGACTTTGCAGACAGCTCTGAAAAAGAAGGACTCTGAGCAGAAGGCTGCATGAGGGCATGAGGAAATGGCTCCTAATCCCCTGATTGTGTACAAGGCAAAACTCCTCCAGACCATGAAAAATAAAATGAGCAGATTAGGTATTGTGGTGAACCTCAAAACTTGTCGTGAGAAAACGCAGGTAAGGAAAACAAAGAGATTGGAAAACAGCAAGACCAAGTGGGCAATGCAATGGTGGGCCAAAATTTGACTTGGGCTCTGTCATCTTTCTGAAGGAAAAAGTCTTGTGGAATTACCTTCTCTGGAGACTCTCCATACCCATCGGGACTCACTTCTGAGTGAACTGCCCTAGTTTTGGTCCTGCTCTGGCAGGGTGGTCAGACTCAATGATCTTCAGAGGTCCCTTCCAACCCCTGACACTGATTTCTGTGATCTTCTCCCTTGAGCAGGCAGCTAGGACCCACAGTCTGTCCTGACATGTTGGTGCTGGGCAATGGGTATTTACTGCCAAAATTGCAGCAAGTCTCTCTTTGCAGATCACTTACAGAGGAGAAAATGCCTAGAAAATGTTCCCCTTTTCCTGGTGCTGCATGAATCTGACATGAAAAGACAAATTTCATTTTTCTTTCAGCTACTTCGGTGGCTATACTGCTGCCACAGTATAAATTGACTGTCACTTAGTCACATTTTTTATTTAGCAGATGTTTTCCGTCTGCTGCTGTAATTTGGTTTTCCCTAGTGAAAATTTCTGAGAAGGTTCTTTTGCACCTCTGTGATAAAATCAAAAAGACACAGAGCAGTGTGGCTGTGTGTGTGAGATGGAAGTTCTTTGTGTGCATGAAAGAGAGAGAAAAAATGGATGGAATAAAAAGCACTGAAAGCTGAGATGAGAACAAAATTGAATTTTGGGGTGAAATATAATTTTCCAATGACATCATGGTCATTTTATACCAATTTAACCAGCACTCCAGGGATGGAAGCAGGGCATGTCTACAGCACAGAAGAGAGGGAAGGAAAAACAAAAGGGAATGGAGAGCTGGGAAGGATAGAAAGGAAAAAAAAAATAACCAAAAAATTCTAGTTTCCTGGAAGGATAGAGGTTAAATTGGCCAGGGATCTGAATAAGCCCTGTGCTGGGTGAGGAGCCCTTGCTGGTGGCTTGGGGTCCCATCTGCCACCACCTCTCTGCCCCATACAATGTCTCCCACCCCCGTTAGCACCCACACAGGGTCTCCTGATGGGCTACTTACCTGCAGTAGCCAGCACTGCCACTTGCTTCTCTTTCTTATGTTCTCTTCTCATGCATGAAGCTGTGAAGTAAAGAAAGAGAATGATAAACAGTTTTCCTTGTTGAGTTACCAAGCAGATTTCCATTGAGCTCTGCTGCTCTTGTTTACTGTAACTCAGAAACAGATGGACACTGCAAAGCAGGCCACTGAGTATCCATAGAAGCAGCTATGGATATATTAGCTCCATATTAGCTCCATTAGATGCCTAAGAGCAAGGGTGTCCTAAAGGACTTGACAGCACCTTTAGATGCCAGATAAAGAAAGAAAACAGATTAAATATCAGAGGTCTCCCCCTTAACTGAAGCATCAAAATTAAAAAAAAAAAATAAATAAAAAAAATGCACTTGCACACAACATTGTCTGAAAGGTCTGTAGTACGAAGAGGCCAAATCTAAGCAAACCTTCCCAGGCTGTGTGCAGGTCTGTTATTCAAAGCAGTCACTCGATAAAGTACTGTTCTCTGGAGCTGTTCTGTGTCAGGAAGGAACAGAAGCAGAGCTCAGGAGATTGGACTTGTTTCTTCAGATTCCCTCAGTGACCAGCAAGCAAGGTGCAGAGCAGTGACTTAGACATCACAGGCCAAGATGAAGTGCAGGAATTTGGTGCTTAAGCTTCCTATCCAGTCAGTGGAGAGCTGAGTGCCTCTAAAGAGTAATCCAGAATGTTCAAAAATCATAGGACCACAGAAATATTTAGATTGGAAAAAACCTTTAAGGTGTTCAAATCCAACTGTTAACCCAACACACTGTCAAGTCCACCACTAATCCATGTCCCTCAGCACCACATCTGTGTCTTTTAAATACCTCCAGGGATGGTGACTCCACCACTTCCCTTGCAGCCTATTCCAGTGCCTGACAATCCTTTTGGTGAAGGAATTTTTCCTAATATCCAATGTAAACCTTCCCTGGCAGCTTGAGGCAATTTTCTCTCATCCTATCACTTGCTACATGAGAGAAGACGCCAACACCCACCTCATTACAACCTCCTTTCAGAGAGCAATAAGGTCTTTACTCAGCCTCATTTACTCCACAATAAACGGCACCAGTTCACTCAGATTCTCCTTGTAAGAATTGTGCTCTAGACCCTCCAACAGCTTTGTTGCCCTTCATTGCCAAATAAGTCAGTGTTAAAAAATGCTAAATGCTTCTCTGAAGCTTCAGCTTCTCAGTCTTTCCAAGCTCCCCAGAGAGAAGTCCTCTTTTGGGAGCTGGTGATGAGGGAGGCTCAGTTCACTGCCACTCTGTGTTGTAACCTGATGGGCAGAGCTCTCACCAGGGAGTACAAAACCTGAGTTCATCCTCCTCTTCCTTATGAAGAATTCTGTAGGACTGAAGTCACAAAAGAAGGCGGGGATGTGATTGCATGATTTGGATTTTTGTACCTAAAGTGGTGAAACAGCAGTGCTTCTCCATATTAGTAGAAAATCTGTGCCTGGTACAGACGACCATCCCAGCTACATTTCCCTTTCTCTTTCTGTCTTTGTACATAAGGAGAAATATCCTATGAATGATTCACGGTACAAGGTGTTTAAATCATGGTGTCTCACACAGTGCTGGTTAGCTGTATTAACAGCTCCCGCTTAGTATGATTTAACTTGGACTGACAATCTTGGTGATAAGAGCTCTTCTAACTCTTCTCTTTCTTTCCATATAAACCCTACTGACTCCAGATTCATGACATGGGAGCCAAGAGCAGACCTTTGCCACCACGTGGTCTGTCCTCCTTTATGGCACCATCCCTGGATCTCCAGCCCATCAGCCTTGCCTGTGCAGGGGGAAAGACAATCCTGTGGGTGTGGGACTAGGAGACAATTGGGAAAGAGGCATTTGGGTTATTTCCATTGTCCTTACCTGTGTTGTACACCAGAAAGAGACACAGAAATCCCAGGCTCATTTTTGCTGGCCCATGCCAGCAGAACCACTGCATTGTGGAATCCAACTTCCAGCAGTTTGGGCTGCCCTAGGAGAAAGAAATACTATTTTGGTGGTGGTAAAGTTTGTGGTATTGTGCATTTTTGTTCAACTTTGCCCCAGAATAATATGACTGTGAGAGAGAGATTAGATCTCTGGGATGCAAACTGGGGTTGGTTTAAATGGCAAAGAATCAGAAATTTTTTCATCAGTATTTTCAGTGTATGGGTGTGTTAAGAGTTTAGTATACAACTTTGGATTTTTGAGTCCTAAGCAACCATGGGTTTGATGGGACTTGGTAATGTCACCTACACAGTCCTCTGCCATGAAGATCTGTGCCCAAATGACACTGATATATGAAGCCTGAACCCTTTTTGTTGAAACAAGGGAAAATTTTCTCTTGTTCCATTTCAGACCAAGTATCATCTGAACTCCTTTTCTGCAGAAGTGCTGCTTGTCCAGTATCCCCTAGTCTTGTATTTCTAAACCACTCTTACCAGGTGGTGTCCTGTCCTGCCTCACCTAGTTGCCTGGGAAGGATTAAGTTGCTCTGCCCTTCAGATTGAGTTGCTCTCCAGACTTCAAAAATTTAGAGGTGGTTAGAAAAAAAGAAGGAAATTCCTTCTTTATTCTTCAGGCTTTTTTACATGTTCCCCACTGTTTTGGTAATATCAGAACATGCCAGATAGCTCTGTAGTTATCAGAAGATGAGGGAGTGTATTTAAAAAAAAAAAATCCACATTTTTTTCCATATCCTCTAAGAGTAGCTAAACTTGTGAGTATACAGCAAAGCTTTATCTTGAAGATAATAGTGTTTGATTAACAAACGATTATCACTATGTTTAAAATGTTTCATGTGTTTAATTCATTAGAGAATAAAAACACTCTGAAAATAGATAGTTTTAACTTCACAGTTCTAAAGACATTCATTCTTGGAATGATGAAATGAGACCAAGAATTTCTGTGTTTGAAATGTCTGTGTTTGCTCATCTGGTGTTTCAAAAACAAATTAAAAAAAAAAAAAACAACAAAAAAAAACTCTGGGAAATTTGTTAGGTAATTCATCCTATCTATTCAGTTTGTCTGCCTAATCCTTTTTACTCAACCTCAAGCCTTTACTCATCAGGACTTCTGCACAACATATGAAGAAGAGCAGGGCTGAGGCAGATAGAAAGCTGTGGCCAAATCTCACTCCCCAGACTTCATGCCCCATCACCTTTTCATGAATTGGACTAATTATGCATGGACAGAGTCTGGTGTCCTGTGGACCTGTCTAGCATCAAATATCCTAAGCTTGGTTCTTTGTGCAACCATATTTGGGATCTGACCAACAACAAGACTACAGACCACAAATGGATTGCTGACATGAGGATCACAGGACCTGAAACCCCATCAAGGCTATCACTGCTTCTGCTATCTGGTATTATGAAGCTTACTGGGACCTGTAACATCTTTCCCTATGGACTTGTGGACTCCAGTTAGGGGGGATTGTAGCATGTTAGCTCAAGCATGCTAAAATGATGATGTGGTGTTCATTGTTGTCTGATGCTGGTGATGTGGTCTGTATTGAGATATAAAATTAATCCCCTTGAAGGAGTCTACAAGGAAGCTGGGGAGAAATTTTTATAAGGGCATGTAGTGCAAGAGGGAATAGCACGTAGTCAAGAGGGAATAGCTTTAGACTGGAAAGGGAGAAGATTTAAGTTCAATACTAGGAAGAAATTCTTCACTGTTAGAGTGGTGAGATTCTGGAACAGGTATTAAAGTACCTTAAGACAGAGAGAAGAAAAAAAGCTGTAAAAACAGAAAGAAAATTAAAAGAGTGAGATAAAAAAGGTGTGCTTGGAAGCACCCCATGCATAATGAGAGCCAATTTCTTGCTCACCTGAACTTGCAGCTCCCTGCTGTCCTCCCTGCTGAGCTGCTCCTCCATGCTCACACACACACACACACATACACACAATTTTCTTTGCATGGGACACTGATTTGCAGCAGGAATCCAGAGCAGGTGTCAGCCTGGCAATAACACCCACAGGGAGCTGCGGTGGGATTATGTGCTACAGACCCCACCAAGCAAAACAGTGAAAGTCTGGGACAACATGCAAACAGAACCTGGAAGGATGGATTGTACTAAGCCAAACACTTTTCTGTTTCTAGAAGAGAAATAGTAAAGAAAGTTGGTATATAAATCAATGGAAAATCCTCTCTTCATGACAGATTTTTATTTGCCCAAATGTCAGAATTAGCAACTGTGGTGTCTTCTGTCCAGAACATGATGTTTAAAAATAAATTGCAGAAAAATCTCAGTAGTAAGAGTGAGGCTTCAGAAAGAGTTGCCCTTGCTCCTCAAGAGGTAAACACTGATTAAAATTTGAAGCATTAGGCTTTAGCTGCCTTCCAAAATTTTTTCCCAGCATTACCTTTATGAACAATTATGCTGTCCAACTAAACTTCAAAGCCATCTGTGACAACTATTTCTAGAACTGCTGCCTGAAGTATCCTATCCCTCAGCAATGCTGGTATTAGTAATATTGTTATGATAGATGTCATGTCTGAGTTACTCAGGTCACCTGACATCTAATTTTTATCTATCAGTCTTTATTACTTTGTAACCGTAACTCTTTTGTTTGCCTGCATACATCTTGCTGCAGTGACTAAAGTATGTGTACAGATTACTAATATGAAATACTCCATTGTACTGAAACTGAATATTACTCACAATTCCCATTTCAAAATAGTGTGATGTGCACAGGTACTAAAGGCACAGGTGCCACACAACCATCTCATAAACTGACTCTGATTTAATATTTTCCTTCCAAACAATTACCTAATACAGGCTGCAGGTCAAGGCTTTAGTTACAAATTCTCCTGCACTTTTACTGGATATGATAATCCTCCTCTCATATTTATTTTAAGCTGAATGGTATTACTCAGATTCATTTTACTTAGAACTGTTGATCCAGAGTTCTGCTGAACTAGAGATTTCAATCCAGTTCAGATTACCTTTACACGCTCACTAAGACATCTCATTAAACAGCAATCTGTTATTCTAGATTAATAGTAATCTAAAACCTGCAGTTTTATTAGAAATTCTTCATTTGAATTAAGTTTAATGTGGTAGATGACCATGAAGTTTGAATTGTTGCCATTTTTCCCATACAAACAGAATGTAATCAGGTATCAAGTAGTTTTTCCATGTCTGCAGGATGAATAGAGTAGAACACCAGTTAGGAGAACAAAGAATTAAAAAAGGAAACTCTTGTGCATTAATTTCCTTACCTTCATTCAGTACCAACATCTAAAGGTCCTCTCATTTTAAGCACACCACGATACACCAGGTCTAAAGAAATATTGATGTGAAATATTGATGTGAAAATATGCCCGCATTACAATAACATACTTCATAAAAGTGCTACAACTGATTTTAAGTTCAGATTTATTTGTATGATAATTTTTAAATTAAAAAAAATATACGTATATATTTAATAAAAACACATTTCATTTGCTACATTACTACCAAGCATTAATAGGGCAGTTTAAATAGTTTTCTCCAGATGCACGTAAAAGAACTGAGATCTGGAACAGCTACTATCAACTTACCTGATTTTGCTTGACAAAGATGATTATCTGCAGAGCCTGTATAACACTCAAGTTTGTTTCCAGGTTTTGATAATCACTTTGTGAAAGACTCTGAGTAGACTGGCTTGGTAATCTTGCTCTAAAATCCTGTGAAAATGGTTATCCCAATACCAGAAGGACTAACTAGAGGTAACAAAATCATAAGCACACAAAGTGCCAGTTTTATCACCCATGGAAGGCTCTGTGGCAGGTCAGGTGAGAACTGGAAGCTCCTTTTAGCAGTAATGACTTGAACTGCAGAGCAGAAAGGATGTTTTTTCCCTTTTAAAGGGGCAGCTCGTCTGTCTGCAATTAGGCCAATGCCACCTTTGAAGTCAAGAGGTCAGCAAGGGTCAGTCCCTTCGGTAAAGCTTTTGCTGTCTCTGGAGAAGCAATTTAAGCAAGGTACATCGTTGAGGTGGTGGAGAAGAAAACCAAGGAGTATCTTGAATATATAAAAGGAACAAACCGACAGTTAAGCCAGAAAATTGCCTCTCATTGCAGTTACATGGTGAGGAAAAGAGAGAGATCTGGTCACAAGAGTGACATAGGATAATTTTATGTGCTGGGGAGTGATATTTAGAGCTACCCAAGAGACAATTATTACTGGAAGCAGTGGGTGAAATTTCTGCAAGTGATTTCTTTGAAATTACTGAGTTTGGATGCAACACTGTTACAAGCAGGTAATCATCATTCAGTAGTTTTCTTACAAGCTACCACACATCTCAACATGCAGATTAATTCAGATTAATCTTCTATCAGAGAGAAACAACCTAAAAGGATTTGCACTCATGGAAGAAAAAGTATTTCTAGGATTTGCAAAATTGCTCAACTTAGAAATATTCTGACCCCTGTTAGAAAGGAAGAGGACCAAAAGGAGGTTGCAGGTGAGATGCACAGGATGGCTGCTTACAACGTGTCCCAAATCTGACTTGGGAAATGTTGGAGCTTCTGGTCAGCAGCATTTTGGGATTGTCCTTTCAGTGTCATGCTGCTACCAGTACTATGGAAGTTTGGGTTGCAGGGATCCCCAGCACTATTTAATTTGTTACTTATTACTTGGATAATGAGTGTGTCATCAGTCTTGTTTTGTTGTCACTTATCTTTGTTTAATTTTCTTGTCCCAGTCTTGCACTTCCACCAGCTAAGGCAAAGCAAGCTGGGATGTTACCTAAAGAAGGGAGAAACTGCAATAGCTGAAACACTGCAACCACAGGCTGGTCAGACAACAGAAAGGGTTTTTTCTGATTTAGGATTTCAGTCATATGCTTTGGGGGCAGCAAAGTAATTAGCAAATTAATGAGAATATTTGGCTACACCTTACTTCAAAAGAGTAAAAGTCCTGGCTTCCCACAGAAGAGGTGTTTATGGGATCCCATTATATGTGTGGTAGGACTGCATCTGTACTAAGCCCCTATTTTCCCCAAGAATTTTGGAAGCTGGAAGGCAACTGCAGCCCCATTTAACAGAGCTATAGCTGGTAAATATGATGCTTGTGTGTCTGTGTGCCCACATATGTACCTTTGTTGTCTTTCATATTATCTTTAATGAAAAAACATTATACAAAAAACCTATCTGATTCTGTATGAAAGTCATTGATATGATAAGAGGAATATTTTGTGATTGTTGACTAAATGCTAGAGTTTGAAGAACATGGAAACACCTTTTCTCTGACAAGACTTACTTTTACTGATTTAATTACAAATTGTTCAATATCTCATCAGGAGGGCTGGAATGAAACTCATCTCTGTAACAGCTGACAAAACCAGGTACAGCCAGGAAAAATGTGTGTGCTGGGATCTGTTCCAACTCTTTGATGTTTTGCTATGAGGATAATTTGACTTTCAGCAGGTTGTACCTCATGCTGTGTTTTATCCTGGGACTCTGTAATTTTAACTTTCCTCAGCTGCAGAGCAATGCTCAGGTGACCGGGCAGGGGGCTATTGTTCAATCCCAACTTCGATTCTTGGGGACAATGCTGTGTTCTCACTCAGAGCATCCCTCTGAGCAAGTTGCTTTCTCAGGAGTATAGTCTTTACACACCTTCTTTTTCCCATCTCTTTATGTGACAGCCCTGTGTCCATAGCTAGCATCCCAAAATCCAAAATAGGAGCAATTTTTAGCTTCTTCTTAGTAACAGACTAAAGTAAATTTTTTATTTAAATTACTGAGTAAATGCATTAATTCATTGAAGGCTACACAAGGTAATTCCCCTCTAATGTAATTTCAATAAATGCACATCCAAGCCAAATGCTTGGACATGCACAGGACAGCATGGCACAAACTTCTGTGAAGGAGGGAGAAAACACTCTGGTGCTTTCTCCCACTGTGGGCTAAGAGCACAGTGTGGAAGTGATGCACTGCTTCTCTTTGTGACTTTTTTCTTAGGCATTTTAAACATGTGCTTCTATGTAACAGCCCCAACATGTGTGACCACCTGTAGAGCCAGCACCTGGCACCCCCTCCCACTGTCCCAGTCTGCCAGCATCCCCAGGAACAGCTCCCCACCACCTGGCTGGGTACAAACCATCTCTACCCTAAAAGAGGAGCAGTGGTACGTGCAATGCTGCAGTACCTAAATCTTCTGGCAACTCTACCCATCTTAGATGTCTAGCAGGGAAATCCATCTCCAGCTTTGCCTCTCTCATCAGATGATAATGTTCTATAGAGAATGAACCAGTGGGTTAAGAAAAGAACAAACATGCAAACATATTCCAAGCATCCTCTGGAGGACTGAAGTTTTATCTTCAGCTATATTTTATTATACTACAGTAAATGCTTCCATGATAGAGACTTTGAGTATTTGTTTAATAAACTTTTCTTAGAAAAGTATCAAATGTGTAAATGTGCAAAATCTTATAAAGTCTCACTTCAGATATCAGCAATATGCTTTTATTTATTTTTGCCCAAATTTAATTAGGGAAATTCTCTAAATAATTGTTCTTTGTTACTCTTATTTTAGAAGAATAAAGCAGATTTCATGTCTTAAAGAGAAAATTTGTTTTATCTCTCTATATATGTTTATTTATTCCTGATCATAAAATTTATTTCCCATTTCAGGAATTTCTGTAGAATTGAAAATTAATCCTGTCTTTTAAAACATTCTTTCTTTTCCTTTTTTATTTATATTTTGCTAAGATTGATACTCATGCCATAAACCTCCCTGAAAAGAATAAACTCTAGATCTACAGCCACTCAGTTCGACTGTTTCCAGTTTTGTACATTTATTTGCTTAAAGTAATTAAAACTTTCCTTTAAAGTGTCTGGCACTGGAAAGCTTTTGTGAATTCAAGCATATTCTTAAGGAAGGGAGGAAAAGGAGAGAGACAGGAGAAAAGGAAGCATGGACATTTTGTGAAAATGTGTAGCAACAATAGGCATGAAGTTATTACAGCTGATGTGGAAAAGGATTGTGAGTTGCTTTTTCTGTATTTCTTCTCAGAAAATCACCTTACTTGAAAATTAGAAAGATGGTGGTTCTTAGAAGGACTTTTTTGTCTGCCACCAGATCTTGCTGAGTGGTTCACCTGTTGTGTCTGTGAAACGCTCATTTAAACGTCACTGCTGGGGCTGCTGCTTTTCTTTGCAAGTGGGCCAAGAATTTCATCAGCTGAGGATTGCCACTGCTTGCATTAAATGATTAAGAACTGAGTAGCTGGATGCTTCCTCAGCAATGTTGTTGGCGTGTTGTGACAAAAAAATGTAAAGCAGAGGCAGGTGAGCTGGCTGGGTTGGAAGTGCAAAACATCTGCCACAATATATTCATTGGATGGTCTTGAAGAAAAGAAAGCCTCACAATCTCCTCCCTTCAGAGCTGTGCCACCAAACATTCACCATAGTGCAAATGTTCTTCCAGAGAAGCCATGAGTACAATTGTCGTCCCAGTGACTGCAAAACTCCTGGTTTTTTGTGTGTAAACCAAAATGGGAACTGCAGAGATTAATCTGAAGCTCCGGGCCAGGTCATCTCTGCTGCACTCCTAGGGGTTTTCCTTTCATCTCTGAATGTTATTTACATCCCATGACATTTCTACAGACCTGTGCAATAACTTGCACTGCTCCTTTGGGGCTTCCAAAGATGATTGCTAGTGATCAAGCACTCTGTATTCATAAATCTAGGGTCACATAAATCCTTGATTAGATACAGAGAAGTTGCAGCAGTCCAGAGCTTAGTATTTATTTATACCATGTTATTATTTCTGATATAATATGTTTTAGACACATAACTGGCCCCAAACTTACCAAAATATCTATAGCGCATCATACATCTTTTTTCATGATCCTTGGTCTATATTTTGCTGATGATCTCATCCGAGACAAGGAAGCAGGAAAGAAGCTGTGGCGCTGTCCCAAACCCCTTGGGCTACCAGCTACCAGAGTGCAATTTCTTTAAAGAGAGTGTAGGTATCTTGCATCTCTGTGCCATGTGACTTGGCTATCCTGCTTCCTTTCTTTCTCTGTGATCCAGGAGAATGCTCCATGTTAATCAAGAGACCATTTTATCTGAGTATTTTTCAATACCCTGAAAGTGTTGAAAAGCAAATCTCCCCTATAAGTATCCTGGGAAGAAAGGGAAGAATACATGGAGAAACTTGGACTCCTGGCAGTGGTGTTTGTGCCATCCTGGAAGCATTGATATTTACCCTTTCTGAACTGTGAAGTTCAGAACTGTTTAGTGTCAGTCTTACTCTGCCCAAGCAGACAATTAGATACAGTTTGGGTAGTACTGTATTGATGTAAGCAGAGCTTGGAGGAGGGGAAAAAACCCTTGACAAAAGCAGGGCTATGCCTGTGGATAGATATCACATCTTGTTCCTGTTTTAGAATCCATTTCCTAAAAGAACAGTTCCAGGTCCTCAGCAAAACCCAGTAATTTCGCAGGCTTATGTATTTGGGTGAAAACCAAGGGAAAATTTTAATGCAATATATTCCAGTTCATTCCAGTGAACCAAATCTGAGTTGTTCACCTATTGTCAGTGAAATATTCATTTAAATGTCATTGCTGTGAGTGCTGCTTTCCTTTGTAAAGAATCCTGCTGTGCAATTGCTGTTCTGTTCAAAGTGGGACATTCACCACTAATCTGGTAATGATAACATGTGGTAATATTGGCTATAAAAAGATATGTATGCATTTGAAGAACATTTGTGTTTGCCTTGAAAGAAATTCAGAGAATAAAGAAAATTTAGTGTTGTATGGAGTCCTTAAGGCTGTGTAGAAAACTGAACCCAAGAGATTCAGAATTCTAGACTGTGATTTAGCTTACAAAAAATTACTGCCAATCTGTGGAAAAAGTTCTAGAGCCTGTCTGCAAGAGTCTAGCACTGATCCTATTTTAACTGATCTATTTGTTACAAAAGAAATGACAAAAAAGACCCAAAACAAGCCCCTCCAAAAAGGAACCAAACAACTACAACAAGAAAACACAAACCAAACCCAAACAAAACAAAACTCACAACAAAAAACCCAAACCACCACAACTGTATATTTTAGTACTACAGGATTTTTTACATTAGTTACAATTCCCAAACTACCAGTTTACAGGGATATTGAAGCAAGACAAGAAATTGGAATAACTGCCAAGTAAAACAAAATTTAAGAAAACTTTTTCTAGGTTCCATTTAAAGTGTTGAGCAGAGCCAGTTCCTTGGTGAAGATCATGACCCTTAAGCTGCAGGGAAGGACTTAAAGGTGTCTCATAGAATCATTGAATTGTTTGGGTTGAAAAAGACCTTAAAGATCGTCTGATTTCAAACCCCTGCATGGGCAGGGACAGATTCCACTAGACAAGGTTGCTCAAAGCCCCATCTGATCTGGCTTTTAACACTTTCAGTGTTGTGGCATTCACATCTAATCAAAGCTCTTCCTGTTAAAAGCCATTACCCCTCTTCTGATGACTCCATGTCCTTTCAAAAAAAGTCCCTCTCCAACTTTTCTGTGGGCCCTCTTCAGGTGCTGGAAGGCTGCTATCTTGGCTGTCCAGAACTTTCTTCTCTTCTCCAGGATGAACAACCCCAACTTTCTCAACTTGTCTTCATAGGAGAGGAGCTCCAGCCCTCTCTGGAGATCCCATTTCTCACTGGGTCCAGATATAGTTTTGTGAATTCAAGAAGTGATGTTTCATATGCTCTCTTCCTGTCTCAGTCAGGAAAATTACCCATCAATCTTTTATCCAAACTGATAGAGAGGGATTCATCTTATCTGAAATATATTTTTGTCCAAGCTGTTCTTCAAGTCTATAGTTAAGAAAGATACCTGCTAGAGACATTATCTGAGGGAGGCAGGCTGGGCCCTTTTCATGTAGGCCTGACTGGACCATACTCTGATAAGTGCTGATTTTCTTCCAGTCACTGTAAAAGTAGTTTAAGAACATCAGCAGGTCTCTTTGACTTGATACTGAACTGTTACCTGACTGTTGTCACTGAAAACCTGCTCAGCCAGACAGGCTGTACAATGTCCCTCTCCCTCCACACACACCAATCCTCCTGCAATCCCAACAGCCAAGCAAACTGAGTTGTGCAAATGTGCACACACACTCTGTGCCTTTTCCAAGGACACAGAAAAATTTCCAAACCAGCAGTTAAGTGCAAAAAACCCCCACACCTGAAGTATTTCTGTATTTATACTTTCAATAAAATTAAATTTCTAATTTTAATTTCTAGCGACAGCTCCGGTGGGTCAAGGGTTGGACTTGATGATCTCTGAGGTCCCTTCCAACCCGGCTAATTCTATGATTCTATGAAAATTCTATCCCGAGCCAGAACTATCAACAGGACCATTTGCCGAAAATATATTTGAGATGCATTTTGCTTAGCAACACTCTCCTATTTGTTTAAGGGGACAAGATTTGGGACATAGATATTAGAGTCCTCCAGTGTAGCTGGGAGGTAGGTGAGCAGACTTCTGCTGTTTTCACACATCGTGAGGACAGATAGACAGCTGAAGACATGAGGCCAAGATCACACAGAAACACAGTAAGAGAACCAGGGACAGAATCCCAGAACTCCCTACCTAACTCTACAGCCAGCTGTTAAATTCCCTGTTGAGAATATTCAGAGCAGCCTTGTGACATTATGTTCTCCATATATTTTCCATGCAACTTCATATTTCAGCACATAATGTGCTAAATAATTTCAATGTCTTTTCTGCTATTTTTCATTTTCCCCCACAAATGTGATCAAAGCCGTGTAAGCCGTGTAAGCCGTGTAAGCAAAGTATGGCCACTAAATCAAAAGGAGTCACAAATAATGAGATCTATTGTGTGTGATATTGCAACTGGACCTTTTGTAGAACCCAAATAAAGCCCACTTGGAGCTAAGAGGTCAGTCCTGCACAGGTAAGATAAAAGTTATATTGTCCAATGTCTTTGCTGGGGAGATATTTGACACTGTGTTCCTTGAATATGTATGAAGATATCACAGGTTAAATTGAAAGAAATTCCTCCACATCATAATTGAAATTTCTATTTATTAATAAGTGGTGCCATTTTTAAAGACAGAACATAAAAAATCAGTTAAGAAGGATTGTTTGCATAATATATTGAAATAAACATATTAAAGTTGTTCAAATATTGGACAGTGCCAGAATATAAATTACACATACAGTTTTAAAAATTACAATAAATAATATTATAAAGAGCACTAAAGGCCACTTGTATAAAAGTTGTGTTCCCTTGTCAGCCAGAATCTGAAAAGCATCTTTGTAGCATGGAGAAAATTTCAGTGAGCAAGGCACAAATACTAGTAATAATAAGATGCCATAACTAGAAAACAAAATGCAGTTGGCCATGTAACCTTCAGTTTCAGCATATTTTCAAGGATGGAAATAGGGCCCCACTTCCAGTATTTTGCTTCACTTAACTTCAGAGGGAAGCTACTAAAAGCTGAATTGGGAAGGAACAAATATTATCACCTAAATAATCAGAAGCAACGGTGTTACCCAGGATCTTCATTCTCACAGTGCCCAGAAAAAAACACTTGAAAATGGCCTTTTTCTTAACTCAGCACCTCTGAACATTCAAAAGTAAATACCCACATTCAGCTGAGCTTCTGAAGAGAAGCAGTATCACAACAAATTCATGAGGTGCTGTAGAAAATTTGGGTTTGGAGCTCTTTGAAACCTAAAATTAGTGAGGGGGTTGTGGGGTGCAAGGAACCAGGATCCATCTCATTCTCCCACTAAGCAGGAGAAACCCAGTTCTTACTTGGGCAAATGTGATGCTGCTCCAAGAACTGTGCTACCAGCAAGGTTAAATTTGATCCATAATCTGCATTTTCTGATTGCCTTAGGCTGTGATCTTGCAAATTGTGTGGACCATGGTGCTCACTTGAAGTGAGCATCCCTGCTACACAGGGGTTCAGGTAGGAATCATTTTTTGTGCTGCTGAGCCACAATTTGATGCCAAGAAAATTGAAACTACTTCTACTCTGAACCTTAACAATGCAGCAAAGTTACAGAAAAGAACAGAGCAAATAGAGCCAAAGTCTGTTTAGGTATTTTTCAGTCAATGTCTCCACATGCTGAATTCCCCTTTACTTTGATAGAAGCCAGACTGATTAATTCAGTGCAGGGAAGATTCAAGGCAAGGACAACAGCCATTACCTGACAAGATGCTTTTTAAAGAACCAACTCCTTAAATAGAGTATAAATCACACTTTTTATACCTGCATTCTTTAGATAAATATTTATTTCTGTCTTAATGAAATATTATCAGGTTGAACCTAAAGTGAGGAAGCTTGGTTATTAATAATGCTGCAAAGAAAGGTACACAATGCAAACACATCCACATTTTCAAATACGTGCAGATGTGTCAGTGCCTAAAAAAATCAGCATAAAAATCTTGCTAAGAAAATCACCTTCAGTCCAGTGAAGTCTGTCACAAGGAAAATCATAAATAAAGGCAGATTGAGACCCAATCCTCATTCCAGTGCATCAATTTGAGAAAGTTTCTTACTGGATTAAAGGAGAGCAAAGGAAAGTTCTACACTTTCCAATTAAGAAAAACATCTCAAGGCCAGAAATGAATCCTTGTTCACTTGTAGGAATTATGAGTCATCAAAGAGTGGATTCCATGGCTTAATTCTCTTTAATGTAGCCCAAGTGTCCGTGTAAGTCTAGATGCTAGGGAGAGCTGACCCAACCAAAGTTGATGGCTGTTAACCTGAAATATCCCATACAAATGGAAGAAGGGGTGAACCTAATGCATTCCTAGTACAAACAATATTATTGACCCAGATGCCTCTCTCAAATGAACTTGTGAATAACTGATCCCCTGCATTGGGAGAGCTACTTAGCAAAACAGGTCCTGAGCTTTTAAATGTTGCCAGGGCCAATAATCAGAGATACTTTATTTTAATTTTGTCCAGCAGTAATGGCAGAGACATGAACTCCAGGCTGATGCATTTCTAGCACTAAACCTGAACTGGGATCTGATGGTTGGTGTGCACATTCCAGATCAGGGACAGGCTCCAGATCTCACCTTGTTGGTGACATCTTGATACATATCTCTTATCAGCACAGATAGCAGAATTGATGCACACCCTATTTTTAATCCAGATTATTTAGAAGGCAGAGAACTGCAAAGCAGATCACCCTTCTAAACAGGCCAGCAAATGGCTTCACTGAAAAGAAAGGAGTTAGACAAACTATTAAAAGAAGCTAAACAGATATTCCATGACCTTTTTCTTGGGTTTCTTCCAGGGGAGTCAAAAAAGTCCATTGCAGAGCATCTTGCTCATTTTACCACTGGTGCCTTTTAGGAAGAGCTAGACTTTATCTGGCCAGTTAGCACATCATTAAATAATTCATGATGTGACTACAAACACCTGACCTGGTGGCTTTAAGCTGCGTATAGTAAATTGGTGCTTAGAGCCCATAAAGAATGCTAGCTCAAATGCAGGTCACCTGCTGTGTGTACACAGAGCAGCCCAAATCCTGCTCTCTCTGGGGCTGCACTCTGCAAGCAGGTGAAGGCTCATCTAAGTCTCTGTCCTTGCTGGGATTTTATCTTGGAATCAACATATCTTTATAATGAGGTGGTTTATAGATTTTCAGACGGGTTTAATACTGAGAAAAATTTCCCTTTACTTGACCTTGCATGAGAGAGAATAGAGAATTGAACTAAAGAATTTGAGGGGAAATTGAGCAGGGAACTGCATGGCATGAACACTGTCAAAGACACTCATAAAGAAATTTCTCAGACTTCACTTGCTTTTTGGCTGCCTTAATTTTTGATTGCTCAAATCTATAAAATATTTTAAGAAGGGCCAAACTTAAATGAAATCAGTGGGCACTCCAGACACTTGACATACAAGAAAAGTGCAGCAGGCTTGTCTAGCACACACTTACACCAATTTCAGAAGTCTAGCAATGTCAAAATCAGTTCTCACTCCTTTTCATCCATTTGTCATTTGAGGGTTAAATCTTATGAGTTGCCACAGATATGTATTAGAAATGCAGCAGGTGCAATACAGGTATTTCCATGAATCATTGATGGCCAAAGAATTCTACTCAATATGTCAAATTGTAATAAATTACATTTTTGTGAGCTGATTTTCCTCTTTTCATGTTTAGACATGAAACTGCACCAAATACAGATTACCTTTTAGGTCAATTGCTATTTTTTCAATTAAGTAATTACCAAAATTGTGTCTCATGTCACCATAGTTACTGGTCTCATAACATCTTCATGGACTCAACTCAGCCTTCAAAGTCTGTAACTGCTCTGCATTACTGAATTTGTCCTCCCTTAAGGTCTGTCCCAGAATGGATCATGATTTAGCTGAGGAAGCAGATGAGGTAAGAAGATGCTAATCCTTTAGAAGTGTCTTTAAATAGATAATAAACAATGAAGATGAAGGCAATGCCTAAATCTGGAAAAGAACAGAAGCTCTTTGGATGGAATAACTATTATGAGATATCAGTGGTACTGAGGAATCAGACACAAAGCTTATTACAGTGGGCAAAACCCAACAAGGGATCTTCCATTGAAGTACACTCTGTCCAGACCTGTGCAGTACTCAGGTACAGATGGGAAGCCTGGTAAAGTGTTTTTTTTTGTGCTCTGATGTGATGTGCCAAAGCTGGTCAGGTGAGCAGCTGCAGCATCACGCAAGCAGTCACTACAGAAAAGTTCAAATTCTAGCACCTCACACGGGTCAAATCTTTGTGTCTTTTTTGGGTCAGTGCTGTAGCCATGGTGATGATGTCAGAGTGTGGAGTGACACGGGTCATTCTCAACAGGAGGTGGACATGAGCCTTGGCAGAGAGGTTGCACCGTGTATCAGTCAGGTAGGGGTGACAGCCTTCCCTCTGACTGTGGGTGTCTGTAATCTGACATTTAAGCAAGTCACCCTCTGCTCCTTTTGGAGGCACTAGAGAAATTTGGGCACTGTGGATAACTGAGTTAAATACAAAATAATTCTCATCTGAAAGATGATTTATGCTTTGGTTATTGAACCCTGTGCTCACCAACTGTACTGATCAGTTTTCAATCAGCTGTAAAGAGTGCACAGCCATTGAACTTGGCATCAAATAGACACTATTTCGTTGGACACCTGGACTGACATCAGATGAGTTCTGCTATATCCTTCAGGATATTTGGACAGGCTAATTTCGCTAGCTGTATAGATACTTCATTCTCACTGTACTGGTGTGATCTGATCTTTGATTCATTTCTTCCCTGTTCCCAGTGGGCTGGATTGTTTTCCTGCTCTCCTTCAACATAATTTCCAGTTCCCATGAAAAATATTTAGCTGAGGACTATGGACCATGTTATCCCTCTGTTGCTCAGGGACAGGTGACAAGAATGGCATTTATTTATTTATTTATTTGTACATGGATCTTAAATATGGCATCCATTCAGGCATTTGGAGCAGTCCATTTCCAAGAGAAACAGTAAACAGACAGAAACAGATCCTGGCAGCATCCCACATTGTGGAACTCCCAAAAAGCAGAATAGCCATACTCTGCACATCTGAGGAGCCAAAAGTGCTTGGCAGTTATTAGTGAATTGAACCTTACAATCTGCATATTTTTAGGGAAGCAAAACTCCTAATTAACAGATTGGGAAATTGAGGCACAGTTACATTATGCAGCTTACTTAGCAGCACATAAATCAGTAAAAGAGCAGAGTGTATAAACCTGGAATTCTCTATGCGAAACAACCTGGAGTTTGGAACAGAAAGAAGATTTGGCCCCATAAGTAATAAATGGCCAGAGAAAAAGGTTTTCTACAAAATGTTATTGTAGTCACTTTTCCAGCAACTTTATAAAAATTAGTGGATTTTCAAAGTGGTTTGAGGGATTTATACTTACATTTTTAAAATAAATAAATTCCCATGACCAATCCCTAGAGATGGTTTTGATAATTTTAAATTCTATGCCTAATTACATTTTGACATTGTGTTTCATGGGTATTTGTATAATAGATCACATGAGAAACATTTAGTTCTCAAAAATATTTCAGTAAGGTCATTTTAGTTTGATTCAGATTCTTCCCTGCTTTGAGTATTAGATATTCTTGCTAGGTTGTTTAGAGATTGATTTACTTATCTTGCAAAATGGATTCAGATGTTATGTTTCCACAAAGGGATATTGCTCCTGAAAGTATTTTTACTTTGCTGCTCTGTTTATAAAATGTAGCAAGGACCACCATCTCTTGCCTGTTATCAATTCACCATTGTTGTATTGAAGAGTATCAGATAGATATGCATCATAGAAGAAATCAGCTGTACCATTTATATAGGGCAAAGTCATGCAAACCATGCTCAAAACTAAGCTCCTTAGTTTTGGTAGCATGAACAAAACTGCATTAGTAAATTGTATGAAATGGTGCAGAATGACTACCGCTAATATCACATGCATCTTATGCAGCCATTGGTGTTTTGAACTAGTAAGCTTTTGGGTGTAGAGTAAGTGAGATATACAAAGTATGCTTACATTACATGGAGAAGTCAACCAGTGACTGCCCCCACACGCACTTTTAAACTGGCTTGTTTGACGGGGTCCATATTGAATCTGAAATCCCATCTCCTGTAGAAGACAAAGGCATGGAACCACTCGGTGTGAAAGGGTCGGTGTCCGTGTCTGTTTCCCCCTCTGCCAGGTAGCGCTTCTCTCTCATCCATGCTGATCCCCCGCTGGGGCCAAAGGGGAAATCATCTCTGTCTTGGGAGATACTGAAGCCGCTTGGGGAGCGCTCAAGTTCCTCATGGTTGACGGAGAGAAGGGATAATGGAGTATCACTGTCTCTTGTTAAGCTCCTTCTCTGCCTTGGAGACACCTTATCTGAGTAAGAGCTTTGTAGGTCTCCTTGCGAGTGGTAGCTAACCTGGGAGTCCATTAATTTAAAAATAGGCAAAACTGTTGGCCTTTCTGCATATGAAGTTGAGGACGGAGTAGCTTGCAGTTTGGCAGAGTTTTGCCCACCTAATGATAAAGGTTGTGAATGAGTCATGTGACCATGTGCTGAGAAACCATAAGGACTCACTTTATTGACAGGAACCTGCTGGAAGCTGTAAGGAGTTTCATGAGCACACTGCTCAGTATATTTATATATTATTGTTTTTAATTCAGAATACTTGTTATCTTCTCTCTTCTCCTTTGCAGGAGAAGCAGTTTCTTTCATTGGACTTATCTCAGCAACTTGTATTTGTAGCTGTTCCATATGATGCATATGCATATCAACAAGAAAATCCAGTTTCCTCCCCATGTCGTTAACCTGAAAAATACAAATGTTATGATGTCTCAAGTCAGTTGTTCAATGAAAGAGTCAATTCCACTGCCCCAAGCAATCTTGTGCTACCATCTTTATTAATCATGAAGCTAATTATAAAGCAGTAATTACTTTGCTTTGGAAGCTGGACTGCTGTGGATGCTATCTGATCCTCTAACTGCCTCAGATTAAGAAGACCCATCCCTATAAACTGTGTCAAAAAAACTGTTAGCATTGCTGGATATTTTGCAGTCCAGCATGAAACAACAGTCTAAATGTGGTGACCAAAGTCTTGATTCCACATGGTAAAAAGCTATTACCAAAATACAGCAGATGGGATTCTCTAAAGACTTTGTACACAGACTTATTCTCTAACTCATAACAGCCCCACAACATCAAGGTTGAATATCAGGACTATTTTTCTTTTTCTTTAGATAGTACTTTATGCCTGAACATTTACATTCCATGAGAGGAAATTATGTGAACCAATGCCTCTTGCCTCTATCTTACTTACATTATGCATTTACAAATGAGAGTGTCTTGACTTGCTAAGCAATAGGTTAGGATGCACAAAGAGGACCCAACAATACCTGTGGAGGCAATACTTTTCATTGCTAGACCTTGCAAAATAAGGTGGTGCTCACAGCAAAACACCAGACATGATGAGAACAGAGTTTAAGGGAATGAAAAACTTCCATCTAAACATCATGGTTAGCATCTTGCTGCCATACAAATTGATCTTCATTCAACAGGTTTCAAAATGCACAATTCCCAGGTAACTAAATTATTTCACAAAAAATTAACAATATAGTTTTCTGATGATTAGGACAAGATCTCTGTAAATCTTGATTATCAACAATACATATCTGTCTGGGTCAGTAAAAGAAAAAAAAAAGAAACAAAGAATTTATGTCAGCTTTATCATTTCTGTATAAGCTCCTCAGACTCCATCACTGTAATGAAAGTACATACCTGTCGTTCAACTTTAACAAATTTGCCCATCATACTTTGGTCTTCAGTATCTGTTGTAGATGCTTTGGCTACATACGGTTCATTTCTATAAAGAATTGATAGCTCTATTAGTGTTCAATTTTCCTTTGCGTAGTTGTAATTTTTATTAGAAATAATTATTACAATATCAGTGGTATAATCATATAGTACTTTGGAGCCCTATTTAAGTAAAGATTAAATTCAGTTATTTACCATAGAAATTTAAGCAAAAGTCTGTGTGATTCCAATGTATTTCTAAAACATACATTGCTGCATTTTAATTGAAAATTATTTTGGTCTGAAATTAAAGATTAACTAAAACCAAAAGTAAACAAAATGTTCAAATGGAAATGAGATTAAGCTCAGACTTGGTGGTATGGTTTCAGCTTTGTGAAAAACATTGAGATAGTCCAGATAGTGGGTATACAGGTGGCCTAATTCTTTCTAGTTAGCACATTTGAAGACTGAATCTGAGTTTCCAGGCTGTGTCTTTTCTTTTTCTCAGTTTCGTTAAACTTAAGAGTAAGTGGCAAAGAATGGAAATGCTGAAAAGAGATTTCAAAATAAATTTTCCTTTGTGTTATTTCCTACTGCCTGCCCATCAAATAGACTGACTTCAGGAGGTAAGAAGATTATCTCTGCTTAACTAAAGAACTTGGATTTATAAATTCATGGAATTATCATGGTCATTATCAACAACTTTCCAGTATCTGAAAGGAGCCTACAGGAAAGCTGGGGAGGGACTTTTTACAAGGGTGTGTAGAGTGTGTAGTATAGGACAAAGGGTAATGGTTTTAAGCTGGAAGAGGGTAAATTTCGGTTTGACATTAGGAAGAAATTCTTTAGCGTGAGGGTGGTGAGATACTGGTACAGGTTGCCCAGAGAGGTTGTGGATGCCTTATCCCTGGAAGTGTTCAAGTCCAGGTTGGATGGGGCTTTAAGCAACCTGATCTAGCGTCCCTTGTCATGCTTGGGGATTGGAACTATATGATCATTTAGGTCCCTTCCAACCAAAACCATTCAGTGATGAGTTAAATGTTCATCTAAAGGGTTCCAAACCAACCTCAAAGTACACCCTTCCATAACCTATGTCAAAGCCTAGAAAAACAGTTTCTAAGCACTTGTTTTTTAACATGATTTAGAAAAAATATACCCTGAAACATTTGTTTTACCAGGTCCAGTTCTCCTTCTGACAAAATAAAAAATTTAGTTTTCCATACATCTTAATAAAGCAGAAACTTCATCTAAAACATGTCAGATTTTGCATATCACATTATTGATGGTACCGGTTCATTAAGAAATCTGTAATCTAATTTTTCCCCAAATGATCATTGCTTCTTCCATCCATGTAGGTCTCTGTATTCACATTTACATGTTTTTAGATTTTTCGTTGTGTGGGACAAGCCGAATTGAGCCAAGTTAGTTTATTTTCTGTACAACAACTACATTCACTCTGGGCAACCATAGCATTTTTGGGGACAGATTGTTGATGGTCTTGTGTGATTCATGGGTAATTGCTGACAAATGCACAGATGTAAATAAAAGAAAAAATGTCATTTCCTATTGAATTCTTGCTACCAGAAACACAATAACACAATATCACACTCAAGGTTTCATAGCAAAAAAACTGGGTTTAGAATGTATTTTCATCAATTTTCACTAAACATTGTTTAAAAGCAGCATCATTAAAACCCCGAGTTTGCCATTTGGTGAGGGCTATACTGAAACTTGTTTCACTCCAGGAAAGTAACTGGTTTGCCATCAGACTATTGGTGATTTTTACCAAGTTTTAACTGAGTTGAATGTTAGAAATTCAGCATATAAGCATTCAAGTGTATGTCTTTCATGTGAAATCACATTTCCAAACTGTGGAGAAGCTGAGCTAGGCAACTAAAATACATTAAATCTATATTCCCACAATAAATTGTTTTTCAGGAAGCTAGCATCTTTCTGGCTCAACATTTACACTTATATATGTTGTAGCAGCATATCCTCCAGCATCATTATACTAATAGTGTACTGGCTGGATGAAGGAGAGGTGTGCTTATTGGTATGAATGAACTTTTTATTTTTGTTTAGGTCTGTAGAAATAACAAGGCATAAAAAATTCACCTGGGAGACTGTTGTGAAGGGTAAGAAAAAGCTCCTCCCTTTTGGGATTTCTTATGCTTGGGAGTAGATGGAGGTCCAGGTGTAAAAATCATATCTACTCTGAAAAAAAGAAAAGTGCAACTGCATAAGTCCATCTCTGTATGCCAATACATGACAGGAAATGCTGCAGGAAACAGTAGCAAAGATTTGAAAGGGAAGCACGTTTTGTTTTGGTGAGAAATTGAGGGTCATGATGCATTTTTTCTCTTCCGGGTCCACAATCAATACAAAGAATTGTAATTACCTGGTAATCAAGTTATTATTTAGCTCACTGTCTCTAATATTTGTGATTTCCAAAATACCTGACTTCCTTTTCTTCAAAGGAGCTACATAGTGTGATTGTCGAAAAAGTTGCTTCTCCTAAAAATGTCAGGAGAGACCTACCAGGTCTTCTGCTGAATATTGAAAATCAGAATTTGGCAAACAGCAGTAATTTTTTTTATTCTTAATAAACCAATTATTTTCTAACTTTATTGTGCCTAATTATGGTGATATATATATATATATTTAATTTACTAATCCTTTGGGGTTAAAAAAATATAAATGAAGCTTTACAAAGACTCCTACGTGACATTTTATTTTGAACAACACCAAAAGTATTGTTTGGGAGGCCCCGGCATATTTAGTTCTGCTCTTTTGCTTTGTCAATATATTCTGTCATTTGTAATATCCAACTGTTCAGATGCAAGAAAACCTCTGTTCATTTGGCCCAGACACCAAACTTACTTGTCAGTAGTCAGCACTAGCTCAGGGAGCAGTTATCTTTATTATCAGTCAAACCATGTAGATATATTGAATGATGCCCCATGGGATTTTGAAACCTCACAAAGCAAGGTTGATATTTGCTAATTGTTTGAGTGTTGATGGACTACCAGTCAATGTCTCATTAAACTCCTGTGGCATCTCTCTATTCATGGACACAATGAGATATCCTCACCTCCCTGGTGTTGTCCAATTATAATTAGTGGAGGTTTAGTTAACACAGTGAAGAAAAACTGGGGTGAGTAAAGGATCAGCTGATCAAATAAAGACATATAGATTAAACGGGGATTAATTGTGTCAAAAATTGCGTGATTTATGTTGACTGGCTCTCTTTTATTCATAAAAGGAATCTCACACGGGTAATGTTTTTTTTTATTCAAAGACCTCTAAAAAGTTCTCCCCTGCAGTTATCCTTGCTAGCTCCTCACTTGCCTTTATTCTTTGAGGAAAAGGCTTTCTCTGTGCAAAAACATAGCTCCTGGGTGGTCTTGCAGGCAAATAGGGCAACTATGCTTTTATTTTGCTAGGATGGCTACAAATTCACCATTTACCAGAGGATTCTTACCTTGCCTGAAGATACTTTATTCTGGAAAGCATATCAAGATGCCCTGCTGAGTATTGCTCTATCACATCCTTTACATCATAAGGCCTCAAAGTCTCCTTGAATTTTTTTTTGTAAAGACGAAACTGTAGTATTCTGCATAATAAACAGAAAAAATTACTAACTTCTTGTTTAAATTCCATAATGGTAATTTGCAATTTTATCATATAATTGAGGAATAGCTCTGGATGTTTGGAAATTGAGCATGTTTTTTCAAAACAAGACAAGAAAACATAAGCAGGGCCTCTCTAACACCATTCCACATGAGTAAATATGTAATATTTGGCTCTTCATAGTTAATAGGCTAAAACAAATCATACACAAAAAATACCTTTTTTCAGCACTATCATAACTAGAAATAGTTCAAAGCTGCAGTCTCAAGTGTGGAATTTGATTTTGAACATCAGAAGTCACAGGAGATTTTCAAGCTGTAAAGCTGGAGCCATTTTTATTTTTTTTTTATATTCACCCTATGACAAAGCTAATCTATTGGATCTACAATGCTGAATGGTTTGCACTTTGCACCTGGGCATGTTTTGGATAGGATATGAAAATTAGATTAAAATGTGGAAGTTAAGAAATTCATGATGTGGTGAAAAGAAAAAGTGATAGAGCTACCACAAGTGTCCTTGAAAAAGCAGCAACACAATGTTGTTGTTGTTGTTGTTGTAATAATTATAAAAATAATAGTAACAATAAGTTTATGTGTTGGGGGTTTTGTTTGGTTTTTTTTTTTATGACCCAGTAATTAATAACAGAATTCTTCTAACAATGACCAGTGCTGGTCAGAGTGCTAGAAAACTTTTCGGCATTCTTTTTTTCATCCTTTTTTCTTTATAAATTAGTTTACAGTATCATATCTTGGTAGAATATTTCTCTTCTTCCCCAATTGAAAAGAAACATACATAAAGAATGAAAAGCATTTTATTTCTTTAATCTCTCTTAGACCTGAGTTTCAAGGGTTTTTTTTCTTGGTAGAGTGTACATGTTCTTATTGGTCTCAAGTAGGGAATCACTTGTTTTTTAAGATTCTGTCCTACTTCTTATTCAAGGTTTGTGGGCATTTTTAGCCTGTATAAACTTTCATTTAGCAAAGATAGTTCTATGACTTCTTAAGGGTTTTTGAGTTCTTAACCTGTTGTATATAAATCTTTCAAGATTTCAAAATTATAATTTTTATAAACAAACTGTATATGATAACAGCAAAACTATACTTAAAAAAACCCATAAATGACAAATAGGAATCACAACAATAGCAATTTGAATTTAAAATCACCTTGGTCATGACTCTGAAAACCCATTAAGGGTTTTATCTGAAATAATTCTGAATTAGCATTCAGGGTCTGGGTAAATGATACAAGACATAAAAAAAAAAAGTCTGGCTCATGATTGATTTAAAGGAAAATTACATGAATCAATTATATTTTCACAGGATGTGGGAAAGGAAGTTTTCCAAAGGTAATAATAGCACACTTCATGGAGGTGGGTCTGGGAAACAGGAATATGTATAGTTTGTATTAGAAAACAAGCAGATATCAGGGAAAGAAAGGGAAAGCTGTGGAGGAAATAAGGACGAAGAAATTTCCAGCAGGTGGGAAGCAGCCATGGGTACCATAAGCATAACCTGTAGGACATGGCTTTCAGCTGACTTGAGACAACCTGGAATTTTTAATGACTGGTTCTCCTGCACCCAACTGGAAAAGAACCAGGAGGATATTATATTATGGTTATACAAATGTAAGTATATGCTTATATTCTTATAACCATTTTCCTTGAAGTTTTTCTAAAACAATAATTTTAGGGCACTCCAGACTTGCAGTATTTTACCTGGAAGGAAGGAACTTCCTGGCCAAAATAGAACAACTTCTGGAACAAAAAGCAACTGTAATGAAAGAAGAGCTATTTTTCCATGGGGGCATTTTTTGAGGGAAGAGTAAAAAATACTGAGCAGAGGAGTAATAGGACATCAGTGAATGAATTCTATGTGCTTGATGTGCTAAATACATTATCAAGATTGACTAGCAGTTTTCTAACCCAAGGGAATATCTCTTGTGATACGAAAATAAAAGTGACATGTTACAAGCTGAAGACTTCTGAGATGGAGCCTTATTATCTATTAAAATATAACAACCGAAAAGTATATTGCACACTCATAAAATTGTGAATTAAAAAGAGTTGAGTTGGCATAGGTTTTATTGCTAAGCAAAAACTCCAGTTTCACATATATACTGCAACCACTAAATTGAGCAAGATACTGTATTCATAGCATATTTTAATGCAGAACTGCATACAATGTTATTTTATAATAAATATACTTATTACATATCTTGCAAAAATGGCACAATGTTACTGAAGAATATTTCCTTCCTGCATATTTTCAAAGAGGACTTTAAATAGAGTCTGTGCTTTTCAAAATATCTAGAATTACCTAATCTATTGCATTTAAAACACAAGCAATAACAGCAACAGTGAATCAAGATGTAGTAACATAGTAACGTGATTTTCTAAAGCATAAGTATTCAAAGTCAAAGCAAAGAAATAAGCAGCATCAGAGACATTTACCTGACAGCTCGGATGGCTGTCTTGAATGTGGGGATCATATCTTCCATAAGGAAGTCACTACTGTCTCCTCTCTCTTCTGCCATGGGCTCCCCTGTTCCTGCATCTGCCAAGAAGGTCAAAAAAAGCTGAATCAACATCTGCCCATGCAGTGTTTAGAGGATACTTTGGCTAACTAAAACACTACATAAAGTAAGTGTAATTTATTAAAGGATCATCTTGCAGGGTCCTCTTTCTCTGGTCATCTTGTGAAAGGGGATTCATGATTTGTCACACTGAGGGATCTCCTCTCAGATTCCAGAAATTCTGAAACTTCCTTTCCAATGGATTTATAGGTTTCCACTTTTAGGAACTTTTACAGCAGTAATTATTTGCCAAAAATATTTTACATAAGTTTAAAACAGGCATAGAACTACAGGCCAAGTTCACCTTCTACTTGCACTACTGGAGCTGTGTGGAAGAGGATAATCAAGTTCCCAGTGTGGACACCCAGACTACATCCATGGTAGTTTGCCCAGCATGCACTGATGCCTGGTGGCACATTAAAGGAGAAATTGTTATTTAGAGATCATTGAGACACTTTAAACAATAAGAGGAAAATACATGCTCAGAGAGGAAAAATGTCCTGTGATGCACAGACACCAAATGGAAATCTGCTGACAGACAGCAGTCTTAGGGACAGTGGGAGGGAAGCAGCGTTTGACTCTAGAAAACAAGGTTTTAAGAGATTGCAGCAAGCAGATATTTGAGAAGCCTGGACACAAGCCCTGCAGGACTGGCTGCAATCTAGGAGGGAGCTTCCTTAGTATAACATCACTGCCCAGTGCTCCCTCCTGTTCCAGGTCAAACAGGTTGGTCACACCACAATTTCCTATACTGACTGCTGGGCTGGGAGGGCCAGTGTCTTATTTCAGGCACCGTGTTGCCTGGACTCCAGCATTCATTTTCTGGAGCTTTCTCAAAAGAGCAGTGTAAAGCCAGGGACCAGCCATGCTTGGCCCCGAAAGTTACAAACCTTCAACAGAAGATGCAGAACAAAGTAAAATGGGAAGAGTAGGGGATGGATTGAAAGAAATCAACACAGATGGGCTACCTTCTGAGCTTTGCCAAAAGGCGTACGCTTTCATTCGGAATGCTGTGCGAAAACGCTCCTTATTATTCAAGACAACATTCTTAGGCTCTTTTGAAGGACTTTCTTCAATGGCATCTACATTCAGAGGGGTAAATAGCTTTCCTTTAGTATTGGTACCACGAACCCGATCCAAGAGACCCAGCTTTTGGCTACAAAATAAGCAAAAGTAATCATTTTCTTCCTTCGTACATGTATAATTTGTTTTCATGATGCTTTAAGTATATAATGGGCTAAATAAATATATTGTATACAAGGACACTGCTGGGGCTACCATACATCAACATCTTTGTAAGCAACAGCTAAGGTCCATGCTTAATTGATGAATTTTTATGAGCTTTTCTTGCATATCAATGCTGAAAATGTTACCAGAGGGTCTCACTATCCTCTCTACATAATGTATCACAATGCTTCAGCTTCATCAGCATGTCTGAAGCATTAGATTTATTAAGAAATCTAAGAAAAGAAACAGCACTGGTGAGGCAGTTACATTGTCTAATGATAAGGATGCTTGGCCTCTCCTGTTCAGTGCTTTAAGTATTGGGTCCATGGCAGGCTATTAAATGAATAATGCAAATGCAGAGTCAGGATTGAAAGGTAGTCAGATGTGCTTTGAACCAAATAAATTCTCAGTAAAGCACTGGAAAGGCATTGCCAAGCAATTACTAGGTACATGGTAAGGCAGTTCTCTCCACCATTAACTTTCAGTCATCTCTCACTGTACTAGAAACTGAGGTGACCCCAGAAGAATTGTAGCAGACTGACATAATTTTTATCTCTGATGATTTCTTGCACTGTCAAGATGCAAGAAATGCAAGATGCTTTGCACTTACAGATTTACTGACCAAAGTAATTTTCCTTTCAGTGACAACATATGGCTAGAACTGTATCTTCTTGCCATCTTATCAGTATCAGCAACCCATCTGACAGCCTGATGACTTAAAGGCAATTACTAACTGCACTAAAGAGCAACAGAAAAGGAAATTGTTAGCTTCAGAGCTTAAACATGCTCTGAACACTTTATCAGAGAAAGATGGTATAAATATTTGTCACCTGTACATTTGTTAAAAAATACAAGGCTATACCATGGAAAGAAAGCCTGTCTTTTAATCTTTTCCTCACTGTTGCAGTGGTGGACATCTCTGGGGGGAGATGAATTGAGCACACATGGTTAAGAGGCTCTTCAAAGCAGTAGAGAAGGGCAGGCAGGGTGAGTGGGGAGAGAAAGGAAGCCACTCCAGCAATCAGGGACCTAAGAGCCATAGACAGGAGCAGATCTGAAGGATGAACATCAGTGGTGACCAGAAGAAAAATATTTCATAGGTATGCAGAGAGGCATCTGTGCAGCTCAGCTGAAGCCAGTAAACTTGCTGGCAAGGAGAGAAAAGCATGGGGAAGTTCCACCATGCAAGGATATAGTGGACAAAAACAGAGACTTGTGTGCACACATTGCACTTGAAGGCTTGAACTCACAGAACTATTTATTCTGTATTTAAGGAGTTATCTTGATGAGATGGATTATTTTTGAGTACTGGCATCTCTGGTGTCATTGGTGCACCTCTTTGAGAGTAGGATCTATTTCTATTTCAGAGTTCTCTCTGTGGCAGTATCCCTCTACAGTGGAAGCTCTTAGGACATTCCTCCTAGAATGATAAAGGCGAGATGCATTTAAAGTTTTAATGATCCTGCAGTTTTCATAAGAATGCTGACTCTAGTAGGGATATTGCAGTTTGCAGCATGCATTTTTTTGTTTGTTTTGTTCTGTTGGGCTTTTTGGCTGTTGTTTTTTTGTATTTGAATTTGCCACAATCTGTTTCTGACTGACATATCTTTGACCCAGAAGGTAATGAAATAAAGGCTTCCCTGTCACGAAAGATCTAAGCACTAAGGTTTTGTGTAGGATTTTTTTTCAGGCCTTCTAAATTTTCTTGTTGACAACATGATAATATTTGTGACTGCAATATCTGTAGACTAATGAATTCAGATATTTGCCCTGGTACCATGTGTACGAAGTGCATAGGTGTGTGCAAGTACAAAAGTAGCTACTGGGAAGGACTGGTGTGAGTAAGGAGACACACAGCTAGTCCTGCTATATTAGCATCAATAGGACTGAAGCCAATGATACAAGAAGATAAAAGCATGGATTTGTGTGAAAACTAGAACAGTCTAAGTGAATGTTATCAATAGTACTTTGCCCTAGTGTAATTTCCTGAGGAATTCATGGCATGGCGAAACACATATAGACATAGACATGAAAAAATCAGGGTTGTTACCTATTGACTGCCTGTGGCAAATTAGTCATCACAGAATGTATAGGGCAGACTCATGCTCAGTTTTAAGCACTTGTACAACAAGTGGTTCCCACAACGCTTGCTTTTGGGTAAGAATCTTGATCTGACTGATCCACCAAGGTGCTCTAAAGGCAAAACTGAAGGTGAGTGCAGGGCCCCAACATGTACTTTTTGTTCTACTAGGATAGGGAGTATCCTGTGATATCTTTTCTGCATCACTATCACTCTCTATTCTTTCATTGGCCATGGCTGAGAGCAGCAGAACTGTTTTGCAAGAAGGATTAACAGATCACCAATGGTAGAAAAATCCCAAATGTAAGGGGAGACTAGAGTTCACTTATTCTTCAGGACTTCATGATTGATCATTGTGGTTCAAGACCTTCCAGGATGAGAGTGAAGATCCCAGAAGGATGAAACCCAGTAGTGAAACTCAGATGATTTCAGATGGTAAGGTGATTTCCTAAAAGGCTAGAGATAATCAGATACTACACACTGGCTTTGAACAACATATTAAATGTCACAAGATTAGGTTTAGTAATACTAAAGAAAAGTGCTCAAGAGAAGAAAATGTTTAAGGCAGAGAACCTGAAAGACAAAGAAATAGAAAAATAGGTGAGAAAGCAGATTCCTATTATTGATAAATAGCAGCTTGATGCTACTTTAGAGGAACAGAGTTGTCATTATGTATAGTCTCCGAGACTCTCCAGAAACTTGCTCAGTCCTTCAAACTGCATCCGAGATCCCAAAGTTTGCACGTTAAAACTCAATAACTGCCTTCCTAAATTACAGTGATGTTTTCCACTGCACACATAGGCACACTCATTTGTGGACTCTTTTGTTTTGTTTTGGGTTTTTTTTGCTTTGCTGAGGTAGGGGTTTCAGGTAGATAATTTAAACCAAAAGCATTTTCCAAATTCCCTTTCTAGAGAGTTTCTCAGCTTTCCCCATTGATAAGTGTCAGTTTAAGAACAAACCCTTGTCCCAATACAGGTGCACGACATCTTAGGTTTGGGAGCTGGAGTCTTAAGCTCTTTAGAAAGTTAAATGTTCTAAGATTAGTCTTTAGACCCCTTTCTATAATCCATGGTGCTACAGAGTGCCGGGTTGCATTTCACTTAGGGATGACTTTACAGCTGGGGGAACTTGTCTCCTGTCATTGACTGGAGAAAGATGTAGATGAGAAGTCACTTAGTAAGTCCCTGGGCTAAGCTAAAATTACCTGAGCTGAAGCTTTCCTCATCAATTGCATTCATATGAGTAACCCTTAAAGTAACATTCAGATTCATAACAATATTTTTATGCAATAAACACAGACAATCGTTTTCGTATCCAGGCAGCCAGAGCAGTAGAATCATCAGAAAATAATTCATCAGCTTCACATGAAAAAATCCAACAGTATGTTGTATACAAAGAAACCAAACCAAAACAAAACCCAAGCTTCTTTCCAGATAATGACCAGCTGTCATCAGAGAAAAAAATGGACTTTACTCTCATTTCCAAGGGATGAAATCTGGGTCTGCTGGGGTTTTTGTTTTCACTGTGCATTTTAAAAAGACTTAGGAAACATTTGTTCTCATGACACAATCTCCTTCATTAAGCCAGCATGCGCATGGCTCAGTCTCAGAGTACGAAGCATGCGCAGACCACATCATCCTTCATGAAAGTGGCTAGGACAGTGGTTCCCACCCACAGGTTTATGTACTCCTGCCTGTATTCCAGACTCTTCCTACTGATGTTTGCTACTCTCCCTCTTCTTGGGACATTGGTTTCACTTACTTTTGCCTCCTTACATTAGATAAAATATTATCCCTGAATTATGGTGTAATTCTTCCAGAAACTGAAGGGATTCAAATGCATCCCAAATGTGCTATTAGAATTGTGTAGTAATTTCCTTGACTAACTTGAATACATTTCCATTGGTTGTCTTTCAGTCTATTGCATCCTCTCCCTTGTGGTGGAATAAAAATTTTCTCAAAGCTTTTCTCTTTGTTGTCCCAGCATGAGAACTCCTTAATTCTGTGGTCGATATTGACGACCACCATAAAAGCAAGGCAGAAGTGCAGACAGTTTTTCTTGAAAACTTCCTGCGTACAGAACAATTCACCTCTCAGACTGTGCTCCCCAAGAGCATTGGGAATTATTTTGGAAGATCTGAGCGATGAATTTGGTGTCTGAGTACATAAGACATGGCTGCCTTCAGCAGCAGATATTTTACCTTTGCTCAAAATAAAGAGTGGGAACCACTGCACTAGAAATACTTCTCCAGAAACAGTCATGCAAGGAAATAATGCAGTTACATCCCATCATGCAAGCCAGATACTCTCCTCTCTGTGCTTTGCCTATTATTGAAGTTTCATAAACAAATGGTACATGTATGAGAAGAAAAAGAATGAATTAATGCTAACAGTGAATCAAACACAGCTCTCTTCCATGCATTTACTATTATCACCTAACACAGAGCAGCAATAATCAAGAATGAGGACAGCCGTGAATCCTGCCCTGAATACATTCAGCTGACCTCAGAGATCATGTGTTTTCCTAATGTAAAACACAGAACATTCTGCTCTTCCAAGGTACTTCTGAACTTTCATCAGTCAGCTTTACCTTACAAGGAAATCAAGTAACATTGTTTTCTAAACTGAGGAACTCAAAATTAGGTTCAGTCTCAAAATAATCAACTGTAACTTCTTAACAACTAATGTCTTCACTTGAAAAGTACTTTGCACCCTGAATCTTGAGGTGCAAACTTGCAAGTTCCTGATGTCTGAGGAGGAAACATCCCCTTCAAGCCAACCAACTTCCACACTCTTTGCTTGTGTATGTCCTCAATGGTATTTAATTGTAGGCATAACTCTAAACTCAAACTCACCTACCATCCAGATTAATTGCCCAGAAACATGAAGACTAACTTGGGCTTCAGAAAGAGCCCTCAAGCCCACTAAAGGCATCTGCTCAGCCCCTCTTTTCATTCATACTTTCTAAAGTGAATGGAAATGGGTAAAAAAAAAAAAAAAAAAAGTCACACAAATCCGTGGGAAGAAAAAACAAAGTTCAGTTCTTTGTGAAAACAGAATAGATATTTTTCACCAACAGATACATCCACCAACATAAGAGAAACTATATGAATGCTGACCCACTGTATGTTGCAGTGAATGTATCATTCACTTATCAACTTTCATTTATCTTATCATCATTCATTTATCAACTACTAGAAAGTTAAACCAAACTGCAAAATCAGTGTCTCTTGACTAGTTTGCATGGGCCAATTATCCAGTGAAAAATCAGAATGTTTCACTAGCAGTTGTTCAAAAATTGAAGATCTTAGTCTAGGAAAGCTGAGTTGTGTGACGGTGATTTCATGTTTGTGGAATGAAGTGGGAATGAGAACAATGAGCTAAGGTTGAATGATAGCAACATATCTGTGTGAGACAGAATAAAAAGCTTAACAATTTAGTCAAAAGATTAGTATTTCTGAAGATGTAGTCTTTCAGATTCCTGAAATATTGTTATCTTTCTTTGCAGGAAGATTACAGTTCTTGCCCCACATCTTAGGTCGCATTTCACCAGAGTACTTCAGTATGTCACTAACTTTATTCAGATGTTCAATAGAATCAACTTTTTTCCATTTGCTGAAACTGAACCTGTTAATACACATGCAGAGATGTTGTTCCACTGAAATCAAATGCAAAGTGAGTTGCATGAATTTGTGTTGGCAAGATTGGGACTGAATAAAGAATGGTATTTAGCTCTTCTAGTATCTTTTTCTCACAGTATATTTCTAAATGATTTGCAGAGTAGGCAAGTATCATTCCCATTCTACAAAAACAGAGAATAGCACTTGTTTCAAAGCAGATCATTGGCAGAGCCAGGATAGATCCCATGTTTTCTCAACAGCGGGACAGTGAATATCTGCAAGGTCATGCAAGTTTCTTTTAATGTTTAACTAACTTTTCAGTCTTATCTCCCCTTATTTTTTATGGTGATTGGATGAACTACTTCAGTAAAACAGAAAGTGCAGGCAGAGAATGGCATGCAAGAAATATGAAAAGAGTAAGGCTCAATTGTTACTTGAATGTATATACCTAAGTTTTCTTGTGAGGCTTGATCCAAAGAATGACTCCCTACTAAACATGACATTACTGTAAAGTGAAGAAAAGTTATTAAGATGAGACGTTAATGGTTACCCATGAAAAGCTCTATGAAAAAAATGGGAACAGCCTTTCATTTGTAGTTAATGGAGTGTGCAGATCAGAGTGGCTTTTTACTCTTTCCTGTTTTGGGCAGATGCATTAAGAAGAAATGCTGAGAGTGAAATTATCTACCTTGTAAATATGATTTTATTTTCATTATGCTGTTAGTACAGGCAATACAAAAATGCACCACATTATATGCATTCATTCATGCTAACATAATAGAAAAGACTGGTACCAATTCTAGCACTGAAAAAAATTTAACCAACTTTTTAAAGGCAGAGAAATATTATTTATCTTTGAGAAAAAAAGAAACAGAGATGAATGTGTTCTTACAATCACATAATAATACATCTAAGAATGAAAATGTTCTCCTGTCAGGTTCTTTAGTTGCACAATGCTGATGGGGAGCAAGACACTTTTGGTAAAGTGTCTGCACATGCAGATAAGTGATTCAAAACTCATACACTAACAGTGCTGAAAAATCAGGCCCACAATAACTTTCTCAAATAGAGATACAAAAAGTTGGTTCAAAATAAACAATATGTCCATCCAGAAAGGGTTCATCCTAGAGGCTGGGAAAACTAGGTCAACCACCCAAACATTTACTCCAGCAGAAATGGGCATTAATATATCTTTTTCACAAACCTTGATTCTTGGGAGCTGAACAGATGAAAAGGCTTTGCAATACATTCAGAAGAGCAATTGCTATCTCAGATTTCATGAGCTGGTAGTTTAAGGTATTGATTAAGGAAGAAAAAGCTTGTGGCATGTCTTATATAAAGTCAGGAAACTCCCCACCATCAAGCAATAAATAGTACAGTCCCCAGCTCCTTGTTTGGGGCAGAATACAGGACATGTAGGGAAATAGCTGTTCTTAGCAGAGCAGCAGCACGTGTACCACTTCACTGCTTACAGGAGTCAGCCTGCTGTCTAGCTCAGGGGTTCTCTAACATGCTTTTCATCATATTTCTCATCTTCACAGTTTTAGTTTAAAGGGAGCTTCAATACAGCCTCGGACTTCTGCCAACCTTTAATTGGCTTTCTCCTATCACAAGTCTTTCCCTGAAACCTTGCCTTGGGGATCCAGCTTCTGACTCTGCCTCACTGTTTTCTTCCCTGGGTTTTTCCCAAATGGTCTAAGAACAAGGAGCTGCATCTAGCTGTGACTTTGTCATGATGTCAGCTTCTGCTTCCAAGGAGAGATCCTAGAAGGATCTGTCATGGAGTTCAATACTAATGCTGCAGAGTTTCTAAGACCTTTTGCATCATAGAATAGAAGCCCTTCCACTGAAAGCACTACCCATCCTCAAATTTTCCCACAGCCAGGCCTCATTTTTAGTTTATTAACCATCAAATTTTCCGACTCTTCTGGGAAGGCTTTGGATCAATTGTCTCTCCTTTATCAACAGCTGTTCAGAAAGTGCAGTTTGTTACCATAACTTTACCATTAAGAGCTTAACTAATGCAAGAACCTGGAGGCTGAAGCTGCTTATAGACTGTTCTCTTCACTAGGACCATTATTGCTCATTTATTTCAACAAATGCAAATTGAAGTGGAGTACTAGTAATAGTTTCTATACTAAATTACTGTAGGAGGAATAGGATTTTTTTAAATTATCTGGTCTGTAAATAAGTTTTATGAGAAGTTTTATGAGAGATGGGGGATGTGACTGTCAAAACAACCAGATTTTATAGCTCAGTCCCATGTCTACTGAAGTCAGTAGATGCTCCCACAAAAACCATCATTTTTCTGTTTACCTGAACAGTTTCTAATCCCCTTTACTAAGTGCCTAGTTCCATAAATACATTCCTGCTAGCAGGAATCCTCCAATGCAGGTTTCCTGAGGGTTATGACATATGTAACAACATAAAAGCAAGATATATCCAGCTAGATTTAGGAGCCTTGGGACTACAGTTTTAAAGATTTTGAGCTGTGAGTCATACTTTTCAGTCTTTACTCCCGTGCTTCAACACAAAATGGCTTCTTCTACTGGTCTGAAAGATGCAGTAACCCAGAAGCATCTCCACTACCTGTTCTGTCATTGAACAGGTGCAGCAGCTTCTCCAGGGGAGCTGTGACCAACAGCAAACTGCAGCACTCACTCACTTTCCTAATTTTAATCTGCTGCTGCATAGGAGTCAGAATACATTTTGGCTCAAGGTATGGAGTTACAGCTCTTAACTCTCTTCTGCATATAAAATACCAAAATTCAGCTGCTGTCAACCCTGGAGATGGCTAAAATTACCCGATTATCTCATGATGATGGTGTCAGAAGGAGGAAGTAATCTTTTCCCAATAATTCAGCACTGCAACTCTTGCCTAGATCATATGAAAATTTGTGATAGGTTTTTCTTTTGTTAGCACCCCCAAAAATCATAGGAGAACAAGTCTGAGCCTTTTTTTTTTTTCAGCTTCCTCTTCTGGACCTGTCACGTGCTGCATGAAATATTTAAAAAAACAAAAAGAAGTAAAAGATAACTTTTCATTAGGACCAGGACTGCACTCTGACTAACAGTTTCCAAAGTTTGCTATAATTCTTACTCTTTTTCTCTGCACTGTAAATGAGGATGCAAATGGAAATAGCTTCAGCGTGAGTCTGTGGAACTATTTATCCTTTAATTGCTATTGACTTTCATTGTGCGTGACCCATTTATAGCAGTTTAGCTTTAAGTATTTCACATTTTTGACCTAAGAGGTTAAATTATTTTTTGTGATTTCAAATCTGCAGCTTAGCTGGAGTGCATTATAAATCTATTGTTTACATTTCTAACCTTGCAGGTTGACTGGCAACGACATCTCTGTTTAATTCCTCAATAACTAGGCACCAGTAGGATAGATAATTCCTGTGTTCTATTTGCTTGTAAATTCCCAAAGAGAGTGGGAGCTTTGCCATGTGATTCAGCAGGAGTGGGACCAAGGCTTCAAACCTAATGTAATTTTTTTAGTACTGCCAGAGAGATGGACTATCCTACTGATCCATTTTTACCCATCCTTCCTACTATTTATCATAAAGAAATCTATACACATGGTGAATTATGCAGACTCGATCCCTTGCACAGCAATATTGCTCTGTACAGGACTGACAAACAATAGCAGAATATAGAAGCAGAACTATAAATTCACCCCAGAATAATCTGGATGCCAAGCCTTGGCTCTGTAGCATGTATTAGGAGAAATCTAGATTGCAATTAATCATAATGAACAGTAAAGCTGTTTACATACAATCAGCAAGCAACACCGCATTTGTACAGTTAGCATTTTAGCTGTGCTGTTAAATTGGGAAAAAAAGCAACCAATTAGGAACTGAATTGGTTAATAATCTTTACTGACTACCTGTGATGTTAGTAACATGTTTAGGTTCCCAGCCTGTGTATCCACAAAGAACCATTTAACCTGCATCCGCTAATAACTGTATTAAAAAAGGTTTTAATAATGGCAGTTACATACCTGGCAGTACCATCCAATTGCTCTTTCCTTTTATAGAAGAGAGGAAGCATTATAAGAAAGCAAGGAGAGAAGAAACACATAATAAATTCAGCAGATTTTTTAAACAGAAATTTTGAGTGTGTTGTTACTGGCTTAAACCTCTTTCGTTGTGTGACCATAAATGACAGCAGAATAAAAGCTACATTTTTAACTAGCCATAAAGCAAAGACAGTGAAAGAAGCAAAGACAGGTTCCTGAAATCAGTCTGTGCTGCTTAGACTGACAGTCTAGGTTTTTTTGAGAAGTGATCTTCCTTGCCCTCTCTCTGCCACCTATTAAATTTAAAGTCACATTTGAATCACAGAAGAACCTATATACAATGAAAAAGCTTAAAATCTCAGTAGTGATGCTAGACTCCAGACAAGCTCTAAATTATTCTCTGAAAAAAACAACTGAGGTCAAGAAACCCCCTAGAAATTAATTTATAATGGCTAATGTGGGAACAGATAGAGACTGAGAAAGGATAAAGGAAAGGAAAAAAATGTACTGAGCCTTAATTAAATACCTGTGATGTTTTTCTTAGAGATTTCCTCTTTGACTGAAGTGAAATAAATTCTAAAGTAATATATTGTTAATAAAGCAAAGAGTTAATATTTTTGATTTGCCCTTCATAAAGGCAGAAGTCTGAAATGTTTCTTGAAGTCAGTTTTGAGCAACAGCTGGATCTGCAGTGAGCACAACTTACATGTGGAGACCTCTGCTTGAGCTGAGAAGTAGTTCAAGGGCACTATTTGTCAGAAAGAGGCATTACAGCAAGTCCAGAATTAAAGTTTGAATTACTTGGATAACCACTGCCCATTATCAGCAGGTGGTAGTCTACAGTTAAAAGTCTTGGCTTTCACTGGGCCAACATTTTAAAATGTTAAGAACTCAGGGAGAGGAAGGTGTCTGTTAGATAAGCAAGAAACATGAGAATCAGACAGGCTTATATCCACAGACATATGGGCATTCACTAAGTCTGAATGTCTTTAAGTATGGAATAATTTCCACTGAACTCAGCAGCAGTGACCGAAAAAAAATCATGACGCCAACTCCCCCCAAAAGTTTTCTTGTGAACCTTTAGTTACTAGTTTCAGTGGTACATAGTTTTAAACATGCTTTGGCTGTCCTCAACTGCATTTTACCCCTGAGCAATTAGTGTTGCCAAAAGAAAAGCATTTAACAAGCATTAATTTTGTTTACATGCCATGGCAACCTCTGTGAACAACACAATTCTCAGGGCAATTGAGTAAGTAAAGTAGTAAGTGAATAAGCAAAGTAGTAAGCAAGTAAGTAAAGTAAAAATTTTTATCATAGCCCGTATCAACACAACAACAGCACAAAGGGTACAAGAAGTACAGACACTTGACACACAGAACTAAAATTTTATCAGGATTTAAATTAGAGAGGGAGAAATTGAGATTGCCAGGGCAATAAAGTCCAGAGTCTTACAAAGGGCAGCTGACAGTAAAGCAGCCTTCTACCTTATTAAATGCCAACATGAGAGCTACTGATGGAGCTATCCATGTGCCCCATATTCCACCTGGAGAAGGGAGAATAAATTTCCTTTTTTCATCATATTTGAAAATCTGTGAAAATCAGGTGAAATTCTGAACGGATGGTCCCACTCAAAGATTACTGGATGTCCACATGAAGACCAGTGATGAGGGGAGTTCCTCTAGGGTTGGTATTGGTGACAGTGTTGTTTAACATCTTGTTGGTGACATGGACAGTGGAACTGAGCACACTGTCAGCAAGTTCACTGTTGATGCCAAGCTGTGGTGTGGTTGACACACTGGAGGGAGGACGTCCAGAGGGACCTTGAAGAGCTTGAGGTCTCCATTGCCAACCTCATGAAGTTCAACAAGGCAAAGTACAAGGTTCTGTGTCAGGGTCATGTCAATCCCAAGCACAGATACAGCTTGGGTGGGGAATGGTTTGGGAACAGCCCTGAGGAGAAGGACTTGGGACTCCTGGTGGATGAGGAGCTCACCATGAGAAGTTCACCAGGAGTCAGCAACGTACACTTGCAGCCCAGAAAGCCAATCATGTCCTGGGCTGAATGAAAAGAAGCATGGCCAGCAGGTTGGAGGAGATGATAATACCCCTCTGCTCTGCTTTCGTGAGATGCCTGCTGGAGTGCTGTGTCCATTTCAATGTCCCTTAACACAGGAAGGATATGAAGCTCCTGGAGAAAGTCCAGACAAGGGCCACAATGAGGATCAGATTGTTGGAGCACCTCTCTGCTGAACACAGGCTGGGAGAATTTGGCTTATTCAGCCTTGAGAAGGGAGGGCTCAAAGGAGACCTTATAGAGGCCTTAAAGTACTTGAAGGAGCTACAGGAAACTGGGGAGGGACTTTTTACAAGGCCATGTAGTGACTGGACAAAGGATAATGATTTAAAGATGGAAGAAGGTAGATTTAGGTTACACATTAGGAAGAAATTCTTTAATGTGAGGGTGACAGGACACTGGCCCAGACTGCCCAGGGAGGTCGTGCCTGTCCCTTCCCTGGAAGTGTTAAAAGCCAGGCTGGACAGGGCTTTGAGAAACCTGGTCTTCTGGAAGGTGTCCCTGCCTATGCAGGTGGTATGAAACTAAATGATCTTTAAAGTTCCTTCCAACCAAAACCATTCTGTGATTCCATTAAATGGATCCAGAAGACAAAAAGCATGTTTTTCATCCTCAGACAGGAACTTGGTTAACTGTCAACACTGCTGCCTACAAAAGCCTCATTGATGCATTCAACTCTGTTTGTGCTGTCCTGACTTATACCTTGCAGAAAATCATGATGGAGAGGTAGACAATGCACTTACCTGAAAAATGGAAATGATACAATTGATTCATAAAACCTCCAGGTAGCAACTAGATCAATCCTGTTGGGGTTTGTAGCATAGTATCTCCAAGCAGCCTGAATTACAGGGGAGGAAATAATTAGTGTTAGGGAAAGCTATTCCCAAGACTGACAGCAGCCAGATTGTTTCAAAGAGCACAATGATGCACCTGAGTCACTATCTGGAAATTAATTACTAATCAGCCATGCCAAACGAGTGGCACAATACAGCAACATTATTAGCACTGGGTTATCATTGAGGAAGGCTATTAAAGGAGACAGGAGATGAGAGAGAACCACGAACATCAACATTTGACAAAATTGGATTTATTCTCCAGTCTGGTTTGACTAAAAGAGCTTCTAGCACTGCTGGGTTGCCCCAGTATTTCTGCAAGTGCTTGATCTAGCTTACTATTAATGTACCAACAAAGGGAATTTTGCTGAGCACTTTCTATTGGAGCATTTAAATCCAATCAAAATTCTCTAAGCATATACCTAAAAACCACTGTAGCTACTAAATCAGCTACCTGCTAAGTGGTAATACTTTAATTTAGAAGGTGAATTCAATTTACCACTCATGCCTGCAGCTCCTTCTACTTGCTAAGTAGTGTTTTTAATGAGAACAGCATAATATGCCACTCAGCCTGTTTCTCCTGAGGATTGGTTTGATATTGAGCAGCCCTGAGCACCAACATTTCCATCTGGTATCACAGAAACTTTCACTGTCCCTCTGTGGAAATGCTGCCATTTACCTCATCACCATCACGTGTGCTCCACCTGAGTTACTAAGAATAACTCCAGTCAAATTTGTCAGCCCCTAAACTAGTAGTTTTAAGCTTAATTTTCTGAATTTGTAACAAAGATGATAAATGATGTCCAAACAAGCTAAGGACTCTCTTCCCATTGAATTCTCTGATAGTTCTGTGAAATGCAGAGTGTGTTCTGGTTTTTAGCAATTTCACATACTGTTTATTTTATTTGTTTTGATTCAAACTGTTCCTGTCTATTGTGTTGTTACTACTGCTGTTTTCTTATCAATGACAACATGACTTTGCACTGTCTCAAGGGAACTGATTAAATGTGGATTTTGGAAACATTATGTTTACTACAGCTTGTTTTCTATGATTTTGTTGCACTGATGCAGACGTTGTTTGGTTTCCAGAAGCTAGCAGATGAGACCTTTTCTTCTAAAGATACTGTTCTTCTGAAAGATATGCTGGGAATTGAAAGATTCCTCAAAAATTGCAAAGGCCACTGTATTATTTAGCTCAAAGTGAAAAAATTCTGGCACATTGACAAACACAGCTTCTCACCTCCTGCAATGGGAAATGAGAATTTGGGTTTGGGGAAGCAATGGCCCTTGTTAACATGATGTAGCAGTCTTCATACACAACACTTTTTCAATAAGGGTTTAAGTGGCAGCAAACCTGAATGAGTTCAGCTGCTGGCTTTCTTCTTTTCTCAAAATGCTTTTGACGATGCTGCTCCTGGACCTTCAGTGCCAGCCCTGAACCCAAAATGCCCTGAAAGTATAGAGTGATGCAAGATTTTAGAAATTTCTTACTAAGAAAAAAAAAAAAAAAATCAATGAGAGGAATCAGGTCTGTAGGTTGAGATGGATATGGCTGCATAGGACCTTTGAGCAGTACAGCACTGCTCTGCTCATAAAACATGAGTGTCATGATCCTTTCAAGCACCACAGGCCACATCCAATTATTCATAAGGCCTACAGGCTTCTTGAATTTCTACACCTTTCCAAGCTGGAGGTGTCCAGCTTGTGTATTTATTTTCCATTCCAGGTAAAGTGATACTGTGCTTGTATGACAAATAGCTACACTAACAATAATCTGTATTTGGGTGTAGGGGACTTCCCATCCTCCCTGAAATTCTAGATTAGTGCTAGACTGCACCTAACGGGGGGGCAGAAGGTACTTACTGCAGGAAGAGCAAAGAAGGAGACTCCAATGAGAGAGAATGTAGCTGCAATCAGCCGTCCCTCCCATGTTTTGGGGGTCTTGTCACCATACCCAATTGTAGCCAGGGTGATCTGTGGGCACAGAATCCCAGAATCCCAGAATGTTTAGGTTGGAAGAGATCTCCAAAGTCATCCAGTCCAACCTTTGACCAACATCATAATCCAACTACTAAACCAAATGACCGGAACTTCCCGTAAGAAAAACAAAGCCAAGAATTCTGCTTTAAATATCACCAGCAAACCTATGTAACTCTGTTTTATGAGTGCTCATGCACAGCTTCTTAAAACAGGAACCTGATGATGGGCCAACCAAATTTTTTTATGGCATCACAGTCCAGAGGCACTGCACAAAGGAGAACAGATAAATCCATCTTAAAGTAGATGCCTCTCTAGCATGTTCACACAGAGTGAGTCTCCTGCCCACCACCAATGCACAGTTAGGAATGGGACTTTACAGTTTACAACTAGCAGATCTTTAGCAAACAACCAATGCTACCTCCCCTGAAGTCTTAGTTTCTATTAAAAAAAAAAAAAAAAGTTGACTGTGAAAATTTATTCCTTTCCTGCACAATTGCTCATTTCCAACTGTGTACCTTTTCTTATTGCTGCGACCCTACCTAAATGTCTTGGATAACTAAGGTATGAAAATATCCAGGCATTGTATGCAACACTTGAGACGTTTTGATTAATTTTGGTTCAGAAGGACCTAGCCACTTATGAGTGAACTTCAGTAAATAATAAAAAAAACCCAACGCTGCTGAATTTTAGTCTCAGCATGATATAGACACCTCTAACTATTGGTAGCAAAGCAAAACAAATTCTGTCCACCAGATGACAGGAATATGTTGTGATCAAATTACCAATGACACAAACCAACACCCCTCTCTTCATCAGAAAAGACCGGAACAGATGTATCAAAGGTCCTTCTGTCTCAGTAACCTACCACCAATGGCATTCCCTGAGTGATAATGAAAGAAGTATTGAGTTATCCTTCCAGAGACACTTTGGACTTGCTAAATTTCATCCCATTAACAATTATCCAATCTTCAATACATCTAGATCCTTCTGCAAAGTCTCTTGGCCCTCAAGACACACAACAGCTTCTCCCAGTTTGGTCACCTCTGGTTTTGCTCTTTTCTGAGGAATGTAGCTCTCACAGGCAGGATACTACTCTCATGAGCTAGGTCTCCCATAGGCATAGGCAGAGCAGTTATACCCAAAGAAACAGTCCCCTAAAAGAGAATTTTTTTGGAAGCCTAGAGTACAGACCGATTTCTGAAAGGCTTGTTTAACCACCTAAGGGGCTTTGACTGAAAATCAACAGGGATATAAGTTCTGTTAATTGGTTGTTGGGGCATCCTTACTTTGGTAATATTATGCCAGTAACATGCTCCTCACCCAAATTTAGCAGCATTTGTACTGTAATCCTTAACATCAATACTTGATCTCTTCTTGGATATGGAGTTTTTAAGAAAGGCATAAGGGATTTTTTGAGTCACTTACCAGTCCCCACCACAGTGCGTCTGCATAGGTTTCAAACTCTTCCTTCATCTCTACCCCATTAGCATCCTTTTCAGGAACATCTTTTTCAACCAGATAAACAAGAAACGAAGATAGGATGAGTGTCAGGAACCCGATGTACCAAGCAGTGATGAGTTCCTGCAAAAAAAAGCAGATGAACAATGGAGGGGCTGAAAACACAGTGGCAGAATAAATATCAAGAGAAGAGAGAAACACTGAGAATACCATCAGGGCTGTCACTGCTGGTTTTGTCACACACTATGACCAGCTCACCTTAGCATTTACTGGGAAATAATGCAGAGAATTACAAGAACTAGGCCTTACAAGTCATCTTCCTTGGGAACAGCTTGAAGCAATCTGAAGCTGTAGTTCTGTGCAAAACTGGGTTAAGGGCTTAGCTGCACACATGACAAAGGGGGATGCAGGGTTCTGTCCTTGACCTTGACCATTCCAATTGCTGCTGCCCTTGGGCTTGGTCAGTTTTGGCAGGAAAACCAACAGCTCTTCCCTCTCCCTTCCTCCAGAGAGCCAAGGCTGCAGGGTGCAGTTTCTTTTCTTTAGGCATGTCAAAGCAGGTTCTGAGGAAGGATTTCATCATCAACTGATGCAGTAAGAACAGACCTTGAAAATCATCTATGTGAAAATCAAACTAAAGTTCCTTGTTTTAGAGGGACTACATGGGGGGATGTGTGGCTAATCCCACTGAGGTGGTAAATGCAGCAACGCAAGTTGAAATCCCCAAAATGTCTGAAAATAACCAGAAACTTTTTTTGGTGAAGGCCCTCATAAGCGGGGAAAAAAAAGTAAAATCAATATATTCTATATTCGTTTTGGATAACTGAAAATATCTCAGTATTTTGAAAATTTCATAACTGAGTTTTGAGATGAGTCAGCTTTCTTTGCTGATTTCTGGTGTGCAGTTGCAGAAGGAAATTTTTTGGCTAGCAAATTATCAAAGTTGTTTCATTACTGTCTCCAGTGAAATAAACTTCTTGCAATCCTTTCTTATCTCACACAGCCAGCTGAGGTCCAAAGGGTGGTAGTTGGGAAACACACAAAGAACATGTGCATGAAATCCCATAAAATGAACCTTTAAAGAATTTCAAACAACCTCTGGCACAAAGAATTCTTCCATAATCTCAATTTCCTGAGAAACATTTTTAACATAAGTGTTTATGTGCCACCTGCCTTGTGGAAAATTTATATGGGAAAGAAACAGAAGTTGGTATAAAATGAAGCAGGGTGGGTATCCCTATCAGCCCCTATAAAGAAACAAAGTCTAATTATATTGTGACAGCTGGCATTTTAATTTTCAAAAAACCCTAAAATGTCAGGAATGTCATTCATGGCTTAGAAAAAGCAGTATGTAGCACAGAGTATATGCAATTTTTCTCCAACCTGTGAAGATGAGAAATGTCGTCTAGAAGGTTTTTATGCAGATAGTTTTAACTTTTAATTATGTTTGGTGAAAACACAAGACCACAACCTATCTGTCTGGTGTGAGACAAGATGTGTCTGACTACAGCATCAAGTTAGACTGAACAAAGATGATTTTGACTGTCTGTTCACACTGCCTGCATCTTTGTATTGCTTGACCCATGATTCTAAAGAGAAATTATGACAGCATTTGCTTCTGAAGCTACATTCCTGATAACCAGTCTTATTCCATCCCCCTGGAGTCCTGCTCCATCTGTTGATTAGACAGCTCTGAGAAGCAACTGCAAACATGTCGTAAATACAGAGGCAGTTCTGTCATTGATTTCAACATACTTCACCATTAAAGGGATGTCCATGCTCTCATTCAAGGCAAAATTTCAGTTGCAAGGAGTGTGAGAATATGTGAGAATCAACACTCTGTCTCACCACTTCTCAGCACCACTATTGAGTATTGAAGGGTAAAACAAGGGGTAGAAATGGTTCGGAGAATAGAAGAGGGAATAAAGCCAAAAGAACAAAACTATTGCTTGGCCTATTAGACATAATTCCAAGGTGATGTTGTAACTGTGCATCCCCACTCTTTCCCTTCAGCATCTCTCCCCCAAGACCCAGATAAGATGTGCAAGCTCCTCACTCACTTTGCTATGTGCACAAATGGCTGATCCCAAAAGTTTCCAGGTACCGCCCCGCCTGTCCATTCGGAGCATCCGTAGGATCTGAAGGAAGCGGAGGCTTCTGAGAGATGTGGCCAGAACATTGCCCTGGTTCCCAACAGCCACCACAGGCACTGAAGCAATCAGCACAAAGATATCTGCAAGGCAAAAAGAACAAAGCCTGCCAACAACAGTGGCCCCATCACCTGCTGCTTAATCCCATCTGGTTGAGCTGCAAATTTCCCTAGGTAAATTTTAAAGCTGCCTGAAAATGCCTTCTCCTACCAATTATACAGATCTCTGCACCTGTCACACAGGCAGTACCATGCACAGACAGAACCCACAAGAAAGCCTAATAATCCATTTACAGACCAATGCACTGGACTTGAGACACTGTCTGAGATAGCTCAAGAATGGACAGAAATAGTTTCCAAATGAGAACAGATAAACAACCTTAAATTCATCTGTCCTACAGGAACACCACAGTGCACAGGTCATGAGATAAGAATTTAGTTTTTGATAGTGTATCTAGTATTTTGCTTTTTTGACTGTTTTCCCATTAAAATCTCAAAGCCAGTACTGCTTTTTTTTTTTTTTTTTTTTTAAGTGTTTAACAAGGCCAATTTGCTGATCAGCTAAAGAGGTTTGAAATGCAAATCCTATTACTACTTCTTGCTTTATTTCTTTTTCTTTCTTTTCTTTGTTTCCCCCCTGCTTTTTCATCATATACATAGGCAAGAAAAAATGTGGTACCAAAAGTCTTCAAACATTCTCTGGGCACTCAGTATTTAAATTATCTTTGTATTGTATTTCCAGACAAAAGAGTGGCACTGGATGGATTTCAATCATTCTCAAAACAAACTTGTGCTGGTGACAAGCAAGAAATGATACTAATAAATCCAGTGGGATCTTCTCTGTTCTTTACCCAGATATGAACGAAGATTCATTCTTAGAAGGGAGATGACAATTTTACTGTGCAGGCATGAGACAGTATCAATCCCACAGTACTCACTACTGCCTTCACAATGCTAATAGAAGAACCATTTGTACAGCTGTGGCACCCAAAGGAACACTGCTAATTGAAGACAGCACAGATGCATGAAGAAAATTTGCTCCAATTTTTCTACCATTTAGACCCACATGACAAAAAAAAAGAGGGAGAAGGAAAAGGGCAGCAAGTATTCACAGAACTGCAGCATCATGGCTCCCCAGAGTGCTATGTGCTGTGCAAATAAAAAACATCAAAACAAATGAGGGAATCCTGGAAACACTGCACAAATGTGGATATACATGAGAGGTGCTCAAGGCAGAGCAGGCTCCTCAATGTTGGCTAGTTGGTTTGTGGACAGGATGGGGAGATCTAGGAGTGGACTGAAACATGAAGAATGAGCAGCTTTATGACAGTTGTAGGCAATGGCTTCCAAGCCTGAGAAATAATATGGGTGAAATCACAAAGATACTTGATACTTGTTTGCAAATGCAGACCAACATTACAAAGGCAAAATACAACATTTGAATATGAAAGAGGGCTGAAGAAGATGGCACAGTACTGGGATGCAAAGTGGTTTGAAAATTAAGATAAAGTATATTTTGGGATGAGCCTAAGAAAAATGCAGTGGGAGTCAGGACAATAAAAAATGTATTTGAAGAGTAGAAATATCCATTTTTTTTCTCACTGAGCATCCATCCAGGAGTTTCTAAAATGATCCGTTATTTCCAGGTACTTCAAATAACTACTCCAGACAGGACACAGCTCCTAGCATAAAAGGCAGATCTGATTTCAGTGCTCTTTGCACTGCAATTCACTGTTTCTTGCAGAAGCCCTCAAGCGGGATTAGAAAGAAAAAGATGTAATGGGGAAAACAGTAGAGAAGAGCATGTGCTTACCCAGCATGCACAAAGGCTTCCTGGCAAATTTGAGTCTCCCCCTCCATCCTTTGTAGCGACAGCAACACCCAGCAGCCCAGATTCTTAAGGCAAACTCTGCTCCAAAGATGAAAATGGCAAAAGTTTCCTGTACCAAAGACACCAACTACATTGTCAGACTTACAACAAGTTTTATAATAATTCTGGACACAAGTATATAGCTGAAGGAAAGAGATGAGGATCAAGTGTTGGGTAATGTGTGTGTGAGAGAGGAGGAAAAGTGGGGAGGAGAATACAGGTTGATGAAAGAGGCAAGGCAAAGTAGGACACAGCTTTACAGCCTGCTCTGCAGAAAAGATGTGCCCCTGTTGAGGGTTAAACCTGAAGTGCTTACCCTGCCTTGATGGAAGGGTGGTTACTTCACAAAAAGACCTCCTGTTTCACAGTAAATGAGAAGACATATATGAGTGGTGACTGCACAGTCCCCACTGAACTCTGTACCCACACCCCAGGGTTACCCACCATCAGCTCATACATGCAGCTGTATCTAGAGAGAGAGGGACAGGAAAAAGTATATTCATACAGTCATATATTATCCCTTACATTTCTAGTGCACAGAAGAATGGGATTTTCCACTGTGCTTAAGAGTTGTTCTAAGCATGGGAAGGGAATGGGAGGGAGACTGATGATCCAAGGTGCTCGGTGGAGACAAAGGGCAGCATGGGGCACACAGTCACCTTTCCTCTCTGTGAACAGCTGGAAAGAGGAAAGGGGGATTTTTCATGATGCTCATACCCACAGACTGCTAGGCACTTCTGAAAAACACTGATAGGCACATAAAAGCAAGGACAGGAGAAGGAAAAATAACCTCAGGGGATTTTTTAAATATGGAAAGATGGTCTAAGAAGGGAGTAAATTTCCCATTCCCTAGGGAATGAGGGTGTTTTCATACAGGTCATTTTGAGAAGGAACATGCAAGCAGAATTCACCTTTCATTCCTTTTGGCATTTAGTTCTTGCTTGAATTTACATTTCTCTGGGGGTACAAGGGAAAATGGAAATTGACATCCTGGAACTACTCTTGCTCTGCAGTTTCCCTAGGGATATTGTTCTGTAAGGCCACGTTAAGTGGGAGGTTGCATTCTCTGCTTCATGACAACTATGGGAGCAGAGGAAATTCTTTGTTAGGGTCATTTTCATAAAAAGATAAATATGCCATGCTTAGACTTAGTGAGAGTTTTTTCCTATTTTATATATGCTTCCTCTTCCCAATGGGAGACCTACAGGAATACAATCTTGAGCATGAATTCCAGCATTTATAAAATAAACATGCTGGAAACACAGAGAAAGGAATATATGTGTGGTAAATACATTTTCTTGCATGGTTAGTAGCTGGAGACACTGCTAGCAATAATTTCAGTTTTTACACCCAAGCACGAGTCCAATTCTGATGACCTCTCTAAAAAGAAATGATGGGACTGGTAGAACACAAAAGAAAAAAAAGAATAGTTTACAAATGTGCTCAGGTCTGGCGTGGTCAGCAGGAAATTTATTGATACTTTGATGGGAGAGCTGTTAGGAAAATGCTGAAAAGCCACTAGTTAGAAGCCTCAAGATAGTATTTTTCTGCTCTCCTTACTTCCCTTTTGCTCATTTGGTGTTGACAATGGTCTGAGAATTCTCCAGTATCTAAGTGTACAGTCATTGCTGCAGAACTAACAGAAGAAATCTTATTGCATGCAGAGCTGGGAATAAGATTCCATCCCTGCTGATGGAGCTGATTTCAACTCAAGGACATCACAAGGGTGAAGCAGCCAGTTTACTTACCAGCAAAAGAAGCCAGTCTCCTGAAACAGTTTCATACTCCTTGAAAGTTGTCAGGACAGCTAAGATCAAACATCCCAAGACAATCAGAAACCTGGAATGAAATAAAAGGAAAAGCCACAATATTGTTACCCCTCTCTGTATTGCATTGTAAACGCAGCCTATAAAAATCCTGGGTGGAGACCTTCAGAGGATGGCTACTGACCATCAGTTAGCAGCAGAGGGCTCTCATGAAGACCAAGGGTTGTTATCCTGCACATGGGGGGATGACAAGATCCTAAATCAGAATGAGCCTGGGACAGGCATACATAAACTATCTTCAGTCTTCAAGAAGAAATGGATGATGCTTAATTTTGTCAAAGAGTTGTATGGCATGGTAGAGGACTATAATGCTCCAGAGGTCTATTCCAAGCTATGTGCTGTGTGCTTCACAAAATGGCAGTGCAGTTACTGTGGAATAAACCTACTTGGCACATCCTGAGACCTGAGAAACAGTAAACGCTTCAATACAATGCTGCACCAGACAAACCCTCTCTTGAAATCTGCACTGCATTTAGTTTTTCTTTCCCTTTCTGCACTCATTTCTGTACACATGAAAAGATAAAAAGGTTTGAAAAAGAAACAATAGAGAGCGTAAATTTCTGCTCTCCAATAAAAGCTGTGTGTGATAAATCACTGCCCCTGTTCTATTGTCTGTCTTTGAGGCTCCAGAACAGAGAGATCTGACAGTAAATTTAACTCCCACTGTTGGTAAATCCAATTCAGTTCTTTCTGAAGTCACACTGATCTGCTTTGTAAAACTATTCCCAGGTTCAAGCTATTCAAATTCTTTTATGCATAAAGAAGTAAGAAAAATCAAGGAAGTCTTGTAAGTGATTACTGCAAAGCAGAGCTGGGGGAACTCATATTCTAGTACTTCATGTACCCAAATCTTGGGCATTTTTATATGCTCTCAAAGCCTGAGCCACAGCAACAGAGGGGCAGGTGGCCATGGAAATATTTCAGAGCTTACTGGACAAATTGGAAGGATGACTCCATAAAATCTCCAGATCCCTTGCTTTTATAGCTAGGGTACGTCGAAGAAATGATCAGCATTAGGTAATGAAATCATCCAGGAGAAAAAGCTTGTTAAGAATCAAAGTGGATTTAGTGTGTGCTACCTGTTTTGAATCTCAATCTGATAGCTAAAGTGTGATTTCATTTCTTGATGAATAAAACTCTACTGTGTTTCACTGGGAGAAATAAACAGTCCACAGCTTGTAGTGTGTAGGCAGTGAACAGGGACCACAGGGGAGGGGGCTCAGCTCAGGGACATACATCCCTCTAGCTTGTCTTGAGGTTTTGTTTCCTTCATGTACATGGAAACCTAGGGCTAAGGGAACATGTTCTGAGAACTTGCACAACATTTTTTGCAGATAGAGTGAAAGGAGAGATGTGAGCTTCAGATGGTACTTGCTGCCTTTTGGGATTTTTCTCCCAAACAGCATCAGCTGGCAACCTCCATGCAAGGGGCAGGCAACAGTGAAACACTTCACAGCAAATCCTGAATGATTACTTTGGTATGGCTTTCCTAACATCAGCTATTCAGACTGAAGTTTCCTATGCCAAGAAAACTTCAGATCAGCCATTTTAAGCAAGATCAGAACATAAGTAAATGTGTTTGCTCATGCTAAATAATTCTGGATTTCTTTGACAAGTTTGACTTCCCACACATGAGCCATGCTCTAGACCAGGGTTTATGTATTTGGTTGGAAACATCCTCTGTCTTTTACCATCTATCTAGTATAACCACACTCCCATTGCTCAAGACATTTGGAAGTTAATTTAGCAGTTCTGTGATGTACCTGCCATGCCCTCAACCTTGCTTTGACACACTCATTCCTTGTTGTCCCCACTCTGCAAATATGAAGCCAGAGGTTCACTGGTTCCCAAGACCCACAATCCAGCCACACTGCAACTCCTATGAGCAAACTGGTGAGAACTCAAGCAAGACAATATATTTTCCTTCAATTAGCTATAAACCACCCATGATCTGCCACATTACAGTGATTACAGTGGTACCAACCATCAGTAATTCTCAATTTAAAGCCTTGAGCTACTTCCACTTGTAGACATTACAGACAGTTCTTTACACCATGTGTATATTTGGTCACCCATCAACTCACAAGTATCATTTAAATGATTTAATGAAAGGTGATACACCCCAAACACAATCCTAACAAATTATATAACAAGTTATTTAAAATAAAAAGCTGTAAATTTACAATATCATTTTACATAATACCATTATCAACTAAAGATGATGTGAAGATTTTTGCCTAAGAGGAAGAAGGAAAATAAAACATTAATGAAATCGTCTTTTGCCTAAAATTTCCTGCGGTTTTACCACTAGAGGGTACCGATGCTCCATAGAGCATGAAGATAGAGATCTCCCGTTTTCCTTCCCCGTGAACCAAATTCAGTGCAGGTAATATTTAGATGATTGCACACACGTATTTGAAAAGAAGACTCACAGTAATGAAAATCTATTCCTTGCCCACTAAAAAACCCAAACGTTGGCATTAAAGGACAAAGGGTGCTGCTTGCTCCATCGGTCTGTGAGGTACAATCCCTGCTGCAAGCCCCGCTGCTCAAAGTGAGACCCCCACCTTTGGAAACAACAGACCATGTATGACAAAAAATAAAGTGAAAACAGTGAAGGGTGAGAGAGCAGTTCACAAGTCACCATAAATAATTTTGAGTGTGAATCTCAGAAGGGAACATGGTCTGAACCCCCAGTTGCACGAGCCTGTGAATGGAGCCCAGGAGAGTTGCCTCCGAGGTGTAACTGCTGAGCAGGAACTGCGGTCCCAAAAATCACACAGCCCACAAAGGTAGGCATCTGGTCCTTGCTGGAACACTCTGAGGTGTACAGGGATGGGACACATAACCACAACCCACCTTGGAAGGCTCAGCTATCCCGCCACCACACTGTTTCTGAAGGACAAACACCAACTGCAGGTTAATCCAATCACTTCTCAGCAATCCTCCCTAAGCATCTGAAATGATGACTGTGTTCAGAGCACTTCATGAATTTTAATCTCCACCAATGCTATGCAGCCCACTGATTTCCCTTCAGCCTCTTCTGTTTCGGATCTTTGTCTTTCTGAAGTCTGCAAGTTTTCTAGTCTTCCTTCTATGGAAGATGCTGCACAGATGTAATATTTTTTTGTTCAGTCCCCCATGCTCAGACACAATGATAACAAGGTACATGTTCACCTTGCTGCTTATGGCTATACTGTGGGCATATGTACCATCTATGCTGGTATAGACACCTTGCAAACATAACAACTCCAAATTGCTCGGGAGTTGCTGGATCTGCACTGACCTATGGCAACAGGACAATACCTGAGTCTAAGTTGTCTAATTTCATCCTTCAGAGAAAACAATCTGGGTCCAGTTGTTGACCTGACTGAAAAATCCTTACAGGTTCATCACCAGGAAATAAACTGCTGAAGTCACAGGGGATATGCAGAGGGGAGGTTAACATTAACCATTAAGGCAGAGAAGGACAAAGTCTCAGACTTAGAGTTACAATGATACTATCCATGGAACACAGAACACCAAGCGTTAGAAGAAAAGATCACAGAATCACAGAATTTTTGTGGTTGGAAAAGACCCCTCAGATCACCCAGAAAAAAACATCATGACCACTAGAGCATGTCCTGAAGTGCCACATATACACAGTTTTTTAATACCTGCAGGGATGGTGACTGTTCAAGTGCCTAACTACTCTTTCAGTAAAGAAGTTCTTCCTAACATCTAGTCTAAACCTCCTGAAGAAATAGGGTAAAAGTCAAGGTTCAGTTATAAAAACTGAGTCCTGTTAACCCCAAGCTTCCTATGGAGCAGGTGACAGCTCAGTATTCAAGACTATAAATCCAATAAGCCACCTGCTGATCAGAATTTTATTCTTCAGTTTTTAGAATCATTCTTGCCATCATTTTACATTATTTTCCACAGCCCATTATATCGAACCTATTTGGAGTAAAATCCTGATTAGTTTGTTGTATGTATAAGTTCTAGTCCAACAAACAGCAGTGCTCTTTTGACACTGTCACAACTAACATACTATTCTAATAAATAAACAATCTTTTATGGGAAAGGGCTTAGTACTCATATTTTTCTAATTATACTATGTTGGTGTACTAGAGACAATATTCCAGAAAAAATACTTTTTTTTTTTTTTTTTTTTTTCCAGGAAATAAGTAATTTATGACTGTGCTAGACCATGAATCTAATGTTTCTTGAGTGAATGTTACAGACTGCTTTGTTTGATAAATTTGGACTTAATATTTCACATTCTTCGAGTTTTCCTTGTATATCTACTTTCATTTGAAGCAAATATAATGCATATATACTGAGAATTTTTATATAGTTTCCATATATAGGTGCTCAACATGTAACCTGTTCATTAACTTTTTCTTAAAAATTTTAGGAGCAGATCACATAGAAATCTGCCTATAATCCACTGCAAAACATAGCAACTCTTTTGAAGCTGTCATGAGGACCAGATTCATCATAGGAAGGCTGAACCATATTTGCATCTGGCATAATTTTGGCAATTTTTTATGCTGCATGACAGATTTCTATGTCTCAAGCAGTGTTAGAGTTAACAGAAAGAAACATGTGCTTCTAGTATACAACTCATGTTCTTTTAAGGTAGACAGGTCAAGCTAGTCAGAAACACCTACAGAACATTTTCTTCTCTGTACCTGTAAGGAAAGACTCTTAGAGATTAGCTCCTCTGGAGAGGTTTATTGTGTTAATTGGATGAATGCCACCCCTTACATTCAGCCCTGGTTTGGATGTAATTACAAACACCACCTTTCAATAATGTTTATATATTTTAATACTAAAAGGATTAGCCCACTTCTTACATGACCTGTTTTCTCTGAAATCCCTGGCTATAAATGCAGGTATCACATCTTCACATGGCTGAGAATCCTTCTTTCAAAATAACAATCCAAGCTCTGGCCGATAAAGTTACTAGTAAGAAATCCCCTCCAATGTGACAGTGCATAGATTTGCACTTGGTCCCACATATTCAATACCATTTCTTGCAAGCTATTGGAATTTCCTCTGTCTCTAATTGTTTGTACGAATCTGAGATTTTTCTGCTTTGCTCCATGTGGTCTTCTCTTGCTTTTACTTAAAAGTTGTGTTCTAGTTTCACTATGTTCTGCCACCTGGTAAATGCTAATGGAATTCTCTAAAACTATATTAGGAAAATCTGGCAGTATTTTGCTCAATTTTTTGGTTTATGCTTCCCATATGGCCCTAAAACCATGGTTCCCACACACTTTTCCAAATTTCATACTGGAACAACCTTATTTTCTTCAGCTATTGGCATTTACCCATAAAGATTAAAAATGTATCTATTCTCACAGTTCTTTCAGTTGATCTGTATTCCTACCCACCATCTTTTTCTCTGCAGCCAAACTTCAGTTTTCACAGAACATCTGCAGTATCTTGTACTGATCGTTTTATGGTTGCTAATGAGAGGCTTGAGTTGGGGTTTTTAACACGAAAAAAAAAATGACATTACCAAATATTTGAGAACAGCTCTTCAGAGAGAAGGGAATGCTTGCTTGATTTTCACAGTTTTGGGAATACTTACTGTTTAATATTTAGATTCTTGCATCTCTGATATCCAAAGCTACAGGGTAGTTATTCTTACAGAGATTAGTACTGAGATAGAGGAGATATGAAAAATCAAAAAACCTTGTGGAGCTACAAATGGGCACTGTGCAGAGGGGCATGGGAAAGTGCATTGAGAAAGTCAGTGAAGGTCCTGGAGAAGGAGGGAAAAGGCAGTCGGGATGTCCAAAGGTTCCTCTTTCTCTGGGTCCACAGATTTCAGTGAGTACACATCCACATCCACATCCACATCCACATCTCCATCCAAGATTCCTTGGCCCAAGACCATCATATAGCAAGGATAAGCAAAAAATGCCACACTGAGTAAGATGCATTGCACTCTTGCTCTGCTGCAGTGAGAGAGACAGAACAAGTTCCTCAAAAAAATGCTGGAGAAAACCCTAGGAAGTAAGATACCCGAAAATTCCCTAGTGTCACAAGTGTCAGAGCTGATCTGTCAGGTGATAAAGTGGTAGCCCAGAATGACACTTGTCCATTGGTGACACAAGTGAGACCCACTGTCCCTCCCACAGTAGGAAGTCGAGCCAGAAAAACCTAAACGTTTACTCATGATGGAAGTTTTATGACTTTGGGTTCTCATCAGCAGGAGTTCCTTTGATCAGGTTTCATTTCTGTTTCTCTAAGTTTGGAAAGCTTTTAATAAGCAAGATCTGGGGGAGGAAATCTGTGGTTCACAACAAACTACTGAAAGTGCAAAAGAGAAGTTTTAAAGTCAGATGATTCCTCTCTCCTGTCCTTCACAT